>CM056581.1:48120000-50566666 GCA_029721435.1 Gymnothorax reevesii
TATTAGCACAATCTCCCAAAAAGCTGCAATTAAAGCTAACATGCTAATAATAAGCACTGACTGCATAAAGATGGACACAGCGCCCTTGTCTGAAAAGTGAGACCAATGCGGAAATCTCTAAAAATGGAATATTATTAATTGGCCAGCAGATGGCGACGTCGGTGGTTGCAAAGGAAAGCTCAATGCTGTAGAAGTCTGTGAGAAAATGACCCTACTTTCCCACCTGATTTATTATTTCAATAATGATTTTCCACATTATTTTTTATGGTTTCCATCCCAAGTTTCATGTCTCCTTCAATATATCATGATGTTCATTTTTGTAAATTATGGTCCCAAATAGACTAGAATAAAGGATAAAGCCAGAATATGCTTCAGGGGCATGGCTATCCTCTGGTCCTCGTCTGATACGGTCAGATCCCCATGTGAAGCACTGATTACTAAAACCCCACAAGTCAAGTCAAGTCAAGTGTGACTTATGGGGTTTTAGTAATAGGTGCTTCATGTATAGATCCACCCCTCCCTTCTCCCTGGTTCTTCAATTCATGCTCTCGTCCAGTAGGAATCACATCCGATTTCAAAATGACAAAATGGCGCTGTTCAATTTGCCAAAATCAAGGCTTTCTAAATGGTATGCTGAAACCAATGGGTGACGTCACTGTTGCCTCGTTCATCTTTTTATAGTCTTTGATAACAAGTGCTAAAATGAAACCAAAAAACCTTGAAAAATGGTTTGACATGGACAGCAGTTACATAAATAAGGAACTCAGGACAGAATCAAAGAAAATAATCATCAGCCACTCAAACAAGATTTTCATCTGACTACTGTTTACCTCTCAAACATTACAAAGAAACATCAAAACATAAAACACAAAAACAGATATCCAAAACACTGAATGAAACTGAAGAATCAATTGATTCAAACCAGTTCCAAGAAATGTGGAACAATTTAAGCACAGAAAAACCATAAGAATAGGCTATACATACAAGATGGTAACATTTGGAAAACCATTTTGAAAAATGGCCTGCTGGCCTGAAGGCCTTGTGTCCCCTGTCGCAGAAGTGACCAGAAACATGTGGCAAAAACTGTTTTGATGGCTGAAAATAATGTGGTGCACTGTACCACTAATAATGTGAAGTACAATGACACTGTAGCTCATTGGTTGAACAGAGAGATGGATGAGGGATGGATCATTGTGATATGAGCTAAATATACCATGGGTCATGTGAGAGATTACAATTTTCATGACTTGTGGATGATGGACGCATCGCCAAGGCATAGTTTTGTGCCCATGGCTGAGATCTACCTAACAAAACAATAAGAATGTCATATGAATTTGGTGAGCCTCCATCAAAGCTGTCAAAAGTTATTGCGAGTACAGTGTTCTTCACATCTTTTTGCTCAGTGACCTTGAGAAGTAGGTCAAGGTCAATCATCATTGAACTTGAGCAAGGCCTTCATGAGAGGCATATGTGGTGTGAATTTGGTGATCCTCCATCAAAGCTGTCAAAAGTTATTGCGAGTACAGTGTTCCTCGCATCTTTTTGCTCAGTGACCTTGAAAACTAGGTCAAGGTCACTCATTATTGAACTTGAGCAAGGCCTTCACAAGAGGCATATGAGGTGTGAATTTGGAGATCCTCCATCAAAGCTGTCAAAAGTTATTGCGAGTACACTGTTCCCAGACGGACGGACGCACGGACGGATAGACAGCATTTCTATGTCCCCTGTCCCGCCGGGGCGACGGGAGACAAAAAGTATATGAATAAACCTGCAACACAAATTAAAATTCAACCAAACATAATTATAGATTAAGGAAATATTCCAGAATATGTCATTAAGAGCAACCAAAACCCACCAAAGCTAAAATCTTTGAAAACCAAAAAGCCGAGGGCCTGATGGCATCAGGACTGAGATGCTCAAAAACAGCACTCCGGCGCTGGAGAGGGCCGCCCTTAGTTAAGTTGAATTCCAGCTACTTCCCTGACACCTGGACCCAAGGGCTTATATCCCCAATCTATAAAAATGGATATAAATATTTGTGGCATTGGTATAAGCAGTAATATAGGGAAAGTAATGTGCAGTATACTTAACAGTTAAATAATGATCTTCCTTAACAAGCCCAGTGTCCTGAGTAAGTCAGTCCAGCTTCTTCCCAAATTATCGCACTACAGATCATACTTACACCCTACACACCCTAATAAACAAACACGCACATTAAACCAAACATGAAAAACTTTTTGCCTGCCTGCTTGATTGATCTCAAAAAAAGCATTTGATTCCAGTTGACATAAAGGGTGATGCTATTAATTTCTTCAAAGTCGTGAAGGGCATAAAATCTATGATTTAGCAAGACGCATGTATACAGTAAATAGGAGAGCAGTGAGAAGCGGCAACAAAAGAACAGGCGACATCGAATTGAGTCACAGTGTGAGACAGGGCTGCAGTCGGAGTCCTACCCCGATTAATGTTTACTTTAATGAGTCAGCAGCGCAGCTGGAGCAGTCTGCTGCCCCTGGCCGCACTCTATACGACACTGCAGTGAAATTACTTTATGCAGATGACCTGGTTCTGCAATCTCCCACAGAGGAAGGGTTGCAGCAGAGCCTGGACAGGAACACTGCTTGACCTGGGCCCTGGCAGTAAACCTAAAGAAGACTGAAGTACTGTAACTACATCAACCTTGATCTGTCAATCAGTGCATCTGGGATCTTTGGTATGATGGAGAGTAACTTAAAAGAAAAGGTTCGTAGAGCACTAGAGCACTTTATGCAATCAAGACAAGATTTTACTGAATACATATACCAATCACCACCTGGTCCAAACATTTTTGACAGTATAATACAGTCCTTGGCCCAATATAAAAGCAAGATTTGGGGTCCACTCAGTGAGACCACAATAAAAGAAGAATGTATGTAGAATTCTGCACAAGCACTTTACAAGTTTAAAGAAAAACTGCAAATAATGAGCATAGGACAGAATTAGGCTGGTTTCCTTTGAAAATGTACATCCAAAAAAGTACACTAAAATTCTAGATGCAGCAAAAATCAAGCCCTGAAGATTCACTGCAATTTAAAGCTTTAAAATCCCAAGAGCTAAACCAAGATAGGAGTCCCCCAAGTCAGCTGGTCTTGAAGCTTACGAATCAATAACAAATTCTAGCGCTACACGAGCTCAGACCAGCACTGCTTAAAATCTACCCTAAATCAGAATAAACCAAGTTATGAAGCAGAGCAGAAACTCATACAAAACATTGGGATCAAACAGCCAAAGCCAAAACTCAAAGCAATATTCATTGCTATTGGGCCCTAAAATGTGATTACACATTGGCCTAGTTTCCCTTCACCATTAGAGAAACAAAGTAGACCCAGATCTTGACCAACTGCAGACTCAGTGACCGTAACCAGGCAATTGAGAAAGGCCGTTACAAACAGTCATGGCGTCCGAAAAATGAAAGACATTGCGGTCACTGTGAGACTCGAAAGGTGGGAACAGGGATGCTGTAGCTGTCGTAGGAAAATATACGATATTTGTCAACAATTATAGCTTCTCCTTTAAAGACACTTAATATCATTTAACTTGTATTTTTCCATATTGTCATTTACGTGCCGCTTTCCACAGACAGTAATGCCTTTCTATGGAAAATAACCAGTTTTTCATTGTTGAGTTCTACGGCACGTTGGCGCTATCTACTGTTTAGCCTGTGAACTACACTGAATGGACAGGATGCAGTGCCCATATGGTCAATTAAAGAGAATGCGTGTACAGCAGAAACTAACGACAGAAGCTAGATGCAGGATAAACGAGTTCGGCAGGAAGAACAACAGGGACATTAAAAGATTAACAACGGCTAAATTTTGGTCAGAAAGCGCACACAATTTGTGGTTGTACTATTTATTTGTACTTGCAATGTGGTTGACTTTGTAGGTTCAGTTTGAACCAATACATCTATTGATTTCATTCAGTTTTCAGAGTGTTTGCTGGTGAAAAGAAGATATTGCTGTTAAAAGAAGAAAATAAATGCTAGTCACGCATCAGTCGGAGCGAGGCTGTTCTGTACCAAAAGAAAACCTCTGGGAGTAGTAATAGAAGCACTTCCAGTTGCACTTATCAAAATGCGCAGAATTAAGAGTAAAACATTTCCCAAACTTTAGAACATACCTCCAAAAAATTCATAAAGCTAAAAGAATCAGATAAATTATCAGTCCTAGTGGGAGAAGGACCCACAGCACAGTCGGCTGCTAGCAGTGTGCCATAGCCTGGTGAACAGTGAATAGATAACGCCCCAGACACATGACCGCAAAGGGGCTGGGGTTCACAGACCCCAAAAGGAGGGATTTATTTATTTATTTATTTATTTATTCATTCATTCATATGTTCATTCATAAATTATTTGTTAGAATATCTTACTAATAATTAAGTCATTCATTGTGATTATTTGAATAGCGGTTTCTACAGTTATTTTATGCTTAGGCAATGCTTAGCTGATGTTTGATTATGCCAGTACAGCACATCTGAGTTTGAGTTTGAACTAGAGCAGGACTCTCGAAAGCCCATACCTCCGCCAGCATAGTTCGATTTGAACTTTGGCCTATACCTCAGCTGCACTTTGGCCAAGATATGCTAAAATTTAATTACTGGTACATCTTGTGCAACTTAAACATCCTGCAAAGTTTGGTTAAAATCTACGCAACCAGTTTTGAGATATCCTGCTCACAGACGAACAAATAAATGACTCCAGCCTAGCGAGACAGTTGTCGAAATCATCTGGTGTCTGACTCGAGACTTCAAATCTCCGCCAGCATAGCTGGATTCGTACTTTGGCTTATATCTCAGCTGCACGTTGGCCTAGATATGCCTAAATTTAATAACTTGTTCCTCTTGTGCCACTGTAACATCCTGCAAAGTTTTTGTTCAAAGTTTTTTTTCAGCTGATTTTGAGATATCCTACTAATAAATAGACAAAAAGACAGACGACTAACGGACTGACTTGGTTGTCGATTTCGACAACCAATAAACAAACGGAAGCAAAAGCATAACCTCCTTGGAGGAGGTAAAGATTGGTAGAAAGGAAGGCGATCGCACAATATGTGTTGAGGGCAGGTTTGGAAAGGGCAGCAGAGATTGATAAAACACAGTAATCAGCTCTCCCCCAGCTGCTCTAATCTACACCAGCACTGCGCAGTGTCTGTGTTTTCCCTGCTTGCACATCATGCGCAACGCACCAAAAGAGATAGTGTGCCACACGCAGGTCGCCGATGGCCCTACGGAGCAGGAAGCGGACGAGAGGGCTGTCCAGGTAGCACTCGTACTTCAGAGCCTAAAGAGAACGGGAGAGGACAGGTTACAGCACTTCCTGCAGGCGGCATCACAGCAGAGCACGCTACACCATTTCAGTTCTGTAGCAGAGGTTTTTATTAAACGCTAATTCCAGTTCATTTAAACAGGCAGGGGCTGAGCCCCCAAAAACAGCATGGAGTTAAGGGCTTAGCTCAAGAGCTCTGCAGCAACAGCGATTGTATTGAAGCCATTTTAATTTTAAAGGGAACCTCCAGGTCCACTCGAGCATGATGGCCATGACCCTTCGACTACCAATACCCCATTTATGGCATCACTGCTGAGGAAGGGCGTTTATCATACCTGCACCAGCTGTGGCAGGAAGTCGAGAAGCTCGGCGTCAGAGATGGAGTCCATCCACTTCACGGCCGTGCGTCTCAGCTCCTGGTCTGGAAAGCTGGGGGATATCGATGCAGATATTAATACCATAAACGCAATGCAATGCGTTAATGTGGATGTTAAGACCATAAATGTAATGTAAAGCATCAACGTGGATGTTAAAACCATAGATATCGTGTAACATGTAGATGCAGAAGTACAATAAATGCTTTGTTACTTGTCGCTGTGGATGTTAACAATGGAACCATAAATGTAATTTAAAGCATCAACGTGGATGTTAAAACCATAGATATCATGTAACATGTAGATGTGGATGTTAATACAATAAATGCTATGTTACATGTCGCTGTGGATGTTAATAATGACACCATAAATGTAATGTAACACGTTGATGTGAATGTCAACACCATAAATGTCATGTAACCTGTTAACCCAATAGCACTTAGTCTCATTATAGATTACCTCTGTTCCCTGAAAAATCCAGGTAATTTCCATATTCTTCACATTGGATTTTGGCGCCCACTTTTGGCCGATATAAATTGAAAATCAAGTATTACAAGTTATATTTATTTTAAAGCTTATTACCTCTAGATTCTCATTCAAAATTCTCATTTTTTTCATTCGCAATCTCGCTCTTCTCTATGGAGCCCGGGAAGTGCAATGACAAAAGAAAAAAATTTTTTTTTTGGGGCCACAAGATATTACTCGTTCCCACGAATTAGTTCTGTCGTTGCCACAAGTAAGTAACTGGCTCCCACAAATTAGTTTTCTCGTGGCCATGAAATATCAGTTGTTCCCATAATTTAGCTATTCCGTGGCCTCTAGATACAAGTCGTTCCCAAGACTTTCCACGAGTAATCTCCATGTGTGGACCTGCGCTGCCCAGTGTGGGGATTTTCTGTAACCAAGCAAGCCAACATTATAAGTCAGGCGCAAATGTGATTTACTTTTCAGGGGAATGCTTCCAGTTTGGGCGACATTACCATTCTTCCACATGCAGCATGCTCCCTAGGGCTAGTAAACTCGAATCTGGGGCGTATTTCTCGAAAGTGCACACAGTTTGTCCTTTCACAGTCGATGGACCCAACTATGTAAGTTATCGTCTGTGATTTCGGGAAACACACCCCAGGTTGATTCATGCCTCCAGCCTAAAGTTGGAGCTGGTACGCTTTTGCAACGGTAAACAAAGGGTCATTCCACGCCAAACTGATCAGAGCTCCCCCCTGATCCCCTCTGATTTCCATGAAACTTATTTTGCAAATAGCCCTTAGAACCAACAGTGATACCAAAATTTCAGAAACAACGGTGAAATAGCTTTCAAGATATGCATGATTGAAATTTGCTGACCACCCCTGACCACCGGGTCCAATGTTTAGAGGCCAGTATCTGCATGCACATCAGTGAGAATCTCAAGATTTTTTTCTATGTCATCTATGCCTTGCTTGCTTACTTACGCTGTTATGCCAATATCCAAAAGTAGAAAGTCGATTTAACGTATTTGATGTATTTGTCAATTTCATAAAACCATTCATCAATGTCCATTGGATTTCCCATGGAAGGAGGTTGAGCTAGTCAATGGGACTTCATTCAAATATTTATATATCAAAGACAATTGCGTATTAAAATCTTGTTTCATTTACCAACTGTCAACCTTGTCATTTTCAAACTCTAAAAATATGCTAATTTTACATATTTGCTTGCAGGGCACATTTCAAGTTTTAATTTTTCGATAAACTGAGTCGACCTAAGAGTAGCGATGCATATTGGTATCTACCATATGTCCATACAATATAACAGCAGCACCTGTTTTGGAATACCTTATCTGTTAGATGAGAAGAGCACAATGCAAAGTCCTTATAAAAATTGAGTGCACATTTATCTCCCATTTTCAACTATTTTTAAAATGTATATGAAATATTCCTCAGTGCTTCTCATGGTAAAGCCTAAAAGTGAGCAAGGCAAAAATGATGTAGAAAAAAAATCTTGAGATTCTGACTAATGCACAAGCAGATACTGGCCTCTAAAGACTGGACCCAGAGCAAAATAGCAAAATGGGCGTGGTCAGCAAATTTCAATCAAGCATATCTCGAAAGCTATTTCACCGTTGTTTCTGAAATTTTGGTATATCATTATTGGTCCTAAGGGCTATTCGCAAAATGAGATCCATGGAAATCGGAGGGGGTCGGGGGGGAGCTTTGTTCAGTTTGGGATGGAATGACCCCAAAGTGATCAGTCACATTACCAATTGCAGTGTATTACATGAAAACCCTGGCTAATGTCCTGATCCTCATTCAGCTGGTGTTTTCAATAAATCAGACTGGCCTGTGGCATTGTCAGCGTGCTTGTTCTGAAAATTGCTTCTGTCAGGCAGGCCATGGAATGGGGTGGGTGGCGCAGATGCAGGTCTGCGCTCAGAGATTATCGGGGACAAATGCCGTCTGCTTTGGAGAGACGGAGGGAGTGTGGATTTATATTTTGTGGCCACAAGGTGGCCAATTCATGGGAACGAGTTACTACCTTGTGGCAACAACATATCTAATTTGTGGGAACAAGTCACTAACTCGTGGGAACGAAATAAGTAATTAGTGGGAACGCAATAACTAATTAGTGGTAACGAGTCACTAATTCGTGGGAACAAGTAACTAACTCGTGGGAACGAAATAACCAATTCATGGGAACGAGTTGTATCTTGTGGCCACAAATTTGTTTTTTTTTTCTCGTCATTGCACTTCCTGGGCTCAGTACTTCTCCAAGTGTACAGCAAGAAATCCGAAATAGCGACCCCTATGTTTTATCTTGAATTTAGGTTACTGGGAATCCCTCTTGCCGATTTGAGCCTTTTCAAGCTGATGACATAGTCCAGTGTTTAACCCGAGGCAATCATGTGACACAGGCAGTTTTAGGTGGTCTAGGAAACAGAAGTTTCAGGCGGTATCAGGTGGTCCAAGTGCTACTGGGTTAATGAGGATGTTACTACCATAAATGTCATCTAATGTATAGATATGGATGTCAATACTATAAATATTATGTAACCTATCGATGTGCATGTTTGTACCATAAATGTAATGTAACACGTTGATGTGCATGTTACCACCAAAAATGTCATGACGTAACATGTTAATGAGGATGTTACTACAACGTACCATAAATGTCATGTAAGTGCATAAATGTGGTGGTCAATACTATAAATGCCATGTAACCTATCGATATAGTTGTTCCATTACATATGTGGTGTAAATATGTAGATGCGGATGTTAATACCATAAATATAATGCAACTTCTGCATATATGCCAATAGCGTAAATGTAATGTAATGTCTCGATGTGGATGTTCATACCAAAAGGTAATTTAACTCGTCAATGTGCCACAAATGGGATGTAACCTGTCGATAGTGGATGTCAATACCATAAATGTCATGTAGCATGTTGATGCGGATGTTTACACCATAAATGTAATGCAATGCGTCGATGTGGATGTTAATATCATACATGTAATATGACTAGAACACATGGCGGCAAATACCATAAATGTAATGTAACCTCTCCATGTGGACGCATCATAAATGTAATGTTAAGTATCGACATGGACGTGAAAAAGCGTCCCTTTAATTTGAAAATTTGTGAATCTATGGCAAGTAAACAGTGTAGGGATCACAGCCTTTTAAATTTGTGCCACTGTCTGAATGCCAGCTGGTCTCCCTGCAATTTCAATACTGCCTAAGCAACCCAGGGATTCATAACCAATACTTTTTGATTCATCCTTTAAGGGATAAGAATATGCTATTAGAAAACTCCAAACTGAACATCAAACAGCTGATGTCAATTGTAGCAGATATTTTGAAGGCAGTGGACTTCTGAACTTAATAAATGACTATTTAACCCTTAGAGTGCCAAAATATATTTTCAAAAGAATTATTAATCAAATTATTTTGTGCTGTTGCAAACCTATCATGTGGCAACTTGCTTAAAAGAGCTCAACTGCAGGAGCTCTTTAAAACAATGGGCTCATAATAGGTTTTCAACAGCTTTGATTTTGATATCATGTATCGTTGAGCAACACTATTTGTATTATTTATTAAGGGTTAAGGGATGAGGATGTGGCCAAGAGGCGGCTGTACTTAATGCCATTTCAAGCAAGAGGATGCAATGTCTAGACGGGACTACGCAAGACCACCTTACTGAGAAATCCCCTTTTTACTTAAAACCCATGGTTATTAAACTTATTTATTTTCCCTTGGAGAAAATAAAGACCAATTGCGGCAGCCCAAGCCACCACCAATAACAATACAGACAGAGAGTGTAGCTGCACTAACCACATATCGCTAACATTACCTCCAAGAACATGCTTTCTGTCAGCACTTAAAACAAGATAAGCACACTTCATAGTGCCTCAATTCTTTCACTCAGCCAGCGAAAAACAACCTCAGCCTTGCCGCTGTAACATCATGAAACCATTATTCCCTCCTTTCTGACTGAGCCAGCCCACCACACCAGCCACAATGACTGAAATGGCAGGACTTCCCTGAAGCACGAGGCTTCGTGACACGCTGTGCAGTCAATGTGCTCAGAAGTGAAGGGGTCTTGTGATGTTGCAGCCAAACTGACACTCAGCATATGGGGCCCAAACAACTGATGAGGCAGTAGCCTGTTCACTAACCAGTACCGTACATCACCATTTCGTTAGCATCGTAGCATAACTGCCCAAGTCATATTTCTGCCAAATTGAGATGACGGCTGCCTGTTTTTTCGTGTTGGCTAAAAAATTTTTTTTTTTTCCTTGTTTCTCAAAACTTGGGGGGAAAAAAGTAAACCCATTTTTTAAAATAATAAATAAATAAATAAATAAATAAATAAATAAATAAATAAATCTTAACATGAGATAGGCAGTTATGCTATGGGGTAAACGATTTCCAAATCTTTCTGCCTCCATGGTGCAATGTCAAAATTATCACATCAATTATCAATGCCACATGCAAAACCGTTCTTGAAAACATGGAACACGCAGACAAACAGCCATTTGTAGTTTGTTTTAGGCAATGTGCCTTCTCACAAGATTTATTTTGGCATTTGTGAACGACATTTGTTTTTTTTTTAGTTATTTTAATTCAATGACATTTTTGTAAAGGAGTTTTCACATGGCCCACCAAACCTTGGCCGACCACTCACCAGAGAGCCGAGACTACATGCCGCCCACAGATGAGACTGTGTCATAGACTCAATTTACAATGTTGTGTAACTATCAAAAGTTAAAATAAACCATACTTTCGTGATGCCAGGGAGCAGAATAGCAAAGACTTATTTTAAAGGTTTCCAAGGTTGAAGGACAAGCCAAACATAGAACAATAATGTATTAACACAATAAAAAAAGTCACTAAATTTTCCCTGTGTGTTAGTCAATGTAGGTGTACAGCACAGAAAACAGTAAGTAGACTGTAGAAAATCTGAGTCAGAATTCTCTGAGCGTGCATTAATTTGTGAGATGGCAGGTAAGCCAATGCTTGCATTTGTTTTTGGCATCGTATTTATTACAATATAATATAAAAATTTAAGTCATGTTTTTATTTCTTTGACGAGCCTTACGATGCGTGCAGCAGGCCGAGTGCGTCCAGGTGGTTCATGCAGGCCCACTGGCGCAGCAGCGCGTAGATGTCGGGCAGACACCCCCATTCCCAGCTGGGGGCGCTGGCGAGCACCAGAGGAAGCCCACTGCTCTCCGCGTGACAGAAATTCCGCTTCTCCCACAACAGCCTGCGGTCCTCCTGTGTCAGCCTGCGGGGGGTTGAACACACAGGGGCTGGAACATCAGGTTACAGGGAGAGACGCAACCACAGACTGCAAGTGCTCCAGCGTATCAGCCAGGTCTTAACACAAGGCCAACGCAGCCATATTTTTGGTTTTATAATGTAGCATGTAATCACCAAAGTGAAATTAGGATGCTCACAAATGGAAATTCTGTTGTGGATGTAACATCGTACCTTGTAACTAAAAGAATTTCAAGAGCAAGAACATAAAATTATGAACAATGAAACCACTTTAATTACGTCTCTCTCTTAGAATTGTGAGCATTGGAACAACTGGATAAGAACAACCAAATAATTCTCCACTCGAGTTCAGCCATGTGCTGCAGGTCCTCCAGGACCATAATCAGAAAATGAGGCTTCAGCCACAAGGGGGCAGTGCACGCTGTTTAAAGAGAATCGTGAGGGTAGCGAACAGCTACAGCGCAGAGGTTGCCTGCTGCTCTGACTTCTTTCTAATGGAAAACCGGGGACTCCTTCGGCAATAGACAACCTTTGAATCATTCACAGCTGTGCAGCTATTAATAGGCCGCGCATTCCGCTAATACAGTGCATGCACAAGAGCAGAGATGTTTAACGTGAAAGGGACTCGCAAAGACAACGGGCCTCAAACGCCAACGGCCAATAACAAGGAGTTCCAGGGCTTTGTTAATCATCTGGTTTGGGGCTGGATTTTCACTCAGCCAAACTACTGGACCCATCGCGGGGCTGCTGTTTTCGTTGGTGTTCCAGGTTCATGCAAATCGCCGTGGTCCAACATCTTGCAGAGCTATGAGAAAACCGTGCACTCAAAGTTCTGCAAAACAACTTTCACAGCACCTGGCGTCCAAAACAGCAGTGATTTACTACCTTGGCCCTATATATTCAAAACTGAGGTCCTCTTTTGCATTTTTAAGCTTCTAACCTTTCCAGGTATAGTTTCAAGCTAACCCAAAACTCTAAGAAAGATTCTTAAAAGAACAAATTACAAAACATAATATAACATGAGAGGTGAGAACAGGTCATTCAGCCCAACTAGGCTCGCCATTTTCCTATTACTACTATGAATCTATTACTTAAAATACTCAATGACTAAATGGTATCCGGCACTAAATCAAGCCTGTTCTTCAAAACTCCCAGACTTTGTGCCCCTACAATTTGGCCAGACAAGCTATTCCACACTGAGATTACTCTGCATGAAAAAATATTTCCTAATATCAGTGCTAAATTAACTCATGGCCAAGTTCCATTTGTGACCCCAAGTTCTGCTGACAATTCTTGGCGTAAATAATCCAGCATAGTTGACTTTAAGACATTAAAGGCCACCTATTATGTCACTTTTCATTAGTCATTCTTGTATTCTTAAAGTCTACTAAAAAAAGGTTTAAATGTGTCATTGTTAAAAAAACACTTGAGTTTTCTAATTCTGGCCATTTCTGCAGTACCTGTCTGTGAAACGCACTGTTGAGGTCCTGCCCCCGTCCTCCTTAAGAGCCCAGTGTGCAGTGATTGGTCAACTTGATCACTCACTTGTGATTGGCCCACCGTTTGTGTGTGCCTGGAAAAGTCACGCCCCTTACCATAAATGGATTTTCGCTGCAGTGTGTAAATGAGCTTAAGAAATAAATAATACGCCTTGTGGGCGTAACCCACTTGATATCAAGGGCGTGCCAAACTATCTACTTGGCGCAAAAATGCAAATACTGACGTTGCCAATTAATGAAAAAAAAATAGCCAGAAGCGATTGGGGTGTTTGAGTCAGGTCTGCAGCAGAGAGCGCTTCTTCTGCAAGTGACTTCCAGTTGTTTTCCAACACAGACCTTTTAAATGCGCATAAAAACCAAATGATTCACAACATGACATTAAAATAATGAAAAACCATAATAGGTGCACTTCAAGGTAACTCCAGGAAGCGTTTGGTTGGACATAGTAGGCAAACTGCAGAACAGTTCATAAATGCTACGTCCTACTTAACACCTTCCTAAGATTTTCTACGCTATGGAAGAACCTACATTATATCTTTAGAATCAGGTCCATACATTCGGGAGGAAAATCTGGTATTTTAATGACTGAAAAAAGCACATAATCACCATATTTCAGCAGAGGGACATGCATGGGTATCCATCACTAGTTTTCTGAGCCTTTCAGCAGCACAACTACAGCCTCAGACTCAGACAACTACATGAAATGAACCTGTGAACCACAAACAGAAGCAGGCTGAGTGTCTCCCCTGATCAGCCCCCTAAAACTCAGTTCAGCAGGAGGAGAAACATCAGACACGGGACCCTAAAGCCAAAATAGACCTCTGCAACAGAGCCCATTTTTAGAATGACCTTGCAAAGCTGACAAAACGATTACATGAAAAGCTACGTCACAAGGTCATTCCCAGAAACCCTAAAGCAAGCTAGCATAGCTCTAAAAAGACACCGTGATAACTGATAAAGCAGTGGGAACTCCCACAAACGCACACAGAGGAAGCCGCGGAGCCGCCGCCCTTCGGGGACGGGAAGTGTCCCAGTGGGTCCGTGGCCGCCGCCCCCTCATTGGACGAACAGTCCGGCGCAGGTGTGACAAACGGCTCCATCACATGGTCCCAGAATCCTCCAGCCTGGTTCTTGTCTTGGGCTAGTCTTCAGGATGAACCCAGCCAGCACGCATTCAGCAGGCCTCGCTCTCCAGGACCACTTCTATCGCCTCATAATCCACCCAGTTCCCTGTTCTCTCGCACTTTCTTTGAGGTCTTTCGCTTTCTGTTGATCATCTACCCCCCGGCCCCCATCAGCTGTGAGTGTATTTCTATACCCCCCTGGGACGACAGCCGTGCAGCTCAGTCCTAGATCAAATGACCCAACAGCACAGGGGAGGTTTAACACCCTCAGCTTACACCACGAGGAGTGGGCTGGGCCACATGTGCACATGTACAGGGGTCCACCAAAGGGAGCTCGCAAAGTTAGAGGAATAAACCAATACCTACATAGGAGTTCAGTTACCTTATTCATGTATACATGTATGTACCAAGTGCCTTATCCATGTATACATGCATGTACCATGTCCTTAGAATGCACAATAAATTTCACACCACGCTGTGTCATTCGCAATGTCTGCGTCACTGAGACCAATGATTTTCTCAGTCTGAAATTCAATCAGCAGCTTCCGTTTCCTCTGTGATCAGAGCACAATATTAAGAACACTAAAACAGAGGTGGGGGGTGGGATTTTTTTAGATTGTTCCAGTAAATACAATTGCATGGGTGAAATTTATCAAGCTATTTACCAAAGTGCTGCTCTGTAATGAATATTCAACATCCCTTCAATTCATCTCCTGAAACTTTCAAATTGATGGTGCCAAAGAATCATAGATTTATTTTGGTCTTCATTTATCTAGGTCCTTGTGATAAACAACAAGTAACAATACAGCCCAACAAACTTGATTATATGAACCACTGTTTGCTGCCAGGCCTAAATAACCTGCACAGAAACCTGCATGTGTCAGAAAATCCACAGCTTAAAATTATTCTTAGTAAAATGCATCTCTGAGAACCTGTTAAAAAAAAAAAAAAAAAAACTGAATTATAAACATGATCATCCAGGTTTTCTGAAACTAAAAATAAATTTTGCATCCTCGAAACACAAGAATTTTACAGTAGAAGCCAATATAAAGCACTTTATAGACCAACATACTGCAGGATGCTTTTAATCAAGAATGTTGATCGAGGGTAAAATAGCTATTCTGCGCACAACCTCTCCATAAAATAGAAATGGGCACAATCAAATGAATGCACCCAGTCAAGCAAATCGATACACGATCACCTTCAGAACCAACTCCATAACTCTTTAGGGAGAAACCAGCTGATGATGCAAAAACTCAATGCACAGTGTTATTCCCCAGTTAACCCACTTAAAATAGTGGTGCATCCCAACATTTAATTCATGTCAGGTCTTTGTGCAAACTTCTTTTTTATTTATTCAACCATTATTTAACCAGGGAAGTCCCTCTGAGATTGAACTCTCTTTTTCAAGGGAGCCCTGGGGGTTGTGGTGGGGAGGGGGAAGAGGAATTGCACAGCCAATTAGATCAGGGGATGATTGGGTGGCAGGTTGAAAGAGCCAGGTTGGGACTTCAGCCATGACACTGGGGAGCCCCCTGCTCTTATCAAAGAGTGTCATAGGATCTTTAGAGACCACTGTGAGTCAGGACCTCAGTTTAACGTCTCAGCCGAAAGACGGCGTCTCCTTCAGTACAGTGTCCCCGTCGCTGCACTGGGGCATTATTCCACCAGAGGGAAGATCGCCACCCACTGGCCCACGAACATCTGCTCTTGAAGAGAAATTAGCTCACTCAAATTTCGCTCTGACATATTTATCAGCAGCGAACGACGCCACAGACTGCAAGTGTATTGCATATTTTGCAACTGTTCTCAGTACAGTACAGGAATGAACCAAGTTGGTGCGCAGAGTTTCCAGGCATCTTAAGCCAATTGGCTGGAATAAAAATGAACAGGATGCAAAAAAATAGACTAAATCAAACATAAAAATTTGAATGGAAGGAACATTTTAAATAACAAAATCATCAGCACATCAGCAAATGCTTGGCGAGAAAAATCCCACGTAAAATTTCAAAATCAACCTCGTCTGCCTTGAACTAGAAAATTTGGCTTTTTAAAACATTGTTCCATTCTTAAACTCCCAAAGAATACAAGCATCTCTTTGTTTTCGTGCCTCAAGCGAGTGCACTGCGAAGACCAGGTCTGGGACGTCTGCAAGATCTTTCTGAAATGCCCTGCGTGAACCCAACACAATGCCAAATTGGAACGCCATCTTGCGCCAACCACAACAGAAAGATATTCAATGGAGAGCTAAACAGACACATGCAAAACATATGCGCAAAACTAGAGCGAATGAATTTTCCTCTTTAATGAATATCTCATTTTTCCCCGAGTATCCTCCAGGAAAGTATGGACCTGCATGCAGCAGCACAGCCCCTGAGGCTGACTCATACCCAGCTGTTGTGTCCGCAGTACTGCGGTTATTGCGCCAGGCAGCACAGCTGCTGCATGGGTGCGCTGCAATGCTGCAGACTGAAGATGGCGTCGGCCCAGCTGCATTTCTGAAGCAAACAGCCATTATCAGAGTACTAAACCGGCTATGAGATAAATAACCATTTCAACTTCTCATGCCAGATTCTGGTCTTAATAAGGTAACCAGCCCTACTGTTTACACATGAGACTTTGTCTGGAGGGCCACAGGCTCTGCAAGCTTTTTTTTTTTTAAGTAATGCATTTGGCATCTCCAATCCCACCCGAATCTGGAATGCCCAATTGGTGAACTATGTACAAAGCTTGCTCGTATGCGACTCCTTGTTGCCAATTCAGGAGTGAAGACAGTTCGCGGCTCTCCTCCGAAGCACGCGCCTGTCAGCCACCGCTTCTTATACACTCATTAGTTGAATCTTCTTAAGTTCAGAACAAGGGCGGAGGATACCAAAAAATGAACAGACTTAGAATCTTCCAGACGAACGCCCGTCTGGCCAACAGGAGGCGCTCGAGCAACAAACAAGGCAACTATTATATTCCCTTCCCGACAGTCCCTTCCCAATTTGCAAACTTTTAGCGCAATGGCCAATTGTGCGCTACTCTGAAAAAGCTGCCGACCACTGCCGGCTGGTACGAAGCAAAGATCGATGCCGCAAAGTAATAGTCATTTCTGCTTTACCGAGTGAGCTATCCGGCACCTCCTCTGCCAGCTTTTGTGGCCCCCCTTAACCTTTAAAGCAATAAACACAGCATTTGCTGCTCGCCGATATGATGAAACTAGACAGGCCGGTCGCCCGCGACCAATGGGTGTAGCTCTCGATCACTCATAATTTTCATTTTGACTTATTTTTGACACAAAATTGTCTCGTATTTAGTGAATTATGTTACCACGGCAACCAAAATCGACAGGCGCCGTGTCCTGTCCAGTGCCCATATATTTACCAAATATAAAAGAAATAGCTTTAAAATATGTGACATGCAAATCATCCACAAGGAAATCTCTACTTCGTCCGGGGGCTACAATAAAATCAAAGCCTCTGAAAACCTGCCATGTGGCGACTTGTTGAAAAGAGCTCCCACAGGATATTTACATTTTTAAGGCTTTGAAAATTTATTTCACTGCCAAAAGGGTTAAAACAGTCAGAGGCTAATGAAGTTGTGCTCGCTCATTACTCATTATCAGTGACTTCATATAAGCACTTGTGCAGAAATAAATCTAACACCAGCACGCACTGCGACCCCCCGGACTGGAGACACTCACCCCTGATTTACACCACCTGAGACTTTAGATGCGTGTCTTTCTGAGCGTCTGATTGACAGCTGACGACAATTTTCATTGAGACTGCAGAGAAAGATGCATTCACGTTGGTGTAGACGGTCAGCTAGCTCGGTTAGAACTACTTTAGCCTCGGTGGATACGCATGCCAGCCTTCCTGCACCAGCAGTGTCGAGCTGCGTACATAACCTTGACACATTTCAGCCCCTACCCCATTACAGAATCCCTTCCAATACCTCCCATGAGCCTTTGGCGCGAGGGGAAGAAAATTTAATGGGTGCCTCCCGATATTTGAAAAAACCCTTATTTCTGTTCCTGAGGGAAAGGCGGACACGCACAAACAGCAGCCTCAGGTTGCCTGTGAATTACCACAGGATTATATTTATCACTACTCAATGTGCACATATTTAACCCATGACGGCCAGCCCAGGTGCGCTGTTCAGCTAACAGAGCATCTCCTGCGGTCTGGTACGGCTCATTGACTGCAGGACTGCCACAGCACCGCCGGAGAGCAGGACTAGTCCACACAGCTGTAGATGCACTGCAGCACGTGGGCCCCAGCAGTATGTAATAAAGCAGCCATTGTATTGACTCCATCTGGATAATGGAGCCGGCGTGGCATATTAAAATAAATAATAATGATCTGCATACTTTGGCAGAACTATTTTTTTTTTTTGGGTGAACCTCAAACAGACGGCATTAAGCCAACTCGCTCTCTTGCTCTCTCTCGTGGCTTCTAATGAGGAAACTCCTCTACAGCTACATCCGTCACCTCTCCCCCTCCGCCTTCCTCTGTTCATCCCTCTATCACTCAGCACTCATCTGAAGTGCACTTGGCTCTTGCAGACGGTGCGCTTCGTGAGTGTCGGGTTCAGAGAGTGCGTGGATCCTGCTGAGACGCTCATTTCAGCAGATTTTACAACATGACATAACCGCAAACCTCCCATATTCCACATATGCACTTTCAGACCCGGAATCAGCACCAATACCAAGGTCCCTTATCTCGGGTCGTGCCCTGTTGGTGCTGCTTCATTTACAGATCCCCGCGGGACAGGGCCTTGCCAAGTACCCACCCGCAGCGTGATGACACGCCCCCCGCTGCCCTGCTGGCCCCACCACCTCTCTTGCTTCCTGACTGCAGATCTCTCAGAGTACATATAGCCCAGCATTAGAGCACTTTGCTCGTCTCGTCGTTTCTGTATGCTGAACAGGACAGCACAGAGACCTCTGTAACTCAGGAGGGTCCTTCTAATATCTGCACAGCACTCTAAAGTAACTATGGCACCCAGACTAGAAAGACTAGAAAGTCTCTGAAGTACCTACAACTCCAAGCATGTCTCTATGGTACCTTTGCCACCCAGAACAGTCTTTTGTCACAGGTATCAGTGCCGTAAATCTCAGGTTGCCGAGACAAGTTACGGTGATAAAGAAACTGAAAACTCCATTTCAGTCAACGCAACCCTGGTCTATTGACTCCAGTCAGGCCTCTGAGGGGCCCAGACAAACCCACCAGTATGACATTTGGGTGTGACATGTGTGAAGGATCAGAACTGATGGTTAATCCCTGAAGGGCTTTCAGGATAACGCAATCCTCTTGCACAGCATCAAAGGTCATTCGTGTCAGTCATGGAAATCGCCGCCCTTTCGGAAATGACCTTTGGGTGATGGAAGCAGAGGTGCAGTTGTCCTCACAGAGGTATTCTAGCATGAAGGACCAAATATACATAGCTACAGCCAAGTCTCCTCTCAGTCCTTCGAGCTTTGAGTTTCAACCTTGCATTTAGTACAAATGAAGTGCTTTCTGTTACAACCATTAGTTGGGCCTCTGCTTACATTCCAGGGAAAAGCGAGACTACATCATTAAAATTGACTTAATAAGGCAGCCAAGAACCAGCTACAGGAGGTCATACCCCATGCTGCTCCTGCCAGAGGTGGGCCAATGAGAGGCCTTCCAAAGCCTAACACCCATTTAACCCAAAATAATACAACAGCTCAGGTGCTCACCAGAAAAGGGACTTCTTGTGCAGGACGTCCCGAACCTGCTTCTGGCTGTTCTGGTCCATGCGGGAGAACTCATACTGGGGGCTGAATTCGGCGGCCTTGGGGGTGCTGAAACGCACCTCGAAAGAGGACGTGGGGAAGTCAACCTAAGGAGGAAGAGAGGTGAGGAATTAGGATGTAACAGCAACCCAAGGTTTCATAAAATCCAGCCATGTCACCATTTTTCTTCAGCCATTCCCCCTAAAAGTGAACACTGGTTTCACATCTATAGAAACCTGTGGACACTAATCAAATCTTTCAACCTATTCTGCCATTCTTTTCATCCAGATGGATAGATGGATAAATGCCACCAATTAGTCAGAGATTTAGCACACTAAACAGCTAAAGTTCAAGCCAGTCCTGAATAGAGAAGAAGGAAGGAAACCAGAAAAAGTGAAGCCTCAGACCAGCTCAGCCAAAAAGGCTGCGGGACTCAGATTTTCCCCGAAGAGGATTAGTCAGAGTAAGTGCCAATGCCCCTGACAGTAAGCAGTGGCGGCTAAAGTGACTAGCTGCGGTATTTACATGGCATCACCATCACTTCGCTAAATGGCACCGCTACGCTTATACACATGCAACTCCGAATCTAAGGTTTTATTGACTTTTCTCTGATGTTCGCAAAGGTAACCAAACGTCATTATCGTGACCGCAAATACCATTATACGCGAGACAACAACTCATTCAAGGCAGTCAAAAACTCACAGGGAGGCAGAGAGGGGAAGGACGTCAGAGCTACATTCCACAGGTGTGTAAACGGGGCTGGACTGAGGCTACAGCCAATAACGGGATAAATATCCAGAACAATGTAATCGCTCTACCTTAACTTGGACGTCCACTCGCGCCCAAGCAGACAGTAACATTGGCTTCTTGTGGCCAAAATGATGAATGTTTTTAAATGTAAAAAAATGAAGATGGAATGACTCTCCGGGGGCTGAGAGAGGCAGCTGGAGTGGCCTGACGGTGCTTTAGAGACAGTAAGGGAGATGGAGAGGAGAGAGAGCAGGCCGGTGCGTGTGTGTTGGGGGGGGGACAGACAGAAAGAGTAATTGTGTCCGGGAAAGCCACATGGCCGAGCAGAAGCTCTGCTAAAGGAACATGAAAAGCAGGGAATGGGATACAGACGGCACTCCCAGGAACATACAAATATACGCCATTGTGAAGACAGTAGGCAAAAAAAGACAGAGAGCCAATTTCACCCTTAGAGCGCTACATGCAGCTATTGTTACTCAGTGATGTAAGATATCAAAATCAATGCTGTTGAAAACCCATCATGGGGCGACTTGTTTAAAAGAGCCTCCGCAGGGGAGCTCTTTTAAACAAGTCGCCACATGATGGGTTTTTCAACAGCACAAGTTAATTAATTTTATATTTTTTTAAAACTTTATTTCAGCGCCCTAAGGGTTAAGAGTATGAAAGAAAGGGAAGAATGCGTTAAAAGTGGGTCAGGAGAGAGGAGCGAGATTCGAGCGGCGCTAAGGTGGATTGGGGACGATAACTCAGGGCAGATGTGCAATCGGGCCCAGATGTGATTCCGTTTCAGCCGGGGGTGGGGGGCTTAAGGCCTGACACTTCCACAGAAGCGTCAGCGCGGCACAGATGTAAGCGATTGCAGCGAGCCGTCTTTCCACACAGGAAGATTAAAGGATACAGCACTGACTGTGCAGTTAACCCTTTGATGTGCAAAGTCACAGTGAGTCATTAGAATGCTCTCGCTGACTATTGCAAAACAGAAGCAACGATCGCAGAAGGGAATAAATTAAAACCAATTTCACAGAATATGTACAGTTTTTTTAGAGGGTTGTTGAGAAAATGCTTTGAACAGCAATAAAGGGCAAACACTAGTCCTTAAACCTCAAATAGCTGGCACGCAACGCAAAATACGCCAATGAAGGCAAAACTCAGAAGGGAGGTAAAGAGAGAGATTTGGTCACAAATCTCAGGAGAAGCCAGGTTGTAAAGGGGGAGTCCTGGCACCAAGGAGTCATGGGAAATGGAGTTCAACAATATCATTTTAGAATTTTGGGGGGAAAAAAAAAAAAGCAAGGCTTCTATGGGCCAAAAAAAGTTTAAACAAGTCGACATGGTCTACAACATCCCCCGCCAATCGTGCGCTTCTCATTTTCGAACTCAATCAAGGCCTTTATGGTCTGAAGCTACACACCAAATTTGGTTACTGTATCTGTAGTAGTTTCTGAGTAAAGCTGTCCCCTTTATCTCGGACGGACGGGCGGACGCACACACGGACGGACGGACGCACGGAGGTCAAACCTATATCCCCGTCCCACTTCGTGTTGGCGGGGGATAATAAAGCAAACCACCAAATCTAGAACTGAAGTCCAAAAAGGAGCTGGCCGTAGCGAGAGGAGGTGGGAGGATATGACCGTCACTCAGTGTCTGGGACAGGTCACACATCCCCACAAACATTGGGGAGAGTGTGATTAGGAGGAAGGGGAAGGCAGCCAAAGCAGGCTTCCTGTCCAGGGACAGGTTTATGGAGGCGGATACAGACAAAGATAACTTTATTGGTCTCCAGGGGCAACATAAGGCATTACAGTAGCATCTGTTTCTCTCAGTATAACAGCAGCAGTGAAAACTCTGAGTAAGATAAACCTTCATTCAGAAATTCATAAATAAAATTTAATTTATTTTGCCAACAGACACTGCTTCAAAGCCAGTTCTTAACTTTAAAATGACAACAGTTACTCTCCATTACAGAAGTAGCTAATGCTTACTCCATCAATAAAAGTTAAAGTAGAGCTTGAAATGAAACGGACATAAAATAATCTGTTGCCGTTGCTTGAGGTAACTAAGCGCAGATAAATGTCAATGTAACGGTGATGAGCAAACCAATAATAAAGATGATGAAGGTCAGAGGTGCAAAAGCATGACAGGTGAAGGTGGTTTTTGAAGTCTTTGAAATGAACAGTTTGAGTGTGTGTTTTTTCAGGTGGAGTGTATGAGTCTCAGTCACAGATGGAAGTGTAATTCAGGGAGATCTGGAATTCTTGTACATTACATATATATCCGTGTGAGGGCATGTGTGTGTGTGTTTGTGTGTGTGCGTGTGTTGGCGTGTGTATTGGAGAGCACGCCTACCCGCGTGTGTATTTTAGATTAAGACAGAACGCCAGTTCGGCCCATGTGACCTACTTTCAGGGCTCTACTGCAGTTTCCTTGATGACACTGCTCAGCCAGTCCGCTGCCGAGTTAGGCCTGGTCCAGCCAGTGGCCCTTCAAGAAACCAGACTAACAGGACTCGCCCGCTGCTTTACCGCCATGAGGCGTACAAGTCAAGGGTGTGGAAACTATTAGCACAAATGTCACCCTGTCTCAGAGAAAAGCTAAATCCTCAGCGAGAAAAACGGATGTTTCGTGGGGGTCGGGGTCCATGTGCAGCAAAGAGTTGAGAGTCTGCATCATATATAATGGGCCTTTTACAGCCGCCTTATTATTATTTATTCAGGCCTTTATTATGCAGGATAGTCAGTCAATGCAATGCGCAGATAATAACTACAATATATTGCTGTAATCATCACCAGAAGCCTGAACTGTCCCAACCTTGTTGACATATAGGAACAACGGGGGGGGGGGTTTAAAAGTGCCTGTGCTCTGGGTTAAAGAGGTGTGACCTCAGGAAGAGGAGGAGGGAGAGAGGTGGATGCGGTGGTGGTCCAGGAGGGGAAGTTACCTGCAGAATGACGCTGTCCGGCTGGCTGAAGTTGGGGGTGCTGGAGCGGGCGTTAGCACTTCCTGGGGTCGAAGGCCACAGGCCAAGCAGCTTCCTGCCACATGTGAGGACGCTGCGGAACAGTAGACGACAGACAGCGGGAGAGTGAGGTCAGAAAAGCCCCCCACCTGCAGGATGAACGAGCTTCTGGCACCTTCCGTACCAGAACAGCCCAGACACCCCCTGACTCTGAACCCACGTCTGTCTTCTTGAACCATAAACTACACGAAACGCATGTCTATTCCCCCCAACTCCATCTCATCTACCGTGTTTCAACGCAGAGCACTCAAGTTTTTAAAAAGGAGCCCAAAATATATATATTTTTTTTTCCTTTTATTTTTTAAAATTTGGCATCTCCAATCCCACCCGAATCTGGAATGCCCAATTGGTGAACTATGTACAAAGCTTGCTCGTGTGCGACCCCCTGCTGCCAACACAGGATAGTGAGGACTGTTCACGGCTCTCCTCCGAAGCACGTGCCTGTCAACCACTGATTCTTATACACTCATTGGTTGAATCTTCGCAAGTTCAGAACGAGTGCGGAGGATAACCGGACATGAACAAACCCAGAGTCTTCCTGACGAGCGCCCGTCTGGCCAACAGGAGGCACCGGAGCAACGCACAAAGCTGATTTTTGCATTCCAAATCCGGCAGACCCTCCCCAATTTGAAACCCTGTAGCGCGATGGCCAATTATCTGCTACTCTGAAAAAGCTGCCAATCCCTGCTGGTGGGTACAACCGGGGCTCGAACCCGCGACGTGATAGTCACCTTTACACTGCAGCGCAGTGCCTTAACCGAGTGAGCTATCCGGCAGCTCAGCCAAAATATTTTCAACTTTTGAGGAGACACACTGCTCTTCAATGTAAGTTTCTCATCATGTAACCAATCACACATAAGAAAGGGCGAGACTTGTGTTTCCATTGGTCCACTTCCATAATCTGTGTCAGTAAAAAACTCATAATATTAAAACTGCTCAGTGAAGATACTGCCTGTTGTAACGACAGCGTTTCAATGAATCTGCTTTTCTGCTCACTTTGAAAAAGACATACGTTTATTGTCGCATCTTGCTCTATCCACACAGGAGCACATTCGTCATGTGCAGGGACTGAAATGTGTGCATAAATGAAAGGGTTTGGCAAAGGTCCCGCGCCAGGGTTCGGACGGCCAGAGGGAAGCCGAGAGTCGAGTTCGGACAGAAGGGACTGTTTATAATCCCCCCCATCCGCCCCACAGCCAGGCCTGCTTAATGGATCACAGCTGCTAATGAGCCCACTCAGCAGATCCGCACCAGTCTTCTTCTCTTTCCCCTGCTTGTGGCGCTCTCCCTGAAACTGTACCATGAGGGGGGCGGGGGGGGTGTCTGGACTGGCTCGCTGAGGCAGCAGGACCAGCCGAGTCCAGCGGCTGGGAGCCAGCTGGGCCCCCAAGATCTGGGCTGACAAACACTCACTCCCTCACACACACACACCAAATCATTTATAATCTCATGGAAAATGTCCAGTTGGCAGAATCAAACTCATTGACCCCCCTTCCCAGAGCCAACCTGACCCAATAACCCAGATCAGCGGCTGCTCAGGGCACCGTGACCACCAGGGGCCGCCCTGTAATCACTGTAAGACATATACTATCTACAGGATGGGTTGGGCTGGAGGGTCTCCAAAACAAACTCTGCCCAGCACCTCTAAGTGGGTCGTTTCAGCGCTTCCAGCTTCCGTGGGCAGGCAGTGTGGATCAGGCGCTTTGTATGGCTGCATTTGGATTATGAGAGGAGTCTTCCGTCATACTCTTTCTGGCACTTTCTTGTAAACACTGATGAATGTTACTCAACATTATCACCCGTTAATGTATGAGTCAAGGTCAAAGAGAAGAAGCCACGGCATGGTACTACAGATCATGTGACTGTTCATGAGGATTCGGAGACTGAAAGCATGGTTTGGTCTTCAGGAAGAGCAGCCTGAACTTTCGATTGGTCATCAAGACTGCCAAAGCATGCGATTGGTCATTAGGAGGGTCTGAGCATGTGATTTGTCATCAGGATTCACTCTCTGAGGATGCGAGTGGTTATCAGAGGCATATTCAAGATTGTGGGCTTTCTTTTGACCCCACTACCTCTTGCATCCTGAACAGTCAAACCAAGTTTGGATTTGCGAAGACGAGCAAGAACATCTGCCAACAGTCTCGCCCTGCTTTTCAAGATGGCGTTCAGCATTTTCACAGCTTGTTCAATGGAATTTGATAAAAACTTTAGCTAGTAGCCATGTTGGAAAACCTGCTACAATGCAAGAATCGTACAAAAATCCAAATTCTTCCCTCATGAAACCTAAGGAATGAGACGCTTCGGTCTTGAACATGCCCGAGGACTGTCCAAGAGCATGACCAGTCATCAGAGGTCACTTTCTTTGTCAAGTGCCTTTGTCGCGAAACAAAGCACAACAACATAACCTCACGTAATGCAAACATACAAACAATGGAGGATGTCAAAGGGCTCATGTTTCTGGTGCTTGGTAACGACGTTAGGTGGCTAAGCTTTTAACTTGGTCCCATCCATTTTGGCCTATTTGTTTTAACGCCGCATCAATTTCGCGGCTAGTGCCCAAGTCGACTACATTTGGCTGGCGAGTTGCCATATTTCTGACAACAAAGCATACACTATTCCCTTTATTGATTAGGTTCTGATAATACAATTGTCTTGCCTGAAAGTTGCCATCTCGATATATGACCCGGAAACATTTACTTCCAGTTAAATTAGCTTACAAGAAAGCTAGCCAGTTTATAGGTTTGGATACTTATTTACCTGCTTGGGTCACAGTTAAAGGTTTCCACTTTATAGTGCTATGAAAATCATCCTATTCCATCGTAATGTCGGTTGTGTTATGCTCTGTGTTGACTTGTCCTGTGTCAGAGGAATGATAATTCCTTCAGAGCAATAAGTGTTCTGCAGCGCAGTGACCTCGTGGTTTATCATCGGCTCGGCTTGTTTAAAACTTGACCAAAGAGGCACTTTAAAAAGTACCCGGTACCAGGTACTATCCACAGTGAAAATGCACAAAAAAGCGAGTAGAGTCAAGTAGACCAGAGCCATACCATGCCATGGAAAAGCACCATTAGCATGGTTATTAGGGTTGCCCAAGTGTGTGAGTGGTCATTAAGATGCACCATCTATACAGGACTGTCTAAGCATGTGACTGGTCATCAGGACTGGCCGCCTGAGTATGTGATTGGTCACACGCAATGGCTGCCTGAGAATATGATTGGTCAGAACGTACTGTCTGAAGTTGAAGAGTGGCATGGTGACCCAGCCCAAAGCCTCCATGCTTCGCCGTTGTTTGCTCTTGTCCTCGGCACCCCCTGGTGGAGGCAGCAGTGTGGCGTAGAGTGTCACGGTCAACTGCGTCTCCCGCGGCAACTGGTTAATCTGCACGGGGAAACAGATCCTGCATGGGAATACAGGGAGAGGAGAGAGAGGGGGTAGGGAGAGAGGGAGGAAGGACTTGAGTGACAGATGGGATCTCCACCAATGACGAGCCCTCTCACTCCCACCCCAAGGAACCCCACTATATCCCCCACACTGCAGCTGCAATAAAATTCCACCAGATGGTGCTGGTTTAATCCTCCAGGCATCGGGTCACATATCTCTGTTTTGACGGTTCTGATCTCAACATTCTAGTGGTGATGTGACAACCATTCCTGCCGATGGGAGGAAATGGAGTTGTAGCACTCACCTCTTCAAAGGACTTAAGCCCAAGTGACCCACAGAAAAAACCATAGAGCAAGAGCAAAAACAAACACCAAACACGTGAGCTACCAGGAGTGACTGCTGAGCTCACAGGCAGCGTGATGACGCATCGCACAGCTCTGCAGGGACTGAGCCGGCGGGCGTAACCTGGCCGAGACATGCCTCGCTTCCTGCTGGCGGAGACTGATGAGGGAACTCCAGACGCTTAGGCAGGTGCTCGCCCTTGAGTTGGCACACTAACAGCCACATAATTACAGAGAGGGACAGACGGACGTCACAACAACCCCTGTCCCGCCCGTCTTTCTTTATGCGCTCCTCTGTTGTTCAGTTCTGCTACCTTTGTCCAGCACTTCCTAAAGGCTGGGTAGCACCATGGCCACAGCCCTACAGAACACAAGCCGTACTCCAGTAACCCCCAGCCCCAATGTTCACCACTTCCCTGCCACTCTGTCACCAATCTTTCCACATATATGCTGCGTGCACACCATAATGATTGAGTGCTTTATTTTTGGCGGTCGCTACTTTTGCAGCCGCGGTTGTTTTTGTTGGTTGGCAACTATAAATATCATGATTGTAGTATGATACATCATGCATCTACAACAGGCTTATAAACTGAGTGATTCATCAATCACTTCTACCATCAGTATTCTGAATAGATCAACATTATTTTTACAGTGTCAGCCAGAGACACACAGCAAAGTAACGGTGGCACAACTTCTCCCATAGATTTGGGCTCATGCTGTAGTTCTTACAGCACCAGTCCTCATAGGAGAGGAAAAGGAATGTATCACTTGCACATGGCGGAGGGGGTTTAATTAATTCACCATCATTATACATTTACATCCCCCCCATTGGGATCCTCAGTGACATCAGTAAATTTCACTCAGCTGGATCAAAGGATATACACAAAAACAGCTCCACAACAAAAACTTCAAAGAGCAAACGCTGCAACAGATATGGGATCCATAAACATGGCACCCTAATATGGGTCCCCACAGATCAGTCTAAAATCTTTCAGTGCCTGCGAGTACAAGGCATTGCCATGGGATGTTTCCAGTAACGAATGTTGAAAGAGTCCATTAACTATTCACAACAAATTTAGCAGGCTAGTTTACACTCGGTGCATTGATTTAGCAGGTTAGTTTATATAAGTGCTACAGACTTACAAGCCTGGTATATGCTGCATGTATTGATTATAAACATAGCAGTATAGGTTTATAAGGTTAGTTTATGGTACGTGTAATGACATAGCAGGCTAAGTCACTGTAGGTGTACTGATTCAGCATACAAGTTTATGCTAATCATTCTGATTTTGCAAGCTGGTGGGCTTTCTGATTTAGCAAGCTAGCTCATGCTAGGTGTATTCATTTAGCAGCCTAATCTACGCTAAGTGTGTTGGTGTAGCAAGCTAGTTTATGCTACGTGTCCTTAGTTAGCAGGCTAATTTATGCAAGGAGCAGTGATTTAGCAAGCTTTCCGCTTGGTTTAATAATTTAGCAGGCTATTTAATGTAAGGTGTAATGATTTAGCACGCTAGTTTACGCTTGCTGTTCTGATTTAGCAAAATGGTTTATTCTAGAAGTGAAGTACAGATACACAATGTCAACAAAAGCAGTTCATTTGTAGGCCCAGAAAAGCTCCAATAACTTATTCATGTAAAAAAAAAAGAGTGAGCGTGCGACAGGGTGCAAAACAGAAAGACTGACTGCAGGAAACCTGAGCGTAAACACTTAAAGGTCAAGTGCTAAAGGACTTCTGACTGTTTTTCTGCTAGTGCATCACTCCATTCAATAACAACTGGCAGAGCAAGCTGAGGCCATTCACAAAGAACCGGCCTGACCTCCTCTATGGGATATTAATGATTCAGGATACAGGACTAAAATATCTCCAACAATGGCCTTCTGAAATATCAAGACAATACATCTCATACAGGGGGAGGTGATAGAGCAAAGGGAACATTATTGTTGTGACAGGACGTTTCTGTCACGCTTCCTGTTCAAAGTGGGAGACCTAAATAACAATTTGGGCAAAGGTTACATTACTAACTGAACTAATCACCAATGCTATCAATTTGTCTCACGAACTCTGCAATTGGAGATGACAAGGAAGAGAATTCACTATGCTGAGCAGAGGAAACCCATTGCTGTCTTAGAAAGATAAGAGCTGGTAAGCAAGCCAACATACCTCCCAACTTTCTGGAATGTACCTTTTTTTCTTTTTTTACTACATTTTTGGACTCTGAGTAAATTAAACCATATTTGTTTACTACTGTGACAAATTTATTTTTTATTTTTTTTTAATCATTTTCATCAATTGTTGAATTGGCGAACCACACAAGTGATAGACACAAGGGATAGATTTGGCCAGACTGCACCTTCTGGATATTTCTGCTCAGGCCACTTCCACAATGACAGGGCCAACTGTATGGGGCTTCATAGATCCCTTGGTGATAAGTAAAACTGTGACTGCAGCTCAAGTGGAACACAACACGACTGATTGACTGACTGACTGAAGTATTACTGATGGACGGGCCCGGTCACTCACCTCTGCTCCCACACCACCAGATGGAACAGGTACTTGCTGACGGACTGCTTGCTGGTGTGCTGGGGGGCGCAGAGTTCGGCTCCGCCGTGGGTCAGGGAACAGGACAGGAAGAAACCCTCGTAGCTGTAGGACAGGAGAGTGGGTCAGATTGTTCGCTTGTCTCAGCACTCTTCACAGTCTCATACTTCAGTCTTACTTCTCTCCCACAAGTAGCATAAATTAGTCCGTTTTTGGTTGCCATTTGCTTGAGAGCGCCAATTTCCTAAACTGTCAGGACATCTGGAAGTGAGTTATACTCTCTCATAATTCGACTGATCTAGTCGAGTTACAGAAATATGAGTTTAAAAAGCTTTGCGTAAACGCATGCCAGAATTTCTTTCGATTTTACAGTTCACCGTTCGGCAGCGCAGAGGCAGGCTCTCTCTGCCCAGAGAACGCAACCGTCTCAAACGCGGTGATTTCCAGGATAGCCCGGGATGACTGGGATTTGCTCAGTAATTGGAAAGGGATGTGCGCGGCTATAGCTGGAGAGACTGCTGAAGGAAACTGAGGTGAATAAGAGAGTCAGCGAGTTCGACTTCCACTGACGTTGCTGCAGGGTTTTCGACTACACACACATTCCTCACTGCACCAGGGCCCGTCTTCCAGCGGATTTAATCAAAAAATTTAATTTAGAGTACTTTTCCCCTCGTGGGAAGAGGGATTCACTCGAGACAGATGAAGAAAGCACCGTGCCGTCCGTAAACACTAGGACAGCGACGCTGTAGAGGGGGGAGGGGCATTGCAACATAATGCAGATGCAAAAGCACACAAAAATTAAACCTGGCAATCCTGGTGATATTCATTGTCCTCATGTCCTGTGTGCTGCAGCGCAGAACCAAAAAGCAGAAACCGTGCCTTGGTCTGAGTAGTACCCGACTACACTGCGAGTCATGGTAATATCCTCTGGCACCTGGGTTAGCTCACATAATGAAAGCGAGGGCTCCGTCACTATGCCACCCTGGCCCGACTTCAGCCCCCATCCAGACTCAACTTCACTGCCGTGTGAGACGAACAGTGGGGTGTCATCACGGAAGGAACAAGCCACCCACTTTCCTTCATAAAGTAAGCATAACTAAGAAAGTAATAAAGTCCAGTAAATACAGACCTGAGACACAAAATAATAGCAGACTTATGTGCACACTACTCCAAACGCACAGACTAGCATGCGCACAGAAACACATGAACATGAACAAATGCGCACGCACACAAACACGCTCATTGATCAGAGCACATCTCAATGAGCACACATCAGTGTGCTTTCAGATGGGAGCGGAGGGGGGTGGAGAGAGCTGGGTGGGGATCGGATGTTTTCAGATCAATGCACGAGTCTGTACAGGCACCCCCCCCCCTCAAATCCCAACTTCACACAGACAGATGGCAGGCAACACCACCATTGGGCAGGTGCCTAGCGACCAGCCAGCCAATGCCCCACCTCCTGGGTCAAGGGTCGCACGGGGTTCCCAGGCTGCCTCCTTTGTCGTGTGGGGTGGGGGTCCCCACCCTCTGCCAGCATCCATTTCAGACAGGCACAAAGGAAAGCGCTGGGTCAAAGGAGGGGGGGGGGGTGGGGAGAGACCATCGGCGATGGATGGGGAGAGCAGAGGGGCGTACCATTTAAACGAGCACACACTGGTGAGAACCTTCCAGAAAGCGAGCAGGATTGGCTGCAGCTGTCTGGAGGTTTGGGAGGGCGCGTGTCGTGTTTCGGGGAGCACAGGGGGGCTTATGAGGAACCCGGCATGCCCGCACCGCACCCCACCCCACCGCACCCCACCGCAGACTGTAATCCAGGCGGATTACGCTCAGGAACAGGGGAGAGGACGGCTGCCACAGATATTTTATTTCCCCAAGACCTGACTCTTATTTTACTTCTGGAAGCACTAGTACCTTATCTATTCTGCAGTCGCGTCAGCATAGTCTCCTATCCGCGTCACATTATCGATCGTACGCTGATGACCAGCACATTAGCACTCAGGCCACCTTACGCTCACCCCTCCCCTAAACTTGACATTACCATAACCAGACACCAGTACCAGGGAGAGACGCACAGGCCAGGCCAGGAACACAAGCGCCTCCCTGTCAAACACCAGGGTTCTGAGGGAAGATCTGAAGTTAAAAGGACACATCCTAATCTCTCAGTAAAAAATAAAAAGGCTTCAAACCGTGCAACATGCTGACAGGCTGGTGTTACACGCGCATTTATCACGTCCGTATCTGCGGCGTAAATTCGGGGGAGGGCGCGCCGGTCCTCTTTAATGAGGAGACGTACATGCAGTGGGCGCAGGTGCGGTGCAGGTTCTAATGAATAATGTCCCATGATCCCCCGGGGGAGGAGAGCCGTCTCCTGGAGACAGCAGGGGATTAGTCAGACCCACTGACAGCGCAACTGCGCATTTACAGGGGGGAGAAATGATACCAGAAACAGCACTGAAACTGTCTTTAATTCTGAAGTGTCTCAACCACAATTACAGTTACTATTAATCTGAATGCTAATTACAGGCATGCGTCTGTTTTAGAGGGCTAAGCAGTTATCAAGATACAGTAAGTCTCCCAAGCAAGATGACAATGCTAACAGAGTTCCAAAGGGGTCAAATACTAGTGGGCAGAACTCCAGAGGAGCCAGTCAATACTGGCACAGGAGCAGAGTCAAAAATCATGACATGTATATGCCAACGGGAGGTGTAGAAAATTCTAAATACACCCATCATCAGGCACATTGTCTGGAAAAACAAGTGACTGTGATCTTTTTAAAGGTGTAAGGCTGTACAAAGTGATGTCCCATGTTAGGCATCTAACATGGAAAGCATTACGGGAGACAACTGAGCATATTAACATAATGAAATAACAGACATAATGCTTAAATTACCCAGGGGGTCAAGAGATTCGAAATGAATTAAGGCTAAATTACCTTGAATTCTATAAGTTTTTGCTTTTAATTCTTACTTATTTATTGACAACAATAATCATTACTGAATAAATTTATATTTTTGATGATTACCATAATTATATCCCCGAAATATGTGTTTTGGGGATATCATGGTTTCGCCCCACCTGCCGCCGCCGCGTCCACAGATTTTAGCCATTAGCGTGATAGCTCACAAAATACTTTGCATTGGCTTCTCATTTGTAGCATATGGGTAGATATGGTAGAGAGGATGAACTGATTAGATTTTGGGCAAGTATGCACTCCTTTGTTTGCCACCAGGTGGCGCTATATATTGAAAAAAAAATCAGTTTTTTAACCATATCTCTGGAACAATTACTTACACATACCTCAAATTTGCATCATATCGTAGGTCCAGTAAAGGGGAATCTAACAAAGGGGGCTTCGAGGATTGGGAAATTTTGGGATATACCCATTGCTGTCGGCCGCCAACAGTGTAGGCCTAGTTTTAATTGTTTTTCTTAGCAAGACAAGTAAAACTGTAGCATAGTCAATTTTAAGCCACATTCTACCAGTCCATTTCAGCAATATATGCCTTTGCCTTGAACAGTTTGTCCGTCTGTCAATACTTCAAACTCCACTGATGTTTGCATGGTATAGCAGTACCACAGGATAACAGATAACCATTTAAATTAATCGTAATTTGGAAAGAACCCACAAAGAACTCTATATCTAGCCACTATGCAGTTGATATTTGAAAGGGGAATAACTTTTAGCAAAAACATTGCGGAACTCTAAACCAGAGGTTCAAGTGAGTCTGAGACTTAACTAGCCTGCCGCCCTGCCAGGCCCCTTTGGGACTGGAGAACAAAACTGAAATGAAATACCACAGTAGTATAAGTCCTATAGATGTTGTAAGCAAAGTTTCATCAAATTGGACAAGTACTTGTGACCACAAGAATCTGCAGGTCCTTCAAATGGATGTCTATGGGAGATGGAACGTTGAGGGTCACAAAACAGCGATTTTTCAGAAATCACCACAACTCGTCATTTATTTGAGGAGAAATGTAGTATACCACTTACATACCAGGCTTCAGTTCTTTATCTGTATCAGAATACGGTAAAATGGATGATAATTTTTTCAATGTGACCAAATGCCACTCCCAAAGTCGCATGCTAAAGATGTTGCAAACAAAGTTGTCAAATTTGATCAATATATGTGTGACCTCAAGAGATTACAGGTCTTTGAAATAGGTGTTTACGGGTGAAGGAATGCGAAAGGTCACACGGGGACCATTTTCAGAAATCGTGAAAACCCGTCATTGAAATGTTGAGATGTTGCATATACCTGACACACCAAGTATCAGCTCGATACCAGTTTCTAAATATGACCAGCCAGCCACACCCAGGATGTTGAGTACCAAGTTTAATCATATTTGATCAAAATTTGCCAGCGATTGAGGTTACATTGTTCCAGCTATAGATGACAACAGACGACGAAGTCAGACCACCTTAAACTCAAGCTGGTCAACTCCACAGGGAGTGATGTAACCTGCATTCAGAGAGAATCCACTAAGATGTCTAAGGCTACCAGTGTTTGTAAGGTTGATATTGGAAATGGGAGTAGCTTGGTTAAACACTTCCTGAAAAATGTACATGTGGACCTTCACCCATATATTAACAAGCAACGTTAATTTGGAAACAATCCACAAGAAACTCTAGGATTAGCCGCATTCACAAACATCGTTATGGACGGACAGACAAACGAACAGAGGGACAGACAGCGTCATACCATAGTACACCCATCATTAATAATGACAGGTGTATTAAAAAAAAAAAAAATGGCAACAAGAAATAAGAACTATGGCTGCAAGTCACCAACAAGGACAGACACCCAGACGGACGGTTGGTAATAACCAGAGATAAAAAAAAAAATTATATTAATAATGGCAGAGCTCTAAAAATTGCCTCAGCACTGCATGGATCCACATCAGGATCGGTTTTAAAAAAGGAGTATGTAACGTGCTTCACAGAGTTAGTATTCATGGCAGGGTTTCCGATGATTTGACGACCTGCATTACCACTGCATTGCCAGCATGTCTGAGTATGTTTGCATGAGTGTGTGTGTGTGTTTGCATGAGTGGATGCGTACGTGAGTAGATAAGGATGCAAAGGCGTGTATGCCTGCATACTCGCGTACAAACAGTAGCGCGTGCGCGCAAAGGAGAGACGTTACCTTGCGGCCCAGGTGATGGGTATTCGGTGAGCAGCGTACACGCTGAAAGACAGCACATTGGTGACGAGCCCCGCCTCCTGGGTGGGGGCGGTGGGGCGGCTGCTCTGGGGGGTGGGGTGAAAGTTGGCGTTGAAGGTGCTGCAGTAGAGCTCCACCAGGTCCAAGATGGAGGCCGTCAGCTTCTCCACCACATTTTCTGTGACACAGAAGCACAGCAGATGCGGGGTTCGGTCAAAATGCTCTCCTCACAATCCGGAAACTTCTCACTCAATTATCCTGTGAGCTGGGGGGTCGTAACATAAGACCAACACCAAACTAAGAGGAGAAAAATCCAGGCTTATTCAGTAAATGTCCTCCTCAGCACTTTGTTCTGATCATGAACATTTCTAATTAAAACATATCAAGCCAAGTTATGTTGGGAAGAACTAATCAGTGAAATCAGTTAGCAGGGTTCATGGGTAGAACATACAAATATTCTACCCAAGGACATTTACATTCAGACCCTTGGATGCTCCTATTTGGCCAATGTCCAATCAAAGCACATTTGATTTCACAATTTGGATTAAAAAAAAATATAAAAAGATATTCAGCGCACTCCATAATTATTGGCACCTATGGTTAAGATGTGTTAAACGCCTTAAAATAAATTCTATTTTTATTGCAGAAGCATACTCTCACACCGAAAATTGTTGAAAAATGTAACCTTCAACTCAGATGAATTTTAAGGGGAAAAAAAAATCTCTGACTAAGAAATAATTATTTTTCATAAAATCACCTGTTCCACAATTATTGGCACCCCTAACAATTCCTAGGAAATAAATGTAATTGAAGTATTTCTGTCATTTCTACAGTAGTTTACAAAGTTGATCAGAGTATCTAGGAACATTTAATTAGTAATTCATCACTTCCAGTTTCCCTGGGGTATAAATATGACGTGACACAGAGGCCATTTTTCTTATCCACTCTTCAACATGGGAAAGGCAAAGGAACACACCATTCAAGTTAGGCAGATGTGTGTCGACCTTCACAAGTCAGGCAATGGCTACAAGAAAATAGCCACTCACCTGCACCTGCCCATATCTACTGTCAGAGGAATTATTAAGAAGTTTAAAACAACTGGAACAGTGGTAAACAAGCCTGGACGAGGACGCAAGGTTATTTTGCCACCACGCACAGTGAGGAGGATGGTAAGGGAAATAAAAAGTTCTCCAAAGCTCACTGTTATAGAATTGCAACAAATGGTAGCATCTTGGGGTCACGAAGTCTCCAAAACAACCATCAGGGGCTATCTACATGCCAACAAGCTGTTTGGGAGGTATGCACGGAAAAAGCCTTTTCTCACTCACAATCATAAATGCAAACGTCTGGAGTTTGCTAAGCGGTACTGGGACTTCAACTGGGACTGTGTGCTTTGGTCAGATGAGACCAAGATAGAGTGTTTGTTTCCAAAAAGCTCTGAGTGGGTCTGGCGGAACACAAAAGACGAGTATGCAGAAAAGCACCTCATGCCCACTGTTGAGTATGGGGGAGGATCGGTGATGCTGTGAGCCTGTTTCTCTTCCACCGGCCTTGGGAACCTTGTTAGGGTGCATGACATCATGAACGCTTTGAAATAACAGAATATTTTAAATCAAAATCTGGTGGCCTCTGCCCGAAAGCTGAAGATGGGTCGTCACTGGGTCCTTCAGCAAGATATTGACCCTAAACATGTGGCCAAATCTACACAGAACTGGTTCACCAGACACAGAGTCAAGCTCCTCCCATGGCCATCTCAGTCCCCAGACCTCAATCCCATTGAAAACATGTGGAGTGAGCTGAAGAGGAGAGTGCAGAGGAGAGGACCCAGGTCGCTGGATGATTTAGAGAGACTGTGCAAAGAGGAATGGTTGAAGATCCCTCTTTCTGTATTCTCCCATCTTGTGAAACATTATAGGAGAAGATTAGGTGCTGTTTTGTTGGCAAAAGGGGGTTGTACAAAGCATTACCGTCAGGGGTGCTAATAATTGTGGCACACATGATTTGATGTAAAAGAATTATTCCTTAATGTGGGATTTTTTTCCCACTGAATAAATGCACTTGAATTAAAGGTTGGATTTTCCTCCTTTTTTCATTGTGAACCTATATTATTTAGAAAAAAAACTGAATTTATTAGAAGCTAAAGAACATATCTTAACCAGGCCTGCCAATAATTATGAAGGGCGCTGTAAATTGGATTTAAAAAAAAACCTTCTTTCAGTAATAATTGCAGCATAAAAATGACACTTCTTTAGAAGGGCAGTCATGTAGTTCATAAAGTTCAAACCCAAAATGGCTGTGTATAATCCCACGGATGAGCTGCACTTGCGAACTGCCTCTATTCTACCTCCCTGTCCAGTCCACCACCAGCGAGCCCGATTACACTCTTTGGAAAATGGAAAGAATTTGTACACCTGCTTATAAGACCAATTCGGGCATTACTGATGGCTTTATCATCCAATGGGGATGGGGGGGGGGATCTCCTCCAACTTCTCTTCTCATCTCGTGCCATTTGAGGTCATTACCCCACTGGAAGGGGAGGGATACAGTTTTCAGTGGCAGTGGCCTGTATGTGTATCAGCAGGGCAGGGCAAAAACAGTTTCATCAAACTAGACAGTCTGGGCAGCTGCGACCACATGGGGTTTATCCCTCAAAAGTCCGCTTCTCCCCTTTTTTGCGCAATATTCCGCCAATACTGTTGCCATGGAAACATAAATCGATAGGTGTCATTACTGAAGTGTATGTCTTAACTAAAAATGAAAGTAATCGGTCAAAAACTGCAGCCTGTACGGCGTCCATCGGGAAATCTCCATGTTTTACCACTTATTTGCATATTATTCGACCAATACTGTCGCCATGGCAACCAAAATCGCTCGGTGTCATAAGTGAAATACAATACAGTTCCATACCAAATATGAAAGTGATTTGTCAGAAATTACAGCCTGTAGAGCGTCCACAAGGAAGTGTCTGTGGATGCGGACGCGGAGGTGGTGGTGGAGACGACGCACGGGAATCCATAGTGACCACCCGACTTCTTCCGGGGGCTAAAATTGCACAAAATCTTCTGGAAAGGTGTGCAATGGTCCAAGGATCACCTGATTAAATTTTGGACTTAACTGGGTCAAGGTCATTAAAAAATGGAAAATAATTTTTTTCCACAATAACTGCTATATATCAGCTCTGATCAATTTCAAACTGGATTCACAACATGGATTTTTTAATTCTGCCTTCAAACTATAAGCTATATAATGATGTGCCAGCATAAGGCTCCTTTGCGATAGGGGTCATATGTAAGGGGGGGTCCCAGTTTATTCAGCACCCAAAGTATGAGAACATTTCCCCTGGGCGGAGTACGCCACTTGTTTCCCCTGGGCGGAGTGCGCCACTTGTTCAGACCGCATTTGGTCTAGTAAAAACAGAACTAAAGCATGTGGAAAGGAGAATAAAGTGGGGCGTGTGGTGGACAGTATTCCACACACGGACACACGCAGAGGCACACGCGTGTGGAAAAGCACAGAGAGACAGGCAGAGCCCAAGAGGGCCTACAGCAGGTGCTTCTTTCATCTGCTCTTTGGCTTTTACAACAGCTGCACTGAAAACAAGGGAAACTGCCAAACAAGAATTTCCTTCCCCCCCTTCGGAAGCATGCTATATCCCGGAAAAGGGGTCTGTGTATCCTTCCTGTTTATCACACTGCCCGGCGACAGACATCCCCGGGGACATCACGGATCTTTCAAATATCTGGTTAGAATACCGTTCAGCAATACTTTAAAACTTCAGGAGAAACATTTATCCTCACCAACACTCTGAACCTAATTCTTCCCCAGTAAAAAGACGTTTTGGTGAATAGCAAGATGGCGACATCCCGAAGTATTTTTTTTTACAGATGTTACTGGAATGTAAACTGTGGTAGTGATGCATCGAACCGGTTGTGTTCATACAAAGAATCAGAAACCAGCATGCCAAAAGCCTGACCTCAAGTCAAAAGGAACACTTTTTTAATTTCATTTTTTAATTCCATTTCCAGTCTCCTGTATTTAATGGTCAAAAATGTATATTCAGCTTCTTTTAATTTTAAATTACACAGCTCATTAGACCAATCAATGATTTTTTAAAGCTTTTCTATTACATGAAGCACTCTTCAATGTACCACTCATGAGACACACTGTAAAGATCATTATTTTCATTCGAAGGAAGGTCACCCCACCTCTGTATTCTCTGTTCAACAGCAGTGATGCGTCCTGTGGAGTGAGAGGGACAGCATGATGAGTCCAGAGCAAATGCCAAACCCACATCAGCAGAAGAAGAAAGAGCCGCAATCTATTTCACAATATGAGACGTCTGGCAGAAATTAAGTAGAACGAAATATTTAATTGACCATGGCATAAAATAAATGGATTTCTGATATCTCATTCACAGCATTTACCGATATCCTCCTTAAAGAGGAAATATTTGAAAAAAAATTGACCTTTGACGAGCATGATAAGTCAAAGCTTGAAATAAATCTGACCTTTTAAACAACAAAGTTGAATACCAATGATTAGGCTTCACAGGGCTACTGGATGATCAGGCAGACAACAAACTATCAGAACAGAAAAACAGCATGATACAAAAGTACGTTATGAGAACAGGGTTTCTAACTACTCAAGTTTGTGGTGGGTGACTTTCAAAAACAAATGCAAAGAAAACATATTCTTTCAATACACTTCTCCATTTCAATTTTTACAGCGGAGAGCCACAAAATCAAGGAATGGCTTTAATTGTACCCAAATCGGACAAAAATTGATTTTGTTTATGACAGAACCCATCTTTCAGTATCAAGCTGAGAAACAAGAATAACCTTCTAGCTAACACAATATTTTTTTACAATGGCAGTGGAAAGTTTTGTCAGATCGATAAAATCACAAACAGACCGCGGAAATATAGAGAGGTTTAGCGTTAGCTCTGCATACATGTTTAATGCATGTATGCATGGAATGCAGTGCTTAGGCGCTGAGTGGAAGTTGAGGCTGATGAAATTTAGCAGCTGCTGAGATGCAAGTCTCTGAATGACGAGGTATTTGAAGGCAGCATCAGTCATTAGAGTGGCGAGATGACCTTAAAGAAATACGGAGTGGGATTTGTCTGTTGCTACTTATAAAAACAACTTTCAAATTTAGCCCCTCCCCTACAGCTCAACCACACCAGAAGCGCACAAAGCCTGACTGTAATTTGAGCCGCACTCAAGTAGATCATCCTGCACGAACCACAGATAGCTAGTACAAATGTCATTTTAACTAGTTCACATCAAACAAGCAGGAGATACTCAGATCTCCACCACAGGATGGTCGATATCTGGCCAGGAAACAAAACGCAGCAGAGGGGTGGACAAACGGACAGGAGGACGGACGGAAGTAGGAAAAGGAAAATCCACAGAATAAGACGGAGCCACACATTTAATTTCATTGGGAAATATTTAGCATTTCAGCTCTGGCCCAGAAAAGAACGCAATGGCTGATAGCTGGCCTGGAAACAAATCGTGGTGGAAGGACAGACAGACGGATGGGAGGACAGATGGAGGTATGAAAAGGCACATCCGCACGAAAAGATGTATCCATAAGTTCCATTTTGTTGCGACGTATTGAACGTTTTCTGGCCAAAATGACAGGCCTGATGGATGGACAGAAAGACATGCGAAAGAACAACACCCATTCCTCTATCCCCATTTTACCTTATGGAGCAGGATAATTATTCTGCATTATGGTTCAAGACCAATACTGTATTTTACTGTGCTGCAAAAGCCAGTGCTGCAAAGTTCTAAAAATACACAGCTAAAAATTACGTTAGCCATCGTCTGCAAGTAAGCTCCCTGCTCATTAAAGCTACTCAGCTCTGAGCCTCCCACAATTACAACTGCCGCAACCAGCGCGTGCTCGACAAAATATTATTCTCAGATCAAACACTACACACCAAAAGTTATTTAATCAACATAAAAGTAATTTGCACTGGTTGATAGTAAGTGCGTACGCGCACTGCACGAACGTAAAGTTACAGAGCTAGCTAGTCTGTGGAATGGAGTGTTTACAGTTGAGGAAAACGGATACTTTAGCAAGCCAACAAAGCTAAGCATTGGCACTTACCTGTCCAACAGAAAACAGGTCAATTCTACGTCGCTGTTAATCCACATCATCTCCTTTAGCGTTTGCTAGCAGCCTGGTCGAAGCGAAGCCCAGAATTACTAAGCTAAGCCTAGCGTTTTGGAGAGTTTTTTTCGCCTGGTATTTAGTCTGGCAACATTTACTTTTACTATGCAGAGCATCATTTTCGTAGCTTCCTCCTGGGAAACCGTGCCATCTGCACGCCATTATTGGCTGAGGTCTACACACCTACTGCCCAATGCTCGACTCCTAGAAATGTTGCGCGCAAAGTAAACAGGCAGTATACAGACAGCATGGTCTCTGGAAATACAGACCACGCACTTCTAATGGGTCATGAGTGATGACTGAGAAGAGTTATTTTAGCATGGGTTGATTTAGATTTAGAAAAATCTTACTCCGTATACCTTAAAAGGGTGCGGCCTTATCATGATAAGAGGAGTAGTGGGATGACCTTATAGGGGGAGACCTTAATACGGACAGAGGAGAGGTAAAATGATCTTGAAGGGCATAGCCTAAGTATGGTGGTATGATCTTAATGGGTGTGGCTTAAGCATTGTCAGAGGTTTTATTGGATGACCTAAAGGGTCACGTCCAATGAATGGTCAGAGGAGCGATGAGATGACCTGAAGGCCTGTGGCCTACCTTCTGAACTCTAGGCTGTAGGCGGCAGGGACAGGCAGGCAGTAGGTTGAGGGCAGAGGTGACGTCAGGCGTTTCCACGGCAGCCAGCGAGCTGCATAGAGCCTTGACTGACTGTACCAGGCGCTCCACGTGTAGCGGCAGCTCCACCTTTAGCGGACGACACACAAAGCTAAGAAAAGCGGTTTCCAACAAACTCAGAATGTCCTCTACTGTACCGCTGTACCTGATGCCTTCACTCAGGTTAATCCTTCATTTAATAACAAAAAGGTCCATTAACCCTTTGAGCGCTGAATAGATTTTCAAGGAATTAAAAATGTCCTGATCGTGAGCCGTTGAAAACCTGTCATGTGGCAGCTTGTTTAGAGCTCCACTGTGGGAGCTCTTTTAAACAAGCTGCCACATGATAGGCTTTCAACAGCATCTGATTTTGATATGAAAGGGTTAAGATCATGCTTCTCTTTTTTTGGTGAGCACTATCATAACTGACACCCTCATTCTGGTTAATCCTTCATTTAACAACAAAAGGTCCATTAAAAGCACGCTTCTCTTTTTTTGGAGACAACACACCACAAAGATACCAGACTACTCTACTAACAGGCAGCCAATTAGAGGCGTTCGCTTTGAGACTTACTGACAGGAGAGAAAATAATGACAATTCAACTGAGTGAATGATGGGTGAGAGCTGTAGAAGTACCTCTGACAGAAGGAACGACTCGGCTTCATTATGAAAAGTGTCCAGAAGCAGCGTCAAAGCTTCCCTGCGGACACAAGGGCCAATCAGGTTCCATCTCTCATCAGCTGCTCCCACACAACTGGCCAAATCCCACCCCGTTACGCCCCTCATACCTTGTAACGGTCTGCTTGATTGGCCGCTCCTGCAGGAGAATGCTCTGGTTCATGGTTGAAGGTGTCTCGTCATCTTCCTCCTACAAATCGCACACACAAAGAGGGATTTACGGACATGCATAACGGTCAAAAGGTGGGCAGGATCAGGACGGACAAACAGACAGACGTAGCTACGTTACCTGCTCACTGGAGGGTGCACATATCCAGAGATAGTAATTTGCCAAGGCAAACGACGCCATGTCGTGCTCAGGGCAGTGTCTGCAAACACTGCGCATCTTCTTAAATCCACTCAAATTATTTATAGCATTTCATTGGTTGCTACGGCTACTGAGGGAAACAAACTGACCGCTTGCCAAGACACACTAGCGTAATCCAAGCAGTGTGGAAAGTTCTGCGTTTTTTTTTGTTTTTGTTAGTCGGTTTGAATTTGGCGGGTGTTAGCCAAAAGTAGACAATGTCAGGTGATTACTACCACCAATCAGAATGAGGAAAGACATTTCAACAGCACTATCCTTAACGTGCTCTCACAGCTACCTTTCTAACCTAAATCAACTGTCATTGTCAAAAGCCTAAATATGTGTTGGATAGCAAAAATTCGCTGTTGGTAACATCTCAATTATGCTAATATCAGCAACAGCAACCTAGCAAGTCTGCGCGTTGTTTAACATTACTGAGGTAATGTCAGCTAATCCGCTTGCACCAGTCTCTCAAAATGCTTATAAGCCCTTTAAATAAAAGTGTGCAAATCATCAGAGGGATAGTAAAGTTGGCTATAATGTTCTTGCCTGTGCATTGCTAAAATTTGAGGAAAAAATCCAAAGAAACTCCCTCTGCAAAAGAGGAGAGAGTAATTAAAGTGTGTTGAACCTTGGGTATCTTTTGCAGGCTCGTCTGTAAACTTTTAAGCATTTTTCAATTATGCACGTCTCAATTCCAATCGCCCAACCTTGTACACTGTCAATCATTCCTGCCATTTGACACGCCCATATAGCTCTAAACCAGTGGGAATCATGGATTGTGGCAGATTAAACATATTTTGTTTTATAGATTACGTAGTTCAGGATATATAGGTCTTAAAAGTTACTCACCAACTTTGGCCAAATCATAGGCAGAATTTTTAACACTCTGCATCATGTTGGCACTGGCTTTCCGTGGGAAACTAATTATTGTCTAGAAAAAATGTATGCAGATTCTTTTGCCAATTAGTGACGTAAATGAACCACTGGTGCCAAGAACACCCTGATAATTGGGAAAGTGTATACTCATGCAGGACTTTGGCAGGCTTTGGCCAGTTTGGCAGCCGTCGGCTCAATATTCCAGCCACACAGAGTCTCCGGGTGAGGTTTGTCTCCTCCGTAACCCCTGACCTCTCCCTCCTACCCCGCCACACCCCCTCCCCCATCAACCCCAGGGCTGGCTGGCTCACCGTACGTGCCAGCTCCCTGCTCACAGAGCAGCGTTTGGTCAGAAACAAACGGATTTCCCAGTCAAACTTCAGGCACTGCTGGATATACTCTAGACTGGCCAGTGTCTGAGTGCTGAGAGAGAGAGAGAGAAAGAGAGAGAGATGATGAAAAACGTCATACACACATAAACTACAAATATGCACATACTCCTATATAAACTCCTATATAAACGCACACACACATTTGAGCACACCAACGTAAACATACACACCAACAAACTAAACAATCCTTTTATCCTCCCAATCACACACACATTAAAAGATAAGGTGAACTACTGTGGTGCTGCATTTGTATAATGCTACAAACCCTTAATATGCTAAAGGGAGGTGAAGGCCCATGCTGTGGGTTATCCAGCATAAGCATGGAATGCATTTACCCAGAATCCTTTCACTATCCAGACATTGCCAGTGCACTCTGCACAGCTCAGCTGACAAGAGAGTGCTGGCAACCTCAGTAACAGCCATTTCCAGCTGGCCCTGGCAACCACTGAACAATGGCATCATTACGGACAGGACGTCCCGCCTGCTTTCCACAGCGGTGCGTTATCAGGGTGTGCTCACACGTCCTGTGGATCAGTGAGGGAAAAGCCCAGCAACACACACACACACACACACAGCAGAGAAGCACGTACAATCATAAATAAACACACCGACTGAACCCAAGTGCACGAACATGTGCAAAGGGTAAGCAAATGTCTGCATACACAGACACACAAAGACATGCACACACAGGTCCACCTGCAAGCACATACAAATATACGTGCACATACACATGCAATTAGCAAGCACATAGAAACGTTCACACACAGATGCACCAGCGAACGCATTCACGTGCAGATGCAGACAAACAAACACGCGCGCCCACACACACACACACACACACACACACACACACACACACACACACACACACACACACACACACACACACAAAAGTACATAGGCATTCATTCACACACAAACATCTCAGATTCAACACAGCCATCCTGTTCCCAATACACACTCAACTCAAATTCGAGGAAACAACAGTCCGCAGATTTGCCCCCTTGGAGAGAACAATTTGCAGGAAACAATGCCCAACACACTAAAGTCAGTTACAACTGCAATAACAAGTGAAGGGAGAACTGCATCTAGTGCTGCGCAATGAGACCCAAACACAATATAAAATGAATATAAAGTGTGTGTGTGTGTGTGTGTGTGTGTGTGTGTGTGTGTGTGGGGGGGGGGGGGGTTCCCCATGCAGGGGAAAGCCCGCAGACACAAACCCAACCGGCCCCCCCCACCACAAACAGCGTTATAACCAAGGGCCACTGGCTTGTGGGTGGAGGGTCAGACAATGGGGGAACCCCAAAACCACTACAGACAAGGGGGGCGGTGTATGAGATGGTTTCGGCTCTGAGAGCTGATTGACGCACACAAAGAGTAAGGGTCCCAGCCCTTTATCAGAAACAGACAGGTCTGGGGCCCCCGAAATCAGAGAGGCGCAGTCATACTGCAGTGAGAGTGGGGTGGGGGGGGCAGAGCACGACTCTCAGGGCGACCATGGCGTTAATCTGCGAGCAGTCGGAGCCGTGTTTAAACAATCAGCCGGCTCTGTCATTTAGCTAGCTTTTCAACGGAGAATAAAACGCCCACAAACGGCAGATAAAACGCCCACAATTACAGGATGATGATAGGCTCACATTAAAACGAAATTAACGGCTCCACTTAAACACACACACAGAGGAGGACATTTTCTCCCCTTATTTAAAGCTAGTTTGCAATGATAGAACAGGAATAAAAGCCACCCCAGGCACACGCCACTGATTCCCTTCCCTCTGAAAACGTGAGCATGGCCAATTAGGATCATCAGTCGTGGCCATCTACATCACCTACTTCTTGAGGAATTCGGCCTGACCGCACACTTTGAGTATGTAGTCATCCACATCGATCAGGTCAAGGTCATCGTGAGCGTAGCACAGGGTCTGGTAGATCAGCAGGTCAACTGTGGATGAGCCTGCGAAAGATATGGGAGCTTCAACCCACTTTAATGATTCTCCACTCCCTGAAGAGAGAGTTTCCTCAGAATTAAGTCAGTGTACCAAAACCCCCTTGATTTCAGAAACCAGAAATAACTGTTTATTCAGCAAAAGAAAGTGCAGTTAAGATCATTCCAACCACACATCTGCAATGTCAGCTAAGATGCTGGCGCTTCGGAAGTGCACTTCATGTAACAAACATTCATACGACTGTTTCTGCTGAAATATTTCATCACATTTCTCAGAAATTCTACCCAGCTCTCCACTCTAGTTCAGAGAACCTTCTTGTTTATCAGACTGAGCAGGAGAGTAGACGCATTATGAATCAAGTACATAGCAAGCATTATAAAAGTGCTAAAAGGAGTAATTACAGTTTTTTCTCCAGCAGAAAGCATTATTTTGAATAACAGTTTGATAAAGACTACTGCTTGCCCGACGAGAGAAATTTCCAAACCCCATTGGTCAATTTTTAAATGAGTCACCTAATTGGCAATTTTGTCTTCATTGGCAAAAATGAAAAGCAATGCATTTTATGGCTAAATACAACTGAAAAACTTGAGATTGACCATTTTGTTATGCAATGATGGACAGAACAAGAAGTGTCAAAAACAGAGCATTTATCCACTCCTGGAAAACACACAAAGGACAGGCACAGCCTGTAAGGGCACAACTCCGTCCAAAGAAGTAGAAAATCTTTCAAGCTACCATATACATCTGCTTATATAAATGGCACATTCTGATTTCATTTCATTGAATTGATTAGGTTATTCAACAAAGTTATTGCATATTCATAACATTCCAGTGGATATAATGATTCCCATCTGTAAAGCTCGGGCTACACGTCCATACATAGTGAGTGGAAACTGGGACACTTCTCAACTGTACGCTAACAAAACAAACCCCAAAAGAAAGGCCTATCAAATAATTCTGTCCATCTGATTCCTCACAGTGAAACGGCTTGTTTTTTTCCCCAGGAATGGATTCGTGCGGCGTGGCGGTACTGAGAGACGTTATTTACTTTATGGGAAGCCACCTGTGACGCAAACCTGGACAACGAAACGGACGGAAACGGACTTATGACAAACAAGGGCAGATCTCCCCTGCTCTTGAAAGGATGTTTTCAAACTTTGAACAGCCGAAAAAAAAAATGCGCAAGGAGGGTCAAAAGTTCTCAGCTGGACTCCTTGCTTGCTGACTTGATAAACATTTAATAAACATCTCTCGGCTCGACGGCCACCCGCAGAAATGACTCACTGACCACCCAATGAAAACAGGCCGTATTGATTGCACATGCCGACAAGGGCAGAGCGACAGACTTTAAAAGTACAGGTCAATTCTCAGCTCGCTCCAGACTAGCGTAAAAAGGGCAGCTTTGAGAAACGCAAAATTGCCTTCCCTTGCGATCAAGGACTCAGTGGCAATTCACAGACCTTGAGCCCCTCGTGGGACTGTCCTTGACCTGTATTAATACAGCACAATCGGACCTGAGCACTGAGGTAAGGTAAGGATATGAGGACAGGAAAACTGATACGAGATGAAAGGTCCTACTCTGCTATATTGCATGAATATGGGCCATTCAGTGATGACAGCACATGACAGTTAAGACCAGCAGGGGGCGATCTTTTTCCTGTTACGCCAGCAATTTTTACGATTGACCAATCTTAATTTCACTAGTGATTCCAGTTTGCTCTTTAACATGAAACTTCTGCCTTTGGCATTTTGACAGACGGTTATCTTGTACATGGTACACGGTTACATGGACACATTTTACAGTTAGTGTGAAGATTGGACACTGCGGAATACAAAGATGAGAAGGAAAGACAACAAAATATATAAATAGGCAAGGACTTGGCAGATTGTCAATCAGCACGTAGGGGTTAAAAACAGAACAAAACTGGTGGATCTGAAAAAAAGCCAAAAATTGGCCCACCCGACCTCACCAATATACTGACTGGATTTTCCAGAGCCTTGAGCTGCATCTAGAACACAGCAGTGTACAGATAGAAAGGGCTAACAGTGTAGCTCCGTGAAGCACGAAACCTGCCATGCTGTCAGAAATACCAGCCCATAATAAAACTGGGAGCATTGATGGTGCAGTTTGCCATATAATACCACGGAGATTCGAATCAAGACGGTACAGCAACAATTCCAGAATCCATCCATACTGCGTAGCACAGATTTTGGATTTCATCCGTAATTTACAGCAAAGATTTTAGATTTCATCCATTCTGGATCAGTGCAACACAGATACTAGAACCCATCCATGCAGCACAGAACCATTTCTAGACTGCTAAAATCTATATAAAAGAGGATTCTGGAATGAACTGCTGCAAACCATACATAGTTTGCATAGATTCTACAATCTATGCATTGGTACACTAAGAGAGAATACATAATTGGGGCTGTGTGTTACAGGAGTCAACCCTGAAGAGGTTGATAAACCACTGTGGGTCCTACAGACCATCCACTCTCATATTTAGGCCTTTGCCAAATTTATCACAATTCCACCATTTATTTTCATTTATCAGCTATATGTGTGCAATGCACTTTTTGTCTGACTTCTTTATACAGTCAACCTGGATCAGTACAATGCAGGAGTGGAAAAAATTTGCATTAAAAAGGACAGATTATGCTTTTTGCTAGATATAAATAAGCAGTAGTTTTGATTTATTTTCAAGCTAGCTAATAAACCACACAAGCTAGCTAACTAGCAAGGTAAACACTTTCAATTTCTGTAAATAATCAAACTGAATTTCATGTGTAACCTTTGTAAAATGTGTATGGCTTAGTTGTTGATGTAACCAGCTGGCTAGATAAGTGCAACTCTCAAAACTAAATAACTTAGCTAGCATACAGGCATTACCTTTCTATAATCATAGCATGGTTTATTAGCTAGCTAGCTACAGAAGAGAGACCTAATCAGCTACAAATGTCGTAAAACTTATGAGGACTACATGCCACATTTCTGTGAATGTACTGTCCATGCATGCTTAGCCTGCAGAGATTACCTTTCTATACCCATTGTGTAGTTTAATATAGACTATAGCTAGTTAACTTACTACTTATTCAGTCATCTGTATTTAGAGGATTGTCAGCATCTGGGGCATTGTGACATTAGTGCTCTCCGTTGACACAGCGGCACTGCTCACTGGCCAGTTAGCGCAAAGCTTATTCCATTGAAGGACACTCAGAACAGCCAGTTTTTCAGGGTGAGGAATTACAGAAGTAAAATTGCCTTGAAATCATGGAATTTTGTGTTACTTAGCTAAAAAGAGTATAAACTTCTCCTTTGGATGTTAAGGAATATTATAACTTCAGAAAATAGCGTCATAGGTCCCCTTCAACAAAATCAGGCACATCATCATGAAAACACCGGTGGGAACGAAGTTCAAAACTGAAGCTAAACTGAACAGTAAGTGAATATCCAGCAAAAATTTTGGTGCCAAACACCTCAAAGCCGCATAGACCGTGTGGAGGCTCCATGGCACGCTTACCGTCGCAGGTGAAGGTGAGAGGATCTCTGAAGTGATCGCTGATGACTGTCACTTTGACGCTGACGCCAAGACCATGCTGGAGCTCATCCTGCGACAAGCACAGGCTCGACACAAATCCTGCATTCTGGGAGACGTCGCTGCACGGGTAAGCTGACCGCAACCTGACAAAAGAGGGGGATCTCTTCATGAGCTCCGGAAGGAGGGGTCAGTTCTCACATCAGCCTGGAACTACAGATGAGGACCTGTCCGTCAGCTGATGCACTTCCTGTTCTTATCTCCATTTCATGCTCGAGTTGGATCTTAATTCACTCAAGTCTTTTATGTACATGCCCAGTACCAAGAGGGCCACTGACTCCTAACTGTATCCAGATGGTTCTGAAGTTTATTTTCCTCAGAAATTACAACTTTGCATTTCATGGTCAACAGGAAAAAAAAGTCAGTTTAGACATTGGATGCTTTTTGCAGTGTTTAACACGTGTTTAGCCGTATGTACTGACTTGAGGTCTACACCCCCCCCCCCCCACCATGTAGAAAGTATTTGCTTCCAGAAGTTAAAGTGAAAGACAACTTCATCACAAAATCGGCAGAAAATAAAATAAATATGCAGTAATATGGAGTCCAGATATTATGACCTGCATTTTTAGCGATTTTTCTGTTATGATGTACAATGCTTCAAATAACAAAAATGCGATTAAACAATTTTTAAAAATAGCGCGCTGTCGCAAGCGGGACCCCTCACCCTTGCGCTTGCCTTGCCGTAGTGGCCATATTGATTATCGCAGCAGGACAGAAATCGATATAGAGCTTCCTCTAACCACCCCCAACATACCACCAGAAAATGAGAGCATTTGGCCAAGGCGTGTTTCAGCTATAGTCCAGAAACAAGAAGTTAACGGACAGACAGACGGATGCCGCTCGCCACGACAATACCCCTCCACGAATTTCGTTGGCTGAGGGGTAAAAACTGGAGGTCGGCATCTTTCCATCCCTCGAAAAACTTTTGCAAATGAAAGGCAGAGGAACTCATTGGCAGTGTCTTGACAGCATGGGCGTAAAAATGCGTATGGACGCTATGGACGTGTCCATACCAATATTTTGATGTGTTTAAAATGTCCACCATACCAATTTTGATTGAGGCATTGAACGGCATTCGGGACACAAAAATTTAAATTTCCCCTCCTTAGTTCCGCCTCTCAAAGACGGCGTGTCATTGGTGGGGACAGCCTTGCTATCTGTGATTGGCTCCCTTTCCTGTATCCATCATCATGACTGGGTTGTCATTGTTAAGTTGGTAGGCTAAGCGGTGAAAATAAAAAATAACAGCGTAATAACAGCGTCTACTGTCGCTGGCTCGGGAAATCATGTCTGACTCGGGCAGGAAAAGAAAAAAGGCAGACATTAGACATTATTTCACCCAGTCAATGGTTAGTTACTCACACTAAATGGTCTTGTAAAAACCTGTTCAGACCGCGACGCATTTTCTCTTCCAAGCGCTCGATTTCATTGTTTTTCTCGTAGCACAGCATAAACCTCAACATGCAGTAGCCTAATAACTTCCGTGCTTCCCATTCCCATGCTTGTCGTTTTGGAGGGGGGGTGCGTTGCAGTCTGACACGGATTCTACTGAAACAGATTAATCATGCTAAAAGTCTCTTAGAGCGGAGTGAAATAAGAACAGAAAATCTTTACATAATTTTTAGAATCCGCTCATCTTTAGCCCTATTCGGACGAGAGAACAGAACGTGAGAGGGGTAGATCTTCACGCACGCACTGTTGTGAGTTGTGACAGTTGTCACGTGACCGCCATCTCCTCAATGCATGTTGATGCACCTGAATGCATTTTTACCCCACGTCCCCCCATAAAACTAGTCCCGTCCTAATAGGGCTTTTGGATGGAATGGTTAGATGAGTAATAATATGGAGGAACAATGTATTATTAATGCAATAAACAGCCAGCCAGCCAGCATAAAATGCATTATTACTATTATTATTATTATGCAACAAGAGACAAAAATAGGTAGTGTTTCTTGATCATAAATTTTGTTTTACAGCCACAACACAGCAGTTCTGCAGATCAGTCTCCATCAGGCAGACAGGTATATATCATGTGGAAATTAAGCAACACACTGTATTGCTGATTGATGAGGCTGTATTTTGAGTAGGTTAAGTCATGACATAGGGAGGCATGGGAGGCAAATTATGTCCCCACCAATGTCAACACCATTATTACGCCCTTGCTTGACAGTGACATTAACAGACCCCAACCGAACTAAAGTCTGTATAGGCTTAAATCATTTTGTACCAAATTCATAGTCCTTTGGAGCCGTTTTTTCAGCTTAAAATAATTAATAGGCGAGCTACAGAACACAGAGCACGTGGGGAAGGGCCTTACACGTCCAGCATGTGACAGAATGCTGCCACCTCCTCATCTCTCTCCTCTGAGACCTGGAAGAGCTCGTAACCGAAGCCATTCAACCTGGAGCCAAGTGTGACCTGTGGAACCAGAAAAAAATGGCAACGCTGGCATTAGCATAACAGAACCCTTGTTAACCTCCAGAGGATGAGGTCCTTCAGGAATTCTTTCATTTCTAAATTCTTTGTCAGGGTTCTGGAACTCCACTGCTTTCCGCTAATGGTTAGCACAAGGATATTCAGCTCAAAATATTACCATCTCACCCTTTGTGACCTGACTCCAGCTAGGGTTACCAAATAATGCAAAATAGCAATCAGCAGAATACCTCCTGATAGGTTTGTAATGGCACAGGCCTCACAATACCTGTTTGGCAAAATGAGTGAAAACCCCTTTAGGAAAAACAAGGGAAGGCTGGTAATGGTCCTTAGGGTTCCGAAAACAATTCCACATTAATTTACAGGTATTGCATTACAATGCAGGCTTATAGCAGATAATCTTGCCCATACTAAGAAACATGATGCATTTAATATAGCCAGCAATTATACAAGTTGGATAGGCTCTATATTGGAAAATATCAGGCGAAATGCCTTCTTAAAGGTGCAGAAGGTAACTTATAATAAAAATAACTTTTTTCACATTTGCCAAAACTGTCACTTTGTTCTGATAGCAGTACGAGACAGATAATTTCTTTAAAAAAATAAAAAACAGGGTACATTTGACTCCTCCCAGAGTTTCAGGAGAAGCCACAAGCCTTCAGTAACTTTTTTGTGTTTTATTAGGTAAAAATGTCATAACACCTTTTCAGCTATCAATTATTTTGAATTATACCATGGTCTGGGTGAATATTCTTTTCTGATTGGCTTGCAGGTATCAGTTAAAACAGTGGAACTCACAGGTAGTTCGGCCACAGTAGTTTCACTTTTCGAAATTCATCCGCTAGCCAACGTGTAACCATAGCAACGTTAGCGCTGCTGTCAAACTGTCAACTATTGAGAGCAGAGCACAACAAAACACAAATGGAAGATTTTAACTGACGTGGTTGCAAAAGGGACGAGAATTATTTCTTGTCACGACGATGGTAAGCTCTTGCTTCACAAACTTTAGATTTTTAGTGTAAAACTTTCACCAAACATTTCTGAATGTTTTGATTTGATATTGTTTTGTTTTGATATTGCTGGCAAATGGCAATGGTATAAACCGGGATATTCAACTCGTAGGTGTGCATCACACTGTTTTAAGGCACTTCGCGGAGGCAACCACCCTCCGCTTCAGGTCGGGTGGTTATTCGCTTCCGCATCGTGCCTTAAAACTGTGTGATGCATACCTGCAAGTTGATTATCCCATACCTGGTCTGAGAGTACATTTGGTTCTCTGTATGGCGGAGCCCGACCTTGAAAATCCAGAAACTCAAAATCTTTCCATGTAGTCACACTTCCAGTTCCTCCATTTTCACCAACTGCATAACTGCTATAGCCAAGGTTTCTAGCAGAAAAAAAGCTAGCAGAAAAGCAGTGAAGCAAGGACGTGGAGTTTGGTGGTAATAATTGCATCCCGAAAATCTGTTATTGTGCAAGTATCTTGTTAGCATTCTTTTACTTTAGCTCTGTAGCAAACACTGGTCTGCACATTTATTTACAGAGCCTGGCTCCAGTTGTAATAATGATAAAGCAATTCATCTGAAACAGAATAGTTGACGGCATGTGAGCTTGACTAACAAGTGCCAAGCTATATGTGTTTTATTGCCTAGCGTAGTGTTATAGCTTTGCAAAGCCGAGCCCAGTGAGGCGATGAAAATGATAATTAGTCAACATTGAGCCAGATCAGTAGCTGAGTAGTTAGCTAGCTAGATAGCAGCTGGGATGCGGACCACACTGCAGTGTACAGGGATGCAAACTGGCTAGTCTTTTTGTAGCAAGCAAGTCAATCCGCTTCCCTCGTCCAGTGGTTTGACCTGGAATGCAAGTTAGTTATCACCAGACCAAAGACCAAAGGCTCTCATCCAAAACGGTCCTAAACTTCTTTTGTAAAGTTTTTATGTTATTCTTCACTACACAGTTTTTGTAAAATGCACAGCTAGTGACTAGGTTTGGTAGCTAATGTAAACACTGTGTAGGAGACGTTTGTTAAATCAGTTGCTTGGCTGATATGCAGCCTCTTCTCTCTCGCTTCAGGTGCTAATGCTAACATTGAGTAGGTAACGCTAGTTTGCTTGCTTGATTGGCTGATATACAGTATCAGTTGTCTCGGTCCAGTAGCTAATGCTAACATTGTGTTAGTAAAATAAGATTGCTCACTTGCTTGGCTGATATACGTATTGCCTCACTCTTCTCGGTTAAGTAGCTGTTGTTAGCATCACATGGGTAAAGTTAGTTTGCTCACTTGCTTGGCTGATATACAGCCTTGTTTCTCTTGGTTTGATAGCCAATGTCAACAATATATAGGTGACGTTAATTCGCTCACTTGCTTGGCTGATATACAGCAATATTACTCTCAGTTTGGTAGCTAATGCTAATATTGCATAGGTCACGTTGCCAGTTCAATCACTTGCAAGGCTGATAATCAGCCTCGTTTCTATCATCTTTCAATTACCAAGCACAATTACAATGACTCCGAGATGGCGTGGTTTCCAACTACAGCTTTCAATTCCTACTTAAGAACTGAATCAGAGAAAAAAGTTTAGGGCCTAGATTTACAAGCAGGAAAACTGAATTAAGTGAAAAACAACTCCTTCTTAATCACACAAGAGTTCTTTTTATACTGTCCATATTCCTGGTAAGAAAAGGCTCTGGTTTACCTAAGTTAAGTTACTCAGCTAACTCCATAATCCCGCTTTACAGAATACCGGACCGCTGTCTGACCATTATCGTCCAATACATCCTTCAGGGACATGGGAGTACTATCGTTATGAGCTCAGCAGCTAATTACCGGGTCAGCGGACACTCTGCGCTGGTTCTTGTTGCTCTTCTGGACGGGCATGTAGGTGCGCGGGGGGACCTGAGGGGGGAGGGTCTTACTGCGGGCCACCGGCTTCCCCGATGCTTCCCCGTTCCCCCTGCGCCCCCTTGGACCCCCCCATTCCCTGTTTAGCCGCGACAACGACTCATTCAGGTTGTCATAGTTCAGTGAATCCCCGCCAGACACCTTGGGCTGGTCTGCGTCGGGGGTGAAGAGGTTCACGTCCCGGGGTGGCCCCCCACGCCTCACTGGGAACGGGTCAGGGGGGAGAGGGTTTCGGGGCGGGATGGCCGGGGGTGGGTCATCCGGAGGGGTGAAGTTTTTAGGGTGCAGAAGATTTGGGCTCTCGTAGTCGCTCTTAACAGGGCTGTCCAGGATGTAGAGGGGCTCCTTGCTGTAGCTAGGGGGCTCAAGATTTGGGCGGGTGGGGCTGGAACCCCCTGGGGCCAGGTTGAGGGTTGGGTCAGAGCCTGACAGGCCCCGATTGAGGTTCCTTTCATGTGGGCCAGGGCTCTGACCAGAAACAGACCCGGAGCCCAACCTTTCTCCGCCCCCACCTCCAGCAGGCCCCTTGCCCCCCTCGCCAACGCCCTTGCTGGCTGGGCTCTTGTCCTGCTTGAGTCGGGACAGGGCGTCGTACTCCATCTGTAGAGCCTCTGCCAGCACCAGCTCCCGCGGACTCAGCCCCAGGGACTCCAGGCAGCCCCAGCGCTGCTCACTGTCGCTGCGCGTCTGCGCTGCCGACATCCTTCCACAGGGGGCGCCAATACCACACCCGCACTGAGCAAGAGCTGCAAGGCTGGAACTGCGCTCGCTACAGATGCCACAAACAACTCATGAGGGCTGAGAATCTGCGGAGGGGATGAGAGGGAGAGAGAGGGAGAGGGAGAGGGAGAGAGAGAGAGAGAGAGCACATGCTTGTCAGAACAAGAGCAGCACTGGCAATTTACAGGCCATAGACTTTCATATGTTGGCTAACCCTGCTTACACAAAACACACAATTTTGCTGCCATGTACAAGTAATGCTAAAAGAGTGTACATTTTTTTTGTTAGCTGGGGACATGTAGAGGACCTTGCTCATGTTCAGACATGAGGGGGTCCAATATGAACTTGAAATATCTGGCATCATAAAAGCATCAGGGCATTGTAAAGGACAACCCAAGCTAACCGTACAGCGCACCAAATCGAAGTGTGACTGATGATCAGCGTGACAGTGCAACAGTTAATACTGTTCTCCATCATATAAATTTTAGTAATCAGCCTACTATGGGTGATGAATGAGGAGAATGTGAATAAGTTCCCGACTTTGAGGTTAACCAGTTTAAGCAAGCAGAAAAATGTCCGGTTTTAAAACCATGAAAGCCGTTCCACCGCCATTGAGCATACAATCCAAAGAAGGGGATGAGATGACAGATAGGCTGAACTCCTGCCCAGCACGTTATTGGTGGAGTTTTTACACGTCACAAGATATTAGCCACCAAATTCATTGAGGGACATTTTAACACGGCTGACAGCTGAAATGGAAATTTGTCACTGCGGGTTTCCAGTTCACTGGTTTTGCACATCGAGTTAAGAGTGTCATCATTAAAAACTGACACCATTTACTTTAGCTGAGGGTTTTTGGTATTTTTTCCTCCAGCAAACATACAGTACATGCCATTACAAATGACATCATCAGAAGACTCCAGGTCTCCAGGCGTATTTTTTTTTTACCCAAAATGCCAAATAAAGGTCATGGTTTATTTCAAGTCAATATCAACATTCATTCAGACCCTATGGGGCCATCTCCTAACAAATTCATACATTTTTGCAAAGCCATTATCTCAACTGCTTCTTTCTAACAAGAGCTGTGGGGGAGTCTGAGCCCATACTGGCCACCAATGCCCAATTTAACAGTCCCCAGCTAGCCTGAAACGCCCCTGAGGCAGGAAGGCCCCAGGCCGGATTGAAACCCCACAACCTTCTGGGCGTGAAGTGCTACCCACTGAGCCACCATGCCCCCTGCATTTTTATTAATGGAACTAGTACTGAGTCACACAGAGAGATATGAAGGAAGTACTTAAACTGCAACATGGTTAACGCATTATAAATACAAGTACCCTCAAATTAAAATGCAGACTTCCAGGTTCAGTTCAAGCAAGTCAGACTTCGTCCACTACAGATGAACTATGTAGGAATTAAAGCCAATTTGCCACAGACATCACTGGGCCCTTTCTGAGAGGAGTTTGCATGTTCTCCACGTGTTTGCGTGGGCTCACTCCAGGTACTCATATTTCCTCCAGAGTCCAAAGAAATGCAAGCTAGACTAATTGGAGACTAAATTGCCCATTAGTTTTAAGTATTTTAATTAAAAGAATGAACTACAATTACCAACACATTTAGAAGAGTACAGAGTAGAATTTAAAAGTGTGTTTTGTCAAAAAGTAGTATAACATTACAAGAGTAAATATATAGGTTTGAATGGGCATCACTGATCTGAAGATTATTGAGAATCTGGTACCATAAAACTAATCAACAACACCTCTGGAGCACGTGAGATTTTGGGCATTCGGACAGTACAGTCGACCCCTAGTCCCCCCAGCAACAAAAGGCCAAACGGACTTATTAATGTGCTTGTCTTATGGTCAGTGCTGTTGCCCCCTTCCCGATTTCTTTATTTTTCGCATATTTTTCACACTTAAATGTTTCAGATCATCAAACAAATTTTAATATTAGACAAAGATGACCTTAGTAAATACAAAATCCAGTGTTTAAATGATTATTTAATTTATTAAGGGGGAAAAGCTATCCAAACCAACCTGGCCCTATGTGAAAAAGTAATTGCCCCCTAAACCTAATAACTGGTTGTGCCACCCTCAGCAACAAGAACTGCAAGTAAGCGTTTGCAGTAACTGGCAATGAGTCTTTCACATCACTATGGAAGAATTTTCGCCCACTCTTCTTCACAGAATTGTTTTACTTCAGCCACACTGGAGGGGTTTTGAGCAAGAACGGCCTGTTTGAGGTCATACCACTGCATCTCAATCAGATATTAGTTCGGACTTTGTGAATGCCACTCCAAAACAGTCTTTTTTTTTTTTTTTTGAGCCATTCAGAGGTGGCCTTGATGGCGTGTTTCGAATCATTGTCCTGCGGCATAGCCCAAGAGCTCTTGAGCTTAAGGTCACAAACTGATGGTCAGACAGTCTTTTCTAGGATTTTCTGGTCGAGAGCAGAATGCATGGTTCCATCAATTACGACAAGTTGTCCAGGTCTTGAAGCAGCCCCAGACCATCACACTACCACCACCATGTTGGACTGTTGGTATGATGTTCTTTTTATAAAATGCTGTGTTAGTTTTATGCCAGATGTTAAGTGATGCACATCTTCCAAAAAGTTCAACTTTTGTCTCGTCTGTCCACAGAATTTTCTCTCATAAGTCTGGAGGATCATCAAGATTTTTTGGCAAATGTGAGGGGAGCCTTTGTGTTGTTTTTGGTCAGCAGTGCTTTTCGCCTTGGAACTCTCCCATGGATGCCATTTTTGCCCTGTCTCTTTCTTATTGTTGAATCATGAACATGGGCTTTAACTAAAGCAAGTGAGGCCTGCAGTTCTTTAAATGTTGTTCTGGGTTCTTTAGTGACCTCCTGGATGAGTCGTCAAAGGGCTCTTGGAGTAATTTTGGCAGGCCGGCCACTCTTGGGAAGGTTCACCACTGTTCGAAGTTTTCTTTATTTGTAAATAATGGCTCTCACCATGGTTTGCAGGAGTCCCAAAGCCTTAGAAATGCCTTTGTAACCCTTTCCAGACTGATGGATGTCAATGACTTTGTTTCTTATCTGTTCTTGAATTTTTTCAGATGGCGGCAAGACATGTTGCTTTTTAAGATCTTTTAGCCGACTTCACTTTGTCAGACAGGTTCTTTTTAAGTGATTTCTTGATTCAACTGGTCAGGCAGTAATTAGGCCAGGGTGTGGCTAGTAAAACTGAACTCAAAAAATGTGGTGAATCACAGTTCATGATTTAACAAGGGGGGGGGGGGGGGCAATTACTTTTTCACATAGGGCCAGGTTGGTTTGGATAGCTTTTTTCCCTTAATAAATGAAATCATCATTTAAAAACTGTATTTTGTATTTACTCGGGTTATCTTTGTCTAATAATAAATTATTATCATTTGTTTGATGATCTGAAACATTTAAGTGTGAAAAATATGCAAAAAATAAGAAATCAGGAAGGGGGAAAATATTTTTCACAGCACTGTACATAATTCTGGTCTGTTAACAGGTTTATTCATCGTTTTTCCGTTTCAGAGGATTTAACAACAACATCCAAGTCCATGTTTGCAGGCAGACAAAAAGTTTATTTTTATTTTTTGAACTCAAATTCCCAGAGCTATTTAGCTAAAGCACATCAAGTACTTTATTCTTCTCAGAAGATAAACCAGCAGCACCATACGAGGGGAAAGTAGAGTACCTAGATACAAGAACAAAAAAAAGGGAATCTGGTACAGTAATACTGAGCAACATACACTGTGGGCTAAAAGTTTGGAAGTCACTTATCAGAATGCATTTTTCTCAAATTATCAGGCCCATATTACTAGGCCCATGGTCCTAGTGCCCGCCGAATTGCTGTTGGCATTCGGTGGACTGTAAACCATGACATAAAGTGAATAATGCAAACAGTGATTTGTTTTTTACTTTTTCACTGAAATTGTGACACCTCCAAGTCTTCTCAACCCAAAAAGGAAGCCCCTCCTTTCTATTGGTGAGATTTATCCAGCAATGGTCTGGTAACATCTATGTATACAGTACCTAAAGGTCAAGAGGAAAAGGTGCATATCAATGAAAGAAAAGTCTAATCATGCAGTAAATACATCCCAAAATCCATAGATTTCATACAGGCTTTTAAGAAAGGCATTGTGACCAGAAACTTGAAGTTGCTTCCAAATTTTTGACCTGTATTGGCCTTGCCTCCAAACTTCTGGCCTGTAGGGTAATTCAAAGCCACCATTAGGATTTTACATTCATCCTCGTTCCATATTTGTCATGTGACTCTCTATGAGCGAATCAGATCAAGGCAAACAGCCCGGCCTATCTCTCTCAGGCAATATGAGTAATATAATTGTATCCCCCGAAGGAAGGTCGGAGGATACTATGGATTTGGCCTCGTCACGCGTCCGCAGAGATTTTCTTGTGAACGCTCTACAGCCCACATAAGTGCACCGATTCTACTCAAATTTTGCAGGGACATGTATTATGGTAAGTTCACGACGCCTATTGATATTGGGTACTCTGGGACCATCTGGGCCCAACTGGGGGGCCTTCGGGGGTTACATGTGCTCGGTTGCCGAGTGCTCTAGTTTCTATAAGTAGAGATGCATGAAATTGATATGATATTGCTACAAAAAAATTACACCTTTAGAAGGTATTGAATATGTTATGGTTTCTGAAAATATGAAAAAAGAAAAACTACAGACTGACGCTTAGCCAGACTTTTCATGTTAGAAAGGACAGGTCAGCCAGCACACAATCACTCTCAATACAGTGAGTCACCATGGCGATGAATCACTTCTTGTACGCCAGGGGTGAACCAGCCTCAATGAAAGATCGTTTTCTGAAACATGACAGAAATTACACACAGTGCTTTTGCTCTGTAAACCTCCCTCAGCATTACGAGAAATCTCCCTCCCAAACACGGCACATGTTTAGGTTAGGAGGAATCAATTACAACTGGGAGGACAAACATGAGTCACTTAATGATTACGTTGCTCAAGATTATGACAGCCATGTGCTGAAAAATATTTTCAGCTTCACGAGAAAAGCAAAACAATAGAAAATGTAATGGACACAATGGACTAAATACTGAGTCCATTGGTAGATTTCACCAATGGAAATTTCGTGAGCAGTTTTAATCAAAATGTCACTTGAAAAAATGAGCGGGTTCGTTAAAACTTCATTTGAATTGATAAACAATGTTTTCTCTGCAGGGCTGCAGGGATACAGCCAGTAGATCCAAAGTAAATGCTTTGGTGATCCCAAAAAAATAAAAATAAAAAATCACTGAAAGTAGACTTCCTTCCTGAAGCTGTGATGTAATAAGGTCCAGCCTATTTTTTCAGCCTTACACCAATGAGGCAATACATTAAATTCCACTCAGAGATGAAGCAAGTAATGCTGATTATATCACAGTGACGTATGTCAAGGTCTGCAGAGGGACCTTAGACTGTAAGCAAACAGTCGGTTCCCGTGGTCGATGTGTTGTATGAGGTAGAAATGGGACCTGATTGACTTCAACAAGGTCCAAATCATTATGACCAGACAAGTGGGTCAGAGCATCTCCGAAGCAGGAGGCTTTTGTGGCGAACGGCAACTGACAGAGGTCCAAAAAGGGACAAACCATGAACCGGTGACAGGGTGTTGAGAGTCCAAAGCTCATCGATGCACAAGGGCAACAACAGTCTATTCAGACTACAGTCTGGTCCCCATCAAATGAAGGGCTACTGTGGCACAAGTCTCAAAGAATCTTACTGACACTTAGGTGAGGAATGAGTCACATCTCACAGAGCACGGCCCCCTGCTGGGTATACGGCATTGTAGGTGCAAATCAGTGAGAGTCCCCAGTTTATCACCATTCCACCGCCAAGAATGCCTACGATGGTCGTGCGAGAGTCGCTTCGCGACCTCGGAGTTGCTGAAGAAGGTTGCGTGGTCCTCTGAGGTCCATTTGCATCATGTGCTTCAGCTGGGTAAATGTGCACCCATTCACCTCGGGAAGAGAATCCAGCAGGAAGCACAGCGGGAAGATGACAGACTGGCGGAGAAAGTGTTTTGCTCGACTGCGCGATGTGCAGACTTGAAGGATGCGTGTGCCACAACTCCACACAGACTAGCTTGTGAACACAGCAGGCGCTTTAAATTTAAGAAAATTGGATAAAGAACAGTTTCAGGCCCTGCCTGTGCAAATACTCAATACCCATTTGCTGTTTCAGATTGATAGGCCAACCTACTGAAGACAAAAATGGACTAAGACAAAGTGCCCCTTATTATGAAGTAGGAAAATTTTCTTCATTTTTCTACTCCCATTCACAGATGACTGAGGAACTGGTGACCCAGCCCAACCTCGTCTCCATGGAAACATCAATTGCCCTTGACAGTCCTGGTGCAAAAGGCTGTTGGGCCTTTACAGAGGGATGATGCCAATTCTCCAAAAGAAGGAGGAGCTATGGCACTGGGAATTCTCTGAAGTGGAGCATCACTTCCTGTGCTAGCACAGCATTGCCGTATCTTTCCACTTCTGAACTTCGGAGAGCCAGCACCTCTAAGCCCGTCCAAGGCTTTTGTGATGGGCTTCATTGTTCACCGGGAACCTGGTGGCAGGGCTTGTAGACCAAGACAACTGGCGCATTCCAGTTCCATGATTTTCCAGTCTCCTGTGGATTAATCATAACTGAAATATCCAGGCACCTTGCACTTCCGCGGAAGGCTCACGGCCTGGGACCCTTTGGGGAGCCCTGGTGGGTGAGGTAATAGAGAAAATTGGTGGGTGGGGAGGTGGTAGGGGGTGGTGGGGGGGGGGCACATGGAGATCTCGAGCATTGTTTCGAAGAGACCCCCAGGCTAGCCTGCTGGAATACAGGCCCTGGGACCAGGCCCCCGCGGGGGACTTAACCCCATTCATCCGAGATATCTCCCAGATTGCCAGAACAAAGTGGGGACGGTGCGCGATCATATGGGGTGAGGGTGGGGGCGGGGGCAGTCATGTGGGCCGGCGGGGAAACAAAGGGACTGCTGTGAGCGCCCACCCCCCAGCCAACACACACACACACAGTCCCACAATGATCCAGTCAGCTGATTCTACACTTCCTGCTGACACCGTTACATTCTGCCGCACGTCTCACGCACCCCTAAACCTCTCTCACCCCCACACACACACTTCAATTCCCCCTGTTCACGTTACACATTATTTATGTCCAACGTGCACAGACAGAAAGAGCTTCCTGAATCCAAAGTATTGGTTTTTCATTACTACAAGGTGTTTTTGAGTATCTCTTAAGTAGTTTTACCAGTGTGTGTGCCCATAAGCCCCCCCCCCATCTGGCACCAAGAGGCCCAGAAGAGAGCAAGTGAGAGGACACACACCAGCCATCTTCTGCTAATACACACCCAGCGGGAGGCACAGTGAGCAGGCAGATGTAAACCACAGACGACTCCACCCAATCAGGGGCAGTCAGCTGAGGAGTAGACCTGAGGCGGAGGGCTCTTGGAAAAGCATGACAGAGCAGAAAATACCAGCTTTGTAAAACTCTGTAAAGCCCAGAAAAGAAAGAGTCATCTGCCATCAAAGTTTTATAGTGACAGACGCAACATTTATTTAGCCATACCACCAGGGAAAATGTTTTGATGTTCACAACACAGCATCAGGGCAAAACATCTTGCTCAGAACACATTGCTGTACAGTGAGGAGCACCTACTGACCCAGGGCTGTGATAATGGTGGTTCAGGGTAGTTGACTGACTTATCACTTGCCCAATAAAGTAGAATGTCAACTCTCTTAAATTAGCGGTGCTCCTATTAAATGCATGTTCGATTGAAATTAAGAGAGAATGTTTATGCCATGATATAAACGGTCATCATTCAAAATTCAAAATATATTGTGCAAGAAGTGGTTTGCAAAATCACCCAGCCCGACAGCTGAACTCAAATGCATGTCCTGAGCAGCAAGAGTATTTAGACAGACTGCATACAGGGCTGTGACAGCAGCACAGGTAACCAGACACGGCTTTAAAAAGCCACAAATTAAACAAGCTGACAATCTTAACTTTAAAAAGAAATTCACCATTTCCAAACACAATGTGCCGGAGAAGAAAAAAAAAAAAAAAAAGAGTCAAATTTGAAAATATTCTCTCTGCCCCACATACTTCACTTCACAATCATGAGAGTTCATCTCACGCTCTGTTTATGAGATCTAAAAATCACTAATTATACAGATGAACAGACCTCATTCTCTGAGCAAGACTTATTTCTTCATTTTTGTATGTCTACATTACTTAACCTTTATTTGCAGCAAGGTGCATAGCACAAAATTCTAAACAGGTGGCTTAATAAACAATGTTCTGTTGAAGTGCTGACTACAGTATTTAAGCCTTTTCAGAAAAAAATAAATAAATATAAATAAAATATAGACCCCATCTGGAAACTTCTGATATGCATACTTAGATATAGTACACCTAGGCAGAAGTGCCAGAACCTAATTTATGTCTATTCAGCTGTTTTATGTTGATGTATACCATTTTCATAGTATCAACGGCTCAAGCGAGCAGCCAGACGTAATATGAATGATAACATGCATGAAATAAATAACCTAACTGTAGGCTAGCGCCAACGGTTCAAAATTTCTTGTCCTTTAAAGTCATAGTTCCACACTCCTCCTCCACATGGACAACCTGATAGTCTACAAAACAATGATAGATTTCATCAAACAACTAACAGGTAATATTCTGCACACACCGTCTGATAAAGTCAGGCTATTATGATCATGACCGAGCTCCAAGCACTCAAACCTGTCAGTTCAGTTTGGCCTGTGCTGACAGCCATCAGGAGTGGTTCTGTAGAGTGTTGCAAAACTGTTTAAGTTTTTGTCACCAACGTGCAATATACACTAAGCTGTCTTGTAGTTTTAATCCTATTCTAAGCAACAAATAGGGAAGCCTGCATCCACCACCGATTAAAAAAAACAAAAAATAAAACAAATAAATAAATAAATAAATAAAAACAAAGACTTACGGTGGAACAAAGTCTTTCTTAAGTTATACAACAACCAGAGAAACACAGAGCGGCTTCTGTGTTGTTCTGTACTCCAAATGTCAATGTTGATCTTTTTAGGCCTGAGCTACAGTACCGCCAGCTAACCGTGTATTATTTTTTGTTCAGCAATCAGGCCCGGCAGGGCCCAGATGACCTGCACTGCAGCCAGTGAAAGTGACGTCATCTGCTACAAGCCGATATATCGTATTGCGAATTCGCTACGACGGAAAATGAGAACCGTTTGCAAGCTAGTGTGGCTGGTAGTTGTTGAGACAAATATGAAGAAAATTCGAATATTTATCAAAATAAAACACTGCTCCCATTTTAGGAATATGAACGAAGCTTTGTGAACAGCTTTCTGATAGATGTGTGGACTAGCTAACTGCTACAATGGCCCCATCCCCAAAGCGCCACCTGCTCTCAGTTATATTCCCCGTTTAATTTCGTATGCCAGCCGAGTACGCTACCAAGGCAAAAAGTTGTTTTTCGTTGCCTTCAAATAACTCAACCCCATCAGACGAAAGAAAAAAAAAACCGATGAGAAATTGAATACAATTCTATTGACGGGAATGCACCACCAACCCAACAATCTCTGCAACGACCCGTACTGGAAAGAAAGTTGATGCTAAAGCTGCTTTCACACTGGACGCGAAACGAATTTCTCGCACGACAGATTACATTCAAAGTAAATGCAAAGACGCGAATACGTATGTATCCGCGTCTTTGCATTGACTTTCAATGTAATCTGCCGTGCGAAAAATTCATTTCGCGTCCAGTGTGAAAGCGGCTTAACTCGATCCTCAATAAAACGACATCGAGGGGGAAAAATGTGGCGCAGTAATGACAGCGTTCGCTCAATATGATTTGACGCGCTTTGCGATTGTTCTTATTAATCTCATTTTCGATACAACAGCCCGATCCCACGTAAACACAACAGGATGTGCACGCTAGATAACATTTTATTGTTCAATGCACCGATCTGGACAAGCAACAGACCAAGTGATTCGGGCAACATGGAAGATACGATTCGGTGCCAATATACATTTTAAATCCGAAATGAACAGTCAATGTCAGGTAATACATCTGGTCAATTCACGCCCTTGCTTGTTACAGATGTGGCGTTATTTGGCGTAGCCCAGCAGCAAGGGAACCATCAACAGCAAGCCACACCAGATCAGCACCGTATTGCGAGGTCCTGGGGCTGTAGCTCACCGACTAACAGGCAGTAACAAGCTCCATTTACTTGTTATGTTCAGTGATATTGTGATTGAAATAAACGACACTTCGCAGCATTCCCACGTAAGTCAACGTTAAACTACTTACACACCGGACGCGAAAAGAATTTTTACGCATGACAGATTACATTCAAAGTCAGTGCAAAGACGCGAATACACGCGTTTGACTTTCGTGCGAAAAATTCGTTTCGCCTCCATTGAGAAAGGGGCTTTAGTCTCCTTATTTCAAAGGCATTAACACATGTCTTACCCGCTCTATGCGTACTGATGTATTGATCCCATAGTAAAACTAGCAAACGGTGCGATTTTACTTTTCCGTCGGATTGATCAATCCTCAGATGGGTTGGTTCCTTGCTATTCTGTAGTCGAACCAAGCAACGGTCTCCCACTGTTGTGTTGATAATGTAACATTAACGTTACCAGTTCGCAGTCACCAATGACGGCTCCGTTATCATGCGTGCTGTAACTCAGAAACAAAGAGATCGCCTTTGATCTTCTCTCTTGATCAAGTTTTATTGCTGCCAGTCGCTTGGTGCTTTAATTCCACTGCTCAGTTGTACATCCCTCCTATTTCAGTGTGTAAACGGGATTGATAGCCGGTGGAATTGGTAACGGAGAAACTGCCTCTAGTGGCCGATTTACTCGTGACGTCTGGGAAAGGAGGGAGAGTTTGGTTCACACGCAGGCAGGACGGACCATGGGACAGTCAAATAGTGATCCAGTTGATGTCCCTCAAGTCCCTCGGGAGTAATATCAGGACTGAAGGCTATTTTGACCAATTGAAATTGCTGTTATATCGCTGTTCACCCATTCTATTATTTTTAACCAATAGTTGAACGAGTTGGGTTTGTTTTAGCACGAGGTTCAAATGCTCATGCGCGCAACTTCACTCAACCCAAAGTTTCAGGGGCGAGTTCATTTCGTTTCCGATAACTAATATTTTAATTGGGGACGAGTTTGAATGCACTACCTCAATTCCAGAAATAGTCGATTAATGTGTAAAATGTAAATACACTACATGACAAAATATTACGAACACCATTTTTCAGAATTTGCTTGGTTTTTGTCATCTTAAAGTTAATTTTGAGCAACAAAGGGACACAAAACGCCAAAGGAACACTTTAGTTGATTGAAAATAATGCTTGCTAACAACTTTACATCTTGAAATTCCACTTGAGTTGCAGTGGGATGAACTCCACCAGGCACCCATCAGTTTCACAAGAGGTCATAGAGGAACACTTGAAAGCCTGGAATGAGTTACCAGGAAGTTACTCTCCTTAAACTGCTCGAAAGAATGCTTAGGATATGTTGGCTGTAATCAAGTGGTTTAAGGAGGGTACTTTGTAGAAAGTCAAATTTGAACATGTATGTCTATTAGCAAATAATTTTGTACATTTCTAGTTAATATATGTGTTTCTATGTTACTCTTGTTGTTGCTGAAAATATACTTTCAGAAAAACCAGCCAAATTCAGAAAAATGTCGGGTGTTCATAATATTTTGGCATGTAGAGTAAAATAGCAAGCAGAATACCTAATTTGCATGTCTCTAGTAATGTATTTTTAGTGAAAAAAATACTGAGACAAAATTAAGTAATTTTCATTATCAACTTTATTGGTTTCCTTTTATGTTTGTTTGTTAGTTTGTTGTTTTAATAACTAAAAAATGTGATACCTGCAACATGTCCCAATGAAGTTTTGACTGGTTCATGTTCACCCCTGTGTTACTTCATCTCTCCTTGGCTTTTCATAGCTCTTAGAAGTTGATTTGGAGCTGAGTACACTCATTTTTGGAGTTTTGAAAAAAGAATCTGTTGACTTTCTTGCCTGATACTAGCCCGCAATCGGTCAACAGTTGTGAGTCTCAATTGTTGCATATTGCTCCTCATAATTTGTAGCACGTTTTCATCGGGAGACAAGTCTGGGCTGCTGACAGGTCAGTCTAATACCCACTCTGTGTTACTACGTAGCCACACTTTCGTAATACATGCAGAGTGTGGCTTTTCATTATCTTGCTGGAACAATCAGGGTTGTCCCCAAAGAAGAAAGCATCTGGAAGGCAGCATGCATTGTTCCAAAATGTGTACATACCAATAATCACCAATTGTGCAATCACAGATGTGCTAGTTACCCATGCTGATAGCTTAATGCAACCCCAGACCATGTCAGTGACTGAGTTGGATTTGTCCTCAACTCAACTTCCATTATTACCAAAAACAATTTGAACAATGAGCTCGTCAGATTAAGGCACTCCTCTTCACTTTGTGTCAGTCCACTTCAGATGAGCTTGAGCCCAGAGAAGTCAGCTGTACTTCTGGATGGTGTTGATAAATGGCATCCTCTTTGCGTAGTTTAGTCTTAAGTTATATTTGATGATGCCATGAGGAAGAGTGTTCACTGACTCTGGTCTTACCTATCAACCTGTTTACCTCTGGAATGTTCCAAACAGGTGCTTTTCTGAGGACTCCGTAACTTTTCCAGCCTTCCCATTCCCTTGTCCCATTTTATGTAAAACGTGTTGCAGGTAACAAATCTCGACATTGCTAAGATTTACAAAAATAAATACAGTTGAGAGGGTGAAATGCAAATATATTTTTTATGTCATTTTCAGATAAATATGGGTAAATGAGCATTTACAAATCACTTCACTTTGTTTTTATTTGCATTTTACATTCTTTCGCAATTCTTATGGAACTGAGGTTATATATAAAGTACACAACCCCAATTCCAAAAAAGTTGGCAAACCTTGGAAACATTATAAAATCAAAAATGCGATTTGAAAAGTCTATTCACCCTGTATGTACTATATCGATAACTCTACAACATTACATTATTTCTGTGGGAAAAATAAAATGTTTTTATGGCGATCTACCACCCTGTCAGTTTTCATTTTTACCCATTTTAACATCTGACACAACTAATTTAAGTTGCTACAAGGTCTCATACTAATGCCATTGCGTTGCATAATGCTTTGACCTGTGAAGTCATTTGTTCATTGTAAATTCTGTGTTTGCTTATTTCAAATCTGATAACTGCAACAAACTCCACAAAAATTGGTACAAGGGCAGTTTTGAAATAATAATGAAAATATGTCATGAAACAGGTGATATTAAACGCATCAGCTAATTGTGTGATAGCATGAAAAAAGCATAGGCCCTTAAGAGCAAAGATTGGCTCCGGTTCAGCAATTTGCCAACAGATGCATAAACTTATTACCTGTCACTCTGAGAACAATGTTCCCCAAGGAAAGTTAAGCAGTCTACAGTTCCAACTTTTTTGGTCTCTGTTGTAGTCATCACATTGATTATTTTTAATAAGCAATGAATTCATCAATCTATCAATCAAATTTTATTTTTAAAGCACATTTAATGTAAAATATCATCTCAATATGCTCTCCTGGAAATAGTGAACACAAACAAAGAAAGAGAAAAAAAAAGGCAAAATTCAAGCTCTAGTGCACAGAAGTATACTTGCACTTGTACATGCAAATAAATGAATTTAATTTAATTACAGAATTAAATTACACAAAACCCAGAAATAAAATAGCAAGTTAAAATGTTATTCGAAAGTGACCAAGATATTGATACAAAAACACAGACATAAAAACAAAAAGATAGACATACCTAGACAAAGGTTTCAGAAAAACTAAAGTCTGAAGAAGTGATTTAAAATTGGATAATGTCTGGGAGGTTCTCAGGCCATCTGGGTGGGTATTCCATAGACAGGGCGCATTGTTGCTAAAGGCAGCTTTCTCAGTCCTGTTCTCTCCCCCAGGAAAGACTAGGAGGCTTTTAGCAGATGATCTGTGAGACCGAGAAGCCTCATAAATGGTCAGCTTATCAGAAATGTAAGCAGGTGAAAGGCCATTAAAGGCTTTAAAAACAAGCAGGAGGATTTTAAAATCAATTCTTGCTCTCACTGGAAGCCAATCCAGAAAATTTAGTATAGGAGCAAGATGCTGGAACCTGCTCTTTCCAGTTAGCACTCTGGTTGCAGCATTTTTCTTAAGTTGGAGATGTTTAATGGTCTTATTTGGGATCAGAGAAAAAAGCATTAGAGTAATCAATCCTTCCTGACATAGAGGCATGTGTAAGTTTCCCAGAGTCAAACTACGAGAGAAAACTTCTTAGAAATATTTTTAAGATGGTAAAAGGAGGTCCTAGTAATGCTGCTTATCTGTGGCTGGAAGGCTAAGTCAGTATTCTCTACCACCCCAAGATTTTTGTATTTTCACTTCTCTTCAAGGATAATGACTCAAGGTCAGTAGATTGTTTTTGTCATTGTGTTTTAGGATCACAAACAAATATTTTTGTTTTTTTTTGTTGAAATGGAGAAAGTTATAGGTGATCTAGAGGTTTATTTCCTCCACGCTGTCAATCAGCAGGCTCACCATATGAAAATTAGTGGGAGTCAATGAAATATGGAGTTGAGTACCATCTGCATATGTATGGAAGCATACATTTTACTCACATATGACATCAGCCGGAGGAAGGTTATTTAAATTAAACAGGAGGGGCCCAGGAATGAAGAAAGACCATAATCTTGAACAGCCTCCTTGGAGCTAAAGTTACCAACAGACACAAAGAAGTCTCTGCAGTGGAGGTAGGATCTGAACCAATGTAAGACAGTTCCAGATAGGCCGACTTTGGCTTGCTGTGATCAACTGTGGTGAATGCAATTGTAAGATCCAAAAGAACCTGGAGAGAGAACATGTCAGCACCAGTAGTTCATTTACCACTTTAACCAGCATGATTTCAGTGCTGTGGTTGGCATGGAATCCATATTGATGACTATCAAATACATTTGTTAGTGGCTGCCGGATAGCTCGCTCAGTTAAAGCATCGCATTGCGAAGCAGAAGTGACTATAATGGCGCAGGTTTGAACCCTGGTCGTACCAACCGGCTGTGGTCAGCAGCTATCAGAAGCAGGGCGCACATGGCCAGGGCGAATTGGGAAGGGTCTGCCGGGAAGGGTAATATATGTTGCTTGGTTCGTTCCTTAGGCGCCTCCTGTTGGCTAGCCGGGCGCTCGTCAGGAAGATTCTAAGCTTCTTCCTGTCCGGGTATCCTCCATTCTCGTTCTGTACTTATGAGAATTCGACCAATGAGTGTAAGAAGCGGTGGCTGACTGGCGCGTGCTTCGGAGGAGAGCCGCGAACTGTCTTCAGTATTCGCATATGCGAAAGCCTTGTACATAGTTCCCCAACTGGACATTCCAGATTCGGGTGGGATTGGAGATACCAAATTTAAAAAAAATAATAATAATTATACATTTGTTGGCGAGTAATGATGCAGTTGCTTGTACACAGCCTTTTCAAGGATCTTGTTAAGAAATGGAGGATTGGAAATAGGCTGGTAATGAGTGATTGACAAAGAGTCAAGACTCTCTTTCTAGGGTAGAGGCTTGATTGAAGGGGTTTTAAGGGAGCTAGGGAATGTACCAGATTGCAAGGACAATTTATCAATAGCCAGAATACCATCAGAGAGAAAGCAAAAAACACTTTTAAAGAAGTCTGTAGAAAGAGGATCAAGAGGGCAGTTGGAAGACTTGAGCTGTCTCATCACCTCATGAAGCTCTCTAGAGCTGACAATGGTAAAAGTAAGGATACTGCCCTCAGTATCATCACATTTTTGAAAAAATAACCAATGTTAGTACTGCGAAATGTAGTTATACTCTGACGTACTGCACATGCATAATTCTTTGCATTAAGCAACTGTGGCTAGCTCATTGGTAATTGTGAGAGTGAGATGTAAAGAAAAGAATTCTGGCCTTGCCGTTGTTATCATTTGTAATTGTAGAAAAACATAGAAGTTTGGCGGATCACATTTCTTTGCTGTGGCTGCACTGCTTACCCTTATAAATGTCATGCTGGATTTGTCAGGTGGTTCTGTGCCACATATGGAACATTTGGAGAATGAATATGAGCTTGAAGTGTGGATTATCAGATTTCATTTCAGGGTGTTTACCTCTATAATGCATGAACGTTGTAGGTTTTACTGTTCCTTTTTTACATGGTACTCAACCCTTTTAAAAGGACCAAAAGTAATTGGACATATGACTGTGCCTTTTCCATGGCCAACTATGTGTTATTTCCTCATTATTTAATTTGCGAATAAAGCAGGAAAAATATAAAGAGTCGATTTACAGTTTGGCATTCAAATTTGTAATCTGTAGCTGATAACACTCGATATGAATTCAGAAGAGCTGTCACTGACACTGAATCAAGCCATTATTAGACTGAAAAATCAAAACCGAAGCTTCAAAGAATTATCAAAGCTTATCAAATGAACTATTTTGCTCATTCTTAAAGATGAAGAATCCACCAATGAACCCAGGACCACTAAAAGGTCTGGAAGACCACAGATCACAGCTGAGGTAGACAACAGAAAACTTCTTTCCCTGGGAAAAAAAAAATCCATTCACAACAGTTGGCCAGCTAAAGAACACTCTCCAGGAGGCACAGCAAAAATCGCAGTGTTATCTGAACTCCAGTAGTGTTTATTTGAGACCGGTTGGTCTCATATAAACTCTACTGGAGTTCAGTTAACACTGGGACGTTTGCGGTGGGTAAGCATATCTGTGTGAGTATTGACAATCAAATGAAGACTTCATCCGAGTAAATACAAATGGTGTACCGCAAGATGTAGTAAACTACTATTTTGTCTGAAATATAATCTTTATAAAAGCCTGTACGGTTCTGGAACAACATCTAATTGGCAGATGAGACAAAGATCAATTTTCATTTGAATGAGAAGAGGAGAGTTTGGAGTATGGAGAGGGGAAGGGACTGCTCTTGATCAAAGACATTCCACCTCATCAGCAAAGTGTGGTCAGGAGTGGGCATGTAATGGCTGATAATGAACCAGTTCCTTTGTATTTATTGATGATGTATCTTCTGAATACAGCAGCAGGATGAGTATTATATTATTCACCCTTATTCAGCTGAATGCTTCATAACTAATTCTGTGGTGCTTAGCAATGCAGAGGGACAATTACTCCAAGCACACTGCTAAACTAACCCTACATTTTTTGAGGCAAAGAAGTGGAATTTTCTTTGATGGCCAAGTCAATTACCTGTCGTTGTCATTCTGCTTTCAAAGTTAAAGCCATTTTTCAAGGGTGCCTTTCATATTTTTTCCCACCCTCTGAACACAATATCAACTATCTTTCACCTGCTAATAACAGAACTACATGCTATCCTCAGAACGTGGCCAGCGGGCCACAATAATAATCAAATTTTTTGATACATTATATGCACCTTTATCATTTCCATTTAAACAACTTTTCGGATCTTCCGGTGAGAACAGTCCAAAACCGATTTATATTTAGTTTGGTATTTTATTGCCATCTACTGGACTGAATGAGACAGTACCTCTCTGGTATCCCTGACAGTTCCCTTGTTCGAATTTAAAGCAGGCCAACATCAAAAGCAGGCCATAAAACATCTGTCTCGACCTCAGGTATACATTCTTGGCTGATTAACCTCTGCCCATAAAAAAAAAGATGGAGTCAGATTTGTAGATAATTTGAGAATGACAATTTTGTCTCCCTACACCATAACAGTGGATTTTAAATGAAACAGCCAGATGTGCTTAAGTGTAAACAGTTTTGATTTTAGGGTTTTGTTAAAATATTGTACCAATCATGTAAAAATGACAAACAAGCTGATATGATCATGAATTTAGTTGTCATTTTAAAAATAATTGGTCGCATATCCTTTGCAGACAATAACCACTCAATATATGGTTCCCATAGATATTACTGGATATTACTGGATTTTTGGCTTCTACCTTATTGATGCTCTTCCAGGCCTTCACTACAGCTGTCTCCAATTCCTGCTTGAAGGCAAAACTAAAGGCAAACACTGCAACAAGTAAAACACATCCCAAGTTGGATTCAGATCAGGTGACTGACTTGCCCATGGTAATGCATTCCACACATTTGCCTTAAAAAGTCTCCAGTTGCTTTTTCACTGTGCTGCAGCTCATCGTCCATCTGAACTGAACACAATGCAATGAGTTTTGACATATTTGGCTGAATCTGAGAAGAAAAAAATTAGGACTGAACAATTCAGAATTCATCCTGCTACATTTGTCACCAGTCACATTATCAACAAACACAAAGGGAACCCGATACATTAGCAGTCATACATGCCCATGCCATATCACTACCTCCACTATGCTTCACAGAGGAGGCAGTAACTCTGGATCATGAGCACTGCCTGCCCTTCACCACATTTGTCTGTCTCACCATTGTGATACAAGTTCATCAACTGTCCTTGGGAGGTTGTTTCAGAGGTGCTCAGGCTTTTTTAGGCATTTTGTGGCAAAATCTTCTTGAGGCCTTCTAATGGCTGTTTACCCTGGTGAGGACTCCTCTTCATTATTTATACCGACACAGACACACCACCTCCTGGAGGATGCCTTTGATCTGGATTGCTGTTGGAGTTTTTCTTCCGCCTTCAGCTGCAGTTGTTTTCTGTGATTTTCTGTGCCTTTTTGTGTTCCTGTGCTCATCAGTTCACTTACATTCCCTGGTCATTGAACAGCTGGGCAGCCAATTGTCCAATTGCCTTTGGTCTCTTAAAAAAGGGTGGTGGGACATATATATATATATATATACACTGCCCGGCCAAAAAAAAGGTCGCAGACTCAAATATTTAGTTGGAACCCCTGTAGCTTTGATTACAGTGCATATTCGTTCTGCCATTGTTTTGACAACTATATGCAATGCCAGAACATTTATTTTCGATCAGAAATGCCATAATTTTTGGCTGAGATCTTGTCTTCTCGACATAGTGGTTGAACCACTCGGTAGTCTCTCTTGTGCACATCCCAGTAACTTTTAATGCGTTTAAGGTCAGGAATTTGTGGTGGCAAATTTGTTTGTGAAAATGATTCCTCATACTTTCATGGTTTTCTTTGCTAAATACAGGCCAATAACTTGCCCGTTCTGAAATTATGTAACATCTTTTCTACCATCAAAGGATGTGTCTTCCGACATGATTTTTTAAGAAATAACTAGTGACATGGTTCATCATTCAGGGTTAAAATGATTATTGCCGGCTGAAACATATTAATAACCGCAATAATTATCCAATTATAGAATTTTTTCAATAATTTCCAAACGGTGACTTTTTTTTTGGCTGGGCAGTGTATAAAATGCTGCAGTTGTAACGCTGTTCACTTGATTTGGATGCAAATACCTTCAAATTAATGCCAGAACAGCATCATCGCAATAACTCCAAAAATAAGAGGCCTAGGAACTTTTAATTCGGTATGTTGGTGCATCTTGACCTACTGCATGTTCTGATTGAAAATAATATCACAACATCAAAATCCAAGATGGCCACCAGACGACGTTATCGAGATAACTCGCAAAGTAAGTGGCTGACCCAAGGCAGGTCATTATTGAAGATGAGTGTGCTATGCCAAAATCCTTTCCAGTTTTTCTTTTCCATATGGCTGTATCTATCTATCATCATAATCGTCGTCATCATCATCAGAACAATTCACCATCACTCAATCAATGCAAATTTTATTCACCAAAGCATACTTCGACATAACACCCACGCAACAACGCAGGTTCAATGACTTAGCACTTGTTCGTTTTTCTGCTAGTGCCAACTTAAGCTTAAAGAATTATTATTATAGTGTGGATTTGAAACTAATTTCTTCTCTTAGGCTCCTAACAATACCCGGAAAACTGAATTTATATGGGTATATGTGGTATTGATCACTCGCAAATCAAAGTTAGGATTTACAGTATTGTATGTTCCCTGAGTGCAGGGGATTTTCTAGGAAAAAGCCAAAGCCCTGGTAATTCCTTTGTCAACAAATAAGTGCAAGTACTTCGTCACATGGAACTAAACGTTGCTCTTACGATAAATGTATCCCCAAGCATGACTTTGGCGAAATTCTTTGACATACCTGCTTTGAGATGACAGTAAATTTTTTTGACTGCTGGGCAAAGGTCCACCATTCTAGCCATGGTGCCTGTTGGAATTATGGTAACTTAATCCTTTATTGATCGATTAAAGCAGATCATTTGAGATTTAATCTCAAATGATGGCAGATCGGTTGGTTTTATGTTCCTGACCTGGTGCCTGGCTTTTATAGTGAGGCCTGCAGACCTTGACAGTCTCCGATTAAAAGAAAAAGAAAGGGAGCCTATCCCTCCCTCTTCTGGTTAATATGTGCACTGCAAAGTAAATGTGTGTTGACAGTACCTGCATGGGACATGTTTATGTATTTGCTCATGGATTGCATACTGAATTAGTATTGTGTTTCAGAGGTTGGCCAATAATTGCAAGGAAAGCAGACAAAAATGGTACGGGGATCGCTTATTGGATTTATTTGGTCAAGCAATTTATTGTTATTGCTATTATTATTATTATTATTATTATACAAAACCCAAAACCAGTGAAGTTGGCATGTTGTGTAAATCGTAAATAAAAACAGAATACAATGATTTGCAAATCCTTTTCAACCTATATTCAATTGAATACACTGCAAAGACCAGTTACCTAATGTTCGAACAGGTAAACTTTGTAATTTTTTGCAAATATTAGCTCATTTGGAATTTGATGCCTGCAACATGTTTCAAAAAAGCTGGCACAAGTGGCAAAAAAGACTGAGAGAGTTGAGGAATGCTCATCAAACACTTATTTGGAACATCCCACAGGTGAACGGGATAATTGGGAACAAGTGGGTGCCATGATTGGGTATAAAAGTAGCTTCCCTGAAATGCTCAGTCATTCACAAACAAGGATGGGGTGAGGGTCACCACTTAATGAACAAATGCGTGAGCTGATTGTCGAACAGTATAAAACCAACATTCTTCAACGAGCTATTGCAAGAAATTTAGGGATTTCATCATCTACGGTCCGTAATATCGTCAAAAGGTTCAGAGAATCTGGAGAAATCACTGCACGTAAGCGACAAGGCCGAAACCAACATTGAATGCCCGTGACCTTCGATCCCTCAGGCGGTACTGCATCAAAAACTGACATCAGTGTGTAAAGGACATCACCACATGGGCTCAGCAACACTTCAGAAAACCACTGTCAGTAACTACAGTTCGTCGCTACATCTGCAAGTGCAAGTTAAACTCTACAATGCAAAGCGAAAGCCATTTATCAACAGCACCCAGAAACGCCGCCAGCTTCGCTGGGCCCAAGCTCGTCTAAGATGGACTGATGCAAAGTGGAAAAGTGTTCTGTGGTCTGACGAGTCCACATTTCAAATTTTTTTGGAAACTGTGGACGTCGTGTCCTTCGGACCAAAGAGGAAAAGAACCATCCGGACTGTTATAGGCACAAAAGTTCAAAAGCCAGCATCTGTGATGGTATGGGGGTGTATTAGTGCCCAAGGCATGGGCAACTTACACATATGTGAAGGCACCATTAATGCTGAAAGGTACATACAGGTTTTGGAGCAACATATGTAGCCATCCAAGCAACGTCTTTTTCATGGACACCCCTGCTTATTTCAGCAAGACAATGCCAAGCCACATTCTGCACGTTACAACAGCATGGCTCCGTAGTGAAAGAGTGCGGGTCCTAGACTGGCCTGCCTGTAGTCCAGACCTGTCTCCCATTGAAAATGTGTGGCGCAATATGAAGCGTAAAATACGACAACGGAGACCCTGGACTGTTGAACAACTTAAGCTGGACATCAAGCAAGAATGGGAAAGAGTTCCACCTGAAAAGCTTCAAAAATTGGTCTCCTCAGTTCCCAAACGTTTACTGAGTGTCGTTAAAAGGAAAGGCGATGTAACACAGTGGTAAAAAGGCCCCTGTGCCAACTTTTTTGCAATGTGTTGCTGCCGCCTTTAAATTCTTAGTTAATGATTATTTGCAAAAAAAAAATTAAGTCTCTCAGTTTGAACATTAAACATCTTGTCTTTGCAGTGTATTCAATTGAATATAAGTTGAAAAGGAATTGCAAATCATTGTATTCTGTTTTTATCTACGATTTACATAACGTGCCAACTTCACTGGTTTTACGTTTTGTATATCATATATATCTTATATATATATATATATATATATAATATATTTGAGGTCGATGTCTGTCTGTCTGTGTGTATGTACACTTTTTTCTCCTACATTTCTCAACCGATTATCACCAAATTTGGTGAGAATATCCACTTGGACACCAGGAAGGACTTGACATCGCCCAATTTTTGAAAAACGGTCATGCACTCTCGCACTGAAAATTGTAGAAAAATGTAACCTTCAACTCAAGTGAATGTTAAGAGAAAAAAAAAAATCCCAGACTAAGAAATAATAATTTTTCATAAAACCACCTGTTCCACAATTATTGGCACCCCTAACAATTCCTAGGAAATAAATGTAAATGAAGTATTTCTGTCATTTCTACAGTAGTTTACAAAGTTGATCAGAGTATCTAGGAAAATTTAATTAGTAATTCATCACTTCCTGCTTCCCTGGGGTATTATGACGTGACACAGAGGCCATTTCTCTTATCCACTCTTCAACATGGGCAAGACAAAAGAACGCATCATTCAAGTAAGGCAGATGTGTATCGACCTTCACAAGTCAGGCAATGGCTTCAAGAAAATAGCCACTCGCCTGCATCTGCTCATATCTCCTGTCAGAGGAATCATTAAGAAGTTTGAAACAACTGGAACAGTGGTAAACAAGCCTGGATGAGAACACAAGGTTATTTTGCCACCACGCACAGTGAGAAGGATGGTAAGAGAAATAAAAAGTTCTCCAAAGCTCACTGTTAAAGAATTGCAACAAATGGTAGCATCTTGGGGTCACAAAGCCTCCAAAACAACCATCAGGCGCTATCTACATGCAAACAAGCTGTTTGGGAGGCATGCACGGAAAAAGCCTTTTCTCAATCACAATCATAAACGCAAACGTCTGGAGTTCGCGAAGCAGTACTGGGACTTCAACTGGGACCATGTGCTTTGGTCAGATGAGACTAAGATACAGCTTTTTGGCAACAAATACTCTAAGTGGGTCTGGCGGAACACAAAAGATGAGTATGCAGAAAAGCACCTCATGCCCACTGTGAAGTAGGGTGGAGGATCGGTGATGCTGTGGGCTTGTTTCTCTTCCAGAGGCCCTGGGAATCTTGTTAGGGTGCATGGCATCATGAACGCTTTGAAATACCAGGACATTTTAAATCAAAATCTGGTGGCCTCTGCCCGAAAGCTGATGAAGGGTTGTCACTGGGTCCTTCAGCAAGATAATGACCACATGTGGCCAAATCTACACAGAAATGGTTCACCAGACACAGAATCAATCTCCTCCCATGGCCATCTCAGTCTCCAGACCTCAACCCCATTGAAAACCTGTGGAGTGAGCTGAAGAGGAGAGTGCAGAGGAGAGGACCCAGGTCGCTGGATGATTTAGAGAGATTGTGCAAAGAGGAATGGTCGAAGGTCCCTCTTTCTGTATTCTCCCATCTTGTGAAACATTATAGGAGAAGATTAGGTGCTGTTTTGTTGGCAAAAGGGGGTTGTACAAAGTATTAACATCAGGGGTGCTAATAAATGTGGCACACATGATTTGATGTAAAAGAATTATGTCTAAATGTGGGATTTTTTTCCCACTGAATAAATGCACTTGAATAAAAGGTTGAATTTTCCTTTTTTTTCAATGTGGTCCTATGTTATTTAGAAAAAAAAATGAATTTATTAGAAGCTAAAGAACACATCTTAACCAGGGCTGCCAATAATTATGGAGGGCGCTGTATATATATATATATATATATATATATATATATATATAACGAAACACAATGGTTATATGGAATGTACAAATATATTTTGGTTTTTTGATGAAAATGATTTTGTTATCTTGAACAGGATGAAGAAATGACCATCCACCAGTTCTATGGCCAATTTATTTTCTAAACAGCGCAGGAGAGCGATAATTTGAAGCGGGAGGTGCAAGAACTGCACCCTCTAAAGCAAAAGCTGTTTTGCGTTGCAAATGAGAGCTTCCACTCCAGCATGTTCCCTGCCAGGCACCAATGTGCTTAAATCATTTCCAAACATTTTGGCATAAGCAGTAGCTGCACCACTCATATTTCAGATCCTGTTCAAGTTTCCATTTATAGGTGAGTAACATGCCAAACATTGCTGTGCATTCTGGATTGCAAGCAGCAGTCTTTGAAAAAAGGTCTTTTGTGACCAGAGAACTGGATGAGAACCTATACTTTTAATGCATTGGGTCAGTTTCACAGATATTGAGTTTTGAGTTTGAGTTATTGGGTTTTGTGAGGAAATTTGCCAATCTGATGAGACCTTTGTGTCATGAAATCACAAACAACATTTCTTTCATGGTTTGGGGTGATTGGATGTATTTTTTGGCAAAGTTGGGGGAAGGGAGGGGGGGGTGCATTGCAAACCTATACAATCAGGGTGTTTTGGGTTTTTTTTATTGCAGTTCTTCTAAAAAACCGTCCATTTGTTTTTTCCCGTTGATTTTTGTTAGTTTATGAAAGGAAAGAATCACACATTTATGTCATTCTTAAGTTAAGTTCTTGTGACACATTTAAAAAAACTGCAGTTTCAGTATGGGCGTGGAGAATTGTTATATCCACTCCGTATACTCATTGGGAGGCAGATTTAAAATATTACGGCATAAATTCAAAAATGCTAGGTAAATGTCACATTCAATAATGGGCATATTGCAAAGCTTCTTTTAAAATATTCATGAATTTGGGATGAGTAATACTGCTCAATAGTAGGTACATGGTTTAACATTCTTTTCAAGTATTCAGAAATTCAGGGTACATACCTGACTTACCAGTTGTGTCCTTTGTGGGATTTAATAGCACAGTCTTAGAATCAGGTCAGTTTCCAAACCTGTTGTACTGTATGGTACATGGTTTTAACTGACGGGTGTTTTAACCCTACCTATTTATGATTCAGAAAAACACAGTTGCATTTATTCACAGTTAAGGAAATATGTAATCAATTTTACCAGAGGTCTTTTACTCATAGAAGTGAACAATGGTAACTTAGATTGGGTAGACGTATGGCAAGCCGTTTTAACATTTAATAGCTAGACTGGATATGTATTACAGATATCTGTAATTCAATTCTTCCCAGTCAAAAAGAATATTTCAGATATCCACAATGACATTCTTCCGATCCACAATTGAAGCACTGATTACAAAAACCCCTCAAGTCAAGTCAAGTCAAGTGTGACTTATGGGGTTTTAGTAATAGGTGCTTCAATTGTCATTTCAGATACCCACAATGACATTCTTTGCCGGACAAATGACGCCACTTTTGCCATTCATGTGTATTGGGCTTTCAATTTCAGATATCCACAATTACATTCTGGATATCTAGAATAAACATTCTGGATATCTGCAATTGAATTCTTACTAGGAAAAACTCCCATTTCAGATATCTTCAATCCAATTGTTACTAGTCATAATTTTCATTTCAGATATCCAGAACGTAATTTTGAAAATCAAAAATACATTGTGACCAGTAAAATTATCATTATGGATATCCTCAATTCCTATTATGACTAGTAAAAATGTAATTTCAGATATCCATAAAAATATTATTGATATCTGTTGACGGGTAGACAGGACTAGTTTTTCATTTTGGATATCTGAAATGAAAATTATGACTAGCAACAATTGGATTTAAGATATCTTTCAGATGATATTACTGACTTAAAGAAAAAAATCTCATGATTCTATGCGCCTTTTAGCTAGACCATAAACTGTATAAAAAGATGGACGCAGCACCCTGGTCTGAAAAACAAAGCCCGTGCGGAAGTACTGTAGAATGACATTCTATTTAATGGCCAGCATATGGTGACATCGGTGGTTGCAGAAAGAAGTTCAATGCCATAGAAGTCTATGAGAAAATGACCCTACTTTCCCAACTGATTTTTCATTTATATAATGATTTTTTGCATTATTTTACAGTAGCTATCGCAAGTTTCAAGTCTCCTTCGATATATCATGATGTTCATTTTTCTAAATTCTGGTCCCATATAGACTAGAATAAAGGATAAAGCCAGAATATGCTTTTGGGGCGTGGCAATCCTCTGGTCCTCCTCTGATACGGTCAGATCCGGAGCCATGTTCCTCCCCGGATCTTCAATTCACACTCTAGTCCAATAGAAATCACATCCAGTTTCAAAATGACAACATGGCGCAATTCAAATAGCCAAAATCGAGGCTTTCTTTACATGGATGTGTTATAAGAACTGGATACCGAACCGAAAATGGCCACCCATTCATTTCAGTGGAAATTGCTCAGTGGCGCAGCACACTGACTTGGGGCCATATAGTGCCTTCAAATAGTGATGGTCAAATGAAGCCTCATGTATCACTGAGGCTTGCCAACCCATTGCTTCACCAAAAGATTGAGTACTCGAGGCCTCAATGAAACACTGAATGCTGCCATCTGCTGGGCAAAACAACATATGACAGTCAATGAACAGTACCATGACCTGAGTGGAAATTATGAAAAACTTTCGTGTGCAGTAACAATAAACAATGGATATATTTCTATAGCATGTGCATGCGTAAGTATATGGACATAATTGTGGAATATTTGTTCATAATTAAAATAGCAATGACACAATCAAGATACTTTGCTTTTTTTTTAAATCATTTTTATTCAAAAACACAAACACAGGAGTGACATTCTCACGTCAATGTTCAACAATGGGGAAAATAATATGAAACTCACTACACCTCTCTCCATCTTATACAAACGCCGCCAACACCCACAGTTTGGCGCGAGATTCGAAGCGTATTTATGAGGAGGCGATACGTTGAACGAACCACAAACCGAGGCCTCGTTTGTCGTCAGTCACGTGATTTTTATGGTAAAGACCATAGATATATTTAGAACACTAGATTGCTGATGTCGTCATATTTACATTATCCAGAGTGAAGCACCCGGCCGCCTTATTGATACACCCAACTTCTTCATAAAAATGAATGGTTTCCAATGAGGCCAATTTCAAATAAGTCGATACAAGCGAGAAAATGCCGAGATGTGTGGCGGCCTTTTGCAGCAATAAATATTTGAAGAGCTGTAAAAAACGCTCCATGAGTAAGTTAACGTATAAACGCAAAGTTGTCACTTTAATAGAAAAAAATCGCGTTTTGTGCTAGCTAGCTAATTAGCTGTCCCATTGACTTGAACAGACTGCTGACTGAAAGCGACCGCTAGCGACTGATAGCAGTCACTAGCGAGCTACCTTGGCGTCGCGGGGACTGCATTGACTTAGTGGTAAATAAAATTATAAAGGTGGCTAACAAGCTAGCTAGCTACTTGTAATTGACATTCAACGACAATACTTCTAACCCGCATAATATTTAAAACAGTGGACAAGTTGCTTTGTCTGTTTTATTCAGAGCTCCAAACGACAAGGAGGGGAGAAAGGCTTCACTAGCGCTTACTTTTATCAGCGTCGGCATTAGCCATATGATTCAATATAAACAATTTGGTTGATGTCAAATAGTAAACCAGGGTACAATGGAGTGAGGAAACCAGAGTGTAATTTTATAACATATACGGACATTCATCGACGCTTCTAACCAAGCAATTATCTTATCAGAGGTAGAAGCCTCGGTCAGGTTAACAACCCTTCTCTGCTGCTACACGTTAACATCGAGTCACATTTCGATCTTCCGTTTATAAAGTGTGCCGCTTTCCATCCTCCGAAAAGCACATATTTACAGAAACAAAATTTTGCTCTGCACTGCGATACCAAAATAGCACTGACTCGTACACAGTTGTTTTTGAAAATGTAATTTTAAAGTAGGCGAAAATGAATGGGAGTCTATGAGCAAATTTTACTTCTGGGTGTATAGGCTCTTAGAACAGATGCTTCACTTGAGTGTACCCTATCAGCAATCTAGTGTTCTATGTATATATCTATGGTAACGACGCAAGCCTTGAATCAGGGCTTCATCTGGCATGCCCCTTTTATCTCCTCACAGGCTCCGGTGCCACGCTTCAAATGTCATATCACTACCTGCAAATGGGGTCGTGTTTAAGGTGTTCATGAGAAAAGTCCATATGAACGCCGCCCTCTTGTGGTATTCACGATGTCTTAAATCGGACTTTTCTGAAAGCTTCGAGTTCACTAGTTGTGGCGTGTTTGATGACATTTTCAGAAATTGTATCCGGACTACAATTTTGCAGTTATGCCTTTACATGTAATCCCTTACCAACCCTACTTTGGAGGAGCTAACATTAGCGAGAGCGCTGGCCTGTACAATGTAGTTTGCATAGCATTACCCTAACCTACTGGACAAGAAGGAACAGTGTAGACCATTGTCATCTTTATTGTTTTGTCTCTTGTTCCTCCCAGTGGCTTTCAGATACAAATTAATATTATAATATTTGCGTATAGACTGCCTGGAGCGTCTTTATTGCCGTAGCAACGATGTACTTGCACGGTTATCACTTGAAGGTTGAGCCATTTCTGCTCACGACCTCACGAGTTCCATTTGAAGTCAGCAATAGTTCCGGGGGCACGCGGACATGTGCTATGTGACATTTCGTTCACACATGCGTAGTGTGGGGCTCATGAACACACTGACGTCTGAGGTATCTATGACAACGGCCCGCGCCTGTGGCACTCCCACAAAGGACGCATGTTCATGACCAATGTTCTCCGGAAATGTAGCTAACTATGTCCACGGCGAAACCCATGCACTAGCTCTGTAGGCTACCGAACGGGCAAACAGCACTCGACTTAAATATAGTTTGGAAAAACAATTTATATACCTAATAGGGATATGATGAACTATTTTTATTTTACAAGGAAACAAAATTATTCACTATCGCAAAAAATGTCAGCAAAACAGTTGACTTGCTACTGTATAAGATGACAGCTCAATCTTGTTTTCCATGCAGTTCAAAGCTTAATGTATTCGTAGAAAGTGAAACGCTTCGAGCTTGTAAGCTTGCAGCCTCCTCTATTCTTACTGGATTCATGATGATAACCCAGACACACTTGTCTTTTCTTTATTCTTTTTGGTTATTGTATTTTCCGGTTTTCAGTTCATAGCATTTTAGGTTTCATTGCACTTGTCTCCCCTGTCTTGTGATCAGGTGGTTCAGTCCGTCTTCCCAGTCTGTGCGCTTACCTGCTTCGGGTAATTTCAATGGTTTCTGGTGTTTTGTATTATTACTTCAATTCTCGTTTACTTCCTTCGCCTTGCTTTCCTAGATTACTAACAAGACTAACATTTATTTTTTGTATCATAGTCTACTAACTCAACATATTACTTACTTACTAAAGAACACTTTGGTTAATTTGTAAAGCTGCACCTCCAACAAATTATTACTAATTCCGTCTCATCAATCGCCCTGTTCTAGTCTCCATCCCTTGCTTTGCTTTCCCCGTCTCTCTCCGCGTTTCTACAAGATCTCTCGCATGTGCTTAATTGCTTTCCTGCACTCATTGTCTGTGCACTTAGAACTCCTTAACTGGAGCTGTTTATCTGTCATAGGTTGTCTGTGTGAATCCCGTTCGTGTGCAGAGGCGTTACGAGGATGCCAAGCCTGCATGGGCATTTGTCCTCTTTGGGGGGGCAAAAGAAGAACCTCTAAATTGCCTTAAAAAAAAAAAAATAATATATATATATATATATATATAAATATATGTGTATATATATACAAAAGTGTGTGTGTGCGTGTGTAATCAGTGGCAGCTGGTGAAATGGCGATAGGTGAGGGACATTAACAGGTGTGGTCAGTTTTCATTAATTATGCACACCATTGTTGTGCCGATAGTGAACCGCGATTTTTTTGAGGCGTAGCACCACCACCTGCTGCCATGGGGCAAACATCCGAGCTTTCCCTTTTCCTTCATTAAACCCAACGCAGGTTGAACGAAAGTGCGAAACATCAAAGGGCATATGAAATGCTTCCGGAAAAAAACTTGACTGACAACAGTATTTTTCGGCTACATACTGCAGGAGCCAAGTAAAGGACTACAGAATCGCCTCCTATTAACCAATTAGGAAACTCTAAGAAAAGCAAAGCTGTTCCGATTCACTTTGCTTGATTGGCAATCAAATGTTGGATTTGTTTACTGTCTAGAGTCTAGTTGAATGAGTAGAGCTGTTTAGACAGCATGTTCGGTTGATGCATTTCGAAATTTAAATGGCCATAGAACAGCAGATTTGCATGAACACAATTGTCATTGCCACGCGATTTCGCGCGACTGATCATTTATATCTCACATTCAAGTTTCATCCGCTTTTGGGGAAGAGGAAGATTTTTTTTATAATTATACAAACTGGCATTCTTTCAGCCCAGTAAGGTTTGTCTGCTTTTCACCATCACATCTGAATCGTCATAGGCCACTGACATTGCTTGATTGTTATTTAGACAAAGTACACAGGAGCGGGTTTAGGGAAGGGCGGAGCACCTGCAACTGGCGAAATCTAAACTCAGGCTTCTTCCTGGCGGCTTTTTAAATAGTTCAAGCTGCTTCAGGTGTGTATGTTTCAAGAAATTACACATGACTGCCTACACACCCATGACTGCAAGTGGGCTCATCACACTTAAAAAAAATCCTCGTTCAACATCGCCACATCCCTGCTCAGCATTTCTCGTTGTTGTATTTTTGGAGATCTATAATGATAAAATAAAAATAGATTTGTTATAAGACTGCCCTGGATTTTAAGCGTCTAGAAAATACACAAGGTGGAAAACATTCTGAAAAGGGGATGGAACATTAATGTGAGATATAACTGATCAGTCGCAAGAAATGGCGTGGCAATGACATCGTGTTCATGAAAATCTGCTATTCCGCGGCTATTTAAATTTCAAAATGCATCAATAAAACATGCGGTCTTAAACACCTCTACTCATTCAACTAGAGCAGCGGTGTCAAACTGACCTGTAAAAGGCCCAAGAGGCTGCAGGTTTTCACTCCAACAATGCAGAAGCACACCAGATACAACTAATCAGTTGTGCAGGCCTAGATAAGTTGATTAAATCAGTGCTTTCAGGTGAGCTTCTGCTTGGTAGGATTGAAGACCTGCAGCCTCTTGGCCCTTTTATGGGTCAGTTTGACATCCCTGAACTAGAGAGTAAACAAATCCACCATTTCATTGCCAATCAAGCAAAGTAAATGGGAACACGTTTACTTTTCTTAGAGTTGCCTTCTGTAGTCCTTTACTTGACTCCGTGCAGCATGTCGCCGAAAAAAAAACTTATGCCAGTCAAGTTTTTTTTTTTTCGGAAGCTCCAAGCTAGCTGCCTGGGCTCACTCAGTCGACAACTCAGGTTATAACCACACGAGTCAACACAGATGACAAACTAGTACACAAATTAAGCTCACTCTAAATGGCTGTCTACCTCCGGCTGTGATTCAGTTCGATATCATGTGTTTGCTGTCAAATAGTAGTAAATCAGTTTCTTTATCTTGAGTTTTCATTGGGTGGACAGAGCTTTTCTCAGGGTGGGCACTGCCACAGTTAAATGCTCAACTATATTTTAAGTAAGAGTGATCACCTTTTCCTGTAATAACTCCTAAAGATTCAAGGCTATTCTGGATATTCCCTAAAGTACAGTTGTGCTCAAAAGTTTGCATACCCTAGCTGAATTTGAAATGTTGCCATTCATTTTGAAAATGACTCATTATGCAAAAAACTTTTAAGGATAGTGATCATGTGAAGTCATTTATCACACAGGTTTTTTCAAATTTAACTGAAATCACCCAAACGGCCCTGATCATAAGTTTACAACCCCTTAAATGTTTGACCTTGTTATATAGACACAAGGTCACACACTCCAGGTTTAAACAGCAATTTAAGGTTAATTTTACCACACATTTTTAAGTTGTCTCTGGTATCTGTGTATAGTCATTGACTTTGTTAGCTTGCGAGTGGATGCTCTGATCTGGCTGGACACTGAGCCACGAGGAGCGGAAAAGAATTTTAAGATTAATTTTGACTTTCTACTCGCATCTTGCATTACACCATTTACAGGAGTTAAAACTGCTAATATTTCACTATACCATTGTGCAAAAAGGTGAGTAAAGCGTTCAAATGTTTTGACCACCGGAGTAAATATGCAGTCATGTTTTGTTTTTTTTCTCCACCATGTACTTATTCAACCTTGTGAGCTTACAATGCAGCATGTTATATTGTTTAAATATGATAGAGTATTGATACTGGAGCACTTAAAATGGAAAAAGCAAATAATGTCAACTGCACTGAAATCTTAAGCAAAGTAAAACACTGCGTCCCCTTTGATTTTTTTTTTTTTTTGTCAATAGCTTTGAATTGTGTTTCCATGAGGTCTGATATATTTAGATTATAACACTGGTTTCAAATACCACTGTAGAAACCACCTGCAGAATGATGATGCCACTAGAGGCGTTTATTCTCTTCTTATACAGGTGAAGTAAGGACGGCTTTAGAAGAATCAGTGTGAGGGACAGTCTGAGTCAGCCCATTGGCAGGCAGCAAGAGGGGGGAATCCCATCCGTGGTCAATGACTGTTCAGGGCTCAGAAGTCAGGGAGTCAGTCCGAATGCTGCAGTGGCTGGACAGCTCACTCCCAGGAACCTAGCCCCACAAATTCAGTGCCTGTTTGGCAGAGGCGTTGTTTCTAACAAAGGGCTTAATAAAGACAATGTTTCTTCAATGCTTTTACCAGTGACAGAGGAAGAGCTCAATAGTGATAACTTGAAGGTATCATACAGGCAGCCCAACAGCTGGGGAAGCACACCAAGAGAATCTACTGTCCAGCAACTGCGGAGGGGAAACACTACAACAGACATGCGCAAGGACACGAGGATACAGGTGTGGATGGGGGGTAGAACTAGACGGTAGTGAATCAATTTAAAAAATGGCACTCAAACAGCCACACGCAGCTGCACTGAGGGAAAAAAAAACATGCAGAATGGGACAGCTTGTATGGACTTGTATGGGATGATTCAAATTAATTTAACTAAGAAGGCCAAATTGACATTTTGAATAATAAACATTTAGACCATGATAAAAAGCTTTCCATTTTCTGTTGAACTTGGCAATAAATCATCCTTTTTTTTTTCCAAAATTATAGTGCCCTCAAAATTTATTGGCACCCCCTTATAAAAATAAGCCAAATGAGACGCTAAAAAATGTTTTCATTTAATTTCATTCGCGTGATCTTTCATTCAAAATATTCACCTTTAATAGCCTTTGATTAATATATCACCTTATTTAAAGAATACTGAAATTCTCATCATGTGACAATTACAACCCCAATTCCAAAATAGTTGGGACAAAGTGTAAATTGTGAATAAAATCAAAATGCAATGACTTTCAAATCTTACCAGCCAGTATTTTATTCACAATAGAACATAGATGACATAGCAAATGTTGAAACTGGGAAATTTTACCATTTTATCCACAAAATGAGCTCATTTAAAATTTGATGCCTGCTACAGGTCTCAACAAAGTTGGGACAGGGGCCTGTTTACCATGGTCTAGCATCCCCTCTTCTTTTTAACACAGAGTGGAGGCGTCTGGGCATTGAGGAGACAAGTTTCTTGAGTTTAGCCATTAGAATTTGATCCCACTCTTGTTTAATACAGGCTTCCAGCTGCTGGAGAGTTTTGGGTCTCCTTTGACTGACTTTTCGTTTAATTATGCGCCAAATATTCTCAATCGGTGAAAAATCAGGACTGCAGGCAGGACAGTTCAGCACACGGACTGTTTTGCTATGAAGCCATGCTGTTGTAATAGCTGCAGTATGTGGTTTTGCATTGTTCTGCTGAAATACACAAGGCCTACCCTGGAATAGATGTGGTCTGGAGAGGAGCATATGTTGCTCTAAAACCTTTATATACCTTTCAGCATTCATGGTGCTTTTTAAAACATGCAAGCGTCCCACACCATATGCACAAATGCATCCCCATACTATCAGAGATGCTGGCTTTTGAACTGAACGCTGATGATAGGAGGGGTGGTCTTTCTCCTCTTTAGCCCAGAGGACACAACGCCCATGATTTCCAACAAGAATGTCAAATTTGGACTCGTCTGACCACAGGACACTTTGCCACTTTGCTACAATCCATTTTAAATGAGCCTTGGCCCACAGAACACGATGGCGCTTCTGGATCATGCTCAAAAATGGCTTCCTTTTTGCATGATACAGTTTTGGGTGGCATCTGTGGATGGCACAGTGGACTGTGTTTACAGACAGTGGTTTCTTGTAGTATTCCTGGGCCCATTTAGTAATGTCAAAGACAGAATCATGCCGGTGAGTGATGCAGTGGCGTCTGAGTGCCCTAAGATCACGGGCATCCAGTAGAGGTCTTCGGCCTTGTCCCTTATGCACAGAGATTTTCCAGTTTCTCTGAATCTTTTGATGATGTTATGCACTATCGAAGATGAGACCTTCAAAGCCTTTGCAATTCGATGTTCAGTAACATTGTTCCTAAAGTATTCCATAACTCTTTTATGCAAGCCGTCACAGGTTGGAGAGCCAATGGCCATCTTTACTTCTGAGAGACTCAGCCTCTCTAAGACATCCCTTTTATAGCCCATCATGTTACACACCTGATGCCAGTTAACTTAATTACTTGCTAAATGTTCTTTCAGCTCATTTTCAGCTAATATATTAATTGCTTTTTCAGCCCTTTTTTCCCTGTGTCCCAACTTTTTTTAAGACGTGTTGCGGCCAGAAAATTTGAAATAAGCTCATATTGTGGATAAAGATGTAAATTGTCTCAGTTTGAACATTTGAAATGTTATCTATGTTTTATTGTAAGTACCACATTGGCTCGTGATCTGAAAGTCATTGCATTTTGATTTTATTCGCAATTTACACTTCGTCCCAGCTATTTTGGAATTGGGGTTGTGTATATATATATATATATATATATATATACTTGCTGATGACATCATATTTACATTACCCAAAGTGAAGCACCTGGCCACCATATTGATACACCCAACCTCTTCATTAAAGTGAATGATTTCCTATGAGGCCAATTTCAAATAAGTTGATATAATCATTAAAATGCCGAGATGTGTGTGTGTTTTGCAGAAATATTCATTCAAAGGGCTGTAATAAAACCTTTCATGCACAAGTTATCTTAGATACGTGAATTTATTCATTTAATGGAGAAAATCACATTTGCGTGCTAGCTAGCTAATAAGCCATCCCATGGACTTCAATAGACTGCTGACTAAAAGTAAACATTAGTGATTGTTAATGGTTACCAATTTACTACCTTGGTAACCTTAACATTGCGGAGACTACTTTGACTTGGCATTCAATAAAATTAATGAGGTGGCAAACAAGCTAGGGACTTGTAATTGACATTCAACGACAATACTTCTTACCTGAAAAATATTTAAAACAGTGGTTAAGTTGCTGTCTTTCACATTTCCGAAAGACAAGGATGAGAGAAAGTCTTGTCTGTTAAAAGTCAGGAGAAAAAACTTTTCACCCTCCCCTTGATCAGAGCTGTGTTGTGATCGTTTTGACGAGCAGCGTTTTGAAAAATGAAACTTGATAATGGAGCGGCTAGTGTTGACTAGTGCCTCCATTTAACAACGTTGGCATTAGCCACATGATTCAGTATCAACAATTTGGTAAACAGCAAATATGCTCAATCAGAGTACAAAGAAGAGCAGATACCAGAAAGCAACTGAATTACGTAAACAGACATTCATCAACATTTCTTATAACATTGAATACTTCCACACAATCTCGTGTCTTACCAGAGGGTCATTGAAAGCCTCAGTCACGTTAACCTGTTAACTTTTCTGGCCACACGTTAACGTTGTTGCAGTCACATTTTCATTCTTCCCTTTCGTGATTGTGCCCCCCCCCCCCCCAAAAAAAAGCACATATTTAGGGACACAAAATGTTGCTCTGCACAGCAACACCAAAATAACACCGACTCACACACAAATGTTTTTTAAAATGTAATTTTAAACTTGGCGAAAATGAATGGGAGTCTATGAGCGAATTTACTCTCCACTTGTATACGCTGCTGGAACAGATGCTTCACTAGAGCGTACCCCGTCAGCAATCTAGTGTTCTATATACAAACCCCAATTCCAATGAAATTGGGATGTAGTGTAAAACGGCGATTTTGGTGTCTAAACCTATGTTTTAAGGGTCAAAGAATCTAGTTAAATGAGAAAAAAATACCATAAATTAATTATTTATTGACAGATCCAAAATGTCATCATCAGCCTTAACTAGCCACAATGGAATCAGATCCTCCTACAATTAGTGGGTGTGGTGGTCAGCCAAATACTAATTTCTATATTTTAAAGAAAATAAAGAGGCTGTGACCATAATTCTTATCTAGTTCTTTTTCTGGATTTGATAAAACTGTTAAGTTACAGCCTACGATGTTCAACTCCAGCTTGAAACTGGAAGAGGAAACACAAGATATCTCCTTGTTAAAGATGAATAAATATAATCAGTGAAAATATAATCTAAGTCTAAAAACTACTAATTTAACTTATGCCTTATGGGCCTATTCATACTCCTAGTCCACACTAAGAGTCATAGTTGATGACTTGTGGAAGTCTACTAGGGCTTAGAGAATTAACATTACAAAGTACAATGGAAGCTTGGATTGCAACCCATTCAGTACATGTTGTTTTATACAGTGACTATTATTCATCATCATCCTCTGACTCCTCTGGAAGAAACTTGTTATGTGGATTATCACATCTCTCAAATTGGCACAGTCCACAGGTTGTAGTACATGGAAAGTCCATATCGCCTATAAGAGCAGCGGAGTGTCTTGCAGGAAGTTGAGCAGTTACAGTGAATAACCTTCAAGAGACTGGATGGAGCAGAATTCATTTTTGACATAAGTGGGACAAACTGATCATCCTGCAGGCTCCAGTCCCATTTCATGGTGTCCATGCCTGCTTCTTTTCCTATCCAGACCATGATCTGGTGGTATGCTCTTCGACAGTGAAGTTTGGTAGCTGATTCAGTTGGGGACAGACGTTCAGGTGTTACAAATGATGTAGCTGAGATAACCTTCTTGCTGAAGGTATTATATCTCATTGTAGCAAGGGAATCTTAGCTATTGCCACCAAAGAGGGCAGCCATTGCTTGGCACCCAAGGTCATCAATCACCTCTGTGGTCTGGTTTGGCATAGAGGATTTCCTTTCAGAAGCTTCTGGAAAGCAGATTTTTTGCCAACACCAAAAATCCGAGAAGTCGAGTCACAACCAGTCATTGCATGGATAACTAATAACTTAGAACACGTCACATCCAAGGATTTCTTTTAGACGGTTTATGTCCTACACTTTAATCCTGCCATCAACTTTGGGCTGATCTGAAATAAAGGCCCTTATTACCTTCCTGTGCATAGGGCTATAAAACCTGGCTTACTGGATTACCAGATCGCTTTACAGTTTTTAAAATAATTGTAATGTTGTTTGGGATGCTTTAAACCTGTGTGTAAACACTAAAAGTATCTCTAGGTTGATTACCGTTTGATTGAGCCAATTCATGGATCTGAATGTCACTTTGGGATACTAACTTGGATTTGTCAATAAATAATAAACTGAGAGCAATTTTACTGATTCAGTTGGATTCCTTGACCCTTAAAATGTGGGGTTGGACACCAAAACCACCTTTCTCAGTTGAATAGTAATTGAGTCATAGCCATTTTAAGCTTGTGGCGGCCATCTTGGACGCCATTTTGAAAATGACGTCTTTCTGGAAGTCAGATTTTGGTAGACTTTTAGTATGTTATTCACCATGCCCTTGGGTACCAGAATCCATTAAAAAAAACCTTTTGTATCAATTTTTTTGGGGTTCAACCACATATTGACCCCTCTATTTGGAACATCCCATCGGTGAACAGGTTAATTAGAAACTGGTGAGAGTCATGATTAGGTATAAAAGGAGCATCCCCAAAAGGCTCAGTCTTATAACCAAGGATGCGGCAAGGTTCAACTTTTTGTGAACAACTGCGTGAGCAAATAGTCCAACAGTTTAAGAACAACGTTTCTCAATGTGTAATTGCAAGGAATTTAGAGATTTCATCATCTACAGTCCATAACACCATCAAAAGATTCAGAGAATCCGGAGAAATCCCTACACATTAGCGGCAAGGCCAAAAATCAACATTGAATGCCCGTTACTGTTGGTCCCTCAGGTGGCACTGCATTAAAAACCGACATCATTCAGCAAAGACAAAGAAGTGGATTTTTCTGCAAGGGAAACAGCAATCAAGAGCAATACATTATATTTGCATGCTTAAGCCTCTTTTCCCATTACTGCTTTATTATTTGATTGAATGTGAATCTTAATGACCTTGATTAAAAGAAAAAAAAAACTCACAGAAAGTCACCCAGGTAGGCTTTTAATCGCAAGGACAAATTAAGCCTTATCACAATATTATCAAATACACAGCTAAATCGTTCTATGTAACACATCTCATGTTTCCACAAACTGCTGACTGGAAAGTTGACATGAAAGACGTGGAAAGTCTTTCAAACAGTGAGGAAGGCGGTCTTTGGGAGATAAGAGAAATAATCTTGGGGCTCAAATGGTATATAAGCAGAGAGATTCGGTCCCTTCGTTGTACAGAGGCGACCATGGGCAAGCTACTGATCTGTGTTGGTAAGTCAGCTCCTGTACCTTTACAATCATCTGCTCTCTTTCAGCTTTGAGGTAAACTTTTACATTTCATATTCCCTTAGAGCGCTAAATGCAGCTATTGTTGCTCAATGATGTAAGATTTCAAAATCAGAGCTGTCGAAAACCTATCATGTGGCGACTTGATTGAAAGAGCTCTCCTGTGGGAGCTCCTTTAAACAAGTCGCCAGATGATAGGTTTTCAACAGCACAAGATAATTAAATTTATAATTTCTTCGAAAATTTATTTCAGCGTTCTAAGCAACCAAAGCCAGTCTGGTGACTTCAATGCTTTATGTGAAATATCATCATATGAGTCTCCCAGCTTACATTTTAACATGGCAGCAGGATGGAATTACTGAAAAGCAACTTTTAATGCAGAAAAATAAGTAAAAGACATTTTTGAAGGTTCAAGGTTACTCTGTAAGGATGGACAATAACAGTCCACAACATTCACCACTCTGACACAGGCACACCCACCCTCGGATTCACAGAGTAAAGCTCTAAGCGCAGAATAACCTACTAATACTTGATTCCTGCATCTCCATACTATTTAATATGGCTGGCAGGTGCTAAATTTTATTTTGCTTATGTTACATTCATCAGGGGAAAACAATTGTGTATTGAAATTTGCATTGGAAAGCAAACTGCATTCTGTATTGACTTGATGAGGAAGGCAACATTTTAAATTATGATTGAAACCCAGTTGAGTCTTATGAAAATGATCAGACCTCCATAAAAGGTGCGGAGCATCTGGATTGGACGCTTAATAAATCTTTCTCTTCTCCTCCTGCCCAAACCCCCCACCCTCCAAACCCCAACAGGACTCGCGCTCCTGCTGCATGCGCAGCTTGGTAAGTCATCTCCTTGACCCCTTCTTCTTCTTGATGGCCACCACATCCACTCAAGTCCTCAGAACTTGGATATAAATGAAAAGATTTGCTCAACAGCCTTTGTATAGCACTACAGACTTTACATTTTAAAAACATTTATAAACAGGGCAAATGCTTGTTTTCTACATGTCAAATCAATGTAAGGGTACAAGACCTTTTCGTTCATCTTTGAAAATCCTAGAATTCTGTTACAGTCATATCTATGTAAATCAGTTTTGGTTCTGCCCTTAGAGCACTCTTCTTTAACGCTCTTTGTTCCCCATGACTTTAGGATCCTCCTACCTACTGTCCTGTTACTTCACCAACTGGGGGCAATACAGACCAGGAGCTGGGAAGTACTTTCCCCAAAATGTAGACCCATGCCTTTGTGACCATCTGATCTACGCCTTTGCTTCCATGAACAACAACGAGATTGCGACCTATGAGTGGGATGACGTCAAGCTGTACGGCGAGTTCCAGGCACTGAAGAACCAGTGAGTCTCAAAGCGGCTGCTCCTTCTGTTAGAGTGAGCCTTACATGCACTGACAACAAGAATCCAAATCAAATCCAATTCCAACTGAAACCGATGCGGATCCAGACCTGAGTTGTTGCCCATCTCAGGTTATATTCAGGAGATGTTTGCTGAATGTGACTAAAAATGTTATAGCTTAGAAACCGCGTAACAAGACTTAGAGCACATAGCAAGCCAATTAGCTCTCACTAATGCAGAGGCCTTTTCATTTTAACTCTTTTGTCTGTGTCCCAACAGAAACGGAAACCTGAAGACTCTTTTGGCCATTGGAGGCTGGAACTTCGGGACTGCAAAGTAAGCCCGGTCCTCCTCTGACGTTCAATGTGACAACCAAATTTATAATGACCTCTTCTTCTGTGGTCAACCTCTCTCCTTCAGTATTACAGTCCACTTCCATGAATAGTTAGCTTTTTACTCATCATCACTGACTAATGGCTCACTTACTTGGTCTTTCCTCAATCACTTACCTTTAAAAGTGCAATATGCAAGTTTGTTTACTTTAACTTCTGTTGACATTCAAACTCAAACAAAACAGAAGTCGCCCACCCCTCCCTCCCATAGCTCCCTCCCTCCCATGCTTCCATAACTGTAAACTCTTGTTGATGATTGGCCGGGACAGTTTGTTATGTTATGGGGCACAGCCTGTGCCCCTTGTGTATATTTGCAGTTTGTGATGCCTGTGCGGTCTCCAGAGCCCGGGTTTGTTTTTTTTTTTACAGTGAATTTAAGGCAGGCAGCTAGCGGATCGTGGAGAGATGTCAGCGAATTGAGACAAAAATACAACTGCGCAGAAAGTAAACAAACTTGCATAGTGTACCTTTAAGCAACACCATTGGGCTATTCTTAATGGAACATTCTAATGCTGCTGTTACAATTAAATACCGATACTTAAAAGCAGTGGGGTTCTAAAACACTTAAAAAAAAACAAAAAATTTTATGTTCTCCTACTCCTTAAACCAGGTTCCACGCCATGGTGTCAAGTGCTGCCACCCGCCAGACCTTCACCGCTTCTGTGATCAAGTTCCTGAGGCAGTATGAGTTTGACGGTTTGGACATTGACTGGGAGTACCCCGGCTCCAGAGGTAGCCCTGCTGAGGACAAGGCGCTCTACACCACCCTGGTGCAGGTGAGAAATCTGCAGCTAGCCTGTCCCAACCACAACAAGACTTATGTCATCTATCAGTTATTTTATATTAAAGTCACCTGTCTTTTGACTGGGTTCATGCTCATTAATTGCATTTGGATAAAAGCACCATTGGCAAAATTGCAGGGTAATTTTCAGCTTGGGGACCTTAGGGGTCCATGGCCAATTTTTCATTAGATGTGGACACAGACTACATGTCTTTGGATGCAGCATTACAGTATAGCTTTTCTTTGCAGGAAATGATGGCTGCTTTCGAGGCTGAGGGCAAGCAGACCAACCGCCCACGTCTTATGCTAACAGCTGCTGTGTCTGCCGGAAAGGGCACCATCGAGACTGCCTACCAGATTGCTCAGATTGGCCAGTGAGTGGAGGCTGACCAATGCAAGCTGACTAAATCCAGTGGTACAGACACCCATAAACAATAACCCACTAATGTATTACTAAACTACATACTCCATTGTGCTCTTCTTCCCTCAGAGTCCTGGACTACTTCCATGTCATGACCTATGACTTCCATGGCAGCTGGGAGCAGCAGACCGGTGAGAACAGCCCCCTGTACAGTGGACCTTCTGACCATGGTGCTTACATCTACTTCAATGTCGTAAGTATCTGTTTGCACATCTGAGAAAGGCTTTTGCTTGCGCCAACAACAAAATCTCAGTGCTGCAGCAATTTGTGCTCTTTTTTGATCATCTTCATCATCAACATCATCTCCCTCCTGGTAGGACTATGCCCTGAAGTACTGGAAGACCAATGGTGCCCCAGCAGAGAAGCTTCTGGTTGGATTCCCCACTTACGGCCACACCTGGAGGCTGGCTGGCTCCAACACTGGCGTGGGAGCTCCCACTGCTGGACCTGGACCTGCTGGACCCTACACCAGACAGTCTGGCTTCTGGTCTTACTATGAGGCAAGTCCTATAAGATCAAGTACTTTTCCTGCAAACTTTCAAAGAGGTTCTTGTTCACATGTTGCCAATATGTAGCCCTTGGGAACACAAATGTAGCTCTTGGCAACACAAATATTGAACTTCAGAAAATAGATGTGATGCAATAGTACCAAGGTAATGATGTACTAATTCCATCATGGCGCATCAAAATGGTTGGTCATGAATCGAACCACTACTTGTCCTCCATACTACTGAGTATTGATTTAACGTCTTCCCTGTAAGGGCAAACCAGTATTTATAAGCCCACACTGCACTTTTATAAGGTGAGGTTTTAGTCCATTGCGACTTGCATTGCTAATCCCTCTGGGACATTTTGGTGGTGAAGGGCTTATGTTCAAGGGCCCAACAGCAAAACTGATCATAATCCTGTTACTTTGTTGTTTAAACCATAAACCCCTTTGCTCAAAGGCAAGCTCGTTAGCTACGAGGCTATAGGGACTCTCTCAAACGAAGGATCCTTCCCTCTCCACAGATCTGTACCTTCCTGAAGAGCGGAGGCACTGAGGCTTGGAACGCACCCCAGGAGGTCCCCTATGCCTTCGACACCCAGTCCCGTGTCTGGGTCGGCTATGACAACATCAAGAGCTTCAAAATCAAGGTGAGTTCCTGAGACAACTGATGAGGATGTCTGGACAATCAAGCACTATACAAACATGAGGCTGGGACACAGCTGAAGTGGTGGAGATTATATCAGCAATTCCTTTTCGACTAAACAAACAAGAAGACAGTGCCATCATTATCCCCTGACATGATCAAGTGCCATAACTCAGTCAAAAAATATGCTTCGATATCCATTTTCTAACTCAACGTACATCACTAGTAGCTTTTTTTGCGTATACAATTTCGCGCATCTACAAATAATATTTTCAGAGAAATTTTGTCCCCATTGTGTCCCGGATGGACGGACGCACTTGCGGACGTGCAGACGGTCCCCAATCCAACATCCCCCTAAACGCTTCCTGACAAGGGATAATACACTCCCGTTTTTAGTCTCGCGAAATGCCATGCGTTACATTGCTGAGGCAGATATTTTCAAGGTAGACGCAATCATACTAATCATATGAGAGTGAAGCTGCTGGTTTATGATTGTTTTAACTGTGTTATGGACCATTAGAGACTCAGAAGAGAAGGTTGTCAGCCAATTTTTTCTCCATCACCTCCTTCATCAGATCGAATGGCTGAAGAAGAATCAGTATGGAGGTGCTATGGTGTGGAGTCTGGACCTGGATGACTTCAGTGGAACCTTCTGCGGTGAAGGAAGATACCCACTGATCAACACCCTGAAGCAGGGACTGGGCACCGGTCAGAGTCAGTACCACACAGCAACACTGGCGCGTGTCTGTCTGCCACTGTCTATGCCTGTCTGTCTGCCAGTTTGTCTGTCTTTCTACTTGCCAATTTCTCTGTTAGTCTATCAGTCAATATTCATCTCTCAGCCTCAGCCTGCTTCCTCGTCTGTCCGTCTGCCTGCCAGCCTGTTTGTCTGTCTTTCTGTCTGACACTTCATGTGCTCAGTGCACTGCGTCCTTCAGCCAAATGAACAAATTCCTGCAGTCAATATCTCCGTCTCTATTTCTTCTTCTTCAATTCTTAATTTTTACATTCAATCCACCTTCAAGATTTTTTTTTCTTGTGGAACTTTGAAGAAGTTCCCAAAGCTGTGAACACTGTGATTGGATTGTGTACATGCTTCACAAAAAAAGAAGATTTTCCTTCATCTCTCTTTACCTCCTCTCTTCAGGTCACTGTTCGGCCCCTACTCCCACCCAGCGCCCTGTCATCCCGGCTCACCCAACTCACCCCAGCCACAACCACAAACCAAGCCCTAACCCCCAGCCCCAGCCTGGTAGTGGCTTCTGTGCCGGAAAGGCCAACGGACTCTACCCTGACCCCACCAGCAAGAACCACTTCTACGAGTGCAGCCAGGGACAGACCTACCAGCAGCACTGCGCCGCCGGCCTGGTCTTTGACGACAGCTGCAAATGCTGCAACTGGGCCTAAACTGGGCCTCATCCTGATCCCTCTAGCCAATCCCTGATCATGCTCAGGCCCCATTTCCATATGTCCGCACCCTCAAATCCAATACTGTAAAAAACTAAAAAGTAACTAAAATAAATAACTCTGAGCAAACCATTCACCTCCTGGAGTCTGATTTGTCTGCTTCTAAAAAACCAGGTTTTTGTTTTGATTGTGACAAGACTGCGGGATAATTTTTGATAGATCATCACTCTTTATTTTGTGTCTGGGCAAGGGCCTTCCATGGTTGAGATTTTCTACCCGTAGCTTTTTTTCCCAAGACATGAATCCAGATTTTCATACACAACAAATTTTCAGTCACAGTGAAAATTACTGACTCATGCTCATCTGGGTCAGTAATGAGACACGTAGTTTCTTTACCTAAAAGGGAATGCCACATATCTGTTAATCTACATTACACTAAGATTGGCTGACTATTTACAGCTTGAAAAATTAAAGGGCCCAAGGTTTTATAAAGAGAACAGATACATCCCATGTCTTCATATTTGTCCTGGGTCAGCCTGCATACAGAATACAGACTGCATTCTCTATGTAGGCTGCAGCAGAATAGGTCACTCGGGGATGTAAAACACAGGCGTGCTTGAAATGATCAAAGTAGCTGCAAAAAACATCACTGTGACATGATAAAATAATTATTTTATGAATTGTTGAGATTCCACCAAGAGATGACACTTATTTGCTTTACTTAATCTGGGACTAGAAGCAGAGTATATTGCAGTATTGGGTCGGTCAGACGGCACTGAGTGTGGCCATAACGGGTAAAAGAAAATGTCAATCACGTAATAAAAAAACTGACATTTTTCGACCATTTCAGTATTCAACTTTGAATATAGACTTTTTTCATGTTCCTCTAAATAGTTATAATAAAGAATGCTGATATTACAAGACACGGCCACGCTAAGTCTATAAAGATGTATGGGAGCAGGTCTTTAAATGGCAGTAACTTTCGTACGCGAATGCGAACTATAAAAAAAAAAAATGAATGATTTTGCGCTGTGCAGTCAATAGATGGTGCTAATGCAAGGTAATTGAGTAACTGGGCACGACTCATGAACAAAAGGAGCAAATATCTTCAAGTGAAGGTATTAAGAAGCAGGTACTAACATGAGTATTTTCATGTGAAATTCACAATATGGTGTTCCACAGTTTTTTTTTCTTTGTATCTTTTCAGTATCCTTTCACCCAGGGATCACCAATTCTGTTCCTGGAGAGCTACCATCCTGTAGGTTTCTGCTCTACCTATTATTCAGCACACCTGATTCAACTAATTAGCTACTTAACAAGATCACAAGCTGGGCAATTAAGCAACTAATTAGTTGAATCAGGTGTGCCAAAGTGGAGACAGAGCAGAAACCTACAGGATGGTCTAGGTCTCCAGGAACAGGGTTGGTGACCCCTGCTTTAATCACAGGGATTGGCTAGATATTCTGAGCAAGCGAAGCAGTTCACGCCAACTTCTCAACATTCTGGGAGAAGCATCAGATAAAGGATAGCAGCAAAAAACTATTTGGTTTGCGCTTAAAGCAAGCCGTCAAAGAGTACAATAGCACACATGTCTAAGAATTACATTTAGCTAGATAGAACATTTTTGCCACGTGAGGGTTAAAGAAAGGAGATGGACTACTATTACTATTTTTCACATTCTTTTGATCGCAACCCTGCAGAGGAGACTTTCAGAAATAAATCACCAACGCCCAGAAGTTTTTAAAGCCTTTAACGTCAATTTGAAAATTTCAAGTTGGGTGCCGATGGAAAAAGTGGATTTTCTCCAAAAATTCCCAACAGATTTTATTTATTTTTGCATTTTCTTTATCTGCTCACTAAGACCTACAAAATGACATAGGTCTTGTTTCAGTATCTTTTTTTAGACTTTCAAACACTTTAAACCCAGTGTGGGGAAAGCTTAGGTTGGAATAACAAAAGCTAGAAGCACTCGCTAATGAGTTAATTAGGTTAATACTACGTGATGAAATATATGTAATCACCCTAAAATAAGTGCTGGTTGTACGGGTTGGTAATGAACGTATCAGAGAACGCATTCACTCAGAGTTTCGCGAGACCCAGAATTAAGCACAGGTGGAAGCAATGAATGAAATACCACAGTCGAAACCAAACGAGGAAACGTGATTGGACAACGAGACGCAGGCATTCTGAAAGCTGTCGCACAACATTACAGGAGTCTGGGCGAGAGAGAATCAACCGTGACACGGCGGAATGAAAGCTGAAAAATAAATAGTAAGGCACGGGAGAAAAAGCACGAGCACAATGGAAAACAGCACACATGAGGCAGAACCATAACAAAGGTATTTACCCCCTTCCCAATTTCCTCTATTTTTGCATATTAGTCACAATTAAATGCTCTAGATCATCAAACTAATTCTAGTATCAGACAAAAATAACCTGACTAAACAAAAATGTAGTTTTAAAATGGTGAGTTCTTTTATTGATGGAAAAAATCCACCCAACCTTTCCTGGTCCTGCATGAAGAAGTTATTGCCCCTCTGTAACTACATCAACCACGACACAAATTTAATTGATAATTGGGCTCAGTTTCACTAGACACACCCAAGCATGATTACTACCAGCCCTGCTGAATCTGAACATCACTTGAATAGAACCTGTCTGGCAATATGAAGCAGGCAAAAAGCAGCACATCATGCCACAGTCTAAAGAAATGAAAGAACAGATGAGAAACAAAATTGTTGATATCCATCTGTCTGCACAGAGAGATAAAGCCATTTCAAAGGCTCTGGGACTCCAGTGAACCACAGTGAGTGCCATTATTCACAAATGGAGTAAACTACTAGCAGTGGCGAACCTTCCCAAAAGTGGCCGGCCAAACAAAATTCCTTTAAGTGTGCATCAGCGACTCATCCAGGAGGTCAAAAAGAGCCCAGACTAAAGCTGCTTGCACACCGAACACGAAACTAATTTTTTGCACGACAGATTACATTCAAAGTCAATGCAAAGAAGCGAATGAGAACATCATACCAACAGTCCCACACGATGATGGTAGCGTGATGGTCAACTTTTCTGCTTCAGGGCCAGGGGGACTTGCCGTGATAGACGGAACTTTGAATTCTGCTATCTACTAGAAAAACCTGAAGGAGATAGTCTCGCCATTAGATCTTGATCTAAAGCACAAAACATCATTTTTATAAAAGACTTACTCTCAATATCACAGATATTAAAAAAGGAAAGGCCACCATGGAGCCGCAGATGAAAAAGAAAATTAAAATAAATGACAAAAAAAAGAAATAAAAACTGACAAGCACTATAACACACTATAACTCATTATCATGGTGCTGTGAGACGACCTGAAAGGGAACCATTTCAGAGATGGCTTCACCGGCGAATGAAGGTGATCCTGTTACATCACCCAGAATGGAATTTATTTCAAAAGAGGAAATGCCAAAAATTCCCCATTTATCTGATTGTCTGGATGTCAATGAATTATCAAAATAATTGAATGACATCCCCTCCTGGAATTTAGTTGAGTGGTCACTGCCTCTAGCTCAACAGGTTTCATGAGTGACAGTTAGGTTTCATGGACGACATATAATGAATTTTGGATGAAGATTTTAGTGGAAACCAGATGCCTTGAAATTAGATGTGTGTGTCAATTGGATTGAGCTTTATTCTTAGACACATGATAATGTATGTTTCTTTTATTACGAATATAATGATCAGATTAACTTGATGGCGCTCGGTGCGATAAACACCCTTTATGTGCCCATAGCACCTCCCCTTCATGCCACTAAACAGAAATGGAGCCAAAATATCCTTCATTCGGGCTCTGCCATCCTGCACATTTGCAGTCACTGTCTGCAGGGTTGATTTGTGGCAACGAGGTCCAGCTCATGCACTCGGCCAACTCAGTTGCAATCCCATCCCCTGAACTTCTACTGGCTGCTTGCGTAAACGCTGCTTGTTGTTCTAAAACAAGAGACTGGTTCTCCTTCAACTGAAAGCTTATTAAATGGTTTGCTCGGTCACATTTTTGCCCAGAAGAGTTGAATGAGGCTAAAAGATATTTGCTTCTTTCCTCATCCTTAGCAGCATATTGCTTAGCTCCCATGCTGATGTTCCGTGCTCCTGCCTGCTTCTACAACCTCATGATGACTGCCATCTGCTTGCTTGGTGGTTAATACCCTGACTGTGAACCTCACACAACACTCCTTCAAAAAGTCTGATCCAGTCCTTCAAAATAAGGTAGCTAAATACAGCCTATGGGTAAATGGACTCCCCACCATCATGTATTTTCACGTTAGTTCTAAAGTTAACTAGTAGCTACCTAGCTAGCTAATACCCTCATTCCACACAACCATTCAAGCTACCGTTCCCATACTGATCAAGCAATGGTACCGGAATGGGAGAGGTCGGGAAGGAACCTTAATGGAGCCTTATTGGAACTGCACTGGATGTTAACGGAACTCCTTAGAATGGTAGGAACAGTTGGGGGGGCTGAGGTCGGGCTGCATGTTCAAAATTTTGGCCGTTCCCCTCCTGATCTGAATGAACTGTAATGGATCCTTAGCACATCGTTATGAGAACTGATGACTCGTTAATGGAACGTAAGCAACGGTAACGCAACGCTTATGCGTCAGGAGTGAACGGTCGCCAATATTCGCCCCGCACCCGTAACATTCTCATACCGTTGCTACCGTTCCCTACTATTTGCATACCGATCTGATAATGTTCTGATCCGACCCAATCTCTACCTCACCGTTTCAACCAGATTGTCTTATGTTCCCAGAGCGTTGTATTAAGGTTCCAATAGCATTCCGATACCGTCTCAACCATTCAAATACCGATGCATTAGCGCTGCCGCACCATGCCAGCCGATGTGTATATAGGTGTCACGTTCCAATACCAATCAGCTTATTTTCACACAAGTAAGTGCACACACCCTCACAGAACAGTAAACATGGGTGTTGTAATGTGGAAAAAATGCCACTAGATGGCAGTATTGACCTTTTTTTTTTTTTGTTAAGCCCAGTCTGGAGCTAGGTTTGGGCATGTCCTGGGCATGTCTGAGAGGAGAAGTCCCAGAGAATTGAAAAAAGTCTGGAAGGTGGGAGGGGGCTGTGAAAGAGTATATAAGGAGAAAAATTGAGAGAGTAGAGTGGTAGGAGAAATTGCAAGGAGAAGGATACATTTGACCAGACCTGTCACTCTTTTCAAGACCGATGAAGTTATTTTTTTGTAGATATTTGCCTGTGTTGGAGCATTTCCCTGTCCCAGGACATCACCAAGCAACCCCATCTCAAGGGACTGTAAATATTTTTTTTCTTGTATATGTCAATCATGGTCAGTAGTGTAATTGAAGGTTAGTTGTCAGTCTTTGTTTAATTAGATCTGTTTGAGTTTTGAAATATTGTCTATCATCCCTTGCTGTCTTGTTTGTCATAACCAATTGGGGCCATAACAGTGTCGACAATTATCATTTTTTTGGGTGAGGGACTTGTTTTCCGTGTTCTTTTTTATCTTTTGGTTCTTAAAAAGGACATAAAGAAGGAATTGTAATTTGAACAACAATATTTATTCTTATAATTTGGCAAAGCTAAAGAATAAGCTCTACGATTGCCTTAAAATCTACTGAATCTTTAAGATATTAAATGTGAATGAATCAGAGGGCTCAGTTCTTCAAGAGGAGTGCCAAAAATTTCAATCAATCTTTCTGTATAAGCTCTGCTCAATAAAGAGAATCAACATTGGTGCGGGACTTTGTGCATTTATGATGAAGTTAGCGACTGCCGGACAGAGATCCTAAAATAGGCTACTCCGAGTCCGAAAGTCATATAAGTTTTAATTTTTCGCGTATTCCAGCAACTATTAGACGTACAAACTTGGCCATGTTTGTGTTCGACCTTCACAAAATGCAAATTGACAGCTATTGATTTTTCTTGGTCTTTTTACTCATCTGTTTTCTTTCGTTGAAGATAGACAACAGTCTTTATTTGGTCTATCTTTTGAAAATTAGACAGATGGATCGAACAGAATCACGCTTTATTTCCACACTAGGGATAAAATTGTACTTGTAGTCAGTGAGCAAATCAATTCCATGGCCATTGACATTGTGAATTAAATATTTCATGCATGATCAAGACTATCAGACGCGAAATGCAAAATAGGGGAGCTCCGGTGCGAAAGTAACTCTGGACGAAAGTAACATGGCGATTTACTCACAGCCATCCGCACTACAATGCGTCATACTAGGCCAGCAGGTGCGGCTTGCGCCCCTCTCCAGACCCGCGAACATTCTTGAGGTGTTCAGTCTTCCTCGTGACACAAGACCGAGAAGACCGTTTTCCACAGCCATGAGTAAATTCAGACGAATGATAAACTTTTTCGATTTAAAGATTGTCTTTATTGCTCCATGTGTCATATTTATGATGAAATGATAGGTGATTTAGTTTCGTAACATATGGTGAAGTTTGAAATGTCACAATTTTTCTACTTTGAAAGTAATCCTCGTTCAAATGTCAGGAGTCATTTGGGACTGAAGTAGCAACAGTTACGTTCGTCCCTCTCTGCTAATGCGGCCACATTTTGTGTCTAAAAGCTCAATAAAAATGTGTGTTATGTTTTACCGACAGAGAATGCCAAGAGTTAGGGTCAGAACTACCCAGAGAGGAGCGGTTGACCCGGAGGTTTACGCAAGGGCCTTTTTTGATGTCTGAAGAGGCGATAGTATAAGGAGGGCGGCAGCAGTGCATGGCGTTTTGTCATGTCACCCTGTTCAGGTACTGCAAGAGGAGGGCAGAGGCAGGAGGGCAGCAGACCAGGGCCCCGGGGTACAGGGCTCACAACAGAGTCTTCACAGAAGAACAGGAGAAGAGACTGCAGGCATATATAAAGAGGGCAGCTGATATATATTTTGGCCTGAGGCCTAAAGAGGTGTGAGTAACACTGCAGACAGAGCTACACAACTACCTCCACATAGCAAGCACTATCTGCCCCGGATCTGAGCCGGATCAGCTGGAGCCGGGGCAGATCAGGAGCGGAGGTGCTTGCTACAAGGGAATTAACCTCTTTCTTTATGCTTTTTTATAGTGGGGCAGATAGCTGAAAAATCGTTCAAATTGTCATTCAAGCACCAACTTTGGCATGCACACTACTTATAGACCGGTGAATTAAGAAAAAACGTTAGCCACGTGAAAATTCAAAATGGCGGCCATTTTTCAACGTGGCAGCGATTGGCGCCATATTTTTGGAATTTTTGGGATATCTTTTAACTCGATCATCCAATTTTCTTGACCTTAACATCGTTTCATATATTTCTAACACCTGGGAATCCGATTCTGGAAGCAGAAAGCATCTCTGAATATTCTAAATCTACAAATTACCACTGACACGTGTTTTTTCCGAACAGTTTCTCTTGCAGCAGCGACATACAGAACAGATGAATAGACAATCATTTGCCTTGGTCCAGCAGCTGATGTTTCATTAATTTACAGAAGTGAGTCCACAGAAGTTCAATTTCAGAACAGGGTTCCTTATTCAGAACAGGTGCAGCTGCACATAGCTGTGCAACTCAAGCTAAACTTGTAGCACTTGCACCTTCCTCGACACTGTGTCTGGCACTGACATCTCGTGAGTTGTTGGCAACTCTGAGCAACTTGGAAAAGTGCAGACCAGATAATGTTCCAGTTGCCTCCTTCTTGCTTCCAGCCCAATTCAGCAGGACTCTCCACATCGGGCTGGCATACCAAGGCCCGGATACATATGCATCCTGCCTGGTATGCTGCACGCTTGATGTGCTGAACAAAGCCTGCACATGTTGGAGGGATGGCTTCATAGGACCGCAGCTTCTTGGCAAAGAGTTCCAGCCAAGCATCAACTGTTTCACCTAAACTAGAGCGGTCACACATCATCACAACAAACTTATCCAACAGCTTCGTGTCATCAGCTGTAGGGTAGCAGCTCAACTTGCAGAACACTTCAGAGGCTTCATCCCATGTCTGCCAGGCTGACCTCTTCCCCTTTCCCCTGAATGATGATACGATATCACAACCCGTAAAAGAATGAAAAAAACAGCATTCCAAGGACCTTTTCTGAGGGAAGAGTGAGGACAAGCCCATGTAATGGGATCCACTTCAGGTTGCGTCCCTGGCCAAAAGCTAACCACATTTCCTGAAGTCCGAGTTCTTGCAGTTGTGAGAATATACTGACAGCGATCACGAGAACATCCATGTCATTGGCACTGATCATGACTGTTTTTATGCCCTCCTTTACAGCATGACTGACATGCAGTACCACAGTAAACTTGTACCGGTAAGCATTTTAAACTAAGCCTACAGCGTACAACTCTTCCAGGTAAACTACTTGACTTAGTTGACACTAGACCCCATGCTGATTCCCACAGCAGTGTTGTTCATTAGTGTGCCCTGGTTGTGCTTGAACCTCACTCTGTTACACTTGTAGTAGGCCTCAAAGCTAACTCAGAGGTTCAATGATAGGAACAACAATAACTAGAAAAGCACTCAGAGAGCGCAGACTTCCGCTAGGGGACAGCAAAAGCCAAAAGCACGGCGATTGGAACTCCAGCCCATTGGAAAGACTAGAAATCTTGAACTTTGGAGTATATCTCAGCAGTACTTTGGCCTAGATATGCCAAAATTTTATCACCTGTTCCTTGACTTAATACCCACCTTCAGTGAAAATTTCATCAAAATCGGTTCATTACATTTTGAGTTATTCTGAAAACCAACAGAGAAACAAACAAACAAACACACAAACAAACAAACAAACAAACAAACCCAGGCAAAAACATATCCTCCTTGGCGGAGGTAATGAATAATTATAATACAATATTTACAATGCACTGTAATCCAGTAGAAAGGTCTCTATTTACACTGGAGCGAGTGGCCTACATGAGGCAGGGCTGTTGCCGCAGACAATCCCCTCCCATTGGGGACCCGGCATTCAATAGATCCCCTCCTGTTAAGGATCCAGGATATAATAGATCATCCATCCTGTGTGGGCCCGGGAAAGGAATAGGTCCACTGTCTCCCAGGCATGTCGCACAAAGCGACTAAGGGCTTTCTTATCGTCATCATCCTCATCCTCATCAGACTGCCACAGTATGAGCCTTGGTGCAGTACTGGAGCGAGAGCTCAACAACTTTAACTGGCGGCGCTCTCCCATTACTGTTGGTGCCCATATCCTTTGACTTCGTGCATGAGTATAGATGGAGTCAAACATACTCTGTCACATGCAGAGTCACTCCACATGCTACCCTCACCTAGTTTAGCCTGTGAGCCAACGCAGTTTACTGGGGTGTGGCCGTCGCTGTGCACAAGCAACTTCTGGGAGCCAAAGGTGAGAGTTGGGTTAGTAGTAAGGATTAGTGCCAGGTGTCCATCCAGAGGATGTGACTGACTTCTGAAACAAAAGTGCTACCTCTACTACTACACCCCTACACCCCATGCATATTAGGCCTACATCACTACATTGCTCTATATTAATGCATATTTGCAAATAAAATGTACAAAACATGCCGTTATGGTGCAAGTTATCCTGTTAAAACATGCAAATTTGAATTGTATGTATAAAATTATATAGATTTTGACACCAAAGCCAAGCAAATCGCTCTACAACTTCATGCTTTGTAAGAATATGTGAGGTTGCATATCGGAAACGGCGACCATCTTGAAAAATGGCTGCCATTTTCAAAATTCACGTGGCTAATGTTTTTTTATGAATAAGCATCCAATGGTGGATATACAGGCCAACTTTGGTGCTTGTGTGACAAAATGAATGATTCTTCTGATATTTGCAGTTATCTGCCCCACTATTAGGTGCGAAATTTTGCATATGAGCAGGGCGAAAATATTGGCCTCAAAACTCCATGTTCATGGAAGAAAAACCAGATGGCAGGGAAGGATTGGCTCACTTCCTTCCTCGAGCGCAACAAAACCCTTTCCATCCGTCGACCTCAAGCCACCAGCATGTCCCGTTCCACCAGCTTCAACAAGGCAAACATGACCGCGTTTTTTAACAACCTAAGGACTGTCCTCACCCGCTATCATTTTGAGGCAAATGACATCTGGAACATGGATGAAACAGGTAAAAATTTATATTTAGATAAATTTAAAAGCAACAGTGATTTGCACCAGCACTAATTCATTTAACTCATCATTGCAGGTACCACAATGGTTCAAGTGCCAGACAAAGTCATTGCCACCAAGGGCCAGCAGCAGGTTGGTGCTGTGACCTCCAGGGAAAGAGGGACATTGGTGACTGTTGCCTTTGCTGCCAATGCTCAAAGCAACTTTGTTCCCCCTTACTTTATCTTTCCAAGGAAGAAGTTCCATGACCACTTCATCCAGGATGGTCCCCCTGGCTGCACTGGTTCTGCCAATGGATCGGGGTGGATGGAGGAGAGAGATTTTTTGGCCTTTTTACAGCATTTTGCAAGACACACCCGCGTGACTTCGGAGTCAAAGTTGCTGCTACTCTTAGACAATCATGCATCACACCTCTGTGTGGTAGCTAATGACTTTTGCAAGTCACAGGGCATTGTACTCCTGTCTTTTCCACTCCACTGCTCCCACCATCTTCAGCCACTAGACCGAAGCATTTTTGGCCCACTGAAGCACTACATTAACAGCGCAGCAGACAATTGGATGTGAATGAACCCTGGAAGAACTTTGACCATCTACAACATCCCAAGTCTTGTGGCTAAAGCTCTGCCTCAAGCTGCGACACCAAGCAGCATTTCGTCTAGGTTCGAGTGTACCGGTATCTGGCCCTTGAATCCAGACATTTTCACTGAGGCAGACTTTGCTCCAGCTTTTGTGACCGACCGTCCTACACCAGCACCAGCACCAGCTCCATCCCCAGTGCCAGCGCCGGCTCCATCACCAGCGCCCTCTTCATCACCAGTGCCAGCTCCATCCCCAGCTCCATCCCCAGTGCCAGTGCCAGCTCCATCCCCAGCTCCATCGCCAGTGCCTGCCCCCTTGAGACACCAACCTAGCCCGAGCCCATTGGAGCTGCATCCCCATGTGTCAGCCAGTCCAGTAGATGGTGTGTGTGTGTGTGTGTGTGTGTGTGAGTCTTTAAATGTGCATGTTGAGCCTTGCCAAGCATTTTTTTAATATTATCTATCCAGGTATGCTAGTGGCTCCAGGAACATCTAGTGGCACGACAGTAAAGAGGTTCATCCCAGAAAAGGTTCGCCCATATCCAAAGGCTGGCTCGAGGAAAGAAGATAAAAGGAGAGGCAGAAAGAGGTGAGCATAGTGTCATTTTTAACTCGTCTTGATTCTCTTGCTTGTATAAAAACAAGCTGATTCTGACTATAATCTCATTGAATGTTGCAGGTCAACAGCAATACTGACCGACGCCCCAGTGAAAGCTGCTCTGGAGGAGGAGAGTCGGCAGAGGGGCCAGAGAAAACAGTCCTCTTCACAACTCCCTAAGAAAACGAGTCTCAGTGGACACACTGAAACCACAGTTTCTCAGGGCAACGACGATGAGTGCCTTGTTTGTGGGGAGACATTAGCTTCATCTTTGCCTGGAGAAGTGTGGGTGTGGTGCATCTTTTGCCTGCTGTGAGCGCATGAAGCATGCACTGAGGGTGCCACTCATTATACCTGTCACAACTGTGATGAGTAATTTCATCCTAGATAGCAAGCTCCTCCGCTCTGGATCTGCCCCGGCTCTGAGCCGGATCAGCTAGAGCCGGCTAATTTTTATGAATAGACCTTGCACATTAAACATGTTCACATTCACTTTTGGAACATTTCAAGCCAATTAAAATGTTTAAAACGAATGTCTGCCTGTTTTTGCTTCTGTTTTAACGACATAAATGTAAAAAGATTCCATTAAATTTGATCACGTTACCCTTTCCCTGCCCATGCATTACTTTCATCCCGGCTGGATGGGTCGAAAGATGCAACCCGCAACTTCCGTTCGACGTCAAACTATGCCGAAGTCAATGTATATGGTGATGTTTTAGCACCTGATATTGACAGAGCACACAAGAAAGTAGTTAATTGCTCCGAAATTTTTTTTCGGTCTGTAACATTATCTTTTAAAACGACGTCCATGAGAAAAATGTAACTTTTGTACCAGCCCTCCCTTACTCCATGTTCGGAAGCCAGCAGAAAGTAAAAGTATTGATATGAGGGCAGATTTATTACAAAATAAAGAATATAAATATATCACCAATAATCAGAATATCCAATGTGCACTGCAATCAATTTATTTGGGCCATTTTTGTAAATACAACGAAGTCCGTATAATGCCTGTCGGACATTAAATGCAAAATACTCCGTGTCTGACACCCAAAAAAAGAGGACGATTAGAACAGATTGATAACGAAATAATAATAATAATAATAATAGGCCTAATAATAATAAAAACTCATTTTAACAACAAACATAATATCCAATGAACAGTGCGATTTACTTATTTGCGGGCCATCTTTTTTGGATGTTCTGTTAGTTGGTGATACTGTATATTTTTACTCTTTATTTTGTTCTAGGCTAAATCTGTCATCCTGTGGATAACAGGATGATATTGCGTGTTGCCCCAACTGTGATCAATGTAGAAGTCTCAAAATTAAAGTAGGCCTATAATTACTGTAAATGAAACCCCTCCAGTCCCAGTTTCCGCGAATACACTGTTAATAATAAACAAACAAAGTGAAGCCTTTTTTGCCAGGTAGCCTAATTTAACTGGCACCGTTTAGCCAGTTATTTTAACTGTAATTTTACAATTAGTTTACCACAGCGTTCAGTGCATGTTCAGTGTAAACCACGGTTAAAGGCGCGCAGGACTCAACTTACAGTTAAAATGACAAGATGACAATACGTTAATTTAACAGTTAAATTCAGTCAGTTTATAACTGTGTAGGAAAGCCGAACTGGCTTGGTGCAGGTTGGTGCAAAAATAAATAATGGAAAATACCTGCCTGGTTCTTAAAAACGCCTGGGGTCCAAGTCAATTTTGCAAAAAAAAAAAAAACACCCGAGCTACTAAGTGGTCATATAGCCAACGGTAGGCCTATTCCCTTTATTGATTTCCTTCCAAGTCCATTATTATTTTATTTGTTCTAGCATTTTGTTAGGGTATGTGAAATGTTGTTCAATACATTGAATTTTATTTTTTAGCAACTGAATACATGTTTGATATGTGTCTCACTTTTATAACCTCTGTAGATCGTTACGGCAATGGTAACATAATGCTACTCGATCGTTAATGGATTGCTAACAGCACGCTACGGTCACTGAGAAATCGGTAATGAACGGTAGAGGACAGTACACTCGGTACAGCAATGGTGTGAGATCTGAAAGGAACGTTATGCTAGTGATTGGTACTAAAACAGTAAAGATCATTATGGAAACACTGTACGGACCTTACGTGGTCGGTACATGAACTGTATTAGAACCCTACAGCATTGTTAGGGTCGCTAACAGATCACTACTGGAACGCTAGAATGCCTAAAACGGCCGTTCTCCTAGCGTCTGATTGGTAGAGGCAGCCATCCTGAGGGCGGCTTAGAACGGCTGAGAACGGTAGCTTGAACGGTTGTGTGGAATGGGGGCATTAGTGGAGGACCTGCTGAAACTGAAACTTGATGAACTAACTTTAGTTAGCAAGGTTACTGTTTTTAACCAGCTGGCAAATTCTGTAATAGGTGACTTTAATTATCAATTAAAATCAATGGAAAAAGGCTCTTTGCTCTTTGAGCATAGCATTGCTGCTAACAATACATTACGCTATGTTCAGAAAAAATAAATTTTTATGATCAATTTCCGTTGCTTTCTACGGTGACCTACAGTAAAATCTTGTGAAACTAGCAAGCTTGCTAGTTAATTGGTTTTACTTTTCAGCAATAGCATCACTGCTAATCAGTGGCGGCCCGTGACAAAAATTACCGAGGAAGCCAGAATGAACAACGAATTTAATTCAGTGTTTACGTGTTATTTTCCTGCAAACAAATTAGCCTACTGTTACAGTACCTTTATTCTACCGACTTCTCATTCATTTTAGTGAAAAAAGAGGTTAAAAAAGAGGACAGCGTGTGTGTGAGAGAGTGAAAGCATGAGGTTGAGCTGTGGGTGTGCGCGTCGGGCTGTGCGCGAGCTCATGGCTCTGGCACACAGTAGTATGTGATAAGTTAGAGGAAGCCCATGCGAAGCTGGTAAACGTCTCGTAGCTTTAGTACAGCAGAAAGCTAAACACATAGCGATCAGACGGCAATTATGACAAGATCTAGATATAACAAAAACATTTTAGCCATTGCTTTCACAGACAGTATTAATGAAGTTCCGTTTTGTGGACAATGCTCATCTCTGACTCATATTTAATTAATTGGCAACAAAAGCATTTGCAAGATAGCCGTGGACTATTGTACTGAAACACAGGCAAACCCCTTCCACCAACATTAGAAGTAACAATGTCATATGTGGCAGCCTTGCAACTGAAATTAACAAATCAAAAGTATGCTCAATATTCATACATCCAAAAACACACTCAACGTGAATGCATAACCCGTGCACAACGTCTGAATTACATAAACTAAATATAAAACGCATGGTTACAAAGGTTTATATAAAAACTGATATCAAACGTGCTGCAGCGCTATCAACTGTAAACCTTACAGCTGTCAGCTGATAGTGCAGCTGATGTCAGCGGACCTTAATGCAGTCTCGGTAAGGATTGAGAGTATAAAAAAAAACAGTATAGCTTAGCCATCATGCTCTGAAATCCACTTGACACGACAAGAATAATAAAGAATAAAACACCACATTTTATGCATCACATAAGAAAAATGTGACAACACCCCGGTGATCAAAAAGGCCATGGTGGGCCATAGGAGACATGGCCAGCAGAAAAGCCGGTTAAGCTTGGCACTTCCTGTTAGCCACTCGTTTCTAGCATAGTTAGCTTCACAAAAAGAGCGAACTTTTCCATCATCTCTCCCTTTAGTTAAATTGAGCTTTGGAGTCAGCCTACCGTCCCGCTTGACTTTTAGTTGAACCTCAAAAGCAAGTTTTGTGAAGTCATTTTTTACAAGAAACTCAGGGTCCCTGTCACCATCCATTCTCTGACTTAATGGCTATAACGTTACTTTCTGTGTGGGCTGGTTGGTGCCTGGCGGGACAGTTGAATCAGTGTGTGTATTTTCCGTAACAGTTTGTGATTGGTTGGAAGCCAGATTTGCTCTGGCCTCCCTCATTTTTTTTTTTTAATGATGCATCGACCATTAAGCGATGAGCCTTGCTTCAATCTGATTGGCTAATATGGGCAATTTTTTTTTCCCAAGGGAGGCCAAGTGAAGCTGGCCTCCGAGCTGACAGACAGGGCGGAGGGCATGAGACACGCAGTGTAAGACACAATGAGAGCTTGACAGGAGGGGCGCTGTTTTGCTCCTCACGCTCAGCCAAAGCAGAAGTGCGCTGATGTAGTGTTTTGACAAGGAAATGACAACAATATTAAATACATTGTGGTGAAGCTTATTTATATTTTTTCTTTCTTGCAATAATTTTTGAGGAAGCCAGGCTTCCCTTGGCCTCCGCGAAAAACCGCCACTGCTGCTAACAGTACCTTTCTGATGCCCATATAAGAACATGCGCTTTCAAATGAAATAATTAATATTTTCATATCATTGATCATTCATATCATATCACTGAAAAAGTTTTCTCTCAAATAGGAGCATGCGCCTATGTTTGAATATGGGCGCACCTCAATATTCACTTATAGCTGCACACAAAAATTAAATATAGTTTGGTACATTTTTCACAGCATTTTGTATATTTGCATTTTTATATTTTGAAGTTTCATTGGCTGCTAGCTGCACCTGCTCATGTACGTACGACATCCTCCTGTAGAAATGCACTACCTTTACAATGCTGTGGACCACAGCAACTGATGCCTGATTTAAATTGTAATCAATTTTGTTTTAACGTGAGTCAAAATTGTCTGGAATGGGTCTATATTTGAAAAATGATTCTCAATGGGCAAAATGAGGTTGCTCTCAATTATAGGTGTATGTGCCCGTGTTCAAATATAGGTGCATATTTACTTATAGGTGCATGTGCTTAGTATGTTTGCATCAATATGGTGCATGACGCTATGTTTAGAGCAAAGACCTCACTGTCAATTTTCGTTGGACCTCCAAAATTACCAGGAAAACTTGCCAGGAAAAAAAATTAACACTCAAACATACATCAGCATGGTAAGAATAACTTACAATGACAGAAACCATTTTCGGAAAAATTACTTGACATGCACTTTAATTTTGTGTTAAATCCATGTCCCATCCACTTACATGGAGAGTGTGCGCTTCTAACCTTTACTGCAGCCGGCCACTAGATGACAATCAAGATGTTTTGACCTTACTTTCGGGGAGCTGTTAGATCACCCATTTTTATATATAATCAATGGGCACGCTCTTCAGCAGTAATGTCAGTCACTGTGACCTTTGACTTAGAAAAAAGTAGGTCAAAATCTAAGCTATGACCTTGCCCTCAAATTGAATTCTGGAGACTCCCAATATGTATAATCTGTTTAAATTTGAGAGCTGTCCCTGTATTGGTTCACCAGCTAGAGTGGTAACATTCAATGGGAAGACAGACAGATAGAGCACTGGTTCCCAACCCAGTCCTCAAGGACCCCCTGCCCTGCAGGTTTTTGCTCCAGCTCTACTCTTTCGCACCTGATCCATTGAAGGGCTTCATGCTGATTGGTTGAAAAAGATCTATCTGAACAGGGTGTGCATGAAGGTGAATTGGGCCTTAAATGGATAAGGTGTGCTAAAGTAAAGCTTCAACAAAAACCTGACAGGACATGGGGTCGTTGAGGACTGGGTTGGGAACCAATGAGATAGAGGGAGGGACGGACGGTGGAGGGGATGACAATACTCCATTGGCAAGTCACTTGCTGGGCGCTAATAAAAACGGTAACCCACCACGACACTAACTAGTTCAGTGGGTGCGGTTTGCACCGTTAAAATTGGAGTGTGAGCTGTCAAAATGGGAAGAAGAAGAAGAAGAATAATGATGATGATGATGAGGAGGAGGAGGAGTGGCCAGTATGGCAACATCGCAATGCAAGGTGTAAGCCTTCTGAGCTGTCTTTAGCTCAGGAGGACATTCCTAAATGACTGAATAATTTTTAAAAATCTAATATTTGGAAGAATTATCTCACCTAATATTTTTTATCAGAGCCCGAATAAGTCGGCTAATCTTCACCTGAGAAACACTAAAAAGACCGACTGATTAACGGGTAAAAGTTAACTAACGTTTGCTTTCTTTTATGCTGTTGTCCCTATATCGAGGGTCTGTCTCAATTCTCCTATTTGTATATCCTCACTCCTCTATTTTCAACTGAAACAGAAGTTGTTCCAAATCTGTTATCATGCTGGCTGTCTCAAAGCGCTTATTTCTGCTGAGAGGAGCGAGGGGGAGGAGAGGTTAGAGGGTTAAAATAAAATGCAATATGAGCCATGATTCCCCCTTCCTTTAAACACAGTCAAATGAAGAATAGCCTGTGTCTACATCATAAAAAGTAAAAAAAAAAAAAAAAAAAGAAAGCAAAGCAAAATTGATCTCATACCTTCGAAAATTTTTCAGAATGATGTAGTTGTCTACATTATTAGTTCATGGACTATTTATGAATTTTTACACACAATGAACATTTGTTAGAAGGCTAAATTTGAAAATTTGAGTTTGTGATTCAAGGCCTTTGTGTTCCTCAACCGACATTCGGCACATCATCTGAACATTTTCCACAGAACGCTTTCCTGCTGTGCAGGCACTTGGTGGAGATTTTATTTTGTTTCTATGATCATCTGAAAAAAGTTAAGTTATTTGTAACAGCTTACAAAGGATTAAAAAATCTGATCTGAAATTTTATCTGATGATGGTACAGATACCCCAGCGTAAATACTCACATTTTAAATATGAATTTATCTTGGCTACTTTTAACAAAACTATTGAGCGCAACACAGCACAATTTTTGGAGGAGTAAATAACAGGAGGGCTTCAATATTTTATGGGTCAACAATAAAAAATGTAAAAAAAAAAAAACTGCCAATGATAATTTAGGCTATACGATGACATTTCTGAAGTTAAAAAGCATGTGGCAGTTAAGCTGTATTTCACACAATGATGATTAAATTTAGTAATTTACTGAATTTACTAAATTTAATTTACTAAGTTTCCATGTGTGCAGATCCCTGCGGGTCGCATTCCAACAGATCCAGCTAAGCGCCGCCATTACAACCGAACGTAACCTCGTGATCCTGTGCGGAGGAAACAACGTCTCATTTCTGTAAAAACATATTTCCTGGCTTGTTCTCTCCTCACAATGATTTCCTTGCGTCTCTCCGTGCATCCTCAGTCTGAGGGACTATGCGAGGAAAAGACGCAAATGGGGAAACGAGGATGCAATTGAAGAACTGTCACCCAGAGGATGCATCTCAAGGCGTAGACTACATCCTTGGAAGGCTGCATTTTTAGGGATTGTCACTTACTTCCATCTGCCAAACTAACATTTATAGGGGTGGGTACAAGGTTAAATTTAAGGTTCGGATTAGGGTTTGGGTTAACTTTAGGGTTAGAGTTAAGGTTAGGGTTAGGGCAGGGGTTCCCAGACTTTTCCAAATCAGGGCCCACTTGAAAATCTAAAAAATGTCCGCGGCCCACCTTTGTCCTATAAACAGTACATAGACGAAATTATGCATTCTCAGAACACTTAACAGCAACAATAATTGTTGTTGTTGTTGTTGTTAAGAAAATAAAATAAATAAAAAACAACAACAATAATTGTTGTTGTTGTTTATTTATTTATGTATTTATTTATTATTATTATTATTATAAAGATTCAGATTGAAATAAAAGCAGGGGGATAAAGGAAGCCCAAACTTGTAATCTGTGGTGTACACACAAGACAGAATTAATTATCGAACACAGTACGTGCTCCTCCGATTATGACCCCCGGTCATGATGACCAAAAAGCTACATTCCGATCATAAACTATATAAGGTTCCTAATATATTGTGAGGTCAATAACACTCATTAGGTTATTACTTCTAAATATTTTTTTAAATCGTGCAATAAATATTTTACAATAAAAATAATAAAAAATCATATTTGCAAAAATGAATCATATTTTTAATGACCTCTCACGGCCCACCTGCAGTACCACCACGGCCCACCAGGGGGCCGCGGCCCACACTTTGGGAATCACTGGGTTAGGGAAAGCAGAGACGACTCGCTTAAACCAAAGATATATAACAGGGATAAAATTACGTCATTTCAGTTTGGCGGATGGAATTAAGTGATGACCCCTAAAGAGCCAGCCTTCGAAGGCTGCAGCCCACGCTTTGGGTGCTTCTCAAAGCATAGGCTGGAGCCTTCGAAGGCTGCATTTTTAGGGGTCTTCGCTCAATTCCATCCGCCGGACTCACATTTGGGTAAGGGACAAGGTTAAGTTTGGGGTTAGAAATAGACCTAGGTGTTAGAGTTAAGGTTAAGGTTGAGGAAACCAGTGACGACTCACTTAAACCAAGGCTGTTTAACAGAGATGAAATGGCATTACACCAGTTTGGCAGATGGAATGACGAGACAACCCCTAAAAATGCAGCCTTCGAAGGATGCAGCCTAGGCTTTGAGATACACCCTTTGAAGGATGCAGCCTAGGCTTTGAGATACACCCTTCGAAGGACGCAGCCTAGGCTTTGAGGCTTTGGTCGTTTCTCAAAGCCTAGGCTGCTTCCTTTTAAAGCTGCACTTTTAGGGGTCATCACTTACTTCCATCAGCTAAACTGACATTTAGGGTAAGGGAAAAAGGAGAAGTTTAGCAGTAGGTTTGGGTTAATGGTTAGAGTTCAGGTTAAGGTTTGGTAAACCAGTGACAACTCACTTAAACCAAAGCTGTTTTAACGGAAACGAAATGACGTCACGTCAGTTCGGCAGATGGAATTAAGTGACGACCCCTAAAAATGCAGCCTTCAAAGGATGAAGCCTACGCTTTGAGATGCACCCTTTGAGATGCACCAAGGATGTTTTATATTTCTCCTTATAGGTCCATGAGAAGCACCCAAAGACGTCACGGAGAACGGAAGAGCCTCGTTTCCTGACTGGGCGTGGTGGCCCAACTCAACCTTGAAGTTCCTGTCAACATCAGCCAGCCAGCCATTCCTGTGAAAACCAATGGAGTAAGAGCGCTGCTAACGTTAGCTTACTGTGTGACGTCTTAACAATATATTTAGTCGTACGCCTTGTAACATCGGTTGATTTATCTTTTTTTTTTTTTTTTTACTTCACCGTAGCGTCAGTAAAAAAAAGGCTGATGTAACGTTGGCTTGATAAATCCAGCTACGTTAAGCAATTCATCCATTTATAGGTGAATGTCTCACAGCCGAGTTAGCCAGCTTGCGAGTCAAGTCAGCCAAATAATTTGAAGCAAAAGAAATTTAACCGACTTGAGCAAGAGAAACATGCCGGGGCACCAGGAGACACGGTCACATTTGGTGCTGAGTTTGTTTTTCTTCCTTCTCTTCGGCGACAGTGTGAGAGGTGAGAAAGACACAAGTGTTGCTAACGGGACTAGCTGACATGCTACTGCGGAACACGGCCAGCTTCACCTCCGTCCGCACTTCGCGAAGGAAAATATCGGTAACTTAGATGGACGAAATTTACCGCGAACTTTTTAAGTTAACGTAGATGGCTCGGTAACTTAGTCCAGCTAACTTAGCTACTATAATTTTAACGTTCAGGCGGCCAGTTCGCTATAGCCGCTCTAGCTCGGTTTGTGGCTTTCTTGGGTGACTCAGATGTTTGCTCTCGGTCGGTATTGGCTGTTTTCAAACTAACTGCATATTCTACATTTAGTCATCTGAAATAAATTGTCGAACGAGTCTGTCGTCGATTTCTGATGCCGATCGTTGCGAATAAAATCCATTCGATCTCTGCCTTTTTAGGTCAATGCCCAGTACCTACTACGAAGCCTGGCTTTGAGCTGTCGGCTGAGAGCGCGGACAAGGACTCGTTCCCCGAAGGATCAAGCGTGACTCTCCAATGCAGAGCTGGATATTCTAAGGCCAGCGGGGATGGAAAAATATTTTGCGAGAAAGGAGAATGGACCGCCGAAACACTCCAGTGTGAAAGTAACTCTCCCTTCTTTACGACGCAGGTTAACGTTGTGGTCGGTTGTTTGGTTTCTGATTTTCCGATGTACCTGCATTAATGCTTCTGTTCATTCCCAGAAAAATCATGCGGTTCACCTGGCGACATAATAAACGGGAAATTCATTATCCCGAAAGGAATACAGTTTGGTGACACTGTTACCGCTTCCTGTAATATTGGGTAAGTAACGTACAGTGTTCATGTTTACTCGCCGCGACAGCGTGGGCTGGTGTTTCACCGTCTGCGGGTGTCGTCATGGCTTGAGCTGGTTTTGGAGACTCCCATGGTTGCGGAAACTTTCAGACAAGCGGGTTCGAGGACTGTTCCAAGTGTCTGAAGCTGCTTTCACACCGGACACGAAACGAATGTTTCGCATGGCAGATTACATTCAAAGTCAAAGACGCGAACGCAAAGCCCCTTCAGATTTTGTCAGCGCGATAGCATCGCATCCGCACCGGATTCTGCCTCGGAATGGCAGTCCATTTTAACAGCACTTTGTCTTGTACCAGTAATTGGAGATCATCAGTTGCTTTTTGATCGGGTAGAACTCTTCGCTAAAATATCCATAATGTAAAGTTAACTCGTGGGAATTCTAATGTGTAGATCTTCAGTTAATTCCCAACTTGTCAATGTTAATCGTTGATATCTGTATTTTAATTACCACCTGTGAACGGTTACTAGTATTGACTTCTATTTAAGCTCAATTACAGATATACACTGCTAAAAAAAAAATAAAGGGAACACTAAAATAACATCCTAGATCTGAATGAATGAAATATATTTATTAAATACTTTGTTCTTTACATAGTTGAATGTGCTGACAAAAATCAAACAAATTATCTATGGAAATCAAATTTATTAACCCATAGGTCTAGATTTGGAGTCGCACTGAAAGTTAAATAGGAAAAAAACAATACCGGCTGATCCAACTTTGATCTGATGTCCTTAAAACAAGTCAAAATTAGGCTCAGTAGTGTGTGTGGCCTCCATGTGCCTGTATGACCTCCCTGCAATGCCTGGGCATGCTCCTGATGAGGTGGCGGATGGTCTCCTCAGGGATCTCCTCCCAGACCTAGACTAAAGCATCCGCCAACTCCTGTACAGTCTTTAGTGCAACGTGGCGTTGGTGGATGGAGCAAGACATGTCCCAGATGTGGGGGCCAGTCCATAGCATTAATGCCTTCGTCTTGCAGGAACTGCTGACACACTCCAGCCACATGAGGTCTAGCATTGTCGTGCATTAGGAGGAACCCAGGGCCAACCGCACCAGCATATGGTCTCACATGGGGTCTGAGGATCTCATCTCGGTACCTAATGGCAGTCAGGCTGCCTCTGGCGAGCACATGGATGGCTGTGTGGCCCCCCAAAGAAATGCCACCCCACATCATTAGTAACTCACTGCCAAACATGTCATGCTGGAGGATGTTGCAGGCAGCAGAACGTTCTCCACGGCGTCTCCAGACTCCGTCACATGTGCTGACTGTGAGCCTGCTTTCATCTGAAGAGCTCGGGGCGCCAGTGGCGAATTTGCCAATCTTGGTGTTCTCTGGCAAATGCCAAACGTCCTGCACGGTGTTGGGCTGTTAGCACAACCCCCACCTGTGGATGTCAGGCCCTCATACCATCCTCATGGAGTCTGTTTCTGACCGTTTGAGCAGACACATGCTCATTTGTGGCTTGCTGGAGGTCATTTTGCAGGGCTCTGGCAGTGCTCCTCCTGTTCCTCCTTGCACAAAGGTGGAGGTAGCGGTCCTGCTGCTGGGTTGTTGCCCTCCTACGGCCTCCTCCACATCTCCTGATGTACTGAACTGTCTCCTGGTAGCACCTCCATGCTCTGGACACTATGCTGACAGACATGGCAAACATTCTTGCCAGAGCTCGCACTGATGTGCCATCCTGGATGAGCTGCACTACCTGAGCCACTTGTGTGGGTTGCAGAGTCCGTCTCATGCTACCACTAGAGTGAAAGCACCGACAGCATTCAAAAGTGACCAAAACATCAGCCAGAAAGCATAGGTACTGAGAAGTGGTCTGTGGTCACCACCTGCAGAACCACTCCTTTATTGGGGGTGTTTTGCTAATTGCCGATAATTTCTACCTGTTGTCTGTTCCATTTGCACAACAGCATGTGAAATTTATTGTCAGTGTTCTCACTTGTGGAAATGTCAATTATTTATCAACAATTCAGTTCTATCTGCCGGCTGTATTCACTCTAGGTGCCGTATCTGAAGTTTTTCATACATTTCAGTTATCAGTTATGGAATTCTGGATCAAAATTTCAATTCTGATTGGTCACATTGAATTATTGATTATCCCTGGTTGGAATTGTAACTAGTAAGAATTTTTCAGATATCCGTAATGCTTGTAAGTTCTGAAAATTATATTTGTACTGGTAACCATTATAATAGCGATGTCTTCAACTCCCTTCATAACTAGGAAGAATTGAATTGTACATGTAAAAAAAAAAAAAAAGAAAGAAAAAAAAGGAATTTTAACGGGTCAAACTGCCATTTCTATTGGAAGCTCTCGTATAATGCAATGTCGCTGAGGTTAACTAAGAGCCTTGATCAAGCTGAGATTCAGCCGACGTCAAGCTTATCGCGAGAGGGAGAGAGGGGGCAAAAAAACGCGATTGTTTTGGAGCAACTTCGCCGCGTTCTACTAACATGATCTAAAATAATTGGACTCGCCACAGAATGATATTTAATCACCACTAGGAGAAAATGGCCTTTGCCACTGTGACGAGGACTAAAAAATATTATCGCCACCCAAACTTTTTTTATCGCATTGGCGGACGTGGCGAGCGGCTAGCGCAATCCCTGCTGTGGTTAAATTTACTATAATAATGTAATGCCCGAATATCCGAAATAGTTTATTGATACGTCGGTCATATCGGAAATGCAACTTTTTATACCTGAAATGGGAAATTATGTCTCCAATTGTCACAATGCTTTTACATTTCATTTGTAGATATCTGTTTAGTAACTCATGAGTGAAAAAAATGGAATAAAATTGTTGATTTCTTAAGTTAGACGTATCAGTCAGTCTTTTTCGACTTATGTTATTTCCGCAGGTGGAAATACATTCGTAAGACGTCGATTATTTTACAGATATCTGAACATTTCACCCATTCACAGTAACATTAAGATATTTTGAATGGCAATTCTCTCTTGTGAAACTAAGTTGCTTCAAGTCAGTCCTACTGATTAAGTCTAATAACGTTGCGCGATGAAGGCAGAGTTTGAAGGTGGGTGCAGTTTAGGCAAGGGAACTGTCAAAACAAATTTATTCCCCCCTACAAATTTCTTCCCTTCTGGGGTCACGTTTGCAACAGTTCCGGTTACGTTCTCTTGATGCAGACAATGGTGTCATTTACACATGGTTGTCAAGGGATCTCTTGGTTGCTAATGAAGCGATTTAAAAGACCTTACAGTAGTCAGTTGGTTATACGCTTAATTTTAATTTCAGACATTTATTAATTTCTAAACTAGAGGCACTCGTAGAGTGCAAACTTCTGCCAAGGCAGCACAATCCACTTGCGCATGAGTGGGAGCAAAGTTGAGTTATCGCGTGTGATTTCAGACAAATCTGTGCATTACTTTTTGGGCTTTGTTGTTCACAAACAGACAAAGAAACAAACGGGGGCGAAAACATAACCTTCGCCCCAACTTCGTTAGCAGAGATAATGAGACTTTTTGCTTTCCTTTTGGAGACCAAGTAATCTATAACAACTTCATTTTATGCCATCGGAATAAACTATGTGGATCGGACATGTATTGTAAGGGTAGTATTAGCTTGCTCGCTACATAATTCCTGTTTATTATATCCCCGAACACAGAATGGCGTTCCGAGGATATTATGTTTTTGGTCCGACTGCCGCACCACCCTACGTGTTAATGCGATAACTTCAGTAATATTTCAATTAGAAATTTCAAGTTTTGCATATAAGTAAGTATCATCAAGAGGAAGAACCGATTCGATTTTGGACAATTTACAATTTCTAGATTGGCCACCAGGGGCCAAAAACGGAAAAAATCACCGTTTTTATCATATCTCTGGAAATATTTGTCCGATTGACCTCAAATCAAGTGCAAATGAAAGGTCATGACCTGAGGATGTGTCCCACTATACCTGTTTGGTTCAAAATTTTGACGCAAGGTGGAGCTTTGTCACATAAATTTCACCATTTTCACTTTAATTTCAGTACATGATGTAAACTCAGTTCAAGTACAGTATATACACTACATTTAACAAAATGTATACACATTTTACATACACTTAACACTTAAATTTAACATAACACGTTTGAACAATATACACTTTGTAATCCCAAGATTTGCGTTTATGTATACAAGTTCAACAGTTGTTCCTTTAGACTGCATTTGAATTTGGAGATGGATTGTGATATTTTGTGACGGTTACTTAGCTCATTCCAGATTTGTGGTCCCCGGCATACCACACTCACTAGCTACTAGTTTGCGTTTTTTACCTACTATAAGTTGTTTATGTCTGGTATTGTGGGTGTGTTGGGGAACGAAGATTGGTATGAGTTGTTTTAATTTGTGATTCAAACCTGCGATTACCTGATATATTGCGCAAGTGTTGTGGAAACTACTAAATTCTTTGAGTCGAAGCATACCATAATGGGCAAACAGATGCTGAGTCAATGAATTTGTTTTTGTCCAAGAGAGCGCAAATGATCTTTTCCTGTAGGTTTTCATGTTTCTTTAGGTGGCTGGAATAGGTGTTGCACCAGATGACATTACAGTAGTTTAGATGTGGTTCAAATAGTTTTGTACAGTGTGAGAAGGGCAAAGCGCGGAAGAAGGTGTCTTTGTTTGAAGAACAGACCAACATATTTGGATACTTAATGAACAAGATGATCTATGCGGCCTTTAAAATTTAAACGCTCATAATTTAAACAATTATGATTGATTAATTTTTCATTTCAAATAATTTCTTAGACAATTAATTATACATCAAAATTTGGAATTGTTACAGCCCTAGGCCTGACTGCATTCAGGGCTTAAAGTTCTCTGTCCTGGGGACGGATTTCCGTCCTGGAGATTCCCTAGGGGCTATTTATGAGATCGATGCAGATTTGCAAAAAAAAAAAGGTTATATTGGGGGGGGGAGCGGGGGGGGTCTAGCCATGGCCGCGATGTCAACGAAAAAATGTTAAAATGCTGCATATACTTGCTAGTGAGGTGATTTCCAAACTGCGATGCATCCCTCCCAAAGGAAATAATGTAAATTTAAACATCTATGAAGATGCGGAGCTCAGAGTGCACTCAGTAGGGTACCGCTGGCTGCTGAGCTCTGATGTAACCTGACACAAAGCATTATCTTAGCGTCAACCAGCTAGCGTTTGTTGTGTCGTGTTGGAGTAACTTAAATGGCAGATCAGCAATGTGACTTCATGATTCATAGTGCTGCGGATTTTAACGGTGAAGTTATGAAATTCGCTCAGTATGGATGACAGTGTCCAAAAGATGAAATCACAAGGAATAATGGCAGTCAGCTGATTTTTTCTTAAACATCGAAAGTGGATTACACCATGTGAACATCAGGTATGAGCTAAATATATAACGTTAGCCTATATTTACTGGGAAGGTAGCAGTGGCCAAATCCCAGTGACGGTCCGTTGGCAGAAACACAGGGCCAGCAATAACCTCACCTTTCACTTCTTAATGACCGTCACCTCTCGCAGTTTACCTCCCCGATTAGAAACAGTTGCTCAGACTGATTGGAAGACGAGAATCTAATTTATTTTTGAAAGCCTTGTTATACATTGCGTTACGAAATTATTTGTCGTTTACTTCCGCACACCAATGGCTACGGAAAATATCAATAGCCTACGTCTTTATAATTTCTGGATTTGCGTAAATTAGTTCGCGAGGTTCATTGAGCAATAAGCCATGAGAATCCGTTCTATAGTCTGAATGTAATGACAGCTAAAGAGCGTTGTTAGGTACGATGCACAGCTGAGTGATAACAAAAATAATTGCTGCCGAGTCCGCGAAAGTTTCTGATTTTTTCAGATTGTCATCCTTGCGGAATCACATCGACTATATCAACAAAGCCAATCGCTTTGTCATTAATATTTCTTAATCATTACGTGTTACGCATTGGTGGTGGCTGTTCTGTTAACTGTTTGATTGTTAATCAGGCAAACCTGATCGCCAACAGTTTAAGAGCAATTATCCGGGAAGGGTAATGTTACTGAAGGCCCTTCCTGACATCTGACGGTACGCCACTGCCAAATCCTCATCATAGAAGCGCACCAAAACGTTCAGCACACGGTCCATGTTTGTATTGGTGGCCTCGTCAGCATTTAGAGAAAAATAAATCATGTTCAACTTGTCTGATAACTGTTTTTTTATCTGAGTGGAAATTCCATGGATGTACTCATATGACGCTTGTGTGTTTTAGTTTTAGTAGACCATGTACTAGTGAACTGTACCGTTATGAAACTGTATGAAACAGCAAACTTCTAATAAAGTCATCAATCAATGACTGTGCAACTGTGAACGAAAGGTCGTGCTCTGCGATAAATGTGCAGAAACGCACTTTATGATTGCACACAGGATCGGTCATTGATTCGTTGTTGTTATGCATTACGTTATCTTGCATTAAAAAAGCATTGTTACGTGTGCAAATCTACTATTCTGGGTAATGTTTTAGATCAACCGCGTCTGCAACTACTGTATCATGATTGGTTGGTGTATTCACCGCGTTGCATTGTTTGACTCAAAATATTACCCACGTGTGCTGTCACTGCTGTGGTACCGGTTCAGTCTGCGAAAAATCATGGAGCGTTAGTTGTGAAGGAAGGATCAGACGTGACTAATATTGACAGCACTGTCAAAAACAAATGGAGGTGGGCTTGGTTGGATGAAATAGGTGACACAGGAAAGCCATTCAGGTCCTGGTGTCAAAAATTGAAGGAACCAGGAGCTTGTTTCTGTTGTGTTTGCAACAGAAAGCTGTTGTACGGTTCAAACGGAAAAAAAAGCTTTTCAAGCACAACAATGAACCAGGTCACAGGGCTGCTGTCAGAGCTCTCCAACACTGTACAGTGCTACCAGGTGCGTAAACAACGTGTGAGGATGCTCGCCAATCAATGACAGATCGTGTGTGCAATCATAAAGTGCGTATCTGCACATTTATTGCAGAGCACGATCTTTCGTTCACGGTAGCACAGCCACTTGCTGAACTGATTAAAACTGTTGCACAGGACAAAAATGCACTGTCTAGATAAACAGTTTCAAACACACAGGCGTCATATGTGTGCACTCACGGAATCTCCACTCAGAAAAAAAGCAGTTATCTGACAAGCTGAACAACATTTATTTTTCCCTAAATGTTGATGAGGCCACCAATACAAACATGGACCGTGTGCTGAACGTTTTGGTGCGCTTTTATGATGAGGATTTGGGCAAAGTTGTTACTCATCACTTGGCCTCAAGAAAAGCCAATATTGCTGATACAACAACCCTCACAATCGAGCTGACAGATGTCATAAAATCCTATCGCCTAAACTGGAACCAAGCTGTCAGCATTCTGCTGGACAACTGTGCTGTCATGAGAGGAAAGAAGGCTGGAGTGGAGGCAATGGTCAGGAAGGAGAACCCTGCATTGCTTGATATCAGTGGAGATACAGTGCTCATGGTATGCACTGCTCAGCAGTGTGTAAAAAGAATAACATGATTAGACTGTTTTGCTAGACTAGTGTTAACTAAGTCTGAGCAGGTGCAGTTAGTATATTAAAGATTTGTCAATATTGCCAATGCAACATTACAGCCTGGTAATACTACTTTTTCTCTGGACTGGCATTTTTATTTAAAAGGTTATAACAGCTTGCCTCCATTTAGTGTGAGTCAACATACAATTTGCTCCCACCCAAAAAGGCATGTGGGGACGAAAATTTGCGCCGTGGGCCCTGCGGGTGCTTCGCGCCCGCGCATGTGTACTCAAAAAAAATTGCCAAGGTTGGCAGGTCTGCTGCTACGCACTTTTGCTTTAAAGTCTTACAGTAATTTTAATATTTGAAATAGACCAGACTAGCAATAGACAGACTACAACTTCAGCAGGTGTTTATGTTAAAATGAAGCACGAATTGTACACATTCACAATTAAGGCATTTGAGAACTGTGAAGTAGCATATCACCCAATAATTTGGTGTTTGCTGGGTGCACAATGTTGTTTATATTTCTTTTATATTGCCATTGTCTAGGACGGGGGCCAGGGCTAGACCGTTGCAAGCTTAGAGCCCCTTTCAGAATGTCTTATCCCACGTCTGAAATTTTCAGTCCTGGGATTTTTTTTTGCTTTAAGCCCTGCTGCATTTATTCTCTGGAGGAGGTAGTCTATTTTAAGGGAGTCTCTCTCCTCGATATGCAAGTATTATTGTCTGGAATATTTATTTTAACAAAATAATCGAGACCCACCCCCATAGGTGTTCACAGACGGTAAAAGGCACATCTACAAACAATATTTAAACTGTGTGCGGGGTTTAATGTAAATATCTTACAGTTTCCGAGTTACAGCCCAGAAACAGTGGGAATGCTGATGTAAGCGCAGACGGGAAACCAAAAAAAAACAATGTTTCCCCTTTATAAAGACATAATGACTGATGGGTATTTCTTGCCATTGACACAGAAGATAGTCAGACACCACTTCAATTCAAAACACTACATTTAATTATAGAACAAACCCATCTTAAATATACAGCTGTATTTCCATCCAAATATGAGTACATTAGTGTATTTGGTTCACTAAAGGGAACTGTAAATAAAAGCATGGCATCATTGAAATCTCAAAGCTAAATGAATTCAGTGCTATACTGTATTGCTGTAACCTGACAAGCCAGATAGACAGTTCCATATATCCGCCACGGAAATATTTCACAAGTCCATCTGGGAAAGAGCCGTTCAAAAAAGTTTATAGAGGAGGAACCTTTAAAAAAATCTGCAGCTGCTGATTGGACGATGGTTCTTCTCGTCGCACTCATTACCAAGCAATCCACTTTGGTTTTTGAGTCCTTCACATCTTTTTCACGACCAGAGGAGCGAGCTGGTAGATCTAACTCGAAACTGGTCGGAAGAAGAGCAAAAACATTGTTTCCCGTCAGAAAAGCTTTTAGTGACGCTCTTTGCTCCTCTTTTAATAAAGAAATTGAGTCCATTTCTGAGAGAACTGCTGATATTGACCCATCCACAGGAACTGCTTTGCACGCCGCCATTGAATTCAAACATGAAGTCGCTTCCTGGTGATGTCACGTCTGCATCTCCCGCCTCTTTCCCCTGATTGGGCCGTAAAAAACTTAGCCTTAGACTCAATACAAACCTGAAGACAGTACTTTACAGTCGGTGATGCCACAACTTTATTTAGCTTGTTTAGAACAGAAATTCTTACCAAAGCGATTTCCCTCAACTGGGGTTCCAAGCTCAGCCAGTCCGTCCATGAGTTGCCAGCTCAGCGCGAAGCACTATCCTGGGGGATCTCTCAGTTGAGAATATAGCCTGGCCTGCAAAACGTTTTACCCCCCCCCCCCCACTCTGGTTCTGAGCTCAAATATAACATGCAACACATGACCAATCACTTCTCGTGTCAGAACCGCACACACAAAAAATAAGTAGAGAAGCTAGCACCAGGGAGCTTTTTGGCATGCATTAACACTTGGAATGACGAAATGTGCACTCGAAAGCCTTTATGATGTATGGATGGTATCGCACAAGTTTCGTTGCTAGCCTCATGATTTCAGAATACAATCAACGTGATTAAAATAACTTGTAGGGAATCGCAATCTACATGATCAAGAGACAAGCAGTTTCGACGTGGCAGAACTGTTATCTTTTACGTTCATATCAGCTGGAGTAGATGGAACATGATCTTGCCTAAAGATTGTCATTTCAAATTAATTATTAATGGGAATATTCACCAAATTCTACTACTTGCATGAAACATGTCTCCATTATAAGTGTATTTTATAGCCTGTGGAGCCTGTGGGCTCCGATTTTAAGAGCCAACCAATAAGGAAATGATATGGGTCTTGCACCACAAATGGATCAGCTGGGGTTGAAATCTGGCGACTTGAACTTCCAAGAGCAAAAAGCCGGTGGCATGATTCGAAAATAAATAAGCGGAGCCACAATTGCCGAAATATATGTATTTCTTTCAGGTTACGTTTACTCAAATGCCCGATTTCTGATAAACAAGTTTCAATTGCCAACACTCACACACCGATATGAATAAAAAGCACTTGAAGGGACTTCGAAAGAGGTATTGAATTGAAAAAATTGGTACAAGGCGGAGCATTTTAAAACGCACAACAGTGAACAAAATGCTCTTGGACATCTACGTTATCAATATAAGCGCTGATCTACCTCAAAAACAACTCTCATACAAGTGGACAATGCCCCGTTGCACACACACGCTACGAGTCTTGGCTGTAGCGCCAGGTGTCATGCGGCATATCCACATTTCGTGAAGAAACTAGGCAAAAAGCTCATGTAGACCATCTTTACCTCAATATTACACAATTCAAGCACCAAGCAAGTAAATAAGCATGTAGCAAAACATAGGGTAAAATCATATCAGCGCTGCATCGCAAGATTTTCTCCTGAAATTGTGCTATAGAAACGATACCTCAAATGAAAGAGGAAAGTCCACAGAATCCAACAATGCATGTCCTGTCATTGTAAGCCGCCACCACACTCAAAGAACAGCAGGCATACACTTTACAGTCTACAGAGATGAGCAAAGAGCTTTCTTACCTTTGATATTTTGTCATTAAAAAAACTGTTTGAGGGTAAATCCACGTTTGCTATTGTTGGCTCAATGTGTCTGGATTATCACCAAACTAAATCTGCAAATCTCAAATCATGGTTTTCTTCTCGAGCATTGCTTCAAAGATTTCAGCTCCTCAGCATTCAGCTTGCTTGCAGTGTGTTTTCCTCTCTGTATTCGGCTTGTGATGCTGTCAGTAAGACTTTTCCGGTAGCCATTTGACTCTATGGCTTCTGACATTTCCAACGAGCCCTAAAAGCACCTTCATTGCACAAAGCTAGCCTGAGCTAGGGCCTTGCGTTCCTAGTGTGGTCCATGGGCCATTCAAATGTACTAAACTAGCATGACAATGTAAACGCTTAACAGATTTGTTTGTGGTATTTTCGGTATAATTATCTGCTAAATATTCAACCGCCCTTTTCAAAGTCGTTTTCTGACAAACGTGTAAATACTGAGGGTTGAGGGTGTAGGGCTGCAAACAAGGCGACCAGAGTTCAAGTCTCTGGCTAGGCATACTTTTAGTAAGACAATAGTAGCATTTTGCTTGTATAAAGAATTGCTGGGGTTTTTATTCTTTTGACTTTTCCCCCCTTTTTTAACCCTTTTTGTATTCATGATCTTATTAATTTGCTTTTTTTTTTTCTTTTTTTTTTTTTTACCCCTCAGCCCTGAAGGCTGACTGGGTATTGCTATCTTTCGTGCGGTTGGGCGGGCAGGCGGGCGTCTCCAAAAACTTCGACATCAGGCTGAGGGGTATTCCGTGCATTGCACGCCTATTTATTTATTTATTTATTTATTTATTTATTTATTTTAAATAAATCTGCTCCAGTGGAGCCAAACTTCATGTTTTTCGTATTTATTGTCTTTGAATGGGAAATTATATATGCTATAGGACTGGCAAAAATAATAATTAAAAAGAATCATAAATTCTTAAAATTAAAAACTGGTTGCATTTGGGTGGAATGTTTGCCTCTAGTGGCATATAAGTGAAATTAGATGAGTTTTACAGTTTAATGTCTGAGAAATCTGATTTGGCGCACAAGGTACCTGAATTGCCCATTTGGAGAAGCCATCTAGAGATTCCTTTCTAATTTTGTTCTGATTTATTTGATTAGAATAAACTTTGGCACAGATAATGGTGAGATTCTGTGCTGTAAATCTGTAAAGGTTTCAGACTGCAACTAATTACATTTACTGGGGATAGAGGTAAAACTTTGTTTGGTGCAAAATGAGGTCTTTGATTTATACTGTGTTCCATCATCATTTACTCTGACTCAGTGATATATACACTGCTTTTTACACCATGGCAGAAATCCCGAATGGTTTTACCTTTACTATGATACCAAGATTATTTAAATGGACTAAATAGTTGCAGAGAGAGTTTCTCACAAAAGTGAGAGTACATCCCTCACATTTCGACAATTAATTGATTGTCTTGTCAGGGACTACATTACAGAATTGAAACTTGAACATATTCTACAGTAGTCATTGTACAATATGTGTAGCAGTGTAGATTTACTGCACTGTCCAAATAACTGAACAAATAGTCATTATTTCCAAAATGGGTGGCAACAAAAGTGAGCACACACCCCAATTGGTCATGGTCAACCAAGCAATGAAACGTGTCTTATTCATTGTGTTCATCTTATTCATTGTGTTCATGCTTTTGCCTGTTCGACTGGGCCATATGAGGTTGTGTAACTTGTGGAAGGTTTAAATTGTGGTTCTTTGGGTGCAATGCTCTCATTCTGGTCACTGGATGGTCAACATTGCACCTCATGGGAAAGAAATCTCTGAGGATCTGAAAAAGAGAATTGTTGCTCTCAAAGATGGTCTAAGCTACAAGAAGATCTGTGAAACCATTAAAATTAGCTACAGCACAGTGGCCAAGGTTATTCAGCGGTTTTTGTCTCGCCCCGAAGGGATTTGTGAGACATAGGCGCCTTTTTTCCCTCCGCGGCATCGGCGTCCGTCCACAAAAACTTTAACCAAGGTTAAAGTTTTTGGTTAAGGTTTTCGGGGGCAGCCGGGGTGAGACATACCTGCAGCGTTAGTGCTTGTCTAAGATGGGTTCTGCTCAGAACAGGTTTCGTCTGGGTAAACTGAAGAGGTTGAGTCCTCATGCTCTGCGTCAGGTGCACAAGTTGGCTTCAGACAACAGACACAGGAGTGCTGGCAGCATTGCTAAAGAGTTTGCAGCAGTGGGAGAACTGTCTGTCAGCGCTCAGACCATATGCCGTGAACTGCACCAAGTCAGTCTGCATGGCTATCGCCTAAGACGGAAGCCTCTTCTGAAGCTAGCCCACAAGAAATCCCGAAAACCGATGCTGAAGACAAGCAGTCCAAGAACATGAACCGCTGGAACCATGTTCTGTTGTCTGAAGAGACCAAGATAAACTTGTTTGGCTCAGATGGTGTCCTGCATGTGTAGCAGCGCCCTGGTGAGGAGTACCAAGAAAAGTGTGTGTACTGCCTACAGTGAAACGTGGTGGCAGCATCATGGTCTGGGGCTGCATGAGTGCTTCTGGTCCTGGGGAGCTGCACTTCATTGATAGAATAATGGATTTCAAAACATGATGCCCTCCCTTCGGAAATGGCAGGTTTCAAACATGATAATGGTGCGAAACGCATATCAAAGATGACAACTGCTTTACTGAAGAAGCTCAAGGTGAAGGTGATTGCTTGGCACAGTATTTCTCCAGACGTGAATCCCACTGAGCACCTGTGGGTCATCTTCAAAAGGAAGGTGGAGGAGCCGCAGGTGTCCCAACATCCACCAGCTCTGTGATGTTTTCATGGAAGAGTGGAGGAGGATCCCAGCAACAACCTGTGCAGCACTGGTGAATTCTATGCATTGGAGAATCAAGGCTGTGCTGGACAACAATGGTGGTCACACTAAATATTGACACTATGGACACAATTTGGCATGTTGACGATGAGGTGTACTCTCTAGTTGCCACCCATTTTAGAAATAGTGGCTGTTTGTTCACTTATTTGGACAGTGCAGTAAATCTACATTGCTACACATTGTACAATGACTACTGTAGAATATGTTCGGGTTTCATTTCTGTAATGTTTCTCTTTGAAAAAAAATATAATTTAATTGTCGAAATGTGAGGGGTGTACTCACGTCTTCGAGATACTGTATACTCCTTTCATTTTGGGCTTTCCATTTTTGAAAAAGAGGCTCAGGGCTTAAGGGGTTAATGTGGCATAAAATAATCCTATTAAACTGGAATGGTGCAATTAAAAAAAAAATGCTGTTGTGATTGGAACAAAGACCGGAAAAGGCAGTGTTCCCCGTAATTTTCAACATATAACGTATGAGTAACATAGCATAACATAGCATGAGTGGCGAGAACAGGCCGTTCAGCCCAACTAGGCTCGCCAGTTTGACTATAGTGAATTTATCACTTCGGGTACTCAATGGTATCTAGCGCTAAATCAAACCTCCTCTTAAATTCCCAAGGTTTCTGCCTCAACAATATGATCAGGCAAGCAATTCCACACTGACATTACTCTCTGGGTGAAAAAGTGTTTCCCAGTATCAGTGCTAAATTTACACTTGGCCAACTTCCATTTGTGACCCCGAGTTCTACTGGCAAAACCTGGTTGAAGGAATCCTACATAATTCACTTAGTTAATCCCTTTAATGTATTTAAAGACCTCGATCAGATCACCCCTGAGTCTCCTTTCTGGGACAAAAGAAAAGGATCTTCAGCCTGTTCTCAAAGCTTTCATCTTGTATACCTAGAATTGACTTAGTGGCTCTTCTCTGAACTTTTTCTAGAGCCTCTATATGTTTCTTAAAGTGTGGTCCCCAGAACTGTACACAATACTCCAGATGTGGTCTGACGAATGTGTTGCACAAGAGAAGTATGTAATATGTTTGTATAAGTAATCCTCCTTGGATTTAATTGCAATTCTTTTGGCTATATATCCATGCATCCTTGGCGCCTTTTTAACTGCTAAATATCCATGCCTTTTCTTGATTGTTTGGTGCTTTTAGGCAAATATTGACCAGGAACTCAACAACATTCTGAATGTGTAATGCATATTATTGTTAGCAATTCTATTGCATGTCTTAAAGTGTATTGCTTTTTTTTTCTGTTTAAAGCTACACCTTAGTGGGACCGGTGCATAGGCAGTGTTATGATTTTGGTTGGAGCAACCGTGTTCCGACTTGTGAAAGTAAGCACTTCTTTCATATTAAGAGCTTAACTGTGAGCAAATTAATGTTTTTGACCTTTTTTTTTTTTCATGTGTCTCATGCATACTAGCAAGTGTGCCTTGAGATCGCAGTAATAATGACATTGAGGCCACTTAAAAAGATAAGAACACTAATGCTAGACTTGATTAGATAAACTGAATATTTAATGTTTGGTAGACTTGCCGTATTCACTGAACTCCTGCATGATGCATCATTTCTGGTATGTTAATGCCTCTTGTTATTTCTCCTCAGTTGTGAAATGTGACGATCCTCCTAATATAGCCAATGGAAAAATCGTCAGTCAACCTACAAAAGAATTCCCGGAGTACAGGGATATAATTGCATACTCCTGTAATGACAACTACAACCTTGTTGGGGACTCAGAGATTGTATGCAATGAATTTGGACAATATAATGGCACAATCCCTTCCTGTAAAGGTATGATATGCAAGACCTCATGACACTTGACTGTGGGTACCGCAGGATTTCCTTAGACTGGGAATATTTGGGGAAAATGTTTTTTTTTTTTTGCTGATATGTGCGAAACGGTGCACCATTTGTCAGCAAAAATAGAATGATTAAGTTCCAGATTTTTAAATCCTCTGGCTGTTGACCAGCTGAATTATCAAATGATGTAAACGCAATCGTCCCTCAGCCATTGTCGCTCTCTGCCGTCCATCATCTGATGATTTGACTTGTAACTTCTCACATTCACAAGTATTGCAAATTTGACTGAAATGGGTGTGTGGCAACTTGGGCACATTAACTAGTTTGGGATCACATTTTAGCACGGCAGCTTTAAAGGTGGGCATAGCTGGGGATTAAATTTAAAAACTGTTGTCCATTTTATAGCTATGTAATGTAATATATATATATATATATATATATATATATATATATATATATATATATATATATATATATATATATATATAAAGAGCATAAACTTAGTACATATGTTGTATAAACCTTGTCTCAACATATGAATGATGGGTTTTGACTATTTCAGAAAAATGCCCATTTTGTGACCTTTTACATTCCTTCATCCATAGATGCCTATCGGGACGACCCGTAACATCAAGCGTCCACACATACTGATTTGAATTTGATGAAACGTTGTGTGTGTGTGTGTGTTTGTATGTATATGTATAACCCCAATTCCGATATGATTGGGACAAAGTGTAATTTGTGAATAAAATCAAAATGTAATGACTTTAAGATCACATAAGCCAATATGTAATTTACAATAGGACATGGATAACATTTCAGATATTGAAACTTAGACATTTTATATTTTTATCCACAAAATTATTATTATTTCAAATTTTCTAGCTGCAACAGGTCTCAAAAAAGTTGGGACACAGGCAAAAAAAAAAAAAGGCAATTCATGTATAAGAGAATCAGCTGAAAGAACATTAAGCAAATAAAGTTAACTGGTATCAGTTGTGTAACATGATTAGCTATAAAAAGGATGTCTTAGAGAGGCTGAGTCTCTCAGAAGTAAAGATGGCCAGAGGCACGCCAACCTGTGAAGGGTTGCGTAAAAAAATTGTGGAATACCTTAAAAACAATGTTTATCAATGTCAAATTGCAAAGGCCTTGGAGGTCTCATCATCGACAGTGCATAACATCATCAAAAGATCGAGAGAAACTGGAAAAATCTGTGCTTAAGGTACAAAGCCGAAGACCTTTACTGGATGCCTGTGATCTTCGAGCCCTCAGACGCCACTGCATCACTCGCCGGCTTGATTCTGTCATTGACATTACTAAATTGGCCCAGGAATACTTCAAGAAACCACTCTCTGTAAACGCAGTCTGCCGTGCCGTCCACAGATGCCACCTAAAACTGAATCATGCAAAAAGGAAGCCATTGTTGAGCATGATCCAGAACTGCTGCCGTGTTCTGTGGGCCAAGGCTTATTTAAAATGAACTGTAGCAAAGTGGCAAAGTGTCCTGTGGTCAGACGAGTCCAAATTTGACATTCTTGTTGGAAATCATGGGCGTCGTGTCCTCCGGGCTAAAGAGGAGAAAGACCACCCCTCCTGAATCAGCGTTTAGTTCAAAAGCCAGCATCTCTGATGGTATGGGGACGCATTAGTGCATATGTTGTGGGACACTTGCATGTTTTAAAAAACACCATGAATGCTGAAAGATATATTAAGGTTTTAGAGCAACATATGCTTCCCTCCAAATGACCTCTACTCTAGGAAAGGCCTTGTGTATTTCAGCAGGGCAATGCAAAACCACATAGTGCAGGTATTACTACAGCATGGCATTGTAGTAGAAGAGTCCATGTGCTGAACTGGCCTGCCTGCAGTCCTGATCTTTCACCGATTGAGAAGATTTGGCGCATAATTAAATGAAAAGTCCATCATAGGAGACCCAAAACTCTCCGATAACTGAAGCCTGTATTAAACAAGAGTGGGGTCAAATTCCAATGGCTAAACTCAAGAAACTTGTCTCCACAATAGCCTAGATGCCTCCACTCTGTGTTAAAAAGAAGAGGGGATGCCACACCATGGAAAACAGGCCCCTGTGGCAACTTTTTTGAGACCTGTAGCGGCCATCAAATTTGCCACGAGCTCATTTTGTGGATAAAATTTCAACATTGGCCGCGTTATTTTTGTTCCATTGTGGATAAAATACTGGCTCGTGTGATTTGAAAGTCATTGCATTTTGATTTTACTCACAATTTACACTTTGTCCCAACTATTTCAGAATTGGGGTTGTTTATAAACTTCTTTGGAATTCCATTTCACCCCAACTGGATGTGGCAAGGTGACAGACCAGTGGAGTCACAGTTTTACTTGAACTTCTAGTTACCCAATGGCTTAATTTTACTCTCAACATACAAGTCATCATGCTTTGAAATGCCCAAAGCTGCTTCACCTCAATGGAAGTGCCATTTTGTCAAGGGCTTCTATTATTGATTTGTGATCAGCCATGCTTCAACTGTGTTTGAGCAATACCTGACAGTATATGAATTATTTACATGTGTTCCATTTCAGTTGAAGTTGGAGCATGACCTTGCCGGCCTTTTAAACGCAGAAATGTGGCTCAATTTGTAATGCTGTTAAGTGTTGTGCTTCTCTTGCAGAACTGAACTGTCCAACCCCAGACATTCCAAATGGTCGTCGGGTTCAAGGAGGTCCACCTCCTTACAAACTGAAATATTTTGTTGTGTATGAATGCAAGGATGGCTATGAAATGCAAGGATCAAGCAAAATAGTGTGTGAAGCACAGGGGTGGTCACCTGAAATTCCAACATGCAATCCCGGTAAGATTTCCGCTGTGTGACTGGTGACTGGGTTGAGTTTTAGTGGTTTCATTGCAGGTTATGGCTGGAGGCTTGCAGTGTCGCAGCAGTAGCAGCCCAGCCTCCCCTGGGCAGTGATGGTGGATAAGCTGCGTAGTTCCACTGATCTCTTGGCTGCCAGCCAGGCATGGTTTCCGTGCTTGTGCTAACCAAGAACATGCTGACCTCCCTATTGTCCGATGGCTTGGTCTACGAATAGTCAGCGGTGTGTCTGCATTGTAACGGATTCAGTGAGAGCGGGAGGGCAGTGAGTTCCAGGTTTTTGTGCCTGCCTTTTTTTTTGGGTCAATTTTGTTTGAGTTTCAGCTGGTAGAAATCAGGGATAGAATATAGACGATGAAACATGAAAAGGGGAAGGTTTTAGATGGGGTGACGTTTTGATTCATTTTTGTCACCTCCAGTATCTAAAATGGGTGTGGAAATGTGTTTAAATTCTGCCTATTTGAGTTCCTTTTGTACACTCTCCAGTAAATGGGCACATTGAGGCTTGTGTTGACTTATCATTTCTTGAATGAAATTACCCATGTCTGCTGTAAATTGCAAAGATTACTGAAATTGGTTTTGAGCACACTGTTCCATGACTTTTCTGAGAATAAGGACTTAATATTGTGGGTCTTAACAGGATGAGTAAGTAAACTTCAGTACTTCTTAGATTGCCATGAGTGGGAGCTGCGGAGGCTATGCTGGACCCCTGCAGTCCACTGTCTTGTCTGAATTGGCATAAAGGAGAGAAGGGGTGTGGCCATTTGGCTAAGCTGCACGTTATGGATCTTGATGTTTCTAGCCCCAGTGTAGCCACAATAGGATCCGTGCAGTAGTAGGGCCCCTGGGCAAAGCCCCTAACCCCATGTTGCTCTAAGGAGAATTGACCCCTGCGTATTCAAGTCAGCTGTGAGTCAAACTTTGGATAAAACGCAACAGCGTAATAACTGCAGTGGATTGTAGGGGAGTGATGTGCCTGCCTGTGACACCACTCGCTAAGTGTTTGTGAATTGGAGCTTGTCTTGGACTGATTTGAAGTTAGTCTGTGTGTTTATTTCATTCTGCTGCATTTGAACATTTTTAAATTTTGCTTTCCTCAGTTGTTCAACCACCAAAACCACCAACAGAGAAACCTGGCACAACTAAACCAGGTGACTTTTCTTTACTTATACCCTAGTGGAAGTTGTTCCCTTCTACTGTGCTTTTGCTTTAAAGCTTTCCTTTGGCCAAAAAAAAGTGAAATTCAAATTTGACACTACTTTGTGAATTTGGTATCAAGAAATGGATATTTTGCATTTATTTTCTTGTAAAATGTTGGGTTAATGTTTCGGGGGCATATAATTTTTCACCTGTCCATCTGTCTGTCCGCACTTTGCCATGGCTATAACTTTTGATCGGCTCACGATAGGACTTTGATACTTGGCATATGCATTACTTGTGAGAAGGCATTTCAGATGGGGTCATGACTTTTGACTTTGTGACCTTGACCTTGGAGCATGACGTTTGGTGACAACTTTAACATGGGCCATAACTTTTCATTAGCTAGTAATAGGCATTTGATACCTGGCATATGTACTCCTTGGGATAAGGCCTTTCTCATGAGGTAATGCATGTTGACCTTGTGACCTTGACCTTTAACCTTTGACTCATGATAGGCCCTTAATGGTTAGCATGTGCTAATGTTAATGTTATGCACGGGGGCATCAGTGTTTCACAAACACATCTTGTTATAATTTCATTGGGAAGGCCCCTAAAAAAAGTGCTGTGGGTGCGAACAGGATTGCGTAACTGTGTGAGGTCATTGGTTGAAATTGCTCACACTGCTTGCATACATACAAAGGCGTTTGCGTGCATTGTTGTCCTGTTGCTTCCGAAAAAGCGAGGAGATCTTGTAATGCAGTTCGGCGTCTGTCCATTCGTCCGTCCTTCTGAAACAGTAACTCCTCCTAGGCCGTTAGACCAATAGGGGTGTCACGATTCGGTTCGGTCCATCGAAAATCGGATCGTAAGTTATACGGTTCGATTCGTCCAGCATTAGTTTCTTTCTGATTCATTAATTACTTACTTGACATTTTATTTCATCTTGAAACGCAAGAAATCTAGATGTAAATACGTTGTCATTACGTTCGCGGAAGTGAATGTTATGTTGACAGTGATATGGTTCATGCTCAGTGAAGTTAACTCTGATTGGACCATTTTCTCTCAATAGACCCATTTACTGTTTGCAAACAAAGCGGGCTGCGCCCGTAACTTGGCCACGGAAGTATGGCGAACCATAATAGCTTGTCAAGCTATGCGGGGGACTTAGCCTTCAAAGATCGCAAATTCTACCTAAAACAATTAACATTGACAAATGGCAACCAATTTCCAGATTCGTATGGTATCAGTGAGTGGGTAGATGACGTTAGTGGCCCAGTATTCCGTGGCCTGATATTTATATACATTTGATCGAGAAACCTGCCGTGTTCACTAGGGAGGAACTACGAGCATACAAGTCACTGGATGCTTATGACTGCGATATCTGCGGACATAAGCAGAATGATAAATACCACGACAGACTTGGAGTTTTGTCTCTCGAAATCAGAGGTCCTCCCTAGTCAAACACAAGGGCATAAAACCGCTGTATATGCAGAGATGCCATTACGTTTCTCCTCTTATTGGCATTTACTTTTCTGTGCCGTATTCAGCGATTATTCAATCAAAGCGCACAGAAGAAATTCACTCGCGGAATTTAAGTCATTGTGCATCAAGTTAATCAGTTTCACGTCCATTACGGTGAATTTCCCTACTAATGACAATGAAATCGATTATGACTCGGGAATTCTCAGGCTTGACTTTAATAAGGGATTAAAAGCTATGGAATTGCATAAAAACGTTTCAAATTGTCTTATGTCATTAATACAATTTAAACGATCATGAAACACATGCATTATTTCCAATCCCTGTGTAAAGAGAAGCACGAAAAGTTCGGAGTCATAATCGCTTTCCATGTTACTTTTGATGAGGTGCACCTGTACGCAAGTGAAACGGAAACTTAAATGCACAAGGATTTTCATTCCGCATGTAAATCTCATTAAGCGTTCAATGAATAATTACGGACTCCGGTGAATAAGCCTAAAAAATACGGTGAATAAGCCTAAAAAATGCGTAAGACCTACAGCGGATGCGTGAGACTTGGCATCTTTTATGACGCATGGGTTATGATAAAAATTAAACAAACCGAAAACTACGTCCTGACAGCTAATTGTGCCTGCATGGCAGGCCAAGTATTATTTTGTATTGTTGGCTTGCTAGCTAGCGAGTTTGACTGCGAAGTTGTTATGCAAACATGAAATCTGCTTCGGTTTACCATTATTCTCTCGTATTTCATTTAAAGTCTGTAACCATGAGACGCGCGTCAAAAAATTGGCTACATCACTTTCAACGGAGAAACGCACGTGCTTTTTAGGTTAGCTATTAAACTATTTCGCCTTGTCATGGGTGGTGGCACACACGCATGCAGTTGTCGAAACCGATATACCTACTTTTTAACCAAGTCGCAGTTTTGAGTGGAAATCCATTATTTTGTGCGCATTTAAGTTATCAAGCGATCAACAGTTAGACAGAACCTAACTCCAGGTACACTGCTAAGAATTTAACACTACTAAGTTAGCTTGCTAGCTAGCCCATTTGCTGCTGGGTGGAGTAAAGTGAATCAATCTTATTTTACTAGATAGTATTTCTTGTTTAATGTTCCTTGTTGCTAAAGTAAACCAGTGAAAGCCTACTAAAAGGACTGTTCTTAACTTCTTATTCTCAAGTAGACTACTGGTTTTTGTACTGTCACATGTGACAAATTATGATATTATGACATATAGTGATAACAGAAACTTGTAAGGTTTTTCTGAATGCATGTTTATTGCATGTTCTGTTTATGTTCACTGTGAGTGATAGTGAGACTGGCTGAGCATTAGTTGCCAAAGTAAAATTATATTAATCTGTATTCTGACTTTGTCTTTAATGAAGGTGAATCGAACCGAAATGAATCGAATCGAAGGCCTTGAATCGAGATTCGAATCGAATCGTGGGATAGGTGAATCGTGACACCCCTATAGACCAATCAACCTGAAACTTTGGTGTGTGTAAGGTAGTGACCCAGAGGGGTGCACAACATGTTTAGAATTTAAATTAATTTCCTCTTCTGGCCACCAGGGACCTTTTTGTGAAAATTGAAAAACAGCCATAAGTTCCTTATGCATTGAGCTAGGATGCTCAAATTTTTATGGGTGGTGCATGGGATGACCCTTCATCACATATTAGACGGGTTTTTGATTTGGCCTCATTCTGACCGTTTTCTAGGTCAAATGGCATCAGGTGTGCCAATCGTTGAAAAGGATGGCACGTTTTGTAATTACTCAACGTAGAAGGCGGCAAATTGGTATGGATATGCATCATGGTGATGGCAACCTACATGCCAAAAATTTATGTCCTGTGATTGATATTTTGGCCACTCGGAGGCTTTTTGTGAAAAAAGAAAAATGGCCATATCTACCTTATGCAACAGCGTAATAACTGCGGTGGATTGTAGGGGAGTGATGTGCCTGCCTGTGACGGCACTCGCTAAGTGTAAGTGAATTGGACCTTATCTTGGACTGATTTGAAGTTGGTCTGTGTGTTTATTTCATTCTGCATTTGAACATTTTTAAATTTTGCTTTCCTCAGTTGTTGAACCACCAAAACCAGCTACAACACAGAAACCCGGCACAACTAAACCAGGTGACATTTCTTTACTTATACCCTGGTGGAAGTTGTTCCTCTTTGCTGTGCTTTTGCTGTAAGGGGTGATCTGAGGTTAAATGAAAAATTACACCAGGAAACGACTCAGAATTAATCTATAGAGGTATATGTAATAACCACCAAAAAAATACAAGTTGGCATTTTTATGTTTATGCGGTTGCCATGGTAACCTAGCAAGTTCATTGAATATGCAGAAAACTTCTGGCACCAATTCCTCTTTAATTCCATAATAGAATTCAGTTTTCTTTCATCATTTAAAAGCCATTGCTTATCCAAATGCAAGGACATAGTCAGTCTTTGTCCAATTTATCAGTTTTGTGATTTTGGGGCATTTTACTCATTTTGAAATTATTTTGCGCAGAATCTGACATACTCAAAATATTCGAAGTATGTAATAGATAGGGAAATTTTGTCTACATTATTGCATTTATAATGAAGTAAAGTACCTGCAGCCCAAATTTAATTGATTTTCAATGATAAATAATGTTATGGCTGCCACAAACATGAGAAATGAGGAAAAAGTAATGCCTTAGGAAATCAATGGAAAATGCATTGGACCGCATTGAAAAGTTGAGTTCAGTTTTTAATCCTTGTACCAATTAGTGATTTTTATCCCCCCGGCGTGTAATGCGGGGGGATATAGCGATAGCCATGTACGTCCGTAATCATTTCATTTCTGGAGCATAACTCAAAAACCGTTCAATATCTCTTCACAAAATTTGATATGTAGATCTGATATATCATGTAGATGTGCCTTTTCGTATTTAGGAATTTCTTGAGCAGTTAATCCATGAATGTGGGGAGCCAGATGGCTCTTGTTAAAGGTGGGTTATTATAGAATATTTTTATTCAAAAAAAATTTTTTTGGAAAAATGATCAAATTTAGCCCATTTTAACCCCAGATCACCCCTTAGCTTTCCTTTCACCAAAAAAAGTGAAATTCTAATTTGACACTACCTTGTGAATTTGATATCAAGAAATCGATATTTAGCATTTATTTTCTTGTAAAATGGTGGGCTAATGAAATAAAATGATTTTCATAATTTGATTGGGAACGCCCCTAAAAAAGGTGCTGCAGGTGCAAACAGGATTGCCTAATTGTTGCGAGATCATCGGTTGACATTGCTCACACTGCTTGCATACATACAATGGCGTTTGCGTGCATTGTTGTCCTATTCTTTCATTTTTGCTATAGTAGACTTTCAAGTCTTTCAAACGATAACGTTTGGAAAGACTTAAACCCGTTATAACAAGGGGATTTTTGGCACTTCGTTTTATAGTTCTTGCTGTAGCGTACCGTTTTATAAATACTGGGCAGTGAACACTGACATGAGCCCTGTTGGCATTGAGACTAACCCAACAAATTGGCAAACCAGCATTTTAGATCATGTTAATACTTTGCTTGGGATTTCTCTTTGTCCAAGGTACTGTAGGGCTTTGAAATTTGAAGCTTTTATCGTTTGCTTTTAATTATGAAGAAAAAGTTTTGTTTAATTTTACTGAATGGCATCTGTCTTCTCTTGCTTATGTTTATTGGAATGACTGATTATTAATTGGTATTAGAACATAATTGGAGTTAAATTGGCATGGTTTCAATATGAGTTTCAGTTTTAAGGAGAGTCGGAGCGGAGTTGGATTCTTGGTTGCATAAAGTGATCATAACTGAGCAAATGAGACCGTTTTACAACTCAGACAGTCCTCTCATGTTCCTGTACAACTCAGACAGTCCTCGTTCATGTTCCTGTACAACTCAGACAGTCCTCGTTCATGTTCCTGTACAACTCAGACAGTCCTCTCATGTTCCTGTACAACTCAGACAGTCCTCGTTCATGTTCCTGTACAACTCAGACAGTCCTCGTTCATGTTCCTGTACAACTCAGACAGTCCTCGTTCATGTTCCTGTACAACTCAGACAGTCCTCGTTCATGTTCCTGTACAACTCAGACAGTCCTCTCATGTTCCTGTGTGCCGCTATCCAGCTCCCCTCGGCCTCATCCCACGTATTTTAAGTGGTACTTTAGCTGCTGGTAAAAAGCAAAATTAATTTATGCACGAGAATGAATGACAAGATAATTGATGAATAATGTGTATTAGCTCGTGGAAGGTGGATGTTCAGGTTAGGAGACGGCAGAAATTTTACAGTTCAGCACTCCTACCATCCTGAGCAGAACCCTGGACTGTGAAGAGGTTCAGCCCATGGCGTTGAAGATCATGCGACCCAACACACCTGTTTTCTAGGGGCGGACCACAGTGCCTCAAAAAATGATCAATTAAAACTGGAAAATAATTCATAATCACTAAACAACGTTAATAAGGGACGAATGATTGACCATATCAGTGCAATAAGACCACGTGTCTTCATAATTAAACGGGTAAAAATATGGATAAATGTCATCCTTTGATTTATTTTTAATAATTATTTACCTAGAGTTGGATCTGAAGTACAGGGTTGGTCAGGAAAGCGCAGTTTTGGCAAAATCTTTCAACATTCCTCCAAAATACAACCTTTGTCAGATTTCTCCATTTTTAATCAGCCCCAGTATATACTCTTCCAAAAAAGAAACTGTACAAATATTGAATTATTGATTACACTTTCTTTTCAATATGTTTTCCACATTTGTCAAAACATTTCATGTGTAATAAATTGATGCTAACAACAATGTATAGTTTATTTTTTGGAAGAGTATAGTATAGCTTAAGGAGTGACGTATCCTTAAGCCCATATTTTGAAGTCTTTGAATTTTGCCGTGCAGGTAACTCCGAAATAGCCTTTGCTTGGCCCCTGCTTTGCATGTCCTCGAAGCAAATGCGTCTTCCGCGTGCCTGTAGGAGTCAGTATGGCTGACACGTGGACCTGTAAAATCCCTCTTGTACAAGCGCTGTGCCTTTCAGAGAGCACTGTCGTGTCTGGGCTACGGCAGCTCTATCCCTGTGAAACTGCTAACGGTCTGCTAGCATGTGCAGTTTTTATGTGCCATTAGGAAATGCCAGCTGGGAGTTTTTTTTTTTTGGCTAAACTGTAGTTTAAACATCGCTTACCATAATGTGACAATTAATGGGAAACCTTTCCTATTCACTTGACTGTTACAGCCTATATTTTGAGCACCTTTCTTGAAAATGGTTTTGGTGGCGATGGAAGCAGTAGACATCCCGTTTCAGGTGTGGTGAGCGTAATTGCACTGCCTGGCTGCAGATTTGTTTTCTCAGGCTTGCAAGTTGCCAGCTCTGTCTCTTTGTCCACCTTTTAAATGGACTCCCCCCCCCCCCCCCCCCCTCCATTTGATTATCAGGCCAAAAAGAAGCCACCCCACCTCCAAGACCCCCCCACCCCACACTGCCACCGGGTAACTTGCTGTTGTATTTTTGTCTCTGCTTTCTAGGAAATCTTATTTCAGATCTTGCCTTGAAAACCAATGACTTAAGCCTCATTTAAACATTTAAGCAGGGAAAAATATGATCTCTAAACGGATTGGTTGTTTTTACTTTCCTTTTGGAGGAGTCTGATAATATTATCCTGCTAATGTTTTGTATCTGAAAGAATGGATTGTCAGCTGTTAGATCCTAGTTAATGGAATGAAATAGGAGTTGTGTCTTAACTTTGCAAAATTGTCTTTTTCTTTTTGAGACGGGCACGTGCATTACAGATATTTTTCTTTACTTGTCACATTGTATATTATTGTACTCAACAAGAATTGATAGAATATTACCTCATATCCACAAATGATGTTGCTACCTTTTCGTGATGCATTTTAACCCTTAGAGCACTATATAGAAATATTGTTGCTCATTAATTCAAGATATCAAATTTAAAGCTGTTGAAAACCAATCATTTGGCAACTTGTTTGGAAGTGGTCCTGCAGGGGAGCTCATAAACAAGTTGCCGCATGATTGGTTTTCAGCAACACAAGAAATCTCAATATTATAGATTTTATTATTTCAGCGCTCTGAGGGTTTAAGTGGTTTTTTTGTCTTTGTACAATGACTGTATCCCTTTTATCTGAAACAGACAATGGGCTGAAAATTGGACTCGGAGTAGCTGGTGGTATATTAGGAGTTTTAGGTAAGTTAACCCAATAAAATCTACTGGCCTATATAGAGTAATAAAGAGATGACGTCACATTGGTGTTGGTAATTTCCCATCCCTTTTACCCATAGACTTTTTAAAGTTTCTTTATTTTTTTTATTTATTTTTTTATTTCTTGAACACTTTCCGTTGTTTTAAAGCCTCCGTCGATTTAGAGATTTTACGTCATATTTCTGAGTAACAACAAATGTTGTTTTTCGTGACCAGAGTCAGGTATAATTGAAATCATTTAAATTTTTTGCCACCATGTAATCTTAAAAACTAAGTGCTGAAATAATCACAATTCACTGAATTTAGCAATTAATATTCACCATGTGAGGCTAGCCGAGTAAGCAAACGGACAGTTAGCTGGCTAACTTAGCCTGCGAGCTAGTTTGCGGACTTCAGTAGCTGACTAATGTCAATAGTTTGCAATATGTAAATGCCAGTTCGCGAAATGCTTCCCGCTCAACACCAGGGAAGTAGCCAAATAATGGCTTTTCACCATTTTTTTTTTTGACTTAACTAGCTAGTTAGCTATTTCCCTAGCTTAGCCATTTACAGTCGATGAATTTTAATGCTAGTTAGCTTGCTAAATAACAATAAGTGACATTAAATGACCATGTAATGTTTCTATCGATTTAGCTATGTGCACAAGATATAATAAACTCACTAGCTGGCTTGCTAGGTGGTATACTAGCATAGCTAAATGCTAGATAGTTAGCAAAATGGCAAAGTAAAGATTCGTTGTGATCCATTCATTTCTAGGAATGTAGCTCGCTAACAGTGGCCTGCTACTTAGTTACAGTTGCACAGACATGGACAATGGCAATTTGAGGCACTGATCAACTACCGTCATGGTACGTTTTGAACCTTTACTGAAACTGAGGTACCCCATTGGCTGGGAACAAATCACGGGGTACTCACCCGCTTATGCAATGGAAATGTTTCAGAGAAGTGTACTACAAACTGGACTATAAGTGCAAAAGCATATAATTTTTGACAATAAAAAACAAATTTGATGTGATCATTTGTATGTTATACCCCATAGACTAATCTTGGAGCAAGGTGGTTCATAAAATTAATGAGTTTTAGCAATACCGAAAAGTATCCGAAGACCATTATAAATTCCCAAAGGGATTTTACTTCCGACACCAGAAGCTAAGTAGCCGTGACATCATCACTTTAGTACTCTATATCAGTCTGTCAAATGCAGTTACTGTATTCAAACCAGTGGAACCTCAGGTCTATTTTAAATTCTAGTGATTCTTCCAAATATGTCCCGTTGACTGACTAGGAAATGTGTAAGAAATGGTGTACAAGATCAAGATATTTCTCATTCGATGTAATTCTGGGGCCATAAAAACATGGCATCCAGGGTTTGAATATTTTTGTCAATGTAAATATGATGTAGCGTCAATGAAGTGCTGCAGGCTGCCACCAGCAGATACAGAGTATGTATGTGACATTGTCCCACGATAGGAAAAAAATGCTATTTTAATGTTAAATCTAAATAAGGGAAAACATAAATGAAAAAGTTAGTGTCCAAGGGGTTAAAATGAAACACCCGCACTGTACCTTTATGCATAAATATCTTCATTTTCATAAATAAAATCTTTACATGAAATTTGTTATTATTTTATTTATTCATCTTATTTTGTGATTTTATTGCAGAAACGCTAACACAATTGTGTATGCTTGTACCCAAATTCTGAATTTGGTATTCTTTTCCCCTTGACAGTGATGGGATGCGTGCTGTGTTTCGTTGTACCATTGCTCAAGAAAAAAGGGTGAGTCCATTGAAGTGATTTGGTGTGTTGATTGCAATATTCTTCTACGCTTCTCTCCTCTCGCTCGCTCTTCTTTCTGTGTGTGTGTTCGCGCGTGTGTATGCATGTACTTTTTCTGGCTATGAATGAATGCACCTGATAGTTTAAACGTGATGCAACAAAAAATTCAATTTAAAGTAAAATGATGATCAGTACTCGTGCTTAATATCACTATATTGGATGTCTTTGGACATGCTTTGTGCATTGGTCCCTCAGTCACAGATGAGCCTTACATAGCATTAGTCTCTTTAGTTTGTGCGTCTGGATAATAGGGCTCGGAATTACGACCATTTTGGTTGCATAATTAACACTGTGCGGCCCAGTGACGTGTGGTCGGAGGTTAGTTTGGTGAGGCAGAATCCTGTACACAGTGTGAACTTTGGCCGCAAAACAGTCGCAATTTCGAGCCCTGATATTATTTGTGAGGTAATTCCATGTCAAACTAGAAAGGCACTCAGAGAGCGCAGACCTCCGCCAGGGGGCAGCAAAGCCCAAAAGCACGGTAATTGGAACTCCGGCCCATGGAAAGACTTGAAATCTTGAACTTTGGCGTATATCTCAGCAGTACTTTGGCCTAGATATGCCAAAATATAATCACCTGTTCCTTGACTTAACACCCACCTTCTCTGAAAATTTCATCAAAATCTGTCCTTAACTATTTGAGTTATTTTGGAAACCAACAGACAAACAAACAAACCCAGGCAAAAACATAACCTCCTTGGCGGAGGTAATCAACAGATTTTAGAAAATTTTCCCAATTTACCATCTTGGATTTGCTGCATATTTTATGTAAACAGTATATTTGCTCTTAACGACTAGCGAGCAAAATTTCAGGTCATCGTATGTTTCTGAGGTATGGATGGCTTAAAAGAGGAATTTAAGTCTTGATAAGTGAGCGTTGCTAAAAATGTAACCGTTCCATTAGTCTTTACTTTGGAACTATTCATTTTACATACATACTTTAGAACAATCATAGAAAATTATTAGTTGAACTTATAAAATGGCTCTCTGAAAGTTGCATATGTGTCTGGAGATGGAAAGACCCTATGGTGGGATGGGTATTGTTCCCTGTACAATCAGAGTTGTGTCAAAGGCACGATTTCTTCAAACCCTTAGTTTGAAAGACAGTTGTTCTTGCTGTGAAGGCCCAGTATAGCATTTTCAGTGCCGCAACTAACGGGCTGCTTGGTTATGATGTCCAGTAAAACTTTTGTACAAATAGCTGGGTTCCATCAGTTTTAACAGTTATGAGGAGGTCAAAGTGGAGGTGTGCTGTAAGATTTGGGTCCTGTGTTTGTGGGGAACTCTGGAATGTGAAGCCCTGATAAAGAGTTGAGTCCGACGAGTTTTCAGGAGGTGGTTTGGAGAAACTTTTTCTGTGGCCAAGCCTTCGGCAACCTGCCATTAATTTTCCTCTTCTGACATTTTGCCTTCAGCTCCTGGTACGATGTCTGTTTTTACAGTTGGACAGAGCGGATACCATATCTTATTTTTACACACCTTGCAGCCATAAGTATTTGCTAAAGATTTTAGCAGCTCCTCTGAAAGGGCAAATTTTAGAAAAAGACTGTCTCCCACCTATGAATTTATCGCAAACCTGACTTTTGCGCCCCGTTTCTGTTGACTTGGCCACTGTGCCGCCCATGTTTACAAGTAATTGATTTTGGCTTGCAGCTCTCTGGGCCACAGAGGAAAGGTGACGAAGGTAGTTCCAGATGGCGGCCATCTGTAATGACACCCATAGTAAGAAATTAAGCCGTATTGCCTTGCCCAGTTTCCATTCTTTTACGACCAGAAAGTTCTAATTATGCCTCCTCCTTTGAAGGTATGGGGCACATATTGTTTTTGCCCAGTTTCCCCTCTGTCCGCATCAGCGTTCCCACCATTTCCGGACCATAACTCAGAAACTGTTTGATATCTTTCCATGATCATTTGCACTCATCCGCATCAGTTTGCAGATATTCATTTAGCCATTTTGAGTATTAAACCTCTAGTTTCTTCCTAAATATCTGAACATCAATGAGGGGCGGCTGCGTTGGGGTGGGGGGGGGGGAGACATTTGGTTTTTTTTGCCTTAAAAACGATTTCTAGTTTTTCTGTTAGTTTGAGCTGCGGGTTTTTTTTTATTTAAAAAATATAATGGCATCTTAAAATGGTTTCAGGATTAACTTGGCTTTACCCTCTCCTGCCTACAGCAATTGTATTTCCTGCATTTTTATCGCTCTCGACCTTGTACTGCTATGTGCCTGTGAACTCAGGAATTCTGTCGGTAATGCCTAACCCAAGCAAAACATTTTTGAGAGTCTCATACCCGGATAGAGTTTTCGTCCCTTCCTGCATCATGAAAAACGACAGTTGGCCTGCTAGAGATTATGCAATCAGAATGTCACAGAGCTGGTATGGAAATTAGCCATTGTTCTCTTGAAGGCAGCTCATACGGGTATCTGAACATTGGGCATTTTAATCTGCTGAACTTCATTTTCGACAGTTATTTCTTTCCTTCATTAACCTTGAAAGCTCTAAATGCCGCTGGGGAGCTCTCTTCAATAAGTTGCCGGATGATAGGTTTTCAAAAGCTCGAGACATTAAAATTTTTAAGCATTTTAGATTTCTGCGCTCCTAAGGGTTAATCGACTCCTCAAGAAATTTCTTTATTCGCTTCCATGCCAGACCCCAGTGGCCAGTGTGTAGCAGCCAATGGGTAGCGCAAATCAACGGCTGGCAAACTGCATCAGTCTTTCACGATGGAAACTACGGTGTGATGGTTGTTGATAGTTGCTGAGATATAGCTGAGGGAAATTGTGTGGGTTTGATTGCGGGGAAATTGCTTGGGTTTGTCTGAAGGAAATCGAGTAGCGTTTGTGTGGGACATTGCTTGAAGAGGATCGCTCTGTATCCTCATGGAAGGTTTGGCTCTGGTTTGTGTCCTGAGAGGGGGGAAATATGTCAACAATATACAGAACTGCTTCAGTTGGAGGAAGTAAATTCTATTTATTTGGAGCACCAGTTAGTACTTCCAAACTTCCAAAGTTTCGATGTTGTCAATCTTGAATCTTTGAATCTTCGCTTTCATGGTCAGAAAGTATTTTGTTGTCAAAGTTGACCATTTTTGTTATTTTTGCATGTTTCTCTTAAAGTCTAAGAATCTTGGAGTTGGACCACTCTTGCACTACTATCTATATTTCACAGGTGGAACTAAAATCTTTTGGCCCATTATTACATGAATAGATAATACCATCAGCATGAAAAATATGGGTCTAACTCGGAAAATTTGAAAATCGGAGTTAGACCATTATTGTTCTGAGGGGCTCAGTTAAGCCCGGCATTTCTGTTTAAACTTTCCATTTTTGCACAGTTGCTGACAAATTATGCTATACTAATTTTATTAGTATTACACTTTTTATCAGTCAATTCCAGTTGTCGATTTGTAGGATTGTTTTGGACTCTCGTGAGCCAAACGTTTCCAATAACTGCTGAGGGCCAACAAGTCCTAATTCCAAGAGAAAAAAAAAAAACACTGAAAAAGATATACGTGAGCATTTCCAGAATTTGCAACATTTTTATTTGATGTAATATTTGGCTTCAATCCACATTTGGCAGCAAATATAGCAGATCAAAGATGAAAATTTTCGCTGCGGTCAAAAACTATTCTCCCGCTTGCCTCAGGTATGCACATTGGCGTATGAACCAAACCATGTTCTTCAGACTCTGGTTTGCTCTGACTGCGTGGATATGAGTGTGTGAGTGCATGTGTATACTTTCCGTGCAATGGATTATCATTCTATTTTGTCCCTGCCTCTTGCCTAATGCTTGCCAAGATTGGCTTCAGCCTCCCCAGCGACCGTGAGCTGGAATCAGTAGGGTCGATGAAGAATGGATGCTGGGCAGAAATTGCCTTTGTTCAGCACTCACTCACCAGCACTAACTCCTAACTTGGCTAATTTATCAATCATTACAGCTATTCTTACTTATGTGATCTGAAATTCCGGAGGTCAGCCCTGCCGAGACCTTTCTGCCCACTCTGCGTGAAACGCTCACAGACACACACAGACCACTTCATTAGGTGCTCACCTGTCTACTTCTTGGTAGCGCCCTTTGACTGGAGAACATCCGTGAAGTCTTCATACCATGGATTTGACCTGGTCCTGGAAAGTAAATTTGAATCAATACCAACTTAAATGAATTGTGCGGATCCTGCCAATTTTTTAAAAAATTATATAATTTCAATTTAAATTTGTTGGATGCTGATTCATGCTGCAAACCACCTATTCCACTTCGCCGTAAAAAAAGGGGGCTTTATTGTGTACTCAGATGATGAATTGGTGATACTAGGGATTGGCGAGCAACAAGCGGCGTCTGTGGAGATCTGCATATGAGTGTTGCACAGGCCACCAATTTCAACCCATTTGTTTCATATTTGTCGTGGGTCTTGTGTGTTATAAGGGCATAAAACCTATCGATTTTGGGAATGATTGCTTCAGAGGGTTTTGGGATGCACGCCAACCAGTGGGTGACCATCTGTCCAGTTGGAATGAGGTCTTGGGTTTGTAGACTATGATTTGGCTGATGTTGGTCATGCTTGTGGAACCATCTAGAAATGGTACTTGAGATGCTACCAACTCAATTTCCGTCAATAACTGTCCATGAAGGGATGTTCATGGCCTCTAACAGCTATTCTGCATTCATTTGACATTCCGTTTATTAAGGGTTTAACTCTCCCTATGGCAAGCTGCTGCCAAAGGCGCGGCGAATCCTACCTTTCCCTACGGTAAGCCGGTGCTAGCAGCATGGATGACCATTCGAGGTCAGAAATCAGTTGAGGATCGCGGTCATGGGCCACCTGTACTTTAATACTTTATATTGTCTTATTTTTGGGAAAAGTATTCCAAACAAACGAGACAATTTTATATAAAAGTATTCTGTTGGGAATGAGTTAATATGGACCACTTACACCCTCCATGCCCCATTGCATCTCCATCATCACCAGCCTATACTGTTGGCCCTAGGCAGGATTGTTCTTTTGATTAGTCCTTTGACCTTTATACTTAAGGTTCTTTTGCCCAAAGAGCTACCTCTTGTTAAGGCTCTATCGGCTTCAAATATTAACCGATTTTGAGGAAACTTCACACAGCATCATCACACCAAGGACCTGGTTGGAATTGCATTGTCGCCCAATCCGACCCAAGATGTCGACGTAGGCCGCCATTTTGGATTTGGTCCGTATAACAACTTCACAACTTGTCTGCTAACCTGATGGCTTTTGTATCTTCCCTACGTACTTCTGAGATGTTGACTAACTGTACTCCAGTTGAGTTCTGCTTCCCTGTAAGCTCCCGTTAAATTTGAAGCTGCATGATTCACTGTTTTTTCGAGCAGGGCCTTTGCATTAATAGGCAGGTGAGCTTACTGAAGTGCCTGGTGTACTGTACACACGCACGCACAGGCCCATACACTGCTGTTCATTTCTAACCGCTGTCGCACTCTCAGTGTAATGGAGAAAGTATTGACCGTATTTCCCTCTTTGAACACACTGTCCAGTGCGTACAACACAGGAGAAGACCACCAGAAGCGCAGCAAATCCCATGCCCATTCAAATCTCATATGAAGGTATCCCCCTGATCCTTTCCTCTGTTCTTGTTCACTCACTCCATTGTATTTTCCCCACAGCTCCAGAGTTTAACTGACTGCTGATGCCATTTCTTCCACCAGCGTCAAGACTTTAGTCCAGCGGCGTCCAATCTTTTATTCTTCGAGGGCTGGTTGTTCAGGTTTTTGCTTCGACTCAGCACTTTCAATTTTATTTACTTTTGGTTTAACCTCTAGCAAAGTCACCCAATCGCTTTCTCAGATCTTGGATGAAGGCTACTTAGTTTAAGCAGCTGTTTTGGTAACGACTGAACCAAAAACCTGCACCTAAACCTGCCCTCTGGAGATGAGATTGGACACCTGTGCTTTAGAAAACAGATTTTTGGAAGTAACAAATTTTTTTCTCCCTTTTTTTCTGCTGAGTATGTGTTTAATAGTGTAACCTGAGATAAGCTATTACTTAAATTTTAGCAAAAATGTTAATTGTACATGTAATAGAAAGTAGAAGTGGTGCTGGATGATGAGCGGCAGTAAAACTGATGTAAAATGAAATTAGTTGAAGTGAGGCCTCAGGTTACATGTTACTGACCCCAGGCCTGTTGGGTTTGCCCAGCCAGATGCAGAGGTGGAGAATCTTGCGTTAAGCAAGTCTCACCGTAACTCTCTTCTGCTTAAGAACTGATGGAGCGACTTGACACTCTCTGTCTGAGGACTTGTGTGAATTGGCATAATCGACACGATAGCAACACATTACTGGGGTTAATTTTTACCTTCTGACCGAGATTTTCCGCCTCCAGTCACCAGGAGTCTACTCACCATTTCGCATCTTGTCTGTCTGTCGTTATTCCAGCAGGGACACATATTAGCGAGAGCCAGCCCCCTCGAGTGAAGACTTCTGGGCGAGAACCGCCACTTTTGGATGCCCTGCAACTTGATGCGATGTTAAGGGAATTCTCTGCAACTTGCTGCGATGTTAAGGGGATTCTTTGCTTAGAAATGGGCCACTAAAAAAGGTCTGGTTTCACATACACAGGTTAAGCCTAGTCCAAGACTATATTCTATTATGAAAGGAGTTTCTCTCACAGCAAAGCTGTTTCGGTTCAGGACTAAGCTGAATATGTTCTGTGAAACTGGGTCATTGTGTATTTCAGTATTTTATTTTATTTTTTTTATTTTGACATTGCCTTTTTTCTAAAGGTAATGCGTTTTGCCTGTGTAATCTAACTGTGTCGGCTGAAAATTCGTCAGAAAAGGCTGCTTAAGCACACCCTAGGCTTTGAATGTGCTCACTGAGCCTCGCTAGTCCATTAGCATAAGCCTTCTGTATGTGTGTATGTATATATGAAGTACAAAAATAAGTGATTCTGGGCTGTTGCTGCGGATGTTTAATTTGCACTTGTGTATGCACTGGGAATGAATTTCTGACCACAGCAACACCTGTATAGAAATTTTTTAATTTGGTCTTTATACTCAATTTCCCACTTGAATCTTTTTTTTTTTTTAAATTTTGTTTTGTTGCTATTGTATTTGCAACATTTTGATGATTTTTAAAAAAAAAATCTCTTCCCTGAAATAAGCGATTTTTGCTCACAGCATCCAGTAAAGTTTTTGTGCTGTCAGTTAGCCTGTCTTTCTACTGGCTGGTCAAATATTGCACTATTTATTTTTTTTTTTCTTTTTTGACCTTTCCGGTCCCCAATAAGTGCCTTTTTGGTATGTTTATTTCTTTGTCACATGGTGGATTAGGTGACTGGTGAATGTATGGATGTAAAATTCTGTATCCTTTTCTGTGCTAGTCACAGCAGAGAATGCTTATGCAGTGTTAAAGGTAAATCCATATATATCTTGATCTTTAATTTTATGGGCTAAATTTATCTGCACCTCATCCAATTTTTGTCAAACTAAGTACAAAGAGCTGAAAACTATGTTAATGATTTGAAAATATTATTTACTTTGCTTTAAATTCAGACCGAGGTGACTGCAAATTGATTTCATATAGCTGGGGAAAATGTGTAAATGTGTGCTAGCATTATAGGAAACGCAGGTTTCAGTTTCTTTTGAAGCAGCAGACATTATTGATGACCAGTCCCTTGTATCACTTGTTATAACAAATTCTCACGCATTGGTTAGCTGCTCCGATGTTAGCCGGTTTAACATTCTGTCTGCAGTGAGCACTGCTTTGTGTTCACCGCTTGTTTATTTTAATGGGGGAGGACTTTCAGAGTTAACTCAAATTTCCTGACTGTTTATCTAATACTTGCATCTAATTCTGCTTTTCCTGTCTGATTGCCACACCTAAATTTCAGTCACTGAGTAACTGGCCTTGTTTGTGACTTCATGTAGTAAGCCATTTTATCAGCACCACTGTGCGTGAACATGAACAGATGTTTTTAGTGTTTTCTTTGAGAATTACTGCTCATATTGGTTTATATTCACTCATAATCAGATCACTGCAAGTTTCCCATGTTGGCACTTTGTTTAGCATTTGAGTCTGTCATAGTCTGGACATTTATTGTGTGTACTGATTGTTTTTGGAGAAAGAAAGGGGTGCGTTTTCCCATTTTGTGATTTATTTTATTTTTTTAACGGGTGGATCGACCAGAAGTGTTGGAGCTTTGAAGCTGGTTCATAGAGGTAATTATGAATTTTTTTTTTTCTTACCTTAAAATTTGCTGAAAGCCCCTTTGCCTTACAGAAACACCCCTGAATTATATCCTGATGGAAATGACAAGGTGAAAGTGTACCCTCTCTGTCACCCTGTTGTGCTCAAAGTTGTGTGTCTGTGTGTGTGTCTGTGTGTGTGTGTGTGTGTGTGTGTGTGTTGGGAACAATGTTCTTAAGTCTTAATGCAGTGAAATTGTGGAGGCTGTTATTTTTTGCTGTTAAATTGTTGTCGCTGATGAAGATTTGTATTTTTCCTTTTCTCTTTTAAATCCTTCTGTGCTTTTCTCGGAAATTGTGCCGTGTTTAGAATGAAGCAGAAACCTGGAAAACAGTTTTGGAGAACATAGACCAGAACACCCTGTTAGTGAATGCTTATTCATCTCAAGCATGTGGATGTATTCTGACCTTGATAAAATGGCTTACATATTTGGCCTCCTCAGAAAGGTCTTGTGATTGTTTTTGTCAGCAGGGGTGCACTTACTTCTCACTTTCAGCCAAGAGGCAACAAACACCTCTGGGTATTGGTACACTGTATGAGAATGACACGGTGCATTTGCCTGTGCTTAAAGAAATTCCATCATTTAAATGGGCATCTCTTTTTAGTGCAGTATTTTCACGTCCTTCAAGGACTCTGTCACTGAATGTTACGCCTGAACCCCTTGGCAAGAGAAAAGGCCGTTCTGCTAAAAACTTTGGAATCACTAGTCTTAAGTAGTTATTACTGCACTGCCCTGCCAAAAGAAGTTGCTCACTGGTATTTTAGCAAATTCTTAATGACCTGATCTCACAGCAGTGGTGCACTGTCATCTGTGGTGGAGGGCTGAGCTTGTGCAGGTTTTCATTCCAACCAGTCATTACACCTGATTACACAGGTCAGTGCCCTCCTCTCTCCCTGAAGGTGTGCTGAACAGTGAAATCGGCCGGTGTAGTGATTGTTTGCATACTCTCGGCCCTCCGTGACACGTCATCAGGCACCGTTGTTCAACAGTGTGCTCAACATGCCGATGTAAGTGTCCTCATTGGCTGAAGGCAATTGTGTGTGGTATGTATACTATCATGTTTCAGCGCAAAGCAGTTTGCCAGCTGTTGGGGAAAATTGGGGGAAAAAATGGGGAAATTCCTGTCTCTTTTGCCGAGTGTCGTTGGAAGTTTTTATGACCAGAGTGACTGGACTTATGGTCTTCTTTCAGACTTCAATTTTTAAATTGAAGGACCTCTAATCCAAACCTGGCCCTGGTATTCCCCCCCCCCCAAATACATAACCGAACACTTAGTGCCCACATGCACTCCTCTTCTGCTGTTTGATTTGAGGAGTATTACGACTGCCTCAAAAGACATAACATAATGGAGACACAACACGAAGCGGGTTGCAAAATGTGCAGTTTTTATTAAATGAAGAAAGACAAACGCAAAAGGCCACAAACACACAGCAATGAAATGGCAGGGTCTAGATTCAGGAAGTCGGGGAGGGCGGCGCAAAAGGGGCTACTATATAGCCCAAGGCCACTCCCTCACGCAGGTGTCTTGCCTTCCACATCTGGCATCTGCACCTATTACTGGAACAAAGAATGCCATGCAGCAGCAAAGATACAGGGCAAATAGACTGAACTGTAACAGGAGGGTCAGTGATGCTTTAGTTGTAGTCTACTGTTGGGAGATTAGGACATTCTCAGAGTCCGCTGCATGTTTGATTCCAGCTGTGTGTGATGGAGTTGTGGTCTGGGCTCCGTTCCAGTCAGTGAAGTTCTACACTCGTCTCAAGTGTAGACTTCACTCTGTCCATGATGACATCATGCTGAGACAGGAAGGAGCCCTCCCCGAATTGTTGGAAGAAGGGTGTCATCTGGAATGTCCTTGTATGTTATAGTGCCAGAATATTCCTTGAGTGGAAGAGGGCGAGCCTCTACCGTGGAAGAGCCCGGACCCAGGAGTGCCCACATGCGATTAGTCATGTTTGCAAAACAGTGCGTGCTTGGTTACAACAGACAGAATACAGTGGAAAAGTGGTGATCATTTTGAGGTCAACTTGCAGTAGCCATGGCAACTGGTTCACGCCGAACAAACCAAACCACAAGCGAAGAATGAGAAGTGTTTATCGCCATGGTCCTCGTGTCTATGTATCGAATTAAGATTTATTTTCAACGATCTTAAACCTAAAATATGCTCATTATAAAAGAACAGGAAGCATTTCTCTATATTTTTGATCGTCAAATATTTAGGTATTTCATGCCATGTGTGAAGTGTACGAGTGAATGTGCCGCAATGCTGTGAGCGTGAACCATTGTCAAGGAAGTTAGTGTTGACCCCAGAAAAATGTGATGTGTCACTTTTTCAGCATACAGTTTCCAGAAGAATTCATTGCATACTGCTATGACGTCACACCTGTGAAAATCCCGATTGCAAAAATACCATTCCTCATATTATCAAGTCCTATGGGGACGGGGTACAAATAAGGGAAATGGAACCCATGTTATTGTTTTGGGATTTAACCCACCAGCTTTGGTGTCTCTATCAGATTTAGCTCTGGTGTTTGTTCAGCAGAGATCAGTTATTGTTTAACCCACTGGACAGAAAGCGGGATGGGGTGGGACTGTTCGGAGGAAGCCAAAATGATTCCTCATACTCGCACAGCTTGGAGACGGACCCTAAGCTCTGCATCTCCACTATCTAAGTGACGTCACAGATGAGATCAGTGCAACTCATGGGACTGTTTCCTGGTAAGTTACACATGCTTGACTCATGAGGATTAACAAAGTAGATCAAGATATTTTATTGTGTCCACTCCCTCTGTGGTCTGGCCAAAATGATGCAATTTCCTCCGCTGTGTCCACACCTTGCTGTAAGTTCTTGGGCACCAACAGAAACCGGAAGCCAAACAGGAGGATCACGGAGCAAGCTATTGAGAGCCTTAACAATGCATGTGCCTGACTTGAATGGTTAGATTGTTTTCTTTTATTTTTTTAAAATTCATGCTTCACTTGTGTATTGGGCAAACACACTACTAATCATCCATCTAATAAATAAAATGAGCTTAAACTTCTGGCTGGAGATGGGAAAGAAGGCGTTTCTCAACACTTTCAGTACCTGATTAAAATATTGATATGAAGAGTCGAGTCACAAAACTGAATGACGCACTTCCCGCTGAGAATCTAATTTCCTCCTTTGATAAAGGCATGCGCTGTGTGGTGCAAGTCCAAAATAATTTGTTCATTCTTGGGAAAAAATGCTGCAATCCATACCTCCTCCCTCACTGCGGTTGTAATACCAGTATTGGACAGAAGCACTATTAACCAAGCACATTCTGGAATTCATGAGTTTTTGTTATTACTATTATTATTATTAGGTCAAAAACCAATGAACAAGATATAGGCATTTTATATATTCACAAATTTGACCAAAAACTTCAGTACTGCCTACTCTGACACGCATGAATCCACACTTTCACTCATGGAGAGATGATTTGTGATCTGGAAAAACCCAGTACGTGTGTCACTTTCGGTAGAGTTTAACCTTCATTTGCAGTAATTAAGAGTGGTGAAAATCTTAAAACACCAGCTATTAGTGTCACTTTCACACGTGAACCACACTTGCTACGCTGATGCACAAGCTCACTTAACACACTTCTGCTTTTACTTCACCCAGCACCCCCGCCCCACACATGCACTCAAACCTTCTCTTCACTGGCCAGTAGAGAGAGTATAAAAATTTTGGAGTTAATTTTTGCGAAGATTTGTTCTCTCAGGTGTGCATATGTGCTAGTTTACCAGGAAGTGTTGCTCGGTTTCTGCGCCTTTATGTGGACAGAGCTGACACAACCGGTCCTCTGTAGGGAGCCAGGTCTGCCTGTGTCAGCCAGTCTCTATGGCCAGGCAATGATCGCTGAGTCTGTACATAGTCAAGGTTTTCCTCCGTTTCACATCAGTCACAGTGGTTAGTCTGCCACTGTGTACTGTCTGTTTTGAGCCGAAAAGCACTTAAGTTTCTCTTGAGTTGTTGTGGTAATGTTCACAAAATGATGTCTGTGAGAACAGTAAAGCTGCTTTCTCACCGGGTGAGGAACAAATTTTTCGCACGACAGATTACATTCAAAGTCAATGAAAAGGCATCGACTTCGAATGTAATCTGACGTGCGAAAAATTTGTTCCGCGTCTGGAGTGAAGCGGCTGAAGGCTAAAATCTTTGAACACAGGAGAAAGACTACCATCTAGTGGCAATTGTGAGTGATGACATGAAGGTACTCTTTCTTGCAATCTAAAAACCAAAAATTTGTCCTTTTTTGTACAATATTTGAAACTCTGTTCGAGGACCCTGAGTGCTGTATTGGCATTATATGTTACAGATTTGACTTGTAACTGCTTGCATTTGCCTTGTGCTGTATCAGCTAAAATGTGAAGCTATGTTTAGCATTAACTAATATTGCTAATTCTAAAAGTTCCAGATCATTTCCTTAATCTTAACAGAGGCAAAACACTGACACACTCAAACATTTGAAAACATCTTTATTTGAGAGTTCATACATGCAGTGTACAGAGAGAATTTTTGCATCCAAAACTGAATATTCCCTCTTTTTTTGAGGGCAAACACTGGCCATACCCACCTGAGTGATTTAAAGGGGAGCCTGTGAGAGAAAGGCCACAGCCATCCTGTGCGTCTAGCCAAGTGTCGATTTTCCTCCTACATTGTAACCGATTTCAAATGGTGCTAGAAACAGAAGAAGACTCTGAACACCAGAAGAAATCGGTCAGCCTTGGTGAGGGGAGAAACAGGACCTTAAGGAAGTTATCCGTGCGACAAAAACCTACGCCCTTTCACTCCGAGACACAAAGTCTCAAACTGCGCAGTCTGTAAGTACCTCGCCAGACACAATTCCTCCTGTTCGGCTCAGTAGCCCAAGCCACATTTGAATGTGTAACATGGGATGAGGGGTTTAAAGTGGGGACTGTCATCTCTAATTTTAAGATATGCACACCCACATAGTACAGGAATTGCCATGTAGGAATTGTTTCCTTTTTTGGCTGTGTCACTCTCTAAATATTTGCACCACGAGCTGCACTGCATCACACTGAAGTTGCAGAAAAGGAGAGACCTCCTCTTACGTGGGGCAGTATGTATGGTATGGCAATCCATATGGTCTGAACTGACTGTACCACCTTTAGATCATGAGCTTAAGACTATAACCACTATACAACACTGTCAGCCCTTCATGGCCTGCAGGACACTAGGGACTGTCACTCCCAGAGACATAGCTACTGGTGGCAAAAAACCCACATTTCTTCCATTGAAGTCCGTTCAAAATTACAACTCTGCACTAGGTAAAGTTTTACCATGATGGAGTTTGAAAATTCTGCGTACCATCGAGTAGTCCCCGACGCTGAGGATCGCCAAATCATGGTCCAAGAGCTCCAAGAACCTCTGGTTTTCTAGTAGTTAATTACCTGAGAGAGAAGACTTTGAGATCCAGATTTGGTGATCACCGCCTCTGACATGTTACAGGCAGGTCTCAGCCACTCAGAGGTGACGCGTCATCTGCCCTGTCGCCGGTCAATAATCCGTTGGCTATGTGTTCGAAAACCATGGGAAACAGACTGTCACTGACCGACCCCGCCCATGGTAGCCACAAGTAAGATACCTCACACGAGCGGTTTGATCTGATTTTTGAATACAAGTTGACAATTGTTGGATAGTGTATATTATGAAAATTTACAAAGCTTAACATCGAACAATTGATAAAACTTCACAATTTAGTAGCAACTTAATTACATGATTGTATGTTGTATTATTATTTACTGTTACAATCATTATGGTAATTTACTAGCTAGCCAGTTGATGATCTAGCATTGATAATATTAATTTAAAATCTCCAATTGAGTGTACACTTGAACTTCACTCAAAAACTGGGTGTTAGCTTGGTACTTCAGTACCTTCAGTTGCAGACGGTCTTGAGTAGGAGAAATGGTTGAGCTGGAAATGATGAACCAGGAGCATTTTTTAAAAATCAGATGCTAGAGGATAGGAGTCTGTTTCTGTGGTCGGTTAATAAGCTCGCTAGCTAGCTTGAGGTAACCCATCTGCTTTCCTCCAGGCATTCTACTGCTGCACATAGCACAAGGAGACAAAAATAGGCAGCTTTATCTACACTTCTTCTTCCTCCACACTTCCATTTTTGTGCTTATTTATGCCACTGGTCCCCACGTACTTGAATGTCAGCTAATGTTTGAAATTCGTTCACTTGCGTTGCCACCTTTACTGATCACTGCAGATCACCTCTACACACTCCTGAAACCTGCTCAGTTTGTAGTATAGTGACCTACACATAGCTACACTAGCTAGCCAGTTCACAATCCTTCCTATTATGCATCTTTATGTGCAGTATTGTTCTCTTGAAACAACATTAGTTATGCGACTACAGCCGAGCTGAACACTTCAGGTTGGACAAAGCCGCAAACCGCAACGATACTAACATTACTTTGGACTGGAGCGTGTTACAGTTAGGATTCTGCACTTCTTTCTTTTTCTGCATTGAGCCAAAGTTGGTCAGGATATTCTCGCCACGTCTGAGCGGTGGTCGGACACATCCCAACCATCCCAACCCAAATCTACGCCTATGCCAAGACCTTCACATTCCCTCCAGCAGCTTGTCTCTTCCCCACAGTGCGCCCTGGTGCCATCTTTGCCCCAGGCAAATGCTGCACACATACCTGAGGGATGCACATGTAATAGAGAACAGCACTCACTGAACAAGATGACCTACTTAATTGCCCCAAGTTCCAGTTCCGACCCTCACATGCCCGTTGCAGGTGCTTTCGGTGGTGGACCGGGGTTAGAATGGGCACTCCGACTGTTCCGCAGCTATAAAGCGACACGCAGCAGGGTCCTATGAACTGTTTGTTGTGACTCATTCCCCTCACATGAATATCTTAAAAATTCTCTGTGACTTGTGTGATAGTAGCTCTTTTGACGATAGCATTTGGAATTGCCTTTCTTGCCCATATTCATCGATGGCCCTTGAGCACCAGACATCCAGTCGCCGATTCATGGTTTATCCCTCTAAGACCACTGGCACTGCAGACTTGGAGCACCCAAGAAGCCAAGCCGCATCGGATATGCCCTGTCTCACTCATTTGGCATAACAATTTGGCCCTTGTAAAAGTTGCTCAGGTCCCATTTCTCTAAAATCATACAATATTTATCTAAAATCAAACTGACTGTTCACTCGCCATCTAAAGTCAGTCTACAGACCTTGACAAACGCTGTTGTTACATAATAATCAATGACATTTGCTTCATGTGTGGGAGGTTTTAATGCTTTGGCATTCTGCATTTGAAAAATAATCTTTTAAATTAACATTTGGTATCAATGTGTTTTTAATCTTCCACAACAGTAATGCAGAAAACAAAAAATAAATAGGTAAAACTAAATAATGAAAAAATCTAGGGTGCAAAAGACTTTTCACCGTACATTGTTGTAGCAGCGGTGTGTCACGATACAATTGCACGGAACTGGCCAGGTACTTGACAACACATGAAGAATCAAGTGCCTCGTCTTACCTGTTCCACAGACTCGCCCCTGACCTGAAGGAGAGAATATTATTGCACTGGAAATGGGGGATTTTCCCTCCCATCTCCCCACCCGGACCACAGCTGAAGTGTTTAGTCCACTGCGGCGACCTGCTCCCGCCGACTCCGAGGGCGGATGCCGAGACACATAATTCCTCCGACTCGCACAACAATTGGCCTCGCTTCTTTACACAATGCAAGTGCACACATCGCCAGCTACACTCTGCCCATGTTGTTGGTAGATAACGCAGTCATTATATATTTGGTTTGTACAACTAAAGGTGCCTGGCTGACCAGGACTGGCCACTAGAGAGCGAGGATACTAAGAATTAAACTTGCTTAAAGGAGAAATCCGGTGTGAAATTGACTTGGGGCGTTTTGAAACATGATAACGAGTACTAACCTTTGCCGAATACCCCACCTCCGTACGCACGCAACATTCTGAAATAAATGGCTTTTTAGCCGAAGCTCCCAACAGGCTTACAATGGCAGTGAGTCGGGCATAGCGTTGCCATGCAAAGAAATTGCTATTTTTTTCATCATTAACAAGGCTCAAAATAGTTCCACACTTCATCGGTAGAATTTCGAGGGCCCTGGCATTTAAAACGAGGCACTGAGAACTTTGAAAATGCACTGGTAGTTTATTAAGGCTATTTATGCAAACAGTACCTTGAGGTAGTTTCCAGTCGCCTCCATCTTGAAACTCGCAAGATGTCAACTGACGAGCACGAACGAATAGATTGCAATCTGTTCCCCTATCCTTCCTATTCGTTCATGCTCGTCAATCGACTTATTGTGAGTTTTAATATGGAGGCGATTGGAAACTACCTCAAGGTACTGTTTGCATAAATAGTCTTTTTTAATAAACTACCAGTGCATTTTCAAAGTTCTCAGTGCCTCGTTTTAAATGTCAGGGCCCTCAAAATTCTACCGTTGAAGTGTGGAGCTATACTGAGCCTTGTAAATGATGAAAAAAATAGCGATTTCTTTGCATGGCAACGCTATGCCCGATTCACTACTATTGTAAGCCTGTTGGGAGCTTTGGCTAAAAAGCCATTTATTTCAAAATGTTGCGTGCGAACGGAGGTGGGGCACTCGACAAAGGTTAGTACTCGTTATCATGTTTCAATACACCCAAAGTCAATTTCACACCGGAATTCTCCTTTAACCCCTACTATCCACGGCAAGGCTCAACCAGGTCTTGCCTTGCCCATGCGGCCGTCCAGCCTTAGCCCAACCACAGGGCTCCAAGAGGACCAGTTTAGCCATGAGTCACCCGGAGGTCCACTAAAAACAAAGTGAGGCGTTTTTATACAACCCCCTTAAAAGATGGCTGAGCCATTGAATGGTGATGCTTCTTCCGTCCCAGGAACACTGATTTCAAATGGTGCTAGATAAATGATATACGACACTCTAAGCCACCATCTGAAACCAGTTCCCTGGAAAAGAATCGTCCTCTCGCTTCCCAGTCGCACGTCTTCATTCGCCTCTAGTGAATTTGCAAGGCTCTCACAAGCTCGGCGCGCACTGCAACAAAGCACACAGTAGTCCGAGGTTACCATCACTGACAGAAACTGAAAGTTAGAGGAGCACAGCAGCATTTTGTAAGCTAAAATGAAAATGCGACGAAAAGCCTAAGTGCAACAAAGAAACTGAAATGAACATTATGCTCTTCCAAAGTAAGTGAACTAACAAAAAAAAAAAAAAAGGACTGAAACAAAAATCTCCTATTTCCATTATTTTATTTGAAGTCCACAAACTGGCCTGTCTGTATAAACCTATCAAAAGGCTGTCCCTGTTCTTTACATTCATGGAAAATGTCGGCCTTGTTTCACCACCTGATGGTCACATGTAGATCAATAGTCTTAAGACTCGCTTTCGCTTTGCATTTCTTGACCTTTGGGGGGGCTTCTGCCTTTCATTAAGCTCAAACTAAAACAAAAAAAAATGTTGCATTGTGGAACTCTCCAAAAATAAAAACTAAACTAGGAATGGTCAAATGGTCCAATAAAACTAAATTGGAACTAAACTGAAAGTAAACGAGCATTAAATTTCAGAATGAAATTTAAAAAAGTATTTCTAAAATTATCTTGCATGAGTCAGAGCGTGTCTGAGTTCCCCTGTAAAGTAACCCGCTTCCTCCTTTCCTCAGCCACACAGATCTCAACACTCATCCCCGCAATTAATGTGGAAACCTGGCTTCATGAAAGTAGTGTGTAATTGGGAGCTTGAGGCTCAGTCAAACTGCATGTCCAAAGACCCAAGTCCATGAACGATAGAATGACCGATAAGATTTTAAACTCTTTCCTGGAGTCAAAAGGACATCGGGGCTGTATTTTTGTCCCCTAGTCGAAGCATTACAAATGCAAAGGATGTGCGCCCACATGTTTAAAGTGATTACTTCATTCTATATTATGATTGACTGTCCAGTATTTTTTATGTGCTTGAAAGTTGGTGGACTGTGTCCAGAGGGTGCTGTAATTTCTAAACTGTTCAACTAATATGGATGATTACACCATCAAATCGACATGCTGAGTGTCCGCATTAATCTCAGTTTTTTTATTCTATCCAACTCAAAGTGCAAGAGTCCAGAACCAAAATTACACTCAACCAAAATATAAACGCAACACTTTTGTTTTTGCTCCTATTTGTCATAAGATGGACTCAAAGATCTAAAATTCATTCCAGATACACAATATTACCATTTCTCTCAAACATTGCTCACAAATCTGTCTAAATGAGTGATAGTGAGCACTTTTGCTTTGCTGAGACAATCCATCCCACCTCACAGGTGTGCCACATCAAGATGCTCCTCAGACACCATGATTTGTGCACAGGTGTACCTTAGACTGTCCACAATAAAAGGCCACTCTGAAATGTGCAGTTTTGTCTCACAGCAAAATGCCACAGATGGCGCAAGCATTGAGGGAGCGTGCAATTGGAATGCTGACAGCGGGAATGTCAACCAGATCTGTTGCTCGGGCATTGAATGTTCATTTCTCCACCATAAGCCGTCTCCAAAGGCGTTTCAGAGAATATGGCAGTACATCCAACCGGCCTCAACCCCAGACCACGTGTAACCACACCAGCCCAGGACCTCCACATCCAGCAGGTTCACCTCCAAGATCGTCTGAGACCAGCTACTCAGACAGCTGCTGAAACAATTGGTTTGCATAACCAAAGAATTTCTGCACAAACTGTCAGAAACCGTCTCAGGGAAGCTCAACTGCATGCTCGTCGTTCTCATCGGGGTCTTAACCTGACTCCAGATCGTCGCCGTAACAGACTTGAGTGGGCAAATGCTCACATTCGATGGCGTCTGGCACGTTGGAGAGGTGTTCTCTTCACGGATGAATCTCGGTTTACATTGTTCAGGGCAGATGGCAGACAGCGTGTGTGGCGTCGTGTGGGTGAGCGCTTTGCTAATGTCAATGTTGTGGATCGAGTGGCCCATGGTGGTGGTGGGGTTGTGGTATGGGCAGGCATCTGTTATGGACGAAGAACACAGGTGCATTTTATTGATGGCATTTTGAATGCACAGAGATACCATGATGAGATCCTGAGGCCCATTGTTGTGCCACACATCCATGAACGTCACCTCATGTTTCAGCAAGATAATGCACGGCCCCATGTTGCAAGGATCTGTACACAATTCTTGGAAGCTGAAAATGTCCCAGTTTTTGCATGGCAGGCATACTCACCGGACATGTCACCCATTGAGCATGTTTGGGATGTGCTTGACCGGCGTATAAGACAGTGCGTACCAGTTCCAACTAATATCCAGCAACTTTGCACAGCCATTGAAGAGGAGTGGACCAACATTCCACAGGCCACAATTGACAATCTGATAAACTCTATGCGAAGAAGATGTGTTGCACTGCATGAGGCAAATGGTGGTCACACCAGATTCTGACTGGTTCTGAGTCCCCAGACCCCCAATAAAGCAAAAAGTGCACATTTCAGGGTGGCCTTTTATTGTGGACAGTCTAAGGTACACCTGTGCACTAATCATGCTGTCTGATGAGCATCTTGATGTGGCACTCCTGTGAGGTGGGATGGATTGTCTCAGCAAAGCAAAAGTGCTCACTATCACACATTTAGACAGATTTGTGAACAATTTTTGAGAGAAATGGTAATATTGTGTATCTGGAATGAATTTTAGATCTTTGAGTCCATCTCATGACAAATGGGAGCAAAAATAAAAGTGTTGCGTTTGTATTTTTGTTGAGTGTAAGTGTGTCACTGTTCCATGTATTATGGTGCTCACTGCATATAATAAGCTGAATAAACACGACGTAACACCATAATAAATTATACATATGAGTAAATGTCAGTGTGACAAAACATTGGCTTACATAGTTTTCATGTGGCTAATCTCAAGATCTAACAAAGGATGACATAAAATAATTTTACATATGTTAGTCTGATTGTGAAACTGGCCATTTTGTGAAATTACTAAAATTTTTTAATTATTTCACGAAATGACTGGTTTCACAAGCTGACATGTATGATGTTCGGCTAATTTAATGAAACTACTTAAATTGACCGAAGGGAGGTTATTCCACTCTGTCTTATGGATGTTCAACAATAGGCAGTTGTGATTATGAAGTTGGAGAGACTAGCTCTGTTCTGGGTCTTGTGAAACAGTTATCGAACTGCTTCGTAAGACAGGACCCGAGCCTCTTTATTGAGATGTCTTCCAAAGTTTCCAGAGTCCTGCCTGACCTTCGAGCCAATCAAAACAGATTCCTTCATTATTTAAATCAGCAGAGCCATCGACTGTATAAAAAGATGGATGCAGCACCTGGGTCTGAAAAGTGAGGCCAATGCAGAAATCTCTTAAAACTGCATTCTATTTAATAGCCAGCAGATGGCAACGTCAGTGGATGCAGAGAGAAGTTCAGCGCTATAGAAGTCAATGAGAAAATGACCCTACTTTCCCGCTTCATTATGCCTCGATGCGCATGCGCGTAAGCAGGGCATTCGGTAGTTTGTTTGTGTGTCATTCTGTCTGTTACCGGGATAGCCACTCCGCCGGTCAAGATAAAGTCCTAGAATATGGCTCTATGGGTTAAATGCCATGATATCTTGGATTTAAATTTGCCAGATTTTTGAGATACAGCTTTGTTTTCGACTAATAGCACTATTTGACACTTCCATAGACTCCAATAGGAATCGAGAAATGCGGAAGTAATGCGTATCATGGGGAAAGCAATTGTTCCAAACAATGAATTCATTTTCATTGGAACACGCTTGCAGGTAAGTTTATCAAATGTCTGCATTTTTGGGAATTTGTTGCATTAGCTGACCCCTAATGAATTTTGTTGTAAGCGTCATTTTCTGTACCCACCTTTAGTTTATGTTGACCGCCAGATAACAAACTGTTAAATTCGTATTAAAGTTAAAGTGGACGTGAGTAGATGACGTGAGCAGCTCTTAACAATCTAGCATAAACCACGTCATTTGTTCATTTAGCTACCTTAAATTAATTGCAGTTATTGGTGTTCAATTGAGTACAAAGTTTATATTTGCTTATTAGATTTGCTGATAGTTTCAACCGCATTTTATTGCTAATGTGGGGGATTTCCCCTTCTGCGTTGTGTATTTTAAGTATTGTAAGCAATAAGTAATAACACACTCAGTCAAAGGCAGTTGATATTAGTTTATACGTGCACGGGAAGCCACACTAGTACAGACAAAAGTCCTAGGTGGAGACCTCCTAGAAACAGGGGTGACCCCAGATCTTATTCACAACAGGAGGGGAGGAGTTACAGTAAACAAAGAGTAAGGGTCAGCAGGTTACAGTAAGTAAATCCTTATATAAACAGCGACACCTACAGTTCAGGAGGTACACACTATGAAATAAGAATTTCCACCACACTAACTAGTTAATTTTATTGCCTACCACACTACTTCTGTTCACTTGAAGGTTCTGCAATTCAGTGCGAAAATGAATGGAAACAGCTTAAAATGTCAAATCTATTCGATAGACGGATTTGATTGCATAAAAGCAAGTAACGTCATTAGGCTACGCACAAGTTTTTCTTCGCTTCAATGCTGTTCGGAAGGAATACATTTTCGCATGAATATTTTTGGTGAACTTCAGGTAATTCGATTGACAAGTGGATGGAAACATAGCTTATGTCAAGCAAAGATGCACAGCTAGGGCACTCTGACATGTCCACACAGAATTTTATAGCTTCATCAAGAAACATACTTGTCACTGCTGTAAGCACCAAGGCATCAGCACCTTCAGTGCTTTCATTTATTGTTTCAATAATGATTTTACCCATTATTTTATGGTATCTGTCACAAGTTTCAAATCTCCTTCGATATATCATGATGTTCATTTTTGTAAATTATGGTCCCAAGTAGACTATAATAAAGGATAAAGCCAGAATGTGCTTTAGGGGCTTGACTATCCTCTGGCCCTCGTCAGATATGGTCAGATCCACCCCTCGCTCCTCCTTGGATCTTAAATTCACGCTCTTGTTCAATAGGAATCAAATCCAGCTTCAAAATGACAAGATGGCGCTGTTCAAATTGCCAAAATCGAGGCTTCCTAAATGGTATGCTGAAACTGGGTCCAATAGAACAAAACCACATGCAGTACACTGTAGACATAGCCGAGCCAGTTACCATGTTCACACAGGCAAACTTCTTTTCTGAAGTCCCCAAATGGGTCAAAAAGGGATTAATATTCTATAATTTGAACCGTTTGGGGCCCGTGCTTGTGAGAACAGGGGAAACGTGGTGGTCAGTAAAATTTGGCTGAGCCCAAGCCAAATGAATCCTGCACCTGGAAAGTGAAAGTATTAACTCGGCAAACCCCCGATGTAAACAGGCCTTGTTAAAAGGTCCACTCGCAAATGTTAATATGAGTGAGGGGAATACTGGACGACTCACACTGGGCCAACGTTTCACTGAATTCTGTTTAACTTTCCTTATGAGCTGTATCCATCTACTCTTCTCCTTTTCATCAACCAGCGAGTGATAAAATAACTCCAGACGTGTGACTGATTAACGCACAACCCTATACTGCCAGTACAGTGTCAAGCACATTTGGACCCGGAAACAGCATTATCACATGATGCCTTACGCCATGGCTTAAAAAGAGCTTAGACTTTTTGGGCAATCGCGTATATAGCAGATAGGTCACAAATATACCCGTACTTCAGGCAAAGAGCAGTTCTTAAAAATAGTGGCAAAGCCACTGCGCCTGCTTGGCCGAACATGACCAAAATGGAACGCCCCCTACTGGCCAAAGTATCAGTTCAATTCGCCTCAAAATCGAGCTTAGTCTAGACCTTATGACCATATATGCGCATATGAAATATGATAAGGATCGGTGAAGGACTGAAGATGCTGGAGCGCAAACAAGTCAAAAGTTTACACACGCACGCACGACAGACCACCACTAAAGACCCCGAGCATAGCATAAGCCCCTAGGGCCTTATGGCCAAGCGGGCTAATGAGCCTAAATGAAGAGACCAATGAGCTGATTTTGGGATGTTATAATGATTTAAATCAGCTCTTTTCATTGGTTCAGACGTTGGTGAGATAGTGGATACAGTACATGTACCAAGACACTAAAAGACCTTATTCCCTCATATTCCCGCTCACCTCTGCTCTTACAGCAGCTGAAAATGGTACGGCGGGCAGTCAAATGTCCTGCTCGACTGCATTGGGCAGGTGGTGGTTTTTCAGCCTTTGTAGCCACGACAATACCGGTGCATATAGCGATGTCCAGTAATGTTCAGTGGGAAGCAATGTGGGGTTAAGGGACTCATTCGAGCGCTCAACAGCTTTGCTGATCTCATAGCCCAATGTCCTCCAAGTCGCTTTGGTTTAAAACATCAGCTACTCAAGGTCTGATTATAATTCACATGATCAAATATAGCCAAGTAATACATTTATAACGAAGCAAGCATGTGGCACAGGAGAAGAAAGAGATCCTTCACATCTGACAGTGTTGTATTTTGTGACACTCATTGCCCTCATCACAATACATTTAGGGCGCTCTGACCCACAATTATCTTGACTGATCTAAATGATTAAGATTCTCACCCAGTGCGCACCAAGGGTGTGTTCATTTGTGCTGGTGTTTAGGGGTGGGGTAGAGCGAGAGCCTACCTCACTGTCCGTCCTCTTCACTCATCTCCTCAGAAGGGCTTGTCAGCCATCTCCCATCAAAGCTTGAAGTAAACGCAGACACCTCACTCAGTGATTCTGCCTCCAGCGTATGTTTCCAACAACCGTATAAGCTCCGTCTGTCAATCATACCCCGGGGATGACATCACAAACCTGAAGGGGAGAGAATATTCTGGAATGTAAAAATCCATTCATTGCAATTTTGTGGCTGTATATTTTTCTAAAAGAGGTAATGGGGGGGGGGTGAATACTTGCGCCTCCGAAACAACCAAAATCAGCGTTGCAAAGCAAATCAGAGGCAAATCCACAGGCAAATTTCGGGTGACCAGTTGAAACTCCAGGGCACCGGCACTGAGGTTGATGGCACAAAAACAGTCTCTCTCAGCCAATCAAGAGCTTTCTTCTACCTGCTAGCTATTTTGAAGGTGCAATCTCCAGTCTCTTAAGGGCCGCCCACCCTCCCGGCCTCTGTCCAATTACAGACGAGCTCGGCCTTTCTATTGGCCAGTGCGGCTGCTTCAAAGATGAGAGCATGTGAGCTGGCGCGCTGCCCACAGCACCGAGTGAGCGAGGTAAACAGCCTTTCTGTCCGATCCAGCGCCTCGACATTTAGGCCCCATGTGACACTTCCAGAGGAATACCCCTCACAGGTCCCCAGTACAGTCATAAGCGAGAGGAGGAAGGCAGAGAGCTAGGTCATCTTGCTTGCCACGTCGCAGGCACTTTTTACATTAACTACGCAGCAACAAATGCCTCGGAGAACCAGAGAAGGTGCTAACCCCACAAAGATAGCAAGGCCGATTCCACCACTGTTCATCAACACCTCAGTTCAGCCCACACTGACGCTTTAAAGCTTCTGTGGAAGCAGAACGCTGTTAACAAGCTATGAAGAAGAAGAACAGGACTGTTACCATTTACCATTAAGAACATGGTGACCAAACAGTCAGTCAAATGAGATAAAAGAGTGGATATCGATCTAAATAAATGATAAACTTGGGCAAAGATAACGTGTTTTTGTCCTTTGTATATACATTATTTCTTTCATTCACCTTTTATTTGTCATCTATAGATACATATGAAAGGTATTATCTGTCCAAAACGTAGTTTCTTCTTTTGATGATCTTTGCCAAAATAAAATGCTCTGCCATCCAGTATGATCTAGATTTCTCACAGTTTATGTTTCTGGTTTCCTCTGACGAACATTTTTGCTTGACCAGCCGCTCATTGTGCCCCGGACTGGAAAATAAAGTACATCACGTGCCCGGCGTCTGCGCTATTATTCCGTAACGCTTTCCTTCTCCGCGGGCAAGAGCTCGGACCGAGCGGACGAGGAAAAGAACTGAATATAACCGAAGAGAAAAATTGGAGGAAAGAGGAGAGGCTGTCTGAAGTTGTGCCCATGCGCAGGTGGAGAGTCTCGGCACACTGGGCTCCTGATGAGAGATCTGCAGCTTTCAGAACGACGTGAACGAAAAATGGCGCAGCGCTTAATCCAAAATCTCTCCTCACCGCCCACCCTGCCAACAGTACTTCACATCCAGGGGCAGTACTGCTGTCAGACCCCAGAAAAGTGCATTCTCAAAGACTGACACACCCCCCGTTACACACACCCCTCATTACACCAATAACCGCCCAGCTCCATGCACACAGAACCTCACCCCCCCCATCACAACTACACACTGGCCTCCCCCCCCCCCCCACCTTCACCACCACCCTTGCCGCACAACCACACACACAGATACACACCCCCCACTGCTGCTACACTCACACACCCACACAAATACACAACCCCAATCACTGCAGCTATAAACACACATGCACTCACGACACACACCCCCCCATCACTGCAACTACAAACAAATACTCACGATACACTGGAACTATAAACAAACACACACGCACAGATACACACCCCCCACCACACCCATTACACACATACACAAACACACGCACGCGCACATATACAGATGCACGCACATACACACGGATACCCACACGTGCGCGATCTCTCCCTCGATGTGACGCAGCATTTAATTCTTCGGCTGCTCGCCCAGTATTGTAGCCCTGCGCAACAGCAGTTTTCTCCTACAACTGTGGCGGGCAGCAGTACTGCAGCCAGCGATCCAGCGAGAGACGCGCTACGACAGGACCAGAACCCAACCTCTCATATTCCCTTTCAGCCGTTCTTTTCCTCCCTCCCTCCCTCCATCTCCCACTCCCTCTCTCCCTCTCTTCCGCTCAGTCGCATTCAGTTTCTCACAGCGAGCTGCGTGGCTTGTGCCTCGGTCACCTGACTACCGACTGGTTTTTAAAGGCACATCGTCCACTTTAGAGACAAAACGATACAAAACCTGGGCAGGGGTAAAGGGGTGTTGAGCTGTGGGGAGGCCTAGGCCCTTATTCAGTGTCCGTCTGACTCCCTACCCTAGGGGGTGCTATCTCCAGTACCACCAACCTGTACAAGCTGTCCTCATTCAGTGTTTAGTCTGATTGCTACGAGAAGTTAGTGCAGTAGGATTCTTATGTAACCCACATAATTTGTGAAGCACGAGGATGGCGTGTTTATATAGCCGCAAAGTCTGCATAGGGATTAGGCTGGGGTGGGTAGGCAGGCAAACAAGACTAGACTGCAACATGTGAAATCCTGTCCCAATTTCGACGGCGAGTTTGTGGTAATTTTGCAAGTATAAGTCAGGACTATTTTTTCAAAACCATGATTGCCTGTTCCTAACTCTGACACTGAACCTTAACTTTTATGATAAATTAAGTTAAACTGAAACCAAGATAGTTCTGTAACTGTTTGTTTTTTTAAGATGCAGTGTCAGTGTTACTAACGGTCACTGAGGAAATGCATGCTGCGCATTGCCAGTGGCAATCACGGTAATTGTGGGACCATGTTGTAGAAACCACATGTTGCTGTCAAGGGATTGACCTCATAAATTCTGAAAAAGTTTTTGTAAGCTATGATACAAACCATTTTATGAGAATACGTTGACCTGTGGAGACCAGGACATAATCTGATTTCCTCGAGTAAGTGTTGTTCTGGCATCAAGAAGATAATGATCATCCAGGAGTAACACTGTGGTCCATCGACGAATAGCAGCTATGAGGACGTCATGAAACAATGAAAACTTCAATGTCACAAACGTCTAGCAAGGACCTTCAGCTAGCAGTCTGAACCGGCAAATCCCCCAAAGGTGAGCAATTTAAAAGTGAAAGTGACATGAAAATTATATAAAATCCATACAGCAAAAACTCTTTTGGGTTTTCTGAATGACATAAATCTCAGCAAGTCTCTACTCATCAGTATCAAAAGCTTGTTAACATTTACTGGCTAACTTTAGACGACTAAAATATGATGTTATTCAGCGCCAAGATATCAGAGCTGCTTTTCATTGGCAGACTCTAATATTACCCCTGGATGAACACTATCTTGTCCTCGCTGAAACAACACTGACATGGTGATGTCAAATTGTGCGGTGACCAGGAGCCTCAGAAAGGTTAACCCCTTATATTCTGACTTTTGCTTGAATTCCCACTGAAGTAGAGTCAAAGTAAAAATAAATAGTAAAAATATTGATTTTCCAAATTGTAGGACAGTATCAACATATGCTGGAGCGCTTCACTAAAGCTACATCACTCTTATATTGAGAGAAAGATGCAATCCCAGAACGCCATGTTTTTGAGATCATAGCATAACACAAAATAACTAGATCTTGCACAAAATTTTAGACACATTTCTCAGTAATACAGCATAACATATTTGGGATCTTTGGAAACCCTTGGATCTCTGCTAGATTAAAAAATTCCACAGTTTTGAATTATGCAGTTGCATGCGACAGACCCGTACAGGGGTCTGTAGGTTTTATGGGGTTAATTAATGACAATAGCCTCTTAACCCTGTCAAAGTAAGACTGGAAGGTGCCTGAACCTGGCAGGGGAGACTGGGGTCCAATGAGCCATGGGGATCAATGAGCCATATCCCATATTTGTAATCAGTAGATGTCAGAGCTGCCTAAAATAGGCAAAATGGTGATACAGCTTCATCGGTCCTCATGGCTCATTAACCCCCAGTCTCCCCAAATGCACTTACAACTATCACAACAGGTCATTTCAATGCAAAAGAGTTGAAGAACACAGACTTCAATTATTTCCTAGCAATTACGGCAACATTTAGAAAACAACACGACTGCTTTAGAAAAATTCACTTGAAAGCTTTTTCCATCAAATCTGATCTTTTTTTTTTTTTTTTTTGAGCTAGAGGAACCACTTATTGATGATAACAACACTAAAGTCCCATAAAATAACTTTTAAAATTCAAAGACGCAGAACGGAAGACGGTGAACTAATGTAGCAGTCGATTTGAATCTTTAAGTGCTGAGTAAAGGAGGATATCCAGACCAAAGAACCACAGAAAACAGACAGCATGGGACTGAAAATCATTGGCTTGTTTAATTGCTTTCATCCATTAAAAAAATGAACCGCCGAGATTCTCGAGTATGAGAGAATTTACAGCTCTTGGTTTATGCGGTCAGTGTTCCAAAACCAGGAAGGGAGAAGCTTAAGATTTCACCAGGAAATCTCTATTTATTTTCACATTTTTAAAGTGGCTGACTAACGATTACATGCAAATCTATCCTTCTGTCCTCCCCTGACAACTGTAAAACTCAGCGGAAATAGATCTGCATCATTGGTACAAGAACTACTGTCACAGAGGTTATCCTCAGATGTCCTCTAAAAGACATTGTGCCCTATTCCCTCACCACAGGGGTGTCCAGTCATATCTGAGACAGACTGGTGTTGGTCCAGGCTTTTCTTATGGCCTTGCGCTAGCAAATCGAATTCTTTACCTCAGGGTCTTGATCAAAGTCCACGATTAGTTAATTTGTTGACTCATAAGTTATGGGTCCAGGCTTAAGTGAAAACCAGCACCCACACCTGCCCTTTTAAGGTAAGGTTACACAATTGAGGCTCCAGTATGAATTTAGAATTTTCCAACAAAATAAGTGTACATGAATTTACAAAATAATTCAGGGCAACATTCAAACAAGGCACACAGCAAATTTGACTTTTTTCTGGACCTACATAACCCTGGATGCCTCACAGACTCCCCAAAGAAATAGTTTTTTTTTTTTTCAAACATGGTGTGGTCAATAAGGGCTTGGACAATGACACAATTTTAAATGGCAGTAATACAAAACATTTTACATGGCACATATATCAATGCTAGCGAGTTTACATTTACATTTTGCTGCACTGTGATTTGAGAGTACTTTTATCCATATGCAGTAAACTAGGTACAAAACTAAATCACTTGAGAAAAACTGTAATGGGCCCTATACTTATAAGTGTAACTCAGTTTGCTTGAGAGCAACTGAAGAGCCTAGTGCTAAAAGTGCTTAAGTCACATTTTCACACACCATAAGGCAGGGATACTCACTCTTTTCCAGATTGAGCCGCTGTGGGTGCAGGCTCTCATTCTAACCAACCACTCACACACCTGATTCTACTAATCAACCCTTGAGGCTTTTGCCAAAGACCCGTGATTAGGAGAATCAGGAGTGAGACTGCATGGTTAGAATGAAAGCCTGCACCCGCTGCGGCTCAATCTGGAAAAGAGTGAAAAGAGTATCCCTGCCATAAGGTAAGGAAGGAGAATGTCTTTTATGGTCAACTAAGTTGATTTTCTCAAATAAAAAATGTTTTGTGACTTAAGTACTTTTAGAAGTGGGGTTTTAAATTTAATTTCAAACAGAAATCTGTGTTAACCACAAATGTCTGACCAACTGTAAAGAAATCATTTTCAACTTTTGAAAAAGCAATGGGACACATAAGCTTGGTAAACTAAGTGATATAAGCCAGTTTAGTTTAGTCATGACAAGCAGTGTTCTGTTTTTGAAAAGCATATGAAGGGCTCATATTTTTCTTCAATTCTAGTTTCAAAACAGACAGATCTGATATATCTGCTTGGGAATTGCCTGCTTTTTCTCGGGAATTTGTCGAGCGTTTCAATCCCCCTTTATTTTAGACGGACACAAAGTCTAAGAAATGTAAGAAGATAAGAAAAGATTCTCTGACGCATTTAGAACTATCTTCAGCTTGCGAGACATGATTTAATTCCCTCAGGGCTCATTGCCACTTTATTCTGACTTTTGAAGAATAGGGTGAATTAATATTCATTCAGAGGGTTGTTTTCAGGTCTGATAGACATGAGACTAACTGAAGACTTTTGGATCTAATGTTCCCAGTTTAACACTAGTCCAGTTACCCGAGTTGGGAGGGCAGTAGTTTATGCTGGATACGTTCTTACGGCTGAGTTAATATATCGAGATAACACAAACCCGAGACTTAGCTCTCTCCAGGAGTGATTACAGCAGGATAGGACCCAACAAATCTCCAGTCGAACGGGGGAACCCTGAGGAATACAGCATCAGCAAGCGCGGAGTTCCTGTGTCGCACAGAGAGCGAGTACATGAGTCAAAGTGTTGAGCAGTTGAACTGCACCTACGGGATTTTTAAAAATCCCCTCAATTAACTTCTGTTGCTTCACTCAGCTATTTAAGTTCAGAAGATGTCCTCTCATGTCTTGTTGTGGCTAAAGAATCACCAAAAGCCAGTGTGAATCCTTGACAGGCACTGGAATTTGAAGACATTACAGGGAGGGAGATGTTGCACGAGAGGCCTTTTCCCAGCAGGAGCCAGCCTCAGCGTCAGGGCTGAGGGGCTGGCGACAGGCGGAGGAAGAAGCGAAAGCCTCTTATGGATTACAGATCCTAATTTAAGCAGAGGGAGCACAGCGGTGTGGCAGCTGAACAGCCTCATTAGAAACAGGGAAGGCTGCAGATAAACTTGCTTGTTGGGGCCTCGGAGAGATATGGCGGCAGTGGTATCAAACTGTCCTGGAACTAATCAAAAAAATCCAGCTTTTTCAAACCAATAATTTTGTTTCACCACAGAACTTAGATCCCCAGGGCCAAGATAAACAATAAATAACAAGAAGACTGGATCATGTGGTATGAGGCTTAGCCCTCAAATTAGAGTCATATTGTGATGTCTCTCTGATGCCATGTTGACTAAATTTCTTTCACCCTGCTGAAACACAAGCTATGTACAAGATAGGTGTACAAGCACATTTCCATTCTATTTATTAGCATGGTTAGCACTCAGGGCCTGATCATTAAGTTAATTAAGACAATTGTTTTTACGGTGCAAATCATTTCCTCATGAACTAGTTTGGTCAGAATCTCTCTGTATGAGCTAGCAGGGTCAGACTGCCTGTTGCTACTCACTGGGTCAGAGTGTCTCTGTAGTAGCTAGCAGGGTCAGATTCTGTGCAAGCTAGCGGGTCACACTTCATATGAGCCAGCAGGGTTGGACTCTCTCTGTATTAGCAACCTGGGTCAGACTCTCTGTATGAGCTAGCTGAGTCAGACTCCTTTTATATCAGATAGCAGGATCAAGCTATTGCAAGGCCCTTCTCTCTTACTCGCTGTATTGTCTAGCAGCGCCAGGAAATCTTTGTATGAGCTAGGAGGATCAGTCCATCTCTGTATGAGCTAGAAGGGTCCACTTATCTCACCACATATAAAATAGCAGTCTCAGGTCCCTCTCCTGGTATGATCATGCAGGATCAAACTATCTCTGTATGATCCATCAAGATCAGACTCCCAATGTGTGAACTAGCCGAGTCAGACTCATTTTTGGCCAGCTAGTCGGGTCAGGCTATCTTTCTATGAGCCAGCATGGTCAGACTCAAGCTTTCTCCCTTTTAGCTAGCAGGGTTAGACTATCTCCGTGTGAACTAGCAGAATCAGGCAATCTCCTTATGATTGAGCAGGGTCAGGCTGACTTTGTATGATCTAGCAGGGTCAGAATCAATTTGTGCAAGCTAGCATGGTCAGATTAACTTTGTATGAGCTAGCAGGGTCAGGCTTTCCCTTTATGAGTTAACAGGGTAAGGCTATTGTGACCTGTATAAGCTGGCAGGGTCTGACTAACTTTGAATGAGCCAGTAGCCCTTTTGAAAAATTGTCATCTTAGAAGACCAGCTAACATGCTGAGATACTTTATGCTTAGCTTTTTCCACTTCAGTCTGGTTGATAAAACTGGTGGCTCGACAGGTGGGCCAGCTGACTTTGAGATGCTCTGCTGATGAATAGCTGAAATCAGGGAGCAATGTCAAAAAAACTTTTGAGTGAAATCTTTGCATTTGCCTCAAAATACAAGAAACTAATGCAGTCAACCTCTTATAATGATGAGTCTATTGTTCATCATCAAGGCAACTGATGAAATGATGAAGCTATATGATCAGGAGTACAAGGTTAGGTCAGTGTTAGGATTCGCTGAATGTTAAAACTAGCCGGATATGAAGTCTATGGTTAGGGGCCTGTTTTTGCGATCAGAATCTTTGCAGCTCCTCTGGGTTTTTCCTCCAACCAAACTCATCAGCAATTTGATGACGCACAGAAGCTGCCAGGCATTTTTCTCAAGGTTGTGATCATAGTGCCCCAGCTGAGAGCTGAATGCAAAGCCTTTGAGTAAGGAACTCCAGCTCATCACCATTTTAGTGCCCATCGTTTGAGAAAAATATGCTCTCTAAAATCCACGGTATCAATTAGTACAGCGCAAAAAAAAAATTCAAACGTGAGCAGAAAATTAAGGGGTGAAGCAACGTTACTAACGATGATGTGTATGAAGATCCCCTAAGCAGCACATGACAAAGACCGTACATACTCTGTATGATGTAGCTCTGAACATTCTGACTATGCAAAGAACCCAATGGTTACATATCTGAGTCAGAGACGTTCTCATTGCGCCTTGAGCTCGTACACAAGTTTTTTCAGAAGTGGCGTATGTTCCGTTTTCCTTCTGGCTATTTTTACTTTGTCACTCACCAGACGGAGGGAGCTAATTTTAGCTGTGTCAGCCCTCAGCTGTATTCCACATCCTAAACCTTAATCTTCTCATGACAGGGAGCCCGACACATCCTTCTCTACAAATCGAAACGGATGAAATGGCTGCCAGTTTATCTAGCGCACCTCCATGAGTGAAGCAGACTTCGCCCCGTGCCCGTCTCTCGACAGGAAAGTGTTAGCTTGTGTAAATTCAGCTGTAACAGTCCTGGTCCAACTCGGACCACACATGCTCTGTAACAGTTAATGCTGGATGACACACATTTTCATAGATAGCAGCTGTTGCCACATAATTTATTTGCTTATTGTTGTAGTGTTGTAACAATAACGAATAGGCAGGCTCATTAATGCGGTAGGTTCCAAAAATGGAGTCCTTTCCTTACCAGTTACAAGATGGTAAGTAACTGCTTAGTTCTGGTCTTATTTTTCAGTCCAGTGCACAGGAGCATCTAATTCCAGCACTTCTCTTGATTATAGTATTCAAAAAAAAAAAATTATAATCTTTGTATCTAGTATCTACCTTCAGAGGTCAGAAACTGCTTAGGGAAGTATAAGGATTGGACCAAATCCAGACCGTGCCAGCGCCCATTGCAGTCATCAGTGCCATAGGGCAACATGGCGATCGCATTACCCAAAGAAAGGGAGGGATCAGTTGCTTTGATAATCATGTTTATTATCTCTCTTCTGACCCCTGCTGGTGGATTGGCTGTATAGGGACTGCAAGCCAAGAGCAGCGTACAAGATGTCTTCCCCTGACTCAGCTCTTTGAGAGCGTGGCTGCGGGCTGCATAGTGAAAATATGCAAGCTAGCGCCCCCACCTGTTAGCGCACAGCCCGCATCCTCCTGTTTCCTGTCTTCACGGCTCTAAGTCAGCAGTAGAGGCTCCGCAGAAATTAAGATACAAAGTCAAAAGGATAATTCCGGGGCACAGTTTGAATAAAAGGGCATCTGAGGGCCACGCCAGCTCATTAAGCACTGTCTAATCCATCACATCTCCCAGTGTCCTGCGACTCTGTCCTCGACAGGGGCATGTCACGATGAGTAACAAGGATAATCTGCATATTCACTCGTTTTTTTGCTGTCTGAAAAAATTAAGGCACTGACTGCAATGCAAGAGCAGCCACATCAGCAATACAGTCTATTTGTGACACATTTGAGAACACTGATCTGGGACCAGTTTAGGTACTTTCCAACAGTGGCTCAAGGAGAGAAAACTCCATGCTGGCAACAGGGTGTTGTGCCTCCCAGGCTCATTACTGAGTGAGGGCAACAAAAGCCATCCTGTCTGGTCCTATGCAACAGAAAGGCTATTGTGGCACAAGGCGCAGCAAATTTTAATGCTGGTTGCAAGAGGAATGAGTGACAATACCCTGCTACATACAGGGCTCTGTTACTGTGGACCAGTAATGGTGCCCATTCTAAACCCTGTTGAACGTCAAAAGCACGTACAATAACAAGCAAGCATTAACGTTAGACCTTGGCGCTAGGCATCAGGCTGCCAAGTCGGATAAGCTCCATTGTTTTACATCACGGACATGGCAGATATGTGTACGCCACTTGCCTGGGCAAGAGATGGAACCACAATGCACTGTGGGAGGAAGACAAGCTGGTAGAGGGGATATGATACTCTGTGAAATATTCTGCTGGGAAGCCGAGAGTCCGGGCAGGCATGTGGATGTCCGTCTGCCATATTTGTCTTGGTGGCGCGTGGTGAACCAAGAGCATGCAGTGCTAGGCCGGTGCTTCTTATGTTTTGTATATGTGGATTGCACTTGCATATCTTACCCTCAAAGTTTGCATTGATCATTTCCATGTATGAAATTATCTACGTCTGCATGTGTGCGAAAGCACACTGTCATTCGAAGTGCTACTGAACCTGTTGTGCCCGTCATTTATTTTCCCAAACATATTTACACACCCCCACCCACCCCCCAAAGGCTTGTGTAACAAAACGACAGTGTCATCACTATCCCCCGCCACGATCAAGGGCCATAACTCGGCAAAAAAATATGCTTTGACATCCATTTTTGGACTCAAAGTACATCATAAGTAGCTTATCAAGCATACAAAATTTCACACATGTAGGAATAACAATTTCAGAGAAATCTTGTCCCCAATCCAATATCCTCCGTCACACTTAATGGCGGGGAATAATAACAGGTGTGTCAAGCAGCTATTGTGAGAAGGTCACTCGAGAGGTTTGATTTCATCCTCTAGAAAAGCTCAATAACTGAGCTGGAGGTGGTAATGGCCAAACAAGCATACAGCCAAGCGAGGGTGATTCCAGTAGACCTGTTTAACAGATACGCTCAGATTTTGGGTGTGACCCTATCCTCTTTTCTGGTTACTTTAGATGAGATTCATGCAGGCTTATTTGGCACTGTCAGGCACAACTTTTACACAGTTTCTAGACTAGAACAGAATGCTTTTACTTCTGTATCACATAATGAAATCAAGCTAAATAAATAATGTAATAACATATTTTGTTGCGCGCCAGTATTTGCCTGAAAGGATGAAAACGCTTGCTCTTGGAGGCAGATCAGTACCCCAAGACAAACAGTTCAGATGTGTGCATTTACAAAAGTATCGTATGACCAGGAGCGCAACAGCGACATCAGGTGTTCAGAGAGTGAACTCCATGTTCCAGGTTTGTTTACGTCTCTTCAAAAGTGCGCATTAAACTAGCCTGGCTTTCACAACTGTACTCTTCTGGTGCCTTCCACCCGCAAAGGCCCTGTTATAACCCCTGCACTACATTAAACAGGATGTATGTTCACAAGTAAAGAGTAAAAGTGTGTTCTAAACGTTCACTGAATGTAATAATGTCGATAATTGGTCATTGAAGTTCATTTGCGGTGTTGTAGGGTGGACAAAAGCTATGTCCTTCAATAAAAAATCATTTGAATTCAAATTACGGTTATAAAAATTCTTAGAAATAATTCTGATAGTAGCGATGCACCAACGCCGTAATGCACGCACATAACCATATAACTGAGCGTAGGCTACTAACATGTAAACATTCACTCTTCATTCAACAAGCCAATTTAAAACAATATAACGTTTATTTAGTGATAGGTCACAGCGTGTAATTGTATAACTTCACTTAATAGGCCATGTGAAGGCGCGCTCCCAATATAAACTGCGTAACATCCTCGCTCCAGTCTGAACTAGAATTATCTACGCTCACCTCGCTTTCTTCCTCGCGCGCAGCCTACCATTCCATTCGCTTCCACAGCAAGCACAGATTATATCACCCGATTGATTGTTCACCAAAAATGCTTGTGTTTTGTCGGGTTATCCTTTTTCGCCGGAAGGCGTGATTTTTGCGCAGTTTCCAGCATCCTACGCAGGTAGAATTCGCTCTGACTCCATCCGCTCCTCACTGCGCTTGTCGCAATAGCCCTCTCTGACGCAGCAGTATATTTCCACGGATAGCATGCGTATTAGACACAAAACCTACTCAGTGAGAGACCAACAGCAGGTTAATGACGCTCTGGCAAATAGCAAGAATCTTATATATTGAACTGGTCTATAAATGTATTAGTATTTGAGGGTTAGTGCATTCAAATGATGTCAAACGTTGCATTAATTTTACATAAGTGTAGGCTACACATATTTCCATATACATTTGGGAAGTATTTCGATGCATTGTTACAATTTCACTTAATTTATACTCAGTAATTCAGTAGGCAAAATTTACTTTATTTATAATTAAATGTGGGATTAACAATAATAATAAAATAAAAATAAAAAACTCTTACTTGAACCGTCGTAATCGTCTGTTCTTCCTCTCCCTCATCCTCCGGCATCATTCTGCTTCAAAGGACTAGTTTATTCAGCTGGACTGTCACCTGTTTCGTTTCATCCGACCGATTCTTATTATTTTCAATCTTGAATTCCCCCCTGCCTTCCCTCAGTATTCCCATCGATTTAGCTACAGACCAACCTGCGACCCCTCCCCTGACACTCCCCCATTTTCTGATTGGTCAACACGTGGTGAATTCGTTGTCTGACGTCAGAATCACATGCGGCTGACGCGTGTTTACAAACATTGCTATGATCATGTGCTGCTGGGAACCATTTTACCGTAATCATCAGCGCTTTCTGGACAGATTACTTCCGCTTACAGCTCCGTGCTGGCGCCTGGAAAAAAGGCAGCCCCTTTGTCGGCTTCCCAATGCAATTTTACCGTCTTCAGCAAAACAGATCTTGAAGTTAACTTGTTAAACCAGGTAGGCACGTTTCTAGCTGATTTTTGTCTGATTAATAAAAACGATGCATTTATGTATTTATAAAAATGCGTACCCTAGATCAATAAAACAGACTTATTAATCACAAGATCAGAATGCCAGTGTATAGAGGGCTGAGCACCTAGTCAAAGTTAAAGAAAAATGGAATTTTTCAATGAAGTAGAATTGGCATAATGCACGTGACTAGGCACCCACTGTAGCTTGCAAGCATGGTCAATGTCTTTCCCTTGAGAGGGGCTCTTTTCCGCTGCTGAGCTGTAAATGGACTGAATTTAAATGTCTGGTTGTCCTAAGCTAGTTTGCCCTCTGTAATAATGTTAGCAAAGCAGAAGGCCACATTCACAATGACAAAAATATATACTTAATAAAAAAGCAACAACGCAAGTCTGAAATAGTTTCTGCCAGTAGTTGTGTAACCTGGAGCAGTTGGTCAATGTCTTTTCACTGCTTATGGTTAAATAAGTGACCTTATATTTAGAGATTTAGATGTATAAATGTAACCTGTTTGATTTCAAGAACTTATTAAATTCGTGAATAAAATAAATGATAAAATGCTCTTAGAGATTTAACTTTAAGTTCTTGAACATGTTGTCTATATGGAGACTAAATATCCTTAAAATATAAAATGTATTTCCATAAATTAAATGCTGCATTTGAATTGTTCCAGATGACAGTGCATTGCATGAAATGGGATTGAGTCACACCAATATCTTGTCACTTTAATATTTTTTAAAACTTCACTGTTTTTGCTTCAACCTTATTATATGTTGCGCTGTTTGCCTTTCTTGATTGAATCTTAGGGCCAACCCCACCTACCACATGGGGCCACTATGCTGTGAAAAAAGTATTTGTCCCCCCCCAAGAATTTATCATATTTCTTCATTTATAATATTTAAAACACTCAGATCATCTGACTGATTTTCATATAAGAAAATCTGAGCATTGCAATCAGATTCACGTCAGGACTTTGACCAGGCCACTCCAAAACCTTAGTTTTGTTTCTTTTAAGATATTCAGAAGTGGACTTAATTTTGTGCTTCAGATAATTGTCCTGCTGCATAGCCCAACTGCGCTTGAGCTTTAAGTCACAACCTGATGGCCTGACATTCTTCCTATGGAAATTCTTACTGACGTTATGAAGTATTCGTGTGGCTCTGAGTTGGCTCCTAGGGGATGGAAAAGCAAACAGGTTCTTAGCAACGTGGGCTGATCCAACTCAGCACTCAGAACTGGCAGTAGCACCAGGTTATTTTTGGTGGAAAAGGGGTAGTAGAGAGCAGAATACATGGTTCCATTGATTAAGGCAAGTCGCCCAGGTCCTGAAGCAGCAAAGCAGCCCCATACCATCACACTACCACCTCCGTCTTTTACTGTTGGCATGATGTTCTTACTGTGGAATAGCTGTGTCAGCCTCTAAACGGATGAAACAGGAAGCACTTTTTCTAAAAAGTTGCACTTTTGACTCCTCAGTTCAGAGAATGTTATCCCAAAAGTCTTCGGGGTCATTAAGATGTTCTCTTGGCAAATATGAGACAAGCCTTTGTGGTTTTTTTTTTTTTTTTGGTCAGCAGTAGTTTTTGCCTCACAGTTCTGCCATTGATGGTATTTTTTCCTGTCTCTTTTTTGTGAACACCGATGTAAACTGAAGCAAGTGAGGCCTGCAGTTCTTTAGCTGTTTGTCTTGGTATTTTGTGACTACGCCGATGAGTAATTGATGCACTCTTGGAGGTTTGGTTGGCCGACCACTTCTGGGTAGGTTTGCCGCTGTTTAAAGTTTTGTCCATTTGTACATTATGGCTCTTGCCATGGTTCGCTGGAGTCCCATTGCCTTAGAAATTGCTTTGTAACCCTTTCCAGACTGATAGATGACAACTTTGTTTCTCATGTGTTTTTGAATTTCTTTAGATTGCAGCATAATGTGTTGCTTTTTCGCCTACTTCACATTGCCAGACAGGCTCTCTGCAAGTGATGGATAGATTAAGCTGAGCTGGTGGTAATCAAGTGTGTCTAGTCTAATTGAATAGAACTACCAATAAAATTTGTTGTAATTGGTTGATTTAGAAACTACGGGAGCAATGACTTTTTCCACACAGGGTCAGGAACGGTTGGATAGATTTTTTCTTTCAATAAATGAAATCATAATTTAAAAACTGCATTTGTAGTTTTGTTGTGGTATCTTTGTCTAATAGTAAAATTAGTTTGAAAATCTGGAATAATAAAGTGCGACAAATATGCAAAAATAGAGTAAATCTGGAAGGAGCCTAAATGTCACGACCTTCATGTCTCTTCCTATTCAGCAACTTGTGTGTCGATTAGAAGTATGTCTCCTCTGATTGGTTTATGTCTTGCATGTTTGCCCTTCCTCGGCTGCAGAGGTGGGAAATCCAGGGGTTAGAAAGTAAAAATCCAGCCAGGGTTTTCTCCCTCCCAAAGAATGAGCTGATCATTCATATTAGCTTTATTTCCTGGCAGAAGTAAAACAGGTGGTTGGAATAAAGTTCTGTGGAGGATTTTTACTTTTGAAACCTAGACTTTCCACCTCTGCTCGGCTGTGTCTTGTTTCATGGTTATTTCCCGCTGACCATGTAACGTGTATTTAATCTGCCTGCTTTGTGTTGCAAGTTGCGGGATTGTCATTTGCCTTTTGTGCATAGAATCAATCAGTATTTCTGATGGAAACTCTTTGTCTTTATCAAGTGGAATATGTACTTCATTGATAGCTAATTCAGAAGCTTTTCTATCCTCTCAATTAACTCAAAAAAACTTCCAAGCCTACTCAGAGGCCAGGATTGGGACCATGCTCAAGTTATGCATCTTAAGTCAGTTTGTCTGTCCAGTAAATAGGAACAAGCTCCAAAGCCTAATCAGGGTCTAGGATTGGGATGGCATTTGTTAATCCCTCCAATCTGTTCCTCTGTCCAGTTTGTTAGGAACAGAATCCTAATCCCTCTACAGTCTTCAGGATTGGAACCAAGTTCGCCAGAAGCCATCTCATCCTCCTGAGGGACAGTTTGGTGCCGGCGAAGTGTTCTTCACCTGGCTGCTCTCCTGAAAGCCACTGGCCAGTGATTGACAGCACAACTTTGCCCACAACATCTGTACAGAACTGTGCAATCTCTATCTGCGGGTCTGTCCCCACCTTTATTTTTTCTTTTAGTTATGTCCCCAAATTACTGTATAAGCTGTCAATAAAGTTACCATTTGATTGTACTTTGCCTTCACACTTGACTCCGGGTCTGGAAAATAACCGTAAATACTTTTTTCACAGCTCAATAATTGAAGTGATGTCCAATTGTAGTAAAGCCTAAGCCAAGGTTTAGATCCCTACTGCCATCCTGTCTGCTCCCACACAGCCGAGATAAGCACTGATGTCCTACCCCCGCCTGTCTCCCTCATTGCAGGACCTTCTCTGCCACTCATGCTGCCTCCATTTGCCTTTTTGGATGCTCTCACTTCCTAGTAAAAAGGTCGCAATTACAACATTTGGGAAATAAAGAAGAAAAATAGATGTCCAAAACAAACACATTTTTTTCTGGCTACAAAATTTGCTCAGTCCAGGGGCTTTTTCAAATGCAAACAACTTGAGTGGTTGGATATTGCTGAAATGTTAGTGCTTACAGTATAAACAGTATTTTCACGTCAATTTTGCTTTGTTGACATGAGTGCACTTAGGTAATAGCAGGGTAATCACAGCAGTGAAGAAAAAGTTTGCTTGCAAAAGCAAACAAGTGCGCATGCACAAAACATGACTACTGCGGAAAAAATTAGAATGCTGACAATAAACATTAGTAAAGATTCAACTGCCATAAAATAACAATGTACGGATAGGTTAAATAGCTTTTCTCCCTTAATATAATAAATTAAATTATCATTTCAAATCTACATTTTGTATTTACTTTGGTTATCTTTGTCTAATAATAAAATTTGTTTGATGATCTGAAACATTTTAGTGTGACAAATATGCAAAGAAAAAAGAAATCAGGAAGGGGGCAAATACTTTTTGCACAGCACTGTATGTGATTCTGGAAGAATCAGAACTTTAGGGCAAGATGTTAATTATCCTTTTTGTTACCGGTGCACTTATATGAAACTGGTTGATGTTGAGAGTGGCCTTGGGTTGACACACAGGGTTGTGTAAGTGGACACCCTCCTTCCTTGACATTCCATCGATAAGCACACTACATCTCTGGAGGGTTCAACGATGACCACTGGCATGATGGCATCCCAGAGTCCTACGCCTTTGTGTTCTCCCAATCTTTGTATTTCATCTTGGGGTGCAGAGAGGGTCTTTGCATTTGAGCCAAAGTAACTGACTGCTTTTTTATTTTAGCACATCAGATACAACTCGGATGGATTGACACAAGACCTACCTGTGGATCCTTTACCTCTTCAGGAGTTTTATGCTATAGACCTGTGAAAAAGTATTTGCCCCCTTCCAGATTTCCTCTATTTTTGCTGATTTCTCATATTAAATGCTTTGGTCTTTGGATCATCCAACTAATTTTAATATCAGATGAAGACAATGTGAGTCAACAAAAATGCAGATTTGAAGTGGTCATATCATTTATTGAAGGTAAAGAGTGATTCTGAACCAATATCACCCATGTCAAAAAAATAATTGCCGACCTAAACAATATAACTTGTTGTGCTGCGCTCGGTCGCAACAACTGCAATCCATTATTTGCAACAACTGACACCGAGTCTTTTACATCTTTGTGGAGGAATTGTGGTCCACTCTTCTTTGCAGCATTGTTTTAATTCAGCCTCATTGGAGGGTTTTTGAGTATGAACTGTCTGTTTAAGGTCATGCCTGAGCATCTCAGTTGGATTCAAGTGAGGACTTCAACTGGGCCACTCCAGAACCTTAATTTAGAATGTTTTGAGCCATTGGGAGGTGGACTTACATGTGTGCTTGTGATCACTGTCCAGCTGCATGACCCAACTGCGCTTGAACTTTAGGTCACAAATTGAAGGCTGGATATTTTCCCTCGGGATTTTCCCCACGGGAGCAGAATTGATGTTTCAATCAATTTTGGCAAGTTGCCCAGATCTTAAAGCAGCAAAGCAGCCCTAGACCATCACACTAACACCACTGTGTTTGGCTGTTGCTGCGATGTTCTTATTGTGGAATGTTGTGCTAGCTTTATGCCAGATGTTATGGGACCCATGTCTTCCCAAAAAGTGTCTCTTTTGACTCATCAGTGCACAGAATATCATCCCTAAAGTTTTGAGGATCATGAAGATGTTTTTCTCTTTAATATTGGAATTGTGAGTACTGGCCTTAATTGAGGCGTGTGAGGCCTCATTTTTTTATTTTGATCTTTGTCTGGGTTTATTTTCAACTTTCTGGATGTTTTAATGATGCGCTCTTGGAGGAATTTGGTTGGTCGGCCACTCCTGGGAAGGTTAACACTGTTCCAAGTTTTCTCCATTTGTGGATAATGGCTGTCACCATGGTTCGCAAGAGTCTGGGAGCCTTAGGAATGACTTAGTAACCCTTTCCAAACTGACAAGTACGAACAACTTTTTTTCTCTAATCTGTTCTTATATTTTTGAGAGCATCGTAGCATCATGTACTGCTTTTTGTCTACTTCAAATTGCCAGACTGGTTCTATTTCAGTGTAATTTAGACTCAGCAAGGATGACAGTAATCATGCTAGGATGTTTTGAGCAAAATTTAATCCAATTATCAATTAAATATTTTTAATCTGTTGATTTAGTAACTAAGGCGGCAATTACTTTTCACATAGGGCCACTGTGGGGATGGATGGATTTTTTCCTTCAATAAATGAAATCATCATTTAAAAACTAAATTAAGCTCATATACTTCCTCCACTGAATCCTCCCCTTAAGATTAATGATTTAACTCATGTAAAGTAAGGAGGACCAAAGTACCAAGTTTGGCCTCAGTTTGGTGGCTGCCGCCTCCAGTGGAAAAGTGAGCTGTTTGCCAAGATAACCAGCATCCTACGGCCACGAGCCCCATGTTAAGTTGACCTGCTGCTGGCTGAGAGGAATTTCTCGGTTTTTTCCTCCCTCCCAGATGAACTCTGTCAGTTTCAGAGTATGGCAAGCTGTTTTAACATTTATTCAGTAGAGGTAATAGCAATTGTAGAAAGAATTGCTTTTTGACAAGTTATAATTCCAAATCAAGTTGGAATTCTAATTAATGATATCTGCAGCTCAATTCTCACAAGTCAAAATGCAAATTGTTGATATCAACAATTCAATTCTCCCTATAGGAAATGTCTATTGTTGATATCAACAATTCAATTCTCACAAGTGGAAATGTCAGTTGTTGATATCTACAGTTGGTGTTACATTACAGATATCATAAATGGAACTCTAGATATCTAAATTTTAATTCTGACTAGTCAAAAATAAATTATTGATATGTCAGCTTGGGATCGTAACTAGTAAGAATGTAATTTCCGATATCTAGAATTGCATTGCAGGTATCTCAAATATAATTGTAACTAGTGAAAATTTGATTCATACTAGTAACAATTTTATCTGAGATATCTACAATTCCTTTTATAACTCATCAGAAGTGAATTTTAGATAACAAGGAATTTCCTTTAGTCAAAATGTCAAATCTTATTAAATGTTAAAACCAATTGGATATGTCGAACATATCCGGAATGCAATTGTTGATATGTCAGACATATCTGAAATGCACTTGTTGATGTGTTATGTTGGACATATCCAAAATGCAACTGTTGATAGGTGGGACATAGCCGAAATGAATATGCTAATTTGGGCTACATATCTCAAATGCAATTGTTGATATGTGGGACATATCCAAAATGAATATGCTAATTTGGGCTACATATCCAAAATGCAATTGTTGATATGTGGGTCATGAAAATACATTTCCACGAGTCACAATTCTTTTTTGACATGTGGAAATTCAGCTGTAGATATCTATAATTTTTATTCTTACAAGTTAAAAAGGAATTACTGATATCTATAATTAAAGATATCTGTAAATCAGTTTTGACTAGTCAAAATATAATTAGTACATGCGAAAATATATTTGTAACATGTCAAAATTGTTTTACAGATATCTTGAAATGACATTTCGACCGAAATATCATTTCTACTAGTGGAAACTAAATTGCAACTAGGAAGCCCTACTGATTAAATGTTAAAACGGCTTTCCATATTTAGAGTGTTACTTTGAGCGGGCAAGGATTGGCTGCCATCCGCTTGGTCTCAGGTGCTGCTTCCAGTCTCCTCAAGATCTGGTTGTGGTGCTCAGTGTGTTGGTCGTGTAGAGGGCCTTTTAAACTCATCAGGGTGCACTTGTTTTGAACACAGGTTGGATCCTCACCAAGCCACAGGTGGAGATCCACCAGCTAGGGAAACACATCATCTGTATCTCTGATGAGAAGGCCAAGTCTGCTTGCCTCCATGTCCCATATGTCTTCCTAGGTGATTCTACCCCTCTAAGCATTTTCCCACCAATTACATTGCCCCTGCTTTGCCAGATAGCCAGTCTTTACACTTCTTTAGTTTCTCAGTACCTCCTTGAACCTTGAACCACTGAACCTGTCCTGTGATGTATCTATGTCTCTGAGCTGATGTAGCTTGCTCCCCTGCTTAGGATGGGGTAGATTTCCTTCCACTTGCCATTGTCAATGAAGCCTTGCTGATGGTCATCTGAGAGGAGTTCTTCAATGTCACCTTGAGTCTTAGTTCCACACACTTGCAATCCTCTGACCTGTGTAAGGTAGTTGAAGAACCCCCCTACTACAGAGGCTAATGGTACTGAGGCATCCTAGGACACCAAGCCACTTCTTCACGTGCCAGGTCATGGTTCCCTCAATCTTCTCCACAGTTGTCAGTGGAGTGCATGGCGAGAAGTCACATCACTCAGGGAGAAGTCCATACTGTAAGTACCAGAGCTACAGTTTCCCAGGCAGGATGGTTTTGTTGATGTTCACCTGTTCAGTGACAATGTATGCCTTTGGTTGCTGCACCTGCTCTTTGTCCGACAGGTTTGCATCGTGTCATCTGCTCAAAGTTTTGACTGGCTGCTCGGACTCTGTTGGAAACTGGTCGACACTAACGGAAAACTTAATGTCTTCAAGCATAGCCTTTACTAAGGAGATGCTTTGTGAGCTACTGGGATTGATCTTCATTTAGGCCCACTTGATGTTCTCCTGCAAATTTCCAAATTGCTGATTGGTGCACTCTGCAACAGCGATAACCATTGTTATATTTTCCATGTACACCCTGACAGGGGGAAGATGGAGTGCAGCATTAATGATGTTGTTATGGGCTTTGGTTCTTGAATGAAGCAGAGGCCATTTTAGAGTAGTTAATGGGGAATTGAGCGAGAGACAAGGTACAAAAAGGTGATATGAACCTTTTGCCCTTCTTGACTGCTTAGATCTGGTGCCTGATAATGTAGGTGTTCTCCAGCAGTCAGAAAGCTCTGGAATTCCATCTTCTTTATTGACATGTCAATGTACACAATCACTCCTCCCCAGGTAAGTGGACAGCAGCTACTCAATTACATTGAAGACCTTTCCTTCAACGTTGAAAGCGCAGAGTGGTCTGACCTGAATGATGTTTCCAGTGTCCCTTTTTTGAGATTTGGATGCCACCAGCCATTCACAGTAGGAACTACCGATTCTTCTACATAATCCTAGTCTCCACTGGAAGCATAAGACTTCCGTTGTGTCCTCAAAGATCCTGAATTGTACTTGCTCATTGCTCTTGCTCATTAGACGTACTTTGTCCACTTTTCTCCACTTTCAAGGCTCAGTGTCAAGATGGTGTTTAGCTGGCTGACTTGACAGGATAGGTCAGTAGTGGTCAACCTTGGTCTTGGAGAGCCGCAGTGTCTGCAGGTTTTTGATGTTACTCAGCACTTAATTGATGAATTTAAGTGGTTGATTACACACTTAACTCATTGCACCCAGTGTCTTAGGTTTAAATAGGGTGGAGAAAACTAAACTCAGCACACCCTGTGGCTCTGCAGGACCAGGGTTAGCTATACTCCTGTACTACGAGAATAATAAGCCAATCAATCAATTACCAGGAACCACCCACAAGACTCGAAAGAGCCAATTAAGCAGACTTGCAGTTTGTGACAGTAGTCTACATGGAAACTAAGATCTGTCAATGTGGTTGGACATTTAGCATAGTTGTATTGCGGACAAAGTAGAAGTACAAAGTCAAGCTAAAAGTTTATAGGGCAGTGGTAGCAAGCCCTGGTCCTGGAGAGCCACAGGCTGTGCTGAGTTTGGTTTTCTCCACCCGATTTAAACCTAAGACACCAGGTGAGATGAGTTAAACATGTAATCAAGTGTTTTAATGCATCGATTAAGTGCTGACTAACATCAGAAACCAACAGACACTACGGCTCTCCAGGACTAAGGTTGAGTACCACTGGGATAGGTGATGGAACGGTTAATTTCTCATCACTCCTCTCATCGATATGTATTTGTTTCATGTGCTCTTTTAGTTTTTGCTCGTAGGAGTTCTGCATTTCTCTGTTGTAATGAGGCCTTTGGCAAGCTGGAAGGGGTCTGTGTTGAACTGAGTTCTTGTTTGTTGATGATGACCCACCATTAAAAGTACAACCAGGGAAGTTAATTATCAAGGAAATTTACAACTTTGTCAGTACTTTCATGCGTACATAGTTCTAAAATGTAATGTTTCTGATTCATTCGGCATTCAGGCAGCATTCATTCATGGTTTTTAGTAGAGATTTACTGGTATTCCACCCTCCCTTTACCTCAGACTTATGTTAACACTGTCTGGGGAATAATTAGCACTAATTATTTCATTATTATCCTGGGAGGGGAAAAAAAAGGAATGAATTTGCATCTGAGGGCCTGATTTCACACCTTCATCCATAGGGTCTGTAATTTGGAATTCCCATGAAGTAAATTTTTTTCAGCATATTTACCAAATGTATCGTTATTCCAAAATTTCAGACAAACAAGGTTAAAATTAATGATCTTAAAAGACCTCAAAGTTGTCCATATTGCCCTCAAAAGTAGTATTCAAATAGCACGGCCAAAATACCACGTGATAAAAACGGTTGACTTCATTTTGGTGCCAGAACATTAGCCTATTTCAGGGTTGCAGATAGAAAGCAAAATAGAAATGAGGGTGACTTTGTGTTGCAGATGCCCCAAACAGCTTACGCGATTCACGTATGGTATAAGAATGGTTAAAGGCAGAGAGAACCCTTTCTTCAGCTCTTACCCAATAAAACTACACAGCGCCTATTTTTCAAATACTTTCTTGGGTAATATTTGAAACTTACACCACTAGGGTATGTTATGTCCATTGTTCTGGCAGGTTGCTTTTCTGTGTATCAACCTCCTCACTGCACGTGCAGAGGTTGCTATTTGGATAACAGAGGTTACTATTTGGACAACAACCGGGTATGATATTTGGCAGCTGGACCATATAAGCCTTGGGTAGATAAGTCAAACCTCGGCTACGCCTCGGTCATTGACTTATCTCCCGACGGGATTTTGGACATCGGTAATTTTGAAATATTATTTCTCGGCTTCGCCTCGAAACAATATTTCAAAATTACCTCTGTAATGGTGTCAAAAGGGTTTCAACACGGCCATACCGTCAAACTGTTGTATGCCCATTTATCCCGTCGCTGCGTGTTAGCAGGCACAGCTTCCATGGCACGCTTCTCAATTTCATTATCATCGGAAATGTGAAAATGTTCATTAGTTTTACCTTCATGTTCACGTAATTCAGTTACTTGAGATGCTTCCAACAATTCACGATCAGAATCATCACTTGCATTATTAAGTTCTGCTGCAATTTCTTGCGAGGCCCGACAAAGCTCTTCGTCCGAATTCATTTTCAACACTGATTTCATTTCTCAAACCACGTTTTCATTTAACCTTATCCGTGCAGGTAACACACGTGCATTTAAGAATGGACGAGTCCATTCGTTGCCCACGTGGTGTAAGTAGGTTAGCACCCCTCTCTGCGGGTGATATGGATTTAACGCTCTCGCCTACAGGCTCGAGCGTTGAAATCCATATCACCCTTGAGGAGGGTGCTAACGTATACATGTTCTACCTTCTGCCACTACGAAGTTATCATTCGGGGGAAATTGGCTCTGATCTCACCGCGCATTTTCCTCCAAACTGTTTCAGCGATGCCAAGACATACATCTTAGGCGTGAGTTTGTCCTCTTAGAGGCATTCACGATTCTGTGCCGTAATTAGCAATTATTCAATCAAAGCGCACTGAAGAAAATCACTCGCGGAACTGAAGTCATTGTGCATCAAGTTAATCAGTTTCACGTGCATTACGGTGGATTTCCCCACCAAAGACACGGAAATCGATTATGACTCGGGAATTCTCAGGCTTGACTTTAATAAGGGATTAAAAGCAATGGAATTGCATAAAAACGTTTCAAATGGTCTGATTTCATTAAATCAATTTAAACGATCATGAAACACACGCATTGTTTCCAATCCCTGAGTAAAGAGAAGCACGGGAAGTCCAGAATCATAATCTCTTTCCATGTTACTTGTGATGAGGTGCACTTTTACGCAAGTGAAATGGAAACGTCAGTGCACAAGGATTTTTAATTCCGCACGAGAATCTCATTAAGCATTCGATGAATAATAACGGATTACGGTGAATAAGCCTAAAAAATGAGTAAGACCAACGCCGTATGCGTGAGACTTGGCATCTCTGCAAACTCAATCCCATTTAGGTTTTCTAATTACCAACGAAGTGTTACAGCTTGCTACGCGAAAGAAAACGTTTCTAATCAAAGTGCCACTACCGTTAACTCCTGGATAAGCTGTGAATCTTCGGCCGTATTTTCACTGTAAGTCTTGATGCCCAGATTGGATTCGCTGCCTAAATCCGATTTTATTTTATTTAAACCATGCAGTTACACGTATTTTATTAAGTGACCCATATCTGATTCACGCGGTTACACTTGCCTACCACATCTGAAACATTGCGCATGCCTATTTTTAGTTTTTACTAAACTTTAGGCCACGCCCACTTCTGCACAAAGCGCTAACTGCTAAGCCAAAAAATGGAAGATGCTGACATATCGTCGGCCTGCTGATAAAACCAAATTGATAAGAAACAAAAACTCGTATGTCCACTATTCTTACATGCAAAATTAAACATTTTTTATTTTATTTATATTTTAACTTATATTATTTTAGGTTTTTTATTTTAATATATATTTTTTATTTTCCTGTAAAGTTTATCATTATGAAGATACAAGGTTTTATCAGCAGGCCGACGATATGTTTGATGATGCATGAAAACATTGCCGGGATTTTTGGGCAGAGAAGAAGGGAAAAGGGCATATGCTACAATTACTGTCTCTTCAGTCGTTCATAGGAATGTCTGGGTGCGAGACAGCCTCCATGTCCAGTCTCCCAGCTTGTCAAAAACAAAACCTCGTTCATTTACCGTGGGTTCACTGTTGATGTGGCAAAATAAGCTAAATGGTCGCAAATTTGATGACGTTAGAGACGCAATTTGTCAGAAAATCCAATCAGCCTGTTTACGCGGCGGTCGCATTGGCACATATCCAATACATATCTGATTTATTTCCACATCTTCCGATCTCAAAATATCCGAATGCATGCGTCTTTTTCCTGTTCACACTGTCAACGAGCATATCCGATCTGTGCCACATAAGAGCAAAAAATCGGAATTGGGTCATGTTATGTGCTGTGTGTTTGGGATTTGTCTTTCTTTTGCACTTCCCTGCCTTTCCCCTGCCATCACCATCCACCAAGTCCTGCCTCCCAGACCACACCCTTCAAGCCCCGCCTTCACCAGTCCCAGAGCCACCTCATCATTCAAATCAACCAACCAGAACCCGCCACCTCCTTTAAAAGACCTGGACTGTTTGCTCTTCGGGAGATTTTTGCTTTGGTTTTTCTCAATTGCCATTTCGTGTCTTGTGATCCAGTGTCTTAGTTGTGTTATCCATTATATGTTTCATTGTTGTTTATGTACACTGCCAAGCATTGGGACAGGTAAGACTGGGAGCTCCTATACATATGCCCGTAGGCTATGTTAATGTATAGACACACTAGTCTTTAGGGGTGGTTGCCAACCGATGTACGTTATTGCTAGACAGAGTAGTTAGGCTTTTGTTTGTAACATTAGTGTAGAAAACTCTTGGTGTTAGTTAGCTTGTTTTGGTTATTTTGGCAACATCCCCCAGTCCTTTGACTCTGGTAGTGTGTGTCTTGACTGTCTTTGTGTATCCAACCCCTGTATATCCAGCCACAATCAGTAAACACTTGAGCACTAGTCTCTGCATTGTTTGTGTTATTATTATTTTTACTGTTTTCCCACCTATTACCCATTTTAACACCTTCTGGCCCATTCCACCACAACCAGTTACCTACCCCCATGCACCCCTAGGTCCATGGGGGTTGTAACAGGTCACATTACACTGACGATGTAACTGAGGCCTTACTGTCTTGTGGTCGTGTTAACGCATTACTCACTAATCAATCAGTCAATCAATCAATTTCTCGTTTTCTTCCGACTTCATTTACATTGTCAGTGCATTGTGACCCAATTCAGATTTTTTGCTCTTTATGTGGCACAGATCGGATATGCTCAATTTACTAAACTTTTTTAAAGTTTAGTAAAATCTAAAAGTAGGCATTTGCGATTCAGATTGTAGAATGTTCACTCTGTATGAGTCAGGTCACCAAACGGGGTTTACCGTTACTGTAGTTTTATTGAACTGTCAGAATAAAGCTCGAGCCAGATACATAACATTGAAAGGAGCATGCTGATTGGGCCACGTCACTCACGTACGGTGCCCGGTGGTAAACACACAATGCAAACCTAGAGTCATTTACCAAATGATCTACATCCCTTCTTTTTAGTCAATAATACATATAAACAATTTGAAGAACTCTACAAAACAGTAAGTCCCCCCCCCCCTTTTTTTTTAACATTACCATAAACTGATTCAGGAAGAATATTTAACTCGATATATCAACTTCAACTTCACTTTGACATTTTAGTTTGACTTAGTTAATGAGCATGTCCCAACAGAGTAGTAGTGCATATATTCAACTGATATAATATTATTGAAATTCAACAATGCTGTCAGAATAACATTGGGTATTAAACACAGGACAGAAAATTGCTAAACATGACAGAGGTTGTTTTTTTTTTTTTTTTTTTTTACAAACACGGCAGTCTCTCTTCACAGGTATCTTGGGTTGGGCTTGCAGATGCGACCTGAACGCATAGTGTATAATCCACCATTCTGGATGGGGACCTGCCTAGGGAAGTCAGGAGTGGGGGTAGGAGTAGATGGGGTTGGGGAAGGTGGGCTTGTGGTAGAGGGCCTTGGTGTGAGTGGAGTGTATGGTGTGCGTGGTGCTTGTGTCATGCTTCCCACGGGAGGAGAGCTGGCATCCTGCAAACCCGGGTCGTGGTGCCGGAGCTGAGGCAGTGGAGGCTCTGCCACAGGGAGGATGTGGCGACGGTTTCTCCTGTAGAGTCTTGCCATTGGCCTGGATGACGTAGGACCGAGGCTCCTTGCTCACCTCAGTCAGAGTGCCGAGTTTGTCGTAGCCCTTTTCCGTCTGCATGCCGTCTTGCCCCACCTGTAGAGGCTGCAGTGGGCGGCTGGACTTGTCATAGTGGCGCTTCACTGTCAGTCTTTTGTTAAGGAGCTGGTCGTGGATGTGCCAGCCATACCTCACAGCAGGCTGCAACAGTTTGGTGCTCACTGGAATGTCAGCTCGAGTCTGTCTGGACATGAGGCGCTCAGCAGGAGACCCCAGTGCTGTGTCGCGGGGGACTTTTCTCTGGTTGAGCAGGTTGAGGAAGACGTCGGTGCCATCTTAGTGCGATTTCTCCATGAGCTGCTTGGCACTGCGCACAGCCTTCTCGGCGAGCCCGTTCGATTGTGGGAACTCGGGGCTGCTTGTGGTGTGAGTAAAGTCCCATTGTCTGGCAAACTCCTGGAACTGCTGGCTTGTGTACTGTCGACCATTGTCAGTGTTCAGTGTGTGTGGCACTCCATGGACAGAAAAATGTCTCTTCATCTTTGTGATGACTGCAGTCGATGTCATGTCGCGGAGGAGGTCCACCTCGAACCAGCCAGAGTAGGAGTCCACAAGGACTTGGTTGTGTTTGCCATGCCAATCGAAGATGTCAGCTGCCACTGTAGACCATGGCAGCTCTGGGACGGGGTGAAGCTTCAGTGGTTCCTTCTGCTGATGTGGTTTGGTGCTTTTGCACGCGGCGCATGAGAGAAGCTCCTCTGTAATGTCCTTTGACATGTCCGGCCAGAAGACAACACTTCTGGCTCTGCGCTTAGTCGCGTCGACCCCTGGGTGGCCTTTGTGGACGATACCGATGTATTCTCTGTGCAGGGAGCTGGGAATAACTGCTTTGTGGCCCTTCATGATGACGCCGTCATCCACACTGAGCTCGTCCCGGTAAGGAAAGAAAGGCACGATGGCAGGCTGGAGCTGGCTTTCTCTGGATGGCTACCCTCTGTGGATCACTGAGCTGAGGGTTTGTAGCACGTCATCCTGTGATGTGTGCCTTTTCAGTTCCTTGAGACGGGCCGTGGAGATACACTACATCGCCCTGACCTCGAACTCTGTGGTCTCGGACTGGCTCTGCGAGGTCGTTGTGCTTGGAGCTCTGGAAAGAGTGTCGGCGAGGAACATGTGTTTGCCCTTTTTGTAGACGAGGCTGATGTCATAGCTCTGCAGGCGTAGTAGCATCCTCTGGAGACGGGCAGGAGCGACATGGATGGGCTTCTTCACTATGGTGACCAAGGGCTGGTGGTCTGTCTCTACGATGATGGGTTTACCGTAGGCATAATCCTTGAATTTGGTGCAGGCGAAGACGACAGGCAGTAGTTCCTTCTCAATTTGGGCATACCATGTTTCGATGCCTGTGAGGGCACGTGGAGCGAAGGCGATTAGTCTGCTGTTTTGCACACAAGCCGCACCCAGGCCATGGGATGACGCGTCGCAGGTAAGTGTGACTGGCTCCTTGACGTCATAGTAAGCCAGGACCGGAGGGCTGGACAGACAGGCTTTTAGATAGTCGAAAGCCTCTTGGTGCTGCTGGAACTAACACCATGCAGTGTCTTTGTGGGTGAGCTGCCTCAGGGGTGCCGCGATCTCGCTGAGGCTCTGGATGTACTTGCCCAGGTAGTTGACTATGCCGAGGAACCGCTGCAGGGAAGTGACATCCGTGGGCACTGGCATCGCGTTGATTGCTGCTGTTTTGTTGGGGTCAGCTTTGAGGCCATCACAGGTGAAGATGTGTCCCACATAGGACACCTGGTCTAGCTGGAATTTATACTTGGCGGGATTTAGCCTGAGGTTCACTTGTCTTGCCCGTTTGAGTACCTTGTGTAGGTTAGCGTCGTGCTCAGCGACGCTTCTCCCTCCGATGATGATGTCATCGACGATGATGGAGCATGGGTAACCTGCGAACAGCTGTTCCGTGGAGCGCTGAAACACTTCGCTGGCAGAGTTGATGCCGAAGGGCATGCACAGGAATCTGAAGCGCCCAAACGGGGTACTGAAGGTGGTCAGCATGGAAAATTTCTTGTCCAAGCGTATCTGCCAGAAAGAGTTCTTGGCGTCCAGGACAGAGAACACTGTCACTCCCGACATCTTTGCAGTTACTTCTTCAACGCTACGCATCGGGTGGTGGGGCCTCTTCAGTGCTGTGTTGAGGTCTTTTGGGTTGATGCACAGCCTGATCTTGTGCTTGTCCTTCTTGTGTGCTGCCACCATGGAAGACACCCAGTCGGTTGGCTCTGTGACTGGTGTTATGACGCCAATGCGCTGCATGCGCTGAAGCTCGCCCCTGACTCTCTCTTGCATTGCAACCGGAACACGGTGGGCAGGGCGGACCACAGGGTGTACATTGGGGTCCAGCTTCATGGAGTAGGTCACAGGGAGCTCTCCCAGATTGTCGCCAAACAGATCCTTGTACCTGGCTAGTACCTGTGAGCTGAAGTCGGTGTTGCTTTCCACGCTGACCTGGTGGACATCAGGGCTCATTTTGACAATGCCCATATTCTTGCACACCCTAAAACCTAGCAGTGGCTGCACCTCCCTATTCACCACGAAGAAAGGCAAAGGGTGGCACTCGTCCTTTAAGCGACATGGTAGTGTGACCGTGCCACTAGTCTCGATCATGGTGCCTCCATAAACGACAAGGCTTACAGTTTTCCCTTGCCTAATCAGTTACTCTCCATTCCTCACTCTTTTGAATGTCTTTAGTGACATCGCATTGCACCTGGCACCAGTGTCAACTTTCATTTCAATGCGCTTGTTGTTAATGTCTATGGTAACAAAACCCTCATCTTTCTCGTCGGTCTCGGAATTAACACAGTCCACCTGCCTATCTATCTCCACACCATCGGTCTCGTTGTCGTCAATTGTCGATTCAGCCACCTCGATTTCGTTTACGTATCGTCTTGGGGCTCTACCTAACTGGCTGCGCAGTTTAGACTTGCAGTACCGTCTGTAGTGATTAAGCTTCTTGCAGCCATGGCACTGCTTTCCGAATGCTGGACAGTTTTCCCTCCTAGTCGCGTGGCTACCTCCACAGTTTGGGCAGTTTGTTATGGTGTGTGGAGCTGACTGTTGTTTGTGTTTCAGTAAACTACTTTGGGCCGGCTTAACGGCGTCAACACTGGTGGTAGCTGTTGCCAGTGTTTTGCTGCTCTCCTCGGTCATTTCGTGAATGCGGGTGATTGAAATGGCTTTGGTTAAAGTTAGCTCGCTATCCTTCAACAGGGCTTTCCTCAAAGTGTCACTGGTGACTCCACATGCGATGCGGTCACAGATAAGCTCATCCGTTATTTCTCCGAAGTGACAACACTTGGCCTTAATCCTCAGGTCACTAATGAATGATTCAATCGTCTCACCTTGCCTCTGATTTCGCGCGTGAAACTTGTGTCTGTCCATCGTCCTATTGTTTTGAGGACTGCAGATTTCATGGAACTTTCTTTTCAGGCACTCATGATCCTCTCTGGACTCGGCAGGGACGACGATCCTGAACCCATCTTCCTCAGGAACGCGTACCGCTGGGGCATAGACGAACGAACGTTCCCGCTCAATGGCCTCTGGTCCAGTGATGTTGAGGAGGATGTAAGCCTGGGTCTTTGCTGGCTTGTCGAAGTAGGCAGCGGCAATGAAAATGTCATATTCCCTTTCAAACACTCGCCAATTCTCCCATTACCGGAGGTAGAAGAGTAGCAGCTAGCTCGTTTCTGAGGTAAATAAAACGCGACAAGGAAAACACTACACGTACAAAAGAAAAGGAACACTACACATACGCGGTAACGAAGAAAAATACTGTGAGAAGGTCCATCCCACTTCTGACACCATGTAGAATGTTCACTCTGTATGAGTCAGGTCACCAAACGGGGTTTACCGTTACTGTAGTTTTATTGAACTGTCAGAATAAAGCTTGAGCCAGATACATAACATTGAAAGGAGCATGCTGATTGGGCCACGTCACTCACGTGCGGTGGCCGGTGGTAAACACACAATGCAAACCTAGAATCATTTACCAAATGATCTACACAGATGTTGTAGGCAGGAGTAATCGCGTGAATCAGATATGGGTCACTTGATAAAATACGCGTAACCGCACGGTAAAAAAAAAAAAAAAAAAAATCGGATTCAGGCAGTAAATCCGATCTGCATCAAGACTTACAGTGTAAATACGGCCTTAGGTGCGCATGTTAAGGTTGCTCATGTGCAATAAAATGCTGTCTACAACCAGTGACATGACCATAATGCAGGTTAACCTATTTCTGACAAAGAATCGGATAATAAACTGAATTAATTTGCAGAGCAAATGGGCTTCCAATAAGCTGCGCTGCCATTAATGATTATGACATTCAGCTTTGCATCAAGGCTACAATGTGAGATTCCATGGATGGCAATTAAGTGAAGTTTATCGTTCTGTTTCGAACGTGCTCCACCCTCTAACGGGCTTCACTATTGGTTTACCCCGCCAAGGCCCCGCCTCCGTGACTGAGAAAGAAAATTGAACTCACCTGCTCAGTAGGAGGGGGTAGCGCTCTCACCTCCTATAAAGCCTCGGTGCTGCCAATGTTCATCTCCCTTTTTCACTCAGTCTTTGAGAAAAGGTGGACATGCAAATTTGTCACTCTCTTGTTTCGCGATAAAATCATCATGGAGAAAGTGTACCTTCATTTTGCCTCCCCCATGGCATTCGAAGACCAGCATGATGACTGCTTCGTCTGCCTGGGCTGGCGTCACCTTGAGGAGGCTGGTTCCTGTGCCGCTTGTGCAGCACTTCCCCAGGAGGAGCGCGAGCGGCGGCAGCAGTTTGTGCGGGCCGCACGCAGAAAGCCGGCGGCGGCGCTCCGCTCCAAGCCCCGGGATGAATGCGATGAGGAAGACTACAATCGAATTTGAGGAGGACTCAGCGACCCTCTTCTGGGATGACGAGCCTCCCCCAGAGCACGGCTATCCCTTGGATGACCTGCCCAGTTTAATCCAGTCAGCGGATGGAGATGCCCCTGCCTTTGTAGCCCTCCAGTTCTCAGGCGGACGACTTCACCATTGGCCTGCTGGCCCAGCCAAAGTAGAGACCACGGCCCAGGGTGGTATGTCCGAAGTGGGCACCCATCTTAGGGTACGCCCAGCGCAACTGGAAGAACCCGATGGCTACCAAGTCCCCGGCGATGTCCTATTCGACCGTGGAAGGCTGGGAATGGGATGTGGGCATACCGGCGATTGAAGATGTAGTGAGGGTGTGTTCACTGCCTCCATGCGGCTAGGCGGTCGGCCGCTGCTTCCTTCCGAGATGGACAGGATGATGTAACTCCAGTTCTATGAGTACGTGTGTAGGCCTCTAACAACCTGCCCAGCTGGCCCTGAGTTTGTGATGCTGAGTTTCAAAGGGAGACGAGCATTGGCAGCACTGAGGCTTTATAGGAGGTGAGTGCAGCTACCCATTCCTACGGAGCAGGTGAGTTCAATTGAAGCACTGATTACTAAAACCCCACAAGTCAAGTCAAGTCAAGGGTAACCAATAGTGAAGCCTGTTAGAGGGCTCCGCACATATTCATAGAACTGGAGTTACATTCAAGTAACTGGTAGTTTCTGTCGTTCCTTGCTTAATTGGATACTTGTCATTCATACAATTTCATATTATAGCTGTCCTGCAACTTTCCCAGAAGCCGAACTGCAAAGACCTAATGAATAACTTTGCTACCTTGGAAATTCTATGCATGACATGCATTCTTAATGATTTTAACTGCATGCCATGCGTCAAACTTTAACGATGCACTAATATCCAGTTTACTAAATTATTTAGTCTCCAATGCTTTAACATAAGAAGTGTTGGTAATTTAACGCTGGTAATTTAATAAATTAATTATTATCGCTTTGTGCGGCAACCAGCGTGCAACTAAGCATTCCTGCAAATGCAACCTATTCTTTTGAACGCTGAAAACATTATGATTAAGTGCAATCTTAAAATAAATTGGGTTGCTCCGTTTAAAAAAAATCCTAGAACAGGATGATGGAATTCAGGGAAAGCACTGGTTGATTAATTATTTTTTATCATTTTTTTCCTCCATACAATAATAAAGTCTGTTGTCAATGTTACCCTTCAGTGATCAGTCATTTCTTAATAGTTTCTTAATAACCACAAGCTTATATATTGGTCTTAATTTTTCAGTCAATAAATTGTGTGATTATTGATCAAGCGATCTTAAGCAGGGTTAGCTTGAAAGCAATTTTGCATTAAGGGTCAGCGACTCACAGCACATCATTTGAAAATCCCGTAATGCCGGCAATACCGCCAGGGGGACGTTGGGCTTTAGGGAGTTAATGAATAAACCAGCTCAAGAGGATCAGATTTATACGCTATTGGTGGTGCGCCATGTTTGTTGGAAACAGGGTAGCTTGCTGCGTCATCCGGACACCGGAACGCTTGAGCATGCGGGGGTCATTAATCAAATAAAACCAGTGGCGTAGCGAGAACTGAAAATTTGCCGGGGCAGAGGACATCCCTTTAAAATAGTTATTAGTGCTGCCTTGTTCTGAATCATCTTTCTTCATAATTAGCAATAGATTCACTCCGAGAACACTCCTCACTATCAGGTGTTGCTAGTTCTTCCTGTTCAGGAAAGACAACTATCATTCATTTGGATGTGTAATTTGATGCAATTAAATCCACATCATTCAAAATTGCATACCTGTCAACTCTCACGCATGTGGCATGAGTCTCATGCTTTATAGTGGCATGTATCACATTGTCACACTGTAGTCAGCAATCTCACACTGTGTAACAAAGGCGATAATTGAAACTTTTAGAACAAAAAACAGAATTGTGTATAATTACCTGGTCCCACTTTTTAATCAACCCACGCTTTACCGAGAATAAAAGGCGATATTGGAACTGGGATCAGTCGTTATTCAATCAAAGCGTATTTACGAGATTATCTCGCGGAATTGAAGTGGAAGCGGAATTGTGCATGGAAGTTTTTCGGTGTCATGTGTGTTTCGGTAGATTTCACCGGTAATAACATGAAAACCGAATATGACTCCAAAATTCTCACACTTCTCTTTTCTCACGAGTCGGAAGCTGTGAAATTGCATAAAGACTTTTCAAATGGTCTTTTATTTCATTTAAACAATTTAAACGACGATGAAGCGCAAATTGAATCGCCTGATGTGCGGAAAAGGTAGTGCCGAAGTTTCAGGGAAGTTTGTCTCTCATAAAGCATGGGCGTATTTTTGAGTAAATTATTTTCCTGTACAGAATTTAGCTCATTATTTTATTGCTGTTAGATAGCATGGGGAAGCAGTGTCTTTAATTGCCTATGGATTATTACTATAATTGGAAAATGTCTCCATAAAGGGAAATGAATGTGAACTGGCCAGGACTAATTGTTGGTATAAAGGGATGTTCTTTGCCCCCAGCCAGTGGTTGAATACAATGTTGTGCAACCGCTGTCTTAACAAGTCAGTTTTCACCGAGGGAAGTCAGTGCGAACTTATGCCCAGGGGTAGGTCCAAGTTTCCCATTTTGTTGGAGCAGTCAACAGCCGCACACAGAGGCATGACCACTGCTTTTGTCGTTCAGGTTCTCATAATGCTTGGTCATATCGGACCTCAATCATTTGGCTGCAAATGAAGCTGCAGCAAGAATGATAATCAAGACAAACCTATGCACACTTTATATAGATCAGCTGATTTCTTGGTGTCCAAGGGTGTCAAAACATCTGGGATATTGCCACACAAAGTATTTTTAGATTTGCTAAAATATAGGAATGGCGGCATTCATGAACTTGTGCTAATTATTTGTATTTCAGAGGTGTGAGATTTGATTTGGAGAGGCGGGGAAGAGCTGGACCGCAGGGAGAGTTGGGCCACCCTTAATTTCATTGAACTTGGAAACTGTATTGGGTAGGTGGTGCCATCTAATGGACGTACTAGGCATTATCTTTTTATTGGCATAAGGGACTGCAGAAATTTTGGCTGTCTATCCATATTTTTGCAGAGAAGTGCATTTTTGACTCGAGTCAGAACTGGAATTTGCGGTAAGCATTTTTATATCTCCTCAATACTATACAGTACACTGTTCTTGGTTATTCTGCAAGATATCTGACATTCCTCCTCCATCAAGGTATTGGCCAAATATGTGTGATATGTTTCTTTGCTAAAATTGTCACTGAAATAAATATGGTGGACATTGGGAGGGTTGTGACACCTTGTGGGTGGGAGAGTTGGTGATGATAGCCTCAAAACAAAAAAAGAATTACAGGAAAATATGGTATAGTTTCTGAGATATTGTTGCCACAAGATTTCACATTTTTCGCCAATAATGTACAGTTTTCATGGTACCAAACATTAAATTTGATTAAAATCATATAACTGAGAAATTTTACATTTTTATCCACAAAATGAGCTCATTTCAAATTTTCTGGCTGCAACAGGTCTCAAAAAAGTTGGGAAACAGGCAAAATAGGGCTGAAAAAGCAATTAATATATAAGAGAATCAGATGAAAGAACATTTAGCAAGTAATTAAGTTAACTGGCATCAGGTGTGTAACATAATCGGCTATAAAAGTGATGTCTTAGAGAGGCTGAGTCTCTCAGAAGAAAAGATGGCCAGAGGCTCTCCAACCTGTGAAGGCTTTCGTAAAAAAATTGGGGAATACTTTAAAACAATGTTCCTCAACGTCAAGTTGCAAAGGCTTTGAAGGTCCCATCATCGACAGTGCATAACATCATCAAAAGATTCAGAGGAACTGGAAAAATCTCTGTGCGTAAGGGACAAGGCCAAAGACCTTTACTGGATGCCCGTGAACGTCGAGCCCTCAGACGTCGCTGCCTCACTCGCTGGCATGACTCTGTCATTGACATTACTAAATGGGCCCAGGAATACTTCAAGAAACCACTCTCTGTAAACACAGTGCGCCGTGCCGTCCACAGATGCCACCTAAAACTGTATCATGTAAAAAGGAAGCCGTTGTTGAGCATGATCTAAAAGCGCCGCTGTGTTCGGTGGGCCAAGGCTCATTTAAAATGGACTGTAGCAAAGTGACAAAGTGTCCTGTGGTCAGACAAGTCCAAATTTGACACTCTTGTTGGAAATCATGGGCGTCGTGTCCTCCCAGCTGGAGAGGAGAAAGACCACCCCTCCTGTAATCAGCGTTCAGTTCAAAAGCCAGCATCTGATGGTATGAGGATGCATTAATACATATGGTGTGGGACACTCGCATGTTTTAAAAAGGACTATGAGTGCTGAAAGTTCTATAAAGGTTTTAGAGCAAAATTTGCTCCCCTCCAGACAACATCTATCCCAGGGAAGGCCTTGTGTATTTCAGGAGGACAATACAAAATCACGTACTGCAGCTATTACAACAGCATGGCTTTGTAATAGAAGAATCCGTGTGCAGAATTGGCCTGCCTGCAGTCCTGATCTTTCACTGATTGAGAACATCTGGCACATAATTATACGAAAAGGCCATCAAAGGAGACCCAAAACTCTCCAGCAGCTGGAAATCTGTATTAAAATATAGGGCACTGGAGCCCCCAGAAGCTCCCGCCATTAAGGTAAACAAAATATAGAATTTTTTGTTGATGGACGCATGCATGGACGGACGCACGCAGGGATGGAGCCTGATACCACAGCTCCTGCGCCACTCAGGTGGCAGTAGCTAATTAGGAGCCTGTAACTGAAAAAGTTGATAAGATAATGCAAAATGTCAAAGTTTTTGGTGATATTTTTAGGACAGCGACCTTGACAAAATAGGCCAAAGTCACCTTTAGGCACGTCATTTGTTGGCCTTGATGAGATGCATGTCTAGTGAGAATTAGGAGCCTGTAACTGAAATAGTTGATGAAATAAAGCAAAATGTGTTGACGCACGCACGCACAGAGCCCGATACCATAGCTCCCGCACCGCGAGCGGCGAGAGCTAACAAGAGTGGGATCAAATTCTAATGGCTAGACTCAAGAAACTTGTCTCATCAATGCCCAGAGGCCTCCACTCTGTATTAAAAAGAAGAGGGGATGCTACACCATGGTAAACAGGCCCCTGTCCCAACTTTTTTGAGACCTGTAGCAGTCATCAAATTTGAAATGTGCTCATTTTGTGAATAAAATTGTAAAATTTCTCAGTTTCAACATATGCTATGTTATTTCTGTTCTATTGTGAATAAAATACTGGCTGGTGTGATTTGAAAGTCATTGCATTTTGATTTTATTAACAATTTACAGTTTGTCTCAACTATTTTGGAATTGGGGTTGTAGAGTTTCATAAATTTTATATCTCGGGCTCTCAAATTTGAAATCCTATTTGTCCCATTAATGTCCACATCACATTATTTGTAAAATTAAAGAAAAGTGTTAGCTTCTAGTTGGCAGTCTATTCAAGACAATGAGATGAATACTCAGCTAGCTAGCATGTGCACGCTTTTTGCCATGAAATTAATAAATCAAAGTGTCTATGACAGTAGAAAATCAATCAGCTGAGCGCTCAAGTGGCTAAAAATCCAGAATAAAGCCAGGAAGGTGCTCTTTAGTATGGAGTTGGCATATGAAACAAACAAACAGATGGCAACTAAGGCAACTCTTCTGGTATTAACATTAAAAAGCCTTTATTATTTGGCTAGTTCAGAATAGAACAATAAAATGCCTACATGTTTCGGCAGGTAGCCTTCATCAGGGCAAAATGGCAAATGGCAAACAAACATTTACTAAGGTCTCTAATACAAAAGAAGAACTATTGTTCTTTGTCTCCTGTTTGTCTCTAACAGGTCTTTTGTTCTTTGTCAATTTTTTTGTCTAACACACTGTGTAACTTTGCAGGTTAAAACCCCTGCCTACAATGCTGCAAATGACCCAGGCCTTATCCAAAACAGCTTCCTCATTGCTGTGCCCTCGACAAATCTTCTGTCTACTGCTAGTTGCAGTCCCAACTGCCAGATGAGTACACTGGGTGAAGCAGATTTTAACAATGCAAAATGTATTAGTTTGCTCATGGGACTGTTAGTGGGCTCAGATGAAAATAACACTTTAGGGCAATTAATACTGAATATCGAGTTCAATGGGAAATGACACCCCCACTCACATAGGTGCAACTCTTCAGGGAGAGGGCAAAAAATAAGCAATAGTTCACCATAGTAAAATTTGTATTTTATCATGTACATTCATCAAATTTAGAATGTGCTCTGAGACCTGGTAGGTTGCTGGTTCAACCCAGCGTCACTTGAGCAAGACCAGAGTGGCTCAGGCAAGGCCATTAACCACACTGCAAAAAAAAAATCTCACCAAGCATTTTAATCTTGGATTTAGACATGAAACACTTACTTCTGTTACTTTTTTCTGCTACCGGCATGAGGTATTTTTGACTCCTCTCTAGATTTATCCATTGGCTAAGATAATTTCACTTATCCCATTGGCAATTCTAGAAACAATTCTTTTCATAATTATCTCATGTCAGTGGCACATTTTTTTTCCTCGGGGGAAAAAGAATGGTCGCTAAGTTTTTGTTTGTTTGTTTTTTCTGTCGCACACATGGGTTTAGGTGAGGAATTGGTTTCTGCTTAGCCTAATCTTAAAAGTATAAAAAGTGATATGAAATATTAGTTTGTATTTTTCCGGCAGGGGCCTTTCTGTGTGGGGTTGCCATGTTCTCCTCATGTTTCCGTGGGTTTCCTCCCACAATCCAATGACATGCATATCAGGCTAACAGGACACTCAACCCCTAGAAATGAGCGTGAGAGGGGTGAGTGCATCCTGCGATGGGTTGGTGAGCTGTCGAGGGCTCTCCCTGCCTTTCGCCCCTGGTCAGCTGGGATGGGCTCCCCGCTATCTTAGAAAGGAAAAAGCATTTTACAGATAACGGAAAGATACAGTTTCTATTTTCTTGTTTGACGCTGCAGTTATTCTGTTTCAGCAATAGAGGGTAATATTGAGCTAAGAAAGGGGGCATGTCGAATGTTTTTCTTTTTCTTTTTTTTTTCTGTAGCAGTTCAAAGTTGAGTATTTTAAAACCATGGGTTCTTCACGTCTGACAATGTTTGTATATGGGTGAGAGAGCATGTGTATCGTGTGTGGTGTGTGCGTATTTGAGTATGCCTGTTGTTTGAGAAGTTTGTTAGTCTGCGTGTATCTGTATGTGTGCTCTTGTGAGTGTGAATGTGTTTCAGTGCGTAAGTTTGAGTTTAAATCGGTGTGTGTGTGTGTGTGTGTGTGTGTTTGTGTCTGTGTGTTTGTATGTGCATACATGTTTACGGACATTTGTCAGTGCTTATGAGCATATTGGTGTGTGTTTGTGTGCCGGAAGTTGCTTAAGTGCTACTTTTTCAATGCACGTTTGAAAGTATGCATGTGGCTATGCATGCATGTTTACTAGCAGATTTGTGTGTGTGTGTGTGTGTGTGTGTGCGTGTGTGCATGTGTGTGTGTGTGCGCGCGTGCACGCATTTCAGTGAGTGTGTTCGTTTAAGTATGAATAGCTGTGCTGAGGTCAGTCTCTCCTGCTGGGGGAGCTGTGCGTTTTTTACGGATGACGCATGCTGGAGGAGCTGAGACCTTTTCTTTTTTTTTTTTGCACCCCTGGATATACTTACACTGTAAAATGACCGTGAGCCTGGCAGCTCTGAGCTACATGCCTGTGTGCTGGCCCTGGCTTCACAGCTGTGCACATTTCACACCTTTACTAAACCACACTGGCACACCTTCTCATGCTACTACTTTACTGCCTGTGACCAAGTGTGTTACAGAGAGGTGCATCAGGTTACTGAATCATCATGTCAGAGCAACATTTAGATCATATTGCAGCTTTACTTTATTGTCCCCTTCTCTGTTCCTCTGTACATATAGTGATTTGCAACCAAGTAGCAAGTATAATATTAAAATTATTTTCATTTGTAACAGATTTGTCCAAATGCCTAAGGTCTAAAATAGGGGGCTTGGAAGTTGGGAAAAGATCACCTGATTTGGATCTAGATACTCAAAGATTCTAGTTGACAGCCTGCACTTTAACGTCTAACTTAATTTATAATCCAATTTGTGAGACTACATGGCCAAAACCACTGGGGGAAAAAAAGTGTTACGTTCCAACTGCTAAAAGTGTGTATATCAGCAATCAGAATTATGCTCATTCCAGTTAACCATTACACTCTTGGAGACATCCTCAGCTTTCAATACTTATCACAGTCCAAGATCTTGCTTTTATCTCCCCTATTTTGGATATTAAGGTAGGAAATCTTGTGTACAGTATATTAATCAGGATACTTGGTGTGTTTCTCCTTGGTCTTATTACATGCACTATAGTTCAGCAGACAAGGTTATCATGACTCTGTTCTTGTTCAAAGGTTTCTGACACTGATGTTTTAGTGAAGCAATCCCACTGTGGACACAGAGATTTTTAGTTCTCTCTACCGACAGCGGAGATTCTGCTTCTACATTTTACAAGCAAAATAAAGTACAATCAATCGCTGGTATGCTAATGGGTGAGATCATTGAGTTTGTTGGTACACAGTCGGGATAGCATTCAAAGTTCTTAGTTATTATCAATGACGTCCTGTAGACAAAATATATAACAAAAACCAAAGTGGTAACATCGATCGTTCATTGGAAGTGCGGCAAAAGCTATGGCAGAAAAAGTACATGCATGAAAAAGGTAAGAAAAGATTCTGTTTGGACAAAGTAAATAAATATCCTCATGTTGATCATTCCCTGACCCTAATGTCTGGAGGACTGCACATCCCATGATTCACAATTTTTGGCACGCGCATCAACATTTCTTCCAAGGCAAGTGTATTGTGCTGCTCTCTCAGTGTTCTTCTGTGGTTTTAAAGCTGTAACGCACTGCCTTATGTGGCTGCTTCTAACAGATATGTGTCATGCAGATAACGGATCTCGACACAACATTACATAATAACATTACATAATAACAGAGAGTGTGGCTGCCTCCAGGAAAGCTTTGCTTTGCTAATATGATGGTTTGCAGGCCCACTTTCAAGTACATCCTGATCCATGAAGTTATCTAGTTCAGAACTGGTGTACTACACTGGACAACAACTCACTGATGAGCCGAAACATAAAAACCACACGTAGATATTCTCTCAATCAAGAACAGAAACAGGATTACTGAATGTATCCCTGTAATTAGGTATCTCGGCGTAGCTTGACAACTCTAATTTTACAGCTGAAGTGTTAATCAAACAGCACTATAAATTGCCAAAGTTTAAAAATTATCACTGCATCCATTTACTCCATCGGGAATTTATGAATTAAACAAAGGAATGTCCAAAATCAGAAATAAGTCCGTTCTGAATATTAATATTGGGATAATAACATATAACTTACTTTTTGTTCATTTACGCAGACGGGGAAATGCAGAAAAGCATGTTAGATAACCGAAGGAAAGTCTGTTATGAATGAAAGAATCTTGTTGCGGTGAGTCAAGTTGAGCTCTCGCTCCAGCCAGATGCTTGCTCCCGTGCTCGCGTGCATGCGCCACCAATGGAGGAGTCCACTCGATCGATCTTGGACTGCAACCCTGCTGCTTATAGCAATTTGTAGCAGCGGATCAGTTGGAGTAGCTATTCTAACTCTGGTCCACCTCCAAAAGTGCCAATACTGAGCACGTGGGCATCAGAACTGGACCTTGGAGCAATTAAAGAGGGCCACTCGGACCAGCAAATCCTGTTTTCTTTTAAATCATGTGCATCAGGTGGGTATGTGAGCACGATTTACCTGAGGAGAAGATTGCACCAGGATGCACCGTGTAAGGAAAATAACCTGATGGAGGGAGTGCGGTGCTCTGGGGAATGTTTGGCTGGGAAACCCTGGGTTCGGGAATTTAAGTAAACATTAGTTTCATTGACCTATTTGGTGGTATGAGGAGGATCCTACTGAATGGGAGGGTCCTACATAATAAAGGCAGGTGCTTTTAAGGTTGTGGTTAATGCGTATGCAATGTAGTCAGTATAACATCATATGAATGCATACATTTTGCCATCTGTGATGCAGTCCATAAATATTTGGACATAATTTTTGTTTTTGGCTCGGTACTCCTGCACACTCAATTTGAAAACAACATAAAACGAATGGTGGTGGACAAGGGCAAACGTGCTGCAACGGGCCAAAATATCTCCAATTGGAGAAACGCGCTGCAAAAACAGAAACATGAACCTCAGAAACAAATGCAAGAGAAAAACGCTGCACATCTATGTCAACCCAAACACACTGCAATGGCCCGAAACATCTCCAATCGGAGAAATGCGCTGAGAAAACAGAAACGATGCAAAGTCAAAAACACACAAAAAACTAAAGCAAATGCAAGAGAAAAACACTACATATACACATCAACCCAATAGAAGTGCTTCAAGCTGCTATGGGGAATGTCAGCTAGAACAGCTTTTATTTTTGACCTGAGCCCTGCTGGAGTATTTTGTTTTTTCACCACAGCGAAGGCAGGGTTCGTTCAGAATTGTGACCTCGTGAGCATACGCAAAGCGTTTGCACACAATTACACCTTACAAGTGATGCATAGATATCAATGGATTGCAGTGAATAGTTATAACATCGCCATCTACGTAGCTGGCTAGCATTTACATGCACTAGATATAACTAGCTAAGTCAGCAAAAAGGCTTTATAGCTAGCTCGCTAGCTAGTGTTAGTTGGTCAGTTATATTTGGTGCATGGAAGTAAATGGAAAATAAGTTAATTAAATAATTAGTCATTATAATTAGCCAATATTTTCCTATCTCACTTAGCTAGAGTTGAACCACGGGCATTTATTTTATACTAAATATAACTGTTAGCCACCCAGGCTAGCGAACTTGCTAGCTAAGCAAGCGAACTAATGTTAGGTAGCTAGAAAACATTTTCCCCCTTTTGTTTCTGTTTTTGCAGCGCATTTCTTCAATTGGAGATGCTTTGGGTCATTGCAGCACGTTTGTGTTGATGTAGGTTTGCAATGTTTTTCTCTTGCATTTGGTTTTGTGTGTTTTTGACTTCGCATCATTTCTGTTTTTGCAGTGCATTTCTTATTTCATTTGGAGATGTTTTGGGCTGTTGGAGCTTGTTTGTCCAGTTGAGATAGGTTCAGCAGATCTTTCCATCAGATACAGTGCCTAAAAATGCCTTGCCAGTAGGTTGGGCTGGCAGTCATTAGTTTGCAGGGATGTTTTGTGCCTCTTCTAATATCAGCCAACAGCTGTCTGTGTAAACATTTTGAAATGTTGCTCTGATAATAGCCCATTTCCTCAGAGTATCAAGACATTTCAGTTAAGCTAAAGCTAAGAGAAGATGGAAGCTTTTGTGGATGTTTTTTGTTTTTTTTGTTTTTTTACATCTGGCTTCCTTTTACATAGTTTAGTCTTTATTTCATTTGTGGATGACAAATAGTGTTTATCAGTGAAGGTGTCTCAGCTTGTGAGGTTATGTATATCACAAAAGCATATCGACACTCTCATAACAAAAGTGCCTAAGTCATCTTTTTCCCATTTTGAGATTCTATGCCTAACTCTCATTGATATAAATGCAACAATTTTTTGTGTTTTTCTCAAAATGACAAAAAATTACTTAGGCACTTTTGCTGTGAGGGTGACAGTATGGGTTTTCAGTTTAATGCCCTCTGCAGGATTGAAGATCGGGGGCACTCAGTATGGATTTTCAACCACATCCTATGTGCAGACATGAGGTTTTTTTGACTCCTTTCTAGAATTGTCCTTTGGCTAAGATGATTTCACTTATCCCATGGACAATGCTAGGAACAATTCTTTTCATAATAATCTCATGTCAGTGGCACATTTTTTTTTCCTCGGGGGAAAAAAATGGTTGGTAAGTTTTTGTTTGTTTGTTTTTTCTGTCGCTCATATGGGTTTAGGTGAGGAATTGGTTTCTGCTTAGCCAAATCTTTAAAGTAAAAAAAAAAGAAAAAAAAGTGATATTAAATATTAGTTTGTATTTTTGGGGCAAGGGCCTTTCTGTGTGGGGTTGCCATGTTCTCCTCATGTTTCCGTGGGTTTCCTCCCACAATCCAATGACATGCATATCAGAGTTTATCCTGATTCCCAGAATCCTTTTATCATATTATGTTGTTGTAGTTGTTGAATGTTGTTGTCACTAGTTCAACTGATTTGTTTTTTTAGCATTACAATACTTCCTGAGGTTTATACTGTATGGCCCCTGCCCCAAATTTTTGGAATTCATTGTAGGTGTAGAATTGTGGCACTATCACTTTAAGTATCAGTGTTGAGTGAAACGTCACTAGGTGGCGACCTGGTATTGAGAGGTGGCAACTTTAATAAACCTTACTAGGTGTACACTTACAGGAGCTGCATGTGTGATTTCATGACACTCTACAGTAGGCATAAAATTCAGAATGAGAGTGTATTTAAAAAAAGCACACACAATATAAAGTAGTATTATTATTATTATATTAAGAATTTTTAATAATATTTTGTCTTACACTGTTTTAGATTAAGGCAGCATGGTGGTGCAGTGGGTCGCACTGCCGCCTCCAGCAAGAAAGTTGTGGGTTCGCATCCAGCCTGAGGCCTTTCTGTGTGGAGTTTGCGTGTTCTCCCGTGTTCACATGGGGTTCATCCAAGTTCGCTAGTTTCCTCCCACAGTCCAAAGACATGCCCATCAGGCTAATTGGAGACGCTAAATTGCCTATAGGAATGAGTGTGAGAATGAATGATGTGTGTGCCTTGAGATTGATTGTTGAGCTCTCCAGGGTGGTTCTTTGCCTTTCTCAGCTGGGATAGGCTCCAGCTCTCCTGCGACCCTAGCGAGGAAGATGCGTTACAGAGAAAGGAAGGATGTATTGATGCTTTCAATTTAATAAAGGTCAAATATGATCCACAAGTCACTGCTTTTTTTGTCTTTTGGAAATGGGGTTTTATATGTGGTAAATACTGTCTGTCTGGATTTGGGGGCGTTTATATCCATAATCTCATGAGTCACAGTCAAAATACAGGGAGTGTGCTGTATGCATGATGCTCCAACACTAAGCCATATGGCCACAACACCCCATCTCCTGAGCATTGCACTTCAAAATTGCATGTCTTGTGTTTTAGAAAGACATTAACTCTATTTAGATATATTACTATGTTGAAATTATTAGCCTGCAAATTTTAGTTACTCCTTGCCAGATAGTATTGACCTACGTGCGATGGATAGAAACTTTGTGAAAGAAAATTATCTGGTGATGAAAGTCATCTCCGTTGCTGCTGGCAGCCCAAAATGCACAAAACTTTAAGCCGGATTAAGCAGACCTCACCTGACAAGGAACACATTCACCAAACGAGAAACGGGCAAGAAACACATGCGAATGGAGAGGAACGAATCAAAAATTTTGCTCTCCGTCAGACGTTCCTTAACGCGATCCGGCAAGTTGTGCCTGCAGCTTAACCTTAATTTTGGGCTTATTGAAGACTCTAGAGTGCATGGCAGTGTTTGCCCTGTGATGGACTGGCAAACGTCAGGATTTTTTTCTGACTTCTGGCCCATTGTATACAGGGACCAACTCCAGCAAACCCCCTACGCCCCCACCCAACCAGCCCATCCCGCGACCCTGACCAGGAATAGTCGGGCTAGATAAGGTATAGAAGGATGGATGAGCGAAAGAAAAACACATCTGAGCAGGATGTATATATGACTAAAATACTTATTGAGGCCGACTTATTTTTTGGTTATTTTAGACTCCGAGCCGGGAAAACAATAAGGGAACTCTGAAGCATTTACCATGTCTCTGGTTTCAACTGTCAGATAGCAAAAGCTGCCAAGTGAGATTAATTTCCACGATGGCTCCTGCAGCAAGGGTCCCTCCAGAGGAAGCGATAAATGTCCCTCAAGACCAACTTTACTGGGGGCTCCAATTCGAGAACAGGAAACAGGAAGTTCATATCATTCTTCCTGGCAGTTTTATGCCAAATATCACACTAGAAGTGAGCTGAATCACGCAATCCTCCGATCAGGACTTTTCAGCGCATGAAGCCACCGTGGTGCTGAACAAAGAGGAAACACAGCTAGGCCAATACGGTTTACGCCGGTGAAGTTGTAGCAATTGCGCAACAACATTAGAGGCTCCTCATCCCGTGATGAATGCGTCAATTGCGTGTGAGAGCAAATTCTCTCCTTCATTTCAGAAGAGCTCAGAACACCACGTTTTAGTACCGCAAAGCTCCATTTATTTTTTTCATTTTTTGTAGTTTTTCACCAGATGCTTATCAAGTGTTTTGTTTTTATTATAAATTGGCGTATATCGTCAGGCCTCGTTCAGACACATGTTCGATATCATCCACGGGAGTGATTCATGTGCATTGTAGTGTCCAAACGGGAGTGTATTAATCTGACCGTCCTATTGGGAGGTGGCAGAGGTGCCCTCACTGTAGTTCTGGTGTAACCTGATCTGATGGCTTCCTTGACCTTTAACTCAGGCAACATCTCTTTTTACGTGTCACCCTCCATACTGGTGTGAGTTGTGTTTGGGTCTGTGATGCAGGATCACGCCCTGGCTTTGAAGAGTGCTGGTAAAGAGGGGTATTTGATAATTTTATGCTCGCTTGAATCTTGACGTATTGTCTAACTCCCTTCACCATCACCCAGCAGTGTGTGCAAGGAATCCCACCCCTTATTCTCCCACAGCACACACACACACACACACACACACACACACACACACCACTCCAGTCCTACCCTCAAACCCAGGGCTGTCCATTGTTGTTCCTGGAGATCAAGAATCCCATGTATTTTTGTTTTTGTTTCAGACCTTATATGGCGCATCAAATTCTCCTAATTAGCAACTGAGTGAGGTCATGAGCTCTTGAATGAGGTCTGCTTTTTTTGGACTCGAATAAAAACTTGCGGGGCAGCAGAACTCAAGCAGGAGGGCTGGGTAGCCCTGCAATAGAGAGTGTGACAGTAGCGCAGCGTGTGCGTTTGTGCGAGTTTGTGACCCTGCTCTAACATATAGCACATCATGTACAGCCGCGTTGAACACGTGCTGTTATTTGAGCGCTCGTGGGTTGCGCAGTTCGCAGCATGCATGCCGAGGTCCTCCGCCCTTCCCCGCAAAATGCTACACCCCGCTCCAGTTAGCCTTCATCCCTCCGCCATATGTTTTCATTTAACGCCGCCAAACATGACGAGTTTCGCACAGCTAGCAGCAGGGGTTCGAATGAATATTTCATCCTCCACTGGGATCCCAATCCCTCACAACACAAAGGACAGCGCATATGTACATTACAGTACAGTGCTTATACTGTACATTCCTTTGAGCTGTGTTATTGTACTTTTACAAAGCTGGGGGTTTGCCCTTGACTCTTATATTCTCTATGGGAAATCACCATTTTGGCAGCGTGGTGCTATCTTCATGAATTTGCTCTGGTAGAAACTCCACAGGTTTGCATGCTGACTTTGCTGAAGTGTGGTACGACTGCACATGGGAAAGCCGTGTGCATCTCAGATGGCTAACGCTCGCATTCCTGTGTGTCATAAGATCAGGCTGTCGTGTGGGCTTTTCTCACATACGAGACGGACTGCGAACAAGCATGCATACGCCTCAAAGTAAATCCAGTATTCTTGGCAAACAAAAAACTGGAATAAAATGGACTTGTTACAGAGGGGCGGAGACATCTTCACTCTTCAAAGCATAAAAAATGTAAACGCTGTCTCAGATTTGCCGACAGATCTTTCAACAAACTTTTTGGGTTTCTTTTGATCTCCATTTGAACATCAGTCTATGGTTCTCGTAGGCCCCGAGCATCCCTCCCCACTGCCCAGTGATGCCGGAGCTTAATACTGAACAGAAGGAATGTGAAAATTGACCATCTGTAGTGTATTTGTCTTGTCACTCTCGGCCAGAGTATGACAGACCTGTGGGAGATGACGACATACCTGCCTCACATGAAAGAGCAATATGTGTTCGTCTCAAAACTAGGGCAGTTGCACAGGAATCACAATGTGCTTGTGTGCGTGTTAACGTTTGTTCACATGTGCGTGCGTTGCCGACACTTTTGAAAGCATTTATAGCGGGTTCACTGACGTGCTTATGTGCATTAGTTTGTATGTGTGTTTGTTTGCACATGTGATTGTGTGCATGCAAGTGCCTATATATCTGAATGTGTGTGTTTTTAAACGCTTATGCCCACGTTTGCATGACTTTGTGTGCGCGTGTGTGACTGCATGTGCACGTGTTTGTCTTGCGTGTGTACACGTGTGTCCGTGCGCGCTTATTTGTGATAGCACGTGCTCATGCCGTCTTTGCTTGTGTGTATGACTTTGTGTGGGCGCGTGCCTCTTCCGTTGATTAACTGACGGCCGTAATGAGGAGAGGGTTGGTCGTTTGAATCCTAGATGGGACATCGTTTCTGCACATATTCTCCCATGTGAATCCTTAATATTTAGACTCCATGCCATCATACAACCTTCCAAATTCCCAGAGATAAAGATATTTGATGTATACTGGATTTTGAATGGCTGGCTTCACCACACAACCATCCCCTTGACGAATAGGATGAGAGAATGAGGGCAAGAAACACACAAGTTAATTCAGTTTTTGGGGCGCAGGCCGACTGGCCATTTACTTCATAAATGAGGAGAAGCAATCTTATTTACACATGCAATTTTAGCATTCGTACAAAACACATTTGATTCGCCCCCACCCACACATTTTCTAAATCCCTAATTCAAAACACATTGCTCTTGCCACAGATACAACAAAAATTACAACATGGAAGAAGTCTATGATTTTGATTGTCTCCAAAAATAAAATATACTGGAATGATGAAAAAAAAAAAAAAAAGTTAAAAGAAAAACACGAGAACTCAAACATACTCTTCTCCAATTTCAAAAGAAAAAAGTCTTTAACATTTTCAATAATGTACTGAATAGGATATGTAGTCCTGCAGTTGTTTCTTCATTCTATGGAACATTTTTTCAAAATGGTTATAGTCAATTATGGAAGAGAAAATGGTACAGTTTTTAGTTATTAATACACTTATTTTCAGACCATGACACACACATGTATGTTATTTTCAAGAGGTGAGAAGTGTAACAAAATTCAATAACTGTTCAGCACACCAAGAAAAGAAAGCGATTTCAAAAGCATGTGATATAGAGTCAGCATACACATTATGATTGAAATGAGGAAATTTACCTTTCACAATTTGTGTAAGAAGGACCATTATCCAGTAAAACAAAGCCTAACTGACGATGATAAATATTTCAGATATTTTGTAAGAAGATTAACTTAAGCAAAAATAAAATGGTAGGGTTAGATTTTATATCAGATCCAATTTAAAGGTGGTTTCAAGAGCATGCATCAAGAGTCTGTTGGACAGTTACATTTTACAAGCCAGATTCTTTTCAGGCAAGACAATGTTGCCTTGTGCTTCTGTGTGGTCAATCAAAATCCGACCTCAAAATCAAATGGGATTCCCTGCCTTCAATGGATTAGACTGTGCATGCCGAGAAAAACATTACGGATTTTAACTGTGATGAATGATGCCTGTGTTCTTAAGTCAGTTAATGGAACATTCTTACTGTTAAGTTATTGAACAACCAAATAACAGTCTAACCCAGAATGTTCGCAACTGCCCAACGGTCATTTTGAGTTCTCTGGAAAAAACAGCTCATGGGATTGGCATGTAAGCTTACACAAGATCTCAGAGAATTAAAGTTCTACCTCATACCTCACTCAGCTATTAATTCCACAAAGCATTTTATCTATATATTTTTTTTACATCTGTGACAAAAATGTCTATTTTCTAGCTTGCTAACAGTGGCGAGAATGCCTAGACACTGATATCGCGCTCAGCGATCTTTCTACCTTAATATGAAAATGGGTTTTCCCCGCCGCACTAACAGTAGATATTGCTATTTTCTGTTGTCTTTGTGTAAGCCCGCGACAACATAAACAGTAAATTTGTCTTGAAAGGTCATTTTACTAGTGTGCTGTAGCAGCCTATTTACATAAGAAATGTACTTAAGCTTATCACTGAAGTAATCACTGTATTATGAAGCCAAATGGACCGCAGGAAAATAAGTTTATTTAAGACATACCCCTTTTCTGTTTTGGTCTAAGTTCCTGTCATGTAATTTGCCAGGGACGATAGAACAAATGGTGTGGATCCGACAAACTTGCATTTACTGTATACTCTGAGCCAGATTTAGAAAGAGCTTCAAGCCAAAATCCTTTCAGCACAATCATAATTGGAACAAAACAGTCATCATTGGTTTTTCATGTTGTGCCGACTACTATAAACCAACATAGCAGAGCTTTGGCTTGCGTTCCACAAGAGGACGTAAAAGGGTCTACCCACAATACCCTTGCCCCCTGGAAAAAGTCAATTATAGTGGCCTAGACTGCAGTGCCTTTGGCTGCGGCCATGTTGTTTAGAATAAGAATGTCGCCCAGCTAGCACACGCCTTGAAAGTAGCGAGTCACTGCTAATACTGTTTAAAGCAGAAGTGAGCAGACCACAAAATAAAGCCTCTGTACAGTAAAATAATGATTGTCGTAAGTGACTATACATACGTTAGAGGTGATTTTAATGAACAAGAATGATCAAACTCTCTAAAATTAAAAACAACTGTGCTGGGGAATTGGCAAGATGTTGGTGTCATGTGACATAAGTTATTGCTCATCAGTGGCAGTGTTAGTTAATTTTGTGACAATTAGATCTCACCAGTAGCCGAATAATCTCTGGTACAATTTGGCTTTTGTCCTCATCCCAGGGCTTCACACTGCCTACTCCTGGAGGGTCACAGAACACACGCGTTTTTGTTTTCACTGGAAATTCAGCACTCAATGCAGAGACCAGCATTTGAGGTGGGTTCCATGAGCAGTTCACCCAACCGCTTTAGTTGATCGATTGAACACTGATTCTGGACAGTGACTGAGCCGGTGGCAGGGACTGGGAATTCAAAACCACCGTACTTTACAGTGCATGTCTCGGGCCATTGATTTGTTTTGGTAAAGTGTATAGTTTCAAAGTGGCAAACTGTACTTTGCGTACAGGTTCCTAACAGACTGAAGTGTGATTGGCTGATGTTAAAAATAGATCATTTATCGATGGGGTCTTGCCCTTCCTATTTATTCCTCAGAGTTTTAGTTTTGTTCACACTATCTGAAGTTCTACAGTCCACTACCAAGTTATGTTACTAACACATGGCAAGCAGACTGATAATATGCTGCTGTGAACCCAGAAAACAAGCTGATCATAAACAGATGGTGATAAAATTTTACTCAATATTTTAAATCTTTTGGAAATTAAATGAAACACATGAAATGCTGGCTCCTCCTGTATTCTGGTGGCAGACCAGGGATAGTAAAACTTGTCCCTGGAATCTAACTTAAGGCCCGATTTTCTTTCCACTTGCGCAATTAATGGCACGATTTCTGCTCCCATTTCTGAGCAAGTTGTGCTCATACCTGACTCCCAGGTAAAGACGGAGTGGAGAAGCAGCGGTTCCCAGCTCTCGAGGGCTGTGATTTGAGGAACAGGAGCACAGAGGGTGCAGAAGGGTAACTGTTTACCCTTGGCAGATTTTAGGGTTTCACTTTTTATGGGGCTGGAGTCATAGCAACAAATTTACACTGACCAGAAACAATGACCCCTCCCCCAACGCCATGTCAGCATGCACAGTCCCCTCTCATTAAAAGCATTACCATTATCGTTTAATTCGCCATCATCGTCATAGTCATCATCACCTCCCTCTTCATCATCATCATCAATGTCATCAGTGCATGAGGCATCCTGTGACAAACTGGCAGTGTGGTTGGGTTGGGGGGGGGGGGAACACAGATGGGGGGGGGTAGGGTTGGCACTGTGCGAGGAGAGAGGGGGGAAAGGGTAACCCTTGGAGACGTATGGGACTCCCAGTGATTGGCGGGTGGGGGAGGGGGCATGGCGAGCAGAACCCGGACCTCACAGCTCCGTGTCGGCAGTCTTGGCGGCGGAGTGGCCGTTGGTAGGGGGGTTCTCAGTCTTGACCCCGTCGGGGGACTCTCCGTTGGCGCTGGGCTTCTCCTGAGGTTCCTGTGGGTGAAGCGGGGCGACAGACACCAGAGTGTTGCCCTGGTTCTCCTGATCCATCGGGAAAGACTCCTCAGCCTGGGAGCACACACACACACACACACACACGCACGATCATGCGTGCATGCACCCACATGCACACGCAGACACGAATGCATGCATGCACACACATTCACGTACACACGGTACACACACCAGAGGGTATGAGTGACATCGTGGAGCCCCCATTCATGAAAAGAAAATGCCTCACTTGACAGACACACACATGGATACAAACACTGCAGTCTGAACGCCAACACCAGTGAGTGCATTCAGTTAAAACTTACATTGGGTTTCTTTTTTCATGTGTAATCAGGAAAATATGCCTCCTTTATTTGCTATTGCCAAATATGCTATCAAAAATGGTTATTATTTTTGTTGCCTATGGTCTTTTTTCTGCTTACAAAAGCATTGCAGTGGTTTAACTAACCCTTTGAACAGGGAGCATTTTGGGAATTTTTCTGTCTTAAAGAGGAACTCAAAAATACCTGACTTTTTCACAGTTAGTAGTAGTAGTTTTAGATGCTTTTTGTTACTCTTTACCAAGATGCATTAGTAACCAAGCTTGATCTTCCTGTTTGCATTGAAGAAAAAAAAAAAAAAAACCAGCACAGCTGTGATGTGATTGCCCCGATTTCTGAAAAACTAATTAAGTTTTAATTATATGCATGTGACATCGTTCTGAGACTCGTTCCAGCATGCGATTTTACGTGGACATACAAATGCATATGTTCTGTGCGAAATATCCAAGCTTAACCTTCGCCTTTAGGTTTGTTTTTAATATATTTTATTCAACAAATATTTAATGCCTCCATCTTGTGTACTTTTGTAGTTGGAGGCTATACGATGAACATTGTCAAAAATCTCACTATCAATGTCGGTGCAATATCTTACTCACCGTGGAGACGTTTATTGTGCCCATGACTGAAACAAATGACATAACAAATGACCTGCAGGAACACTGACAACTCCGAAAAGCCAGGAAACTCATATTGCTTTCATGAGTCAATGCTGTCGAGGATTTATGAAATAAGGGTAGCTAGCTATAAAGCCGGAGAGTTGACGGTGTACAGAACTAAGCACTTGTTATAGTTAAATCCGTAAACTATGCTCTGAACAGCTTTAACTATTTAGTTTTTAATGGGCTAACATTTGTAAGTATTGTGCTCTCTCTACCTCTCTGTATGTCGTTGTGCTCATGTAAATAGATAGCACCATCCCCAAATTCGAACGCAGCCCCTACTTCTGACCCCGATTGGAGTAGCTATAGTGGCAACACAAACCTTATTTTGCATAAAAATCGATATATTTTCAAGGTTTTGTTGCTATTGATTTTTTTGAAGACAAGACAAAGACACAATGTGAACAATCTGATAATGGTTCGATTTGAACCAACAGTCCTGTGACTGTATGTAGCCCGTCGTCAGACGACGGCGTACTTGTACACTGCAAAGCTAGTGCACACAGTGCAACCGAGTCTCAGAATGATGTCTTCTGTTCGCATATACGATCGCGCTTTTCAGGTTTCTGACACTGCAGGCACCGAAATAAAGTGCCTCTAAAAATGTTTTTCTCACCCAAATCTCTCAAGTTTATCATTTTTTAATTCAAACCCAATTCTGAAATAGCCGGGACAAAGTGTAAATGGTGAATAAAATCAAAATGCAATGACTTTCAAATCACACCAGCAAGTATTTTAATCATAATAAAACAGAGATAACATAGCAAATGTTGAAACTCAGGTCTCAAAAAAGTTGGGACATGGGCCTGTATACCGTGCTGTAGCATCACCTCTTCTTTCTAACACAGAGTGGAGGCGTCTGGGCATTGAGGAGACAAGTTTCTTGAGTTTAGCCATTGTAATTTGATGCCACTCTTGCTTAATACAGGTTTCCAGCTGCAGGAGAGTTTTGGGTCTCCTTTGACAGACTTTTCGTTTAATTATGCCCCAAATGTTCTCAATCGGTGAAAAATCAGGCCTGAAGGTGCGCCAATTCAGCACACGGACTCTTCTACCACGAAGCCATACTGTTGTAATAGCTGCAGTATGTGGTTTTGCATTGTCCTGCTGAAATACACAAGGCCTTCCTTGGAATAGATGTCATCTGAAGGGCAGCATATGTAGCTCTAAAACCTTTATATACCTGTCAGCATTCATGGTGCTTTTTTTGTCGCCTGCGAAGCATAGCCGCACATAGGGATCACTCTGTCCGGCGTCTGTCTGTCCGTCCGTCTGTCTGTCTGGTAGTCACACTTTCAGTTGGTAGTCACACTCCAAACTAAAGCTTCGCAGGCAACACGTGTTCACCTGAACACTCTAGTTAAAACATGCAAGTGTCCCACACCATATGCACTAATGCGTCCCCATACCATCAGAGATGCTGGCTTTTGAGCTGAACGCTGATAACAGGAGGGGTGGTTTTTCTCCTCTTTAGCCCGGAGGACACAACGCCCATAATTTCCAACAAGAGTGTCAAATTTGGACTCATCTAACCAAAAGATACTTTGCCGCTTTGCTACAGTCAATTTTAAATGAGCCTTGGCCCACAGAACACGGCGGCGCTTCTGGATCATGCTCAACAATGGCTTCCATTTTGCATGATAGAGGTTTAGGTGCTGTGGATGGCACAGTGAACTGTGTTAACTGACAGTGGTTTCTTGAAGTATTCCTGGGCCCATTTAATAATGTCAATGACAGAATCATGCCGGTGAGTGATGCAGTGGCGACTGAGGGCCCGAAGATCACGGGCATCCAGTAAAGGTCTTCGGACTTGTCCCTCACGTGCAGAGATTTTTCCAGTTTCTCTGAATCTTTTGATGATGTTATGCACAGTCGATGATGAGACCTTCAAAGCCTTTGCAATTTGATGTTGAGGAACATTGTTTTTAAAGTATTCCACAATTTTTTTACGCAAGTCTCCACGGGTTGGAGGGCCTCTGGCCATCTTTACTTCTGAGAGACTCAGCCTCTCTAAGACATCCCTTTTACAGCCAATCATGTTACACACCTGATGCCATTTAATGTCATTACTTGCTAAATATTCTTTCAGCTGATTCTCTTATATATTAATTGCTTTCTGAGCCATTTTTTTGCCTGTGTCCCAATTTTTTTGAGACCTGTTGCAGCCAGAAAATTTGAAATGAGCTGATTTTGTGGATACAAATGTAAAATGTCTCAGTTTCATCATTTGAAATGTTATCTGTGTTCTATTGTAAATAACATATTGGCTCATGTGATCTGAAAGTGATTGCATTTTGATTTTATTCACAATTTACACTTTGTCCCATCTATTTTAGAATTGGGGTTTTAGTTTAATCCATAATCTTCCAAAAAAAATCGAAACTTCAACCCTCTTTCTTGTTGCTCTCTAACATTCTACGTATGTCACCGTCCTTGACATCAGTTGCTTTCATAGACCAGCAGTGATTATTACATCAGCATCATAATGTTCAGTAGGCACACAGCTTTGGTGAATATCACTTCTCCAAGGTGGAAAAATTATTTGATTGTTTGATGACCGAAGTCAATAATTGTTTCATTATATAATCCTACTAGAAAACATAAAATAAGAGAAGGGTGACAACTCTAATGTAAAGCTTCGCACAGGGACGAAGCGCCACAAAGTACGGACACTGTCTAATCTGTTTTTAGGTGGAGGTCATCAGATTGTTATATTCCCCTTGAGCTCTTTCGCGTGGTGAATATCACTGTTTACAGGGATTGGCAGAGTTTGCCTCAACCAATCAGGAGAGAGCGAATCTTTATGTTATATAATCAAGAAAGAATGCCCACCACAGTCTCTGACCAAATCCGGGCTGGATTTGGACTTTGAAGGGGGAAATGTGGCTGGCAGACCTGGTCAATCGGGGAACCAGCGCAAACTGCCTCAGAGTGTTTGTGCAGACTGAGGCGGATGGTCTGACATTCCAAATGATGGTGGGAATTTGACATGTTCTGCTCCAAATTGAGTGAAAAAAAAAGAAAAGAAGAAAAAAATCAGATAAAACGTGTTAAAACAGGGCGGAACTCAGATTTTATCAGGAGGAGAGGGCGGGTAATGAAGTACAGCAGTCTGACCGAGTGTGATTCCACAGTTCCAGCTGCAGGGCTGGTGTTTTTGTTTGTGAGCGCGGGAACGATCGAGCGCGCGAAGCCAGCTCCGCTTGGTTGTCCCTGGGCCCGCAGCCCGGGCGCGCCCAGAAATTAAAGGGCTTTCACATGATGTCATGGGGCCAGATGTGGCTGATGCATGAGCTGGAAATGACCCAGGATTCCTCTGTCACCTTACAAAACTTCCCCAACCCTTTCGATCCCTGAGGGCACGGACACGTCACGTGTCTTAGCTGAACACTCTCATGCTGATATAGGTGGTTACCCAAAACAGAACTGTAACTAAAACCATCAAAAATGTATGCTCTCTAAAGATTCATTGAGACATGCACTCTCAGTAAGTGATATTATTTATTTTCTAAAGCTTATTTAATTAAGCTGCTGATAGATTTCATGCTGCGCAATTGTTAGCTTTTTGATTTCAGTGCATCATATTACAATTTAATTAAAGCCTTTCTATCACAGGTTGTAAAAATTGTCCCAGTGCAATCTCTGGAATTAAATTAGGTCATTATAATAAATTAAATCAGGTCTGCAGAATCCTAACATTTGCGTTTCACTGCGGATAACAAGAATTGCTTAGCTGATGAATTGAACCCCTTTCAAAATCCAGCCGTCGTTCAGAAGAATGACCCTCCGCACTTTTATAAAAGTGTTACTTTTTTGTTCAAATTAAAGGTACCCCTCCTATTTTAATTATGGTCTTTCTACTCTTTTTTGGTGAGAAAATCAGGGGGAAGAACTTCAGTGCGCTTGTACTGGTTACATAAGGCGAACATAACTTGAAAATAGAAGCAGAAGTACAGTGCATTGCTAGGTTAATATGAAGCAAGACCTTCTATTGCATTGGACACATGTGGTCCAGATGTGAAATATAAGAACCACTGGGCCCTTCGTACCCCACACCGCCCCACAGGCCCCCTCGTTTGTCACAGCCTCAGTAGTAAGACTTTGGGCATACGTACGAGCCTCGGGCCCTTGGCTGGCTGGCTGCGGCGGTTCTTCAGGATGTATCCTCCGATAAGCCCAGCAGCTAGCAGCAGCCCCAACAGTAGCAGTGTGACCAGAACAGTCTGGGGGTGTTTCCCCCACTTTGGGTTTGCCTCCACCACCCCCAGCTGAACAACAAACAGGAGAACAGTCAGTAAATTCGCCAATGTTCTTTGTAGCCTCTGTTTGGATTGAGAAACATCTAAGTCTGATAATATTTAGTCAGTTGGTACAACAGCCACTAGAGGGAGCCAACACTGAAATGAGCTGAATGAAGGAGATGAGGATTTGCAATCTTCAACTGATCTGTCTGTTACTTCTCTTTTGTATGTTTACTATCTAAAAGTGCTCTCAGGATTTTTCACATGAAGTCTGCTTATATTTCAGAACAGTTTTATGACTACATGCATGAATATGTGATAAAAGCCGTTGCAGAAAGTGCATTATCCAAACAAAATTGTGAGGGATGTATGAAGGAATGGATTATATCAAAGCACAAACCTACTCTTAAACCTCATTTTAGGTTGCTCTGAACCATTTGAAAATGCAGAAAAAGACATGATATCAAGATAAAGCGCTTGATAAAAACCATAAGGATGCAAAAATATTCCCCTGTGGGACATTGTGAAGAACCAGCGCTCTGTTGTATGACCTGAAAAACAGCATCATGAGGGAGGACAGCTAGAAGGGTGGGGCTCTGAGAGAGATGACCCAAATATTCCCTCTCGCTCTGGCTCAGAAGGCCGAACCTGACGTCTGCAAAGGCCAGAGAACGCTCTCTAGAATGCCTCTGGGGAGATCTGGAAGGTTCCGCACCCTGATCTGAACTCAGTTTTACTGTTGGACAGGACATTTAGTCGCTTCATAATTTACAGCTGTGTGCAGTTGAATCACAAAATCGACCGGCACGCAGTTTGGCGTAATTATCTCATGGGCAGATTCAAATGCCTTCGAGAGATCACTCAAGGGAGGGGGCCTGAGCACCGAGGTCCTGGGATCAAATCTCCAGCGTATCTGGAGAAGAGGACAGCCCTCTTCTAGCTAGCAGCGAGGAACACTGCAGTGTGTTTTTCTACCCCAAACCTTCATCAGTTGCTCTCAATATGAAGAATTAACTGCACGACATTGCTGAATGCTCTATTCTGATCGGACACCTCAATGGTCTGATACCACTGTATAAAAGACAGCTGTGATGGGTCACAGACTGTTTCTCATATCATTCCACAGAAAAAAGTGAGGTTAAATTTTAAATTAGCTGTTTCTAATGTTCCTACCAGAGCCTATGCATTCTTTGTCAAAATGGAAGCCGCTCTTAGCAGAATCAAAAGCTAATTAAATCACTTTAATCAGTATTTTGTGCAAAAAAAATACTTGTCTTGTCCCAGAAAATCAGATGTATAATCCATGGCAAAATTAGGTCTTTGGCTCATTTTTTCATAGCAGGCCACCTCACTGCAGAGTATCTGAGATCTAAAATGGTGAAATACCTTCTCTTTTATCTCTTGACTGCTTAACTTCTCGGCCATTCCTTTGGCATCAGCTGTAGAAAAGGTGAAGAGTGTGAGTGTTTATGCACAGATATCGCCATTCTACATCAGGTAGCTTTTAATCTCGATATTCCTTATATATTCTCTCATTATCATTATTTTCCCTTGATATTAGACTTTTGATCCGATGATAATAACAATAATAATAACAATAATAATAAAAGTAATAATAATAATTATTATTATTATATAATATCCATTATAAAAATAGTAGAAGTAGTAACAGAAATAGTATTAAAATTGCTGTTACCCCACTCAACAGATGACCTCAACCATAGAAACAATGTTCTGATGTAAGAGATCAAAAGCAAAAATGCCCTTTGTCAGATAAAATAAAACAGACCTTCGACGTCGTCCCCGGAGATAAGGATATGAGATGAGCTGTCTTCCTGGTAGATCTGGATGTTGCAGTCCCGGCCGCACAATTCCTTCGTCAGCTCCATGAGTTTGGCCTTGGTCTCCTCCTGTAGGATGGAGGATACACGTCACTAAAACTGCTCACTCTGACACAACAAATCACCGCCAACATCCTCGCCAATATCCACTCTTCCGTCCATTATAGAAACCATTTCATCCTCACTAGAGTTGCAGGGGACCTGGAGCCTATCTTAGCAGGCCATGGCCAAAGGGCAGGCGCCCATCCTGGACAGCTTGCCAATCCATCACAGGGCCCACATGCCATTCACTCACACACTCATACCTACGGGTCATTTAGAGTCTCCAAATAGCCTGACATGCATGCCTTTGGACGGTGCGAGTAAATCGAAGTACCCGGAGGAAACCCAAGCAAACACAAGGAGAACATAACTCAACACAGAGAGGCTCCAGGGCAAATTTAAATCCGCAATTTTCTTGCTGTGAGGCGGTAGTATTAACCACTGTGTCGCCCTGTTGCCATTTTACTCGGTTAAGAAAGAACTCTTTCCACTAGACAGTAATGACACAACTAACCATGCGACATTTTGAGAAGCAGATTTTTCCTTACTTCACATTGTGAGACAGGTTATATTTTAAGTGATACCTAGAGTCAACTGAGCTGGCCATAATTGTGCCCTGATGTGCCTAGTGAAATTGAATTCAATTCTCAAATATAGCTTCAACCAGCGATGACGGACTCCAAGCTAGCCACCATTGGAATTTGAAAATTGTGAAAATAGGCCATTTTCTATTTAATACAGTTGCTAAATCAAGCCACTGAGAAAACCCGCTATAAGTGTCGTGTAATCTATCTACTGTGCAGATTGAGTGCGCAAAATTTCAATCATATTGCTTCGATAGTTTCAGAGAGGATGTTTCTCAAAGGTGCAGACCATCAAAACTGACTTTTATTACCATGGAAATGATGGACAATTAAGCAAAGTTTCATGCCTTGGCTTTAGCTACTCATCAATGAAAACTGCTTTGAAATCGCATTAACGGTTATGGCGGTACATGGTCGAGGTGGGTTTTCGATGAATTAGTTATCTGCCCTTACCGCTTTGACGAATCTTGTCTTTCTGGCACTCATACACACCTACAGACATGCTACTATTACTCATCTGAAAATCAGTAATCAAGGTTCAGTTGTTTGGCCTGTGTAGAATATACAAAATCTACATAAAGAGGCATAGAATTTACCATTTCTTTTCACAGTACCTCACTTCAAGTAACTATTGTATGCTACCATAGAATTAGGTTTGAATGAAATTAATTATATAGCTGGGTTATTTCCAATTACTGTGTTAATTCTCCTTGAAGTTGTCTAATTTTTAAAATTAGCTAAAATTCACCACGTCAATCAATCCAATATGGCTGCCAAAGCAGGCCACTGGCAAACCCAGCTAAAAGTATTGTTTAATTTACCTCTTGTGTAGATCAAGTGTGTTAAATATCAGTCAGATTACTTTAGTAGTTTCTTTAAAGGTGTTTTTCAAACAATGACACCGTCAAAACTGTATTTTTCCCACGTTGTCAATTTAGACCAGAGATGCCAAGTGTCACGCATTCGGCGTAGGTCTCACGTATTTTTTAGGCTCATTCACCGTAGTTCGCAATTATTCATCGAATGCTTAGTGAGATTCTCATGCGGAATTAAAATCCTTGTGCATTGAAGTTTCCGTTTCACCTGCGTAAAGGTGCACCTCATCACAAGTAACATGGAAAGCGATTATGACTCCGGACTTCCTGTGCCTCTCTTTACTCAGGGATTGGAAACAATACATGTTTCATGATCGTTAAAATTGTATTAATGAAATGAGTCTCTTTGAAAAGTCTTTATGCAGTTCCATTTCTTTTAATCCCTCAGTAAAGACAAGCGTGAGAATTCCCGAGTCATAATCAATTTCCGTGTCATTAGTGGGGAAATCCACCATAATGCACAGGAAACTGCTTAACTTGATGCACAATGACTTAAATTCCGCCAGTGAATTTCTTCAGTGCATTGATTGAATAATTGCTGACTACGGCACAGGAACATGAATGCCACTAAGAGGAGAAACTCACACCTACGGCGTGAGACTTGGCATCTCTGTTAGACTGCTGTTACCATGGAAACGGTGAGCAATTTGATGTATGTGATAAATCAGTTTCTTGGCTGGGCTTTCACTGCACATTGGAGAAAACTGCCTTCACGTTGGTTAGCTGGTTATGAAGATACATGACCCATGTGAGATTTTGCCAATTAGGTCACTCACTGCTTGGTTCTATCTTGCCATTCTGACCTTCCTCCAAATCTACAGCAATGCTGCTATTACCTATCCAAAAATCGGCAGCACACCTTGGGCAGTTTTTGTTGTGGTACTGGAATAAAAAAAATTAGTTTGATGATCTGATACATTTAAACTTGACAAATATGCAAAAATAGAGGACATCGAGAAGGAGACAAATACTTTTTCAAAGCTCTGCTTTATACTGGAGTGAATGTGATTCACTTTAAGACAAATCCAAAAATAATTCTGCCCTGCATGGTGGGTGTTTTTCAGTGCAACCAGGGCATGTTGTGTAAAATAGACTTTTATTCCACGCTAAGTAGTCCTGATGGCCAAGCGGACCCACATCTCCCTTCTTCATAGCACAAGTGTGTAAAAAGTGAGCGTGTAAAAATTGTAAAATGCAATCAATTATTTTAGCTATATTCTTACAGGTGTTGCAATGCAAAAAAAATGTCCTTTTGTTGGCATATTTACTCTTTTCAATGCCCTTTCTCAGATAGAGGTTACATTGCTCATTTTAAGTTCCAAGATGCGTTGATTTTCAGACGAAGCTCTTTCAGCCCTTGCTCACCCTTGGTCAGTTTTTCCCAACCCAAGTCCTGGAGTACCCCTGCCCTGCACATTTTAAATGTCTCCTTCAATTAACAGGTCTGAGTCAGCTGATCAGCTTATTAGAAGAGTATGAGCTGAACTGCGTGCGTCAGATCAGGGAGACATCTAAAATGCTCCAGGCAGCGGTGCACAAGGGGCAGACTTGGGAAATGTGGTTCTGAGTGTCAACAAAACGTAGTCATCTGGGTATGATAAAATTTCAGTTCATGAGTCTGGAGCGGCAGGTAGTTCCAGTTTTGTCTCAAAGTTGCTCATGCGGATACTCAATAACATTGGAGTCAAGCTGCAGCCTAGTCTCATTCCACAAACCTGAGGACGCCCCCTCCCCTCGCTATCTGACTCTCTCAGTCCTCTGTCTCCCCCTCTCTCTGTTCCTCTTTCAATAAGGCCAGAGATACACTTGTTTTCACATAGACAACTGACTGTGTCATGAACTGCATAGTTCACATACTTGCCTATGTACTTCGCGTGCAACTGCAGGGTTCCACTGGAAGGCACACCAGAGAGCTGATAAACCAGACCATATAATGCGTCCAGATTTGCATGTGAACCCCCGACCCTGTCACATCCCCATACTGCTCCTACGCTGCTCCAACCGCTCACGTGCCTCTTGCATCTCGAATTTCACGTAAGTGTAGCTCTAAACTCTGAGGATGTGTACAAACTATGCTCCAAACGGTTGCGGAATACATGAGGTAGCCATCTTGCGTATACCAGTATGAATGCATGGCTGAAAGCAAGTAAAGTCTTTCTCCTCCTATTGTGAATCAGGGGTATCGGAGTATTAGAGAAATGACATCAGAACAATGTGCACAGGATCAGTGTGTAGCGGTGCCTCCACCCAGCCCTCCTGGTCCTAACATTACCATGTCACAGCTGTCAGCTGGTCTCTCCATAGCCCCCAGTTGGAGAGAAGAATAGCTGAAATGGGGCCTTACCGGCGACCTGCTCAGAGATAACACCACCCAACACCAGAGGTGGTGTTAGGACCCTGCTTTTCCATGTTTAAGTTTTGTGCCTGGCTATGCCATGTTTATTGATTTCTGTGTTTTAGTGACCTCTGCATATGTCTGACTATTCTTAGAATTGTGTTTTGTGTTTTGGTAATTTAGATTTCTTGTTTTATTATTTTTCATGTTCAGATCATTTAGTTATCATGCCATGTTTTCATTCTCTTGTCTTGTTTATTTCTGCCATGCCATGCTTTGCACTACGTCTACCCTGTCTTGTCTTGTGTAGGTCTTTGCTCACGGTTTAGTCTTGCGTGCCACTCATTCGGGTGATTTACTGGTTTCTGGGATTTCAATCTTCCTTCATATCTCGTGTTCTTCCTTCCTCTCTCCTTTCGCTATCTACTAACCGTACGAACAGTTTATTGTTTTCAACAATTTACAAACAGAGATTAACATTGTATATTTCTACTAACTGACTAACATGCACTCGGGATTGTATAGCTGCACATACTAATAGACTAACGATCTCTCAGCATTCGCCCAATCTGTATCTCCGCCCTCCTTGCCTATCACTAATTATCTCTACTGCAGTTTCCACTTATATCTCAGGCTTTCCCTTTTCTTTAGACTGTACACTTTATTACTCCTTAACTGGAGCTGTTGTTCGTCCATAGGATTGTCTTGTGATCCCTGTCTGCGTTTTGGCAGTTGCCAAATTCATGTAATTAGATTATTCCTCATGTGTCAATCCTGATTATTGTTTCATTGATCACACCTGTTCTCCCCTGTCATGTGTTCACCCCAGATGTGTATATAAGGTGTCTTCACATTCAGTTCCATGTCAGATCGTAACTTCCTTGTCTCTTGTGCTACGCTTGTTTCCGCCTCGACTCATTGTAATTATCTTTCTGACTGGATTGCCCGACTCCTGTTTCTTGGTTTGCCCCTTTTTTTGGATATTGTTGCATCTGTGTGTTTTTTTGACCCTTTTTCTGCCCGACTTTGATTTTGTGGATTGCTGCCCTGGTTTCGGTTCGGACTGTCTTCTGGCTTATGAGTTTGCTTCTCCCTCAAACCAATGCCTGTGTACCAAATCTGTTTTGCCTGACTACGATTTTTGTGATTGGTGCCCTGGTAACGAACTCTATTCTGTCCCATTGGAATTCGAGCTTTGGATTACGGACTCTGTACTGTTGCCTTTCTCCCTGCAGGGGTTACCCCCCTTATTCAATAAAGCACCTATTTTTTTGCAATCCCGTGTCCTCGCAATTGGTTCCAGATCGGTTCCTTACAGGTGGAGAATCTGGCTCTGGAAAAAGTAGAAAAATCCACCCCAATATTTTGTTCCAGTCACTCGAGTCTGCTGTTAGCTCCTGGCTGAAGGACTGCGCTAACTCTAATTAGAATCTAATTGGTGGAGCTCATGGCTGGCCAAAAGACACATTCATCCCCGGGGACTATCCACCACTGTTCAAGGTCATTTTTCAGTTTGGCTTCAGTTTGCAGTTTAGTGTAATACCAAAACCAGTGAAGTTGGCACGTTCTGTAAATCGTAAATAAAAACAGAATACAATGATTTGCAAATCCTTTTCAACCTATATTCAATTGAATACACTACAAAGACAAGTTACTTAATGTCCGAACAGGTAAACTTTGTAATTTTTTTGCAATATTAGCTCATTTGGAATTTGATGCCTGCAACATGTTTCAAAAAAGCTGGCACAAGTGGCAAAAAAAACAGAGTTGAGGAATGCTCATCAAAGACTTATTTGGAACATCCAACAGGTGAACGGGCTAATTGGGAACAGGTGGGTGCCACGATTGGGTATAAAAGCAGCTTCTCTGAAATGCTCAGTCATTCACAAACAAGGATGGGGCGAGGGTCACCTCTTAGTGAACAAATGCGTGAGCTGATAGTCGAACAGTTTTAAAACAACATTCCTCAACGAGCTATTGCAAGAAATTTAGGGATTTCATCATCTACGGTCCGTAATATCATCAAAAGGTTCCGAGAATCGGGAGAAATCACTGCACGTAAGCGACAAGGCCGAAAACCAACATTGAATGCCCGTGAACTTCGATCCCTCAGGCGGTACTGCATAAAAAACCGACATCAGTGTGTAAAGGACATCACCACATGGGCTCAGGAACACTTCAGAAAACCACTGTCAGTAACTACAGTTCGTCGCTATATCTGCAAGTGCAAGTTAAAACTCTACAATGCAAAGCGAAAGCCATTTATCAACAGCACCTAGAAATGCTGCCGGCTTCACTGGGCCCAAGCTCATCTAAGATGGACTGATGCAAAGTGGAAAAGTGTTCTGTGGTCTGACGATTCCACATTTCGAATTGTTTTTGGAAACTGTGGACTTCGTATCCGCCGGACCAAAGAGGAAAAGCACCATCCGGACTGTTATAGGCGCAAAGTTCAAAAGCCAGCATCTGTGATGGTATGGGGGTGCATTAGTGCCCAAGGCATGGGCAACTTACACATTTGTGAAGGCACCATTAATGCTGATCGGTACATACAGGTTTTGGAGCAACATATGTTGCCATCCAAGCAACGTCTTTTTCATGGACGCCCCTGCTTATTTCAGCAAGACAATGCCAAGCCACATTCTGCACGTGTTACAACAGCATGGCTCCGTATTAAAAGGGTATGGGTACTAGACTGGCCTGCCTGTAGTCCAGACCTGTCTCCCATTGAAAATGTGTGGCGCATTATGAAGCGTAAAATACGACAACGGAGACCCCGGACTGTTGAACAACTTAAGCTGTACATCAAGCAAGAATGGGAAAGAGTTCCACCTGAAAAGCTTCAGAAATCGGTCTCCTCAGTGCCCAAACGTTTACTGAGTGTCGTTAAAAGGAAAGGCGATGTAACATGATTATTTGCAAAAAAAAAATGAAGTTTCTCAGTTTGAACATTAAACATCTTTGCAGTGCATTCAATTGAATATAAGTTTAAAAGGATTTGCAAATCATTGTATTCTGTTTTTATCTACGATTTACATAACGTGCCAACTTCACTGGTTTTGGATTTTGTAGTTTGCAACGGGCTCATAACATAGATACAAGTTTTCTTCCCAAAAAGAGCGCTGCCAGTCAAGTAAGGTGCCAAACCTAAACTCCTTCAATATATAGCCAGCTGCATAACTGCACACCATGAAAAAATGCTTAAACTGTGTATGTCACTTTGGCTGAGACTTTACTGAACTGCTGTCATGTTATAGCTTTCTAAGTCTTTTCTGTGCTTAACTTCAGTTTTAATTCTCTCAGCTGACTGAGATGAAACTGCGCTCGTCCAGGGCTGTGTTAGTGCAGCGTAGAGACTTGACTGTCACTTTTTTAGTCACAATGAGTAGTCGGCTCGCAGATTGTAATTTTAGGGTCATGTGTATTAGTCATAGCCTGTCTACTGTAAAACCAACTTCCTGCATATGGATTCCCATTCTCTCTCGTGATTCACCATGTGACCAGAGCACAAAAATGGGTGCGTTGTTTCTGGGATGTTCTTTCAGTATTCAAAATCAGAGCTCTGGAAGTTTTTTGCTTCCAGTTATAAACAGTAATTTCTACATTCGCATTAAAATCTTTATTTCGTCCACTTATTTGAGATCTTACACATTAACAAAGGTGTATAAAGCCGTTTCGATAAGTAAAAGTCCTCCCGAGAATGTTGATCCAGCCTGAAAGGACTGGGCAGGAGGTAGAGTATCGGCCAGGATTCAGAACTAACAAGTGAATCAGCTGGCTGAGTTTATGATGAGAATGAATACACAGTCTGACTTTTACTTTCTGACTACTGGACTTTACATCGGAAACTGCCCGTTGGTCCGCCGACCCATTGGTCCGACCTCCCGTTACTCCGACAAAATCGACCACAGAGAGAGAGAGAGAGAGAGAGAGAGAGAGAGAGAGAAAGAGCTCTCAGAAACGCACATCACACACACACACACAGGGGGGGGTGGGGTGGGGGTGTATTAGGAGAGGTTCTATCTTGTATTAAAAGACAAAAGGGTCCCATTTCACAGTATGATGATAAAATAGGAGCCCCCATCACAGAGGCCTAAAAACACCACCCTGATCCCCTTGTTTAGTGTCAATTCACATTTGGATCGTGTTGAGCTTACTTCAAATAAATTCTGACATCCAACAAATTCTGGTATTAGATATACAGGGCAGGCCAAGAAGTCCCTGATCATTACACTTGAGGAGCTGGCGGGAGTTTTACTTTGAATGTACTGCTGTCACTAAAGACAGGCAGGATTTTCTCATCTTTGCCTGAAAATTTGGGGAAAAAAAATATTGGCTCTCACGTTACTGCTGGAAGGCACTGAGAAGATGAAGAGTATTACCACTGAAATCCACTCAACGCTGAAATACTTCCCTAGCGCACTCACTCAAAAGCCGCAGGCTATTTTGCAAAGCACTACTCACACTTGACCACAGGAAACCTGGCATTGGTTGGAGGATGATCACAGGTTAGCGGCTGCCAGCGAAGACGACGTCTAAACTAAGGAAACCCAGGCGGTTCTGGCCCTGCCTTCCCACTGGCAGGATGATGCTAGTTTTTCCAGATGGTTCCCAGAGCCAGTAGCAGTTGACTAATGACACTGCTGGGGCTCAGATCTATGGTGTCTCCACTGAAAGTTCCAGATTCACTGTGCCACGTGGCATTATTTCACCCTAGAGTTTCCATGATTTTAAATTGTGATAATTTCTAAAATGTATTTTGTCAGTATATTTTGCCAATATTTTCAGAGCTTTGTTCCCTGTCGTTGGTTGTTTCTTTAACCCATTTAATCCCACTGGACACATTTGTGACCAGTTTTTTTTTTTTATTTCCAGAAGCTTGGGGTGGGTTTTCATCAACCCAAAATTGCTTGACTTTAATTCAGCTGCCAGAAAATAAAAGAAACTTATTTGTTTGTTTACTTTGCAAAATATGGCTTCTTTGAGAATTCTAAAATTTTGGACACTATTGAAACAAGTGATGTATTCTCTGTTCACTTCTGACAGTCCACCTTTTACAAGATTCTATTGGAGATTATATAGAGAAGTTAAGCCGTTTAAATTTCTCTAAAAACAGAGTGCTGTGACATTATTAAAGCGGGTCCAAACTTTTGACTTGTACTGTATATGAGCTAAATATTCTGTATTTCGCCTATACTACCAGCTGGGGTAGTGAGTCGGTTTAAGGGGCTCTGCCACTGGGCTGGTTCCAGAGTCAGGGGCGTGGCCAAAGCACTAGGATGGGCTGGGTCCAGAGTCAGGGGCATGGCCAAGGCACTAGGATGGGCTGGGTCCAGAGTCAGGGGCGTGGCCAAGGCACTAGGATGGGCTGGGCCCAGAGTCAGGGGCGTGGCTAAGGCACTTGGATGAGCTGGTTCCAGAGTCAGGGGCGTGGCTAAGGGCACTGGGATGGACTGGTTCCAGAGTCAGGGGCGTGGCTAAGGGCACTGGAATGGGCTGGGTTACTACAGCTGTGAATGGAATGCGGACTGGACTACAGACCCACAGCTCACTTACATCAGTAGAAAAAAAAGTTACAGCACTGCACAATATAGGAAACAAATCAGGTTGGTACTTTGTAATGATGATGTGAGCATGGTGTGGTATGAGACAGTGTGCCACTAATATGCTCCATAAGGTCTCTGTGTAATGCTAGCATTTTGTGTATCTTTATTATAGTCCATTTATCCAAGAATTAAGACTGCTCCCTGTACAGTTTTACAACCCCAATTCCAAAATAGTTGGAACAAAGTGTAAATAATGAATAAACTCAAAATGAAATCACTTTCAAATTGGACCAGCCAGTGCTTTATTCACAATAGAACAAAGATGACATAGCAAATGTTGAAACTGAGAAATTTTACAATTTTGTCCACAAAATTAGCATGTCTCATATTTGATGGCTGCTACAGGTCTCAAAAAAGTTGGGACAGGGGCCTGTTTACCATGGTGAAGCATCCCCTCTTCTTTTTAGCACAGAATGGAGGCGTCTGGGTATTGAGGAGACAAGTTTTTTGAGTTTAGCCATTGGAATTTGATCCCACTCTTGTTTAAGACAGGTTTCAAGCTGCTGGAGAGTTTTGGATCTCCTTGACGGACTTTTTTCGTTTAATTATGTGCCAAATGTTCTCAATTGGTGTAAGATCAGGACTGCAGGCAGGCCAGCTTAGCACCCGGACTCTTCTACTATGAAGCCATGCTGTTGTTATAGCTGCAGTATGTGGTTTTGCATTGTCCTGCTGAAATACACAAGGCCTTCCCTGGAATAGATGTCGTCTGGAGGGGAGCATATCTTGCTCTAAAACCTTTATTTACCTTTCAGCATTCATGGTGCTTTTTAAAACATGCAAGTCTCCCACACCATATACATTAATGCATCCCCATACCATCAGAGATGCTGGCTTTTGAACTGAATACTGATAACAGGAGGGGTGGTCATTCTCCTCTTCAGCCCGGAGGACACAACGCCAATGATTTCTAATAAGAATGTCAAATTTGGACTCGTCTGATGACAGGACACTTTACCACTTTGCTCCAGTCCATTTTAAATGAGCCTTGGCCCACAGAACATGGCGGCGCTTCTAGATCATGCTCAACAATGGCTTTCTTTTTGTATGATAGAGTTTTAGGTGGTATCTGTGGATGGTGCAGCGGACTGTGTTAACAGATAGTGGTTTCTTGAAGTATTCCTGGGCCCATTTAGTAATATCAATGACGGAATCATGCCAGTGAGTGAGGCAGTGGCGTCAGAGGGCCCAATGATCATGGGCATCCAGTAAAGATCTTTGGCCTTGTCCCTTACGCACCAAGATTTTTCCAGTTTCTCTGAATCTTTTGATGATGTTATGCACTGTCGATGATGAGACCTTCAAAGCCTTTACAATTTGACATTGAGAACATTGTTCTTATAGTATTCCACAATTTTTTTTATGCAAGCCTTCACAGGTTGGAGAGCCTCTGGCCATCTTTACACCTGAGAGACTCAGCCTCTGAAAGACATTCGTTTTATAGCCAATCATGTAACAAACCTGATCCTAGTTAACTTGATTATTTGCTTAATGTTCTTTCAGCTGATTCTCATATATATTAATTGCTTTTTTCAGCCATTATTTGCCTGTGTCCCTATTTTTTTGAGACTTTTTGCCTCCAGGAAATTTGAAATAAGCTCATTTTGCGGATAAAAATGTAAAATGTCTCAGTTTCAACATTTGAAATGTTATCTATGTTCTATTGCAAAAAAAAAAAAAAAACACATTGGCTCATATGATCTGAAAGTCATTGCATTTTGATTTTATTCACAATTCACACTTTGTCCCAACTATTTTGGAATTGGGGTTGTACATTTATACATACGGACGTGTAAAGAAGTAGATCATTTCAACAGTGTCACCAATTAAACTATTAATTCCAGAGCACAGGCTCAAAACTTTGCTTGAGGGAGGATTTTAGCACAAATTCTTCTTAAACGCATTGAAGATTTTTTGGAAGGTATGAGAGAATTATAATAAATGCTGGTAGTCAGCAGATTACAGGAATGCTCAAAGGTTACGGATGATACTGGTGAAATTTCACTACATGCTGAAAAAAAAGAATTCTGCTGTTGTTACAACCATCACTCTGAGAAATCCTGGAATCTCTTTGATATATACAATCCTACCCACCTCTGGCCTCCCACTACATATCCCATGTTTTACCCCCCCAAAAAAAGAGTAACAGAAGCCTAGTTCACTCACATTTACAGTGGAACAGAAGCTTTCAGAAAGGGAGTGCTGTAAGATTAACCCTTAGAGTCTAAATGTAGCTATTGTTGCTCAATGATGTAAGATATCTAAGTCAAAGCTGAAGAAGTTGCCACATGGTAGGTTTTCAACAGCACAAGATAATTTAATTTATATTTTTAAAAATTCATTTCAGTGCTCTAAGAGTTAAATGCAGTACCAGTCAAAAGTTTGGACACACTTTGCTAATGTCACAGCATTCTCTTTTTAGAAAATTTTAGAAGGCTTAACTTCTCTATATAATCTCAAAGGGAATCTTTAGAGATTCAGAGATAAACAGTCAGAAGTTAAAAAAGAATAATTTTCTTGTTTGAATATTGTCCAAAAATGTGGAATTCTCAAAGAAGCCGTATTTTTCAAAGTAAACAAATAACAAGCGCCTTCTTTTTTTTTTCCAACGGCCAGATTAAAATCAAGCTGTTTTGGGACTTATTGGGCAAAGAGGCCAATGAAAAGCAAACCACAAGTAAAGCATATTTGGGAACTTAGCCAGCTGCTCAGCTGCAAACTCATTACAGCCATATAACTGCCCAAGTAAAAGAAAAACAAATATGAATAAGCTCAGAAATTATGACAAAAAATGCTGGTTAGTTTCTCAGATTTAAGACATAGATTTTTTTTTTTTTTACACGATGAAGGGTCCTTGTTTCTTTATTTAACATACATTGTAAGAAACATGTAGGTATGTCCAAACTTTTGACTGGTACTGCACATGCTGGAAAAAAGATAAACTCTTGAGAACTCTTCCTGACACCCTCTGAAATATAAGCTCCTGCTGTGGCCGTGGTCCTTCGGGTGCATTTGCTGGAATTTCATTGTCAGACAGAGTAATCAAATTCGCTCTCCCATCCCCATTTCTTCCTTTCAACCTGGCGGGGCGATCTGTCACCTTCCTCCTGACCCCTCGGCTCTGATTACCAGGCCTCCAAGGGGGTTTACAATCAATCGGGGGGCTCATTGTGTCGAGTCGGGGGGTGCAGGAGCGATGAGAGGTAGTTCAGATAATAGCAATTCGGAAAAAAAACAGGGTTGCGGCTTGTTTCAATTCAAGGAGTACAGCGACAATAATGGCCTCCACCACCATGTGTTGGAATGTCGTTTTTAAAATGTTCCTTCACAATAACCACATCTCATTCAATGAAAAAAAAAAATCTGAGAAATGCCGTCGTGGGAAAGAACATCGCCACTGTTACCAACTGAGAGCTGAGAAAACAGCCAATCAGCGGCAAGGCAGGCAGACTGTAACTGACTGACAACTGATCGCATAGAACAGGGGTGTCAAACTGACCCGTAAACGGGCCAAGAGGCTGCAGGTCTTCAATCCTACCAAGCAGAAGCTCACCTGAAAGCACTGATTTAATCAACTGATCTAGGCCTGCACAACTGATTAGTTGTATCAGGTGCGCCTCTGCATTGTTGGAGTGAAAACCTGCAGCCTCTTGGCCTGTTTACGGGTCAGTTTGACACCCCTGGCATAGAACATGCACAACCTTGATGACATAGGAATTAAGAATTAGTTTTGGCATTGAAACCTTTTTTTCACTTGCTGCAGTTTTATGACGTAGCAAAACTCAAACTATGGTATAAAACGTTCTAATTTTTCAAAAGTGACTAATTATTACACTGAAATGCTGTTATTTCCGAACTTATGTTTGTCTGTGCATATTGGGTTCTGAATTGGGATATCTTGCGCCTGGACTGGAAGGCAATGCATTAGTGTGATACAATATCATGAGTAATACCATGTTCCCAGAAAGGCATTCTGCTGGCTACAGTGCAGAAAAGCTCAGATGCTGTTCATTTCACATACGTTTTCCCCAATTATTAGACCTGTGGTACACCCATTTGAACTGAAAAGAGTGATATGCTTGCTCCAAATAATTAGCAATTCCTTTAACTGTTTGCTCTGAGGTGCACAACCATAGACGTCGGTGTCTAAATGATGCTGTAATTGCAATCAGTCTTGGAGCACGTTCCTGTACTGAATGTTTCTGAGGAGGTAGTTACATAGAACTATTCAAAAGATGGGAGTTCTAAAGTCTAACCGAGTCTAACACATTGAAATGGATGCTGCATGAATTCTATCTTCCCATCTGGTGGCATCCAGGCGTATGTGGCGGAACACACTGCCAGGGATTTTTTCATACAATTCATGTGTATTGATTATGAAAAAATTGCTTAACCTCCTAGCAACTACATAAAGCTATACGTACTCAAATGACAATGAGTATGGCAGTGAAATTCTGCATTGGGAATTCAGATATACACAATAAATTCATGTTTTGTCACTTAATAATCATAATCTCCCATTAAATATTCATAGAAATACAAAATGTTACTGTTGCTAAAGCGTTGAGAAGTCCCTTTAATAATTGAGAACTAATTTTCCCTTATTTTTTAGCCCTCCAGAAAAAAATTGGGTCAAATTATGAAAAAAAGCCATGTCTGAAAATGATTCTCTCGCTGCACATCTAGCCGCTTTGAGCGCCACAAACTACACAGGTTCATATCTGCGCTCTTGAGGGAACACTTGGAGTCACTTCCCAGAGCTAGACAGACACACACATTTCAGATCAATATATGATTGTGCTGTCTTTTTAAGAATTAGCTGGTTGGAAATCCTGAAACAAATTGGCCCTTGTTGAGCACACAATTGAAGTAAATTACCCAATGCTTTTAGTCCAAAGTGATTCAAAGTTGATTTGAGTTGGCAAGGGCGATTCACCCTAGGAGCAGGGTGGGGTTAATGGTCACTCTCAGGGCCTAACAGTACTACAGATCGTATTATGGCAGTGCTAAAATTCTTCTGAGCTCCAATCAAAGACCACAAGGCTATAGACTGAAGGGTAAAACAGTCCAGTTGTTTTGATCAAAGTCCCACGGATGCCCTTAGAGGTTCCTGATGGGCTGGTAGAGTTGCTGGACGCAGTACTCACACAGGTGGACGAGGTCTCCAGCTCGAGCTTCACTACGTCTTTGTCTTTGAGCGCGTCCTCGTCCACGCACTGGATTCCACCCTGCGGAGCCAAACCCACGCATTGACCGGATGATCAGACAGCGAGTCCAGGAGCCAATGAGACTTCTGCTTACATAACAGATGAATCTGTCATTGCATCAACTAATCAAACGAGGGGTGTCAGTTGCTGCTTGCACCTGATACACAGCAGTCATTTGGGCTTCTTGGATATTATTTTATCATCGCTTGCTGATATTTCTCTCAGTAGTTTCCAGTGAAATACACAAGTTGACTTTAAGTTGGTGGCATATACTGTAGATTATACAGCAAGCAGGGAATATGATTTTGGACGGATCAAAATCGCCATGTTACTTTGAAGTCACAGATACATTATAGTACAATATTCAGAAAATAACCAAATTTGAACAGAGATTTGGTTACGAGCTCTATAAAACTGCAATGTTCTAAGCAACTCTGCTCCGGAGGTTTTCAGTGGGTACCGAGGTTAAATGAGCACTGGTTGTATACACAAGCTCTGATTCACTCAGGCTGTCATTCGTGCATTTACCAGGAAGCGTAGCTAAAATGCCAGAGGACATAACTGTTTAGGTTAATTAAGCTACCATGTAATTATGGGAAGAGTTTGACATGATAACCAGAGACAGATATGTCCTTCATGGCTCTTTCTGTGATTGGATGATCTGCAATGACAGGTGTAATTATACAGTATACAGTTAGTATTGATACGCCCCTGGCTCAAGACTTTTATTTTGACACACGCTGCCAACCAAGTAATCATGTATTTCTACACTCATGTGCACAACTTTTTACGAAGAGTCCATGTGCCTTAATTCGGGAGAAATAATCACCATATTCACAAATAAAATGAAAAGTGATTTGATTTTTGCCATTTCACTTCTCTCTTTACCATGACCGTAGACAATGAAGTGAGAGCCCATGTACGTATAGCAGTTAAATTTTTGCATCCTGTTGCAACCATCTGTACAGTCGGGGTACTGGGAAGATGAACTCACCATTGGCTCACCCTCGCCCGTTGATTCAGGTGTGACATCACCAGGGGTTGCCACGTCCCCATGGTCCAATATAGTCTGTACATCAAAACTTTGCTGAGGGTCATGGGTGACAGAGCCCCCCGAGGAATCCTCTTTGGTGGAGACACCAGTAGCCGCAGTAGAGTCTGAGCTGTCCTCTACAGCTGTGTATGCGTCATCAGAGAACTGCTTGGTTATACAGTCATCTGACAGGACAAACAAGCTTTTGCACCTCAAATTACCCTTCCATACATTACCTGACCTGATTATTTCTATCTAGGCATGTATTGGGAACTAAACAACAAGGAGGAATTCTGGCATTCTCAGTAGAACAGAGCTGAGATGAGAGTAAATCTGACCTGATGTATGGAGATAGGAGTGGAGACTTGTTCATAAGTGTATAACAGAAAAGTTGGTCTTCACTTTTGGTTTAGTCAGGAAGCAGAACATATTATTCTCTCGGAGGAAGAGATAGACTTTTTAAAGATTTCCTTTCCCATTGCATCAAATTTGAAACAAATAAAGATTCAGTTTGTCAACCCCACTGGAAATAATTTCTTTCTTATTTAGCAAAAATAAGGAAATATCAAAATGCTTGTTAAGACTGACTTCTTTTTGCTGGGCAGTATTTGCGTTACGAGTGGCCTTAAGGAGTAAACTTCCAGAGCGGACTCTCACCTGGGCTGACAACGGGGTCACCATCTCCTCTCAGGATATCTAACAATTTGGGGGGTACTGTAATGATGGTCAGAGTTGGAGAATTTGAATCAGTTTGTTCGTCAGAAAGTACACCATCTGAAAAATGAAAAGGCAGCAAGTTTCAGGACAATATACCTCTGTGAATCCAGTATGTTGACCTCTTCTCTCTAATTATACATTCTAGCTTCTACACAGCACAGTCCAGCATCCAGAGATCAACTTCAGCTCTGAGGCCAGTCAAGGACAATGGCAGGAATATCCTAGTGGTGCATGTCATTTGGGGAACACAGAGGACACCAATGCAAACACAGTGAAAACATGCTAATAACACAGAGATGGCATCACTGGTAAAGATGACTCCTTAGAAACCTCAGTGGTGTAATATGACAACCAATACTGATTGAGTTCTGACCCAGAATTTCTTGTATAACTTCTTTCCACTGAAAAAAAAAGGCTAACGAGACTGCAGGCTGCTACCTTTTTTGCCTTATTCTTGGGTAGCTGGCAGTTGGGAAGGTGGTTGGTCATGGTTGTTTGAAAGAAGTTCAGGGATCAGATCCCTCTGCTTCATCTTAGAAGGTTTAACCTTCAAATGCATGACTTACGATGATTCTGACATGCTCTTTGGAGTCTTCTAGTGAGCCCTTGGATGGCAGCGAAACTTCCACTGAGAGGCATGCAGCAAATTTCTGCTATGTACCAGCACAGACCTTGGAAGCGAGGATTTGATTGGCTGGGAACTTGATCTTAAAAGTGACATTGAGCTCAACACCATGTGATCACTTAGTGGCCAAGTTCAGCCAAGTTTGACCAAAGATCAGTTACACGAAGGAAAAAAACAAATATGTCCGTCTGAAAATGTGTTTCAGTGTTAAGTCAAGACTTAAAATCTCACAAAGATACTGGCTAGCAGAGATAAAATCTATTAAAAAAGATTGCACCTTTCCCTTTATATCCATACTTCAAGAATGAAGCCAGATGCATTGATACAGTATGGAATAAGTTATTAAATCTTATTACAAAACACTTGTTCGGGCAGACTTTCTTTTGTTTTCTGCAAAGTACCTGCACAGTGCTGAACTGGATGTAAGTTATGACCTGAGAGCTGAGCTCTGTCTCGCCGTTGGTCTCTGTAAATAAACCTCTCCCCAGGACCACCGTGTCAGTTCACGACCTCTGACTGCACCCATCAAGCCAATGGGAAAAGAACACGTCTCTATAGACGGAAAATTTCACCCACAGGCAATAACAGTGTCAACATAAATGACATGGGTGGGCTGTTAAAAAAGTGCACTTGTTGACTAGCAATACCGTCCCTAATCTGTGCTTTTACCATCCAATACCATGTCTACACTTTAAAACTGTTTATAATCTAAGCACCAGTATGTAAGAGCTAAATGCTTGGTGATTATTTTTGAATATAGATGTTCTCATATAAGACACTAATGTTAATTGGATGTTGCGATCAAGGTTTTTCAAATTTGTTGAATACACTTTAAAGCTGAATCTGAACACTGTGACATGTTAAATAAGTGATTAATGAATTTGGCCCACTCCCAAAGTGGAGGAGAGTATTTGGTGGAACGATGGATAGGAGATCGGGGCGAAGGCGATGTTGTATGGACTTAGCCAATGATTGTGCGAACACTGGGAGCCCCAGGTGGTGAGACTCAGGGTGGGGCTCACGTCTCTTGGCAGAGTCCATGTAGGCTCCTAAGCCCCCAAAAAGAGTTAATGAATCAGCGAGAGATGGGCTGTATGTACGTCCTCAATATTATTGCGAATATAGCTCGCGTAAGAGTTTGATGTCCAGCGGCTGAGGATTTAATTAGTTGGTCCGGAACTCCTTGCTTGGATGCTGCAGCGGCGGCGGCAATGTGAAAGGCATGCCCAGAGGAGTATTTGGGCGGAATATTGGATGTAATTAGAACATGACGGAAATGGTAGAGGAACCTGTGGCAAGTGGCGACGGCCCCGTGTTGGCCGTAAATAATGGGTCTTGGGGAGAAGCGTAGTTATTGTACCTTGACCTGACGTAGTTTGATATTGGCTCTAATGGACAGAGAGCGGAGTCTAGGCAAAATATGAAATGGGCTGAGAAATGTCGAACTGATCCGTTTTACCTCTCTTTATCTTGAACATAAGAAGTTGTTTAGGCTGGTGTGATGAGAAGACGTAATTCGCAGAGAGCGGAGCGAAGTCGGAACATCTCGAGAAACCTAAGAAGAACAATAGGAACACGGCTTCTGGAGCGTAAAATTTCGGATTGTTTGCAGACTGTCATCCTTGCAGAGTCACATCAATTAAATCGACGTAGCTAAAAAGCAATCTCACTTTCCTTTATTTCTTTTTTTCCTTAAATGCAAAGACACAAGCACACAGAGAAACACGCAGACACAAGCACACGCAAACACATGTAAACAAAAACACATAGACAAAGACACACACACACACACACACACACAGAGTTATCTTTGTAATACAGCTTCATATTGCCGGCTTTCTGATTCATCACTGAAGCCGAGCTGTCAGTCCCTTTCAGAGACTTCCTCCACAGGCTTCCCCCAGCGCCACGATAATAGCTGTGTTTTCAGTGATGTCTCAGCCTTGTGCCAGAGACAAACGAGCGTGAGGGGTTCTCCATTCCCCGGGTGCTCATCAAAGCCCCCACACTCTGGGGTGGCACGGCATCATGATGCTTTCCGCCATTTTCCCCTTGAGCCAAATACTTCATTCTGATTGCAGAAATGCCTTTGTGAATATCTAGCTGTGTAAATGGATTGTGTGGAAAAAAAAACATGAGAGACATCTAATTCAGCCCATGAACAAATGATTATGGTCTGTGATTGTGATTCAGATGGTTGGGTGACAAGCTCCTAGGGGGCCTAACTAAGATGAGTGCAGCTGTTGGACATTTAAACAGGGTCTCAAACCCCAGGGCTGCTCCAGAGGGGATTGTTTCTGCTTAGTCTAATCAACTCAAAGTCACTTTGGATGAAAGCATCATATGAATGACTGTAATGTAATATAATTCACTTTGGATTACTCTGCAAAAAATAAAAGTAAGGTAAGCTACAAAGCACTTTTGAGTTGGCTGAACGTTAAGTTCAAATTTTCTTTCAAAAATTGGTTCATGCAAACTCAAAATCTCAAGTTGAACTTACTCAAAAAAGCTTTGCAGCAGGCTGCCTTACTTTTTTACATCTGTACTGTGCAGAAAATGTGATGCTGCGCCAATATCCTTGATGGACGTGTCAGTACATGCGTAGGAAGTCCTAAACCAGAACACTGTTCAGCATTGGCCCCTATGTCTTCAATTCAAGTTTTCACAAGAAAGTCCCCACACCAGGGGGACAATTTGCTCCAGCAACAGGAAGATCTCACTGCCCAAAGACACTCGGTAGATCACTCAAATATCGTACACTCATCATCTTACTGGGGTATTCTCTCTCACACATGTCTACCAGCTAACCCCAGGTCTTCAGTAGGGCCTCAGCGGAACCGACTCTCAGGTGCACCCCTGTCACAGCTCTTCTTCTAAAGTGACTATCTGAGATACCCTCCCAGGAATGTCCATTTTACAAACAAGCATTCTAGTGTGCGCCCTGAACCGCTGGCTCGGGCAGAGTTTGAAATGAAGTCTGCATTTGGGCTTTGCCGAAAAGCCCTGCCAGCCGCTGCCACTTTTCTGTTTTTACACAGGGCGAGTGCAGAAAACAGCCAAGTCATGTATTTCATTGGATGGGCACCTGGACAGCCAGCAGGGATTGCTTGAGCAATAAACCGTGCTTTACTTACCACACCTAGCGCTAGACTAATTACAGTCTGTGGCCATCAAAACACATTTGTTACAAAGACTCTAGACAGATCATCGCGACTATTTGCACCTAAGCCTGGAGAGAATGAGAGACAGTTGAGCGCAGATGTAATAGCCAATGCTTGGGCTGCTGCGCTGGCCAATGGCTTCCAAGACGCTGCCAGATTTTTTGGAGCTCGCCAGCACTGAACTACCCACAAAGGGGGGGATGTTTGCTTGAGAGGAACTCCGTCCCAGTCCGGGACCCGGATCAGGGCTGGAAGCTTGTTCCCGATAATCTTGACAAAGAGAGCGGACTTGAAAGGGTAAATAAGAATGAGGTCCCAATTCTGGACCCTGATTAGGATTGGAGGCTTGTTCTTGAAAACTGGAGTTGACGGACAGGATTGACTTAAGTTAACTTGAACTCAGCCCCAATCCTTGACGCTGATTAGAATTGGGAGCTTGTTCTTATCAAGAGCATAACAATAAAGATTTCTGAGAGATATGGCCATCACTAAACTACTAGTTGCATTAGACAAAGACAAAGTTTTCCTGACATATGACCAGGATTTCAGCGCAAATGCAACTTTACAATCCAGCTACTTGCACCTGAACTAGAGGGCTTAAATACGCCTGACTTGCTCATTAGGAAACAGCCGTGTAATAATATTCAGCCAAAAGAGCAGACGCACACGAGAGGTAAACCAATCACAGCACACGTACACCAAGAGACATGCTAGCTGCTGAACTGTGAAGAGACACATTAGATATTTATATGAAGGTTGTGACACTTCACAGTTTGGGGCAGGTTCATCCAGTGACGGGCTCAAACTTTGCTGACTTCTACTACTGTTTATCCCTTTCAGTCAGTCATTTCAGGCCTCACAACTCCTCAGTGAACTAATGACTTAAAGGACTCACTGAAGAGCACAAACCCTTAGAGAACGGGCAGACATGGACTCCCGCCTAGTGTTCAGTTTGAGATTTCTGTCCCAAGGTCTCTTTGGAGATGCCACCCATGGAGTTGTTCCGCGCCACGTTGCCTCAGGATTGCTTTGTGTGGGTTTCTGCTGAGCTATACTGCAAAGGCTATTGTGAGTAATTGTATATAAATATAGTGCAACAAAAATAAGAACTGAGCTAATTTGATTTGAGTAGCTTGCAGCTTCAGGATTCTGTTCCTGCGCTGTACTTCTGGTTCACACAATGGCAGATAGCAGAAATGCTTTAAATGCAAGGAGACGGTGCACAGCATTGTTTCACCGTGGGAAAATTTGAAAACCTAAAGATGTCAGCACATTTACATAAAGCATTTCATCAGCCAAACTCATCTTCTGATTTTGCACAAACGCACAACCCTGACATTTGTAACAGATTGTGAAGTGTTGGAGCGTAACAACGACGGGATGTTTTGGCCTAATGCCAAACACTAAGGAGGAATTTCCACACCAAAATATACGTATATATTTTAATACTGTCATCTGTTTTAATACTAATGACATTTTATTGGCAGTTGATTCCTACTAAACAATCATACCAATCATAGGTGAATGAGTAATAGATGGTCTCATTCATACGTGTTTCCGTAGCTAATCATCATTACCATAGATAAGCATAGCACTCGCTGCTGTGACTGATAAATGTGAGTGTGATTGCTAAAAACTTGATGAAGAACTTTGATTTCATGTCCAATATATAATTTTCATTAAGACTGAACTAGCTAAGAAGTGGTGTTCATCCGTACACTACAGATGATGGAGGGTTATATTCTTAACAGCTCTGGCTGACATGACCATTTACAATCACTATCGCGACAACCAACGGTCAAGCTTGCCTCAAAACTAAATGTTGTGAACTTCCTGTTCCTTGGCGCAAGCGTAAAAGCCCCAGTGAGTGAAAAATGTTGTTTTTCAGAGCCTTTAATGTCCTTTGAATCAAATTTTATGACTTCATGTTGTAGACAGTTCAACGGTGTCATCAAATATGGGACTCAAATACCAGTGCATGCTCCATAGCTCTACATTTAGGTATCTCCGCACTCAAAGATATAGGGCTCTGGTCTTGTTGGTTGCCATCTTGTCCGCCAGAGATAATTTCAAAGATGGTGTCGGAGTGCATCATCTCCTTATATTTAGAACTTCGCTGCTGACACCCTCTCTGTAATGCAACTTAGGGTGGGCTGAACTAGATACAGAACGGAGAGAAATGTGTTATGCTTCAAGAATACAGCACTATAAAACATTGAATACACCCCGCCCAGATACACACACACTCAGAAACATAAGCACACACACTCACACATAAACACATACCGCATGCACACACAGAAAGAAAACACAAATACGCACACTCGAAAGCATACAATCACACTTGTACATACAGCATGTACACACACACACATAAACACCCAAACACACATGCAATCATACCATACACCCAGAATAATAATCTCAAACACACATAAATACGCATACATGTGCGCACACGACACCCATAGTTTCACACATATACACAGCATAGTGGCAGTGGCAGGCACTTTCATGAAACATTTTATCATTTTAAACAAGAAGGTTGTGGGTTCGAATCTGGCCTGGGGCCTTGTCCGCATGGGTTTTCTCCAGGTTTCCTCCCACAGTCCAAAGACATGCATTTCAGGCTAATTGGAGACACCAAATTGCCCAAAGATATGAGTGTGAGAGCGAATGGTGTGTGAACGGTGTGTGCGCCCTGCGATGGATCGGCAAAGGTCCCTGCCTTTGCCTGTAGTCAGCTGGGATAGTCTCCAGCTCGCCCTGCGACCCCAATGAGGAATAAGCGGGTATAGAAGATGAATGAGTCCTCCATTTTTAAACCATATGAGGAGAGGTGATGAAATGTCTTCAACCAGTCTAGTTGCTCAATGTGTGCAAAACATCACTGAAATTTCCTAATTCTCTTTTCAGAACAGATATTAGTTGCGCTTAAAAGGGTTTGAGCTCAGAGCACCAGCTTAATGCTTAACATAATAATTAGTAAAGTGAGTCAGTTGGAGCTCGGGTGAAAACAGCAAACTCCAGAGGTGATAAAATTGTCTCACTGTCCTGAGCTTCATTATGTGTTACGCAAACCAGACTTGTGGTCAAGGCATGAGCTCGCTGATATCTCACTGTGTCTTTCCCAACTTAACATAACATTCTAATGCTCGTTGTCAAAGCAATTTTTGGTGATGGAGCACAAACCCTGGAAGGCGAGCATTCACAGGTTTGAAAAACACCACCAAAAAACCAACTCTGGAAAGGTTTGGTGTGGAATCGCTGTGTGCAGCTGCTGAGCTCTGATGAGTTTGGCTGAGTCCGTGGGGGAGCTCAGATGGCTTCTGTCACAGCCCCACCGTTCAGCAGTCAGCAGCAACCCTGACTGCAGCCACACCCATCGATGAAGGAGGTCTCAGAGGGAGACAAGCAGAGACATTTAAATAAAGGGTCCAAAAACAAAATGCAGCTCTTTCTGTGGCAGATATAAGTGTGAGAGAGTGAGTGTGTGTGTGTATATGTACACCTGGGTACAAGTGTGTGTGTGTGCGTGCGCGTGCGTGCGTGTGTGTGTGCGTGTGTGTGTGCGTGCGCGTGTGTGTGCGCGCGCGTGTGTGTGTGTGACTGTGTGAACGAGCGTTAGAGAATGGTAGAAAGGGAGACGTGCTATACGTACTGTATGCAGGGATGGGTTAAGGGCATTTTTGTAAACAAGAGATTCAAACATCGAAATGATGATATAAATTACTGATCTTGAAATCACTTTGCTTGCTCATAATGCATCACAAACACTGGCTCTTGATGACATCAAATGAAATGGGCAGTCCATTTCAGAGTATTTACACAGAAATCATTCAGAATCATTTCCGACCAATAATTGCACAAACACTTACTCAACCACTCAAGCAGCCCTGAACATTTTCTTTGAGAGAGTCTGAAAATGAAATTTGTGCAAAAAACGACATTTCTGGTCATTTCATAAAGGGGATAAGGGCTCTATATGAGGTTGTATTCCCAATGAATCTAGGCAGCTTGATGTCATCGGTGTCAGACTATTTGCAGAAAAACTGGAACCACAAAGAAGTTAAATCTAAATTTAACTTTAGCAGGAAATCTAAATTAGAGTGTATCTATTAGATATTAAAAAACATGCAAATTTGCAGTTATCAAATTTACTGTCATTTCATAACAACTTTCAGCAAGGCTTAGCATGGAATGGCACTTCAGTTGCTGTCACATGACAAGTATTAAACACTGGCTTCAATGCCAACTGAAGCATTGTCTATGCAGGAGAAAAATTGAGCGCCAGCAGCCAAAACTTTGCATCATCCATCTAACTTCCAGACTGTAGTCAAGCTCACCATCTGTTCTTAGCAGGGACAGACATAGTTTATTTGCTATTATTAAAATTGATTTGTGAACTCACTTTGTAAAACTGAAATTCCTGTGTTATCCTCAATTATCAATGAACTAATTTGGATAAATGGATCAGCTATGAATGCTATATGAAACAATTGGCTCTTAGGTTGTTAGGCAGAGATGCCACAGAATAGCAAAGCTTAAAAAAATGGAAGTTAAGGTAGCCCTGGACAAGATTGTCTGCTTAACAGCTTCATGCGACCACAATGATTTCATTCAAAAATATACTTATATGTGTAAACTCTGAATTACTTCTGTTCAGTTAAAACAAGAAAATTGTGTCAATTGAATTAATTACTGCAATCCCCAAGTCGTATCAAGGCAACTGAAGCCTTTAAACCGCTTGTAAAAAAAATACCACAGAACTAGTACAGACCTCTTTCTAACTATCTATCCATCTATCTATCTATCTATCTATCTATCCATTCACCCATTATTCAGCCACATCAAGAACAGGTGGCTACAGGGTGAGCAAAGAGGCCCAGATATCACTCACCACAGCAACTTCTGCCAGCTCACCCCACGAGGCCACACGGCAAAAATCCCAGTGTTAATTCAACTCCATTAGAGTTTATATGAGACCAACCCATCCATCCTGGACTCAAATGAACACTATTGGAGTTGAATTAACACTGGGATTTTTTTCTGTGCAGGCCAGCTGGGAGATACTGTCACTCAAATGAGTCCTGGGTCTGCCCAGGGTCTCCTCCCATGGGGCGTCCTTATCTGAGGACAAACTACCTCCACTGACTCCTCTCAATATAGGGGAGCGGAGACTCTGCTGTGGATGAGGTCCTGATCGTATTGAAGGAAGTAAACCCTTGCACCCGCAAAGGAACCCTATTTTGGCCACTTGTATCCTCAATCTCAATCTTTCAGTCACAACCCGTAGCTTGTAATCACAGGTGAGAGTTGCGATGAAGACCGACAGGTAAATGTTTTTTGGCCGACCTTTGTCCAGTTCACTAACCACATTGCTGCAGCTGCAGCGCCTACAAGGTGATCAATCTACCAATCCCTTGCTGCCAAGTGGTGCACATTCAATCTGATATCCAGCATATCTATGGTGTGATAATGACTCTGATAAGCTCTTTCTGATATTGTTTTAGCCAGTAATTACTGTACTGTTCTTTAAAGCTAATTCTTTTAATTATCCAGTGAAATCGAAGAGGGAGTTGCTAAAGCAAGGAGCCGCTGCCAGTTTGAATAGTCAGTCAGTATCAGTTGAGAAAAAGTGGAGACTTTCCAGTTTTCATGGAGTACTTATGAACGCTTACATTTAAAACAATGTTTATGCACGCAGAAAACTTCGGGAACCAAATTATAAAACTGTGAAATGCTTTCTTGTAACCCTATAAAACCTACAAACCCAAAAACAGTATGTTTCAAGGTCCTTTTCAAATGCTAGTGGAGATCCCAGGCTTTCCCAGATCCCCATGATGCTCTGCTGAATTACAGGAGAATGAGTGTAGAATGGTGCACAAGATCTACAAATTTTACATTTGATGTAACACAGTCGCCATAAAAACACGGCGTCCTGAGTTGCAACATTTCTTTCAGTATAATTGGGATGCAGCTCCAGTAAAGTGTGCTACCAGCAGATACAGAATATTTTTGTGACATTGTCATTCTATATGGAAAAAAAGGTTTTCTGACCTTAAACCAACTTAACAGAAAATTTAAGTGAAAAGTTTAAGGGATTAGTATTTCGGGTCACTTTGTTAAACACCACATAAATTAATGCTGAAACTATATCATGAAGACTGGTTTTTTTATGCCCCCGCCCTCCAAAGAGGAAAAGGGGGATTATTTCGACATCATGTCCATCCGCCGTCTGTCCGTCCGTCTTTCGTCCGTTAACTTTTTGTTTCCTTGGGATAACTATAGAATCCCTCGTCGGATTGATGCCATTTCTTAATGGCGTATTGGGAGTGGCTAGAGGAAGGTACCTTTCGAAAACCAGCGTCGTGCGATATCTAATATGGCCGCCGCAGCAGCCATCTCAATATGCTCTTGATCAACATACAGGCGGGGGCATATGCCCCGCTCTGCGTTGCTCTTGTTACTTTTTTGCCTCTCAAATGTCACAAAAGGTTACATTTGATCTCAGCTGTAAATGAGAGGCTTACATTTTTTATTTTTTTTCTGGTATTCACACCCAGCATGGGAGACTGCTAACCATCGCATTAACACGAGAACACAAGCTTTGCTAATCGTCTCGCCACAGAGATGATATCCTGCAGTCCTAAATGGCAGTTGCATGGAGACAGACTCAAATTTGAGAGTAGTTGCTCTCAGTCATGTTTTTATCCAAATATAGCTCTCCAATTCTGACTCCTCAATGGTTCCATGAAAGATTTCCCTGAATTTTGCATTATTTATTCATTTATGTTTTTTTTTTGCGTACCCCTTGATGTGTGAATGTGGGCAAGTCTCAGTTGTGTAGGCGTGGATTTCAATGGGCGGGACTGCGCTGTATGGGGTTCGCAGGGATGTGTTTATGATCTCCATTGCCCAACTGTGCTGGTGCTCCTTCTCTGTCGGCAGAAGCACTACATGACTACAGCGTTCAGTCTCGGAGAGATTTATACTTGAACCTGTGCCTGTCACTCTCCCTCCTCCACAGGCATCATACAGGGTTCTGTCACCACAACCAACACTTAACATCTCAGTGTGATTTACTGACGTCTTATTCCATATTTTTTCTTTTTCTGATGAACTATCTTAAGCTGCTTTCACACCGGACGCGAAACTCATTTTTCGCACGACAGATTACGTTCAAAGTCAATGCCAAGGCGCGAATACACACAAAATGCTTGTATTCCCGTCTTTGCATTCACTTTGAATGTAATTAATGAAACAACTCTGAATTGAGTTTACTATTTAATCGGGGCGAAACTGCATCATGTTGGGGACTGTGTGCTTGATCATATAAAATAAAAAAATCTCACTGGACTATAAGTTAATGAAGGCAAATGATCGAAAACGGGTTTAGACAAGCTAAAGCAATTCTTACCTTTCTGGCATTTTTTTTTTTTCTTTTTTTTTAAAAATTTGGCATCTCCAATCCCACCTGAATTTGGAATGCCCAATTGGGGAACTATGTACAAAGCTTGCTCGTATGCAACCCCTTGCTGCCACCTTTCTGGCATTTTAACACTTTTGTAATCTTAAAATGCTCCTAATAAGCGTATGGCACACTAAAATGTAAAAGAAATCCACAAGCTGTTGAAACTCATCAATATTAGATTCTCATATATTTCTGATTAAAGTCTGACCAATCATTTACTTCGGTCCGAATAAAATGATTTGCCGAGCTTCCTGTCTGTCATCCGCCGCCGCGCCCCTTCCAGTTACCTACCGCTGTCACTGCTTGCAAGTCGCGCGCCTCTCTGGCAGAGCAGCAGAGCGGTAAAGACAGAACAGGTACTCAACAAAGTTAGCCTGCAAATTAAACAGCTGCAACTGCTCCTTTTTAATGACTAACGTTATCGGGACAATTCTGGTGAGGTAAGACGTTATGACAGCAGTTTTGCAGGAAAATATGTATGAATTCTGCCAAAAACGACACAACTGACTGTAAACAAACAGGCGCTGAAATGTTATAATTACAAGCCTATAATAACGTTAATGGCAGTTCGTCAGACATTACGTGGGAATTTTATTTTATACCACATATAGAATTGAATATTATGTAATTACTGTTGGTTAGTTTTCACTAACCGGTGCCTCTGAATCTGACTCCATTGTTCCGTTTCAAGATGCTTTCACACCGGACGCAAAATAAATTTTTCGTACGACAGATTACATTCAAAGTCAATGCAAAGACGCCAATACATGCGAGATTCGCGTCTTTGCATTGACTTTAAATGTAATCTGTCATGCGAAAAATTAGTTTTGCGTCTGGTGTGAAAACAGCTTCATTCGCGCTGCTCACTTTCTCACTGCACGTGTCAGAGGAGGGGAGCCTCAGAGGTCAGGCAGGCGGAAGAGGGCGGGACTTTAGAAGGAGGCGGAGCTGTTCATGTTCAAATTTTTACTAAGTGCTGTGCCGCATGCCAAAAAGGTAAGAATGGCTTTAAAAGGGATTGTTATTACCTTCGCCAAGGAGGTTATGCGATCGAGTCGGTTTATTTATTTGTCCGTCTGTTTGTTTGTTTGTTTGTCTGTGGACAGGATTTCTCGGAAACTACTGAACGGATCTTCATGAAATTTTCACCAGAGGTAGATCTTGGTCCGTGGATGACTATAAAATTTTTGTGATGATCTGGATCCGGATCTGGATTCAGTATCCGAATCTTTATTTATACACTCAGTGACATTTCTCCGAAATTAACGAACAGATTTTGATGAAATCTACACAGAAGGTAGATCTTGGCCCAAGGATTATACATTACAAATATAGTGATCATGCGTGTCAAAATCTTCGATCTAAATCCAGATCTAGATCAGGGATCAACTTTCTCAATGAGACGATTTCTTCGTATACCACTGCAGCATTTTCACCAAATGTTGATCCAAATTAGATTATCTCTGATGGAACAGTCTCAAAATATTGTTAAAGACTTGGATCTGTGTGTGTCCGGATCCAGATCCGGATCAACAATTTCGACTCTGAGGTAAAATATTGAAATCATACAAACTATATCAAGAAATACCTCATATGAAAGCCCTTGATGAATGCTTACCGGATCTGACAGAATCTTTTCACTTAGACATCATTGGAAGATGAGAATGGGTGTTTTCACTCAAACTTGTTGCATGGGTGGGCCTAAAATCTTCCAAAGAGAAAGATCTTGCGTTTGTATCAACGTCATCCCTTGGCGGAGATCAGAAATCTCGGATTGCTCTTGTTTTCTATGCTTCCTTTAATTACAGCTGCGCAGTTGTCAGTTCTGTGCTTTCGAGTAAAAATCAGTCGAGTACAGATTACAATTGGTTGCCCAAGTTTGATGCATGGATAATGCTGGTCAGCTCCATCCAGTTCGTAGACCAAGTCACAAAATATGTAAATAAACATACAGGTACGTTTTTTAGTCAGTAGGACGAGGAGGAATGATGGCAATATAATTTTGACCAAGCCCGAAACGGGGCACTCACAAGCAGGTAAAATAAAAGGATGTTCACTTATGACGTTTTAATGAACTGAATTGAGGAACCAAGCTGGCAGATATATTTTGGGCTCAGATGTGTTGCATCCATAATTAAATAGAAGAAGCGTCCGCGATCATCATTTCCGATCAGCGCACGACGACAGGGCTCGATTTGGAACAGCACTACCCTGTCGAAATAAGCGCACTTCGCCAATGCACACAGTTCACTCCATAGAAGTGCACTACTGGAAGCGATTTGAGACGCAGCCCGTGTGTGTGCATATGTGTGTGTGTGTGTGTGTGTGTGGAGGGGGCAGTGGTAACTCGTGAGTAGTGGGTGGGAAGAGGAGAAATTGCAGTAAACCCAGTGAGAGAGGACAGGGGGAGAGCCCTGCATTTCGACAAGGGAACAGAGACTCCTGCCCAGCCGAGACGTCCCCAGTGTGATTACTGCAGATTATATATCCTTTTTTTTATTCCTGTGCATGATCACGGCCTGTAGATGTCCATTTTTTTTTTGCCTTTGGAAGCACAGCTAAAACCAAAAAAACTCTCAACAACTGATTTTCTCAGTTTGGAATCACTTTCACTTTTCACATTTTTGAAAGCAATTTACATTGCGCAGTACATTTCATCACCTAGAAAGTAATATAATGATCAAAACTAGCACTAAGACATTTATAATTATATAAATTATATCAAGGTGCGCCCCACAGTGTTGAAAGAAAACCATATTCCTAGATTTAGATAAAACATAGAGAAGTGGAAGAATAATGTGCGTAGTGTTGCGGGCAGTTTCTCTCGTACGAAAATAGCACAATTACTCAAGACTCAGATGACTTAAGTTCTGCTATTACAAAAGAATAATGGCTGGGAATAATAAGGCTTTGCAATAACATTTAACTATTGAATTAGAAAGCAATTTGTGACATTATCCACGTCTTGGCTTTATTTTGATAAATTTATTGCAGCTTGGAGATTAAGGACATCGCTTTTTTGAAGATCTCAAAATTTGAAACTGTACTGTAAACACTGCAGATTTAAAATCATATTTTTATCCTTGTCACGTGAGAGAGTTTGATGCGTTTCAAGTTTTTCAAAAGCGCTGAGAAAAAAAAGAACTTTTCCAGCAAGCAGTAGCTTGAAACAAGCTAATATTTTCCTCTGGAGAGAAAAGATTTTTGGAATAAAACTAACGGCCTCATGAAGACAGGCCCTTTGTGCTGGCAGAAAGGCTCCTGATGTGGGCCAGGCCTGGGGCTGTGTGTGAGCCGCGCCTCCGGCCCCGCCCTCATCCCAAGGCTCCTCCCCTCCCCACACCAGATGTGTGTTTGAGCTGCCTGCAGAGTCCCCACCCCTCCCTCAGGGTCTCTCCTTCTCTCGCTCCCTCTCTCATTCTCTAACCTCTATTTGTCTATCGTTCCCAGCACTCTTGGTCCCTCTCTTTAACTCTCCCACTCCCTCCCCCATCTTTAAATCCCCCTATCTTTTCTTCTCTGTCTCTCTCGTTCTCACTCTCCCTGGAGACTTTGAGCAGGTTTTTGCAGACTGAAGTGAGATGAATGGATGAGACTGGGCGGGGCTCCACCCTGCCTTGAGCCGGAGATCACGCATGTGCCAATCCCCACGAACTCACCGCAGCTGCGGCCCCGCCCTCCCTCTCTCCTTCTCCCGCCGAAAGAGAAGTGGGGAGGGGCAGGCCTGGGATCATTCTTCCTCTCCTTCTGTAATGAGCTGCCTCGGGTCACCCGATCTGTCCAGCAGACCCACTACACTAACGCCACTGCGCACCAAAGATGCCTCATTACCACTGGCTGCAGCCAATAATCCTGAACGTTCTAGTTTGTAACAATACATGCGGAATTTATCTGAAAATTTCTCCAGTTTACTGTTGTTTACTCTCCTTGCAGTGTTACACTGAGAGGACTTACTCCAAAAGCCAGAGCAGAAAATAGACCACTGAAGACGTGAAGGTTAAAACACTTTATACCGTACAGCGAAGGGTGGCCAACTATGACCCAGAGTTCCGAAACTGGACAGTCGTTTAACCTCAGCGTAAACACACTCTGTATCTAACCTCCCTCACTATATGTTCTCGGCAAATGCACAGCAAGACTGGACTAATAACTCAGCTGTGTTTCTAGCTGGTCCATTCTGGCATATGGTGCATAACGGACATGGAAGAGGGTAGTAGGGAGGGAAGGTGTGTGTGTGTGTGTTTGTATCCACTCTCTCACCATGCCGCTGCCATCTCCCATAAGGGTTAAGGGTTATCACTACACTACCTCACTCAACTCCCAGCCCCTGCCCCCCCCCACACACACACACACACACTCCGTATCCCAATGCCAGTCATCCCGCCATTGTGCTCCATGATGCATGACCCCCCCCACAGCGGCTGAGGTTTCTCTAACACTCTGATGTCTTTTTTGGGGGGAGAGGGGGGGCACTGGATCTCTCCAACACTGCCTGCCCCCACTGCATTTCTTTCACAACTGCTTTTCATTCTGAAACAACAACAGCCACAATGGCTACAAACAAGAGACATTTACTCAGCTGTGTTGCGCACGTGGCGTGGAACATGTCGCCCTATAAAACAGTAAGCAAATAATGGAGATAGCAATAGTCATATAATCATCTGTAACAATGAAGAATAGCAATTAGATTTAATCAATTTACTTTCACTTTTAGATAAATCAAAATGATTCACAGCTCACAAGTCTTCTTTTTGTTTTGTGTGCTATTTCCTGGTGCTCTGTTCACGCACATGTGGTTTCAATCCCGGCCAACCTAAAGAGAAATAAATAAGGAGTTGTCCTGGTGCAGTGTGTGTATGGGATTCATTATGCGGCTAATGAGTGAGCTCCCTCCCTGCTCTTTCTCCGCGCTCTCAAGGCAGTCCTCCGCCGAGCCGAAGGCAGTCTGTTCACTGCAAAAACACCCATCTTAAGAGGGGACTTAGGAAGTTTTGCACTGATTTTTTTCGATACTGTCTTGTTTAATGTAGCTTTTCACTGACCAAGTGTACATTTTTTACCATATTAAAACTGTTTTAACTCATCGAGAGCATTTTTGCTGATTTCACAAAAAAACTGATAGAAATAGGACTTTAAACATAAGATTGAAATGGTTATAAAGGTTGACTATTTTCTGATTTTGTTAATTCTCCTGTTTGTAATGCGCTCCTGGTGTGAATTGATGCATAGGTAGGGCAAAATTTAATAGCCCAACGATCTGAACGCATATGATTTTAGGGCGAAGCTATTAGATACAAGTTTCTGCAAGATTCGGAATGTTTTACCCCCATCTAGTGTGTCTGGGGAGAATTTCAGGCGAGAACTGCTTGAAGTTCATCATCACGCAGCGGGTTGCCATTACTGAGGAATATTGCTAGATTATTGCCAATTAACTCCACTTGATGGACTTAATGGGCTACGCGAGGGGTCGCTGAAGTCTATCACGTCTGGACACTGTTTTCTTAGTTATATTAGCCTAGACAATTCCACAGAAGTTTACATTAGACGACGGGCTACCAATTAACATAACTACCTCTCAGTGACTTCGAAAAGTTAGCTAGGAAGTGCTAGTGTTGAACTGCCTGTGTGTATTTCACAGAAAATATTCTGCTATTGCTGCTGGCAACAAGTACATCTCAATGAAGCACAATACAATGTGGTTTATCACATTAAGCCAACCACAAACATACTTTGCTTGCCTTAGTTAATGATGTTTGCAAGCTGCTAATAGGCTACTATATACTTGCTAACTTGAAATGCTCTGATGCATCGTAAAAATATACATTTCATAAGCTCTCAGTGAGGCTGCAGCTAATGAACTAAGGTCTTGACTTTGTGCAGCGCATGTAATCACTCATACACTACCAGTAATCTGCTGTTTCTCAGACTATATAGAGAGCTGGAAACCACAGGAATCCTGCTTAGAAGATGACACCTGGTTTCACCATCGTAACGCTACTGGCTCAGTGGTGCCATTAATGTAGAGGGCCATAATAAACAAAGACTCATTTCGGACCCGATAAAAATAAAAACGAAGTGCTATAGCCCAAATAGATGTAATTATTGTGGGAAAATAAATACTTTTATTCTGCACTTTTTGGGAAGCGTTGTTGTTTTTTTTTTGTTTAATCTTCATTTCCCATTGTTGATACTGTTCTCTCAACAGATCCATTTAAAAAGAGGCTCGTATCGGCTCCCTATGGCAAGCTGTTGAATCTTGGATGTGCCCCCACAGTTAAGCTCAAAACAGCATGGGAGGGGGACTTAGGTTTTACCTTATCAGAGGTTACTTGGGTCTCCATACTTAAATCGGTAAATTCATTCTCCTTCTGTGCACGTCATTGTTTAATTCAGTTCAAAGTGGTTCATAGGGCTCATATTGCAAAAGCAAAATTGTCTTCATATACCCGGATATCAGTCCATATTGTGTCAAATGCAAACATGTGGAAGCTTCTCTCATTCATATGCATTGGTCCTGCTCGAGCCTTAACAAATATTGGAGGGAAGTTTTTCAGACACTCTCTCGGGTGCTAAACATTGAAATGGAACCAAACCCATTGACTGCTCTGTTTGGAGTCACGAGAGGGGAGAAAAGCTTAACTATAGCAAAGCAACGTACTGTAGCCTTTGCCTCCCTTCTGGCTCGACGAGCAATTCTGCTCAGGTGGAGAGATACCTTCCCTCCCACTCATGCTCAATGGCTGGAAGACATCATGTCCTGCTTAAAATTGTAGAAAATTAGATACTCACTTCAGCAATCAGACCAGAAGTTCCAGAAGACGTGGGGTCCCTTCCTAAAAGCATTCCAGACCCTGTTAAGGCTTGGCCCTTGGGTACAGCTCTGCCATGCTGCTCACGTATTGCTCGCTTCTAGCTTTGGTGTAACAATGACCTGTTTTCTTTTTCTATGACTAGGAATCTGACAGTGATATGGGAGGGATTAATTTGTACACTGTTTGATTTGATTCACTTTCTTTTTTTATCTTTTTACTTTTCTATCCATTCTATTTCTCTCTTCTTTGACTCTTATTTTTGTCTTTCTACATTTCATTTGTGCATGCTGGGATTGATATACACCTATATTCATCCTTTGTCTTTGCAATCACTATACAGTGCTGCACTTTTGTTATACTGAGAAAATTTCAATAAAAAGATCTTGAATTAAAAAAAAATCTTCATTTCCATAAAAACATTGTATCTACCACCTTTAAGAACACACTCTGTCCTTGACCCAGGCTACTCTCCCATTCTCTGCGCCATGTGACCACGGAGGAGGACAACCACCACTTTTGTGCTCTATACTAGTGTTTCCAGAACCTTCTCAGTCAAAAACCCCCTTTGGAAATCAGATCATTTTTGACATTTAAACCCACCCACACGCATACACTGTACTGTGCCTTTGTCTTTTACCATCTAAGCCCTCCAAACTGATGGCTCTCTGCGCCACCTTCCCCAAACTTCGAGAACCATTGTTATCATTGTTTTATAATCACTTCAGCTCATTCACCCGTAATCCTCAGCCCAAAACTCTAAATGCTGATTACTCGCCGTGATCCAGGTTTGTTTTGCGCTCAGATAGTGAGCTGAGTAGTGGCGTTCTAAGACAGGCACGTTGCTTTGCAGGCCTGGGAAAAGGATGTGATAACATATGTTTTCACTTAAATGCGTTACGCAGCACAACCATTTCACTGATGGCTCACATAAATACCTGCAGCGGTTACTCTCCATCCTGTGCTAGAATAGCCAAGAGATCAAGACACGGCCAAAAACTGTTAATGTGTTTCTCATGGAAAAACACAATAAAAATTTTGAGTTAAGCAATGGTGTAGCGTAGAACAGTACTGACTTAAAAGGGATGTTCAACAGAATGGCTACTGTCTGCGGCAGGCTTTTATATGTACGCTTTGTGGTGACATTAAAGAACAAATTTGGGGACAGTCATTTCTGTTTTCAGTGCGGTTTCGGTGGTTTGAGAAGGGAAAAAAAATAGAGCTGCCTATCATTTCTGCTGCAGGGTTTGACAGGTGCATCCTTGGCACAACTTCCGGAGAAACAGCATTTTGGTAAACCACAGATTTTTTTTTTTGGTTGAATTGGGGCTTCAGTAGCAAATGCGAACTCAGGTCATTGCAATCATTCAATATGTAATCCTCAGACTTTCTTGTTTCTGTGCCACTGAAATAATACAAATAAGCAAATAAAATGAAACACAAATTTCATCTGGAGTGTTTCCAATTATAGTCCTCCTAATGCACTGGCCCAAATGCTGAAAAACAAGCAGCAACGCTCTCCCAACAATGGTGCCAACTGAGGACTGCACTCAAATCTGCGATTCATTATGACTGTTTAGCAAAATAAGCAGTGCTGCAAGTGTCACATTCGCCTAATTTAGTTTGTCCAACATATAAACTATCTGTTCATGGTCTTTCAGTGATGATTTGCTAATGATTTCATATATACAGTTTGAAGGTTTTTTGAAGTCTGCGTCCAACTTTATTGGTTTATTCATGTTTTCAGTGGAGGGGGTTGCGGATAAGTTTTTATGCAACTGAAATCCGGCTGTAGACTGAAGTAATTGAATGAACAGGAGAGCCCATTTTACAAGATACTCGCACAGACTTTTAAAATAGAAATATAGGACCTCTCAGTCATTGGCTCACACCCACATATCAACCCAATGTCTGCTCTCCCCTGCTTTTCGAAGAGCGATGTTAAATTTGAGAGCTACGTGATGTAAAATGGTACTTATGAGCAAGGCTCATAAGTTTGGCTCCGTTTCTTTATACACTGCACAGAGGTCTGCTATTGTCACTGTTTTAGTCATTCAATTAAAGATTTTCTCTCTCAATAGGAAAATATGATCCCATTTTGCTTAGCGAGAAATTTCCTTAACCCATTATCAACTATAAAGAGTAAGATAAGATTATTCGATTTTTTTTTTCCCGGTTTCTGCAATATGTTGGTATCGCATACAATACTTTCCAACTGAGTCTGTTGAATCCTTACTGGCTCTGTTTAATCAATACTGACCCATTGTTTGGACTTTCTAGTCACTTGGTCAAACCAAGGCTTTTCTCCCATTGGATTATTTGACTGGGTCATAATTTTTAATCTTTCTATCGGTGTATAAACAAATCTGTCAAGGCAATATGTGATATTTAGTTACATACAAAACAAGAGCAACGCAGAGCGTGGCATCTGCCCCCGGCTGTATGTTGATCAAGGGCATATTGAGATGGCTGCTGTGGCGGCCATATTAGATATCGCACGATGCTGGTTTTCGAAAGGAACCTTCCTCTAGCCACTCCCAATACGCCATTAAGAAGTGGCATCAATCCGACAAGGGATTCTGTAGTTATCCCATGGAAACGAAAAGTTAACGGACGACAGACGGACATGGTGTCGACATAATGCCTCCTTTCCTCTTTGGAGGGCGGGGGCATAATGAGATGGTATGCAGGCACACGACACATCTGCCTGCATCATGACTGGTGTGGACTAATACCATTCTGTGCACTTGAGGTCAGACTTACTGTCAGCCCACTCCAAAAGTCATGATACAGGGGTAGGATAGAACCCATTGCATTGGCTGCCCATGATTTGTGGGACACTGTGATGGATTCAACCCTCTGGAAGACTGCAGGTGCACTAACTTACCCTGGAGATCATGCATCTGTTCTGGGACTTTCCCAACAGCTCATTCTACTGTACTGCAGCACAAACACCTGTTTATACAGGCAGTAAAGTACCCATTTGTTACTCAAACAAATTGCCACACACAAACACACACACACACACACACAAATGCACATATTTGCACACACACACACATCCGCGCACGTGTTGCCGCTTGGCACAGATCAGCGTGTCACTTTGCGGTTTTTCCATAAGCCAGCTGTTCTCTCCCACTGCCTTTCTTACAGAATGAAAATCTTTCACCAAAGGAATAGCCGCCTCTCCTCAGAACGAGCCGAGCCAGATGACACCACTTCCTCTCAATCCACTGTGTCACTGATGAAGCCTTGACCAAGTCATCGCCATTGGCCAAAAGACAGGGGCTTTGTGTAGAGAACTGAAGGAGGAGGAAAGATGCTTCTCTGCTGGGTCATGCTCCCTTCCATAAGCACTGACCAACTGTGTTTGCCCTGAAGCCATATTCCCAAAGTCCTATTTCTTGGAAACACGGCACATCGTCACTGCCTGCTCTCGCCACCAACCACAGCTCAGTTCCAAGAGCAAAGCTCATGCATTTTATGCATTCAAATGCGACTGCATGGAGGGGAGGCATGCGACTGCAGGGAGGGGGGGGGGGGCAAAGCAACAGGGCACAGCCATTGACAGGCTCCCCCATTCAAGGTAATGCACACCCCTGTTCACTTACAACCCACTGATATGCTGAACATTCCCTGCCAGTACCGAGCACAGTAATAACTCACTGTGCTATATAGTCTTTAGCCACTGTGGTTCAAGGTTTTTTTTCTTTTAACCCCCAATAATCTATGGAAGACATTTCCACTGTTAGAGGAACATGATCCATGGAACCAGGGAATGGAACGAGCATTCTAACTGACATCACACTGCAGCTTCTATTTTCTCCTGTTCCATGGCCAACTGGTCAGTAGAGCAAGTCTCCCTCAGCATATATAGTCTTGTAAATTGACTCAATGTGTAATTTTGTCTTTCCCCTGAAGAAGAAAATTAATCTTCAGTTCTCTGTCCTATTTGGTAATGCCATCTCAGTGGCAGTCTTTTTTGCCCTACTCAGAAAAAAACATTGCACAAATAAGAAATTAAGTCTAAATATTAAATTGGAATACTGGAAAAGATTTTTGTTTTTTTGCAATGTACTATCACAAACTGGGGATTTATGAAAGGTAACTCATATCGGAGATGTCGCATATTTTCCCAGAATTTTTTTCTACGACCTGGATGGTCACACAGCCTTGTTGTTTCCAAGGTGTAAATTAAAAGCAGCGGACAGATTCCCTCGGTGAGGGGGTGTTGTACCCTCAAGTCAGTCCAATCCAAAACACAAGTGCGACATTTTGAATCATTGAAACTCCCCGTCAGCCTGAACACTCCCAGAATGCTGCTGTGATATGGGTGTAACGTCGTGAGCTTTCCGCTACGTTGCGGTAATGTTGTGTCCGTGTTACATAGCTAGCTCAGCGCCATTACTAGAGAAATGCAACATAATTGAACTACGTCCGTAAGTAATTTGTGGAGCCGGAGCACTTTAAATTCACTTTAAGTTCACCAAGCGTGGCTTGTATCTCCAGCAAGATCCTCCTTTCCTTTTAGTGCAAAGCATCCACTTCCAATTATGTCAATTATGCAGTTACGTATTTGTGATTATAGGCATCAGCTACATTGAGTTAAACAAACGAGATGGCTTGTACCGAACAATCATCTTGCCCCTGAGGTTGGGGAGCCGGGAGGGGGTGCTACTGCGATCATATGACCCCCACTAACCTCCCGACCCTTCAAGCCATACCATACCCCAAGGCTGTCAAACAATCCAGCTCTCTGTTTCCTCTCCGCCCTCCAACCATCCACACTTTTAAACTCTTTTAGAATTGTTTTTTGTTTTTGATACTGAAGCCTCAGTCAGAATTTTAGTACTCCATTGCCCCCGAATCCCCAGAGGTGATTGTGACATCAGCATGAGAATATTCAGCTATGAACATTACAGATGTGTATTTTTGATCTTACATCTTATTGGCTTAACTCCTGCCAGGGCATCCATCTTTTGTCCCTCGCCTTTGAGTCAACATAAAGTGCTTTTTTGTATTGAATTTTCTTCTTTACATTGTGTTTTATAATTTACTCCTTCATTTCAACACGATTTTTTGTAATACATTAATGTATTTCTTCAAATTGTAGAGGATTTTGGTCAAAGTTATTACTTGGAAAATTAGCTTTAGAATGTTAACTTGAATTTTTAAGTGCCAAACAGTGTAACCGTCAATCTCAACCGCACTGCATTCTGAGTCACCGGGAGAGCAAGACGTGCTGTCATCTCCTAAATCTGTGACACACCCAAAATCTTCTTCTCATTTTATCCAGACAGAGAGGGACACAACCTTTAATCTTGCCTTCAGCATACAACCCATAATGCTCCACATGGCGAGGTACCTACTGTTTATGCACAGACAGATACACGCACATAAACAAACACACACCTAGACCTTGGAACCATCTATGACCAAAGTGGCACCAGGTCTCTTGGTTATATAAAAAGCAGTGGTCATTTTTGCAAGCATTCCTGTGAGAGGAACATATTGCTGCGAGATTGGGGCACTGGAAGACTTTTTGATGGAAACGAGGAGCCACTCCTATCCAGCTCGTAGCACACCCCATCTAGCCCCACCTCCCCACTCTTAGGGCCAGACCCAACCGTTAACCGTCAACCATCAACCACAGAACAAACTTATCAATCTGCCCAGTGCAATACAATCAGTACAGTCAAAGTGAGCTAATTCTCTGGAGTGAACACAACTTCCATTCTCTTTTCACTTCTAGAGAATGAAGACCTGCAAACAGATGGCAAGAATAGAGCCGAGCCTAAAAAGAGGCCGTCTGAGAACTTTTCAGACTAAGAACTTAAGGTTGGATTAAAACCGTTGTACTTACTGTGGAATGCCAATGTGCACAAGACAGTGGAGAAAATCAGTTGAACCCAGGACCCATTCATTCTCCATTGCAATGCAGCCATGTTTCTCCACGAGTGTAGCCAACACGTGTGTGTGTGTGTGTGTGTGTGTGTGCTCCTGAGCGTGCGAGTGGGTGGTTTGATGCCTGTGCCCGCGTGCGCTCGTATGAGTGAGAGAGAGAGCGAGAGCGTGTGTGTGTATGGGTGTATCTGAGCGCACGAGCTGAGGCGGTTTAGGATTTCCTCTCACCGTAAGCGCAGGACAAGAGGGATAAAGCCGCGACTGTGCTCAGGCGGTTTTATACGGCCCCCTCTCTGCCACCCCAATTCCACACCCCCTTAAACCCAAACTCTGACAGCTGGGCCATCTCACAGAGAGAGAGAGAGAGAGAGAGAGGAGGGGGGGGGGGTGGGCAGGGAAACTGGGAGGAAGACTTTTTTCTGGTATATGTGTGTGAAGGTGCATTTTTCAAAACAGAACATTGCTATATATGCATGTCTATGTATGCCAATGCGCAACAATGTGCAACACACATTGTATGAGTGCATGTGACACAAAGAGTCCCACCCTTAATTCTCCAATTTACACAGATGTGAAACAACAATTATTTTTCACCATAAGCTTGAAATAATTTTATGATATCTATTGGATGAAATGCTAATGAAATAGGTTTTATCCATAAAACATATTTCAGTGTGTCAGTCGCCTGTAATGAGCTGATCGCATGTGCGCTGTTTTTCCAAAGGCACTTCATGACCGTTCAGTATTTATTTAGGTGAGAGCCATCTGGGCCACCCCCTGCCTCTCTGCTTTACACTGAACACTCTTTAGCGCATGCCCATCTTTAGCGCATGCCCATCCTTAGCGCATGCCCACTGGGCCAGCGGCCTCCTCCAGCGAGTGTGTTTCTGTGTGTCTCTCAGGGTTTATTCTGAGACTAGCCTCTCCTTAGCTGCTACTCCCTCCGTGATCTTTTTTTCCTGCCATGTGTTCACCTCCTCAAACATAATTGTTGCACTACAACAAATCTTCACGTAACTTATTATTGAACTAGAAAGTTGAAAATATTGCCTAGACTTGATCCTTTCTTAAGCTACACTTTCTTATCACTTTGGCTAACCTTGATATCACAGTGGGTCCATACCTCTCAGCTCAGGCAAAGTATTTATTTTATTTGAAGAAATCTGTCAAGATTTTGAGCGTAAATTTAAGACTAAGATATTTAAGATGACTTTTTATGGGCTTTTGTGTTGTCTATTGCTTACCCCATGCTTTTGTGAGCGCTTTTAGATGTTGTTCTGGACTGGAGTTGGAGAGGAGGTCCACATGCGCAACTATAGCCACCAGAGACTCCCCCAGTGAAATGCTTGTAAACTTCAATAACACCCTAGAGGCCCAAATCCCCACTCCCAGGTTGCACTGTCGGAACTTGTGGGAACTAGAGGTAACAGCGCCCTCTGGTGTTTTGAAATATAAATTTTAAACTAAATTTAAAATGTCTTGGTTTTGTTTTTGCATATTTAATAAGCAGGGAATCGAATGGTAAATAGATTTGAAATGCAGTATTTTTCATCACAAATATTCCTGGCCAGTACAGTGCTGTGAAAAAGTATTTTCCCCTTCGAAACTTCCTCTCTTTTTGCAAATCTGTCACACTTAAAAGCTTCAGATTAGCAAATTGATTTGAATACTAGATACATGAATAAGTAAAGACAAAATGCAGTTTTTTAATGATGATTTCATTTAGTCAAGGAAAATAGCTGTCCAACCGTGGGTTCTAAATAAAACTCATTGGCATGAGTACTGCCAGCCCTGTTGAATCTAAGCATCACTGAAATAGATCCTGTCTGGCAATGAGAAGTTGGCTAAAAGCTGCACATGATGCCGTGATCTGAAGAAATTCACAAAGTCGCTGGAATGTATCAGTCTGAAAAGGGTTACAAAGCCATTTCCAAGGCTCTGGGACTCCAGCGAACCATGACAAGAGCCATGGAAAAAAATTGAGAAAATGGAAAAGTTGTGAACCTTTTCAGGAGTGGCTGGACAACTAAAATTCCTCTCAGAGCACATTGATGACTCGTCCACGAGGGCACAAAAGAACTCAGACCAACATCCAAAGAAGCGCTGGCCTCACATGCCTTCGCTGAGGTCAATGTGCACGATTCCGCAATAATACAGAGACCGGGGAAAAATGGCTGCCATGGGTGAGCTACAGGGCGGTCTGATGAGTCAAAGGTGACATTTTCAGCATTCCCACAATAAGAACATCATATCAACAGTGAACACGGTGCTTCAGGACCTGGGAAACTTGCCATAATTGATGGAACCATGAATTCTGCTCTCTATCAGAAAATCCTGAAGGAGAATGTATGGCTAGTGCTGGTGAGATGAAGCTTCATGAAGCGTTGAAGCTTTCTAGCCAGATGTGTTGAAGTGTGGTTCATTTCTTGATGTTTTGAATGCACTCTAGAGACCCCTATTGGTCAATAAAAACACATGGGGATTGCGCTTCGTAGGAAATGGTAAGCAAGCATAAGCCTTCATCACGAAAGCGGCAGAATCAATAAATGCTAAATAAAATGAAGTATTCTGACCACATGTCATAACGAAACTAAAGCATACTCTCGGGGACAGGACAAAGGGCAGTGAATGTGCATGAGAAACAAAGAGCCTTGTATTTTTGTTCACAAGTAATAAGCGTTTCCCCTAATAATAGAATGAAAAACTATTAAATTAAGGGAATTTATTATGTATTGAAAATTATCTGAAAAGGTTTGAAAATATGACGTCACATAATAGTCGAACAATTTGGCCTAATAGCCTCACTAAGCGACCTTATTCGGTGAAATCAAATCAAAGTATTCCCGAACGGGAAACAACTTTCTCTTTCTCGCTGGCTCCATCGCACGCTATGACAAACTCTCAAACCGCACCGACAAACTTCAACTACTGACAACAACCCACGAGCTGCTGAAGAGAACTGGGACATTTTATAGTCGACTAACGTAATTTCGCCGAGACGATACAAGCCTCAACACGGAGCTCCGTTTGGAAGTGCTTCACATTTTTGATATAGGCTCCGAAGCCTTGGTATCGACGGTAACAGCACTATGTATGGCCACAGTTTGCGTCCTGAAGCTCAAGTGCAGTCGAGTTATGCAGCAGGACAATGATCCAATGACCACAAGCTAGTCCACTTCTGAAAGGCTGAAAAGAAACAAAACAAAAGTTTTGGAGTGGGTAGTCCTGACATGAATCTAGTTGAGATGCTGTGGCGTGTCCTTAAATAGGCAGGTTTTGCTCGAAAACCCTCCAGTGTGGCTGAATTAAAACAAATCTGCGAAGAGGAGTGGGCCATAATATCCTCACAGCAATATAAAAGACTCCCTGCATTTGATTGCAGTTGTTGTCGCCAGGGATGGCACAGCCACTTATTAGGCTGAGGAGGCAATTATTTTTTCACATGGGTTTTATAGTTGTTGAATAACTCTTTGCCCTCAATAAATGACATCATCATTTAAAAGCTGTATTTTGTGCTTACTCATGTTGTCTTTATCGTATATTAAAAGTTGAATGATGGGAAACATGCAAATGTGACAAATAAGCAAGAAATAGAAGAAATCTGGAAGGAGGCAGATACCTTTTCCAGAACTGTATAGGTTGTTAATGTCAGGGCTGTTGTGGGGGGTACACGCCGTTTATGTACCTTTTAAACTACAAAGTTGCATGTACTCTTTTTTTATGATTTATGCTCTTGTTTCGCCATTTTTTGATATTATATTTACTTGTTATAAGGTGGGGTATGTGATTCTAAACCAATAAGCATTTTTGCCAAATTCAGCAAATATCTGCTCTCAGTCCACTAGTTGTCTGTTCTATATGTGTGCTTTCCAAACAGCCGCATAAACACTGGTCTGAGTGTTGAGAGGCCTGAAGTAACAAGGTGACGAGGCGGTTGTTCTGTTTCCGCTTGGCAGGTGGGTAATGTAAATGTTGCTATGTTTCATGGAACCAATGGGTCAGTTTGTTGTTGTTGCGGTGTAACCTATAGCAGCTGGAGTGTTGCGGGTGTAATTTTCTAGAGCTGGTGTGCTAGTTTTGGGAAACTGTCTTATCCTTTCTGCAGCTGATAGGGTCACTCTCTACAAGAGTACCACCAAAATGTACCCAAGGTACAATAAGGTATATCAAAATGTACCCACATTTCTGTAAGAATATTGTTTTGTACCAAGGCTGTATTGATGTGTACCCAGAATATATTCTCGCTTTGATCTTTACAACATCAAGATGCTTTAGGGCAGTGTGGGATATAATTCACATTTCGCACGAACTTTGCGTTCCATGTGTTCGAAGGTCCAATATTGGCGTTTCGTTGTTCGCTATAACTGAATTCACCAAAAAACAACTTTGCTAGATGGCACAATGGGATTATTTGGGTTCATGCCCTCGAAATACATGAAAATGCTCTGATAGCCAGCTAGGTAAAGTGGTCACCCTGCAAAGGCACAAACCTTCCACGCTGAGTTTGGTCACTTTTGCTACTTTTTACTGTGTTGTGTTTTTGATGCAGTCTTTATGTGCTTGCATTTCATTTTTTTTATTTTGTTTTGCATCATTTATGTGAAAGGCTGGATTGTTTTCCTGGCAATGCACTGACACAAATCTGAGGGGGCAGAGTTGTAGTTTTAACAAGAGTGTGAAGTGAAGAATTCAAGAAATAGATTGATACTTACTTGGCCATAATTATTTGTGCCCCACACCAGTGCACCAAATAAACAACAACTAGAATAATAATAATAATTATTATTATTATTAGGATATCCGATTTGGTTTCAGTTGTTCTTGTCTCATATATCTAGTCTTGTGACTGAAGTTTACTTTCATTGTTGTTATATAATAATAATTATTATTATTATCATTTTTATTATTTTTTTAATTACTATTTTTTTTCATTATTATTTCATAGTCTTTTATATCATTAGTCTCATATCTAGTTTTGTATATGGCCGACTGAAGTCCATATTTTACCCAGCTTTATTTTTAGCTCTACAGCCCTGGTGAAGGTCCACACATGGGAATGCAGGAATCAGTCACAGAATCCCTAGAATGCAATACAAGAGCTTAGCACTACGCTAAAGCTAATGTCATTCCGCTGTGCATTGCATGATAGTCTGAAAATATTTCTTCGTGAGCAACAATGACATGTTTATTTTAGTCCATTTTCAGATCTTAAGGGTGTTTTTATGGGCAGAAGTCTAAAGCAGTTGTGAGAGCGGAAGACAGCGAACTAACTTCATTTGTAGAAGGGACAAATAAGTAAAACAATGCATATGACTATAAAGTCCATGTATTTGTACTGCGTTTGCGGACGTTATATGTCATTTGTTGGAATTAGCTTTTTGCCAATGAAAATCAAAAACGGACTCATGATCATTTGAGTGGAACTGTGTATTGCATTCTTTGAAGGATAAAGATTTTTCTTTGGAGATTGGAGATGACGGCATCATCAGCACATCTGCCAAAAAACTGAGTGCCAATAAGCCTGGAGCAGATTTTGCTGCAGATTCTAAGTACACACACATTTCATCAACAGAGTAATTTATTTAGATCCAGATTGAGGAATAGCAGCGTTTTTTTTTGACGGTATCTGCAGCAAATCTTCATCCTTTGGTCATATCTGCTCACTTGTTTTGTTTTGCGTAGCTGGCTGTATTAGAGCTCTTCGAGTCATGTGCAGTCATGAGATGCCAAACTTCATTCTTCCCTCTGGTGAGCACATCCGAGCCGAGCTGCATGAGTTCATCTCTGAACGCGTGTGCTTCCCTTTTCAATTTTCACAAACACAATCACACACCCATGCAAGCATCTTTGCGCCAGCATGGCTTAGGTTTTGTTTCAGATTCAGGGGCCTGCATCAGATATCTGAAGTTTGCTTCTCCGAGTGAAGAGACTATGGCTACATCCAGACCGACTCATTTTCATTTTAAAATGGCGTTTGAAAATGAAAAACAATCTTTGTCCACACTAAAAACTTTTGTAACTAAACTGGGGTCAGGAGCATTTTCAGAAGTCTCCACTGTAGGAGTCTAAAAATGCTGGTGCGGTGTGGATGCGACGCAAAAACCAAGCATTTTAAAATCAGATCGCATTAGAGTGGAAGTAGCTAATATGCACTCCTCTGCATATTTCATTTGGGGTGGAGTGGACACCCAGTTACATGCAAACTCTTCAAGATTCACACATGTCCTGATTGGTGCGCCTGGGCTCGCCATGGTTACATCGTGACTGATACTTCTGAAAATCACCATCCCATTAAAGATTGCATATACACTGGGAGACGGCACTCAGTAGTCAATCTAATATGACACCTTTCAAATACTCCACTCCTCCAGTGCAAGGTTTGACGTGTGTGCATTCAGAGATGCTCTTGTGCTTGGTGCTGTATAAATGTATGATTATCTGAGTTACTGTCACCTTTCTGTCTGTCCATCAACCATTCCAGCCATTCTCCCCCGACCTCTCCCGTTAATGAGACATTTTTCCAGCAGAGCTGCTACTCACTGGATTTTTTGTTGTTGTCGTTTTTTATTTTGCACAATTCAATTGTTGATCATCAAAATTACTGCCGATCAGCACTTTCTGAGAAGCACGAACAATCCTGATTGAGAACAACAATCTCTCTACGGTGAATTTCTTTTAAATCACATTTCTTCCCCACTCTGATGTTTGACTTAAACAACAATGAAACCTCTTAAGCACGTCTTCATTCCTCTATGCACATTTGAACATCATTGGCTAATTAGAGGGTTGTATTAGCAATCTAATAAACCTATAGGTGTACCTAATAAAGTGGCCTCTGAGTGTACGTATGTAAGACACACTGTAAGGAATACTTAAACTTGTAAGCAGCAATTGTTGTGGCGGTATGAACTGTAGAGAATTTTTAAAAATCTTGCTTATGCAGCAGGGAGGTCCACTGCAGTCTTGCTGGAGGTCACCTCAAGTCCAACAAAAGGACCTTGCACTACTAGAACCTTGCTTCCCATTAGCCAGGATCCTGTTCCCCCTTGGCTGAGAATGGATGATTGATCCTGTTCCTCCTTTGCTGAGAATGGATGATTGATCCTGTTCCTCTTTGGCTGAGAATGGATGATTGATCCTGTTCCTCCTTTGCTGAGAATGGATGATTGATCCTGTTCCTCCTTTGCTGAGAATGGATGATTGATCCTGTTCCTCCTTTGCTGAGAATGGATGATTGATCCTGTTCCTCTTTGGCTGAGAATGAATGATTGATCCTGTTCCTCCTTGGCTGAGAATGAATGATTGATCCTGTTCCTCCTTGGCTGAGAATGGATGATTGATCCTGTTCCTCCTTTGCTGAGAATGGATGATTGATCCTGTTCCTCTTTGGCTGAGAATGGATGATTGATCCTGTTCCTCCTTTGCTGAGAATGGATGATTGATCCTGTTCCTCCTTTGCTGAGAATGGATGATTGATCCTGTTCCTCTTTGGCTGAGAATGGATGATTGATCCTGTTCCTCCTTTGCTGAGAATGAATGATTGATCCTGTTCCTCCTTCACTGAGAATGGATGATTGATCCTGTTCCTCCTTGGCTGAGAATGGATGATTGATCCTGTTCCTCCTTGGCTGAGGATGGATGATTGATCCTGTTCCTCCTTCACTGAGAATGAATGATTGATCCTGTTCCTCTTTGGCTGAGAATGGATGATTGATCCTGTTCCCCCTTGGCTGAGAATGAATGATTGACCTGTTCCTCCTTGCCTGAGAATGGATGATTCAGGAGACATGGTTTATGGGCATGTACATAAAAACCCACCCAAAGCAACAGACCATCCTGGGGTGCGTTTCTAGAAAGTTAGCATTGTTGCTAATTTAACGACTGTCTTAAGACCTAACTTTCGCAGAAGCTGCGATCAACTCCTGTTTCTAGAAAGGGTCGCTGCTCCGTCACAGTTCAGCACTTCCGTCATTGGAACTACCTTGTGTTAATTGGATGCCACGTCGCCGTAGATGACGCAATCACGTGTAGCGTGTAACAGGTTACTTCATTCTTACTTGCCTGAAGAGCTGTTCGAATTACAACCAGCTGATTCAGAGATTACCCGGAACCATGTTTTCCCATCTCTGCCAAAACACAAAATAAAGTGAACATTTTCAAAAACGTCGATGCTTGTGTTCATTTTGTTTCGAGTCCTTCCTTAAAAGGACTGTTGGAATAATAATTGAAGCACTGATTACTAAAACCCCACAAGTCAAGTCAAGTCAAGTGTGACTTATGGGGTTTTAGTGATAGGTGCTTCAATTTCATTTTCGTCTAATTTTCAAAGAGACTGACATTGAAATTATGACAACAAGAGGAACTCCCAAGCAACGACCCAGTGACTACTGGTCTCAAGCAGTCGTTGACTTTATGTGCGAGCTTTATGACCGATCTTTGAGTGATCATCGTCACCGACAACTTTTCCAGGCGTGCCTGTGCAAGATATGTCATCATGGCAGTTTTAGTACCATTTCCAGAGCTTTTGGTTGAAATTGCATCAATTTGGCTTGTTTGAACAGCCCCTACACTTGCGGGTGGGTTTTCAGACGTTTGCATTTGTTTCCCCTCAAAATTCTGCCCAGGTAGAAACTTTTGAGAAATGTAACAATTCCCCATTGAAATTTGTTACAAATGGTCCTTTTATATGGATATCAGCCATCCCCATTGAACGCAATGGGAAGTAGCTGTTTCATGAGCACTTTGGATGTCCCCATGGATCCTAATGGAAAAGGGAGTGTTTTATAAGGCCTTTGGTCGTATATACCAGAAACGGTCATATTATGGGCTTGACGGCCCTCCGGCTTTCTTCTCTTAGCCAAAGGCCCCGCACCGAGAGTCGTCCAAACAGAAGGGTGGAGCAAAGGCCGACCAAATAGATCGAGAGAGACCGAGCAACCACTGGCAGCATATAATGTGGGAAAACGAGATCCTGTGGAGGAATAATGACAGTTAACCCATTAAGACCAAATGCAACATAGCCGTGTACATACCGTTAAGACTGCATGCAACGTCTATGTGCTTCTACCTTTTAGACTGGATGCGACGTGCGCGCGTTTTAGATGACATCATCACCGATGCTTGCTGGAAACAATAACCACATTTGTTCACATTCTCAATTCAGAAACATCTGTTCAGTGAAATTTTGGCATACAATGACTTTTTACACTGCAAATGGTGTTCATGCAGCGCAACTTTTTATGACAGCGCCACTTTGTGTTTTACAGTGACACTTGCAGACACATCACTATAAAATGTGTATGATTTTTTTTTTCCAATTTTTTGTTGCTTATCAATTTTTGAAAAAATCCTATGGACATTTATGACACAGGCAATGATTTATAATTGAAGCCAAATGTTTAAGCTCTCAAATGTTTTTATTTCTTATTTCTATCTGCTACAGAGGCTGAGAAATAGAGGTTTTAGTAAACATTGACAATTCTGTCAAGTTGTTCAGAAAACCCTCAGGTTTTAGGAGGTTGTTTTCAAAAACGCCTTAGGTTTTAGAGTGTTTTTTCAGGTGGCCGTTTAGGTGTTAATGGGTTAAATATTGACCTTTGGCTATGTAAAACAAAATGAAACATTTCTGTGAGACCTATATTTGCCCTAACCAAGAGTCACCTATTGAAGAGGATCTGAAAGCCACTGGAAGGGGTTTCTGCCAGCTGACATGACAATCTCACCTCAGAATTCAAGGCAAGCTTTTTTGCGGCCCTCACGGCTCGTTCCTAGGCTGGGGCAACTTGAAGAATGAAAAGACTGGATGTCCACTGCATTTTTCACAAGGAGCTTCCTTGCTGTGTTGGGCATGTTACTCCCAGATAGATTCATTCTGGAGCACAGGGCCCATGCTGATGCATAACAAGTTTAAACTTAATTCACCTCTTACACTTAATATGCTGAGATTTTGAGAAGCATCCTGAACCCAACCTCATTCTCCAATATAAGATTAAACCTCTTAATGCAGCTGCATGGGTCAAATAGAAGTCTGTCCTGAGAATAAAGAACCAAAGTGCAGATTTATAAAAAAATTAACATTTTTTTTTATTAAAACGTGTTCATCTAAAATTAAAGAAGGAATAAAATGAAAACAAATATTATCATTAGCATTATGAAATTTTCAGTTGCATTGCAGGGGCTTACCTCAATAGTGGCTTAACCTAACATGGCTGAGTGGAATCAATGAATGACTATTAGAAATGGTAGTTGCTAGTTTGCTACACTCACAAACCATGCACATGGACTCTGTAGCGTTATCTGACCAAATTTGGAAACCAAAACAAAGGTCACTGTCTAAACCTCATCCAGAGTACCCACTGACGCTTCAGCCAAGTAACACTACGCGTGTCCACAGCAAATGAATCACTGGGAACGAGAATCGTTGATTTATGGACATATACTCTTCCAAAAAACAAAAACTATACATTGTTGTTAACATGAATTCATTATACATGAAATGTTTTGACAAATTTGGAAAACATATTGAAAAGAAAGTGTAATCAGTAATTCAACATTTGTATAGTTTCTTTTTTGGAAGAGTATATTTGAACATTGTTATTTATGATGTATTGTTAACCATATGTATGAGCTCCAGCCACACGACAGCAAGTAGCAGCAATTTGTTTGTAAAAATAGACTACACCTTATGACCGAATGGACGCCAAGCTTATGACCAATAACAATACGTGTTAATCCACTTGGTGAGGTGTTGTAATTATGACTGAATTATGTAAATCCCGTGGCACTTGCTACCGCTGGGGGGCTTTGGGTTCACCAGCTTAGCATGACATGGTGGTTTAGGACAGTACAGTAACCAGAAAGCACTCCCTGGAGAGAAGTGGATGAGGATGCCAGTACTGAGGCTTGTTTGTTGCTGGCATCAGAATTAATGATTATCTGAGATGTTTAACATTTGAAACCCAAAACATTTGAGATTTACAATAAGGATTCCAAAAATTGTGCACAAAACATTGAACTCACCTAAATTTCAATTTGGAATCAGTTAATGGAAATCTTTAATGTTAAACATTTTAAATGAATATTTGAGAATTCGACTAATTCTGATTCCAACAACGCAAAATTTTGAGCTCACCCAAGTCAGGCCTTTTTTTGTCAGGCCTCTCTCTTGCCCTTAAAGGGTGTGTCCCTTTTTAATTTTAGGATGCCAAAAATGGCTGCATTGATAAAGATGTTAAGGAAAAAAATAAAGAAATTAAGTGTTTAAGGGGATTTCTATTGCCAGTCTTCTGAATAAATTCCATGCTAAATGCTCAAGAGGTTTTAATTTAGCTTTTATGGTCCACAGGGCCCCCATTATTAGTGGTTGGACTTGAATGGACCCAAAATTATAAATACAATCAGAAGTATAATGGAGATCTGTTATAACGCAAATATTTGAGGTTTGACCTTGTTCATGCTGCTTGCACTTTATCTAGTTTTAAGGCTTTTCAAAGTTGATGAGTGACTAATAAAAAATGACGACCATGATAAACTGAAGAAATTATTTTTTTGACTTTATTTCTCGAGGGAGAAAGCGAAGAATATTTTCAGAACCCAAGGGGAACCCTGGAAACAAGCCACTGAAGCACCTCCTCCAAAGATTTATTCTGAAGTAGAGCAAAAGTGAGAGCAAAGATATAATCATTCTGCAAAACCAACAGACTCAGGCCTGGAATATACTTGCTGCATGACCGAACGGACGCGTACACAGTGTGCTTTGTGAGTGCACTCACTTGCTGCAGCACAACGCGTCCAAAGCGCATAGTATTGGAGTTCTCCACTAGAGGCAGACAGCAGCATATCAGACCCTGAAATCGCGAAAACGGCGGGCAGTATTGCCCAGATATCGCATACACTGTCACAATGGATTCATTCGCACAAGCGCCTCTAGCGGTCATGTCAATACTGCATCTCGCGCACGCGGCACGTTACCTCGCGTCGAGATGAGCGACCTCTGTGCTCACGAACGTAGAATACGCGTGGCAGCCATGATGCGTAAGCGCACGTGTCGTGAGCAGCAAGTATATTCCAGGCCTAAGGGGGCAATAGTGATGCAGTTAATGAACCAGATATTCACTGATCAGCCACAACATTAAAACCAAGTCTTCTCAAACTAGACGTGTTGCATTTGCTGGCTTCTTCGTAAGCACTCAAACTGTCGGCTATAAATTTAATTCATCCGCGTTCGGATGGAGCGCCATATCCAACCTCCACTAATATCGAAGGAAATCCGTACTTTTTCGACTTACCTCTTTTAGTACCCAGAGAAACATTTGGGTGAGTAAAAACGTGAAGCGTTCTTCCAGTCAAGAAAATTCAGTTTAATTTCTACTCCGGCTATACGTGGTAATTATGCCAAATAACGGCGGTAGCCATATAAATAATGACACACAGGATTGCTAGGGCATGTGCAGCATATGCATTTGCGATATTAAATATAAATATTAAATTCAATCCATCTTCTCACCAATGAACCCCCCCCAGAAATATATTTGTGCCTCCTTTTAAAATCTTTCTGGTGAATATAAAGCCGAAAAAAGAGGAGGCTGGTATGGAACTCTTTTCCGTTTGTGTTCCAACGGCGGTATAGCAAAGCGAACAAGCTGCATATATGCGTTTCGACGGGTTAATTTTACTAACTTTAAACTTTGGTGGTAACGTTATAATTTCAAAAACGAGTAACTGATTAACTTGGCTTAAGGTCAAGTTTTGCTTCATTCATTTGTTTACTGGATCTCCATTAGCCCCGTTTCACATGAACTTCCCTGGCTCCAGGAGCTGCAACGGCCGGGAACAAGGATGCAATCTGCCGGGAGCTGAGTCGCTCTCCTTGCATCTGCTGGGAAAATCATGGTGACTATTGTTTGGGTCGGTGTAGGACTCTCCTTCGTCGGCTCTTTTCGTAACATTGTAAAAATGTGCTGATTTTGATACAGCGCCATCGCCACAACCTGTGGTTGCTGCCATTGCAGTTATAATAGACAGAAATGACGGATCTTGACAGTGAGAGCGTTGACTATCCCGGTTATGAGGTTTATCCCGTTCCCATAAAAACACCAAACATTATGCCGTGAGCTGGTGGCGGTAAGATATTTGGCAGTGGCGGCCGCCACCAAATTCTCTGTGCAGGAAAAACCCTGGGAAGGTATTCTAGGCCAGCATTCACACTAAAAATGACCCATGCAGTACACCAGTCAGTGAATTATTTTTCACACATTGCAGTCAGGGCACTGAAAGTGCATCCAGAAAGTTCCAGGCCAGGTCAAGGCCTTCCACTGAAATGACTTCATCTTTTATCCCACTGCCATGTGAATGAAAACAATGGGAGAAGCAACACTACACCTTTGCCAAGCAGCAGGAATTTAAGAAAATAATAATGTAACGCCATGCAATCATCGCTCAGAGATGCGTGTCGACGGCCGCGCCTAAAGTCAGGGACTCATTTGCGTGAGCCCAGGGAACACAGAGGGGAGAAAAACAAATGTTCTTTCTGTGGTTCCGTCAGCTCCCTGTCCAGTCAGCTGCAGGTTTGGAGTCTCCACCCTTCCCTGGTATGCCCTTCCTCTTTCGATGATTCAAAACTGAAGCTTTCCGCCCACTTGGAAAAAAAAAAACGGGAAAAAACATTTATGATATAGGAGACAGGGGAAACTGCAGATGTAGAGGCCTTCCTGCTGGAATGTATATCTTTCTTGAAAGAATTGTGCGTTTATGGTCAGTTCGTAGAACGGATTTTTTTTCCCCCTTGAATCTGAATAATGTTTTTCGTGTGGGTTGCAGGGAACATCCTGGGTATCGGAAATATTTACGATGCCAAGAGGAAATACGAGGGGTGACCTGTTTGATTCGCTCTGTTTGGTCATCCATCATCCCTTAAAAACACCGCACCCCCCCACCTTTCCTTAAATTCTTCCCCTCTCTGCCGCAGGATGTCTAAGAAACAGACCATCTGTTATAAGGACCTCAGGCTGGAGATAAAAAAGAGAAAGGAAAGAGCAGAAGTCGCACCATAATAAACTGATTTTTGGATCCAGCTAAATTTTAATGCATGTTGCCAGTTAAGCACGCACCAATGATCAAAACACCGTATGGAATGTGATGCTAATTCTTAGCTTTTATGCAATTTCCCCCATTGTCACCTCATGTAACCACTCCAGAGAAAAAATGTATCCCATTCAAGTGGAATAACTTTCAAGAATTCGCCACGTTTATGAGGTCAGATCGAACCGACTGCATCCCTGTGAAGTAACTCATAGTTGAACTATGAAGCAACCCGCATGAATGCAGGTCATTGCATTACGCTGGAGAATTGACGCACAGCAGGCAAGAGCAAGTTAATTTATTATGCCCATCAGAGGAGAGAGAGAAAACTCTCATACAGATTAAGACTGAGTCAACCTATCCCAAGAAGTAGCACAAATGGTGGCTGCTGTCCCGATAATTATTATCCCCTGCCGCACGATTAGCGCGAAGCTGGGGATGTAGCATTGGGCTCCGTCCATCCCTACGTATGTCCGTACGGACACATAAAATTGAGGCGGGGGGGGATATTGCCATGTTAGTGGCAAAGACTTGTTATCCAATAATTTGTTATGTTTTTCATAATATTGCATTTACTAAAGCCTTATCTGGGCCCCTCAATGCCAGTTGTACTGGAAGATAAGGTTTGCTTCAAAGTCAGTCGGGAGAAATATGTGCTCAGAAATACCTTATATAATTTCATTTCTTGATTTTGTGCCCCACCCCCCTCTGCTTTCGGCTGCTAGCTCAGAATGTCCCGGTACCCCCAGGTCCGACTGTTTACAACTAAGCGGTGAAGACAAGAAAAGTGGTGCAGATCGTGTAAAAGAGGGGGATATAATGTCCTATTAAAACAGATGGAGCCCCTTTCACACATCTACTCCCCAACTCACTCTCTCCCCCCCATTCCCAGTCCTCTGCACCAGGCTCCACCCACTCCTCCATCCTCCCACAGAGTACACTACAGCTCTGCGCCGCGCCCCCCCCAACCCACCCAACTGCTCAGCCCCACCCCTATGCACGTCCCCACTGCTGTGCCCTAAGACGGAAGACTGCAGTAGCAGTATACAGTGCCAGTCTAAAGTTTGGACACACTTTGCTCTCTGTTTTTGGAGAAATTTAAATGGCATAACTCTATATACCCTAGAATGAAATCTGGAAAGAGGTAAACAGCCAGAAATTTAAAAAGAATAATTTACTTCTTAGAATAGTGTACAAAATTTTGGGATTCTCAAAGACACCGTATTTTGCAAAGTAAACAGACAAACGAGCGCCTTCCATTTTCCAATGGTTGAATTAAAGTCTCGCTGTTTTGGTGCAAAAAGGTCAATAAAAAAAAAAAAAATGTGAATATGCTCAACAATGATAAATTCTGATTAGTCTGATTGATTTAAGCATTAGATCTCTTTTTTTGGAAAATAAAGGATGTTTATTTATTTATTTATCATGTAAGAAAAATGTGGCATGTCCAAACTTTTGGCTTGTACTTTATGTTAACCTATTACACATACTGCAGTCTTCCATTGTAAAGCACTGCTGAGGTGCCTCCACTGTTACCTAGGAGAGGGCCCCCACGCCCCCCTCCAGCTTCCCCAAATCCCTCCACCCGCCCCCACGCCCCCCTCCCTCTTCCCCAAATCCCTCCACCTGCCCCCACGCCCCCCTCCCTCTTCCCCAAATCCCCCCCCCACGCCCCCCTCCCTCTTCCCCAAATCCCTCCACCCCACGCCCACACAACCCCATTTCCCTGTTGAAAACCCTGCACTCACCACCTCAACTCGCCAATTTTCCCACCCTTAAAGGAGCTGCATTGTGATTACTGCACATGCTCAGAACTTCCTAAGAAACTGAATCTACTTGACTGCAAGTCATCATTTCATTCCATGCTTGCTGATCCGTCTTCGTTTTGCATTTTACTTACATATTTTAGTTACTCCGGCATGAGGCTTTTTATAATAAGGAGCTTTATAAGGAAATTCAAGGATTCAAAGTGCTATTTTAAGCTTTAGCCATGGGATCCAAAGAATGTAAACTCGTTGTCATCGCCAAATTGGGCAGATTTACTTCGCTTAATGTTGTGACCATGCACAGTGATGGTGATACAGCTCCTTCATGGTCCTCTCCACCTCCCCAACTGCAAACACTCTCCAAAAATCTCTGTTCCCCCAGATCTCTGCATTTTCCCCCACCCCCCCCCCCCCCCCAACACCTCCCAAAACCCTCTGCCCACTCATTCCCACCTCCAGCTCCCCCCTCCAGTGTTACTCTCTTATGTAACTCGATTCCAGCACCTGGTACTTCTCAGCGCTGTCAGCGTGACGGACCTGATCGATCTCAGACCCACAGGAGGAGAAACAATAGAGTCTGTAGGGAGTCCAGCTCCCGATAACTCATTTAACTACAAGCCATTCCCATGCTATAATAGTGCTATGCAATGTCTGTCTTTGCGCCAGTTTATGCATCACCTCATGATTTAGCCAGACTGCGAAAGCTTTCCGCTGAAGTGACTTAGAAACGCGCCTTTCTCATGGCCAGCAAATACCTTAAGAGCAAGAGATAGGTGGAGTCGCAGTCATCCGAGTGCTGCTAGCATGTCTCAAAGCCTAAGAGATTGACTATGTCAGCTTTCAAAACAGTTTTTATTGGAAACTTTGAGATGTAATTTGTGTGCCAGTGCCATGTACATGTAGTTAGTATATCTCTGCATGGGTTTGAGAGATTCTGATTGTGTTTTTATGATTCTGTGGGCATGAGAGCTTTTCTGACTCTCTGTGGGACACGGGGTTGAGGGTACGGACTGTACAGAGAGACTGGCCTGTCTGGCTCTGGACTGATATGTGTATACGATAAAAACATGCACATCAATAACCAATACCAGCTCCATAATTGAAAATAGAGACAAGATAAACGTGAGAATACACAGCGGCCCTTCCTATGAGTACACTGGCGTGTTTTCTCGTAGACTGGCAACGATGGATTTGTGCTCACCGCTGTTCTAGAAACAACAGCTTGACATTCCAGGCTCTCCATGGGAAAACTCATCTGAGGTCTGTTTTCCTTTTGCTGAAAGTGGATGTGTGGATTAACAGGGAAAAATAGATGACATCATACACAAGCAGTGTCATGATGCAGAGGCGCTGGCTATCAGGCTATGTCTGGAAAGTTCTGTGCTAATTCATAACTGACGCCTCTCTTTCTTTCTCTCTCTCTCTCCTGCCTTTGTCAGTCATTCCCTCCCTCCCCTTCTCCCTTTTTCACTTCCTGTCCCCCTTTCTCCCTCCTAGTTTCTCACACGCACACACACACGTGCGCACACACACTCACACACACTGTGCATTATCATTCCATCTGTCCTCCTCACCTGTCAATGCTGTCATCTAGGTTTCCCAGACCCACTCCCAGCAGTGTAGCTCGATGGAGGAGGAAGTTGTAGACCTCACAACCAGCTCTGATGGGCTCAGTCAGTTGGGCCCACATCTTGAAGTGATTTTGGGGGGAGGGGTAGGGTGGCTCTATTTCCAGACATGTGATGAATTTGCATGGAGAAATTTCCCCTCTCTACTGTAGAAATTACATGGTGATATTGTCCCTTCAAAAGCCAGGACCGCCTGAGGGTCGAGGATCATGAGCACTTTACTGCAGGAGCGACGGAGATAGAGGGATGAGAGGAACGAGGAAATGAATAGGAAAAGGGAGGAGGAGTGTGTGCAATATACAGTTCTTCAGCCTGCATACGAATGAACAAAACTGACACAAATACTGTCACAACTCAGTGATTTTCTCCATTTTCAATAGATATGTAACGTACTTAATGATTACTGACTTGGAATAGAGGTTTAAGATTTTCTCACCGTAACTCAAAGGTTTTGAGAAGCACTGACTTGATCATTCACATGCTTACGCACAGAGGCTGCTTTACATACAAATGTCTAATAAGCCAATCATGAGGCAGTAATTCAGAGCACGAGAGCATGCAGAAATGGTCAAAAGGCACAGCAGCGGTTGAGGCCTCTCATCAGAATGAGAAGAAATGTGGTCCCAGTGATTTTGTCCGTATAACGATTGTTGGTCCCAGACGAGGTGGTATGAGGGGATTTCTCGCTCAGGAATCTCTCGATTTTTTGTAGAACGGAGCGAAAAAAAAAAATAAACAAATATCCAATGAGCGGGAGTTCTGTGGGCAGAAAGTGCCCTTCCAATGAGTGAGGTCAGCAGATCAGAGGGGAATTGCCTGCCTTATTCAAAGTGACAGGAAGGTGACAGTAACTCAAATAACTAAGTTACTTCAGTACCATATAGAAAAGCTTCTCTGAGCGCACTCCTCATCCAACCTTTTAAGTGGAAGGGCTACACCTACAGAAGGCCACAATGGGTTCCAGTCCTATCAACTAAGAGCTGGAAACTGAGGCCACAGTGGGTGACGGCCAACCAAAACTGGACCGCAGATCATGAGAAAAATGAAAAACCACAATTTCTGCGGTGAAGAGTCAATGATTGTGCCAGACTGTGGAGAAAACACATTAATCTATGGATCAGTCTGCCTTGTGTCAATGGCTCAGGCTAGTGGTGTGGGAAATACTGTCTCGCCACATATGAAGCCATTCATACCAGCTGAACAGCATTTGAATGCCGTAACCTACCTGAGTATTGATGATGACCAAGTGCATCCCTTTACGGCCACAGACTATTCATATCCAAGTAGCCACGTCCAGCTGTTCACGTGCCACGTCACAAACAGCACACCATCTCAAGCTGGTTCTATGAATATAGTAGTAATGTGTACTGTGTACTCCAATGGCCTCCATCGTCACCAGGTCTCATTCCAATTAAGCACCTTTTTGATGTGGTAGAATGAGAGATCGCCAACATGAAGGCCAAACCGGCAAACTACAGCTGTACAATGCAATGTCCAGCACTGTGTTGAATCGATGCCTTGCAAAATTCAACCTGCTGTGGAGGCAGAGGGGGACCTTCCTTATACTAGAAAGATGTCCCTAATACAGTAGTCACCCAGTTTACATACCCTCATACCATGAAAACTTTTCAAATGTTCTAGATTTTGAAATAACAAGATTACAGTTCTGCTACTCAGATAACCAAAATTTATTTTTTGCAGGTTATTTTTTTCTGGATATTTTCCCAATGCAACAAACGTAATATAATACACTGCCCGGCCAGAAAAAAGTCACCGTTTGGAAATTATTGAAAAAATTCTATAATTGGATAATTATTGCGGTTATTAATATGTTTCAGCTGGCAATAATCATTTTAACCCTGAATGATGAAGCACGTCGCTAGTTATTTCTTAAAAAATCATGTCGGAAGACACATCCTTTGATGGTAGAAAAGATGTTATATAATTTCAGAACGGGCAAGTTATTGGCCTGTATTTAGCAAAGAAAACCATGACAGACAAAAATAAGTATGAGGAATCATTTTCACAAACAAATTTGCCACCACAAATTCCTGACCTGAAACGCATTAAAAGTTACTGGGATGTGCACAAGAAAAAATACCGAGTGATTCAACCACTATGTCGAGAAGACAAGATCTCAGCCAAAAACTATGGCATTTCTGATCGAAAATAAATGTTCTGGCATTGCATATAGTAGTCAAAACAATGGCAAGACGAATATGCACTGTAATCAAAGCTACAAGGGTTCCAACTAAATATTTGAGTCTGCGACTTTTTTTTTTGGCCGGGCAGAGTATAATATAACATAACATAATGAGTGGCAAGAACAGGCCATTCAGCCCAACTAGACTCGCCAGTTTCTTTTTACTATTGTGAATATATCCCTTCAGATACTCAATGACTCAATGGCATCAAGCTTTAAGTGAAGCCTGCTCTTGAAAATTCCCTAGGTTTCTGTCTCAACAATATGGTCAGGCAAGCTATTCCACATCGAAATTACTCTCTGGGTGAAAAAAATGTTAATGAAAAAACATAGTGAGGTTGTGTTTTTTAAAAAGATTGCGGCTGAATACATGACCAAACTGTATCAATAAAAATTAACCAGCAGATGGCGCCATCCAATCATTTTCGAGTGTAAAAATCAGTGAGAAATCAATTGGTTTAAGATACTTACCAATTCATAACAAAGGGTAAGTATCTAGAAGACACCTTGTGCTTCTGAGGCCTAAACACAGATCCTATATCGTATGTTATGACCAGAAGGACCCCTATTAGGTTAATGTATGGGTTTTTTTTATTGTTATGATTGATGTTTTTTTCTTCTTAATCAGTTCCTAAATGAGTCTCTGCCACTGAAAAAAATGTAAGATCAGGAAACACCAAAATTCTGCCAGGACCTTCACTCTCATACCATTGGTCCACATGAGGCTGATTCTTCATGCATAGGTTTATCCATAAATTACTGTTTATCGTTGTCTTTTATTTATCACTCAGTGTGAGAAATATCAACATAATTGCTCCAGGACAAATATTCCAAAAATATTATTATTGATATTTTTGGTCATCTACAGTATTTAATACCCACTCTGCTCCGTCCCTGTTGGCCACAGCCCCGTCCCGGCGTACAGCACAGTGCAGTCCATATGTGGACGGCCACCGTGTGTGAACGTCCTCAGGAGAATGTGGATCCTCTAAATAAAGTTGACAGTTCTCTCTTCCATTACAGGAGAGCTAAAGAGCAACTGAAAAATATGCATCATTATTCAAATAGACAGCTCTGTAGAAAGAGAAGAGTTACGCTGCTCAATTTGCTCTGCACCTCCTTGCAGGCAAATTCTTCATATACTGCATTAGGCTGTATTACCTGTTTAATGAAGGATTACTCTCACACTCTTCCCATGTACTTAGCAATTAGGCAATTTAATTTCTGGGTAATTGAAACCACCGTGCAGCCCATAATATGATCATGAGGAAAGTGATAATGTGAAAGATATAACCAGGCTAAAATATGAGGCAGTAATGGAAATTATATTATACCCTGAAATCTGTATATCGTTGGGCCTATTTTTCATCAGCGATCATGAAACAATCAGCCGAAATGAGAGATTTAAGATTGCAATTAATTTAGTTTGGAGTGTTAGAGGAGTGCATTTAAAGTGGGGAGCATTTTATTAGGAGTATCAAACCAGTGTTTGAACAAAACACTTTAAAGATCCTCACATGTCTGTGTGTGGGCTTCATTTACTTTAAGCCAGGAGAGTAAATTTAAACAAATCTGTGCTGTTTCACACCTATTTGTAATTCAGAATCCGAGTGACAAAAATGCTATCAATATACCAACTCTCGCCCTCTTATTCTTAAGTTATTCAATGAGTCATTTGTTTGCTGAACAAGCAAATAGGAGCAGTTTGAGAGTAATCATGAGTTAAAAGGTGAGGATTGTGCCTGCTGTCTTGCCTCTAATGACGCATCTCTGTATCAGTCAAATGGGTGTCAGCTGGGAGTTTTATTTACCTCAAATTTAACTATCAGTGTAGGCATCTCAGCAATAAATTATATATATGAACATCTGCGATGCCAATACTGTTTTCCTCATTTCATGGGTGATTTGTGAATTATTCTTGCGACTTTCCACGCCACATAAGCCTTTCCACAATTCTGGCTGTATTTAATTTGTATCCAGTAAAAATGTATTAATGTACAACAGCAACGCACAATTCCGACCTTTCAAAGTAAGTATGATCCAAATATACTCAGCAACAAAAGTTTCTGTGACACCAATATTGTTAGTTATTTTCCGTAACGCAATTATGAAATTGTCATACATGGTGATATCAGACTGAAACAGTACACGTAAACACAACATTGAAATGGAAATCATGAAAATGCGAGAAAATGACTTTGCACGTGAAAATGTGCGTAAATCATGCTTGTGGATGGCAATAAAAGAGGAGAATTTTTGGAATGTTCACATTGTGCCTGATGAACGACGGAAGCATCACTTATCGAAAACACAGCCATTTCGGATCAGGAACTCTACCCTCTAAATGCCAAGACTGTCTGAAAATGATCGGTGGAGGGCCATTGGGATGATTGAATCCGGAACCTCGCAGAGGGAAGTTGCTCATCGCCTGAATGTCCACCGAAACACCATTTGGAACTTATGGCAGCGTCATCAGCAGACAAGACATGTCAGAGACCGTCCTCGCAGCGGCCGTCCACGAGTAACCACTCCCAGACAGGACAACTGAATTCGAACAACCCATCTCCGAAATCGATTCCAACCTGCAACCATAACTGCAAGAACGATACCTGGTTTGAGGCGACTGCCTGCACAGACAATCCGTCGCCGTCTCCGTCATTTTGGCATTGTCCCACGTCGGCCAGCAAGACGTCCAATACTCACAGTACAACACTGACGACTGCGTCTACAGTGGGCACAACAACATCGACGGTGGATCCAACGTCAGTGGGATCATGTACTCTTCACTGATGAATCAAGATTCATGCTTAACCGATGTGATGGTCGTTTACGTGTATACCGTCGACGTGGAGAACGTTATGCCAACAGCTGTGTTCAGGAATTTGATCGTTTTGGAGGTGGTAGTGTCATGATTTGGGGAGGGATCACGGCTAGAAACAGAACAGATTTGCTTGTTATTGATGGAAATCTGACAGGTCAAAGATATCGCGATGAAGTGCTACGGCCATTGGTGGTACCGTTTTTGATGCAACATGGTCCCGGAATAACGCTGCAACATGATAACGCCAGACCACACGTTGCAAGGATTGTACAGCAGTATCTGATGCAACAACATGTCAATGTCCTGCCATGGCCAGCCAGATCCCCAGACATGTCCCCAATCGAGCATCTTTGGGACGAGATGGATCGACGTTTGCGGCGGTTGAATAACCCGCCAGCTACACTCCAGGAATTGCGACAACGTCTACGTCAGATTTGGAATGACATCCCACAGCAATTTCTGGCACATCTGATTCAGTCCATGCGCCGGAGATGCGTTGCTTGCATCATGGCACGAGGAAGTCACACCCGGTATTGAAGTGTGAAGGTCACAATTGGTTAGACGTCAGACAAGTGCTTCATGACGCATGAAAATGACATTTTTCGTTCTGAGTGACGTTGGCACTGAAAAGTCAGTGTTTCTCCTGTTAAATAAACATATTGATTGCATTGAGATCTTTGCATGTCATTTATAACATACACATAAATGGTGTCACAGAAACTTTTGTTGCTGAGTATAGTATTCACAATAAGTACACAATGCATGGTCAGTGAAAGCAAATGAAATTTCTTTCTTTTTTTTTTTGACAATTTAATCATCACTTCCAATATAAAGCAAAATCAGGTATCAGACTGCATGATCTTGACTATCTGCATTTTCTCCAGTGTCTAGAATGAACACAAATAGTGTGCCATTGTATTCACAGGAATTCAATGCAAAGATTTTAAATCAGGACAGAATCTTCAAGCTTCAGAACAGGTTTTAAAAAGAGAGGAGGTGTATTCAGAGAAACAGACTGAATTTTTGTCTGGTTTTCCCTTGGGCAGGGACAGGAGGTTTAGAGAGGAGTTGGGCAGGGACAGGAGGTTTAGAGAGGAGTTGGGCAGGGACAGGAGGTTTAGAGAGGAGTTGAACAGGGACAGGAGGTTTAGAGAGGAGTTGAACGGGGACAGGAGGTTTAGAGAGGAGTTGGGCAGGGACAGGTGGTTTAGAAAGAAGTTGAACAGGGACAGGAGGTTTAGAGAGGAGTTGGGCACGGACAGGAGGTTTAGAGAGGAGTTGAGCAGGGACAGGAGGATTACAGAGGAGTTGGACAGGGACAGGAGGTTTAGAGAGGAGTTGGGCAGGGACAGGAGGTTTAGAGAGGAGTTGGACAGGGACAGGAGGTTTGGAGAGAAGTTGGACAGGGCCAGGAGTTTTAGAGAGGACTTGGACAGGGACAGGAGTTTTAGAGAGGAGTTGGGCAGGGACAGGAGGTTTAGAGAGGAGTTGGGCAGGGACAGGAGGTTTAGAGAGGAGTTGGACAGTGGATAGGAGGTTTAGCGAGGAGTTGGACAGGGACAGGAGGTTTAGAGAGGAGTTGGACAGGGACAGGAGGTTTAGAGAGGAGTTGGGCAGGGACAGGAGGTTTAGAGAAGAGTTGGGCAGGGACAGGAGGTTTAGAGAGGAGTTGGGCAGGGACAGGAGGTTTAGAGAGGAGTTGGACTGGGACAGGGGGTTTAGAGGGAGGTTTAGAGAGGGGACAGGGACAGGAGGTTAGAGAGGAGTTGGACAGGGACAGGAGGTTTGGAGAGAAGTTGGACAGGGACGGGAGTTTTAGAGAGGACTTGGACAGGGACAGGAGTTTTAGAGAGGAGGTGGGCAGGGACAGGAGGTTTAGAGAGGAGTTGGGCAGGGACAGGAGGTTTAGAGAGGAGTTGGACAGTGGACAGGAGGTTTAGAGAGAAGTTGGACAGGGACAGGGGGTTTAGAGGGAGGTTTAGAGAGGGGACAGGGACAGGAGGTTAGAGAGGAGTTGGACAGGGACGGGAGGTTTAGAGAGTAGTTGTACAGGGATAGGAGGTTTAGCGAGGAGTTGGACAGGGACAGGAGGTTTAGAAAGGAGTTGGGCAGGGACAGGAGTTTTAGAGAGGAGTAGGACAGGGAAAGAAAGATTACAGAGGAGAGAAAGAGGCAGATGACAATGGGAGGTTAGACTAGATAGACTCCAGGGATAGGAGGTTTAGCGAGGAGTTGGACAGGGACAGGAGGTTTAGAGAGGAGTTGGACAGGGACAGGAGGTTTAGAGAGTAGTTGGACAAGGACAGGAGGTTTAGAGAGGAGTTGGACAGGGACAGGAGGTTAGAGAGGAGTTGGACAGGGACGGGAGGTTTAGAGAGGAGGTGGACAGGGATAGGAGGTTTAGCGAGGAGTTGGACAGGGACATGAGGTTTAGAAAGGAGTTGGGGAGGGACAGGAGTTTTAGAGAGGAGTTGGACAGGGACAGAAAGATTACAGAGGAGAGAAAGAGGCAGATGACAATGGGAGGTTAGACTAGATAGACTCCAGGGATAGGAGGTTTAGCGAGGAGTTGGACAGGGACAGGAGGTTTAGAGAGGAGTTGGACAGGGACAGGAGGTTTAGAAAGGAGTTGGGCAGGGACAGGAGTTTTAGAGAGGAGTTGGACAGGGACAGAAAGATTACAGAGGAGAGAAAGAGGCAGATGACAATGGGAGGTTAGACTCAGAGATGAATGACGAGGTGCTTGGCATCACCCCACCAACCATATATCCTTGTTTCTGAATGAGATCTTCAAAAGCACTATTCATTTACTGCCAAATGGACAACATCCACGGTACCTTTGATTCATATTCTGCTTCTTATAGGGCAGATATTCGCTGACCCTTTGATTCTTCTAGGTAGAGGGTGAAATAGATTGAAGGACAATGAAAGGACATGTCCAATTGAAACAGCATTCCAACTGTTTAAGATTCACCAGAAACCAACAGGATACAAGCACACTTATTCCTTCATTCTGCAACTGCTATCACCTTGATCAATTCATCTTTGTCATAGATTATACTTTGGGATCATTCCATGTCCAATCAACCAAATTTTTTCCCCTCCAAAAAAAAAATGTTTTTATTATATTCCCCACAGTGGAAGATTTAGACATCATGTGAAATGGTGAAATAATTTAGCTCAATTATTGGCAGTTCCTGAGATTTAGCTTCTTTTAGGGGGGTGGGGGGGGGGCTGTTTTAACAAAATCGCTTGAATTTTGGAGTAACTTTGAGGGCCTGAGATATGCATTTGCAGAGCAAACAGACCCATAAGTTTCATTTTGTCATCAGAATAGTTGCTGAACTCTGGGCTTAAGCTACTTCTCTTTACTCAGTGTGTTTAGTTTACCTGTACTGTGGCCTGGAAAAAGCAAAAAATACCAATCATACTAAATTCTTCAAAATTTAATGCATTTATTATTATGTAACTAATTAAGATACAGTCCTGAGACTTGGTATGCAAACTGTCGGTCAACTCTCTGAAGACCACAAAAAAATATCAAAGTCACAATGGTTATATTAAATGTTTTAATGTCCTTGGAAGTTGGCTTCAGAATGAAAAGTGCATATTTTTGGTCGTTATAGAGGGTATATATCCCAAAAGGGACACAAGTGATCAATGTCATATTTTTAGTGCTTGGAGGCATGGGTCTTCGGTCTAACATATTAAAATATAACGCGTTGCTGAATACCCCTCGGCCCAGACAAGATTTCCTGCCTCAAGGTCAAAACGCTAAGGTCAAAGTTGAAATCCAGCAAAAAAACATATTGAGTTATCATACCAAATTTGGTTGCCGAGTACTGACCCAGACAAGATTTCCAGGGTCAAGGTCAAAGCACTAAGGTCAAAGGTCAAATCTAGCAAAAAACCTGACTTTGCACATCTATGGGTCATAATGAGTTATCATACCAAATTTGGTGAAGCTGCGATCATTATTTGCTGAGTACTGGCCTGGACAATGTCACCAGGACAATATTTCCAGGTCCATCGTCGCAGCGCTAAAGTCAAAGGTCAAATCCAGCAAAAAACCTGACATTGCACATCTATGAGTCATAGTGAGTTACCATACCAAATTTGGTGAAGCTGTGATCATTAGTTGCCGAGTACTAACCCGGACAAAATCATGGACGGACGACGGACGACGGACGAAGGACGACAGACGACCACACAGGTGACGACAATACCCCTTCGGCCAGAGTCGGCCGAGGGGTAAAAACTGGAGATGTAAAACTTCTTTTTGATTTTACATCTACTCTTACCAGCACAGTATTTGAGATAAAAAAGAATTGTCATTATATACCAGTGTTGCCAACAGATTTATTATAGTTTAATAAAGGGAAGCTGGAATAGAAATATTTTCTGAAAAGATGGCAGTGTAACCATGGTAATAATTACTGTGTAAAAAGAATTTTCCAGTGATTTTAATACACAAGACCTTTCCAGGGATATAAATGGAACTTAAGAATTCCCCACTTCTATACTGAGAGGCATTAAGAACAAAAAATGGTTTTTATTTTCCATTTTGAAAACTGATAGTTTTTCCTTTTGCTGATTGACATGATGACCATCAAGTATGGTAAGCATAAAAAAATGTCAAGTGTCTGGGTTAAAATCCTTTCTTGCTTTAACACCTCATTATGATTATCTGAATGCAGCACAGTTCCCTGGACCATGGCTTGATTCACATCGGGAGAAATCATTTTACACATGAAAAGTTGAAGATCAGGGCCAATAAAAAAAACATTAAAAGTCACATCATTCCCACTTCAAATGCCACAAACAAATGAATCTCGGAAGAATCAAACATTTTGAATGTTGAATTGTGACCAGTCTCAAAGAAAAGGTTCTAGACGTATTAATGTCCATTATATGACAGTATCCAGACTGCAGGGATGACACAGAATGACCAGATGTGTCAGCTGTCGTCCCCGACAAAGTGCGTCATCTGTAACGCCACAAAAACACATTCCATAAACCGTCCTCTGTCGTGTCAGATAATGCATTAGAACTGCTGAATTGACTGCCAATGTAAGGACAACAGTGAGGGCAAGTCTCACTACCAAGAGCACAGTCTCCCGAGACCGTGTTTTGTAACTACGAAAGAAACCATTTACCACTACTTAAAACTGTTTATTTTATTGTACGTTTTTAATGCCTCTCAGTATATATTTAGCAAAATGTAAACTGAAACCTCCGATAATCCCACGTCTGAAATTTAGGGTTTTTCTGCCCGATGGCCCTATATATAGATAGCAGTGGCGGCTCATGAACTGGAAACTGGGGGGGCTCAAAACAATCTGTTAAAATTAATGACTGGTCACGACCTGCTTTCAATCATTCAGCAGTTATTCTGATGCTTTTTTATATGTCAACATATTTGTAATGTGACCAACATGTCTCATAACAATGCCTATATACCTATTTCATTATGAAACAAGAGCACTCAGAGAGCGCAGCACCTCTGCCACACCAAGGCAACTCTATACATTAGTTATTTTCATTGGCTGATATAGGGTATTGTTGCATTCCTCCGCTAAATGGCAGCAAAACCCAAAAGCACGCCGAGTGGAAATCCAGCCCATTGGAAAGACTTGAAATCTCTCCCAGCATAGCTTGATTTGAAATTTGGCCTATATCTCAGCTATACTTTGGCCTAGATATGCCAAAATGTACTCACTAGTTCCTCTTGTGCTACTCTAACATTCTGCAAAGTTTGGTTAAAATCTATCAGGTCGTTTTTGAGATCCTGCTTACAGACAGACAGACAGACAAACAAGCAAACAAACCAACGCCGGCGAAAACATACACCTCCTTGGCGGAGGTGAACACATTTGTATGTGTCACATTTATCTTTTCACTTAAACCGTGGCTAAGGTGCTTCAAAAATTAAGTTAGACACCTAATATGATTGGCATGCTGTACATTCTAAAGGAAGAGTTTTACATCTCCAGTTTTTTAATATGTTAGACCCAAGACCCATACCATCAATATGACATTGATGACTTGCGTCTCTTTGGAGATACCACTAGAATGACCCAAAATACGCAATTTTCTTTCTGAAGCCAACTTCCAAGGACATTAAAACATTAAATATAACCATTGTGACTTTGATATTTTTTGTGGTCATCAGAAAGTTGACCGACAGTTTGCATACCAAATCTCAGGGCTCTATCTGAATTAGTCACAGAATAATAAATGCATTAAATTTTGAAAAAAGTAGTATGAATGGTGTTTTTTGCTTTTTCCAGGCCAAAGTACAGGCAAACTAAACACACTGAGTAAAGAAAAGTAGCTTAAGCTAAGAGTTCAGCAACTATTCTGATGACAAAATTAAACTTATGGGTCAGTCAGCTCTGAAAATCCATATCTGCGGCCCTCAAACTTCCTCCAAAATTAAGGCGATTTTGTTAAACCAGCTTTTTTGAAACATGTTGCAGGCATCAAATTCCAAATGAGCTAATATTTGCAAAAAATTACAAAGTTTACCTTTTCGAACATTAAGTAACTTGTCTTTGCAGTGTATTCAATTGAATATTGGTTGAAAAGGATTTGCAAATCATTGTATTCTGTTTTTATTTACGATTTACACAATGTACCAACTTCACTGGTTTTGGGTTTTGTATGTTACCATAGGAACCGAAATCGATTGGTGCTGTGAAAGACTGAAATGCCTGTTCACATTCACTGATTTTTTGATTATTGCGGAGTATATCTCAAACCATAAAAGCCAAAGTCAGCCATGTTTGTTTTTACTGTGTCTGGTTGCTCCAGGTTTTCTAAATTATCAATTTTTTTCACAGCTAACCGGCAACTATTTAAATTATTAAAGAGATAAAAATGCAATCCTATCTAAAGCTTCTTAAGCTAAATCAGGCAAACAAATCATTAAAATGGTGACCTCCACTGACGGTCTCGACCAACACTGAGGAACACTCAACCCAAAGCATCAGCAGTGAATCCAATGGAGCACCACAGCTGGTCTGGCTTCTTGGAGACACTTTAAAATACACCCAGTATTTAAGACTGCCTGCAGTTCTGCTAATTCAATTTAATAATTAATCTCCTTTAGGCTGTACAATGTTTTTTCCCCCAATACAATACATTTGGCGGCACGGTGGTGAACTGGTTAGCACTACTGCAAAAAGGTTATGGGTTTGAATCCGGCCGGGGGCCGTTCTGTGTGGAGTTTGCATGTTCGCATGGGTTTCCTCTGGGTACTCTGGTATCACCCACTCACAAAAACATGCATCATAGGAACACTCCAACCAGTGCCCATGACCAAGGAACTGGCTTTAGAACTGGAGGTGGTACCCAGGCACTGCTCTGTGGCTGCCCACTGCTCCTAACAATAGGATGGGTCAAATGCAGAGGACAAATTACCCCACGGGGTTCAATAAAGTGTATCTATATCTTATCTTTCCTTATCTTACTTCTAATGCTTGTCCTAATGCTTGTCCTGAGTTTGGACAACCATTATCCATGCAACACTTCTCTATTTTTAGTGAATTCTAAGTGGTTTACCTTCAGTAAATGACTTCAAGTGATACAAGGAAAGAAGGAATTGGTAAAAAAAAAAAAACCCTTTCGCAAAATAAACAGATGAACAAATAATTTCCATTGTCCAACAATAAGTTAAAAATCAATCTGGTGTGGGAAGTCTTTTTTGATGAGATGAAAGAAGCCAATTTTTCAACAAAAAAAAAAAAAAATCTGACTGCTAGAAAAATGAAGGCGTCCAAACTTTTGACTGTCCCAGCTAACAATGGGTGAAAGGCAAAGAGCCACCATGGACAGCTCAAACAATCAATCGCAGGGCGCAGACACCATTCACTCTCACAACCATACCTGTGGGCAATTTAGTGTCCCCAGTTAGCCTGACATGCGTGTCTTCGGACTCTGGGAAGAAACTGAAGTGCACCGCGGAAACCCACACAAAAACTTGGAGAACACACCAACTCCACACAGAAAGGCCCCAGTTCGCATTCAAATCCACAATCCATATGCTGTGAGGCGACTGGTCCACTATACCGCCCCAGCCCACGGAATCAGGGGTTAAATATTAAATACACTTACACATTTGAAAATATTTACAGCCTTTCATTTTTCAATCAGGATATGAAAATTGGAAAAACTAATTTGGACATGTACGCTGTAACAGAGAGAGGGTCAGTCCTCAGGAGCAGTGAGTCGGATACCATTTTAATGACATCGCTGACACATTCAATACACTGCCATGTGACCACACCACCCCGTTTTGCTGGACACCAAACCTTCATCAAACAGTGGAACGATTGTGTTGCTGTCGTCCTTAGCCATTCATACAAAAGTACATAATAAATAGTGATACTTTAATATTTTAGATTACGAACATCGCTTGGCACTGCTACAACTCATAAGGTCCAAAATTTTTGCAAACAGCATGCATTTTAGAGGGGTCTTGGGTGAGACAAAAGCACACTGAAATTATACAGAAAATTCAGCAAACCTCACTCCTTTACGGTGTGCAGCCGTAACTTGCATTTACATGTAAATCAGGCAGGAAGCTCAGCTTTGCATGTAGTGCAGCACCACTGACACATAAAGCAATCATCCCCACTCTGCCACCTGCACTCTCCATTTCCCAAGGAGCTTGGTGAGCCTGTCGAAAGAATAGGTTGTTTAGACCTTTTCTACATCGTAAGCCAGAACTCCATAGCTGTCAAACACCAGTTGCAGTTGTTACGTCAGCTTTAGAATATTTAGAGCAATACAGATCTTACATTTTAGCCCTTAGAGTGCTACAGGCAACTATTGTTGCCCAATGATGTTAGATATCAAAATCAGATGCTGTTGAAAACCTGTCATGTGGCAACTTGTTTAAAAGAGCTTCCACAGGGGAGCTCTTTTTACTAGAACAGAGTTTTGTCAGGACGTATTTTGAGAGTGTGCTTGCTAAAATCTCTCGCTCTCTCTCTCTCTCACTCTCACACACAGTCTATATACTGGTTGTGGCATTGAGGCTGCCCTCTAGCGTTCCGTGATGTCATAATGGCAGAACTAATGGAGATAAAAAGGGATGAAAACAGGGATTGCGAAAGAATGAAAAGGGGCTATGCAACCGTTTGTACAAGGCCCAGAGACACGGTCGGGCCGGATGTTTTGGCGTTTGCACCGCGTCTCTATTGCGAACACTCGGGCAGTTGACACAGGACAAAAAAGTGTGGAAATGAAAAAAGAATAAATAAATCAATAAACGGACTTAAATGGAACAACGTGTTAACAAGTTGCCGCATGATAGATTTTCAACAGCTCAGGATAATTACATTTTTAATTTCTTGTAATGTATTTAGCACTCTAAGGGTTAAAGGGTTATGAAGTGCAATTAAGTGTGCCCTACCCCTACCCCGCCCCCTTAAGTATGGACTTGGGTCCATTTATTATCTAAACAGCTTCATCCTCATTGAGGTCGCAGGCAGGCTGGAGTCTCTCCGACTCAAGTATGGGCAAAAGGCAGGAACGCACCCTGGACAGCTCACCAGTCCATGACAGAAAACACACACCATGCATTCACACACTCATACCTTTGAGCAATTTTAGAGTCTTCAGTTAACTTATAACATACAAGTCTTTGGGTGCAGGAAGAACCCCATGCAAACACAGGGAGAACATGCAAACTTCACACAGAAAGGCCCTGGGCTGGATTTGAACCCCCAACCTCCTTGCTGTGATGCAACGGCGCTATCCAAGGCACCACCGTGTCACACGGACTTGGGTCCAGACTGCAAAAAAGGAACAATGAATCCAAATGTACCAAAGCCTCGTTGTAGCTCATTCCAGAAATTTTGAGGTGGTGGAGTTATCCAAACATCTTCAGCAGAGCAATGCTGATGAGTTCACATTCCATCAATGTGAACAATCATGCAGATAATTGGACGAGAGATAAAACTCCTCAGCTCTGAGGTAAGCCACTACATCTGCAGCCACTGCAGGGAATAGTCCAGAGACTAGAAAACGAAGCAAAGTCTTTTTGACGGTGAAAATGAATAAATAACGATAAAAGCCAGGGAGATATATTTTTGAAATGTCTTTGAGGACTGACGCTCCAGCGGAGAGAGCTGAGCTCCGGTGCCCTCCTCCTCTTCGTCAGAGCGCCGTCAGGAGTCCAGCAGACAGCCGCTCTGGAGCTCAGTGACCCAGGCTGTCAGAGAGAGGCAGAGCCTGTCCCACTGTGTCAGTTCCACGAGCGCGGTGCCCCACAGGGCCCCTTAAGTAGCCTGGAGCCACCATCCTTTGAAGAGTGCATCTCAAAAGAAGTCAGTCTTGAAATGTGTTTTGGTTTTGTATGGAGACTTCAATCCCATTCTTTTCCTCTAAAACAGAGCAGATTAGTTTGCCTTCAGCAACCTTTGCTCAGCAAGTGAAATGTTCAAATTCCATTGGCAAAGTTTGAGATGAAAAAAATGATCTCACTACATTGGCAATATTTTATATTGTTCACCAAAAACAGAAATAAACAGGAGACTAAAATACTTGTTGACATATTTTTTTGGTTTTGAGGTTCAAAGTTTCAGGCAGGTCTGTAGTGAGGCAGGGGGGTATGTGTCTCTCGGCGGGTGCAGGCCATGTCTCGAGTTTACTTCTTTCTCGCTCTTTTCCTCTCTCCCTCTCTCTCTCTCCCTCTCCCTCTCTCTCTCAGCTCTCGAGGGACATGGCTCCAATCAGCTGTTCCAGCTTCTGCGCCAGTCGTTGTTTCCTAGCCTGTTCGTCCTGCTCCAGTGCCATCAAAATCTAGAGGTGAAAAGAGATGGGCCATGAAAAACACAAAACAGCCCAGGAGAGCTTAAGTCATCAGACAGCTTCTGCACCTACAACACGTTCACAGCATAGGCTGTCAGTAGTTATAGAGCGACACACTTTTTCAATACACTTTGTTGCCAGAAATTAGTTTCAAATATACATGGAAAAACAGGACATTCTAAAAACGCTTACCATGAAAAAGGCTCAGCATGAAAAAACTTTAACATGGCTTAATATACCAAAACAGCGACCGATAATCACCAAATTCCTCACAGACATGTCATGTTAGGAGCATTTCGTCCTGATTAAAGAATCAAAACCGGGGCCCGGGGATATGGTTGTTATATCACGTTAAGCTCTTTCCCCTCCATTGAGGCGCATTGTGATGAAAGAGCTTAATGTGGTTTAATGTTCTAAAACAGCTATTAGTCGCCGTTTTGGAGCATTAAGCCACGTTAAGCTTTTTCCTAATAAAGAGCGCCAATGGAGAGGAAAATGCTCAACTTGATAAAACGTCTGTTTTCCCAACAATTGGGTTTTGATTTTTTAATAAGAGAAGGTGCTCCTGACAAGAAAATGTCTAAGAGGACTTTGGTGATAATTGGTTGCTTTTTCAGAACATTAAACCATGTTAAACTTTTTCCTCATAATGTACCGGAATGGAAAGGAAAACGCTTCATGTGATATAATATCTGTTTCCTCTGGACTTCTGTTTTAATTTCTTGACTGGAGAAATAGCCCCTGACAAAATGGGCCTGGGAGGAATTCGGTGATTACTGGTTGCTGTTTAGGTATATTAAGCCACATTAAGCTTTTTTTCATGTTCAGCGCTTTAGAAAGTCCTGAAAGTAAAAGTCCTCCCCACTGCTTAGTTCCAACAGTTACTCCACACTATTATTAATGCTGTAGGTTAGGGGAATACAGCATTTCCTGACTGTTTAGTCCACGCTGTTAATAAAGCTGTAGGTTCAGGGACTACAGTACCTCCTGACTGTACTTGCTGATGTAGCTGTAGATCTCGTGGAGGGCGCTGAGCGTGTTGAACTCAGTGGAATGCAGCCTCGCCTGCTCCGCCAGATATGCGTTCATGTCCTGGTCACTGATGGCCGGCAGCCGGCTGATGTCAGCGTAATACCTGGAGACACGCGCAGTTGTAAGCACACGTACACGCAAAATAAGCATGTGCACGCATGTATGCATGCATTAAGTCATTCAATGAGCGGATCCCTGACATAAGACTGAGTCCACAGCGGACTAGAGTGTGCGGTTGTCTCTCACTGAAAGCAGAGAGGCTAAAATGCTCACTTGACTCAATTTCCCACACCAGGACCTAAGTGGATAACCAGATGATGATTAGTCAGAATATAATTCTTTCAGGCTCCAGCTATGACTGCACGGCAAGCTAAACTGCTGGTGAACTATGACATGGCAAAAGTAAGTCATGCTTCCGCTTTATTCAAGCATTTTATTTTCATGAAAATATTGAGATATGTGAGTAATTGCAGACAAAACATACAGGACTTGTGGCAAAGTGGCAAATTATTCCATCCGTCAGTCCATTATCTAACTGGCTTATCTAGATCAGGGCCAATATGCAACGGGTGAGAGACAGGAACATACCCTGGACAGTTTCCCAAACCATCATAAGCCAAACACACCATTCCTGTACACAGATATTACCAATGGGCAATTTAGGGTCTCCATTAACCTAGCTTGCATGTCTTTGGACTGTGGGAGGAGCCTAGAGCACGCGCTGGAAACTCACGTGCACACACACCCCATGCAAACTCCACAAAGGTAACCACCACACACTGAACTACAGTTTCGCCCACATTTCATAAAATAATCTTGCTCCTTTTATCTTCAAAACATTACAAACAAAGGTAGAAAATCCAGGTTCAGTAAGTAAATGACCTCCACAGTATTGAGTACCAACCCCCTGGAACTGCATGTTAGCAACACTTTCCAGCCAAGAGGGAAACTAATTGGCAAAATCTGCCGAAAGGTATATGCAACATGACATGACTTTGATCTTATGAACTGCGGACTTTCCATCTCTTATCATGGACTAAATGTGAAACATTTTATCTTATGCTCACCGCTCCACCCAGCTCTTGTAGTTGGGGATGTCCTTGGCGTACAGCAGTTTGTTGGAGGGCGAGTCCTTGCCCAGGCGATGATCCGAGGTGGAGCAGGAGTCCATGAAGGTCTGGGCCACCACCGAGAGGCAGGCGTCCGTGATGCTGCTCTTGTGGATGTCGAAGACGAACTGCGGGTTCTTTATCACGTTCACCCAGAACCTCAGAGGGAGGCTGGAGCGGAGAGGCGAAGACACGCAGGCCAGAGTAATGAGATCAGACTGCACACGGAAACTTCAGCGACTGATTGACTGATCGATTGATTCAGCCAGTCAGTTGTTTGAATGAGTGGCAAAGTGAACGAGTGAACATGTGAAACAATGAAGGTAACAGAGAGTAATTATAATTTCTTGAGCTGCTTAATTTTGATAAAAGTCAAAAGTCATATTTGAAAAACATGGCATAGTCATTATCAGCTTTGATAGGCTATTTTTCAAAGATGTGAAGGCACATGCTATTAAAATAGTCAGAGTTTTCAGCATTGTAATTGAATATTTCAGCCATTCTTGTGTTTGTCTCCCTTATGGAATGGACCAAGCTAGAGTATATTTAGTTACGTTAGCTTAGTTATGTGAGTGGCACTTAGCTTGCTTGCTGAGCCATACCAATTTAACCAACATTACACCTGGTATTCAGCTTGGCTGAATGTAAACAGTGTGATGTAACACAGAGTGATTTTTTTCCCCCATGCTCTCCGCCAAAGAAATTTTTGCAAAAAAGTGATATTAGCCTAGGTACTAAACTACAGCACGCCATGAGCTGGGCTATGGGAAAAGTACTGAGTTATGTGATAAAGTGCTTTCAGTCACCATCATCAACACGCAAAAAGGGAACTTTTCTTGGATGAAAGGTACTTAACCCCCCCAGTTAAGTTTAACACTTGTTTACTCTCTACCAAGATGTTCTGAAGCTGATCTGACAGCTGGTGGAGGCCCAACACCTCACTACGGCTGGTGATTTTTCCATTATTTTGTCACCCGCCTGGATGTCGAGTGAAATGCAGTCCGTATTTATTTGGATCCCTTCAGAATTTTTCCTCTGTATTCCAGCGCACTAGATTTGAAAACAATCAATAAGATGTCAGAGATGATCAGCTTTCGGGTGCAAGTAGTTACATCAGAATTTAGTCCTTGCGCCCCTTCAGGACTGTGTCACTGTCTATGCAGTATGGCACAGTATGTCACATGCCCACATCCGTCTGAAAGAGGTAGCGCCCTCTAGAGCTCGTATGAGGCGGTCTTTCCCAGGCCCTCACCAATTGCTCTTCCACGTGTGGCGCACGTCCTCGTCGTAGATGCCGTGCTTGTCCGCCTGCTCGTCCAGGAAGTCGAACATGTACTTTATGGCGAGCGGGAGAGCACTACCGCGGTGGGCGGTGCTGAAGAGAGTCTCGAACAGGTCGTCCACGAACTTCTGCAGCGTGCCCTGGACAGCGTCAGGAACAGAGAGGTGTCGGAACTCTTCCTGCTCGCCCATGACGTCATTGCATCATTAACAGACACTCATTAACAAAACAGACACTGATTCCGTTTCATTTCCTTTGCATGATTGGGGCGTGTTTCAAATTTCCCAGAGATCTCTCTGCTGTGGGACTGAATGGTGTACCGACAGTCTTTGTCAAATTGAGGGGAAATTATTGTGCGACTGTTGCAAACAAAAACTGCCAATGTCAGTGGCCCCTGTGGTGCCAGAAAAAATCCCTCTGATTGGGCGCACACAAATTTATACTTCAAACAGTGTTTCTCAACACTGAGTGTTTTCTCAGTGTTTCTTGCAGTTGACGTGTTTGTGATAACCATTTTACTGTATAAGCATGTTTGATTCAAATCAACGGCGTGATTTGAAGCATGATAGCTCATCATTTGTGAGCAGATTTTTTTTTTCTGTCAGCGAAAATTGACATGGCTAATGGAAACGTAAAATTAATGCCAGTTAAAGTTAACCACATTTAATAAAGTATCACTGAGCATTAATTAACAATTTAGTAGCACATTTCTATGGTGTTTGAATTATATGGTCCACTAAAAGTGTGGAAATCCCATTCAACCGATTTAAATATCACTATTACCTAATACAAGGTATAGTTGCAGCAGCGTTAGATGCTAACATGTTATGCTGACAGTACAATACATTTTGTACACACAAAACGTTAGCTATCTTAGCTTGGGTGTTTGTGATTATCCAGTAGTTTTAACCACTAATAATGATGGATCATCATCTATCATTTTTGTCACGTGTGTGTGTGTGTGTGTCTGTGTGCAATCGGGGAAATTAGGTACAGTGTAATGCTGTGTTTTGGTAGTCAAGGATTATATCAGTAAAGCAGGCTAGCTTGCTGTCCACATTCATACATCCTCAAAATTCAGGAATTTTAAAAACAATACTGCAATGAAAATGTACCTAGACAACAACACAAAATACATTACCATGAAATACATGTGGTGAAAAATTTTTTTAAATTTTTGAATAGCTACCAAAATAGCTGTTAACACTTTGAAACTTTATGCATTCAAATTTCCCGCCAGGCTTTGTTTGGAACTTTTCCCCGGCTGCATTTATCACACGTTTTAACCCCTCATTGTAGCGACTCTCTCTCTCTCTCTCTCTATGGCTCTGGCTTTAAGGGGTTAATAATGAGTGGATCATTTGAATCACCTGTGCTGGGAGATCCAACACATGCAGGGCAGGTGGTTCTCCAGGAGAGGTTTGAGAAGCACTGGACTAGAACAAAGTGGGGTTTTCTTTAAGCAGAGAGCTCTTTTTGATTGGGTATGAGTGGAGGGGAAAACCAATGAATGACCAACAGGGGGTTTTGGCGGGAGATTTAAATGATAACTGTGGAAGGGGGTAGAGGGAGGAGCCAGAGACAGGCACAGCAGTGGAGGAGAGAGGGAAGTGAAGTACACCTCCTTCCTCCTCCAAAGAGACACGATGGAGAAAATGGAGGATGAAATATAGGACAAAAACAAGGGCGAAACCCCCATAAAAGAGCCAGAAGGTTTTCAATAAAATTCCTGGTGGGAAGAGATTAATGACAAACAAATGTAAAGAGGGATCTATGGGTCTCCTTGGGGAGACTGTCCTCTAGTCTGAGGGACTAACCCTTCTGGAGGCACAATCACAAATATGTGATAATCAGTGGCGGTTTTTCAAGGACGCCAAGGGAAGCCTGGCTTCCCCAAAAATTATTGCAAGAAAGAAAAAAATATAAATAAGCTTCACCACAATGTATTTTATATTGTTGTCATTTCCTTGTCATAACACTACATCAGTGCACTTCTGCTTTGGCTGAGCGTGAGGAGCAAAACAGCGCCCCTCCTGTCAAGATCTCATTGTGTCTTAGAGTCTTAGAGTCTTAGAGTTGCCAACTTGACGACTTTCTCAAGACGTATACATACTTCTTGAGTGGACAAACAATCCCGAATTGGAAAGTCGCCAGATTAAGCGAGAAAGTCGTCAAGTTGGCAACTCTAAGACTTTAGCGAAATCGACAGTGCATCGTTCATTTTCGGCAGGGTGACATGCTAAAATAAGCGAATTTACGAGAATGTGGATATAACAGCTACGTCTTACAATTCATTGTTAAACATCTGCATTAACAATTAAGTCATATTTGGAAGTTTTACTTACCAACCGAAGGAGACACGCCTGATTCCGCTATCTCTGAAAGCAGCCTGGGCCAGCACGCGCAAGCGCAGTAAATGGCAAAGACGGATGCGAAAGAAGATGTTGCAGTTTCATAGTCTTATGCTACGAGTCAACAGTTTATGTTGCGGTTTTTGCAGTTTCGGTAGCGGGGTATTATTTTTCTGTTGCTATTTCCGCGATTAATGTAGGCATTTAAAAGTTTTTGTGTGCTGAGGCTACGTTTTCTTTGGTAGGCCTGACTTTGCCTCCCTTAGAAAAAAAAACAGCCCGTCTTAGCCAATCAGATTGAAGCAAGGCTCATCGCTTAATGGTCAATGGATCATTAAAAAAAATATGAGGGAGGCCAGATCAAATCTGGCTTCCAACCAATCACAAACTGTTACGGAAAATACACACTGATTCAACTGTCCCGCCAGGCACCAGCCAGCCCACACAGAAAGTATAGCCAGTAAGTCAGAGAATGGATGGTGACAGGGACCTTGAGTTTCTTGTAAAAAAAATTACTTCACAAAACTTCCTTTTGAGGTTCAACTAAAAGTCAAGTGGGACGGTAGGCCGACTCCAAAGCTCAATTTAACTTAGGGGAGAGATGATGGAAAAGTTCGCTCTTTTTGTGAAGCTAACTATGCTAGAAACGAGCGGCTAACAGGAAGTGCCAAGCTTAACCGGCTTTTCTGCTGGCCATGTCTCCTATGGCCCGCCGTGGCCTTTTTGATCACCGGGGTGTTGTCACATTTTTCTTATGTGATGCATAAAATGTGGTGTTTTATTCTTTATTATTCTTGTCGTGTCTAGTGGATTTCAGTGCATGATGGCTAAGCTACACTGTTTTTTTTAAATACTCTCAGTCCTTACCGAGACTGCATTTAGGTCCGCTGACATCAGCTGCACTATCAGCGGACAGCTGTAAGGTTTACAGTTGATAGCGCCACAGCACGGTTGATATCAATTTTTATATTAGTTTATGTAATTCAGACGTTGCGCACGGGTTGTGCATTCATGTTGAGTGTGTTTTTGGATGTATGAATATTGGACATCCTTGTGATTTGTTAATTTCAGTTGCGAGGCTGCCACATATGACATTGTTACGTCTAATGTTGGTGGAAGGGGTTTGCCTGTGTTTCTGTAGAATAGTCCACGGCTATCTTGCTTTTGTTGCCAATTAATTAAATATGAGTCTGAGGGAAGCATTATCCACAAAACGGAACTTCATTGATACTGTCTGTGAAAGCAATGGCTAAAATGTTTTTGTTATATCTAGATCTTGTCATAATTGCTGTCTGATTGCTTTGTGTTTAGCTTTCTGCAGTAATAAAGCTACGAGACGTTTACCAGCTTTGCATGGGCTTCCTCTAACTGATCACATACTACTGTGTGCCAGAGCCATGAGCTCGCGCACAGCCCGAAGCGCGCGCCCACAGCTCTCCCTCATGCTTTCACTCTCTCACACACGCGGTCCTCTTTTTTAACCTCTTTTTTCACTAATATGAATGAGAAGTTGGTAGAATAAAGGTTCTGTAACAGTAGGCTAATTTGTTTGCAGGAAAATAACACGTAAACACAGAATTAAATTCGTTGTTTATTCTGGCTTCCTCGGTAATTTTAGTCACAGGCCGCCACTGGTGATAATAATAACTCTTAACTGAACTTTCCATTGCGGTTACTAGTAATTGAAAGCAATGGATTTCCTGAAGACCAACTAAAAGTTTGGGGGAAAAAAAACATTTCCAAAAAGGTTTCTCAGGGTTAAAAAGTACCTGCAGATATACGCAGCCTGAGTGAAAAGTGCATTAGCGCTCAGTTCAGCAGGCGGTGCCGGTACCTTGGTGGCCAGCAGGCGGGTCAGGTAGATCTCGGACACCATCTTGCTGCCGCGGTCGCCCTCCTTCTGATCTCCGTGCTCGTGGTTCTTCACCAAATGCCAGACCCTCACCCCGCTCTCCAGGTCGGGTGTGATCATGGGGGCACGCGAGCGCAGGCTGTCGGGGCTCCCCGGGGCGTGCCGGAGCGCCAGGTCTGCGAGCGAAGGGGCGGGGCGGGGGGTGTGGTTAATGAAGTGATGCTGCCGTCATGCTCTTACCAGTGTTTGAGTGCTCAAAAGCTCAAACTCCACATAGCTCTGGTGCATATACAGGGATTTGGAGTTAAAAGGCCTGAACATCTCTCTCTCCTCTCTCTCGATCCCTCCCTCCTCCCTCTCTTTGACATATCACTAGCTCCTCCAACACAGTCCTACCCCACCCCCTTCCCGCCACCACCTCCAGCGTCAGACACAATTCAGAACGCCCTCTTTTCCCCTGGCGACTGTCTCCGTCTGTCACAGCTCTAAATCTGCACTTCAAAGGCCTTCCAGAAACTGCATCCTTTAGAAACAAAAAAACACTGCCAGAGAGAACACAAAGAATCAACATTCCCCCAAAAAACTTCTTTACTTCAGACGCAAACGCCTGAGAGTTTTCAGACTGAGAGGATACGGGGGGGGGGTGCATCTCAATTCTCAAAAAAATACACCCTGCTTTCCTCTGCTACATTTTACATTTTTCCAGCAGCTCACCTGGGTTTTGGGTTTTAATGAGGAAACAGAGAGCGGAGGTTTCTGAGCTTAGAGGTGCTGCGGGCGACGCTGTTTTTACTCTGCTACACTGCATTACCAGTCGCCTTTGATGTGCTATGACCAGGTGCGAGCTGGAGTCACACACTGTGCAATAACCAGAGATGCAGTAGTACTTCCTCAGCACAATTACATAAATTAATGAGGTTTCTGGGCCGCCGCTGGAAGGCTAGCGCGGTTTTGGAAGCTGGTTTCCAGGGCTTTTTGACAGAAATTGCTCACTATGGCCACTGTGGTTTGGTTCAGGGCCGGTTATTCCGGCCTTATTCTCCCTCCAAGTCCATGGTTGCAATAAAGTGAAATACTAGGCTATGTTTTTCAACCAGAAGAAACACTCTCAATATGACTGTTATTTTTTTAAATGTCTCCTTGTGAGCCTATTTTTAAAGCTTGTATTCAATTCAAAAGAATTAGGAGCAGGGTTATGTTTTGACATTAAAGCTCAATTAAACAGCTTGACAGCAGTACTGATCAAACTCCAAACTGTAGCCCAACTTCCCTTTCTTTTGCGAGAGCACGTTTTCCCGAGCCTGAGGACAGGAAATGGGGGACGTCACAGTGACTCGGTCTGTGCTTCTTCTACAGCTTGTGGACGTAGCTCTGAGCCGCTGTTTGGCACAGAGCACAAGGCTCAAGGTCTCATGAACCGCTTCACCCTGTCATCCGTCTTCCTCGTGTTCAGGCTAAGCTCTGCTTCACTGCTGCCAAACTTACATTTCGTCACGTTACGCTTTCTACCACTGTCGTGACAAAAATGAAGGTGTCCTATGATGTCCACATGACTTCAAATATCTCACAATTAGTCTAAACTTGTGTCCTGTCAGATCACACTGGGGGACAAATTATGAATGCGTCCATGTCAGAGACTGTCATTAAACACTTTTTTTTCGGTTGGAAAAGCTTTCCTTTTGTTGCGAGAGTCAAAACCGGAACATGATAAAGTATAAACAAGTGCACTGCCTATCGGCGAATGTCGTATTGCTGCGCAATACTAGTCCCCTGTCAGTGTATGCATATTATATTTCCTAAAAAAAAGGTCAAAGTGACCTGAAAGTCTCCTCCAATCAAAAAAGGCCAACAGTACCACCTAACTACCCCTCCGATCGCAGTTTAGCTCATCAAACCACAAGCCACATGACCAGTAGTCATCATCATCCTAGTAAAGCAAAACCCGCTCATATCAATCAAACATACGCTCCGTTCAAAATGTTTTATAAAGCGCTGTGGCTTTTCAGCCACTCTAACAAAGCTCACAGAATGCAGCCATTTTATCCTCTGCGGGATTTTTCCTGGTGCATGGCAAAAAATGTGAATACGCCAAAAATGTGCCGCATCATTATCAGATGATTCAGTGATGGCACAAGTACTACGACAGAGTTTAGAGTTTAAAGGAGAGTGAAAAGCGGGGGCAGACTTGCCGTATCTGGTGATGGTGCGCGGGATGCTGGCCAGCGAGGGAACGTTATAAGAGGACATTTGCCTGGGCACCAGCGCCACCACAGAGCAGTCAGGAACCTGCAGGAGTGAAGCCACAGGCAGGCGTTGTTTGTTTAAAGGGATCACAGCTTCATCGCAGAGACTCAAAACCGAGAATACATACAATCTGAAAGGATACAAATGCGTTTCACGAGGTTGGCACTTTATGCACGCAACTTTGTACCCCAAAGTCAAATGAACGGTACTTGTTTTGGGTATGAAACATTCTTTGTGGATCAAATGAAAAATGAATACAGTCTCTTGGTAAATTTTTTCATTTGATGTACAGTATAGCACTTTTATTTCGGAGTCGGCAGTGGGGTCTAATAAAAGCCCAGTGAGTTACCCACCCTACGGACTGGTCGACAGAGAGGGCATTGCCTGATTCGCCCTGTTTCAGTCTGGCCTGTGTCAGGGTGGTCCACACTGCACATAAAACCACTACAGTTACAGTAAAACTCATGGTTTACAGCAACACCGTAATGCGGTTTTAAAAAGCTTCCACCCCAAGGACAGTTTACCCATGTTTAGGCTAACGTGTAAACCACGGCGTTTTAAAGAGTGTAAGGCCACCAGTGTTTCTCATCAAGAGCTCAGCATTACCATCACTCCCTTTAGCTCTGGCCGGGGAATAAAGACAGAAAACACTAAGCTGGCTCAGCAGTCAAATACATCACACTCATTCCCCATTAAACTCAATGCGGGGAGTTCATTTTCACAGAGAATGACTGGGTTATGGCTGGGAGCCGAGACTGATTGAGTTTAGATGGCTTAATCAGTTATGGGTATGATGGCTTGATCGACTGAAGAGAACACATACTCTGGCTGATGGAGTCCATTCTGCTTAAAGTTCTAGAAAGGGTCTGCCAACAGCAGGCAAATCTATGGACTTCAAGATTTTAAATAAAAATTAATTGAGTGTCATTATTCTCCAGAATTTGACCTATCCTAAATTGTAAATACTTGACACTCTCATCTCCTGACCTCTTGATTTCCGTATGCAACAGAATGCTCGTTATAGGACATACTTACAGACACGAACAAAACTACTTAAAGGCACATACACTGATATACTGTATATGCACAAACACAGTACATGGCTGTACAAATATATGAACACGCACTGTTATCGTACCTCAGCTTGTTTTGATGACTACAGGACCGACAATCAAACAGCGCTATCGCTACAGTACGAAACCTGAGGGTCATAGCTGGTGTCCCAGTGTAAAATGTGGGAAGAGGATGGGCAGTATGGCTGTAAGGGTGCGGAAGCTCTGACCTGATAGTGGCGGAGAGTGTTTAGACGTTTCCAGTCGTTGTCAATCTTAGTGGTGATGTCTTCATCCTGCAGCACTACACGCCCCAACTGCCCCTGCCTCCACTCTGGGGGGGGATAACAGTTAGTCACCTACTTCATTTCACTCATAGATTCTAACAAACCTGGCTTATATCAAACAGGTGAGAGAAAATGATGCACTGTAAATATAGGATGATGTGCAAACAAGCAAGCAAACTCTCACCCTGGAGTTTAAATACTTACATCAGACATGCATACATGTGATGTATCAATGTGCTGATAAACACTTTCTTGTGTCAGTTATCAGTGTGTCAGTACTGGGTTTTAGTCAGTGTAGTAGTTTATCAGCTTCTGTGTCAAGTACACTCTCAGAAATAGAGGTACAGCAGGAGTCCTTTTCTGTTCCCCGAGGTATTATGTACCTTTTACCCTGCTGTTGTACCTTAGAAGTGGGTTTTTATTTGTTTTGGAACATAAAAATACCTTTTAGACTCTAAAAAAGTTCACACAGGTACCTTGAGGTCCTATATTTAGACCTAAAGGGTACATAATACCTTGGGGAACAGAAATGGACTCCTGCTGTACCCCTATTTCTGAGAGTGTAGTGTGACAATGCATCAGGTAACTGAGGTGTAGTATTATTGCCCTAGTGCATAGGTTGATCAATTTCGGTGCCCAAGCCTTAGTGTCAGTAATTTTTCATGTCAGTGCTTCAGTGTCAGGTGACAAGTGCATCAGTTAGTCAGTCTGGGTGTTAGTGCCTCAGTATGTCAGCTGATCAGAATTAATTCCTTAGACTGTCAGTGTGTCAGTAATTCAGCCCGTCGGTGCCTCAGTGTGTCAGCTGATCAGAATTAATTCCATAGTGAGTTGGTGATTTAGCCCGTCCGTGCCTCAGGGTGTCAGCTGATCAGAATGAATTCCATAGTGTGTCAGTAATTCAGCCCGTCGGTGCCTCAGTGTGTCAGCTGATCAGAATGAATTCCATAGTGTGTCAGTAATTCAGCCCGTCGGTGCCTCAGTGTGTCAGCTGATCAGAATTATTTCCATAGTGTGTCAATAATTCAGCCCGTCAGTGCCTCAGAGTGTCAGCTGATCAGAGTTAATTCCTCAGTGTGTCAGTGCATCAGTAATTCAGCTTGTCAGTGCCTCAGTGTGTCAGTTGGTGAGTGTGTCAATGCCTCAGGATGGCTCACCCAGGTCCATGTTGACGGCTTTGGGCCTTTGGGAGAAGGGCACATTCTTATACACGGCGTCCAGGATCTTCTCCTTCACCTGGGTCACCGTGTCACAGTTGAGCACCTTCACTGGGATCTCGGGGCTGTTCTCATTATCAGGGTTCACACAGCGGAGCGTCTGTGCGGGACAGAGAGCAGAGGAGGCAGGGTCAGTTCTCATCATGCCCTGTGACCCCGGCGCTATACACATTACAGACAATCATAATGTTACAGTTGGCAGGCCTCTATCTGGAGTTGCAAGATACAACATTGCTTCGATTACATCCACATTTTGCCAAAACATTGCTCAGGGATCTAGCATAAGTTTGGTCGCATCCAAAATCTCAATAATTTACTGCAATTAAGAATGTCAAAATTCCCAGGAAATTTAAGAGCTGTATTCTGAGAGAATGGCACTTTTAAGACACTTGGAGTTGACATCTCAGAATTGCATGAAATTTGGCAGAATGGTGCCAATATAGGTGTAACAGAAAATACCGGAGTTTGAGCTCACAATTTTTTTCGATATGGCTACAGCGCCACCTAGAATTGGACAGGTATGTAATTGGTCAGGTATCAAATTGAGCATTTTTGAGTAGAAATAGTTATTTTTGAAGAAATATTGGGGATAACTGCTTCATTGTGCCACAGAAGTTCGGATTGTATTTGATACTGGGATACCCTCATTTTTAAAATGTGAAAGTGCCACCAGGTGATCATGTTGGTTATAAGTGCAATGACAAGAAATCTGAGTACAATGAGAAAAAATATTTTGACAAATTCAGGCTGATTTTAATTTTTAAACCAGACCAGTGCCAAATTCATCTTACCTGATTCCTGTTCAGACATTAAAAGTGAGAAAAATTTTGAGGTATTTAGTCTGGCACTTTCGTGGTTTTTCGAGATATTTGGTCCCAAAGTTGGTTGCGAGCAAATTTTTACCCGTTTGTACAGTGGATTTACATTAATAACCAGACACCTGTGGGGATGGGTAGACCATTAATTTGAACCTTCCTAAACAAAGGACACCAGAAACATATTCCGCACGATGCTCCATCTTGGAGCAGCGGCTACAGACATTTTGACAAAATCTCCAATTCGCCTATTTGCAGTGATATTCAGGGGCCCAAAAAAAATGTGAACCAAGAAGATAGGGTCTTGAAATTAGCTGAATCTCCAGCCCTCTCAGGATATTTTAACAAGGAAGTTTTATGGCACTCTCTGCCAATGTCTGGATATAAGGGGACGAATGCTCAAAAATATATCGGTATTGGGAGCGCTGTTACCAATGTCAGATTTGACAAAACCAGACATGTGCCAAGGAGAAGTTTCTTGAAATGGTATAAGTATCTTCTGTACATTGTGAAAACACTGATTTTGTTTTGGCACTATGTCGGTCTAACTTCTAATGCCAATAGGTGGTGCCCCACCATACCACCTTATTCAGATCTCGCCACTGAGAAATCTCTTGTAATGAAATATGATCAATGTATATGTAGCGAAAACACTGATTTTGTTTAGCAGTTGGCTGGTTTAACTAGTTACAGAGACAGGTGGTGCCCATAGAGGCACTCGTGCAAGATACATCTGAAGGTTTCAGAGGTCAGCAAACTATTATTTGGATACATTTGGATAATATATTGGAACAATAACTACGACAGGGAAATTCATGAGTGTTGAGTTTGTTGATTGTGGTATATGTAAAAATCAGTCAATTCTAGACACTAGTAGGGGTAACAATTAACATTGCGCAGTCACTTAATACTTCTGAATACAAACCTTCTCCCTGCGATCCCTTAAGGTTTCAACTTTTTACTGCTTTGCAAATGCTGACACCCAGGGAAGACTCTTTTGAGGGAATTTGAGGAAAGCAGACCTGGCTTACAAACTGTAGGCTGTGGTAAATATGAGTACCATGCTATTCTATGTGCTCATGTTTTACCTAATGCCTGACCAAGACACCCATTGGCTCCTGAACATGAATATCACTCTACCTAACGGTCAGAGCCAGAAGAAAGTTAACCCTCAGAGCGCTAGATGCAGCTATTGCTGCTCAATGCTCAATTTATACGTTTTTAAAAATTTATTTCATCACTCTAAGGGTAAATAAACAGAAAGCCATATTTGAAATCATTCAGAGACTGTCTGATATCTGACTCCCATAAACACCCCCCCCCCCCCATCAAAGGCAGACATTTTATTTGTGTCGAGGAGGTTTCATTTCTGAGGAAACTTCACAAATCAAGAGAAGCATTGAACTTTCTTTTTTAGCCAATCAATGACAACAGGATGAAAGATAAACACAGGGATTGCAGCATGTGAAGGACAACTGAAATAATATACTGAGGGACTTTAGTTCTGCATATTTCATTTACAGAGTGATTTCTGACCCAAAAATAGTGCACTTCACTTCAGCACTTTAACAATAATGGAATAATTGATCTTGTTTGGCTAGCACTTGTTATTACAGATGCAATTAAACCAACTCTTAGTTAAATCAATTTATTTTGTTCTCAAACTATCGTAGGGTCAGAAATCACACAGTAAATAACATATGCACAACTAAAGTCCATCGGTATAATTTGAAAAGTTTGTTTCCAAACTTGAGTAAATCAATTGACTCAAACATCTTGAGTAAATCAGCTTTTTCTATGTCGGCGCCTGTTGGATTTTTAGAAAAACAAGGACTTTGACCATGAAACAATACATCTTATAGCATGAATTTCTAAAATCGGATTTGCACCATCTGTAAGAAGCACGGGGCTATCGCTCAATGGTATTGTCTCAATTTTTGTAATTTTGGCACTTATTGCATTTTGGAAACAAATTCTTCATTTCTAGAATGTATGCTCTGCACATCAGTCTTAGCTTGCTCACATTCGCATCCCTCCAATATTTTGTGAACTGTATATGAGACGCTCCGCTACTTCTCGTACAGTCAAAGTGTGTATGAGTGTCTGTGCGCACATTCAACTGAGGATACCATGTACATGTGCCTGTTTTGTGCATATCTGTGTGCGTGTGTGTGTGTGTGCGTGCGCGTGTGTGTGCGCATCGTTAGACTAACCAGTGTTTTGTAATCAATCTGCTGGCGGATGAGCTTGTCCTCACTGAGGGAGTATCTGGCCTCTCCTGTAATGGCGTCTATAGGACCCTTCTCCATCTGCTGCTTTATAGCACAATACAACATGAAGAGAGGCTCTCCGACACACTCCTGTGTGTGTACAGAGAGAGGGGGGGGATTGAGAGAGACAGAGAGATAGAGAGAGAGACAGAGGGGGAGAGATAAAAAGGACAAGAGAGAGGATGATCAGCGGAGAGAAGCATAGAGAGAGTAATAAAAATAGTCTAGAGGAAAAATAGTGACAGTTACAAACCAAACAAACCTACACAATCAACACAGCTGAAATTCCAACTGTCCAATTTATATAGTGCTACCTTCAGCAATGGGTGGCAGCTAATGAAGGTGGCCAGGGAACTGAAATTATAATTCTAAGATCAGAGGGCTCTGGCATTGTGGCACATGAGATGTATTACTGTGGAGAGTATGTAAAAAAAAGGGTAAACCATGTAAAATAGGATAAACCCTATAATGTACAATGAATCTGATACCTCTCTCTTCAGGTTGGGTTCAAATTTTACCTTCAGGAATTTGTGGAGCAGAAAGGTGAACCAGTTAGTCAGCATCTTCTCGGCAACAGATTCTGTTCTGAAATGTAAAAACAGAGAGATGTATCAGGCACAGCGTAGGCCTGTTGGCATTATTCTCACTCAATCCTCAGCAGTCGTTTATTCTTTTTTTTTATAGCTTTATCAGCCAATATGGGACTTTAAATGTCTGATTCCTGCTTTATTTACTGCTAAGGTCACTCAGAGTTGAGTAAGAAGGTGTTGACATGAAGTCTGAGGGCATGTAATTTAACAGCCGAGGGTCGCTATATAGGGCAAAAACGTGGACCTCAGACGAAATTAACCTTCATGGGCAGGGAATTGCAATCACCAATTTTACACAATGCACTCGGTCTGTATTCGACTCAAGAACAGGGAAACTCAGGTAAGGGACGGTGTGAGAGGGTGAGAGACTGTATGAGAGAGTGTGTGAGAGTGAGTGAGAAAGTGATTTAGCGTGATGGGGTGTGTGAGGGATGAAAGGGTGAGTGAGAGACCAAGTGAGTGAGTGTGTGAGAGTGAGAGAGTACGTCAGTGAGTGTGTGAGAGGGTGAGTGAGTTGGAGAGTGAGAGAGTGTGTGAGAGGCTGAGTGAGTGAGTGTGTGAGTAAGTGAGTGAGAGTGAGAGTGAGAGCGTGTGAGAGGGAGTGTGTGAGAGGGTGGATGAGTGAGTGAGTTTGTGAGTAAATGAGTGTGTGAGTAGACTAGTGAGAGAGTGAGTGTGAGAGAGGGTGAGTGAGTGAGTGAGTGTGTGAGTAAATGAGTGTGTGAGTAGACGAATGAGAATGTGAGTGTGTGAGAGGGTGAGTGAGAGAGTGAGTGAGTAAATGAGTGTGTGAGTAGACGAGTGAGAGAGTGAGTGTGAGAGAGGGTGAGTGAGAGAGTGAGTGAGTGAGTAAATGAGTGTGTGTGTAGACGAGTGAGAGAGTGAGTGTGTGAGAGGGTGAGTGAGTAGGAGAGTGAGTGTGTGAGAGGGGGAGTGAGAGAGTGTGAGTAAATGAGAGTGTGAGTGAGTGAGACTGATAGGCGGAGCGAGCACACACGCACCTGCGCAGAAGCAGTTTGGGGTGGTTCTTGCTCTGCAGGTTTCGCTGTATGAGGTGTGACAGTAGCTGTTTGAGCACATCGGTGGCGTACTCCAGCCGGCCCTGCAGCGCTGTCATGATGAGCGAGGCCACGTTACCACGGTCACGCATGGAGAAGGAGCGCTGCTGCTCCAGGGTGCGGATGAAGGACAGCAGGAACACTTTACTGTTCAGCAGCTGAGCGAAGAGACACAGGGCCTTCTCCACTGAGGCCTGCCTCCGCCCCGACACCTGCGAGAGGGGCAGAGCTGTGTGATGCACACTCACACACACACACACACACACACACACACTCCTGCCTCCGCCCCGACACCTGCGAGAGGGGCAGAGCTGTGTGATGCACACTCACACACACACACACACACACACACACACTCCTGCCTCCGCCCCGACACCTGCGAGAGGGGCAGAGCTGTGTGATGCACACTCACACACACACACACACACACTCCTGCCTCCGCCCCGACACCTGCGAGAGGAGCAGAGGTGTGTGATACACACACACACACACACACACACACACTCCTGCCTGCGCCCCGACACCTGCGAGAGGGGCAGAGCTGTGTGATACACACTCACTCTCACACTCACGCACACTCACACTCACACACACACACTCACACACACTCCTGCCTCCGCCCCAACACCTGCCGGGGAGCAGAGCTGTGTGATACACACACACACTCACACACACTCCTGCCTCCGCCCCGACACCTGCGAGAGGAGCAGAGCTGTGTGATGCACACACACACACACACACACACTCCAGCCTCCGCCCCGACACCTGCGCGAGGAGCAGAGCTGTGTGATACACACACACACACACACACACACACACACACTCCAGCCTCCGCCCTGACACCTGCGAGAGGAGCAGAGCTGTGTGATACACACACACACTCACACACACACTCCTGCCTCCGCCCCGACACCTGCGAGAGGAGCAGAGCTGTGTGATACACACACACACACACACTCCAGCCTCCGCCCCGACACCTGCGCGAGGAGCAGAGCTGTGTGATACACACACACACACACACACACACACACACACACACTCCTGCCTCTGCCCCGACACCTGCGAGAGGGGCAGAGCTGTGTGATACACACACACACACACACACTCCTGCCTCTGCCCCGACACCTGCGACAGGGGCAGAGCTGTGTGATACACACACACACACACACACACACTCCAGCCTCCGCCCCGACACCTGCGAGAGGAGCAGAGCTGTGTGATACACACACACACTCACACACACACTCCTGCCTCCGCCCCGACACCTGCGAGAGGAGCAGAGCTGTGTGATACACACACACACACACACACACTCCAGCCTCCGCCCCGACACCTGCGCGAGGAGCAGAGCTGTGTGATACACACACACACACACACACACACACACCCACTCCTGCCTCTCCCCCAACCCCTGCGACAGGGGCAGAGCTGTGTCATACACACACACACACACACACTCACACACACTCCTGCCTCCGACCCGACACCTGCGACAGGGGCAGAGCTGTGTGATATACACACTCACACACACACACACACACACACACACACACACACACACACACTCCTGCCTCTGCCCCGACACCTGCGAGAGGAGCAGAGCTGTGTGATACACACACACACACACACACACTCCTGCCTCCGCCCCGACACCTGCGAGAGGAGCAGAGCTGTGTGATACACACTCACACACACACACACACACTCCTGCCTCTGCCCCGACACCTGCGCGAGGGGCAGAGCTGTGTGATACACACACACACACACACACACACACACACACACACACTCCTGCCTCCGCCCCAACACCTGCGACAGGAGCAGAGCTGTGTGATACACACTCACACACACACACACACTCCTGCCTCTGCCCCGACACCTGCGAGAGGAGCAGAGCTGTGTGATGCACACACACACACACACTCACACACACTCCTGCCTCCGCCCCGACACCTGCGAGAGGAGCAGAGCTGTGTGATACACACACACACTCACACACACACTCCTGCCTCCGCCCCGACACCTGCGACAGGGGCAGATCTGTGTGATACACACACACACACACACACACTCACACACACTCCTGCCTCCGCCCGACACCTGCGAGAGGGGCAGAGCTGTGTGATACACACACACACTCACACACACTCCTGCCTCCGCCCGACACCTGCGAGAGGGGCAGAGCTGTGTGATACACACTCACACACACACACACACCATCAATGCAACAGTATTTTACATCAGGGTGGATCCCAGACGTACCGCGGTGCTTCAAAGCCTCATAGTTCTAAGCAGAGACCAAAAAACTATACAGATATTTCTCTCCCTGCGAGACAGTGCAGTGTGTATACATGCACCTCAGTTTTATAAGCTAAAACCAACCCTTCCAAACCAACCATGACTGTACTTTCCAATAAATCTATTTAATTTTATATCCTTTCATCATAGTAATGGTATCATGCATGTCAGCTTTATGGTGTAAATTATCCTGCTCCATTGCACTTTGAACAGTAAAATAAAATCAAGCGAAAATTATTATCATAACATCACCACGGTGACCTGCTTCCCCACAGCAGCACAGTAACCATAGTAACTATAGACCCCCCCACCATCCAATTCTCTCTCCTCCCCAACCAAGACAAGTCATTCAGTTCAGGATTCAGTATCAATTTTTTTGGTGTTGGAATGACACTTCGAAGAGTCGCTCCACTTTAAACACTTCTTTGGCCCATAAACCTTGATTCAATTCAGTCCATGAATTACACTGAATAATGTGGGTCATATTTTCAGGATTCCAACACAAATGAGTTGGCACCAGTTTTAAACTTGGAAAATCAAACTCAACGTGCAGCTACTGGTACGAATGAGCAGATGGTGTCTGTTGTGGATGCTAATGTGTACGATGCTGTTCCCTTTATATTTACCATTAGCATTTTAAATTGTAGCGTTGAGAGTATTTTACCATTCCTAATTAGCCTTTATTTGAGGTTTCAAGTGGCAGTTATCATTTTTACATTTGGCAAAGGGCCTCAATTAAACGGTTTAGGCACCATCGGTCTCTATGCCATCCCCGCGGAGCCTCGGAGCGCTCGTGAGGGGTTCTGCATAGCTGGCCAGCCTTCAGCAGTGAACTCCACTGGGCATCTGGTTTCACCACAGGGGGTGAAGAAATTGGCTTGAATTTATACAGCTCTGGGCCACCACTCAATTCTGCTGCTGGAGACTCAGGCAGGGAGAAATCTTCTTGCTCATTTTACCGGTTTGCTGTGATTTAGAATCATTCCGCCTCAACGCCTGCTAGTTAGCGACTATATTTACAGTTTAATGCCATTATTTGTAGCGAGCGACATAAGGATTACAGTGCTGCGAGTGTTTGTGTGCGCGCTGATGTGTAATCCTGGCGGTCCACCGTGCACTTCTGGCCAACCAAAACTAACCCGTCTCCCCTCACACTACCCTCGCGCCTCCTCTGTCACACCCAATTCTTTACATTTCTTGAAGTGGTGTAATAAGCAGAGAGTGGCCCCACATTACCATTTCAAAGATTATGTTTCCCCCAAGTAAAAAAAGCTAGTTTTATATCACTAGTCGCTTAATATTTTCATGCCCAACTGGCAAATCCTGAAACCAGTCTATCCATCTCACCTGTTTAGCAATAAGCTTTCTCTTATTTACATATAAACAAAAAGTCACAGGAAAAAGAGATTCAGTCTGAACTTGACTGAGATACTCGTGAAGACAGGCTTATTTTTGTCTCTTCACTGTGCGCCTCACCTCCAGCTCTCTCAGGACGGGGTGGTCCTCGATGCCGGGGAAGAGAACTCTCATGGCGTAAGTGCGGTAATCCAGGTGAGGAATACCTGCCCGATCCAAGTCACTGGTCAGCTCGATAATGTCGGTCTGGAGCTCGGCGAACGCTGGGGAGAGAACATGCAAAGGATGGAAACCCAGAATCAGAAAGTTCAAGTCCTCCCCAGTATTCTTCCCAATTTGCTAATTACCAAATGAGCTCATGAGCAAGATCTTCCTGCCAGGAAGTATAGCTAATCTGTGAGTACAGCTCAGGTCTTTCGAGGAAGGAACACGAGGGAGAACTTTCACTTTCAGAGCCCCAGGCTGTCAAGAAAAAAACACAGACTTGACAGGATCAAGACAACAGGCCAGTTCCACACACATACCGCTCACCTGCTGCACACTATACAGCAGTAAAAGTGTTTATGGTCCAAATCTGCTGTGAGTGGTGCCCATTTGTCAGAATGAGAGGTGTGAAACTCCCGACCTGGAGGGCTGCGGTGTCCCAGGTCTTCAGGGCGTTTCAGCTCTGGTGATTTATTACAGTGAACATCCACACCACAGGCTCTCTCCAGGCACTTACTTTTACCACCTACACCAATAGTATGGGAATACCTTCTTCTTCTATGATTAGGGGAGACTGGGGTAAGATGAGCCATTTTTCATATTTAGGAGCACTACATCAAAGCAATCATAGTTTTGTCAGTAACTATTGTATCTGCATATATTTCAGGATGTTGTGCATTCCTTCAAACAAACAGACTGAGTGTAAACATAACTGTTTCAATAATATAGAATGTTCAAAAAAAGTGGTCTCGTGGCACAACTTACCCCGTGAATGGGGTAAGTTGAGCATAGGAGCGGGGTAAATTGAGCTATATCCTTACTTCCTCCTATGGTCCTCCCCACCTCCATCACACCCCTCCCTTACCTTCTCCCTCCCTAAATAACAGTCACTTCTTCACATTCATGTGTATTTTTATTTATTATACACAACTGACCTATGGCTAAGCCCCATCCTCAAATGCGATGAGCCAATAACAGTGCGTTCTCTCCCCATATACTTGGACATTCTGAGCCTAAACTTCCATTGAAATGCATTATGGAAACTGAATCGTTCACTTTTATGGGTTTTTAAAATGTTTCTAAGTAAAAAAAAAAGGTCAAACGCTGTGCTTGAGGTAAATTTAACTCAGATACGAGGTATCCCGAGAGGCTGGGCGATGGGGTGTATTTTATACCCTTCCCAAAGCCACATCATAACCGAGAGAAGTTTCTCTTCTGGATAAAGCTGCTTTCATACCGGACGCGAGACATTCAAAGTCATTGCAAAGACGCGAATACATGCTTATTGGCGTGTTTGTATTGACTTTGATTGTAATCTGTCTGCGAAAAATTTGTTTTGCGTCCGGTGTGTAAGCAGCTTAAAGCTTTGTGGAAGACCCCACTATCAGCTTAAAGTAGCTAACAAAGGTCAACAAGATTGTCTACATTTGTTCCAAGCTAAGTCAACATTGTGTTTAAGGCGATATCTTGTCACTTCGCTGGAGAGTATTGTAAAGTTATCTTTTACATCGCTAAGTTCGCTAACAATAGCTAAAGTCAGTAAACTCTGTGGCTAACTTCAGTGCTGACAGACGTTGGCTTAACGGGAGCTCCAGGCTGCGTTGCTCACCATGTCACCTTGTTTACTTAAACAGAGTTCAGTCACGGCAGGTTAGATTTCTTAAATTCGGTAGCAATAATAATATATAAATTAAATTTACTACCCTGCGGTGCATGAACACTGCTGATCCTCTATCTTGTTGTGTGAGAGGGTTATGGAAACGAGATGCCGTGGATCGCGTTTGAATTGATACCTGTAAATTTTAGCTACTAATTTTTCGTTGACCTTCTCCACTCTAAATTCATTAATGTATCCCTCCAATGCATAGTTTAACCCTTTTGCTGACTTCTTGATGATATTTAAGCCTTCTATCGCAAAAATTCATCGATAGCATCCTGAAAAAACATTTCCGACTGTGATACCAGCCATTAGCACCTGTTCTAAAATGTTGATTGTTTGTCCTAGTCAGTGGAAGGGCCGGGGCTTAGCCAAAAGTCAATTCAACAGGTACAGTAAATTCATTGGTGGCTCTTTCAAGAACATTAGTCCCCTGCTTGTTTTGCGCTTATATACCCGAGGCATGATGTCCACTTTGTAATCATACAAAAGCAGAATCTTGATTTAATATTTGAGACATAGAGGCTACAGCCAAAATACACTTGAGTGTACCGGCTAAACTTACCCCCACCAGCTCAACTTACCCCTGGCCAAATGGCTCAACTTACCCCAGAGCTACCATTTCGAATTTATTAATCCCCACAGCTAAAATGGCGCACTTTTATGCAAGGTTTATGACCTCATGTTGTAGCTCATAGATACAACAATTGATGTATAAAACAAATTTTAAATGATCTATTTTGGTCTAAATACAATTCACATGAAACTTATGATAGACTAAATTCACTTTCAAGAGTGAAAAATGCTTATTTTGAAATAAATGTCTAACCATTTTACCCATGTGGTTCTTACCTTCACAGACTCCATAAAAATGATGCCTTCCTCCTAAGTATTTGGTCTCATGATCAATGTTTTTTACCATTTCCTAGCAACAAGGGGTGGCTCAACTTACCCTTTGGCTCAACTTACCCCAGTCTCCCCTACTGGTGTTTGGAAAACCAGTTTACATTGTTCATATCCTTCAGCTAAAGTGCTAAAACAGCATTCAAATCCTCAAATTTCCATAGAAAGCTCCCGACTATAAAATGCATAATGGCTCAAGCATAATTAATTTTTCTGCTGTAGCGCTGCTAACAGTGCATGACCCTACATTCAGGACAAAGACCCCAGACTTTCAATGTTCATTAGACACCCAAAATAACCATGGGTAATGAGATAAACCATTGAGGGAAACATTACTTGACCCGCACCTTAATTTTTTTGAGAGGTCCATGTCCGATTCTCACAAGTACACAAGTACTTCCTAATCTGCGTGGACGAGGCGGGTTTATAACCTGAACTGCAGGCAGCCACTAGATGGCGATCAAGATGTTTTGGGGATTTATCTTCATATGCAACCACTGATTTTGGTGCAGTTGCACTAGAATATTGTTGTCAGAAATTTCAAACCCTGACAACAACTAGGGCACAACTACACCAGAAGCTCAAAGTGTGTGTCAAGTTTCATGGAAATGTATTGCAAAGTTCCAGAGTGTAACTGGCGTCCACGCTGGCGTCTAAGCCGAAAACAATACATTCCCCCCCCCCCCTTTGGGCAAAAGACATAATGAGTGGGGTTGCAATGGTACATGTGCTCGTACCAAACTGTTTGGTACAGGACATTCGGTTTCATCAGTGCATGAACTGAAATAGTCCAGCATTAAACACGCGACTCGAGGTGGAACTGAAATGGTGCGTGAAACTTAAATTCACAACTCCGAGTGGTGACGGACAGCCAGAAGTTGTTGAAGCAAGCTAAGCTAATGAATAGCAGCAAAGCCACCACAGAACATTAGCACAAACACATACCAGCCTCCTCAGTATTTTGCCACAAAATATACAAATGCAGAAGCTTGAGAATCCAGCACAATCCTTTAAGCTTATTTGTAAGCTATGTTAGCTCAGGTTCAAACTATGCAGCTTTTGGGATCTCTACCCCAGGTCTTCTGTTTGCAACATGCCATCAGACACACTTTGTGAAATAATTTTGAGAAATTAATTTGCTTGTTGTCTATCTGGCAGCCAACAGGACCCATAAATAAGACACTCTCCCTATTCTGTATGGCTGCGCATGTGCAGTAAAAGAAGCATGAATCCGCAGTGACTTTTTCATCTACGCCACGTTACTGCTGCTTACCTTCCTTGCACTCCAAGGCGACACGGGACTCCAGCGAGTCCATCTGCATCTGAAGGCGCTTGAGAGTGAGGTCGTTCTGGTGCGACTTGCGCTTGTAGGCGAGGAGGACGAGGGAGACGCTGAGAAGAAGGAGGCCCCCGCCCACCGCCATGCTGACGATGGCGGGAAGAGTGAGGGGGCTGTCTGACAGGAAGTGCACCATGCCGGGGGAGACATGGAGCCCCCCCACCTGGACCTGAACACACGGGCGCACACACACACAGACACACACGCGCACACACACACACACACACATACACACACACGCACGCACGCACAAGCACATACACACACACGCACACACAAGCACACACGCACGTCACGCACATTCACTCACCCCCAGATCCGCACGTCCCGCACCCACCCAGACGCGGGTGAGTGCATTAACATAAACACACAACATGTAAATGCAAGAATACACACATGCAAAAGCATAGGTAAAAACGTAAACATTTTAACCATTTATTTCCGTCCACACGGGAGTGAACATTACAGAACACAAATAGATGAGAAGCGCAGTAGTATGTTTAGCAAGTCATGGACCAGCAATTTAAAATACATAGCATTATAATCCAGAAGGTTCTAGGCAGCAACATCACACGCTTGTATGCACACACACACACACACACACACACACACACACACACACACACACACACACGCAACATGCACGTACACATATTGTATCTACATACATGCATGCAGCTCATGTATGACAGATATTATAGACAATCATCATATACCAGCAGTGGTCCATCAGTAGAAACAAAGGCCTTGGGACCTCTCGCCTTTCAAAGCTTTTTCAGATTTTAAGACTCTTTTCAAAAGGGAAATCTGCACCAAAAGAAGTCACATTGGCTTTATTCAAAATTGTTAGTCCTGATCCTGGAAGAGCACTTGCTTTGTTCTCATTCTCCATCCAAACCTTGATTTCTGAAAAATTTGCACAAATAATACTATTGAAATTGGCACTGAAAACCTTCAATTGGCAATCGCTTTTTCATTATCCATTCTTACTCATTATAGGCCGTGCGTTGGTCTTGACTGTACAACTGATAAATAATTTGATTGTTAATCAGGCTAACTTAAACGGGAGCTCCCTGAGAACAATTGTGCGGTTAAAGGTGAGGTTGATGACAGCCTTCTGTAGATCTGACGACTCGCCGCTGTCAGACACAAACACAGAACATACATCTTATGCCCACACGCCCACATTCACGCTGCACAGGGTTCACATGAGCAGATGCAGTACATATTAAACACAGATGCTAATATAAGCACTCATGCCTGATATGTATTACACAGGACAGCATGCCCGTGCCATAGCGGAGATCAACATTTTCAGAAACAGACTGACCAGGACTTTGTGTTGGCCCGTGAGCCTGGGCGGTTCACAAAGCAGCTGTGTCTCGGAGACCGTTAACGAGCAGGGCGTGTCCCCAATCAGCACTGTGTAATTAAGTCTGGCCCCGCCCACAGCTGGAGGCACCAGGTTCCGACCCTTTTGGGGGAAAAGAAGTCTGAATCAAGTCAAGTCACATTTATTTATAAAGCACATTTAAAAGTGCTTCACAGAAGAGGCAGGTTCATAACACATACAACTCACAACGATCCAGGAGCAAAAATAAAGCAAAACAATAATAAAGCTAAAAACATAAAATCATACAAAAAGTAAAAGTAAAAAGCAGAAATAGATAAATGAAAGGAATTAAATTCAATAATCAGACGGGATAATTTAGGAATATTGTGAGCCCACACTACTGTCGAATGTTCATTTCATTTCCTCCTTTCCTTCCGATCTTTTCCTGCTTTTCAAAACTTTCATAGAGAAGGCAAGGAAAAAAAGCAAGGAAATGAACGAGAGAATCAAAGACAGCTGTTGAAACAAAATTTGCTCATTCGAACATCAGTTCAGACTAACATCTGTTACAGGTGTGACTGATCATGATATTCAGGAGGGGTCCACCGGTTGATCATTTGTGCATCTCACATCCTAGATAATACTCATGCGTAGGACACTCTTGGGTTGCCTTGCCCTAGTTCTTTGGGAAACCCATTATTCCCCAAACAAAACTCAGTTAACCTTTTGAAATCCCCTGAATGATGGTTTACTTTGATCGATTACCTGCTCTAGCGGCAATAAAAATTGCTGGGAGGGAATAAAGGCTGGCTGGGAGTGAAAAACATGCGATTGGAATGAGCCATATAAACCGATCAGCCATAAAATTAAAACCACCTGCCTAATACAGCAAAGGTCCTCCTCGAGCTGCCGAAACGGCTCCATCAAATTGACGTCACTTGAATTCCCAAACTCAGGGTTTCCCAGCAGAACATTTCCCAGAGCGTCACACTCACTCCACCAGCTTGTCTTCCTCCCACAGAGCATCCTGACGCCATCTCTTCCCAGGGAAATGGTGCACAGATACCCAGCCAAAGTACATTATGTTCAAGTAAATGGGACTCACTGGACCAGGTGACCTTCTTCAAATGCTCCAAGGTCCAGTTCTGAAGCTTAAGTGTCGATTGGGGGCGTTTTTAGAGATGAACTGGGGTTACAGTTGGCACTTTGACTGGTCTTCAAGCTGAAAAGCTCAATACACTGCAGGGTATGATGCCCTGTGTGTTGTGACGCATGCCTTCTGTACATTTTATTAAAATTCTCAGTGGCCTGTGTCACAGTCTCCCTTCTGTCTGTTTGGACAAGATGTTATGGCCTTCATAGCCCTCGTTTATCGATGAACCTTGAGCGCCCACAACTCTGTCGCTAGTTCATGGTTTGTCTCTCCTTGGGCCACGGTCAGTGGGTAATCACATCTACAGACAGGGAGCTCCCTCGAAGTCTTGCCACTTCAGAGATACTGTAACCCTTTCAACAGACCATAGCGATTTGGCCCTTGTACATATCGTTCAGTTCCCTTTTCTCCCGTATCCAACACATTGAATACGAGAAGCGCCAGTTCGCTTTCCGTCCAAGATCTGTCCATAGACCTGGAGATGCGCCGTTGTTATGAAATAATCAACATTATTTGCAGCAGCTGTGAGTGGTTTTATTTTATTGATTCATTAGGGTATAGCGCCTTAGCACTGCAAAGGTGCTGTAGCAGTGCGTTGAAAGAACAGTTCTTGTTTGAAGCCAAACAACTCCCCAACATTAAAGCAGTTTGGCACAAAGGACAGTGGAGTAAAATTGCTTACAAATTAGATGGAAGGAATCAGGTGCTGCAACAAATACAAAAAGCCGGAATGCAGCACTGCATATTTTTGTATGGAATTGCAGTCTGGTTCCTGGTTAGCATCATCAACTATTAAAGTATTGTGACGTAAAACATGTTATGCTAACAATGAAATTTCATGTGACGTGGTATGATGTGATGCAGTATATTGTAATGTAATTATGATCACAAAGTATAATGGAATATCATGCAAGACAATGCAGCACAATATAATGAAACATGATGTTATGACTGGCAATGTAGCTTAATGTGATTGGGTTGTATGTCATGTGATGTAATGTAGTACCATGTGATGTGAGGCAATGCCGCATTATCTAATGAAAACTCTCACACAGTATGCAGAGGTGAGTGGAGGTGATGCCCCTGCAGTACCTTCAGTATGTGCCACATTATGTAATGAAAACTCCCACTCAGTATGCAGAGGTGAGTGGAGGTGATGCCCCTGCAGTACCTTCAGTATGTGCCACATTATCTAATGAAAACTCCCACACAGTATGCAGAGGTGATTGGAGGTGATGCCCCTGCTGTACCTTCAGTATGTGCCACATTATGTAATGAAAACTCCCACACAGTATGCAGAGGTGAGTGGAGGTGATGCCCCTGCAGTACCTTCAGTATGTGCCACATTATGTAATGAAAACTCCCACTCAGTATGCGGAGGTGAGTGGAGGTGATGCCCCTGCAGTACCTTCAGTATGTGCCACATTATGTAATGAAAACTCCCACACAGTATGCGGAGGTGAGTGGAGGTGATGCCCCTGCAGTACCTTCAGTATGTGCCACATTATGTAATGAAAACTCCCACTCAGTATGCGGAGGTGAGTGGAGGTGATGCCCCTGCAGTACCTTCAGTATGTGCCACATTATCTAATGAAAACTCCCACTCAGTATGCAGAGGTGATTGGGGGTGATGCCCCTGCAGTACCTTCAGTATGTGCCACATTATGTAATGAAAACTCCCACACAGTATGCGGAGGTGAGTGGAGGTGATGCCCCTGCAGTACCTTCAGTATGTGCCACATTATGTAATGAAACCTCCCACTCAGTATGCAGAGGTGAGTGGAGGTGATGCCCCTGCAGTACCTTCAGTATGTGCCACATTATGTAATGAAAACTCCCACTCAGTATGCAGAAGTGAGTGGAGGTGATGCCCCTGCAGTACCTTTAGTATGACAGGAGAACCAGGCTTCTGCTCCAGGACTCCAGATGCGCTGAGCGGCTCGAAGGCCGGGTTGGGGTAATATATGAAGCTGGTGCTGTTGTAGGTCAGCAGGGCCTGCACGTTATTAAAGATGAAGCCCAGCTCGTCCGCATGCCTCAGAGACTGCGCCCCCGACACATAATCCCTCCCCAACGCCGGGGCGTAACAGCTGAGGGTGGACGTGTTCAGTACTTTACACACCTGCAGCAGAGAGGGAGAGTTTACTAATGACATCAGTATTTCTATACAAGTGTTTATGTGTAGCTAACCATTTATGGGTCACACTTTAAATGATGTGTTGCTCATAAAGGCTTTATACAGCATTTATAATGCCTTCATAAATGAGACATAATGTCTTCATAAATCATACAGAAGCGAATGTCATGCTTTGTAAAAGGTGAAATAACTCCTTTTTCCAGCATGTGATACCAAATGTGACAATGACAATGTCATTTAGCTGAAAGTGTCACCCTTTATAGCATTTAGCTACTAGCTAAGTGACATTTGTCAGTTATATGACATCTGGCAGCACAAGCTGAATAAGGATATATTATTTCACCCTTTACAATGCATGACATTTGCTTATGTCTCATTTATGAAGACATTACGTCTCATTTATGAAGGCATTATACATGCTGTATAAAGCCTCTAAGAGCAACACTCCATCTAAATTGTGGCCCATTTATGTGTACTGTATGAGTATTTGTGTGCACCGATGCTATTTACTATGTCATATTTCTCTGTCAGCTATTTGAGTGAAAATATTTGAGAGTGGGAGGGTAATCAAGAGTAAGCTGAGTTTAACACAGACGTGCACTTCCTTCTGACACCAGCAAATATAGTGTGAGGGTCATACAGTCCTGCTGGTAGCTGTGCAGTAAAAAATTCCCAATACCAAATATTCATAAACGTCATCTGCACAGATGAACTGTCAGCAGTGGTGGTTCATCATTACACACTGGCATTCCACATCGGAATGTCATTGGCAAATGTATGCTTTATGTAAACCCGTCTTGATGTTATTACTGTTGCATAATGTGACATTTCATGCGATGTTGTGACCATGTTATTTATACTTATTTACACATTCTGATTTGTCTGTTAATTTTGTTGTTGTGCTATGAGGCATTTTGAGACATTTGTTGGCAGCACGGTGGATTTGTCAACGATAGAGCACCTTGAAATTGAAAATGTTAATTTAAAGAGTGCGAGACATTACACATTACACAAGCTCTCTCTCACACACACACAAACACACACACATGCACATCTGCACTCTCTTTATTTCCTAGTTCTTCATCGTGTTTCATCAATACCTGCGGTGGAGTGTAAAGTCAATGAAGCTTATATGAATTAGATCGGAGACAGACAGACAGACAGACAGGCAGACAGACAGGCGGGGAGGAGGGATTGCGAGAGAAAGACAGACAGAGGGACGCACTGCTATTCGGAGAGACTGATAAATGATGAGATATAATTCCATTCTCCAACTACAATTGGAAAAAAAAAAATTCCCTTAAAGTTGGTGCATCTACATGTATTCATACTGTGCGTCATCTCCTGTTCCCAGCAGTACAAGCTATAAGATAAGTATATAAACAATTCAATTTGTCATCACTGAGTTTTCAGAACCACTGCTGAATAATATTTCCTGTCACCATGCCTGCAAGCAGTCAAGATAAATGTCACCCAACATTTCTACCCAACGTGGTGCTGGTGGTATATTGCACCGAGATCCAGCAGATGTATGGGGTCCGGCTAGGTGCCGTGGTATTAATGCTTTTAAACCGATATTTTCTACATCGACAAACCCCATGATCATGATATCCTTCACCTTCAATATGCAACTGCTGCTGCCCATATACTGCTCACCCCTTGAAATACATCACGGTTTTGAATTGAGTGGTTTTTTTTTTTTTTGCCTAACTGAAATGTTACAAAACAGTGTATTTTATTTAAAAATAAACATCATTTGTATCCACCATTTAATTGCTTTGCTGGCTTTCTTCTGAGGTTCCGAAGGCAGAGGGCTTGCTGGGAAATGCTAATTTGTCCATTGATCTTATTCCCTGTCATTTGTAATAATTTGCGTTGTGTTTTCATCAACCTATTAGCCAGACGCAAGTGTTCTATAGCGAGTAAATGCAGAATACTGTTTAGGAAGCCCAACCAAAAAAGGAGCACCCAAAAGAGAGCGGGTAAATGGTAAAAGGATGAGTATCGTGCTAAATTAGATTTAAGACTGCTTGCAATGTTTATGAGTACCGGTAGGCTAATGAAAGCTCTCCATCACTTAAATGTATAGTCATGTAATTGCTACCTCTCATATGAACGTAGAACATTAATTGACAGTGGATTATGACCGATCCTGTTGGGGTATCTGGAGATTTAAATCATCAGTTTAGTTACACTACTGTGCCTCGCGCGTACTTATGCACGGACCGGTACCTCCCCGTGAGACCTGCTGGGGTATCGCTGGCTGCAAGTGTGCAAAAGTTTTTGCGGAGGGGCCAATCAAAATTTTGTTACACTATTGTCTCTACACTACTTAACTTCCACAGATAGTGGGAGATGAAACAAAGGCTTTGACCTCTCTGTGGCCGTTATAATGAGGCAGAGAATAGCCACCAGAGGGCGACAAGTGGCCATAAATTATGCAAACGGAGAAAATGAGGAGGGACAGAAAATAAGTTTTACTGCGACATGCAGTCAGTAGGAGGTCATTAAATGGGTGCGATTGCAAATACAGCCGGTGCCGATAGAGTCCTCAGGAAAAATAAAATCACCGCAACGACATGAGCCTTGTGGTAATATGACTGAAAGACTTTTAAGTCAAAAGGTTAATTTGAAAATTTGCCCTAACCTGGCCTGTTCCGATCAAATTTTCGTTGAGCATTTATTTTCTCATGATGCAGTTATTCCCCATCTTGCAGTCTTTTCCCTCACAGCTGTGCATGCGGGAGATTGGGGCACCCCTCGCGTTTCATTTGTGAATAAATTACTGCGGTGAAATCTCAACCGCCGTTCCGGGGCTGTGGGTTTATTGTTTCACATAAATGACGAGCTCCCTGGTTTGAGATAAATTATTCATTTCGGAGAGATACTCTGTTTTAAAACCCTCGCAGGTGTGTTTCTGACAGTCGTAAAGCAGCTTTGAAAAATAGCCGAGGCAGGGGATTACAGAACCAAGGATGCTGAGAGGAAACACAGCCAGATAAAATGAAGGATTGTACATTTTCAGGAACAGGCGACGGCAGTGCACTTCAGGATATACTCAGCACACTGGCTGGTTCTGATACACGCGTGGTGGCTGCACATTCCCTCAAAATACACGACCAGTCAGAAGTTTTTGCACACCCCAATATTTTCTGTAATTATTACAATTTTTTTATATTTTGTTTTAGTGTAATAGTCTCATATTGGCTGTTTTACAAAAAGGTATGAAAACTGAAGCCCAGTGTATAAACCATGTATATAACGAAACAAATACCAGGATCAGTCATTTTGTCGATATTTCAGCAGACCCGTAACGATGGTCTAATCCAGTGCCTCTCAAACCTCTCCTGGAGAACCGTCTGTTCTGTGTGTTTTAGATCTCTCCCTGCTCCAGCACAGGTGATTCAAAAGATCTACTCATTATCAAGCAGCTTCAGGGGGCTGATAGCCAGCTGATCATTTCAATCACATGTGCAGGAATCCTTGTGGATTTTTCTTGTAAATGTATTATTTGTGATAACAAGTATTGGGTTCCACTGATTTCTTTGTTGTAAGCACACATGTAAGATAAAGACTTGACAAGGTCTTAGGGTGTGCAAAAACTTTTGATAGGTAGTGTAAGACTTTTAATTTGATATGTGCTGTCTCAAAAACCATGAAACTATTTCCATAGAAACACAATGTGCTCATATCGACCATGTTACCGTGGTCACAATAAATTAGCAATGAGGTGTAAAGTGTGAGCAGAAAGGCTTCTAAAGAGAAAACTCAGAATTATTGCAGTCCTCATGAACTCTACCTGCGGGGGCCCCTTAACAGGGCCTTTGGCCCCATGACGGAACCTCAAATAGGGGCCCATCCACCTAAGCCCAGCCATGAACTAGAACAATTGTGTCCCGGGATGTAGATGCTCCTGCCACTGATAGTTTGTGAAGCCCCTAAAATTGTAATATTATCCAGTGTTGTTAACCAAACTGAGGGATGCTCAAGTACAATCTATCTAGAAAGCATTTACCAAAGCTTCTTGAATTCTGTCGAGTAGTTTTTTAGGAGAAGCAGATAGACAACATACCCGATACAATACCGCACGAGCAGATGGACGGACGTACACAGACAAGGCTAACTCTATATACCCCTGCCATATATGGCGGGGGCATAAAAAATAAGCATTATTATCACTGTATCAAACTGTAGTAATGCTTTGTGCATAGAATATTTTATTAATTTCTATTTCAATGAAAAATCAACAGAAAGTAATTCGTCCTCAGTTCTGATATTTTCCCAGGGCCACACTCAGGGCGGCCCATTGGAGTTGTTATCATTAAAAAGCCCCTCAGCAGCTGTTTGCTCTTGATATCGTTATAAAGGGGCGCAAGGTATAATAGCGAGAAAGTGGAGCATTTTGGGCACGTTTGTGGATGTTGATAGGGGCAGTCTGTTGTGTTCTGGGGTTCTGGCCTTTGGCCAGAACAGTATTGCTTATGGTTTTAACAGTTTCATGTATCAAGATTCCATAGTTCATAGTTTCATGGTTCATAGTTCATGTCACAGTTTTTGCATTTCATGATTCCATGTCCATGTTTTTACTTTTCCATGTTTTGTTTCATGCCAGGTCTGCCATGCCACTCCACCGCTTGTCTGCGTTCCGCCCCGTGCCTTCGTTGTTGCACATTTCTGAGCTCTGGTTGGCTTTGGTATTTCCCCTTCCTTCTGTGCTGTGCTGATTCGGGGCTCTCTAAGCTTAATTGGCAATTAACTGTTTTTAAGTTACTAACATTTACTAACACTCACTGGGTGGTGTAATTCTTAGATAGGCACATTACTAATACTACTAATTTAGACAGGAAGTTTATTGTCATGATTCCTGCTTTGCTATTTCAAGATCTTGCTGTGCTTTTCTGTTCTTAACATTCATGCTTGCTTCCAAACTGCATACTTAATTGGTACTTAAGCTGAGCACGCTCATTCTCTTAATGAGCAGGTCATGTCATCCAATCTCTGTCCATGTCTTGATCTTGCCATGCCTCTTGTTTCTCTCTCTCCAGGTGTTACCCCTCATGTCATGATTTCCAAGCCTTTATCTGGATGCGGTGGAAGTTGGCTGGCAGACAGTGTCTCAAGTTTGTTTCTAGTCGCGTCTCATTGCTTGTGCAAGTTTAGCCAAGTTCTTGATTTCATAGTTCCCTAGCATTTCTAGTCTCGTCCTAGCCTCTTGTTTTGTGTACATATATTTATAGTCTTGTTATTTATTTTTCTTGTGCATCTTGCCTGGAGTTTCCAGTGCCTTTTTGTTTTTTGCCTTTTGCATTTATTATTTTATAGCTCTGTGTAGCTTACCTCAGTTTGTTTTTGCAACCCTTGGGGCCAAGTTTTTTGTTGGCCCTCGTGCCTGTTTTGTTTTTGTTTGTAAATAAATCCTCATTCCCCTTTCCCGCATCTGGTGTCACTGATTCCACATCAGTAGACACTGTCTCCCTGACACCAGCGGGATGGAGTGCAGGATCGCCCAGCGAGAGGCTGAGCTGCTGCATCAACGGCAGCAGATCCAGGAGCTGACAGCTGCGCTGGCCACACTGAAGGCCAGTCTTCCCCGGGCAGGTCCCAGCCAGGGCCCCATCATGCCAGCTGTCCAGCCCCGGGCTCCTGCAGCACACCAGCCACCCATTACCCCTGTGCGCCAGCCCAGCGCAGAAGCACCTCAGCTGCAGCCAGCTGTCCACCCTGGTCCTGAGCCCTGCCTTCCGCCGCCCGAAAGGTACGGTGGAGAACCAGGGTTCTGCAGGGCTTTTCTCACCTCCTGTGAGATGTGTTTCGCTCTGCAGCCCTCCACCTTCGCCTCAGAGCCGGCCCGAGTCGCCTTTGTCCTCTCCCAGCTGACGGGGCGGGCTCGCTTGTGGGGAACTGCCGCATGGCAGGCTCGGCAGCCCTGCACTACCACCTACCGGGCCTTGGCGGAGGAGCTACTGCGTGTCTTCGACCGCTCCAAGCAGGGGAGAGCCGCAGGACGGGAGCTGCTGAGGATGAGGCAGGGGAGGAGATCGGTGGCGGACTACGCCATCGATTTTCAGACGGTGGCAGCCACGTCGGGCTGGAGCAGGGAGGCGCTGTGTGACGTGTTCCTCCAGGGGCTGTCCGAACCAGTCAAAGACCGACTGCTCTTCTGTGAGATCCCTGAGTCTCCAGAGGCCCTTATAGACCTGGCCCTGCGTATCGACAGCCGCCTGGAGGAGAGGGCGCTCACCCTTGGCCCTGGCCGACGCTCTACCCCCTCTGGCCAGATCCAACCCCCGTGCCCTGATCGCGCGTCGCCTCAGGACCAGCCGAGGGGGGACGCCACCACACTCTCTCCTGGAGAGGCATCTCCCCTGGAGATCGGGAGGTCCCGGCTCACCCAGGAGGAGCGCCAACGGAGAAGGAGGTCGGGGGCGTGTTTTTACTGCGGCCAGCAGGGTCATGCGGTCCGAGGATGTCCAAGACAACGCCCACTAGCGTCTGGAGGAGTACTAGTGGGTGCTTCAGCCAAGGAAACCTCCTCCTACCGCCGGACCTGCATCCCGGTGACCCTGACCTGGGAGGGCTGCTCCCGCAAGACCACCGCCCTCATTGACTCAGGAGCTGAGGAGAGCTTCATTGACGCCAGAGCTGCCGCCGAGTGGGGGGTTCCCCTCTCCCAACTTCCCAGCCCATTGTCCATCTCAGGGCTGGGTGGGCAACCCCTTGCTAAGGTGTGCTACCAGACCATTGCCATCCAGCTGCTGGCGTCAGGCAATCACCACGAACAGGTCCGGCTGTTCGTGACCGAGACACCCCGCTCTCCCATTGTCCTGGGTCATCCGTGGTTGGCGTTACATGGGCCGGTGATCGACTGGGCCCGCCATGAGGTGCGGGAGTGGAGTCCCTCCTGTTCGGCCAGCTGCCTCCTCGACTCCCGACCCTCCTGTTCGGCGGGTGGACCAGCTTCCGAGGGGAAGCCAGACGTCTCCAGAGTGCCCCCTGAATACCATGACCTGGCGGCTGTCTTTAGCAAGTCCCGTGCGGTGTCTCTGCCCCCGCACCGCCCTTATGACTGTGCTATTGACCTCCAGCCTGGTACAGCACCCCCTAGGGGGCGTGTCTTCGCCTTGTCTGAGCCAGAGAGGGGGGCCATGGACAAGTACATCCGGGAGTCCCTTGCAGCTGGCATCATCCGTCCATCCTCCTCTCCCGCGGGGGCAGGCTTCTTCTTTGTCAAGAAGAAGGATGGCTCCCTGCGCCCCTGCATCGATTACCGAGGGCTCAATAAGATCACGGTCAGGAACCGCTACCCGCTTCCACTGATGTCCTCGGCGTTTGATGTCATCCAGGGGGCGGCCATATTCACCAAGCTGGACCTGCGGAATGCCTACCACCTCCTGCGCATCAGGGAGGGCGACGAATGGAAGACCGCTTTCAACACCCCTAGCGGCCACTGGGAGTACCTGGTGGTTCCATTCGGCCTGACCAACGCGCCCGCAGTGTTCCAGAACTTGGTGAATGATGTGCTCGGCGACATGATCGGGAGGTTCGTCTATGTCTACCTTGACGACATCCTGATCTTCTCCCGGGACAAGACGGAGCACACAAACCATGTTCGCCAGGTGCTCCGCCGCCTCCTCGAGAACCGCCTCTTTGTCAAGGCTGAGAAATGCGAGTTCAGCACCACCACTACCTCCTTCCTGGGGCACGTCATCTCCCCTAACCACCTGGGCATGGACGAGGAGAAGGTCAAGGCTGTGGTGGACTGGCCCGCACCCAAGGACCGCAAGGCCCTACAGAGCTTCCTGGGATTCGCCAATTTCTATAGGCGATTCGTCAGGAACTACAGCACCGTGGCAGCTCCCCTAACGGCCCTTACCTCCATCAAGGTGCCATTCCGTTGGACTCCGCAAGCCGAGGTGACCTTCTGTGAGCTGAAGAGGCGCTTCACCACCGCGCCCATCCTCACCACCCCCGACCCCGCCAAGCAGTTCATTGTGGAGGTGGATGCCTCCAATGTCGGGGTTGGTGCGGTGCTATCTCAAAGATCCAGCAATGATCAGAAGGTACACCCGTGCGCGTTCTACTCCCACCGGCTGACGCCTGCGGAGTCCAACTACGACGTCGGGAACCGGGAGCTGCTGGCGGTGAAACTGGCCCTGGAGGAATGGAGGCACTGGCTTGAGGGGGCAAGGGTTCCGTTCCTGGTCTGGACGGACCATAAGAACCTAGAGTACCTCCGTTCTGCCAAGAGGTTGACACCCAGACAAGCCAGATGGGCCCTCTTTTTCGACCGGTTCAACTTCTCCCTGGCCTACAGGCCGGGGTCCAAGAATACCAAGGCTGACGCGCTCTCCAGGCGTTTCGACGCTTCCTCGTCCAAGGGAGAGCCCAGCTCCATCCTGCCAAGTACCTGCTTTGTCAACAACGTGTGCCTCCGGATTGAGGAGCTGGTCCGCAACGCTCAGAACGGCGCAGCTACACCCAGTGCCTGCCCTGCCAACTGCCTGTACGTCCCTGCAGCTGCCCGGTCTGACGTTCTCCAGTGGGGCCACTCCTCCAACCTGTCGTGCCATCCTGGGGTCGGCCGGACCCTGCGGTTTATCCAGCGCCGTTTCTGGTGGCCCAAGATGGCAGCAGAGGTCCGGGGGTTCGTTTCTGCCTGCTCAGTCTGTTCCCGCGCCAAGTCCTCCCACGCACCTCCCTCTGGTCTGCTCCAACCACTGCCCATTCCTCACCGTCCCTGGTCCCACATAGCTCTGGACTTCGTCACTGGCCTGCCCGTCTCCCATGGAAACACCACTGTCCTCACCATTGTTGACCGGTTCTCCAAGTCTGCCCACTTTGTGCCCCTTCCCAAGCTCCCCTCCGCTAAAACCACAGCTGACCTACTAATCCAGCATGTTGTCCGTCCCCATGGCATTCCTGTGGATATAGTATCCGATCGTGGTCCCCAATTCACCTCCCAGTTCTGGAAAGCATTCTGCACATCCCTTGGCACCTCCTTCAGCCTCAGCTCCGGATACCACCCACAGACCAATGGACAGACTGAGCGGGCTAACCAAACCCTGGAGACGGTCCTCCGATGCGTGTGCTCGACCAACCCAAGATCCTGGTCTACCATGCTACCCTGGGTTGAGTACGCCGTAAACTCCCACGCCGCCTCTGCCTCCGGCCTCTCCCCCTTCGAGTGCTGTATGGGCTACCAGCCTCCATTGTTCCCCAGCCAGGAGGAGGAAGTCGGGGTGCCTTCAGCCGGGGCATTCATCCGGCGGTGTCGCCGTGTGTGGCTGTCTGCTCGCCGCGCCTTGGTTCGGGCGGGTAAGACCATGAAGACCACGGCAGACAAGCGTCGGCGCCCAGCCCCTCACTATCGGGTCGGCCAGAAGGTCTGGTTGGCGGCACAAGACATCCCACTCCGGGTGGAAAGCCGCAAGCTGGCTCCTCGCTTCCTGGGTCCTTTCCCCATCCAAAGAATCATCAGCCCCACGGCTGTCCGGCTCAAGCTCCCGTCCACCATGCGACGGCTCCACCCGGTGTTCCACGTCTCACGCCTGAGGCCTGTTGCCACCTCCCCCCTCATGCCCCCACCTGAGCCTCCGCCTCCTCCTCGGCTCATCGACGGAGGGGAGGCCTACACAGTCAAGTCCTTGCTGAATTGCCGACGGAGGGGCCGGGGCCTCCAGTACCTCGTGGATTGGGAGGGGTACGGCCCAGAGGAGCGTTCCTGGGTCCCGGCCAGGCACATCCTCGACAGAACCCTCATCCGTGATTACCACCAGTCACACCCCAAGCCATAGTTCCAAGCCATAGTTCCAAGCCATAGTCCCAAGTCCAAGCCCAAGCCATAGCCACAGCCCCATAGCCATAGCCCATAGCCATAGCCTCTAGCCATAGCCATTACCATCACCCCAAGCCATAGCCTAAGCCTTAGCCCCAGCTTGCTGGAGAACCAAGTAATCTTGTTTGTGTTCAGTGTTTCTTGTGGTACTGTTTCTTGGTTAGGTGTTTTGTGTCATAGGGTTTTTGTCTTTAGTATTCTCGTTAGTTATTAGCCTTGTAGGATTTGTATTTAGTTTTGTGCGGCTTCATGTATTTTAGTTCTTTGGTGTTTTGTCAGCGTCAGGTGCCGCTTTTGTAAGGGGGGGGTACTGTTGTGTTCTGGGGTTCTGGCCTTTGGCCAGAACAGTATTGCTTATGGTTTTAACAGTTTCATGTATCAAGATTCCATAGTTCATAGTTTCATGGTTCATAGTTCATGTCACAGTTTTTGCATTTCATGATTCCATGTCCATGTTTTTACTTTTCCATGTTTTGTTTCATGCCAGGTCTGCCATGCCACTCCACCGCTTGTCTGCGTTCCGCCCCGTGCCTTCGTTGTTGCACATTTCTGAGCTCTGGTTGGCTTTGGTATTTCCCCTTCCTTCTGTGCTGTGCTGATTCGGGGCTCTCTAAGCTTAATTGGCAATTAACTGTTTTTAAGTTACTAACATTTACTAACACTCACTGGGTGGTGTAATTCTTAGATAGGCACATTACTAATACTACTAATTTAGACAGGAAGTTTATTGTCATGATTCCTGCTTTGCTATTTCAAGATCTTGCTGTGCTTTTCTGTTCTTAACATTCATGCTTGCTTCCAAACTGCATACTTAATTGGTACTTAAGCTGAGCACGCTCATTCTCTTAATGAGCAGGTCATGTCATCCAATCTCTGTCCATGTCTTGATCTTGCCATGCCTCTTGTTTCTCTCTCTCCAGGTGTTACCCCTCATGTCATGATTTCCAAGCCTTTATCTGGATGCGGTGGAAGTTGGCTGGCAGACAGTGTCTCAAGTTTGTTTCTAGTCGCGTCTCATTGCTTGTGCAAGTTTAGCCAAGTTCTTGATTTCATAGTTCCCTAGCATTTCTAGTCTCGTCCTAGCCTCTTGTTTTGTGTACATATATTTATAGTCTTGTTATTTATTTTTCTTGTGCATCTTGCCTGGAGTTTCCAGTGCCTTTTTGTTTTTTGCCTTTTGCATTTATTATTTTATAGCTCTGTGTAGCTTACCTCAGTTTGTTTTTGCAACCCTTGGGGCCAAGTTTTTTGTTGGCCCTCGTGCCTGTTTTGTTTTTGTTTGTAAATAAATCCTCATTCCCCTTTCCCGCATCTGGTGTCACTGATTCCACATCACAGTCGACTTGGCCTACACTGACTGCATGAACCAGGGAACCCTGCTGTTTGTCATCGGACACAGTGGAAAGCAGGAGAAATGAGAAGAGAGGAGCCGGCGGGCGTCATGCCGCGACAGCTGCACTCAGTGTGACAGCGCCGAGGGGTTCGACAGAGCAGGGCTGCATTCTGTACAGCATTCAGGCTCCGTTTCTTTCGCGGAGCATCAAGAGTATATCCACACACAGTCATACAGAGAGACATACTCTCACATGGATGCATCCTTACATTCACTGATGGGCCAAAACATTAAAACTACCAACAGATGCAGCGAATGAGGTTGATTATCTCATAACAACAGCAGATATCAAAGTCGGCAAATTGGTCTAAGACGGTAAGCGAAGACTTGCTTCTTGAATTCAACGTGTCGGATGTGGGAGAAATGGGAACTGAAGGACTTTGACACGGGCCAAATCATTATGACTTGACAAAGTGTGTTGGAGCATCTCTGTGGTAACAAGACTTCTAGGGAGCTCCCTGACAGAAGATGAGAGTATCAGCTGACAGTGGTCCAATGAAGGACAAATCATGAACCGCCGATGGGTTTTTTGACGCCCAAGGCTCATCGATGCATGAGGGCTATGAAGGCCATCCTGTCTGCTCCAAACTGACAGAAGGGAGACTGTGGCTAAAGTCATTGATTATATCAATATTTATGTAAGGTTTGTGTCACAACATACAGTACATCATACCCTGCTGCGTATTGCACTTTCTAGATGGCAGGCCAGTCAAAGTGCCCACAGTAACCCCAGAGCATCTCTCAAACCGCCCCCTATGGGCACCTGAGCTTCAAAACAGGACTGGTGGAGTGAGTGTGACACCCTGGGAAATGTTCTGCTGGGAAACCCTGAGTTTGGAAATTCAAGTGACGTCAGTTTGCCTGAGCTTTTTTGGCAGCACGAGGGGGAACCTTCACTGAAGGAGACCGGTGGTTCTAATGTTGTGGCTGATCAGTGTATGTGTCCACACATCCATACTCTTATACACATGTATAGCTACACTTCTCAGAACAAATTTACTGACTTATTCATTTGCCCCTGCCCTTTCCAATCCCTAACCATAACAAAATTAAGCCAAAACCCTGACCTTAACCTTACCCTAATCCAAACAGTAACCATTACCAAAACCTCTACCAATTACAAACACACACACACGCACGCACACACAAACTTGACAAAATATTTAGTTAAACTCAGTACACAAATCCATGGCATGCCACACTGTATTTTTATCTAAGAGAAATGACCCCATGGCGAGACAGTTTGAGTCTTTCTGAAATCAAGGTTTTTTTTGTTGGATCTGGAGGGATGAGGGCTTTCGGGACTCACGTTGACAGATTCCCGGCCGCCGTATTTGACTCTGATCCGCGGTTCCTGAACCACATCTAAGTTGGTACCGATGACAGTCAGAGGGGTGTGTCCGCTGTCAGAGACAGAAGTTGGGGAAGTGGGAGGGGGTAGTTCAATCAATATCTTGCAAAAACACATTCAATGTGTTTAATAATGTATAGATTGCCATGCTAATGCATGCAGTCATGACTACAGGTGAGCGAAGGCACAGAGCAAAGCTGAGCACTGGCTGCACCTTATACTCAGGATTACATGTACCGTAGAGCAATGCCTAATGAGACATACAGCTTTACAAAATTAATTATAACATTTATTATACACAACTATACTTTATGAAGGCTCTTGGACTCTTCAGCCCTGGATTTTTTGTCCCTGGACTTTTTGTCCCCGAATTTTTAGTCCCCTGGAATTTTTGTCCCCAGACTCTTCGTCCCTGGATTGTTCGTCCCCAATAATACTTTGCCCTCTTCCTGCATGATAACACTAACCCTAACCCTTATATCATGGTGATCTGTCCTTCGTCTGTTTTTCCATCCGTCTGTCAACAACATTGGCACTTTTTTTTATCGTTAGGGGACGAAAAGTCTGAGGACAGGAAGTTCATGGTGACAAAAAACTCGGAGACGTAATGTCCGATGACGAAAAATCCAGGGACGAAAAGTCCTGTAACCCTTTACTTTCACTGATACTTTTTTTTTTCACTGATACTGCTGTGATGGTGTTTACAAACAAACTGTCTCACGGACTATACCTGTATATGATTCATAATTGCCGCAGAACGCAGTCTCATCGCCATCCAAAAAAGCAGTTAATTTTCAGAGGTGTTTTTTCAGTCACTGACAATGATTCTTTTTTGAAATAAATAAAGTCATGTGGTGTGGTGATTGTTTGAAAGAAGCACCATGACAAAGACTCGTTCCCAGAAGACGTCCTTCACCCTTGTTCAGTTTCTAAAATGTCAGTAATTTGCCTGGGTGAATAACCCAAGATCACATCGGGCCAGTTTCACATACACAAATGTCACCTGGTCCGAGGCTAAATGCAATTTTGAATTGTGATTCTCCATACGATATTCATTCCAGACGCCAGTGCAGGGTCAGGTGGTCGGGACGGGGGTCAGGGTTACCTGGTGATGCTCCACTCAGGCTCGATGCGTTGGACAGTGGGGTCCTCGATGTACCTGAAGGCCAAGTTTCCCCTCAGCTGAGCTCGGTCCACTCGAACCCGCACAGGCACTGAGCCCAAACCAGTCAAGGAGGGGGCAGAGACACAAGTAATCTCTGCAGTGGCCCGTCTGTGGAGTCACAGGGGGCAGCCATGTTCAGGATTTTGGGGGGGGGAGGGGGGTGGGCACTCTAACCTATACTACCCATACAAACACCTCTTTCAGGGTTTCACTCTTCACAATTCCTGCACCCATTGAACCTCTGCAAGTCATGACACGATGGCTACCAAATGCTGAGGCATGTAAACAATAGGACTGAGGCATGGCCACAAAATCCGCGGAAACAATTGGTGTCCTTCAGCCTTTTTTTTGCAGAATCAAACCAGTTTGTTTCAGTACAAGTCCAAAATAAGTTTTAAAGGGCGTTGTTTCATGCGGACATGAACGATGCCCAAGGGTCATAAAATTAACACAAAAATGCAATACAAATGAACAAGTATTTCATCATCTCACCTAAGTGCAATTTTCAGGCACTTTCTATGAGCACCTTGGCTACCATCTCACACCTTCATACTAATCTCATCCATCCCCTCGATGGAATAATGAAATTCTCCTGTTCTAGTTGAACATCAAATACCACTGCTAAAATGGCCTGCTGGCCTGAAGGCCTTGTGTTCCCCGTCGCAGAAGTGACCAGAAACATGTGGCAAAAACTGTTTTGATGGCTGAAAATAATGTGGTGCACTGTACCACTAATAATGTGAAGTACAATGACACTGTAGCTCATTGGTCATTGGTTGAACAGAGAGATTGATGAGGGATGGATCATTGTGATATGAGCTAAATATAACCATGGGTCATGAGAGAGATTACAATTTTCATGACTTGTGGATGATGGACGCATCGCCAAGGCATAGTTTCGTGCCCATGGCTGAGATCAACCTAACAAGCCAATAAGAATGTCATATGAATTTGGTGATCCTCCATCAAAGCTGTCAAAAGTTATTGCGAGTACAGTGTTCCTCACATCTTTTTGCTCAGTGACCTTGAAAACTAGGTGAAGGTCACTCATCATTAAACTAGAGCAAGGCCTTCATGAGAGGCATATCTGGTGTGAATTTGGTGATCCTCCATCAAAGCTGTCAAAAGTCATTGCGTGTACACAGTTCCGGGACGGACGGACGGACAGACGGACGAACAGCATTTCTATGTCCCCCGTTCCGCGGGGCGACGGGCGACAATAATTGAGTCAGTGTTTCTTTATGTCAGTGTAAGATGGCTCTAAGCATCAATGTCCAATATCCTTACACTCTTCTCTAACCCTTTTATCAATACATTTTTTGGTAAATACATTCTTTTTCAGATTTCTAAGCCAGTAGTAGATAAAAGAGCTGCTTACAGTGTAAGGGTGACCACCTTGTTCTCAGATTGAGAGCATCCTAATTGGCTTCGTGCTGCTGAGGGACATGGGTGGGGATAGTTTTTTGCTGCTCAAGGGCTGCTTTTTGAGCAAGCAGATGTTCAGGCATCCTCCTCCCTCATTCTGTGTGAGCGAGGACTGACACAATCAGTGCAAGGAAGCAATGGCTGACAGGCGTGTGTTTTGGAGAATCACAACAGCATGTGCTCTCCTGAGATGGCAGCATGAGTCATGTATGAGCATGCTTGTTCAGGCTCCTGATTGGACGTTCCAAGTTTGGGTGGGACAGGAGATGCCCAATTAAAAAAAAAATAATAATAATCTACAGAGTTTATTATTATCAGAACGTTCAGTTATCATTCTAATTGTTATCATTCTAAAATTCTAAACACGTTTGGGACCCCATATCTTCAGTGTTTAAACAGTCATTGTGCTGTTTGCAGACAGGTTAAAGGATTTTGCTGAGAAATTCATAAAGCATCACATCCTGTTCCTGCAGTAGTGAAGGGTGGGGTGGGTGGTCTCTAGTACTACTGTATAAGGAACAGACAGGAGTCTCGTCAGTCTAAGATCTAAAAAATTAAGACCGAGACAGATAGCAAGAAGGATGGGGAGAGATAGACCAAGGGACCTGCGCATTTCTGTCCACAGTCAGTTAAAGAATGGAAGAGAGATATGACTCTGGATGTGGACGTGTTTTCCCTGTGACTAAGTATCAGTTCCAGCACGTAGAGGCCCACTTGTGCCTAATCACATCTCAGGGAACTGAGACAACCAATCTGTATGCTGACAACACAAGCATGCCAAATTCACAATGAAAAAGTAAGGAGATTACGAGAGCAATCTTTGGTAATAGCGCACTCAGCTTACAGCTGAAGCAAATGAGAGAATTAATGCAGATGAGCACCCACACCTTGGCAAGAGAAAACCACGGAGTGGCCCTACGATAATCCAGTATTATGGATAGGTTTCTTACAATTCAGTAGAGGGTATCGCCAATACAAAAAAAAAAGCCCAGATGTTGCATTCGTGCCTCGTTTCAGATGCATTATGGGATAATTCGGTGACTCATTTGCTTCCGGTCTCTGCAGAGCCCAACAGTAACAGAACTGTAGTCATTAAGTCCATGGCTCGATACTGTGAAGCTGCCATTTGTTTGTCGAACGAAAATAATCGGAAAAAAACTTCAGAAACACCCTTGGATGAGTGACTTATACGCACAATGACCGTATATATGTATGCATGCAATATGCCCCAAATTTTAACTAGCTAATGGTAAATGATTAATGTGATCTTGGCAATGTTCTGGAAGTGAGTGAGTTCTAGATATAGCAAGATATTTTGCCGAAAGCGCTACATCCAGGCATTTTTTTCATTGCAGTGTCTAGAGCAGAGGTGGGCAGCGATGGCCGTATCTGTTCCTGGTTTTCACACCAACGTCTGGTCTTTAATTAGATGATTGTCTCAATTAGCCAAACCATTTTATGAAATCTGACATTTCATGCGCATTTCTTTAAATTATCATGAAACTGCAAAGACTAGACTTGTCTCCCTTCATAAAACATTTTCCTTTGATCGAATCATAGCGAAAATCTATATTTGTGCATGCAATCAATTAACTCAATTAGTCAGGGTAATTGATGGGAATAAAAACCTGCATACACACCGGCCCTCCAGGACCGTGATTGCCCACCCCTGGTCTAGAGGTACGGTAGTTTTATGGGTACGGCTGTCTATTTGAAGGGATTCGGATATGGATTATGGTTAGGTTTAGGTTTAGGTTTAGGAGAGTAATCTTCCTTTCCCAAATTTCCCCTTATGTGGGCCCTTTGGGAAAGAAAAGTTTGTTCAGTCCATTCAGTGTTCTGGAGCCTTTATACAGGAAGAATTTGGTCCCTCTTGTGGTGAAGTATTAAGTGTATTTGTCAAGTCCTCTTGGGAACAAAGTGTTTAGTTTTGTGATCCAATGTTTTTCTGTCCTACGTCTGTCCTCCGGTGTCCAGTTGTTATTTGTCTAGTGCCTCAAGTCCATGGGGAAGGAAGTGAGCAACTAGGTGTGTGTCTGTGTCTCTATGATTTCTAATGTTACATATGTGTTGTGCTAATCTAGTTCTGATCTTGTTACCTGTCTCTCCTACATATTTTATGTCACAGTGGTTACACTTAATGAGATATATGCATTGTTTTGTATCGAGAGTGAGTGTTTGTTTGATTAGGTATGTTGTGTTTGTTGTGTTGTTCTTGATTATTGTGGCTTGTTTGTAAAATACTGGGTGTTGTTGATGTACCGTGTTGATTTCTGGCAATTTTCTGTTTACCAGATGGTCCTTGAGGTTTTTTCCTCTTTTATATGCCGAGATGATTCTGTAGTCCTGGAGTATGTCCGTGTTCCGTAGGGATCTGTTTAGAATTTGCTTAATTTTAATGTTTGCTGCTTGGTTGAATGCTGAGTAGGTTGTGATGAGTGGGATTATTTTCCTCGGCTCTTGTGGTCGTCGTGGTTAAGAAGTTTTTCTGGCTCTGTCTGAGGAAAGATCTAGGTTTAGGCTTAGGGTCAGGGTTAGGGTTAGAGTTAGGATCAGGGTTATGTTAGGGCAGAGTTTGAAATTGGGACTGCTGTACCTCTCTACATTGAAATGCATTGTAAAACTGCCGTACCCGTAGCAACTGCCTTTTTTCATATTGGCGATACCCTCTATTGAAGCCAATGCACAGGTCAAGACTGTGAAGACCAAGTCAAGATACTGCAACGCAGGTTGCCAGATTTGTCATTTGTCAATAAAGAGGACCAATGAACAGCAGGACTTTTATCGCCAATGAGGAGCTCTGCTGGATTCGAGAGCAGAGCAGTCAAGGGCAGGTTTGCGGTCATACGAATTTCAGATAATGGAGTCATTGAGACAAATTCATTACCAACTCATTTATTACGTCCTAAGCTTTGGCCCAAAAGCCAGACATGGCACACAATTAAGTGAAAACATCACTCTGCTTGTTGAAAAAAAAAACATTCTGCTGATTTCTAAAAAAGGCCTCATCTTACCTCATTTGAGGATGCTAAATTAAAAAAATGCAAGGAAAAACTTTCTATCATGCATAGTTTTTTTTTCACAAAAAAGATTGAATATTTTCCTCATTATGTTGTAGCTTTTTCCACAAAGTCTGTAATTTTCTCTCACTGTTTGAGTGATGTGAAACACGCACAGATGTAGCAGAAAACATCTGGATCATGTTTGTATTTTCTTCTGTCGGGGGCCATATTACTCAGCCTGAAATCAGGATTAGGCGTAAAATAATGTCTTTAGAATCATTCATACATGTGAAAATCAGCCAAGAATTGAACTAATAGTTCTCACCTGGCTAGGGGGAAGATAGAAATCATTTCTTTGAGGCAGTTTTTCTGGTGATTCAGGGATGATACAAGACTCCTAACCCGTACAAGTGGTTGTCAAAAGTGACAAAACTATGAAATGCACATCATACATGGTAAGAAAATGTGACATTCTAGAGCAATACGAACACTATTTTGGGAATCAGCACCCCAAAATTAGATGCAAACTAGTATTTTATTCAGAAAAAAAATGATGCAGGGCAGTAAAATCAGACTCTCTAGTCCAACTCAAACACACCTGGCGACCCAACTGACAACAGTGGAGTGCAACGGAGAGGAGAGAGGAGAGTGTGTGATTCACGAGCCACTTTCTCACCTATAAAACTCGCAGGTCTGGTTCCCAAACTTGACCTCCACATTACTCCCAGCCCCCAGATTCTCCCCCAGGATGGTGACTCTGGTGCCGCCTGACTCAGGTCCCCGGCTGGGAGAGAGCCCTCTAACCGCAGGTGTCTGCAAATAGGAAAAAAAATCACAAATAAAAAAAACACAAATAAGGCACAGCAATGACTTGATAAGCATCGGTCCATTACCTGCACAGCCTTAAGTCTGATTCATGCTTCTTGCGGTCGGAGCGGTCAGCACGGCCCACACGTGAAATGATGCACTTGCGGCCAGGGCGACAGAGCGCGGAGGGTCCGCGGAGGCTATGTACGCCGAGCCGCGCACCTGGAGGATTTTGTAACAACGCGGCAGGTGTCGCACAGACCGCGTTGCAATGATTGGCTAGGCTTCAGGACTCCGAAGTACGTATACTGATTAAAATTAAAAATGGAAAGCTTTAAAGAAAGGCCAGCTGAACATACAAACAGCTGAAAATACATATGACTTCAAAGGCATGGAAGGAGATCGGAAATTTTCATCAGACGTGTATAAGATAAAATGGAAAACCTTTCGCAAGCGGTTTGTGAAAGCACGAAAAAAATGAAGGGGAGGAGTGGAGAGGCTGGCGGAATCAGTGTATCGGCAATATTTACATCATTGTCTTGGCTCATGCTGTTTATAAAACTTAGGGAGACAAAAATCAAATGTCTATGCAGCGCTCTGTTTAACCCAAGGTTTTCCGTATTTATCGTATTTTGAACGTATTTATCACAGAAATTAGATTCAGTCGCGCAACTGTAGAGCAGGTCCATTCTTGGAGCCACTTTGACTGCATCAAGCATGAAACAACTCGACGTGCGTGGGGACCGTGCGTGCCGTCCGCACCGCTGAAACCGCGCCGACCGCAAGAAGCATGAATCAGGCTCAATGCAGGGGCTGGGTGTGCAGCCGCAACATATCCCAGCATGGAGGAATGGGCTCATACACACAGGCGTCAGGCTTCCAGTCCACAGCAGGTAGCTGCGAAGCAGTTCCTCTCTGTTAAGGGAGTCATACAAACTGCATATTTCTGAATGGTCTAACGGACCAATAAATGCTTTGCTCTCTTCCTGTATTTCCGTCACAAGAGAATTCTGGGCCATACAGTCAGTGTTTTGTGTTTATATTGCTGGTTTTTAGGTGGCCTGTCAGGACACCTTAGATCATTATGATCCGTCCGTCATCCGTCCATACATCCGTCTGTCAACAATGGTGGTGCGTTTCGTCATCATCAGACCTAGAAAGTTGAATTTTGTACGCAGGTGTGTCTACACGAAGACGAAGAGTTCTGGGACACAGAGTCCTCGGGCACAATGAGTCCGAAGACGAAAAGTGCACGGGGGCGAAATTTCCAGGGATGAAAAATTCAGGGACTAAAAATCCAGGGAAGAAACGCCCTGTAATCCTCTGCATGGACACACACATCGGGTCATCGGATCACAGGCAGCATCTCACTATACAGCATAACTGCAGCGGCTGTTGCATTTTTGTGCAGATTACCCAGGCTTAATGAGCACAGCGGCACACACCACTGACGCTCCAATCCATTAGATCACAGCGAAACATTCCCCATGGGGCCACCAGAACTGCCTCAGTCGCCATTCATTGGCTTATCAGGAAAAAGAGCTAAATGTCAGACGGCATTATTGTCAGGGCTAATTAAGTAATGGAGGTCAGGAAGAGACACGGCCCTTATTGTTCACCTCTGCTATAAATCAAAGGCAATCCGATGATGCCAGTGCAGCAAAACGGTTATGACACTGGCCAGTAACCGAGAGGCTCCTGATTCTATTGCGAAGTACCGCAGTGTTTCAGTACCTGACCAAAACGGCTGTGGTATGAATGTATCCAGCTGTATGAGCAATATTTACAAATGTGAACATTATGTTGCTCTGCAGAAGGACATCTGCTATTTGGAAAATGATTTAATCTTCGGTATCACACTCAAATGTGACCCATTTGGGCTCCAGATGGAAACTCTTATCAGCGTTTGCGAACTCCAAAGATAAGATAAATCTGCAACTGATGACTCTTGAGAATACTGACCTATTTTCAGCAAAATGAGATGATAGTTTTTGGATTGGTGATTATATTATCATGGAAATATGACACCAAATTTTCAGAAAGTGTGTCTTCATCTCTCGCAGCCACATTAATGGCTCATTTTTTCTCTCCAAGTACAGGAAAATGTGAGCATGACGGTACCATGAAGGAGTAAAGCTGGGAGGATCGAGCGCGGAGATCAGCTCCACACTCCCCGATGCACAGCTGGACCGGCCCCGCGCTCGTCTCCGGAGGTGCAGCGTCCATCTCACAGACGATCCTGCCGCAAACAAACACACATACACACACGCACACACACAAGTAAATGCATACGTGCACACAAACACACATACACACACAAGTAAATGCACACGTGCACACAAACACACATAGAGTAGACCACATTAATTTAAATTTTAGTCTTCTCTGGCTCAGCGTAAAACATATTGAGCATATTCGACATTAGTATACTGGACATAAAAATGAGTCATCGCCCAGTAGTAATTCAGATACAGAGGTTCAGAGTTGAAACTGCAAATCATCCAACGCATGCCTGCTGATTGGGTGCCAGACAGAGCCAATCTGGCAAGCTTAGTTGGGCTAAAAGGCCTGTTCTTGCCATTCATGTTATGTTATGTCATGCATCTAGTGATGCTCTGATTCAGACAATTTTCTCTTATGAGACAGAGATCAACAGGTGTCTTGGAGATCATTCTAGAAGCACAGATCTGACATCCCAGCAGCATCATTCAATTTGGCTAAGGCTCTGCGTTCTCTTTCCAAACTTACATGAGTCTTTGAGGATCCTTTGGAAATGCTAAAAAAAAAAAGAATCTTCAAGTGATTCTGTGAAAAGTAGTGCTGTGGATAAACAAGTGCCCTGAGACCAAAGAGACTGGAGTCTCAGTCCCACTCATCACGCACTCTATGGAGTCACCACAGCATCGCACAGCTGCTGACAGAGTCTCCAGGGGAACCAGCTGTCTGAATCGCCAGTCATTTTAATTAATAAAGCGGCCTTGGCAGTTTATTTCACCAATATAGCATGACGCAAGATAAGAAAGTTGTTTCCCTATTCAAAGAGCACTGTTCAGTGAGACGGGGCCCAGAGAAATGAATCCCACTGTACGACACTGTACCCTATCAGCACCCAGCATTGAACAATAATGCTAAGTACAATAATGCTCAACTACACTGCCAGTCAAAAGTTTTTGCACACCTTAAGACCTTGTCAAGTCTTTATCTTACATGTATGCTTGCATCAAAGAAATCACTGGAACCCAATACTTGTTTATTAAAAATAATACATTTACAAGAAAAACCCACAAGGATTCCAGCACATGTGATTGAAATGATCAGCTGGTTATCAGCCCCCTGAAGCTGCTTGATAATGAGTAGATCTTTTGAATCACCTGTGCTGGAGCAGGGAGAGATCTAAAACACACAGAACAGACGGTTCTCTAGCAGAAGTTTGAGAGGCACTGGATTAGACCATCGTTACGGGTCTGCTGAAATATTGACAACATGACTGATCCTGGTTTTCCTTAATTTGTGTCGTTATATACATGGTTTACACACTGGGCTTCAGTTTTCCTGCCTTTCTGTTAAACAACAAATATGAGACTATTACACAAGAACAAAATATAAAAATTGTAACAATTACAGAAAACATTGGGGTGTGCAAAACCTTTTGACTGGTCGCGTACACGTACAAGGCTTCAAGACCACAAACTTTCACACACAAAAATGTACAGACAGACCCATACATTTGTCACCAGTTACACAAATTTTGCCATTAATAGCTTGTTACAGCATAATCTTGATGTTATACATTTATTTTTATCTATCCAGGTCGCATCGAAACAAACCTCCCCAATGGACTGGTATTAAAAAAAAAAAAAACGTTCGAAAAGGCTTGTGACAAGCTGCCACACAGATTATGCTTTCAACTTCATTAATTTTGTACTTTTCGTGAATTTCAATATTGCAAAGTGCTCAGCTAAATGACTAAGAAGCAATATCATGCGTAATAAAACATAATAACCCCACTCGGGTATAGATACAAAATACAATCAAACCGCAGGACAATAAAAAAAGGTTTCGTAAGTAAATAAAAACAGAAACAGTAATGAAGCCACAGGGTGGTTAATAAATTATTTTCATTGAAGCTACAGTCATAAAGTTCCGGGCCTCGTGAGATCACCAAAATCATGAAGATGAGTGATTAAGTGCCTTGGGCCATAAATCATAGAACGTCCTCCGTGCTGCATTTTTACCTTTCAGGATCCAGGCAGACAGAGGACACAGTTTATGAGTTAAAAGAACGGCAACGTATGTTTGACGTCTGTCAGTTTTAGTCTCAGAGACGTTAAATCTCTTTTTTTCTCTCTCAAATATTAACCTGTTTTAAATTACCATTTGCTTGGTTCTTACCCCACTGTAAACTCTTCAGATGAGTCAAGCTGTCTCATACATCAGAAATATTTTGGTCTAATTTAGCATAAATAAATAAATAAATAAGTCATAAAAATAAGAAATAATACAAAAATACAGTACTAGCTAAGATTAGCTGAAACATATTTTTTGTGAGTTTCGCAGGACCTTCACTTTATTCCACGCGCACAGACACACTATTAAAGTTCATGAACACATTTCCGTTCATTGCCATGCATTCTTAATGGTCCCCTCTTATGCAGCCAGGTTCCCCCTTTTTATTTAATTTACATGCACATATTCACTACAAAACAATCCATTTTTACATTACATTAACTTGCGTCAGTTCACATTCGGTGCTGATTTTTTCCATGATTACTTTTGGTAAATAGGTACTGCCCCTTTAAAAATTTGACATCAGGTCAGATAATGTCATAAGGAGATTATGGCTCAGTTAGTTCACTTTTGCTGGTATTTCTAAACTAAACTAAATACTGCACTATACATGTATGGTGTTTACTTGCTCAGCTGTGCCAAAACTTTGCGATGTGTTTGTCAAACTTTCTGCGTGAACAATGCCAAAATAGCACATTGTTGGTGGATAAAGTAGCATGTTGTCAGCCTCCAAGTCTTTCCCAAAGAAGACAAGGAATGAAAATTTTAACAGCTGAAGTTAAACTGACGCAAGCAAAGTGGGACAGAGCTAGTGAGCACAGCACTCACTTCGGCGAGAAAGCTTACAAGAGGAGTCCACATTCGGACTTTGACATAACCGAGGCTTTATTACCCAACAACGATCAATCTTAGAGTTACTCAGCATAAACTAAAAATATTCTGCAGTCGAAGCATAAAATAAAGCTTGAGTACCTTAACTGATTTGTCTGTAATTCGAGGCAGACATTTCCCTCAAGCACAAAATAAGAGCCAACTTCAAATCTAGCGTTGTTCTACGAGGGCAGTGTTTTAATTTGTTTAATATTGTACATACGCTATAACATAAATGTATTTATTTATTTTTGTCATAATTTTCTGTTATTTGTTGTTTATTCATGCATTTCTTTGCCATTTTTGTGACTATTGCCCGATTTACGATACTGTTCATTATTTTCATGTCATTTGTTGTTTTTTTTTTCCCCCTGTTACTGTAGGCTTAAAATATCACCATTCAAGTCCCATTTATATATATTTTTTTTTTTTTTTTGGGAGTTTTTCTCCGTTATTGTGACAGTACAGTAGAGGTATGGTTAGGAATGTAGGGGAGAAGAGAGGGGATGACATGTAGTACGTGACCCGGGCCGGGAATTGAACCCGGGTCTCTGCCAGAGGGACTAAGCCTCTGTTCATGGTGCCCGCATTAGCCCAATGAGCTGATCCGGTGTCAGCAAGAGGAAACCATGTGTTAACTAGAGGCACTCAGAGAGTGCAAACCTCCGCCAAGGCAGCACAATCCAAATGTGCATGAGTGAGAGCAAAGTTGAGTTATCACGTGTGATAGGATTGCAAGATGGCTGCTGTGGCGGCCATATTGTTTCACTGATCGCGGTCAAAATCAACAGGGTCCATTCTTGATGTAACAGCAATCCACCCACAAAATTTCAGACAAAAACGTGCATTGCTTTTTGAGTTATGTTTTTCAAAATCAGAAAAACAAACAAACAAACGGCCGAAAACATAACCTCCGCCCCAACTTATGATGCATTTACAATTATAATTCTCAATCCAGTCACAAGACAACTCGCGTTTCTTCATCTCTCAGCTATTTTTTTCTTTCAGTCAGCCACAACTGAGAGAGAATTTTACAATTGGTGACCCTGGCATGAAAACATGTTCAGACACATAGGGTGAGATTTATTAGCCGACAGTTGAAGTTTCTTTTGAGGGAATGCTACAAAATAGGTAAGGTAGGCTAATATTAAAAAAAGACAAAGAGAAAAATTATTAAGACATACGTAACTTTCTACGCGTGGTAGGAAGTGCTCAGCAATCTAGGATCATTTCTGAGAAGGTCTTTAATTACGATACTTCCTGGAAACACTACAGAAACCTAAAAAGCTTCATAACACAGACTTTACGATCATCAACGCCTTAAAATGCTTTGGGAATTGAGGCCCAGTCTCTTTTAACATTTGTTCCACTGAGATTGCATCTGGCTCCACTGACAGTCTCCAGTACTGCTTACCCCAACAATGTTGCTATGATCACCCAATGTTACCAGAGAAATTTTTTGAGGTTCCCAAATCACTTACTTATTTCCAGTTACGTCCTGAAGTGGCCATTTTTAGGGGAAGTCAATGTCAAATATGCATTTGATAGAGAATTGCCAACATATAATTGCTTGCAAAATAGCAGCTACGAGCATCAAAGTTTGCCGTTAAAATGCTCCTTCACAAAGCTGTGTTGCTGCTGGACCATGTATTAAAGGGCTCCAGTTCAGACTCACTGTTCAGCGGTGATGTACGAGTCCTCCTGTGGGGTACAGCGAACCCCTGCCACCTGCACGTTCCCCAGCACCTCCGAGAGAGACAGGCCCAGGTTCACTCCTCGAATCGTCACCAGAGTGCCCCCTTCTGGAGGTCCGGCCAGCGGCGTCACCTGCAGGCGGCGTGTGCACAGTGCAGTCCGTCAATATACAACATGAACAGTGGCACGGTTTTCACTTCCTGGCGCATTGCTTTTGGAGACAGTCAGTGTGCGTTTATGATTTACCTCCTTGACTGATGGATGAAGGAATCACAGCCTAGTCTTTTAACGGTGTCGCGGCACGAATGTTTACGAGCCGCTCTATACATTAGGGCGGACTGCCAAGGAGGATGTGGGAAATGGAAGATTCAGGAAAAAGACGGGCAGAGACCGAGCAATCACTTTGTCCAACCGCCATAAAATGAAAATGAAAAGAACCGAAAAGGATTGGCACAGACAGATCAGTCTGGGCATAGAGATAGAGATTTAGAGAAATAGAGACAATGCCAAGCAGATAGAGTCCAATACGCAAGACAGAGATGAAAAAGAGTCATTCATTCTGAAGACTGAAAAACTATGTCCTTCTGCCAGACAGTGAAGTATGCAAGATAGAGAAGAGGCTCGTGAAAGATGGAAGACAAAGGAATGATGCAGGGAAGGGAGAGAGAGAGAGAAGCAGGGCTGCTCGCACACGCACACACACACACACACACACACACACACACACACACACGCACACGCACACGCGCGCGCTTCCCAAACTCTCTGAAGATCACGGTAAATTCTCGTATTTCAAAAACATTAAATCACGGATTCGGAGCTGGGAAAGTAAGGAAAGTGAGAGTGTGTAAGGGGGAAGGGAAGATAAGAAGGGATCAGGGGAGGGGGAGGGGGGGGGGACTGAGATGGAGGGTCCTGCCTGTGGTCTGTTTTCTCTGAGATAAGGGGGGAGGGGGGGCGTCATTCATGGAGCAGCCAAATATCATCAAGGGGGAAATTTACTCCAACTCTGGGTCTAGCCGAGGTTGCGGGTTGTCAGGTTTGAGGCTTTGTCTCCAAATCCCGGTATCACAACCTCAACCCCCCCAAAACCCCCCCCCCCCCCCCCCCCTCCCCCACTTTGGACTACCGCTAGCGCAGGTTTTGAATCCCGTTCGGGCAACAGTGTTCATTGGCTGCATTGCGCGAGGTGCGATGGGGATGGGATATGGATGAAGTCCCTGCGCTCAGACGCTGCTCGTGTTGGGCCTGTGTTGCACCAGACGCTGCCATGTGTGCAGCGGGCCGACGGCACAGGGGGCAGCATCAACACTTCCGTTTGTTTGCTGTTCTCTCGCAGTTGGAGTTTGGCTGGTGTAAATATATCCATACGGCTGTGATTATTTACGCCCAGTCTCTTTCTCCCTATCTGCCTCAGACTCTCTCTTCCTCTCTCACTCACTCACACACACACACACACACACACACACACACACACACACACACACACACACACACACACACACACTCTGTTTCTCTCGCTATCTCTTTTGCTGTCTCTCCCTCTCTCTTTCTCTCGCTATCTTTTTTGCATTCTTTCCCTTGCTCTCTCTCTCCTGCGCTCTCTCTCAGCACACATGCTTAGACGCAAACATACGCACGCAGACCCACAAAAGCATGCCAGCGCGCACAGATACACACTCTCATACACACAAACACACACACACACACACACACACACACACTTGCACAAAGTTCCCACGGTATGATTAAGCGCAATTAGTCCCCAGAGATGCTTCAGTGATTATTTAAAAGCGGCAGAGTTGTAAGTACTTTAGAAATGCATCAACGGCAGCATATTATTCAGCCATATCCCAGCTACAGTCCAGTCCAGGAGAATTTGAACGTTGGCATAGTAAGGAAAGGGCTGCATTGCCTACATGGTACATGCAATATTGATGTAAACACACTCAGAAATAAAAGATAACTGTTAGTGCCTCAACTGCGTATTCATTCACTTAAAATTTTCACATTAGTGTCATCCACTGCACTGACATACAGTCCAAAACACATAAATTGAATCAGCATTCAAATACTCTAGAATGACAGAGCTTACGTGTAATTCCAATTCAAGGCTGACGCTCAGTGCCATGATATTCTTTAGAGTAGCAGTTTTCAATCTTTTAAAGCCTCTTAAGCTCTCTCTCCCCTGTCCATTTTAACAGGCATTACATTACAAGTAATTCAGCTGACACTTTCATCCAAAGTAATTCACAGTTTGTTTGATGAAGCAGAGGCCAATCCCAGAGGAACAGTATTTGGCTTAACAGCCTTAATCGAGGGCCCAAAACCAGCACTGCTCTTTTTGTAGCCACACTGGGACTTGAGCCACTGACTATTCGAACCCTATTCAAATGTGCCAGCCACTGCACCATACGCCGCCTCCACATACACAGTCTCCCACCGGAGGTCTGTGCGCCCGCCTGTTCCTGGAAAGTTCTGTCCTGTGCCTCCCCGCTCCCCTAAACGTGTAATTTTTTTAACCCGCAATACTTTTCTTTTTGTTCTGCGTCCCGTCCTCAAAAAGGCTAATCATGTTTACTTGAGGCTGTCTTTATTTGTTGTCTACTTCAGAAGGAAACCGGTTTCGGTTAAGGCACTGCGCTGCAGCGCAGAGGTGACTATCACGTCGCGGGTTTGAGCCCCAGTCGTACCAGCCAGCAGTGGTCGGCAGCTTTTTCAGAGTAGTGCCCAATTGGCTATCGCGCTACAGGGTTTCAAATTGGGAATGGACTGCCGGGTATGGGATGCAAACAGCTTTGTTCGTTGCTCAAGCGCCTCCTGTTGGCCAGACGGGCGCTCGTCAGGAAGATTCTGGGTTTGTTCATGTCTGGGTATCCTCCGCCCTCATTCTGAACTTATGAGGATTCAACCAATGAGTGTATAAGAAGCAGTGGCTGACGGGGACGTGCTTCGGAGGAGAGTCGTGAACTGTCTTCACTATCCTGAGTTGGCAGCAAGGGGTTCGCATACGAGCAAGCCTTGTACATAGTTCACCAATTGGGCATTCCAGATTCGGGTGGGATTGGAGATGCCAAATTAAAAAAAAAAAAAAAAAGTTAAATAGGCAGCATAAATCTACAAAGAAAAATTTAGGCTAAACTACGGGGTAAGGCTGCCGTCAAAAGATTCTTGCTTGTACATGTAAAAATCTGTGCACATATTTAAAATGTGTGCATATTAGTCTACGTATAAATGTGCATAAATAAACATTTTGTGAACTCTTGTTTAAGTTAAAGTATAGCCTACCTAGAATATATAGTGTGTATTTTCTCGGTGAGAATACAACTCATGAAGTTACAACTTCACAAAATTACGAATACGGATTGCAGTTTTATGGGTGTGTTTTTCTTCATTATAAATTCTAATCTGACAACCGTGACATAACTGTCAAAACCCTGACACGAGGTCACAGGTATTATGTATCGAATGGAGGATAACATCGGTTCCACAAACTACAAATGCGTCCTTAGTTCAAAAGTGGATTTAATTCATAAAGCATGGGACTCATGAGTTGGACTCATTTCATTCATTAAACAATGGGACTACAGTACGTCAATGACTGTTTTGCCTCAGTCGCGTACTTACACATCAACAGCCCCAGTCTCACCTGGGCTCAGGTGCAACTGCAACCCCTTCATCCCCGGTATTTCTGTTCCAGGGAATGTGTAAGTTTGAAGACAGATGAATATTTTTTTGCATCGTCTTTTTAGAAATGTCCTAAACTGCTGTGAGAAAACCTTGTTGACCATTCATTTTATGAGCGCCCGTTGTCGGTGTAAAAGTTACCTACAGCGAAATGAGGACCTTTCAACCATTATGTTCCAACTTTTGTCTCTTACTTTTTGTGTTCGCTTGCAGCATGAGTCAAGGTTCATCCTCTGGCATAGAAGGAAACCACAAACCCCACCGTATTGTCAGTGATAATATCTACAACTGAACTTGTTGGTCTTGCACCAGCATAGATATCAGATGTTGACTTTAATATGTCGCAAATGACTTTAATATGAAACCCCAAATCATAAAAAGTTGGATGGCATGTTAAATCAATATCCTAAATGAAAGCGATAATTTACAAAATCAAGATAATTTACAAATCATCTACTGTATTCAAGACAATGTAACAGTACATCAATCAACGTTTTACCGCAAGTATTGTTACTGCTTATGCGAAAAGCACTTTCCAATTTTGATTCTTGCGACATATTTTGAGAAAAGTTGGGACGGTTAAGTATTTACCTCTTTGGAATGTTGCCACAACTTATCACAGCACTTAATAATCATTTAGCTTTTTAAAGACACGCGCGGCTAAGTGCTTCAGAAGTGATTTTCCAGAAAACAGGTTTTTAGGTGAACAATGAAATGGGGTTTTCATTTTCACATTTTGCATTTCAAAATGTGCTACAAGCTCTCTACTGGGGACAAATGGGGCCTGTATGCCAGTCCAGCACCCACTTCCTTCTCGTCCGCAGCCCTGTCACATCCTGTCTTTCTTTATTGTTTCCCCCCACAATCCAGCCATCCATGTCTGTCTTTCCTTCAGTTTCCCCTGTTGGTTCTTATTTTGTGCATCACTCTTCCTTTACTGCTTCCACTTGCACCAGTTTCCTATTATTGTTAGGAATACAATACATGTTGTTGCATGTATTTATCTTCCTGGTCTGTGTCTGTTGCTGGATTGTTCCTCTTCATTGTGCTCAAAGTTTGTTCAGTCGAGTGCTCTGAATCCTCCGTCCGCAGTGAAAGTACAGAAAACCGAGTAACGGTTCAGGGACTCCTCCCTGTGCTGTGGCTCAGAGCCCTGGAAGTAAAGTGTGCACAGTCCAGCGTGTCCTGTCGCCCACTGATTGCCTTCCCAGCACAGGCCTCAAACCTGCATTTTCGGTTGTTGCCCCCCGTCTGTGGATTTTAAATCAGAATTAAAGGCACATATTTTTCCTCTTGCTTTTAGCTCAGTCTGAGGCATTGCCTTGGTTTTCAGTGAAGTTCACTTTTACTGATGAATGCCTGCTGTTTTATTGTTTTATCCATCTATTTTTAATACTGCCCAGCCTTATTATTCAATTTTATTTATTGTATTTTTTTTTTTTACTTTTGCTTCTTAATATGGTGCTATGTTTTTAGCCTTCCCATTGTTTTGGTTTCGTTTGTTTTTGCTTCTTTATCTTGTCTGATGGATTTCTTTTGTTTCTGCCTCTTCTCTAAAGCACTTTGGGTCAAACTTTAGTTGTTTTTAAATGTGCTGTATGAATTAATGGACTTGACCTGACTTGACTTGACAGTCTCTGACCACGGCTTGCCTCATCCCCTTCGATGCTGTTAGCCCCCCGCCTGATGCAAAACTCCCTCAACCATTCTACTATACTGGTCTTCAGAGCCTTTTCAGTGTTTTTTTTATTTTCAGTTTGTGCAGTTATCAATATGTACAATACATTCTGCCATTAACTTACCAAAATTCCATGCCCCAGTGATGAGGAGGAGGTGTTTGAAATTTACTGTCCTATTTACTTCCATTGAAAAAGCTACAATTTCACATAAAAATAAATAATGTGTGTCAAATCCAAAGTTTCCAACATACCATGAGATTTACACACTCAATAATAAATGGGTCTGTTTCTGATAGTCATTTCCATGGTTGGTTTTTGTGCAATTATCATTTTTAAACCATTATAAACACAAGGTCCTTTGACCTTAATCAAAACCTCAATGCATCACTAGACATTCTCGCATTGGTCTGACCTCCGAGCGGGGATAAGTCTGTTCCGGACTTAAACTCAGCAGTTCCATCGTGATACTATGTAGCTACAGTTTGTTGTCATGACTTTGAGCAGCACAGCAAAATAAAAATACAACCAAAATAATGAAACACTTTTTGGTAAAAATCTACCAATCCATTCTGAGGAAAAAAAATCACTTTACAAACACATATGTAGTATTGGTTGGGTTCTTCGAAGTTTACAAATTGTGTATTCTGCGATATAGACAGGCACACTGAATGGGGAGGTAAATTTCAGTAAATTTCCTTTTCGTCACAGAGGCATAGAATCTTGGTGAGTCAATCGCAAAATGAATTGTTCACATGGTTAACAGCACATTAAGCCCTATATTGAAAGTGGTGAAAATATTGCTTTAATGCCAAGAAATTCCCCCAGATTCGGTGAATATCTTTATTGTGTGTAATACAATGTATACTCAGCCAAAATAAAAACTTCACACTCGTTTGGAGGTCAATAAGTTGAACATACAAGAAATGAGGCTTTAAATAATGATTTTATCTAATTCTGTACTCATTGCATCCTAAAAATAATGTCCATAATGTAACCAGTTCCACCGGAAATGCTAAAGAAATGTCCAAGAGTAATAATGGTAAGTTACAAATTGAATAAGCGCAGTGCGCAAGCAATTACATATGGTTTGGGCAGTCACGGAACCTCTAAACAATTCATTCCTACTGGACGTTGCAGTGACAAATCGATTATGCGAATGATGTAAGACAATTTGTCAGTCTTCTGCTTATGATGTCACACGTGGGCTACCAGAACGAGGTCGGTCAGCAGTGGTGCCAGTTTGTTGGAGACGTGTCCGAAGATCATGGATAGTCCGTCGACTGCATCCCATAACCCTTGCAACGTCAGTGACGGACGTTTCCGTATTCAGCATGCCAATGGCACCTTCTCGCTGAACATTTGACAGCCATGGCATTGAAAATCAACGAATAATTAACTGTAAAAACTTGTTTTTCCGAAATGTCACTCTAACTTGCTAATGTGAGCTCAGTTGCACATCTCTCATATGGTCACGTGACTAGGAACACAAGAAAACATGGTTTTAGCTTGAAGTACGCTCGCACGTGCTACGTACCTGTGCACGTCGGAGTTGATGTGTGTCATGATGTCTTTGACAACGCATTTACCCCTAGTGATAATAAAAACTCTTTTATTAAAAGTTTCAAGAAAATATTTACAAATTTATGAGTGTGAAGTTTCTTTTTTGACTCAATGTAGAAAACGACAAACCCAAATGCTTGCTATCTTTCTTTGAGGACTAATGTTTTTAAATCAATGAATGATTCTGGCAATTTTTTGGAATTGGCAATCCTTGGCCTATCATTGCTCCTGAAGGATGAGCCCTTTACTGGATGCTGGCATGGTACCAAATCATGATTATTGTTATGAATTTTCTTCAACATATTGAGATTCCCCCATCCTCAAGCAATTGGAGAGAGACAGATTCTTGAAAAAGGAAAAATAAGGCTTTATTGTGTCATGTTGAAAGATCCCTCACAAACTGCAAGACGAACTCCCCTGTAGAACTGCTCGTTTTCCTCTTGTGCACACCGTTTTATACCGCAAATATGGTCCTTCCCCTTTTCATTCTCGCACTTACCATTGGACAGGCAACCTGAGATTCTCTGTTATTTCATCCTTCAGGAATGCAGAGCAAAGACGCATGCGCGTCACCTTAAGAGACCTACAGTCACACTTAGAAAAAAATATACAGAGATACCAAGACAGATGAAAAAGAAAAAGATACCAGAGGATGAATTCGATGCATATCAAATTATTACGAATAATTAAATTGTTTGTGTTTTTCAGTAACATATAATGATTTTGCTGAACAAATATTGATCAAAGCTACAGAAATCAAATACATCCTCTGATTATGTTTTTTTGAATCAGCTAAACAAAAGCCTGCTTATGTGTGTGTGAGCTGCTCATGCAAGTGTGAACTGAATTGCTTGTATATGTGTGTCTATCTGTGTGTGAACTGCTTGTATGTATATTTGTCTGTGTGTTTTCACTGCAGTATGTGAACCACTTGTATGCATGTGTGTGTGTTATATGTGCGTGTCTTTTTGCTGCCTACTTAATATGGTAATTGATTATGAGAATGAGCAATGAATGAATAATGATAAATATATATAATCAATATTAGTAAATATAATCAATAATGCTGAATTAATATCTTCAACATTATTACCCCTCGGCCGACTCTGGCCGGAGGGGTATTGTCGTCACCTGCGTGTCCGTCTGCCGTCCATCGTCCGTCCATGATTTTGTCCGAGCCACACTCGGCAACTAATGATCGCAGCTTCACCAAATTTGGTATGGTAACTAACTCACTATGACCCATAGATGTGCAACGTCAGGCTTTTTGCTGGATTTGACCTTTGACCTTAGCTCTGTGACCTTGACCCAGGAAATCTTGTCTGGGTCTGTACTTGGCAACTAACTATTGCAGCTTCACCAAGTGTGGTACGGTAACTCACTATGACCCATGGATGTGTAACGTCAGGTTTTTGGCTGGATTTGACCTTTGACCTAAGCGCTGTGACCATGACCCTGGAAATATTGTCCAGGTCAGTACTCGGCAACTAATTATTGCAGCTTCACCAAATTTGGTATGGTAACTCACTATGACCCTTGTATGTGCAATGTCAGGTTTTTTGCTGGATTTGACCTTTGACCTTAGCTCTCTGACCTTCACCCTGGAAATCTTCTCCGGGTCAGTACTCGGCAACTAATTCTGACAGCTTCACCAAATTTGGTATGGTAACTCACTGTGACACGGATGTGCAACGTCATGTTTTTTGCTGGATTTCACCTTTGACCTTTGCGCTGTGACCTCGAGGCAGGAAATCTTGTCCGGGTCAGTACTCAGTAACTACTGATCGTTGCTTCACCAAATTTGGTATGGTAACTCACTGTGACACATGGATGTGCAAGGTCATGTTTTTGCTGGATTTCACCTTTGACCTTAGCGCTGTGACCTTGAGGCAGGAAATGTTGTCCGGGCCGACGGGTATTCAGCAACGCGTCAGATGATGTTTATCATCTGCTGGCATTTGCCGTTTCAAAACACAACGTTATTCAAATTTTTTCACCTCATCACTCGTCCTAAATTGTCCAGTCCCAACTTTTATTGGAATGTGCTCAGTGTCGGAGCTACAGGGGGGGCAAAGACACGTCCCTTTTAATCCTGGCTAGATCTCAATCATTTTCCTTTATTGACGTCTTTTCCAATCATCGTAATTGGCAACTGAACACACGATTTCCCTCCACATGCGATGTAACAGCGATTAAATCGCGGGTTAAATTCAGTTCAGTGGCGGAACAGAGAACTGGGTTGCACAAAACAGCCATTTAAAACAATTATAAATCCTGACCTGTTTTCAATCATCTTCATGATTAACAGAAGGTTCACTCCGAAAGCGCTCTGCACTTAACAGGTGCAGCTTGTTCTCCCCGATTAGCCCCTTTCTGCAGATGTAGACGCCCGCATCTATAGACCTGCAAATTGGAAGCACGCTGTTACTGTACTCGATCAATAAATGGCACCCCCGGATCAGTTATTGAATGTTCACAAGCAAGCAGACCTCGAACGCGGTTCTGAATATGGGGAAGTTCACTCCACGCCCTGTTTTTCAAGAGCTGCATGAATTTAACTCCTCAGCTAAGCCTGATGTGCAAACTGGTCAGTATCCTTGCCTATAGTATCGATCCAGCAGTTTAAAAAAACGATATCTTGACACAGAAAAAATCGTTATCCTCTGTAGCAACCAGTTAAGCCACAGTGAGCCAACAGTATTCCAAGTAATGGTTCAGAAAAATCAGTTTTCTGAGGCAAAAAAATCGACATGGTATTGATTCTCTCACATTCTACTGTTAATTACAGTTGTCACATACAAAAAAATTCGTTGTTCCCTACCGTGGATTTACGCGCAGATCCATTCATTGACAAATCCAGCGCTTCATTATATCCACCCGAGTACTGGCGTTGATAGCCAATCACTCAATCATACGCTCAAGCTCTTCTGCGTAATTGTATAGTTACACTTCATGCTCTCGTGAAGCTACCCTGGTAAAAATGTATTGATTGGCTCGTTTCTTATCCAATTCCCGTGTGTTTAAACATTTTAGAGCAAGTGAAACACATTGATTGGACAAACAGAGAGCATACAAACCTATGCGTATCAGCAGGCTCGGTTGTATCCTGTCTACGTTATGCACATTACGCGGTTAAAATAGACGCGATTTATAGAAAACACGTTCGCAAAACTGGCCTTGAAGTGTTCAGTTACATTTAGGGGATTTAAATGAGATAAGGATATGGTCAATTAGAATTATTTCGAATGAAACAGGACCGGAGGGTCCCTGCTACAGGATACTTCATTCTCTGGAAAAAGGGATTCATGAAAAAGGTGAGGCTGCTACTTTGTTATTTTTTTGTTGTTGTTGTTGTTTTGTTTTTGGAATGTATACGTACTTTACAAAGTCGAATGTCGAGGTTTTTTTCCTGTGAAAAACGCAAACTGCCCGTGCATTTGGGTGGACCCCCTGGTACGTTCATTGCACGTTTCTTTTGAATCCAGTGAAGCAATGGATTGTTCCCTGAAAGTGGAGTGTCTGTTCTATTAAAATAAGGTATATTTCAGAATTCATATATTACTGAGTTAGTGAGTTGCACTTGTTCCTTATAAGTGTTGAAATGAGTTTGTAAGCTTAGAAGAGGGGACTGGTAGCTTTTATTACAGGGTGAATGTTCTAACCGTTTAATAAGAAGTTTATTTACTGCGTGTTTGTGCTGGCTTGGGGCACTTTGAAGTAAAATGGCCAAAACTCTAAACTTTATTAAGGAGAAAAGGCATATTTTGTCTTTGGAGAGGTTGCTGGTGACCATTGATTTTCAACTGCACTGAGATTGATAAATTCATACAAAACTCAACCAGAAAATCATTTGTTCATATTAAATTTCATGCCTTAAAACTTTATTTGTGTTATATACATGATTTTTTTATGATTTGACAGGACTTCATTTTGAGACTTCGGGGAGACACTTGGATAGGTGTATAATTTGGCTAAAAGCATGTAGGTAATCTAGAATGTAATGTTGAAGATAAATTGTACTTGTGGTCAAGGAGTTTTGATCCCAGAAATGTATAGTTTTAAGCCCCAGCAGTTTTTCAATCCTCAGAATTATTTTTTTTGCAATTTCAATGGTGAATTCTCATGAAGATTTTTTATGTTTGCAGCTCATTTTCTCGACCATAATCATGAAAATTAACTGAAATACTATGTAATTCTAAATGCTGTAAGTGTCTTTTCAGAATTGAGCCACATTTTTCCTCTTTATGAAGCTTAAATCTTGAATTATACCGCATTAAAGTGGGTAACCCAAAAATAGCCAAATTTGGCTTCTGCACAAAGGGGTTAGGTAAGACGACAATCATTCATCTGGAGGCGTATTTGCTGTATTTAAATCTATGTTATTCAAATGGCTTAAGCCGCACGCTTTTTATAACCTAGGCCAGTGGTTCCCAAACTTTTTCTGCTGGGCCCCCCTTTGGTACATAAAAAAATTTTTGCGCCCCCCCCCCCCCCCAAAAAAAATAGGTAATACATACGCACATTTTGTTTTCAGAGACCATTGCAGTTTATTTCACTCATTGTAATTTATATAAACCTCAACCTTTTTGGAAAAAATGTAAGTAAACGGTCATAAACTGTAGATTGTCATAAACTAAAACTAGGCTACTTTTAGAATTGGAAATAGCAAAATAACAAACAACCACGGTATAATTATTTTAAGTGTAACTGTTTTCAAGCACCTTAACTGTGTAAATATGTTCAGTGTAACAGGTTTATTTTTTTTAATATACAACAACATTGCTATTTATGCATTTTCCGGACACCAACAGAAACTTACTTGCATACAGCCAATCAGCAACCTTGTGCGAACCGCTGAAGGAGTGTCTCGAGACAGTTACATTTTCCTCTCTTCACTGGCCTCGCACTTTTAAGTTAAAATACGTTAACCGAGATCGCGTCAGCTTATTATAGAGAATATTAATGCTCTGAACGGATGATTTTTGTCTAGCCTAGCTGGGAACATTAAAAATGATTGGCACGTTTGGAAACGGCCACAGTTATTTTCCAATTAAGGACACGAAAATTTAATAATGCAAAATCTCTTTTAAAGTATAAAATCATTAGGCTGTATCACACTCCTCTGCCTGAGTATAGCCGTCGACTTAAAATTATGTTTCTATGATGCAGAAAGACAGCGAAGTACGAAAAAAAATTCATGAACACCACTTGCCGAACCTGCCGATATGTTTGTAACGTTCAGTTGGTGGGCTAGATAAAAATAATCTGTCGGCATACAGAGCATTCATATTATCGAGAATAAGATGACGCAATCTCGGTTATTTCTGCTTTGTATTCATCGGATTTTGTTCGGTGCCACTTACCATTTTATTATCAATATGCCAGATCAGTGCAGTATAAAAAGCGGCGAGTTGGGTATCGCGAGACTACATTACCGGCTTCAAATATTTGAACAACTACATTCATAAATTATTTATGAAAATGGCAGGCTAGATGAATGATTTGGCGAACAGTTATGTTGAGAGTAAGGCAGGCATTTACGATGTAATCTCAGAATTCTGGGCAGCGAATGGACTGTATGCAAATGATTTTCTGTTGGTGTCCGGAACTCCCGCACCCCGCGCCCCTCCTGCAATTGCTCTGCGCCCCCCCTAGGGGTCGCGCCCCCCACTTTGGGAACCACTGACCTAGGCTATTTAACTGCCGAGTGCCACTGTTTTTTTTTTTTTTTTCAATCAACATACGAAATTCCGCGAGAGAAAGTTCGCATTTCATTGGAACAGGGACCAGTTCAATCACGCGAAGCATTGGCCAATTAATAAGTTAATTTTTTTTCTGCACTGAATTTAACCAATGATTTTATCGCTGTTAGATCACATACGGTGAGAAACCGTGTCTTCAGTTGCCAATTACGATAATTGGAAAAGACGTCAATAAAGTAAAATCACTGAGATCTAGCCAGGACTAAAAGGGAGTGTCTTTGCGCCCTTGTAGCTCCGCTACTGAATGTGCTGCATGCCTGCATGGCAGGGATGGATCGATACTTGCAAATATAATGAATTTGACCAGAAAAACAGAAATAGCCTGTCTTAATGCTAACGCCAATGAAATACAAGTGAAAGTAAATCTAAAAATCACTAAATTCTGTTTTTATATTTATTATCTGTACTGTCCCAAAGTTTTTCCGAGTTGCAGTTGTATGTAGTTGACGCATCATTTTTACGAGATTCCTTTCTTTCACCTCCCACCAAGATATCTGTGCTGTCAAACACACTCCCTCATTCGACAACAAAAAACCTTCCTGCGCCGCACACTAGTGTGTCTGGGCCCCCCCAAGACTCCCACCTGAGTGTAGACCCTCCCGTGGAAGGGGCCCCCAGGGGCCAGAGCTCTCACCTGTGTGATGCGGGGGTTGATGCACTTGGCGCTCCTGTCGGAGGGGTTCAGCCAGCGGTTAGGAGCAGGGCAGTGCTGACGGAGGCTGCAGTGACCCTCTCCATCATCACTGCTACACCACCCGCAGCGGTACCTCCTCTCTGCCTTCAGGCAGGCTCCACAGCTCTCCCGCTGAGCCGCACACTTGTACAGGTGCACTGTAGGTAACCAGAGGGGCGGGGTGAGGTCAGAGCCAGTCACTGCACACAAAATGAGCGATGCAGGAGACGGACTGAGCAGGTAATGGAGGGACTGAGTGGTTCCTCCTGTTTTACCTTTAACTCTCTCTGGATTGTCGATGATGAAGTTGCCATTCCAAACCACAGAGAAATCCACCAGCAAATCGCTGATCTTCGTACCCTCATAAATGTACTGAAATATGGAGAGGAAAAGTGAGAGAGAGCGAGAGAGAGTGTTAGAGAGAGGGAGTCGCTCTGGCACCAGTACCAATGTGTTCTGGCACTGCACCCTGGTGCTGTGTGTGTACGTGTGTGTGTGTGTGTGTGTGTGTGTGTGTGTGTGATGTGAGTGTGTGTGTGAGCGTGTGTGTGTGTGAGTGTGTGTGTGTGTGAGCGTGAGTGTGTGTGAGCGTGTGTGCGTGTGTGACCGCGCGCGTGTGCGTGTGCGTGTGCGCGTGTGTGTGTGAGAGAGAGGGACTTGCTCTGGCACCGGTCCCGATGTGTTCTGGCACTGCACGCTGGTGCTGTGTGTGTACGTGTGTGTGTGTGTGTGTGTGTGTGTGCGTGTGTATGTGTGTGTGTGTCTCTGTGCTCGTGTACGTGTGTGTGTGCGCGTGTGGGTGAGAGAGAGAGAGAAAGGACTAGCTCTGGCACCGATACCGATGTGTTCTGGCACTGCACGCTGGTGCTGTGTGTGTGTGTGTGTGTGTGAGAGAGAGAGAGGGACTCGCTCTGGCACCGGTACCGATGTGTTCTGGCACTGCACGCTGGTGCTGTTGAATCTCAGGGCGGTGACGCGGCGGCTGGACCCCTGGATGTGCAGGACACACTCGTACCCCCGCTGACCCGACTGCGGCTGGGGCAGGTTCCGCGCTCGCAGGGTCACGGGCTGGACCTCGCCAGCCGGTATCAGGATGCCCCCGGACCGCACCAGCTGGGGACAGTCCTGCAGGATCAGGGAGGCGCTTCTCAAGAAAAGCTCGGAATATCAGTCTGAAAACACTCATGCTGACAGGGGCTCAGAGCAGAGCCTGTGTGTGTGCTGGGAGAGACACTGCTGTTTGCTCATTAGTTCTGTACTGCTGCGTGTGAATATCAGGAGAGAGCAGGGATTTGCAGCTCTGATTTTTATTACATTCACATCTTGTCAACTATTTTGGAATAATCAGCTATTCATTGCAGAAAAGGTCAGTCTAAACAAGCACTTTATAAAAATCACTGACGTTTTTTTCCCTGAGAAGGAAAAATAAGTTTGATTACAGATAGTTTTCTTGACGAGTGATTCTCAGGAGACATCATTGGAACATCAGGACATGTAAAATCATGCTGTCCCTCCTCATTGGCAGTCTTGGTGTCCTGTCGCTCAGAGAGGTAATACAATCACAGTTTTATCCCTGTTAGCCCTCCGGATCCATACAAGGGTTCAACAAGTACAGCGTCTGTATTCAAACCTGTGGAACTTCAGGAACTTCCGATTTTAAATTCCAGCAGAGATTGCAAGGTTTCCAACAATCCCACAAATGTTCTGCTGAATTACAGGAAAATGTGTATAAAATGTTGCATTTAGTCTCGAGATTTTTTATGTGATGTAGTGTTCTGGGTTTGAATATTTCCATAAATATAAATGTGATAACTCCTGTGAAACACTGCAACTAGCACATACAGAATATGTATGTGGTAGTCTCTTACAATCTGGAAAAAAAGCTTTTTGCGACTTTGAACCTACTTAAGGGGAAATTCAAGTGAAAATCAGAGTGTAGGCGGTGAAGCTGAAATACAAGGCAAAAATACCTGTAAAGAATTCTATTGAAGGTACTTGTTACATCCCAGTGACAAAGCGGACTATAAAAAGCATTCACAGAGCAGTGCGCAAATAGATGGACTCAGATTTTGCTCTTTATCGCTGAGCTCCAACATCGACGATTTGAGAACAATGAATATGAGCCAAGAGTACAGCTCAGACCATCAGTTTTATTTTGTCGACATTAGCATCCATATAGCGTGAGCCGTGTAAGAATCGCCGCCCTTTTTATAACTGTCCAAATATTAACGGACAGTGCTGGTGACTGAATGAGAGCCCTGGAGGTAAATGTGGAGGAGGGATGGAGGAAAGGTTGGCTGGTAGACGCTGTAAACTCTCGCTCTTTGAAAAGAGCGGTTAATGAGCAGCAGTGAAACGGTGACATTACTGCAGTCCTCTCCTCTCTCAGCTCCGAGCCTTGATTTCTGCAGCACTGAGGCGCTCTTCAGTCTCACCTCTGTTAAATACCCACATGTACAGATAATCTCCAGCCAAATCTGAGCCCGAAAAGACCTGTCATCTCCTCAACTCCATTGGTTGAGCTGCGTCACGGCTACAAGGCTGATCAATGCTGTGACGAGACAGCTTTTCTATGTAAAATAAATCAGTGGTTTTGTTCTCATTGATTTCCACCCTCCTGTTTGATTTACAGTTTACCTCCATGACCGACAATAATTTGAGTTCTAACCAATGTGAAAGTGTTTAGTGGGTCGGGACACAAAGGACTCGGCAATTACAGTGCCCTCAGATCTTGACCGGGTGTGTTGCAGCGGGATGTATCCATGATAACGTACCTTGGAAGCGTTGACGCGGCCCTCCTGGAAGGAGCAGGTGGAGGGGTCGTGGGTGCAGACGTGCCGGTACTTACACCAGTGACAGCGGAAAGCACTGCTCACACACAGCAGGCATCTGGGTACATGAAAGGGTGCCAGACAGACAGACAGGGGTATACACAGACAAACAGAGAATGGGTAAAGGAGTCTTCGTCCCAGAATTTTTCATCCCCAAACTTTTTGTCCCGACTTTTCGTTCCCGAGGACTTTTCATCCCTGGACTTTTTGTCCCTGGATATTTTGTCCCCTAATGATAACAGAAATGTACCACCATTGTTGACAGACGGATGGATGGACGGACAAATCACTATGATATAAGGGTTAGGTTTAGGGTTAGTGTTATGGAGCAGGAGTAGGGCAAAGCACTAATGGGGACAAACAACCTAGGGACGAAGAGTCTGGGACAAAAAGTTCATGTGGACGAAAAGTCCAGGGACCAAAAATTCCCAGGGGATTAAAAGACTGGGGAAAAAAAATTCAGAAACAAAAAGACCCGGGGCCTAGATTCCTAGAGCCACAAATAGTCTAGATCAGGGGTGGCCAACCCCGGTCCTGGAGAGCCACAGTGTCTGCTGATTTTTAATGTTACTCAGCACTCGATTGATAGATTAAAGCAGTTGATTACACGCTTAACTCATCTCACCTGGTGTCTTTGGTTTTCTCCACCCGATTTAAACCTAACTCAGCACACGTCTGGCGCTACAGGACCAGCATTATCCACCCCTGCTCTATAAACGTTTATCTACTCTGTACTACTTTGTCTGCATTAAAACTACGCTAAATATCCAACCACATTGATAAATCTTGGATAACACGTAGATTAGCTGTTACAACCTACAAGTCTGCTTAATTGGCTCTAGGAGTCTTGCGGATTGTTCCTGCTAATTGCTTGATTGTCTCATTACCAAATTAAACCTGAGACACCAGATGAGATCAGTTTAGTGTGTAATCAACTACTTTAATCCATCAATCGAGTGCTGAGTCGGACCAGGGTTGGCCACCCCTGCACTAGATCATAAGGGGTGTGTTTCTTAAAGATTACAGAGTTAGCCGGATCACTGCACTCAGTTAATCAGAGCAGCTCTTTTTACTCATGGTGGTAATTATGATCTACTGCATTCTGGAAGCTTCCATGCTTTGCTCACTACAGTCACCCTGCTGACTCAGCTGTAGTCAATAATCCAGTGTTCTTGCTTTGTTAAACAGGGCCCTAGGCTTCAGAGAACTGGCAGACTCTCTTATCTAAGGTTATATACAGTATGCTGATACTCCTCTCAAGCATCCATGTATGGTTACAGTTGAAGCACCTATTACTAAAACCCCATAAGTCACACTTGACTTGTGGGGTTTCAGTAATCAGTGCTTCAATTGTGCTGAAACTGGAAATCAGACCTCAAACCTGAGGCAAAGAACCCAGTTCCCTGACCAATGGGGCAACTGACCCATTCTCACTTAACCGATCTTTTGTAAAAAGAGTAACCCGTTTGTGTAATCCAGCATGAGCCATTATCAGAGGTGCTCAGACTCAGTCCTGGCGTCCCACTGTCTCTGCTGGTTTTTGTTCCAAGCAGTCGCAATCTTCAGATCTAAACAAGCTGTTGATTTGTCTTATTTCGGTGCATTTATGTTTAGAGCAGTTATTTATCCTCTTAAGCCACATTTGAAAAATCTGCACATGCCATGAACAAAAATTTCAAATCCACAGTAAGATACTAGTATAAACAACTACAGCATGAACCAATTTAAAAAACAATCAGGTTCCTCGTGTGAGCAATCTGGAACCAAATGCGAGGACATGGGATTGCAAAAATGAGGAGCTTTATTGAGTAAGGGGGGTAACCCCGCAGAGCAGTGAGCAACAGTACAGAGTCCGCAATCCAAAGCTCAAATTCCAATGGGACAGAGCAGAGTTCGTAACCAGGGCAGCAATCACAAAAATCTTAGTCAGCAGAAACAGATCCGGTACACAGGCGAAGGTTTGAGGGAGAAGCAAACTCATAAGCCGTAAGACAGTCTGAATCGTAAACAGGGCAGCAATCCACAAATTTAAGGTCGGGCAGAAAAAGGTCAAAACACACAGATGCAACAGTAATACAAAAGGGCAAACCAAAAATCAGAAGTTGGGCAATCCAGTCAGAAAGATAAACACTGAGTAATCAAGGCAAAATGAACCATGGCACAAGAAACTAGGAAAACGATCTGACAGAGACTGGTTGTGAGAAGACACCTAATATACACTTCTGGGGAGATCACATGATAAGGGACACAGGTGCAAACAGTCAGACTGATTACAAAAGAAGCAGCACATGAGGGAGAACCTGATCACATGCAATTTGGCAGAAGCCAAAACGCGGACAGGGATCACGGGACAAACCTATATACAAACATACGGCTCCAGTCACGGAGTTTCTAACGTGCATAGATAATAAGAAATAGAACAGCACGATCAGGTGTAGAGCTTACACAGATGCAGCAAAGGTAATCAGTGAGAGCAAAGAGGCAGAGACTAGAACAGGGCGAGTGCTGAGAGCTAGTTGATCAATTAGTTAGTGCAACTATACAAATCCTTGGTGCTCGTAGGTAAGTTAGTATTATATACAAGGTTAGTTGTTTGTAATCTCAGGAGAAAATAATAAACTGTTAGTATTGTTAGTAAATAGAAAAGAAGAGTGAAGCCAGCAAACGAGATCGGAAGGAAGATTGAAAACCAGAATCCAATAAATCACCCAGGAGTGAAACACAAGACTGGGGCTGAGGGCAATGACAAGACATGAGACCAGACGGGGGAGACAAAGTGCAAAGCAAAATGGAAAACATGAACCAGAATATGAAATGGCAAAAAGTAAAACATGGAAAAGTAAACTAAGATAAAACATGACAAATCAACGTGACCAATTCACAATACATAATACAAAGAATAGTCAGGCATAGCAAAGTTTCAGGAAAACAATTTTGATAATGAAATTTATTTCGGTCTCAGTTACAATCCATTGGCATTTTCAAAAACAAGATAAATTTCTTTTCCAGAGGCCGAAAAGGTGTAGGCTGAAGCCAAGGCTTATTGTGCCTACCCTTCTGACATACGTGTTAAGTTACAAACATACAATTACAATATCAGGATGTCATGACAGATCAGAAAACAATAATTAATTCAGACGCACATAGAAAAGCAAAATCAAAGGATTAGTAAGTACATATTATTTTGATTATAATTATAATAAAGATCTATATTTATCTATTACCATGGATTTATACATTTTTTTAAATTGACTGATTGAGCTGCAGAGTTTTAATTCATTGTCCAATTTGTTCCATAAAGATATCCCTTTAACGGATACACATTTGCTTTTGATAGTAGTTCTAATTTTGGTGTTTTTAAACATACATATACCCCTTAAATTATGATCACTCTTTCTTAACAAGAAAAGTTCATGGATGCATCGTGGGAGCAGATTATTGTTAGCCTTGTACATTATCATACGGTAATTGATAATTATCATCATCATTATCAATAAAGCAAATATCAAAACATGGCAAGATCAAGGCAGGCATGGCAGAATCATAACACCTCATTGGTGTAAATAACTGCTCTAAACACAGAATGCAGCTTATAAAGACAAAACAACTGCTTGTTAAAATCATAAGAATGTAATTGTGGTTGGAACAAATACCAGCATACACAGTGTGGTGCCAGGACCGAGTGTGAGAGCCACTGCATCATACCATTTAATCACATACTGGGCTTATCTGAATCAAGTGTATCACACACCACACTCTCAGAAATAGGGGTACAGCAGGAGTCCATTTCTGTTCCAAGGTACATTCAGCACTTATGTACCCTTGAGGGCTAATTATAGGACCTCAAGGTACCTGTTTGAACCTTTTTAGGTTCTTTTATGTTCCAAAACAAATAAAAACCCACTTCTAAGGTACAACAGCAGTACCTTTGAGGTTAATAGTGACACTGGGGCAGTACCCTCAAAGGTACCGCTGTTGTACCTTAGAAGTGGGTTTTTATTTGTTTTGGAACATAAAAGTACCTTGTAAACCCTAAAAAGGTTCACACGGGTACCTTGAGGTCTTCTAATTTGCCCTAAAGGGTACATAATACCTTGGGGAACAGAAATGGACTCTTCCTGTACCCCTATTTCTGAGAGTGCATGTAGACTTGCATGAGCAGGGCTTATCTCTTAAACTGTTCTGGCAGAGGGTCATTGATAAAGATCTTCTTACGTGGAGTTCTCAGTTAGTGTTCTGAGGTGCAGGAAATAAATCAGGCTGATTTAAGCAGGGTTTTATTTGATTAGCCCGGACCCAGAGTGAGCCAGCTTTTAAATGATCTCCTTAAATGAAGCAGGGATTTACGATTAGAGGGTGACGCACTCAAAATTTACTGATTAAGTTGATATGACTTTGGTAGGCAGGTTGACAGTGGGTGTAGGACTTCTGGAGGTATAGATTGGCGCTTCATTAAAATGAGTGGCAATAAGAGGACTGGCAGTCTCACTCACAATTAAATGATTAAAGTGAGTGGGAATGTGTAGATTGGCAATCAGTTTACAGTTGTTTGATTAAAATGGGAAGGAATTAGTGTATTGGCGGTTATACTTAAAATTGTATGATTAAAATGAGCGGGAATTGGCAGATTCACGGTTACACTTAAACTTACTTGACTAAAATGAGAGGATATTAGAGGATTGGCGGTCACACTTATAGTTGTAAAATCGAAATGAGAGGGTATTGGTGGATTAGCGGTTGCACTTATATTTGTGATTTAAATGAGAGGGAATCAGTGGATTGGGAGATGCACATATTTGTGTGAGTTGAAATAGAGCAGGGATGGGCAACTCCAGTCCTGGAGGGCCGGTGTGTGTGCAGGTTTTTATTTCTATCAATTACCCTGACTAATTGAGTTAATTGGTTGCATACACAAATATAGATTTGTGCAAAGGTTTGATCAAAGAAAAATGTTTAATGTAGAGAGACAAGAACAGTCTTTGGTAGTTATTCGTGAAAATTTAAAGAAATGCGCCATAAATGTCAGATTTCATGAATAGTTTGGCTAATTTAGATAATCAACTAATTAAAGCCCAGAAGTTGGTGAGAAAACCAGGGACAGTTATGGCCCTCGTTGCCCATCCCTGAAACAGAGGGAATCAGTGGATTGGCGGTTACACTCACAGTTGGTGGACACTACAGTTGAAGAATTTGACCTCTGTACTCGCCAACATCTGGCCTGTTTCCTTGGAGTTCAGCTTCAGCTCAACACCGAACCAGTCTGGAAAACATGAGCAGAGGAGACCGATTCAATGTATTTTAATACAATAATCTAGAGAGGTCATTCTCAGCCTCTCATACACACACTAAAGGTATAACTCTGACATAAACAGAGATGCCAAGTCTCATGCATTCGGCATAGGTCTTAAGCATTTTTTAGGCTTATTCACCGTAGTCCGTAATTAGTCATTGAATGCTTAATGAGATTCTCATGCGGAATTAAAATCCTTGTGCATTGAAGTTTCCGTTTCACTTGCTTAAAGGAGCACCTCATCACAAGTAACATGGAAAGCGATTATGACTCTGGACTTCCCGTGCCTTTCTTTACTCAGAGTTTCATGATCGTTTAAATTGTTTAAATGAAATAAGACCATTTGAAATGTTTTTATGCAATTCAATTGCTTTTCATCCCTCAGTAAAGACAAGCCTGAGAAATCCCGAGTCATAATCGATTTCCGTGTTATTAGTGGGGAAATCCACCGTAATGAACGTGAAACTGATTAACTTGATGCACAATGACTTAAATTCCGCGAGTGAATTTCTTCAGTGTGCTTTGATTGAATAATTGCTGACTACAGCACAGGAACATGAATGCCACTAAGAAGAGAAACTCACGCCTAAGGCGTGAATAGAGAATGAATTTCAACTTTGATACAACATCCCACAGCAATCATGTTAGAGAGTGAAGCTTGTAACAGGACTCAAATGCTAATTTATTTTCCCCTCTGAAGCATAATCTATGAGATTTTAAATAACAATAAGTTTGACAAGAAAAAATTTCTCACAAGCAAAATCAAGCTGTCAAACTGTCTCACCTCACTGGAAGCATTTTTGCTTTATATTTCTAAATGATAAACAGAAGTAAGATTTCAAGAGTCATTAGAGGATTACAAAGTTGTAAACAGATATTTTTGCACTGTAATAAAGATAATGTGGCTGAGTTTTGCCAGGGTTTTAGGGGCCACCTCGACCGGCGGGGATGAGGGGGACCTCCTTGGGTGGCGGAGACATGCAGGTGATCTGGCTTCCCTCGACCTGCGCCGCAACCTCCAGCAGCTCCCCAAAAGAGCAGGTGACCCCTGCTGAGAGGTCAGGAACGTTGGCAACGGTCACCAGGAGCTGTAGAGTTCAAGGAAGAGTGAGCGACTGGTGGATCAGGGTTCAACTCTCTAATGTAGACTTCCTGTCAAAATTTTTAGGACATTGATGCAATACATATTGTCTTAGCAGGGAATATTCCCAATGTCTGCTGATATCTATGGATCGCAAATGTTATGCACCCATTAAATTCAAATGGGAGGGTCAAGTGTAACTTTTAAAATAAAAGTACAAAGTGCCAAAATACCATGAAATAAAGGCTGAGACAGAATACTTCAACCACGTACAAATGATCTGATTGTGGGTACAGGACAAATCGATAAAAAAAAAAAAATGTTTCCCAAACATTTTCCCACCACTTTCTCTGAATGACAAGGGCCAGATTATGTTACAGCCATCCAGGGGCTGCTTTCTCGCTGACTACCGAACAAACTTGCCCACTCGTTCAGGTTTCTTGACACATACTAAAACAAAACAACAAAAAATAGACTTGTTTATCAAGAAAAGAAAAGGAAACGTTCAAAGCTGTCTGAGCTCTGACCACCCCTCTGTCTCTCAGGTCTGACTGAACATGATGACTGACAGACGGCTGCGGTCGGGCTCTGCTCTTTACTGTGGGTGACATCATAGCTCACAGTCACCGTCAGTGCAGATCAGAACGGTACTGACATTTTCACCCTGTCATGAATGGCATTTTTTAATCACCACAGAGACGAAAGAGAGTAAACGATACAGATAAGAATTAGAAAGTTCTCTCTCATATCCCATTATTTTCCACCCGTCAGATAAACACGGAGGAACAGAAATGCATATTTACAAGCTGCCGCGCTCCGAATGATGTGTCAGATTTGATTCACAAGATAGGCAAGCAGTGGCCACTTTGTCACTAATTACCTTCCAAACATGCCCTTTTCAGGTTCGAAGGAAAACAGATTTGTTTACAGAGAAGATTAGAGGGAAAATCTTCAAGGACCCAGAGTGAAAACAGGTGATCAAAGGCATAGCTGCTGGTGTATGACCTTCAGCAGGGAAAATCTGTGGCTTGGGGTGAGGTACGAGTCACATTTAAATTGGATTTCAATGAATAACTGCCAATCACACGTGGCATTTATAAGGCAATCTTATTCAGAGCGACCGTCAGAAGTTTAATATAGTAAAATTGCACTTTTATTTGGTGCTTGAGACACAAAAGTCAAGACAGAGCCACATTGAAATGCATTATTCTTGGTCTACAAAATGGGCAAGAGGTGCAATCTATATCAGTTTTGTAAGAAATTGGACTGTTTCTTTTTTTTAAGCACCAAATAATGCCATTTACAGCATATGCACAGTGAAGTGGGGTATAATGGGTAAAATTGATCATGTCATTTATGAGTGGGTAGAAATACTCTGTGCTTTTTTTTTTGTCAGAAATTGGATTTTTCAAGCATCAGGAATTGACAACATGAGAAAAAGCTCTATTATCTCTTCATCTCAGCATTGACAAGCCAGTAGCATCCTCCTACACTTCTGAAGTACCCTCTGCTAAGATAGCATTTCTACAAACCTTATAAATAAGATATATATCTGGGATTCTCTACTGGCCATTGATATTCCCATTGCACACATCAAATATTGTATCCTTGCACACACTTCAAACTCACTGTTTATTAGTCTTGTTAATCTACCACAGATACATACACTTGGGGACACGTGCAAGCAGTTTTGACCTCACACACTCAGACATGCTCACAGGCAGAATCGCCACCATCGCTCCTCTCATTTAAGAAAGTTCCTGTACTGCTTTCGTGCCAAGTCCACACGGACGCAGCATGTTATTGAGTGTGATTAATGAAAGGTCACAGCTATCTTTATAACACACCGCATGTCATCCTTCCGTTCCACTAGCTACTGCGTGGGACTGTTGCCATGGTGATGCTACGGTGACACCACAGCGATGCCTTTAAGTTATAATGAGATATGAAGCAGAGAGGTGACCCTGTTCTTCGACATATGCCTGTCCTGCTGGACGGACCCAAAGGTAACCTGCTGGTGTCACCTCGGAGAACACGATAATAATAATAATAAGAAGAAGAGTCGAAGAGAAAAAAGTTTAAAATTTAGAAGAAAAAGAAGAAGAATATATACAGCGCTGTGCAAAACTCTTCGCCATCCCACATTTTTTAAAACTTAAATCTGGCTTTAGATGTTTATTTCTTGTTTTCCACATTTGCGTCGCTGAAGATATAAAATATATTTGAAATTCCAAATGCCAAATCAAAAAAATAGTTTTATTGATAAATGTTGGTATTTCATTAAAAGCAGTGGATCCAAATAATATATCCTCGATAGAGCCCTGATGTCGTCATCATCATCATGGCTGTCTGCAATTCTTTGGAGGGATAGACGCAAGTAAGACAGTCAGTCTGCAAAAGAACAGTGGCAAGTTTTCCACTCCGCTGCGAGCAAGCAAAAAGCCGACTATCTTTTAATCTATAGCACAACAGGACAGTGTCCCAAATTTTTTGGCAAAAGGTAGTTACACCAGATATTGGTTTGAAATAGTTTATAAGCCCTGTTTAGTACATTTCTCAGTTATTGGAACCTTATTATTTCATCATTTTTGCAAGCATATTTGCCCAACTAAATTTCTGTAAATGCACCTAAGACTTTTGCGCAGTACTGTATAAAGCATAGACAGTGTATGACAATAATATACTCAGCAACAAAAGTTTCTGTGACACCAATATTGTTAATTATTTTTCATAACGCAATCATGAAATTGTCATACATGGTGATATCAGACTGAAACAGTACACGTAAACACAACATTGAAATGGAAATCATGAAAATGCGAGAAAATGACTTTGCACGTGAAAATGTGCGTAAATCATGCTTGTGGATGGCAATAAAAGAGGAGAATTTTTGGAATGTTCACATTGTGCCTGATGAACGACGGAAGCATCACTTATCGAAAACACAGCCATTTCGGATCAGGAACTCTACCCTCTAAATGCCAAGACTGTCTGAAAATGATCGGTGGAGGGCCATTGGGATGATTGAATCCAGAACCTCGCAGAGGGAAGTTGCTCATCGCCTGAATGTCCACCGAAACACCATTTGGAACTTATGGCAGCGTCATCAGCAGACAAGACATGTCAGAGACCGTCCTTGCAGCGGCCGTCCACGAGTAACCACTCCCAGACAGGACAACTGGATTCGAACAACCCATCTCCGAAATCGATTCCAACCTGCAACCATAACTGCAAGAACGATACCTGGTTTGAGGCGACTGTCTGCACAGACAATCCGTCGCCGTCTCCATCATTTTGGCATTGTCCCACGTCGGCCAGCAAGACGTCCAATACTCACAGTACAACACCGACGACTGCGTCTACAGTGGGCACAACAACATCGACGGTCGATCCAACGTCAGTGGGATCTTGTACTCTTCACTGATGAATCAAGATTCATGCTTAACCGATGTGATGGTCGTTTACGTGTATACCGTCGACGTGGAGAATGTTATGCCAACAACTGTGTTCAGGAATTTGATCGTTTTGGAGGTGGTAGTGTCATGATTTGGGGAGGGATCACGGCTAGAAACAGAACAGATTTGCTTGTTATTGATGGAAATCTGACAGGTCAAAGATATCGCGATGAAGTGCTACGGCCATTGGTGGTACCGTTTTTGATGCAACATGGTCCCGGAATAACGCTGCAACATGATAACGCCAGACCACACGTTGCAAGGATTGTACAGCAGTATCTGATGCAACAACATGTCAATGTCCTGCCATGGCCAGCCAGATCCCCAGACATGTCCCCAATCGAGCATCTTTGGGACGAGATGGATCGACGTTTGCGGCGGTTGGATAACCCGCCAGCTACACTCCAGGAATTGCGACAACGTCTACGTCAGATTTGGAATGACATCCCACAGCAATTTCTGGCACATCTGATTCGGTCCATGCGCCGGAGATGCGTTGCTTGCATCATGGCACGAGGAAGTCACACCCGGTATTGAAGTGTGAAGGTCACAATTGGTTAGACGTCAGACAAGTGCTTCATGACGCATGAAAATGACATTTTTCGTTTTGAGTGACGTTGGCACTGAAAAGTCAGTGTTTCTCCTGTTAAATAAACATATTGATTGCATTGAGATCTTTGCGTGTCATTCATAACATACACATAAATGGTGTCACAGAAACTTTTGTTGCTGAGTATATAAGAAAAATAATTTCATTTATAAAAAAAAAGGGAGCTCGTCTGAACATTAAAAAACAAGCCTGAAATACTAAGATCCCGTCACAAGATGGCTGATGTCTGGCTTAAAAACAAAACACAGTGGAGGGACGGACAGATGGACAATATGATGGACAGAAAAAGGCACATTAGGACAATGTGATGTATTCATATATTACAACCCCAATTCCGAAAAGGTTGGATTGCTGTGTAATATAGTTGTGTTGCGGTAAATAAAAACAAAATGCAATGATTAGCAAATCTCATAAACTGACATTTTATACACACCAGAACATAAACAACATATCAGATGTTGAAAGTGAGACTTTTTACCTTTTTATGAAAAATATTACCCAATTTTGAATTTGATGGCAGCAAAACATCTCAAAAAAGCTGGGACAGGGCGATTTTTACCATTGTGTAGTATCCCCTCTTCTTTTAACAACAGTCTGTAAACATCTGGAAAGTGAGGAGACCAGGTTTGGGAGAGGAATGTTGTCCCACTTTTGTCAGATGCTGGGTTCCAGCTGCTCAACAGACCTGGGTCTTCCTTGCCAGATTTTTTGTTTTTGGATGTGCCGAATGTTAATGAATGGTCTGGACTGCAGGTAGGCCAGTTAAGCACTCGGACTCTTCAACGGCAAAGCCATCATTTGCGATGGATGCAGTACGTGGTTTGGCATCGTTTTGCTGAAATAGGCAAGGCCTTCCCTGAAAGAGATGTTGTCTGGACGGGACCATATGTTATTGTAAAATCTCCATATACTTTTCAGCTTTGATAATGCCTTTCTAGATGTGTAAGCTCATGAATTGAAAATGCGAGCACCAGTGGTGTAGTGGGGATTTTATCACTAGGGGAACTCTCCGCAAAAAAGAAAATTATTAAAAAAAAAAAAACACGTTAGTCACCCGGATAGACCCAAGTTCCAAATGTTTCAGCCATATATGATAAGTATACTTTCACTTTGTTACTTTGACACTGGGAACTTAGTTACTCGTTTCAAATAAAAATATTAATTTCATCATTTACGGATTATCTGGATTTGGCGTGTTCGAAAAGAACAACGGTGTATCTTTGTGCAGATGCGTTCGCCAGTGGATGTGGAGCTGAAAATTTATGTACGCAGTTACAATATTTTATCACTAGATGACACACCAGGATTGAACATTCACAACTGCCAGTAAGCTCCTGTCTCCTACGTGGGCGCGATCGTGGAAGATTGTGCGCGTTGTAAGCTATTTGCAGAATGAATGCTGACCGGGTTATCCGTCGCATCTTGTTGTCAGAAGTGGTAGCTCAAGTAGGCGGGCACCGGATCGGATTTTGTTTTCAGCCAAAATACACTACGTGGAGGGCAGAGAGCCCCCACTCTCCCCGTAACAAGTTATAAGTCAATTCATCTAACCATAACCGTCCAAAGCAGTTAAATTGAGGTGGGAAATGATCCAGAAAGCAAATATCCAGCATAGTTCCTCGACTTTAATGTGCAGCTATTGTAAAAAAAAATCACACAAAAATGATAACAGAGGCAATGTTTTTTTAAAAAAATATTTATTAGACAAATAAGAAAAAATCTCGCCAAAAAAAAAAAATCTCGAAAATCTCGCCAAAAAGATTGGGGGAACGCCGTTCCCCCGCGTCCACCGACCACTACACCCCTGGCGAGCACTCTTTGAAAAAGTAACAATGTCAGTTACCGGGTGCACGGTCAGGGCAGACGTATAGCAAAAAAATTAATTTAGCACTCACAGATCAAAGTAAAGAAAATTCATTTCGGCACGGCCAGCAATAAACAAATGTTTCAGCCTACTGGCTTTCTTCAGCATGTTGCACAGCAAGGCAGGAGGCATTCTTTTGTAAACGTGTGCAGAGCATGACCCTTGAACCACCAGCTTAGGTCATTCACACTTATAAAGGATAATAACTATAATTGTATAATTCTGAATGACCTAAGTTGGTGGTTCAAGGGTCATGCTCTGTACACGTTTACAAAAGAACGCCTCCTGCCTTGCTGTGTAACACGCTGAAGAAAGCCAGTAGGCTGAAATGTTTGTGTATTGCTGGCCGTTCTGAAATAAAATGTAGATGTGTAAGCTGCCCACAACATAGGCACTGATGCAGCCTGATACCATCAGAGATGCAAGCTTTTGAACTGTGTGCTGATAACAAGCTGGATGGTGCCTCTCCTCTTTAGTCTGCACGACACCGCGCCCGTGGTTTCCAAAAAGAATTTCAAATTTTGATTCATCTGACTGTGGAACAGTTTTCCATTCTGCCTCAGTCCATTTTAAATGAACTTTGGCTCAGAGAGGACAGCAGCTTGCATTTGTAGACTGCACGGCAAACTGTGTTCACAGACAATGATTTCTGGAAGTGTCCCTGAGCCCATGCAGTGAATTCCAGTGCAGAATCAGGCCCGTTTTCAATGCAGCACCGCCTGAGGGCCCAAAGATCACAAGCATCCAATATTGACCTTCGGACTTGTCCCTTGCGCACAGAGATTTCCCCAGATTCTCCGAATCGTTGGATGATATTATGTACCGTAGATTCAAAGTCTTTGAAATTTTACATTCAGGAACATTTTTACGAAATTATTCCACAATTTTTAGACACAGTTTTTGGCAGATTGGTGAATTTCTGTCCATCTTTACTTCTAAGTGACTCTGCCTCTCTAAAATGCTCTTTTTATACCCAGTCATGTTCCTGACCTGTTGCAAAATAACCTAATTAGTTGACAAATGCTCCTCCCACTGCTTTTTATTAGTAACACTTACTTTTTCAGCCTTTTGTTGCCCCTCTCCCAAATTTTTTGAGATGTGCGGCTGCCATCAAATTCAAAATGAGCTAACATTTTTCATGAAAGGGCAAAATCTCTCAAAATCAACATCTATTATGTTGTCCATGTTCGATTGTAAGTAAAAAGTGGGTTTATGAGATTTGCAAATCAGTGCACTCTGTTTTTATTCACAGTTTCCACAGCATCACGACTTTTTTGGAACTGGGGTTGATTTTGTTGAGACATTTTGATTGGTTTTGGAGTTCTGGCCCAGAAAAGAAGCATGATGGATGGACACTTGGAGGGACGACACTCATTCCTGTATCCCAATTCTCTTTGTGGCATGGAATCATAATCACAAAAAGAGCTGAAAGCGCAGAAGACAGGAAATGAAGGCCCCAACAGGAACAAGAGCTGCCTCTCCATCCAGACATATGATGCAGGGCTTCCTCTTCCTCAGCATTTCACGAGAGATTACATACTTTTTCCTCCACTGGATTTGAAAGAAAATACGCCATTGATTCACATAATTTAATCTAATTTGTTTCTTTCATGAAGCCAGACTGTTCAGCTATTGAACAAAAATTGTTTTGCATCATACCTGCAATTTATATATTTAGCATGAAGTTAAAAAACAAAGGTAAACATCGTCAAAGAGTAGGGATTTGATCATTTTTCCCGGGGGTGGCAGGAATCATTGACACATAGGAAATGTAGCATGGTTTTTAAAAAGGCAAAATCTATTGTTCATAGCCCCCAATATTATTCTCATAAGCCGCATATAAAGAGCTCTGTATGAGCTGTGAATGTGAATTTGGCTTTATGAAACATTGAATTCTAACCAATCTGCTAAGTGGCCATTACATACTCTCTGAAATACAGCCGGTATACAAGACACTATTCACTCATGTTGAAGAAGTGCAGACTCATTCTTGGGCTGATAAAATTAATTTTAATTCTTTTGTGGCTTTCTGTAAATCATAATATTTCATTTAAACACATTTTTTAATGTTAATTTCCTTATTTTTTACACTGAATATTTTGCATTAATATTTGAGATAGACAGCTTAGTGTAACTGAGGGGTAAATATTTTGGAGACAGATAATCACTAATTCACAAAGAAAATAATGTTACTATAACTAGCTGCAAATGTTAACAGCTAAAAACATCATTTCTGCCTTGCTTGACTGTATCCAACCACATGATCCAAAGTTAGCTGATCCCCAAATTAGTGAGTGGAGAAAGTTCTGGACTGGGACAGGGCTGTGGCAGACTGGCAGGGTGGAGGGCAGGGCTCACCGGCATGCTGGCCTGGGAAATGGCGATGCTGTCGGGAGACACGGTCATCCGCACACACTGCCCCACGGAGATGGCGAAGTGGAAGGGCTCCTCGGCTCCAGGGCAGAGCTCCATTCTGCAGCACCTGAGGGAGGGAGAAGCGGGCTGATCAGAGCACATTCAAGCCTGTCTCTCAGTATCACTTGCACTGTTCGACCCAAAATGGTCGATAGGCATGACGTACAGTTGCTTCAAGATCTGCTGTCAAAGCTCTACAAAAGCTCATTCACTATGATACACTATGATGCTCTGAGAAACAACCTCACACTCTCTCTCGACGGAGCAACTCGCTTATTCAAAGGTTAAGCAACCAACACCATCATGCCCCCATACCACAAAACCCATCCCACCCCAGGAAGCCACCACGGAAATTTGGTTATGTGAGGTAAGGACAACGTAATTTCAGACTAATGGCCTTAGAGCCTCGAGTCACACTCCAGAGCTCCTCCATGACCAGTGCACGCATTTCTACCTGTGAGGCTTTTCTCACATCTTTGGAGGTAACTTTACTGCAACAAATGTATTTTCCAAAAAACTCTGTTCATTGAAGAGAACCTGGTCCTTCACCTGCCCACTGTCGCTTGGCTCCCTGTATTTCTTTGGGTGTGATGCCTGAAACACAAGTCTGTCAGAAACATTTGACCTTCCCTCAGTGATTGAACAAACGCCTTCACCCAAAGGGACTTACAGAGGATTACACTGAGCGGGGAAAATCTGCCCCCTCAAGAGTCAAGGGCCTTACTTAATGCCCCAAAAGCTGTGTTGATCATATTTTGACCTAGATGGGGCTCAATTCACCAGCCTTCAGAATCCCAGTGAGATGTGCTATCCACTAGACTACAGGCCAACCTCAAACATAAAAGAGAATTAGAATCCTTTGAAAAAAAAGGGCCATTTTTAAGCTCTCAAGAGGACTGCTTTTTGCTTTAAGTTACTCTGAAACTTTTGCACCCCATAGGCAAATCTTGATATCTCTTGTCATTATCCAATTTTTGTCTGATTGAGCAAAAAAGTAATAGAAACAGGATTTTGTGACTATTCTTGCTGAGATTGACAAATTTTCCTTTTTTAATGAACTTGCAGCAGGGGTGCAAGCTGTACTGTAGTTGATGGTCACTGTGTCAATTGGTTTTTGGGATTTGGGGCTCAATCTTTCACACTGACCTACCCATTGCCACTACACGCTACCCGTGAATTACGCATTTAGCAGTGTATAAAGGGTCCTCCAACCACCCGCTACCCATTTGGGCTTTTACAAGAGAGCGCCCACTTGGACACATGTGGACGTGCACATGCGGCTCCACTTCCCGAATTAACTTGCTTATACAAAAAAGCCACCTCACTTTAGCCTCAATTGAACCCCTGAGAAAATGGCAGAGATAGTACTAAATCGCCTTGATCGCCAGTTAAATAATAGAAGATGCCCAGAACACGTGTACCGCCAGCGCACCAGCTACCAGGGCCTTTCAGGGAAGTCTATATTGTTTGTATTTTGTATCAATCATTTTTTCCACATTTATAATAGTATATAATTATTATACTGTATATAATATATATTAATGATATATATATTATATAATATCAGGGCCGGCACTAGACCTGAAAATTAGGGGGAAAATATCCATCTCTTTATTGACTACAATTAGTCCTGGCTAATTCTTGATGATTTTCCTTTATTAACACATTTTCCAATTCAAGAATAATCAAGTGGCAATTGAAGACACGGCTTCCCTCCCCCATGCGATCTACCAGCGACAAAATAATGGGCAACATTCAGTACAGAAAAATAATTTAATCATAAGTAACTCTATGTACTGGCACTCAGCAACGGTAATTTTTTTTCCAGCGAGAGCGGCATTTCAGAACTTTTTTAAGAATGAAGGTAATTTCAGCGACAAGTACGCATACCTGTCTTTGCAGCACGGTCGCGCAACTTGCTGTAAAAAATAGACAGCTGTCCGATTGGAAAATGTAAACGGACGAAACCACGTATTTGTCACCAGAATTACCTTCATTCGCTGAAGAGTTCTGAAAAGCCGCTCTCACTGCATAAACAGTTACATGTTGCTGAATGCCAGTGCATAATTTCATTTTTCTAAAATGGGATTTTGTTCTATGCTTCATTTCAGGCGGGAGAGGGAGTGCATGGCGAAACGAATTTTTTTCTTTTTCTTTTTTTTTCCATCACAAAAGGGGTAAGCTTGATGTTCTTTATTTTTACATACCAAACATTCAACAATATGTCAATGTCAAATAATAGTAATAATAATAATAATAATAATAATAATACAATTCACGATTAACTTAACAGAAACAGATCCTCCCCTGCCTGGATACTGGTGTAACACCCAAGCCACGCCTATGCATAATATAATGGGTAGCGGAGGTGTTTTAGGGTTATGGGCAGGTGTGCAAGATAGCAACTTTTGCGGGGTAACACCTCTTACGCAATGCTAAATCCCCAGATAACGGGTTTAGGGACTCTGGCTAAGATAGGGCCCTTGATCTCCATTCCCTTATGAAAAATTATTATAGTTCTAAGCTATAGTTATCCTATGGATGGCATTTTCAACACCATAGTGTAGTATTACTATAGTGATACTATAGTTATTCAAACTACAGCAATACAGTGTGAGGACTATTGTAATATCAGGGCACTGGTGACTGTGGCAATACTGCACTTAAAGTGATGGCTTTAGTACTATGCTATACTATGAAAACTACAGTAATACTATAGTTATGCCATAAATACTATAGAGTTACTAAGAAATAACTATAGGATATTTTCATTAAGGTTCATTCGCAACTAATTCAGGTCTCAGAAACAAGGTGTGGTGATGGATCAGCTGATCAACATTAAGCACTTACTGTATGTACAGGAACAAATGCAGAACAAAAGCACACAGAGAGCGCAAACCTCCACCAAGGCCCAACACACCCCCATAAGTCTGGGACACATACAAGTAGCGTTATTTACCGACACACAAGCAATTAAAAAATTCCTGGATCCAGAATTAGGTCTGGATCATACCCAAAATGAAATCACCTGTAAGCTGGACTAAGACACACCTCTGATAAAAACTTTTAGACAATCTGTCCATAACTTTTTCCATAATGTCGCTTACAAACAAACAAACAAACATACTTATCCACAAACCAAAGATAAAATGTAACCTTTTCAGAAGAGGTAACCAGCAGACAGTGGCCGTCCAGGAGTCATGTTTGAGACCTCAGGTTTATAGTGTGAGTGAAAAATATCAGATCCTGAGCTGACAGTAAGCTTTCCCCTATAGCACCATCGCTCGCTGTCAAGTCAAATTCCTCCATTTAACGACAGCAAAAACCTTCTCAAACATCTCAAACAAACAAAAGAAAATCAGGAAGAAGGATCTGTGGCCCAAGGGTTAAATTGCTGTCGGTCAGCTCAATTTCGATCCAGCTTGCATAAAAATTGCACATCCTATTGAATGTGGATGAGGCTGACTGCCTTTTGTTCCACCAAGCCTGCGGCATATCGGCAAGCCTATCTAGTACTCTCTCACCCCATCCTCCTGCGCTCCATCGTTCAGAACGCGTTCAAGTGTTAAAAAAGCACAGAAACATCCTGACACCCAGCAATGGAGGAGAGGACACGCTGACACTGCTCGTTGAAAAAAAAGCGTCAGCTTCGATTTGCACGGCAGGCTAATGGGCTCGCGTATCGCTAATTATCTTCAAAAGTTGCGCTGCCCAGGCTCCATCGATGGAGCACAGAACAAAATAAAGCATAAAAATGGAAAAAGAAATAGTTTTTTTTTTTTTAGTTGAGGAGGAAAAACAAAATCTAGCAAGTCTTTAAGCGGCAGCAGAGCAAGTGATCAAAGGCACAACTGAGTGGAATACGTATGCTCAGCATGCAGCACAAGCTGTATATTCTGCATTAAATCTAACGCAACTGACAAACTGCCAATCAGCATTCAATTTTTGCAGCCGAGTGCTGCAACGTTTAGAAGTGATTGCTTCATAGTAGTCACCTGTCACTCATTTCCAGTGTGGCAACGTGCACCTAGATAGCAGAGGAGCTCTCTGGTGGAACAAACCTTGAGTGAAAAGAGAGGCTACCACACTCTCCATATCCATAGCACAAAATCTCCATATCATTCAAAACATTCAAAAGCGACCGGAACCAACGATAATTTTGTTTTAAATTGAGGGGGGAACAGTATTTAAAAGAGGGTGAAACATGAGGCTTGAAGTTGAGCCTTGTGGGCCTACCTCCCATCGCTCAGCACAGGAAATGAATGCAGCTACTGCACAGAGATACCTATTTGCCCCTCCTTTTTAAAGGTCCCCTATTATGCTATATTTAGTCCTTTAAAATATGTCCAGTGGGTCTTTAATGTTGAGAATTCAGTTACAAAAAAAAACCACCCACATCCAGGCTTAGTGAGACATCTTCCCTCACCCCGTCCGTGCTGGCCTGAAACACAAGCCGTTTTGAAATGCGCAAGGAGGCTATGCTAATGAGGTACTGCTCTGATTGGCTGCCTGGCTGCTTCGATTCCGGGGGAGGGTGCAAGCCCAAAAAGCAGGAAACCAAAATGGCAGGTATTTCAGGACAGCTGAAATTTTTTTTTTTTTGTGCCTCAGGATGTCAGAATAGAAATGCAAAAAAGCGCTATTAGGACGCTATTAGAAGTCAACCGTAGACGTTTATGGTTGCAATCTATCGAAAAGGCAGACTGGGCAGATGAAATTATCTGGAATTCTTAACTCTGCTGTGCTCATTTCATCACCGGGCAGGAATAGCACGAAGCAAGAGTAGTGGGATAGCGAGGTGTTTCAGGCTTAAAGCCAGGCTTTTCAATAACACAACGGTGGCTCTCTCTTAACGTGGCTAGATGGTCGGGAGCAGGTAAAGTGCCAAGTTTCAGCTTAAATTAGCTATAAACGGGCTGCTTTGTCACTAGCACCTACTCTGCAGATGGCATCACCTTTCTTAGATGACCCTGCGGATCTTGGTGCCCAAATAGGACGCGATTCCCTACGCAGGGAGAGAGTCTGCAGAGACCGGGACACTGTTATAAACTGACTTTAGCAGTTAAATCAACACATTGTTTCATGGTTATTTGAACTGTAAGTGGCATCCTATGTGCATTTAACTGTGGTTTAGACTTAACATACATGGAACTCTGTTGTAAACGTATTGTAAAATTACAGTTTAAATAACTGGCGAAATAGGTGCCAGTTAAATTGAAAGGCAAAAAAGGTGCAAGTTTATAACAGCGTTGGCTTTATCTGACGATATTCTCTACAAACGCTACAGATTTTCAGCTGTGGGGATTCGTAACTCATGCAATCTACTGGAGCCATATGTTGGCAATGTAACAAAGAGAAGCCGTGCGCTTACAGTTGCACGAATGGTATGCATAGCGTTGCGGTTTTCGTTTGCTATGGGAAGCTACATGCATTCAGTAGGAGATGCAAAAAGTCTGAGCAAGAATATTTTATGCTGTGCTATACAATTTACATAGCATACCATTAAAAAAATTATGAAAGCAAAGCTATAGGCGAGCCTCCTTGAGGAATGTTCTTATGCTTCGTTTAAACTTCCTGCCATGTCCTCTTGACAGGGCTGGTACTGTCTAAAATAAAAAAAAAGCGCCAATTACAAAATTAAGTAGTATTTTATCATTCTTACCATTGTTTTGATATGCCATAGCACTATTGTAAATTTGTAATGGTGGGGTAATTGGTGGGCTGTATTTTTTTAAAAAGTAGCAACCAAAAACAAATAAATAAATAAAATTGAGTTGACTATTGATATTTATCACAGTCAGATAATATTCAACCAATAAATTAATTTTACTTTGATTTGGCCCAGTAATTTCCACTCATCCATCAGTATTGGACTGACGCATTTACACGGCCAACAATTTTCTGCCAGAATTCCTCTCTGGGCTTATTAGTAGCAACAGCGTTCCTTTTTGCTGTTAATATATTTTTATATTCTTATTCTTCTTCTTCATCTGAGATTCTGGCAGGCTGTACGCACCTGACATGCATGTCTTTGGACTGTGGGAGGAAACCGGAGTACCTGGAGAAAACCCACACGAACACGGGGAGAACATGCAAACTCCACACTGAAAGGCCTCTTCATAACTGTCCATAATTATGACCTGCTCCTTCTTGGATCAATCAGTCCATTTTTGGGCAGAAGAGGAGACAAGTGATGCCTGGAATGCCCCTTTTGTGAAAGCGCGCACAGAGCCTAAAGAGCCTTAAGTACAAAGCCTAGGTTAATAAGGAAAGATTATAACCACCAACGTGGTACCAAGTGAGTTCAGGGTTTGTTGAGCCAGCTTACCCAAACAAAGCCTGGCTATGTTGAACTTGCTTCATCGAATACCACCCAGTAAGGCTTTCTCCACACACAGAGGCAAAAATAAATAATGTAAAATTAATAATCAGCAATAAACAAGCTGGCATTCTCACTACGCTATTTAATTATTGTAAACACGGTTTACCAACGTGAGCATCATTATCATGAAAGCTAGCATGTGCCTAAACAAACAAAATTGTTCGTAGACGGTTTAGCTAACATTACTCAGTCTTTATGCCAGCATTTAATTAACGTTAACGAATAAATCATAATATTATAACAGTCTTGTGTCGGCAAACTCTTCGGAACGTCGGAAAAGACGTCGGTATCATCCAACTTTGTTTTTGGCGCTCCTGACACCAGTCTGGAGAGCTGGCACTTTCTGCCACCAGTTAAGCTCCGCCCACAAAAAAACGTCATCACTGTCTACAAACATAGAAGGGGTCTATTGCTGTAAGATCGTACATGTTTGATCCCGAATCTGACTCCGAACAGAAGGAGGATGCTATGGAAGTGTTGCAGCAACGTTTAGCAGGATGTAAATGAGTGGCAAGTCGAAAATGTTTGTGTTTTGTACTGTCCCACCTTGCAAGCATGTGGTTGTAGCTGTATTGTTGTATAGTCATGCTAGATACCCACTTATCCAGAAGAAACTTCGCTAAAAGCTCTTGATGACCATTTCTACCAAAATGAAACAATTCCGACACCAAGCTACTGGATGAGCTTGTAGCAAAACACACAGTGTAAGTGTTGCTTATGTGGAGCTAGCAAATCGATAACTTGTAACGGAAAGAATTCCGTTACCAATCTCCATATTTTTCGGCTTTTTATTAGCCCTAACAATTTTTAAAGGGGCATGAAATTCCGCAGCGGCAATGCAGAACAATCTTTTGTCATACTAGACAAGTTATAACTTGTGTGTTCACAATTGCTTTCACCGCGGTAGCATCAGAGAGCTAGCCCACATATTGGTGAAGTACCTCAACAAGTACCCCAAGCTATGCAAAACCTACTTCTGGTCTAACTGCAGCCTTATCAGACCAACTTTACAGAAACATGCATACCAGTTAGCTTTAACTTTTGCGGCTACAGTCAGGTAACATTATGATCAACTACCAACTTGTGGCTAACCAAAATAGCACGAGCATATCAATCTGAGTTACAGCATATAAGTTAGTTAACCAACTTTTTAAGTAGCACAGCATGCAAACTAACATTATGAACCGAGCGTTCATAACAACGACAGAGACAAAAATTACTGTGCAACATAGGTTTTATAGACACCAATTCCGGTAGCGTGAACCATTACTTATGTGGAGCTGGCAAATTGATAACTTCAACAGGAAAGACTTTCATATCCAATCTCCATCTGTATATTTCTCCCTTATTTCACTGCAGAACAAATCTACCTTCGGGTATTAAAGTAACCTGAACCTTTTTGGAATTTTTATTAGCCAGAAAAATTTCAAAGGGGGATGAAATTCCGCCAAGGCAATGCAGAGAAATTGTTCGTAATACCAGACATGTTATAGTGCATTTCGTGATTGCTTTCATCGCGGTAGCATCAGAGAGCTAGCCCACACAATGGTAAAGTACCTGGCTGACCCCGGTCATGGATAAGTAAAACGATTGTTTCACAGTGGCAGTAAACAAATCTGGTCTAACTGCAGCCTTTTCAGCCCAACTTTGCAGACACATAAAATACCTCTCCAATTAGCTTTAACTGTAGTGGCTAAAATCAGGCAACGGTATGATGAAACTGCCATATTGACGCAAACCAAAGTAACAAGCATCCCAGTCAGAATGACTACATATAAGTTAACCAGTCCAGGAGCATTTTCGAAGTAGCACAGCACACAAACTAACATGCAGTAGCTAGAAATAGAGCAGTCAGAGCAACTACAGAGACAAACGTTACTCTGCAATACAGGTTTTACAGACAGTAAGCTCCGTTACCGTGAACAGTTGTTCCAAGCATCCAAACTACAAACAAGTATAAAAAGTTAACTTCAAATGAGGTTTATGTTCACACACCATCTGTTGAATGTCCCATGATATTACTCTTGTATATTTAGGACACAAACATTAGCAATAGTAACTTCGCTACGCTAGCCACAGTGCTACAGCCACATTCAACAGGCTATCACGTTAGGTAGCGTTATGCAGTAAAGCAACGTATAGCAAGTTACTGCTTCCACGTCTGTGGGTCACGGACAGTCGCTACCGATCCAGGCTTTATCTTCAGATATTTTTCGAAGTCTGCATTTGAAGCCAGTTGTTGGTGCTATCATTAGCGGTCTTGGTAGCCACCCGTAACATGATTGTGATGATACGCTCAGGAACCAGTCACGAGAACCAAGCAATGCTGTAGATCTGATTTTATTGATCAAGGGGGAAATCCCCGCAGGGGAGAAGGCAAAAGTCTGCTCCCCAAAAATCACAATCCAGTAGTGCAAAAACAGATGAAAACCAGGGCAGCAATCACAGTACTCGTGGTCAGACAAAAATAGGTTTGGAACACAGGCACAGGTATGTCTGAGAAGCAAAGCCAAAGTCTAGTGGGCGTAATCCAAACGGTTACCGGGGCAGCAATCACAGAATTCCTAGTTGGCAGAAATGGGTCCAAAACGTAGATGCAACAATAATCCAAAAACACAAAGCCAAAAATCGAAAACAGGAACAGTCCAGTCAGAAGAGAATCACTGAGAGCACAAGGCGAGAAAAAACGTGGCACAAGCAAACTGAAAGAAACATTCTGACAAGGAAAGGCTGTGAAAAGACTTCCACATTCTCAGGAAGTCACATGCAACACAGAACCCAGGAGCAGGAAAGGATACTAATTACAAAGGGAGGAACAAGATGGAGAACCTAATCACATAAAAAAAAGCCAAAACGCGGACAGGGATCATGAGACAATCCTATAGACAGACATATGGCTCCGGTCAAGGAGTTCTAAAGTGAAAATAAGGGAAAGGGTAGCGTGAGCAGGTGTGGAGGATCCACTGAAACGCAGCAGAGAAGATTAGGTAAAGACAAGAGACGGAGACTAGAACAGGGCGAGTGCTGAGAGCTTGTTAATCAATTAGTAAGTGCAGCTATACAATCCCTAGTGCTCGTAAGTTAGTATTTGTACAGTGTTAGATGGATTAGTAACTCCAGCGAAAACAATAAACTGTTAGTATTGGTTAGTAAAATAGGAAAGTAAAGCGAACGAAGTAAACAAGACTGGAGGGAATGGTTGAAATCCAGAAACTATTAAATCACCTGAAAGAGTGGCACGCAGTACTGGGGCTGTGAGCAGAAACAAAACAAGAGACCAGAGAAGGGAAGACAAAGTGCAATGCATGGTCGGAACAAAAACATGGACCGGAATATAACTATGGTAAAAAGTAAAACATGGAAAAAACAAAACTAAGACAATACATGAACTCTAAGTGACCAAATCACAATACATAATCCAAGGCACAGTCAGACACAGCAAAGCTCTAAATACAAACATGGCAAACAGGTCAGGGACATGGCAATTTTTAGGGAATTTTTCCTATATTTTTTGATAGTTATACAGTGTAAAGAGACAGGAAGGCTGGGGAGAGGAATGGGGGAAGACATGCAGCAAATGACGCGAGCCGGATTCAATCCCAGCCTTTATGGTATGCGCACTTAGACCGATGAGCCACCGGGGCACCCCCTACTCCAGGATTGAGAAGCAGCTAGATGCATATCCAGCGTTGAATACCTACTGATTTCTGGCGGCACCGTCTTTTGGAAGAGAAGCTTTGAGCAGCTTTGGGAGGCATACTGACAAAACTGCACCTCAAATTATCCTCGATTCTTCTCCTTTTGTATTTCCAGAAGTGTAGACGCGACCAGGCATAATCATAGACTGTATAAAAAGATGGACGCAGCACCCTGGTCTGAAAAGTGAATCCCATGTGGAAGTACCGTAAAATGCCGTTCTATTTAATGGCCAGCAGATGGCGACATCGGCGGTTGCAGAAAGAAGTTCGATGCTATAGAAGTCTATGAGACTATGACCCTACTTTCCCACCCGATTTTTCATTTAAGTAATGATTTTTCACATTATTTTATGGTAGCTATAGCAAGTTTCAAGTTTCCTTCAATATATCATGATGTTCATTTTCGTAAATTATGGTCCGTTATAGACTAGAATAAAGGATAAAGCCAGAATATGCTTTACAGGCGTGGCTATCCTCTGGTCCTCGTCTGATACGGTCAGATCCAGAGCCACGGTCCTCCCCAAATCTTCAATAGACGCTCTGGTCCAATAGAAATTACATCTGGTTTCAAAATGACAACATGGCGCAATTCAAATTGGCAAAATCGAGGCTTCCTTTATGGTATGCTGAAACCAATGGGTGACGTCACGGTAACTTCGTCCATCTTTTTATACAGTCTTTGGGCATAATATGATCCTCGTTTATTTGTGTCTGCTAGAATAGTTTCCGGTGTGGGCAGGGCCAGCGTAGTGGTTGGCTCTGGCTGGGTCTGTACTAATTAGACTGCACAACCGGACGTCAGGTTTTACCCACATCTCGTGAAGATCTTGGGACGAGCTGTTCAGAGAGGAAATCACGCTCAGGAAATCACATTCTCGGATTACGGCAAAACCCCTGTGTCTCATGTTTAGAAACTTTACAGAGGTTAAGTATGGACATCCAAAATTATAACAATACTTGTATTATAAGAGGATCAGCATAATAGACCTCCTTAAAATGGCAAAATGCTCACACAGGCATCAAGAAATATTGCATGTAGGTCTCTGTGCCTTCGTTTTCTAAAGTGCCCAGTGCAAAGCAGGTGGGTGTATGTTTCAATGTGTGTGAGTGTGTCTAACTACGTGTCTTGTAGCTATATTGTTTTTTTTTTTTTTGTTTGCGTTCAGAGATATCGTCCCACTGAGGGTGAATGAGCCCTCTGTCCTGTCTTAGGAGTTCATAGCTCTGTGATTGACTTTCTTACATAATCTTCTGAAGATTTGACCTTATTCAGTACACTGATTCTACCTATTTCAGATGGTATGAGTAAAACTTCTGCAAAATGAATGTAATGCAGCTAATTTAATTTTAAATAAAAGATAACCAAAGGCTCCCATTTGCACGGGATTCACAAGCATATGCTACGCAAGCCATAATAATTACTTCTCATTCAGGGATGTCTTTGTAATAATGTAGGCTGAAGGTCATTGTGCGATAATTCAGTATTTCATGACAATAATTTTACTCTGTTTTTCTCAATGATATGTGCTTAAAGGGGACATATTATGAAAAATCATTTTTCAGTTCTTGTGGAGATACATTTCAGTTGCCAGTCTGAGGTGCTTATCAACCCAATAACTGTGAAGTCAAACAATACAGGCATTACAGGCTGCCTTTTTCATAAAATATGGCATCCATTATGGCATTAAGATTTGGCTCCCCATCCTGCATCACGTGCAGGCTTGTGAGAATTGTTCTGCCCCTCATCTGAATATATCTACACACGGCTTAAATTTTTATGGCTACATTCTAGCTTCAATCGGCAAAAGCCCATAACTAGCTCAAGCTTATGTGCGCTTTCCACTTTTTGTCTGACTGGACTACCCTGGATCAGTACGACATGGGACAGGCGACAAAATGAATATTAAAGGGGGCCTGTTATGCTTTTCGGAAGATACAAAGAAGCAGTAGTTTCGGTTTTTTTTTAAAGGAGAATCTGTATTAAGCTAGCGAGGTAAGTGTTCCCAATTTCAGTTAATATTCAAGCTAAATTCCAGGTGTAAGCTTAGTGAATGGCTTGGTTGTTGATGTAAGTAGCTAGCTACTCAGCTAAGTGATACACTCAAAACTGACTTACTTAGCTAGCATTCACACAGTGTCTTTTTAATATCATTGTGTGGTTTATTAGCTTGCAAGCAACTAGGGTGGCGACCTTGCTGGAAAATAAATTGTCTTTGAACTAAGAATCTGTTGCTAGTTCAGTCAGAAGCAATGCAGGAGATACGTTGATGGGATCAGATAGAGAAAGTGAACGTTATTTATTGGCTTCAGTCCTTTCTTAATGGAGTAACATTAGCTTGTGCAGTCATTAGAATGGTCGCTGACAGTCGATACTACACAGATGCTCGTTATTTTGCTGATTATTCTTAGTGCTACTGTTAGAGACCGAATTACAAGTGTAGTAAAACTATTATGGTGACTGCATGCCATGCTGCTGTGAATATAATGTCCATGCTTGCTTAGCCTGTTGACATAAGCCACCTTTCCATACCCATTGTGTGGTTTCATGGATAGCAGGCTAGTTGCTTATGCAATCATCGGTAATTAGAGACCTGCCAGTAGCAGATGGGGGTTAAAGAAATCGTCGCTCTCTGTTGACGCGGTGACTCTGTTTGTTGGCAAATTAGAACAGAGCTCATTCCATAAAGGGGACACCCTCACAGAACAGCCAGTTTTTCTGAGGGTTTGGAGGGACAGGAATCAAATTGATGAGAAATCGTGATTTTTTTTTTTTGCCTATTTGTTTCTTTTTTCTGTTTTGGACTTGCAATAATACTCTAACTTTAAAAAAAAGCATGATGGGTCATAAGTAACTGATCAAACGTATTACAGGGTATTTTCCATCAAGCCTCTGAGACCAATATGAGCGTGAACTGCCCCACCTTTCCTGGTTCAGGCTTATCTGTCAAATGGTGTTTAAGCGCTGAACTCTTCCTGTTGAAAAAACCCTGGTTCTCTTAGATATACCTTGTCACACCTGATTATTGGAGAGGAGATTTATTCCTGCCAAACAGAATAATAAGGATACTTTTGTGCATCGAGATTTCAGAGTCTAGTAGCTCCTATAATTCCCCTGTCATTATCACACTCATGGAAAAAGAAAAGGTAGCAGTCAGTGCACCCAGTATACAGTATTCTTCAGATAAAAACAACTCAAGATGACCATTAAGTTCAGTAATCAGTTAATAGTCCCCATATCAGCAATGATAGCAGGTGTTTGTCTGGCTGTGGGTTCTCATTAGCTGGATGTCCCCTGAGTTATTGCGTTAGTGTTGCGTGCACCTGCCAGTCTGCCCTGAGTGAATTCAGTGTGTGAGTATGAGCCGCACTGGATGCCAGGGACAAGTAATAAACAGCTTTAATTAATACATTTTAATTACTGGAGCATATAAACCTTTGGTAAATAAGGACCAGCAGCTAGGGGTTTCCAAACAGACTATTTAGGTGGGGGGGACCATGTAATTACCGAAATACACTTATTTGTTCGAGGTTAGGGTAAATGAATGAGGTTAACCAGTTATGACATAATGCACCGGTAATGTGATCACCTGACCGTAGTGCTCCATCCTGATTGGTAGAGGAGTGGATGTAGCTCAGCTCCATTATCAGCGTCCATTCACTTCAACTAGTCAACTTGTTTTTTCGGATTGGTCAGCAAATTCGCAATGCAAAAAGGGCCATCGCATTTTGTGTTTTACTCAAAGCTGCTGGAAATGATCTTTTTTTAAGTGTGAAATACCTCCACATTCCAACAGAGATCATTTATTGAGAGTATCTGGTCAATAACACTAGTCTCTCAGTCACTGGCTTCTGCAGTAAAGCAGCATATAAAATTCTGGAGTAACCGACTGCCTCTATCCAATCAGGTGAGAGAATGCCATAAAAACGCGTTTCTCTCTGCCCATGAACGCGCGGTGCTGAATCTGCGTTGTTAGAGCGCCATCTAATGGAAAAATCTATGGCGGTAAAGCGAGAGCAGAACAGTTGAAGCTTCCGATCCTAGCGCTACAGGAGACGGCGTACACAATAAAACAGCCCAAGTGCCAAAGAACGGTAGAGGAACAAATGAAGAGTTTGGTTCCAAAATGCAATATATCCATTTTACTAATTTTGAGTAAATTCCTTTTTTTTAAATCTTGGAGCCTATTGTATTTTATAGAAAAACAGAAACTTTGACCATGAAAAAACACACCATATAGTATGCATTTCTAATGAAGGGTTTTTGCACCAAGTGTGAGAAGCGCAGGGCTATCACTGTATGGTATTATCTTAATTTTTGTTATTTTGGCACTTTTTGCTTTTTGGAAACAAACTCTTCAAATAGAACTAAGGGGGAAAAGCGCGAGACGGCCAAGTGCTGTATTTACATCTGTGCTATTTTCAATAGGGAAAACTGAAGGAATCAAAGGGTTCAAAAAGCGATGCACAGCTAGCCCTGCTGCCACTGGACAGGTAAGCTTTAATTATTTTACTCTGTTGTAGTTATGCAGTTTTATCAGTCTCGGATAGTCCAGTTGGTGGTTTTTAATCCTGCTAATATCAGTTTATAAATGAACTGTCATTGTTTGTGGCAGACTACAGCTTGCTAAGCTTTGTAACGATAGCATATGTGGATATAGAACACTAGCTAGTTATAGCTAATACCCTCAAAAAGCCATTCATACCAAAGTTTTTGCATGAATGTAATGTGTCGTTGGTCCATGTCTTCAGTGAGGCTTTCACACGTCAATAACTGAGTGTCTGTTTATATTGTACTTATATTGTAACTGAGCTGCTACTCTCCTCCTCCTCAATCGAAACCAGTGCGCGTTCCTGTGCCTGGCTCGGGGATGGGGACGGGGACTGCTTAGGCTTAGGACAAGACGCTAGGAAAATGACAAAATCAGTTACAGCAGCTTTATGGCCAGATTTACTAAAAACCTTATCACCTTTTACCATGCAACCTTTTACCAAAAACATGACCAATGACTGCACATGGCATTTGCATTGCACAAATCATTGGCCATATTGGTACTATTGTATGCGTTGGAAGGTTTTACATACGTTAAAGATCTAAGTAAATCAGTCCTTTGATCTCAGCATTTCTGTCCTCTCTGGTTGAATATACTGGCTGTTTTTAATACGCAATTGGCAACTGGCAATATTATCTATAGATTAGTGAAACTATCTCACTTCATTCCCATATTTTTATCTTATTTCACAAAAAAGGAGTAAAATAGAAACAAGCGGTGGTAGCCACAATATAATTCACTTCAGCAAGCATTTCAGAGCTGTTATAATGGTTCAGTTTTGACAAAAAAATAATCCACATAAAACTTCAGCATAAGCAGACAAAGATGATGATTTTAAGGACATTTACTTTTTTCTGACCCCCTTATGTTTTACTCCCTACAGCCAAGGAGTAGGGGTTCCCATGATAAACTGTTGCATGATAGTAAGATTTAGCATTGAAGGCTGCATCTTTTGCGCATGATTTGAAATCAGTGCCACCATTACAGCAGAAGTTATGACAAAAAAATAGATTACTGAACTTTGGTCGTAATTTTCATAAAACTTTGGTCTACTTCCTCCAGAACTAAATGGCTTGTAATCTGGATCATGACTGCTCAGCCGACGAAGTTAGGAAATCACTATTGCAATATTGTAGCCATTACGTTGCCTCCAAAAAAAAAAAAAAAAAAGACACAAAACTAAAAACCAGAGGGCACTCGGGAGTGCACATACCTCCACCATGCCATATATCTGTTCTTTTGGTAACAGAATATGTTCTGGATCACTTCCAAAATTAAATCAACTCCTCCTTGGACTACCACCTGTCATCCTCCCAAAGTTTGTGCCAAACAGTTCATAACTTTTTGAGTTATCCGGTTAGAAATATCACACAGACCCACGTTAGACAGATGTATTTTAATTCTTCCAGATCCAGAATACAGAATGTGTTCTGGATTACTTCCAAAATTGAATCAACTCATATTTGGACTATCATCTATCATCCAAAGATGCCAAGGCTTACGCCTTAGGCATGAGTCTCTCCTCTTAGAGGCATTCACGTTTCTGTGCCATTGTCAGCAAATATTCAATCAAAGCGAACTGAAGAAATTCACTCGCAGAATTTAAGTCATTGTAAATCAAGTTAATCAGTTTCACGTGCATTACGGTGGATTTCCCCACTAATGACACAGAAATCGATTATGACTTGGGAATTATCAGGCTTGTCTTTTCTGAGGGATTGAAACAACGGAATTGCATAAAAACGTTTCAAATGGTCTTATTTCATTAATACAATTTAAACGATCATGAAACACATGTATTGTTTCCAATCCCTGAGTAAAGAGAAGCACGGGAAGTCCAGAGTCATAATCGCTTTCCATGTTACTTGTGATGAGGTGCACCTGTACGCAAGTGAAACGGAAACGTCAGTGCACAAGGATTTTAATTCCGCATGAGAATCTCATTAAGCATTCAATGAATAATTGCGGACTACGGTGAATAAGCCTAAAAAATGCGTGACACCAACGCTGAATGCATGAGACTTGGCATCTCTGTCCTACCAAATTTGTGCCAAACTGTTCATGACTTATCCAGTCCAGCTATCCTGGACAGACAGACAGATCAACAGATAAACAAACGAACAGGAGTGAAAACTTCGTAAAGTTAACCACACCTCCCCTGGATCACGTGAGCCCTGAGTAATAAGATGTTTGGTCAACAGTATGAGACTGAAACACTTGTAGCAACTGATTTTTTTTTTTTGATTCAGCACTAGGGGGCGCTGTTGGTTGTGTGCTGGAAGCAAACACACGCAGGACTCACCTGTTGTGGAGCACACACCAGCCGCAGTGGGGGTCCCCGGCGGAAAGGCACTCCATGCAGGTCCCGTACTGCTCACACGCTGCGATGGGAACCTGCACGACCTGCAGCAACACCACACATGCAGATACAGTTCTGAGAACAGCCAGAGAGTTTATACATCCTCTTACACGCCAGCATACCCACATGCACGCGCGCACTCACTCACAGACGCACATATTTGCACATACACGCACACATGCACCCAAGTGGTCATGCACTCACGTGTGCATGCGCACACACGCACAAACACAGACACACACAAACGCACATACACATAAGTGCACACATGCACACAAACACACAGACTTATACACATGCTCGCGCACACATGCACACACTGGTGCAAACACACATATGAATCAAACTACAGCTGACCCCCAAAAGCCGAGGCCACCAGTCAGACTGACCCCCGGATAACTATCAATAAAAGCTGCAGTTACAGAGCTGTGGCTTTACTTGTTCAGGGCGGAGAGTCATCAGACTCCTTCACATGAGAAAATGTGTCTCACAGAGGCAGTGGGATGGGATGCAGTGAGAGAATGACAGCTATAATGACAGATGAGCCACTGAGCGTTTTAATTTCACCAGCTATTATACTGCTGCCTCGAATTCCATTAAATCTTTTCTTCTTAATTCTGGCTTCTGAATTACAGTGTGGAGGAAAAAAAATACATCGATTTATGGGAAAGTTAACAAAACCCCTGCCTGGGGCTGTCGCTTTTTCAATTTTAATTTCCAATCACGGATTACTGTTGCACCTGACATTATTTCTCCTCTTTACCGTTCCTTTTGGGCAGGAAAATATCACAGAAATTGCGGACGAAGACACAGGAAGTTGAGTTGTGGGACATAGGGACACAGAGAATCACTAAATATCCTCAACAGGAACAATATCTGCAGCACCTACTGGGCACTGTGGACAGTCACCAAAGTCAGGGCTACCAAAGAAAATGGCCAAGCTGTAGCAAAGGTTTGTCAGATGTCTACCTTTTTCAAAGAATCAACAACACACAATTGAAAATTGGTTCAAGGTTGTACAACTTTTTTGAGTTTGGTTCTGGAGATAATGTAGACTTCCAAGTGTTGTCGTGCGATGTTTAGCGGGAATGTGACATGTTTTCGATTTTGAGTTGTTGGTTATTTGAAAAAGGTAGACATCTGACAAACTTTTGTTATAGCTTGGCCGTTTTCTTTGGTAGGCCTGAAAGTGCTGTTGTCACAGTTGCAAAATGACAAGACAAAGAGATAAACCTCATCCTGTATATTAACACATTTTTATGGAAATGATATCGAACAATGATGGTCACACTTTGGCTGGTTCCACAATAGGGGCCGTCACATCCCATGTTCTTCAGCACAGTTGGCTTGTTCTTCCCTTTGCAATAGAACTTAAAGTTTATTTCATTAGTTTCCAACTGCTCAAACGACTGCCTCTCTCAGTTAATGTTGGGGATAATTCAATGGTATTGAAAGAGCAGTGTTGGAGCAGAATTACCGAGAGCCGAGAATTTCCTATAGGCTTGGTCTTAATTGTTTTGATTGTCAATCAGGAATAGTACGTGAACAGGTTCACAAAATCCTGCAGTTTGGGTCACTGCCTCAGCTCACCGCACGTCTCCGGCTTCCTGTAAGCAAGTACGCGCAAATCTGCGGTTTTGTGAGCATTTAAGGTTCGATGTACTGAGTAATGACGCCGCAGAAACTGCAACTTGCCCGTCATTATGCTGAATAGTCTTACTAAACTAGTTCATCGTCTGATTGGTAATTAAGCAAAGGGGATGATTCTGCCCCACCAAACTAACCTCCGACCGCACGTCACTGTTAAAGAATGAGCGACAACATCAGTCTGATAAAGTCCTGACCTTGGCTTGTTTCCACTGCACGCTTACAAATGTAGGAGTAGTAAAAATCGGAGAGCCACAATGGCTGATATTTAAGCCCTTCCGTCTGGCATATGCTGCCCAGTCCCTCAGTGCCAGCGTCTCCGAATGCATCTCTCCTCACCTCGCTGGAGGGCAGTACTCCCCTTTAAGACAACAGAGCAGACTCCAGACAGTCTGCCACCCCCCCACCCCCCATGTCTTATGCAGTGCTGACCCGGTCAAGGAAAGATGTCTCTAGAACTTTCCTAGTGGGGTCAATGATCTTGGAGGCTCTCAGCAAAGGCCCCGCAGGGCATAATGAAGGGTCACTGAACCGGGTCAGAGTGACTGTGCTGTATGTAGGAGGGGAAGGGGGTGTCATCTTTGTGTCTTCGGCGCCAGTTTCAGTGACATATATCACCAAGTGAAGGGTGAAGGAGTTAGATTGTTTATTGAGGATATTTTCTGGTGCAGGCGTTCCCAAACTCGGTCCTGGGGCCTCCCTGTGTCTGCTGGTTCTTCTCCCAACCATAATTGCCATCATAGGACTTTAACAAGCTATTAATTTGTCCAATTTGGGTGCATTGGGTGCTGTTTAAAGCCAAATTTTAATAGAAATATCCATTTGTGCCATGAGGAATACAAGACCAAATAAATGACCCTTGCATATAAAGTTTTTTTTTTCTGTGGTAATAACATTTCAGGTTTCATAATTTCAGATAATGAAATTCTTAAATAAATAAAATCAGGTGCTGAGAAAATCAATAACCTCCAAATTGGGTTGCTGAAGATGGGTGATTAGAGTTCTTTCAAAATAATTTGCTTGCACTCAATCACAAAAACAACATAAAACATTTTTGACTCTGTGCTTGTTTAGTAAATTGTAAGTTTTTGCAACCATGTGCCCTGAGTTTTACCGATTAGGAACCCATTGATTTTTTTTCCTTTGGGTGCATTTTTTCCCTCTTTTTATGCAGTTGTTACTCATATATTGCAATGTGGATGCAGAATTTTTTCCTCACTGTTTGTATGCATTTCTGTCAAAATACTGTTTGTCAAGAGAGGATAAATTACTGCTCTGAACAAAACTGCACGGAATTAAGACAAATTAATGGCTTGTTAAAATCCTATGATTGCAAACCAGGGTGGAGCAAAACCAGTGTACACAGGGAGGCCCCAGGACCGAGTTTGGGAACCCCAGCTGTTGTGGATGAGTTGAAGTGAGAATGCTGCGCCAGAATATTGAGCAGAATGTGTACAATCCGTGTTGTCGGGTATGAGTTATCTAAGGACTGTGATTGAATATTTTGTGTTGGTACTTTGAGGGGCAAAGTGCTGTTTTGTGAGTGAGATGTAAACTATTTGTTTGTCTAGGGTGTTTCAATGTGTTAGTGAGTTTAAATCTTTGTCTACACTGATCAGCCATAACATAATAACCTTCTGCCTAATATTGTGTAGGTCCCCCTTTTTCTGCCAAAACAGCCCACACTGAGCTTTAACACCTTTTAAGTAAAAAAAAAGAAAAAAATAAAAACTTCTAATGGGGATTTTTCAGCAATATCTGAAAATGGCTAATTTAAAAAAACATTTTCCCAAAAAGGTTTTCCAAACAGGTTTTGTTTTTTCACCATGTTAATCAGCTAAGTAAAGACTTCACATTTTCACTGAAAAGTCCCCAGTAGAAATTTTTTTTTTTTTACCGAAAAAGGTGTTAAAGCTCAGTGTGAGCCCTGACTAGTTGAGGCATGAATTCCTCTAGACTTCAGAAGGTGAGCTGTGGAATCTGGCACCAAGATGTCAGCAGCAGATCCTGTAGATTGCGAGGTGAAGCCTCCATGGGTCGGACCTGTTTGTCCTGCATATCCCACAGATACTCGCTTGCATTGAGATCTGGGGAATTTCAAGGCCAAGTCAACACCTTGAACTCATTGTTTTGTCCCTCAAACTACAACCCCAATTCCTAAATAGTTGGGACAAAGAGTAAATTGTGAATAAAATCCAAGCGCAATGACTACCAAATCACACCAGCTAGTATTTTATCCACAATAGAACAGAGATAACATAGCAAATGCTGAAACGAAAATTTAACAATTTTATCCACAAAATGAGCTCATTTCAAATTTGATGGCTGCTACGGGTCTCAAAAAAGTTGGGACAGGGGCCTGTTTACCATGGTGGAGCATCCCCGCTTCTTTTGAACACAGAGTGGAGGCATATGGGCATTGAGGAGACAAGTTTCTTGAGTTTAGCCATTGGAATTTGATCCCACTCTTGTTTAATACAGGCTTCCAGCTGCTGGAGAGCTTTGGGTCTCCTTTAACGGACATTTTGTCTAATTATGCACCAAATGTTCTCAATCGGTGAAAGATCAGGACTGCAGACAGGCCAGTTTAGCACATGGACTCTCCTACTTCGAAGCCATGCTGTTGTAATAGCTGCAGTATGTGGTTTGGCATTGTCCTGCTGAAATACACAAGGCCTTCCTAGATGTCGTCTGGAGGGGAGCATATGTTGCTCTAGAAAACTTTATATACCTTTCAGCATTCATGGTGCTTTTTAAAACATGCAAGTGTTCCACAACATATGCACTAATGTATACCCATACCATCAGAGCTGCTGGCTTTTGAACTGAACACTGATAATAATAGGGGTGGTCTTTCTCCTCTTTAGCCCAGAGGACACAACGCCCATGATTTCGAACAAGAATGTCAAATTTGGACTCTTCAGACCATGGGACACTTTGCCACTTTGCTACAGTACATTTTAAATGATCTTTGGCCCACAGAACACAGCGGCGCTTCTGGATCATGCTTAACAATGGCTTCCTTTTTGCATGATAGAGTTTTAGGTGGCATCTGTGGATGGCTAAGCAGACTGTATTTACAGACAGTGGTCTCTTGAAGTATTCCTGGGCCCATTTAGTAATGTCAATGATGGATTCATGCTGGTGAGTGATGCAGTGGCGTCTGAGGGCTTGAAGATCACGGGCATCCAGTAAAGGTCTTCGGCTTTGTCCCTTACGCAGAGATTTTTCCAGTTTCTCTGAATCTTTTGATGATGTTATGCACTGTCGATGATGAGACCTTCAAAGTCTCTGCAATTTGACGTTGAGGAACATTATTTTCAAAGTATTCCACAATTTTTGTTACGCAAGCCTTCACAAGTAGGAGAGCCTCTGGACCTCTGAGAGACTTAGCCTCTTTAAGACATCCCTTTTATGGCCAATCATGTTACACACCTGATTCCAGTTAACTTAATTGCTTGATAAATGTTCTTTCAGCTGATTCTCTTATATATTAAAGGTTTCATTGTTTTCAGCCCTTTTTTGCCTGTGTCCCAACTTTTCTGAGACCTGCTGCAGCCAAAAAATTTGAAATTTGCTCATTTTGTGGATAAAAATGTATAACATCTCTGTTTCAACAATTGAAATGTTATGTATGTTCTATTGTAAATAACATATTAGCTTGTGATCTTGAAGTCATTGCATTTTGATTTTATTCACAGTTTACACTTCGTCCCAACTATTTCAGAGTTGAACCAGTTTTGCAGGGTGGCAGGGCGCATTACCCTGCTGAACGAGGCCACCACTATTATGAAATACCATTTCCATGAAGGGAAGAACTTGGTCTGCAGCAGTGTTCAGGTAGGTGGTGCGTGTCAAAGTAACATCCATATCAATGGCAGGACCCAAAATTTTCCAGCTGCACATTACCCAGAGCATCACACTGCCTCCACCCGCCTGCCTTCTCTCCATAGTGGATCCTGGTGCCATGTCTTCCCCAGGTAACTGACGTACACGCGCCCGGCCGTCCACATGATGTCAAAGAAAACGTTGTTCATCAGATCAGGCCACCTACAGTAACTCAGTGGTCGAGGTCGGATGCTCATGTGCCCATTGTAGGCATTTTCAGCAGTGGACAGGGGTCAGCATGGACACACTGACTAGTCTGCAGCTGTGCAGCCCCGTACGCAACAAACTGCGAGGCACTGTGTGATCTGACACCTTTCTATCAGAACCAACATAAACTATCTCGCAGTTTGAGCTGCGGTAGTTCTTCTGTTAGATCAGACCACATGGGACAGCCTTCACTTCACCCATCGCATCAATGAGTCTTGGTCGTCCATGAACCTGTCTCTGGTTCATCGATTTTTCTTCCTTGGACTGCTGTCTGAAGGTACTGACCACTGCAGACCGGGAACACCCCACAAGAGCTGCAGTTTTACAGATGCTCTGACCTGGTCGTCTAGCCATCACCGTCAGGCCCTTGTCAAAGTCGCTCACATCCTCCTGCTTCTCCGAGTTTTCTGCTTCTAACACATTAATTTCAAGGACTAAGTACTCACTCGCTGCCAGATATATCCCATGCAGTGGCAGGTGCCATTGTAACAAGATAATCAATGATATTCACTACAGCTGTCAGTGGTTATAAGGTTATGGCTGATTGGTGTATATATGTATGTGCATGAGCACCTGCTTGAATGCAACGGGAGTGTGTGTGTCCTTGCATGTGTACGCATGTGTACCTGCAAGCGTGATTCTGCGTTCCTGCATTCATATACAGTACGTGTGCGTACTTTCTGGCACGAGTGTAAGCATGTGTGTGTGCATGAGGGTGTGCCTGTTCCAGCTTGTGTGTATGAGTGTGTGTATTCCTACATGTGTGTGTGTGCGTTTTGTGTGTATTCTTGCATTTGTACATATGCGTGTGTATTCCTACGCAGCCAATAAAATGCGTCACAAGCACAGACAGTGTACTCGCATGTGTGTGTGTGGCCCAGCAAGAGTGTGCTCTCTGCTTTTGTTCGCGTGCGGGTGTGTGTGTTTCCCTGCGTGTGTATAAGCTCTGGGTGAATAATACAGGGGATAAAGTTGCGCGGTAGGACTGCTGAGAGAGACTCATCCCTGGGCTAGTCATTCTGCATACCTCAGCAGTGGAAAGTGAGAGTGTGTGAAAAGCAGAAACAGGTGCTGTTTAAACACACCGCACAGGTGGGAGGAGGACGGCTCCGTGCCCAATACTCCACGCTGAAGCGCACGAACTTCTAGTGAGGAGCAGAGTCAGGCACTTATCGCCTGTGTCGCGCATCTGTTCTGCTGCAGGAACAGCAGCTAAAAACTTTGACAACAGCTTGGACTTCTGATTCTGTCACAAGCAGAAATGCTCAATGAGACTGAAGCGTGACTTGAGCTAGTTTTGAATGCTTGCGCGCGGACACCCAAACACACACACACACACACACACACACACACACACACATACTCAGGAAGACACACAAAAATGGCGAAAGCACATACTGTGGAGACGCAAATTAATGCGAAGACACATGTACGCACGCTACAGAATACAGTCAGGGGGTGAATTACTGGCACGATTGATGACAATATGAAGAAAAAATACAAACTATAGCACGTAATGAACAACAGCAAACGTTAATTTACATGTAACAGCGTCGTTTTACTGTTCATTGTATGTTCATTGTTCATATGTATGTCAACGGGTTTGTGACAGAGTGGATTCAGAACTTTAGCAGCACCAGTGAACATTGAGGGCGGCGCAGCGCAAACAAGCACTGAGAAACTTTGAAATGACCATCAGAGGAGAAATATTTTGATGACCTCATTCTTTGGCAGAGGAAATATCGTGACAAATTGTTGGAGGCTTCTGAGTCAAGCGATAGCCAGCTTACATTTAATTCTGGGGCAGTTCACCACACAATGCATCCAGTGTGTATTTACAGTTTGCCTGGCTGGAAGCTGTTTTTTTGGGCGAAAAAAGTCTCTTGGAAAAGCCAAAAGGATCACTGGAGATGCCCAAGGGACCTTTGTAGAGGCCTCCGGAGATGACTCATTTAAGTGTTTATGACTTTGAAAAAAACATAGCTTGAAACTCAGTTTCTTTGTCTGTGCAAAAGATTAGCACTCGATGACACAGATGTTTCAAATCATTAAACCATTTTCAAGATTAGACAAAGGTAATCCCCTGATACATAAAATACAGGTTTTAGAGGATCATTCAATTTATTGAAAAAAAAAAGAAGTTATCTGACCCTACCTGGCCCAATGTGGAAAAAAGTAATTATCCCCTGATTTAGTACACCAACCAGTTGAATACATTTTATTGATAACTTAGTTCAATTTCACCAGGCACACCCAGGCATGATTACTGCCTGCCCCACTGAATCTTAACATTACTTGAATAGAACCTGCCTGGTGATGAGAAGTCTGAAAAAAGCAGCACACAATCCCATGGTCTAAAGAAATTCAAAAAGAGATTTGAAACACATTCATTGACATCTATCAGCCTGGAACGGGTTACAAATCTATTTTAGAGGCTCTTAGACTCCAGCGAACCATGATAAGAGCCACTGGCTACAAAGGGACAAAAACTGAGACAGTGGTGAACCTTTTCTGGAGCGACCGGCTCACCAAATTTCCTACAACGACTCAATTGGGAGATCATAAAAAATCACAGACTAACATCAGAAAAACAGCATGAAAATAAATAAAGGCTTGTCTCACATTTACAAAAAAAAAGTTGATAATCATCAAGACTTTAGGGATGATAATTATGTGCACTGCAGAGTCAAATGTGCAACTTTTGGAAGATATAGATCCTATTCCATCTGGCGTTAAGCTGAGACAATGTTCCACAATAAGAACATCATATAGGTATCTACAATAAAACACAGTGGTGGTAGTGTGATGGTTTGGGGCTGGTTTGATGCTTCAGAACCTAAGCAATTTGCCGCGAGTGATGGAATCATGAATTCTGCTCTCTAACAGAAAACCCTGAAAGAGAATGTCTAGTCATCAGTTTGTGACTTCAAGCTTAAGTGCAGTAGGGTTATTTGGCAAGACAATGATGCAAAATACTCATGCAAGTCCACCGCTGAATGGTTCAAAAGAAAGAAAATGAAGGTTTTGGAATGGTCTAGTTTAAAGGTAACCAATTCGCTCCTTATCAACTTCTTTTCTCACAATTTGCCAGGCTGTTCCAATAAGAAGATTTGTGTGTAAGTTTTACATGTTGTCCTCGACCTCTAACAAGGATAAATTTCGACCGTTGTGACCAGCTATTGTAGCTGCTGGACCGCGGCCACTTGCCTTCGACTTAATATGCATGAGAGATTTGCATGAAAGGTCACATCAGATCAGTCATCAGATTTGACTGTTAGTAAATAAATTATGTTTATGCATTAGAAATTCATTTCTATAAACGTCTATAGTTACAAATATGGGACTATTTCACGTACATTTATAATCTGAAAGTTCTAGGAGACCGGGAAATCGGACATTTTGCGCCAGGCATCAAGTTTACTTAGGTATCCAGAAAAAGTTTGCCCGCATCTTCATCGGTAAAATCTCCAAACCTGGCTTTAAAAGTTTGCTAGCGATCACTTTGGCCTTTTATATTTATCCTGTTCTTCAATCGATCTTCTTCCTGGCCTTTTCTAGCACTTTTACCGGCTCAATCAGTCAGATATTTCTTTGAGCTTGGTCAACTACTCTTCATTTCTGCATCCACTGTGCACATCCACTTTCGAATAACATTATTTTTGCATAGCCATGAATACTAATGAGGTATTTCAAATGGCGCGGGGAGTTTTTGCAGGTTGCAAAAACTATCTTCACATTCAATATTCGGGGGATTGCTAGCATTCTCGGAGAAACATTTATTTATTCCCGTTTGTTTTGCTCATATCCAAGGCTGGACTGGTAATCTGACATACTGGGCAGTGCCCGGTGGGCCGAAGCACGTTTTGGGCCGATGCAATCATAGTGTCTAAAATTGTAATAACATTCATCATTTTGAACAACTGCGCCGGCCTTTAAAGCACGGAAAGCAGCCCATTGGTTCATTTTCTACGCTGATGCAGGGCTGGACCAATGAAATCTCTGAGCCCTCCCTCCTCAGAAAAAAAAACGCAATTGCGTATTGCCCGACGGTAGCCAGTGGCCTACATTAAGGCAAGCAAACAACAGGATGATTTTAGCTGATTCAAAGTGGAATTTCATACAGAGAAAAACAATATATAATTACTGCATACTTCTACTTAGACTCAGTTCTTCCTGAGATCTTCTGCATTCCAGTTTACAGGTGACACATGCTTGAAAAAGTACTTTTTATTATTCTACTTCACTATTCCGATTATCTTGTTTCTTGGCTGTTTTTCAGTATCTATTAATATATTTACCGTAAAACTCAATTCTTGCAGATAAAAAAAACGATGCACAGGCTTAAGCCATGTGCAGTTTTTTTAATGTTGTTGTTTTCATCCCAAGTTTAAGAAGGCAGGCTTGTTGGAAAATTAGTTTGTCCCGAGTTGCGTTAACAGCTTAAAAAAGCGGTTCAACTACTACGAGATCAGACAAAAATGGCAGAAAGCACTGGAAAGGCGGAAAAGCTTTGAGAATAAAGTAAACAGACATTGGAGCCTCAGGCTTTCAAACACAAAAAAGAATTTGACCCGCTGTTTGGCCACGATGATCCTCATGCAGCAAACAGTTTTCATTTGGAGGGGGACACGGAAAGCGGTAGACTGACGTTAAATTAATAGGCTATCGCAAGTACATGTTCAGTTAAATGTGCTTGAGCTTACAAAAGGCCCCCAATGATGGACCAATTGTTCAGAACCTATTATTGATGCATAATGATTTGTTGTTTTACGGTGGCAAATAAAAGTTGTCCTGGAATGCAGCAAGGAAGACTTTCAAATTTTCCGATTTAAAACCCTGTCTTGACAGTCAGAATCACCCGCCAGTAAACTTGAAAACAGCAAGTAATGCGGTTTTGAGTCTAGTGAGCTATTCTATGCTCACTATTCTATGAGTCTGTTAGATATGTAACGTTATTTAAAAAGGTTATGTATGAATCAATCCAAATAGTGCAATGGTCTTACTGAAAAATTATAAATATTTTATTTATAAAAAAATGAGAAATAATTTATAATAAAATTATAAAATCATAAATTTATTTTTCACATTCATTCATGTAAATGTATTAATAATAAAAATATTATTATCACTGCTGTTTTTGTTGTTAATAATAATAATAATAATGATATTAATAAAAAAATAATAATAACTTCTTTGTCGTGGTGGCGCAGTGATTAGCACTGTCACCACACAGCAAAAAGGTTGTGGGTTTGACTCCGGTCTAGAGCCTTTCTGTGTGGAGTTCCAGGGCATGTAGGCTATGACTGAGCTTAATTTTAACTTTTGATAACAGCAAATTATGGCAGGCCATCACGTCACAATCAGGTTGGGCCGCCATGGCCGAAAATGCAGGGCCGATTTTTTGTCCTAGTCCAGCCCTGGTCATATCTATTAAATTATATCCAAAAAAAGAACAAATTAGGTACGTCTGATTGAATCCAATTGAGATGCTGTGGCATATGACCTTAAACAGGCAGTTTATGCTTGAAAACCCTCCGATGTTATCCTGGGAACCAGACCACTCTGCGAGCTCATATGTTATTAGTGCTGCCAATGCATCTGGCCCCTTCCTATTCAGACAGATTTCCATCCAGCTAAGTTCTGGTTGAGCCAATCTAAACCTATTTCTGAAATGGGGCAGGTTGGATATGATGATGTTGAAGTACAACGCCATTTCCAGAAAAGTTGGGTAGGTGTGTAAAATGTAATTGAAAACAGAATGCAATGATTTGCAAATCATTTAAATCCTATATTCAGTTGAAAATAGTGCAAAAGACAACACATTAGTGGTCGCCGATGAACTGGCATTAGGGGATGCTCAAACCATCCCTTAAAAGTAATGATTGGTCATGACCTGCTTTCAATCATTCATTTAAATTACCATTAGCCTACAGAAACTTCAAAAACTCTCAACATTAACAGGCGTGGCCAGTTTCCATTAATAACGTATACCTGTCAACTCTCACGCATTTGGTGTCAGTTTTAGTGGTATATTTACATTCCCCTGGTGTAGTCAGCAATTATTCAATCAACGTGTATGTAAGAGATTCTTGCGTGGAATTGCGTGCATGGGATCGCGTGGCGATACTTTGATTTCAGGTACGGTGACGTTGAACAGAATAAGACGTGTTGTGTAAAACTTGCAAAGTTAAAGTCTCCCACATCCCGCAACAACACTACCAATCTGTATCAACACTTGGGACAGCAGAGAGGGAAGCAAAAGGAATGCATGTGATGAAAGCCAAGCAAAGTAAAGCCAAAGAGACACTGAAATCCGCTAAGGCCCAATGGTGCCACTGCTTTTGTACTTTGCAGAAATGCCTTTATTTTTTAATGGTACTGTACAAACGTTTTGCTTTTTGAGTTAAGTAGTACTTAATAGGTTTACAAAAATGCCTGCAGAAAGGCATCGAAGTTTACAATAGTGCCACTGAATTTGTACTCAAAAAATATCCTGATTTTCAAAAAAGGAAAAACCTCTTTTTTGGAAAATGTTATTTTGAAAACAGTGCTATAAACTTGTTTTGTATTTTTATGCACCTTAACGTTCGCAGTTTTTGAATTGGGAAAAATACCCTGCAAAATCATAATTATTCTCTGCACTCTCCTTGATAACAAAGCAAGTAGACTCAAGATATCATTTTTTTAAAAATCATATGGTAATCGCAATCGCAATATGGTCCACTATAATCGCAATCGCACATTTTTACCAAATTGTGCAGCACTAATTCAGGTCTGTCAAATGGCATTCAGAGTCATTTTGGTCTGAGTCCATGGAAAAAGCCCATTGAAAATTGAAATGATCGCAGAGATTCCAGACTAATTCTCATTAGCGAACATCCCGTAACGCCGGCGTTACCGCCGGGGGGGATGTTGGGCTTCAAGGTGTTAAAATTGTGTTTATTTAAATTTACTTTGTCCGATATTAAAATTAGTTAGATGATCTGAAATATGACAAAACATGTCAAAAAAGGCAAGATTAAAAAAATCAAGAAGAGGGAATGACTTTTTTCACAGCATTGTCCCTCACTTGTAAAGGTGAATTACCATCTGTCTCAAATAAATTGTAAGCTATTTTAATATTTTCGTGATACTAGTTGACAACAGCACTGCTTGCATTTTACCTCATTTTTATTCCTGATCATACATGAACTGATAAAACAACATATTTCAGTTCCTTTAAACTGAAAATACAAGAATATATTTCTTTGAAAACTGCAATTTAACTCTGTAATTTAGCACTATTCGGGTTTGCCAATGATTTTGACGGTTGTGGTTTTGAGGGAAAAAATGGATTAATAAATAATAAAATAGAAACATGAGAATACATGAAATGAACCACATGTATTATGAGTATAACTCTTACAGTTTTTAGAAGTCAACCATTACTAACTGTGCTGTAGTTTTATATACAACCATTTTTCTTCTTTTTTTCAAGGGTGCTAAGTGACACATGCGTGTACACACACAATATTCTCATACTACTCAGTATTTTTAGGCACGCTCACGAGCCCTGGTAAAAACTTGTCTTTCCCCTTTGTGTCAGGAATGCTGCATTATCTTTATTATTTTATGAGCGCAAACACTAAACAAACACAGGGGAGGAAAAGCACCTTGAAAGAATACATCTGCTGACTGCAGCATGACACTTCAATCCCAAAGCTGAGAAACTGCGCAGTATAAAAATGATAAAGGTGTTAGGGAGGGAAATGAATGGTGCAGAGCAGGCCTGTGTTCACTGATATAAAGCCTTTAGAGACACCACAGACTAATATAATGAATGCCAACTGAAGTTACAGCTTCCTCACAGAGGACAAAAGCACCATCTAGAGGTTGTGCATCTCTGGCGTCATAACAGACCGAGAGGCAGGAAATATCTCAGGAGAAAAGGACCTTTGCCCATCAAGCTCTTCTTCGCTGTTGGTGCGTGAGTGAGTGAACTGGCAAATGTGAGGCATTAAATTGTTTGGCACTTTGCATAGTTGAAGATGCAGGAGAAACACAATTTAAATCCAGCCCGTTCACTGCAGGCTGTTGGGTGCTGGATGCAGTAACTTATAAATGTAAAATGAGATTAGGGAATACGCTAGAGCTATGAGCAGAAATGAACAACATGCCCCACTCTACCTTCTGACCGAACATGTAACTCTGCAGCAGTAATCCACATGACCCCTGGCTGACCTTCCTGACATGATAACGTTTACTGTGTTCAGCAGATGGATGTTCCGGGGCACAGTGGGGTGTAATTCAATAAGAATTGGACTGTCTCAGTGTGCGTGTCATAGCACACGTATGTATTTGAATGCCAATGCGTATCTAAGTGTGTGTGTATCTTGTGAGTATGGACGCCTGTGTGAGCATGAGACATTTTATGAGCTGTGTGTACTGTAGGTCTGGATATACTGTTCATGTGTGTGTTTGTAAGTGTGCGTGCTAACTGCATATGTGTGCATGTAGCTGTGTGCACGGTAAGTCTGCATGTGTATGTGTGTGTGCGCGTGTTCTGTATGTATGGACTAACAAACATATTTACAATAGCTCACCTCCATCTCAGACATGATGTATATGAAGTGTCCATCCAGAGAGAAGCCCATATCTGGGAGGACGGGGCTCCCATCGCTGAAGACCGTTAGCGTCTCATAAAGTACCCCCCCATGAGGGAGGCTGTCCACTCGCACCTAAGAGAAGAACACCGAAAAACACACGTCAGGGTGCACTCTGGGATATCACAGTTCCTCCATCACAATGGTCAGCTCTTCTTTCAGTCCTTTCTTTTTCCTTTCACTGTGATTTTTGGATTATACGCTGCAGTTCATGAATATTCATACCAGAGGCACAGTTATAAACCCTTCCTCATGAATATTCATAGAACACAAAAAAAGCAATACACTTTGGCATGGGGACTAAGTTTATGGGCTATGTTTAATATCAGGATCACAAATCTTAGGGAACAAATCTTCTGCGGGCGCTGAATTGAGGATGAATTACATAAAAAGATAATGTCTGCACACAGCTGAATGCTCCCATAAAGAAAAAAGTTTAATTAGACAACGTGACAAATAACAAGGGAACTTTCAGGTAATACAAGGATCTTCATCAGGCCTGAAGGACAGGAAGTCGTTTTTTTTAATGTCATTTAGACTCATTAAACTTGTTTTTTCTCTTTTGAGAACATTTACCAGTATATGAGGAGTTTGTTTCCAAAACGCATTTTGAGTAAATCAGCTTTTTTATGTTGGTGCCTATTCCATTTTATAGAAAAAACACAAACTTTGACCACAAACAAATACAACTTATAGTATGAATTTCTGAAAACGGATTTTTGCACCATTTGTAAGAAGCACAGGGCTATCACTCTGTGGTATTGTCTCAATTTTTGTACTTTGACACTTTATTGCCTTTTGGAAACAAACTCTTCGTATGCAGTTACAATTCACAAGCTTTAGCTTAGATCAGACGCTAAAAATCAGGTGAATTATCTGGACAACCATTCCCTCGGTGATATGACTCATATTCCACGTATTTAATCACACAGGGATTACCCATAAAACAGTGACGACCGCTGCACTGTTAATAGAGGAGGTATTAAAAACCCTTTTAATTTACACTAAGTCTTGACCAGTTCTCAATCATTTTCTTTTATCCACAAGTTCTGCAGTGATTAGAATGATCCATTGGCAGAAATGCATGCACTGTTAGCGTAATTAAGACATAAACAAAATTTAGAAAAGTGGCCTTATTACTCATAAAATACGTGTTACGCGGAAAAATTACAAGATATATAACAGTAATTTTTCCGCGTTAGCTTATTGCATACCCTGCGTACTACTGATCTACAGCTTGATTGTTTAAATTAACAAAAAAACATATGATTCACCATTGCCTGCAGCTATTTCACATCCCATCTTCGCGCCAATATCCACCTGTAGGCTCTGAATATTTGCCGGGGGAGGGGGATTATTCTGACACTATGCTCTGAGCCTTCTGAAGCTCAGTAGGCCGTAAGGTGTGTAGGTCAGAGCCTACAGTAGAAGGCGATCTATTATTGTCTGTATACTGTTCACAAGTGTGTTGGCTAAGTGAACTAACATTACCAGGTTGACATTGAACAGAAAGATGAGGCCCACCCTTGCACAGCATGATTTATGTGGATGACTGAGGGCCCTGTTTTGACAACCTAAATGCGGGCGGCAAACGCAAGCGTTATAAAGATAGTGCAGATCAAAACTGGGTGTGTCCTCCTCAATACTAGTAACTGTGTGACAGGCAATGATAATGCAGCTATAGCGCTGTCAATAAAGGAGTCGGACTACGTCAGATTCATTACCTGTGGGTGTGGCAGGGGCTTGGCTCAGTTAAAGCCAGTCAGATTAGGCCAGTCATTTCCTTTAAAACTAGTGCGTCCATGCCATAATGATCTGGTTATTTCAGCAGGTGAGGAACAAGCGTCTAACTTGCTACATTGCCGCCTCCTTCAGTCCTCTTAGAACGGTGCTTCAGTGTAATAATGTGAGGAGGGGTTTGGGGGTATAGAGGCTGATCCAGCAGGTAATGCGTTTTGTGTGAGAACATGTGGGCGATTCACGCAGTAAGCAAAATGGCACTCATGGTACAAGAACAAGGTTAAGACTGCTGTTGATTATTTGTATTTCCCCCACACAGAGAAAGTATTCACCAGTATAAAAATAGCCCGTCACCCTCCCCTTCTCATTGGACCCCACAACAATTTTGTAGGAGCTATTTTTAGGGTACAAAATGAAAGTGTAAGATGGAATGAACAGATATGCGTTTGTCTGTGAACAGCTCCGCTGGATGCGATTCATTCCCATCAAACTACTATAGATTGACAGTATTTGCATTAAAACGTGGTTTGGGTGAGTCATTTCTTGGCATATAAATGGAAGACCTCCAGCTTTAAGCATTGACACACCTCCACTGGCGTTGCCCAATTTCCAGCCCTTCTTACAACCCCAATTCCAAAATAGTTGGGACAAAGCGTAAATTGTGAATAAAATCGAAATGCAATGAGTTTCAGATCACATGAACCAATATGTTATTCACAATAGAACGTAGATAACATTTCAATTTAAATTTTTCAATTTCATGTTACAATTGAGACATTTTAAATTTTTATCCACAAAATTAGCTTATTTCAAACTTTCTGGCTGCAACAGGTCTCAGAAAAGTTAGGACACTGAAAAAGCAATTAATATATAAGAGAATCGGCTGAAAGAACATTTAGCAAGTAACTGAGTTAACTGGCATCAGGTGTGTAACATGATTGGCTATAAAAGGGATGTCTAAGAGAGGCTGAGTCTCTCAGAAGAAAAGATGGCCTGAGACTCTCCAACCTGTGAAGGTTTGTGTAAAAAAAATTGTGGAATACTTTATAAACAATGTTCCTCAATGTCAAATTGCAAAGGCTTTGAAGGTTTCATCATCAACAGAGCATACCATCATCAAAAGATTCAGAGAAAGTGGAAAAAAATCTCTGTGCGTAAGGGACAAGGCCAAAGACCTTTACTGGATGCCAGTGATCTTCCGGCCCTCAGACACCACTGCATCACTCACCGGCACGATTCTGTCATTGATGTTATTAAATTAGCCCAGGAATACTTCAAGAAACCACTGTCTGTAAATACAGTCCACCGTGCCATCCACAGATGCCACTGAAAACTCTATCATGCAAAAAGGAAGCCATTGTTGAGCATGATCCAGAAGCGCCACCGTGTTCTGTGGGCCAAGGCTCATTTAAAATGGACTGTCCCAACTTTTTTGAGACCTGTAGCAGCCATCAAACTTGAAATGAGCTCAATTTTGCAGATAGAATTGTCAAATTTCTCAGTCTCAACATTTGCTATGTTATCTCTGTTCTACTGTGAATAAAATACTGGCTGGTGTGATTTGAAAGTCATTGCATTTGATTTTATTCACAATTTACACTTTGTCCCAACTATTTCAGAATTGGGGTTGTATATTACAGAAGGAATTTGCCAGACTGGACAAAGACAATAAATATGCCGTTTGCGACAGCCAAGATTGGGTATTGCGTTACCACCAAGAGTGCGAAGGCGTGGAAATAGAGCCCTTTCTATCATAATAGAGACACGGTAGCTGTCAAATCCCGGTGTGGAACATGGATCCATGGTATGGAATAATAATTTCGAAAATATCCCAGAATTGCAGGTCATCATTGCAGAGGAACAGGCAAATCCAGAAGAGAGAATGAAAATCTATTGGCTTGGCTGAGCCTAAGAACACAACAAATTATTGTAGCGGTGCCTCTGCGGTTATCATTCACAATCAAAAATATGAAAAAAACAAAGATTTCACAAATCACAGACAGCAAATGTTTCAGAGAAGAATAACAATCAGCAAATCTTTGAGGACTGGAAGACAGCAGTACAATGAAGTCTATCAAAACAAAACAACAAAATGAGGCACAAAAATCTGAACATAATCACCGGTGACAGGAGCCAAATGTTGAAAGATTAGATGAACGAAGCAAAAATAACTGCACTAAATCTCAATAATGCATTCAGTAAATCAAAAGGAAGAAGACCAGGTTGTCTGCATAGATAAGTGACAACAACAACAACGCAGGAGTCACTATGCAGTAAATCCTCCTGCAAGGCATTCTGGGAAATCATGCACAGCACTGGTCCACTTGCTGGGTCAGGCGTAAATCATACTGCCTGGTCTCAGAGGGTTTGCTATGTATACAAAGCAAAGCTGCCAGCAGGAATGAAACCCCTCCATTTTGGTCGAGGAAAGGCACTTAACCCCAGAAACTGAATCAGAGAGAATATAATAAAGTGAAAATTTTAAACATTTGCCTTGAATTAAGAAAGTCTATAAATAAACAAGCAAAGTAATTAATTACTTCAAATGGGTTCATGAAAGTAGGTAGCTCAAAACTGTTCGCGTGGATCATTATATCACCACATCTGGAATTTCACAGATCTGAGATGAATTCCTCCAGAAAAAAAGATGTGTATTCTACAACCTAATTTCATAATGCAAATACTAAGCTGTACACTGAGAATTCCCCCCCCAAAAAAGGAAATAAATCACGCAGTAAATCCGAATTATTATTATTTGCTAACAAAACAAAGCTGAGCAAATAACCACCAGCCCAAACAATGCATTCCAGCCAGCTGGTGTCTCAACCCGCTGAAATTCTAAAGCACATTTTTACAAACAAAGCACATCTTCAGGAGAAACCGAACTCCTGTGAATAAAACTCTTGGAGGTTAAAATCATGCCATCCATGCTGACATAATTCAACCCACGAGCTCTCATTAACATAAACATGTTGCTGAAATTTCTGCTGTGCAGGAGTGCTAAGTTTCCAAAGCTGTGATTTGAAGCAACAGGCTTCATCAGATGAATATCTGCAGGCTGAAAACCGCGCACACATAGGCATTTTACTTACTCATGAATCTGACAGCAACAAAGACAAAAAAGAGCCAATCATGACAAACACTGTGGCCTGAAATTTTGACTTGAAATCTTAATTCTAATCCTATTTGGATAAACACAAAATGCTGTCTGTGTGTTATAATTATTTTTACTTATTACAAGATTCTCCAGTGGAACAGTAACATTTTACATATTTCTCGAGCAAAGGATGGTAAGGTTTGCCTACAGATTTTTTTGCCAATCCACGGAAGGCTGTGTTCACCATTCACTCACACAAGGGTAATTTATGGAGTCTCCTCTCAGCCTGACACGCAGGTCTTCGGACTGAGGAAGGAAGCCAGAGTACCCTGAAGGACCCAGCACGAACTCATGGAAAACATGAAGACTCCACACACGATGGCCTCACGCCACGTACAATTCTCACTAATAACCTCCTAGCTGTGGGGCAACAGTACTGCCCACTGTTCTGAAAATAGTGACAGAAAGCAGATGCCATTTTGTAAATGATTTTAAAAAAAGGAATAAGCCATCAAGGCTCTTCATAAGACTAAAATACTTCTGAAAACAGGCTTACTTTTGCAATGCAATGTGTGACTGACACTTTTCTAAATTCTGAATCTGCCCCATGTCTTTGTGTGGAAGGACACTGCTGTTGTTTCAACCGTCGTTTCCACTGCCACACTAAACTGCACACAATATTTGCATGTATAGGACTGTTGTTTTTCCAGCGAGTTTATTAGTTTAACCAATTGGGATGGAGCCCACCGGAGCTCAGCTCTGCCTCCTAAAGTCCAAATCGCACCGGCCCGGAGCTGAGCTCCATCTCCTTCCATATCATATCATCACACTCATATATTTTGTTATTCACCCAGTATTCATAGCAGCATCAATCTAAGTCATGATAAATAATTGTCAGGACAAAAGAAAATTGACATTTGAGGCTAATTTTACACCCCAAACCATCAATGCCCAAAACTATGTAAACAACAATGATCAGGAGTCATCAAAAATGCCTGTGCCCTTCACTATCATGCTGTCTGTCATGGCGTGAATTGTCCTCGTCAAGATTTCGTCAAATTGCTTTTTCCTCTGTAAGTTTTCAAAAGTTCAACTCTAGCCCAACTCTCAGCTAGGCAACATTTTATCTACTCACCAAGCAGCCTGTTAAGCAGCATTAACGTTAGCTGCGTTAGCTTGGTGGCAACAAGTTGGTTGCTAAAAAACTGTATTGGTAGCTAACGATCTAAAATTAAGCTAACTTTAGCCGTCACTGGGCTAACATGTAGCAGACAGCCTAAACAACTAACAAAGGCAGATTCAGCAGATCATGCATGAAGAAGGCAGGGCAGTGATTCCACAGTAGAGCTGTAATGAAGATCCTTCTTTACACTGCTTTTGTGCACAGAGAAACAAGCAAAGGCGGCATAGAGTGTGTAATTTTACACATCATTTTGGGCTTTTCTGTAACGTTATTGCAGAAACACAAGCAAGACGTCCGTGCGGAGATGTTTGAGTTTCTTTGTGCTTTAAAACCCAACCATCGTGAAACGATTGTTTAATTTCTGGTTCACTGCTTTGTTCTCCTGACCAGCGCCGTTTCGCTCTTTATTCACCCTGCACCTCACTTGACCGACCACTGCTGGTTTAATTCCTTCCCCTTCAACCTCCTCAAACGTGTGCCACGTTCCCCCGCACACTGCAGTCAAAATGGTGCATCACACTATCAAGACTGCTCTTCACCACAACAGCTAATGTAACTTTTTTTTTAAATTACGAGCTGCAGTTACCAACACCGGTTTGTTAAGGCTGCTGGCAACTGTCAGTCATAAAATCCCTGAGTCCCAACCACCCAGCTCCTTCTCTACAGTGTTGCGGAAAAACCAAATAAATCAGATTTTGATCGAAACTGAGTTAGGACAATTTTTGTGTTTACTAGGCCTTGCCTCATCACAAACAGTGCGATACAAAAAGAATAATCCCTGATTTCCTATATTTTGCTATAGCAAACCTGAGCAAGTCATTTGTATTTATTCATTAGTGAAGAAAAAATCTAGCAAGTTAATCTTATTGGGTTTCCCACATTCAATTTGTTTTTTTTTTATGGCAAAACCTACCAAGTCGAATCAGCCAATTATGAAGCAGCATACGTATCACATGATCTGCTGGGTCAGTTCCCATACAGAGCACTGGTTGTGCAAGACATTCATGGCCTGAATTTATAAATCACATGAATCACATGCGAATGACTGAAAAATGGCATCAGGAGGGAAGGAGACAGTGGAGTTAGCACTGACATAACTGTCAAACTTCACTCTAACTACACAAGTGCAAGGTTTTTGCCCATTTTGGTTAATGACATTTTTAAATGGAAAAATTTAAGTCATGATATTGCCATGGATCCTGACAAACAATGGATAAGGTTCTCCCTAAATATTGTTTATTATGCAATGAATAAATAACTTCCAAGTCAGTTTCATTGTCAAACAAGACCTTAACCCCAGAGGGATACAGGGTTCTGTCTTTTTCTCAATCTGCTTTTTGTTACTTACTGGGTTTTTCTAAAGCACTCAAGTTCTGTTCTACCTCCCAGGGTTAATACTTTTATACTGAAGGTGATCAGGCACTGATACCTCTCTGATAACCCCCCCCCCCCCCCGCCCCCGCCCCCCCCGTCGTTGTCATGTGATGTAAATAAAGATGATTTGAAGAATGTTGACCATTCACAGTAGTGTGTAGACTAGGGCTCCCCCTCCTAAAAAAAAAAAAAAAAATATGTAACCACTGACCATAACCTGCAGCTCCACACTTCATTAGCTGTGACAGATCATTCATTGTGGAGTATGAGCTCACCAGAGGCGGAGCTACAGGGGCGGCGAAGACACATCCCCTTTAATCCTGGCTAGATCTCAATCATTTTCCTTTATTGACGTCTTTTCCTATCATCGTAATTGGCAAGTGAAGACACGGTTTCCCTCCACATGCGATCTAAAAGCGATTAAATTGCGGTTTAAATTCAGTACAGTGGCGGAACAGAGAATTGGGTTGCACAAAACAGCCATTTAAAACAATTATAAATCCTGACCTGTTCTCAGTCATCTTCATGATTAACAGAAGATTCACTCCAAGAGCGCTCTGCTCTTGACAGGTGCAGCTTGTTCTCCCCGATTAGGTAAGAAGACAATCATTCATCTGGACGCGTATTTGCTGTAGATAAATGTACATTATTCAAAATTGCATAGCTTACCTGTCGACTCAAGCAAATGAGTTGAGCCGCACGCTTTTTATAACCTAGTGTCGAGTGCCACTGTTTATTGTTTTTTTTTTTTTAAATCAACCCACACAATACCAAGAGTGAAAGTCTGTGTTTCATTGGAACATGGACCAGTTCAATCACGTGAAGCATTGACCAATTAAGTAAATTATTTTTCTGCACTGAATTTAGCCCATGATTTAATCGCTGTTAGATCGCATACGGTGAGAAACCATGTCTTCGGTTGCCAATTACGATGATTGGAAAAGACGTCAATAAAGGAAAATGATTGATATCTAGCCAGGACTAGAAGGGACGTGTCTTCACCCCCCCTGTAGCTCTGCCACTGGAGCTCACCCTAAGTGGCCGGGTTCCTCCCGGGATGAGGGTACTTTTTCTAGCAGCCATTTGAGCACATTTCTCCCTGTTAGGAAGTTTGTTTTTTCTTTAGTCTCAATGGTTTTTACACTGTAGGCAGAAGGTTTAAGTTCTGGGTGGGTCTCAACTGTCAATCATGCCATATAAGTCAAGGTGATTTTTTTTTTAGCTGCCTTCCGGTAACCAGTGATTGAATGAGTAATTACACAGTATGTAAAAAAAGTTTAATGGACCATAAAAAGAGGAACTTCTGCTAATTTGGTAATAAATCTGGTCAAGAAGGAATCAAATTGGCTCTGAAAAAGGAAGTTAAAAACTATTGAGTCAACTGAGTCATTTTCAAAAATGTTGCCCTTTCGTCGGGTCCAATCACACAGTGACATGGTATGTATTGGTGGGGCATATATGTATGTGCCTGAAAACGTTTTCATGCTATCCAGTTCTCAGAAATCATAGCCTTTATCCTGGAAACACAAGGCAAGGGGTTCAAACACAATATACTGTATCCACAGTAAGCAGTTAGAGAATAGCACACAAGCAGTAATGCAACATGACTGAGATGCTTATTTAGTAGGATTCTCACTCATCCATCTATGCAACTGATTCCACATCAGCAAGAGACCAGGCTCATTTGTGCATTAAATAATGAATAACTGAGTGAGTGTACCTGCCTTTGCAAGTGACAGTCACACACAAAAACAATAACACATACAGACGTTCACATACATACACAGACATTCACATACATGCACAAACATTCACAAACACAGACATTCACATACATGCACAAATATTCACACAGATATTCACATACAGTACATGCACAAACATTCACAAACACAGACATTCACATACATGCACAAACATTCACAAATACAGATATTCACGTACGGTACATCCACAGACATTCACAAACACAGACATTCACATACATGCACAAACATTCGCAAATACAGATATTCACATGTAGTATATGCACAAACATTCACAAACACAGACATTCACATACATGCACAGACATTCACAAATACAGACATTCATATTCATGCACAAACATTCACAAACACAGACATTCGCAAACATGCACAAACATTCAGAAACACAGTCACATACATACACAATCACAAACACAGACATTCACATACATGTACAAACATTCACAAACACAGACATCACATACATGCACAAATATTCACACAGACATCACATACATGCACAAACATTCACAAACACAGACATGCACAAATATAGACTTTCACATTCATGTACAAACATTCACAAACACAGATATCACATACATGCACAAACATTCACACAGACATCACATACATGCACAAACATTCAAAAACACAGACATGCACAAACATTGACAAATATAGACTTTGACATACATGCACAAACATTCACAAACACCAACAGAAACATAAAAAAACGCACAAAAAGACATGCAGACATGCAAAGATATCCACAAACCACCAACAGACATAAAACCACAGACGTACACACAGCCAACACTCCAACACAGAGATGTAGACAGACACCCAAATATACAGAGACACAAAGGTTGTAAAGGAATGCTATGGCACAAAGCCATCATATCACAAGGAAAAATAAATAGAAGTATACAAACAGATTTTTTTTTTTTTTTTAATGTTAATACAACAATCTGGGAACATTTCAGAGCCGTCTGCGCATTCCTGCATGCTCCGCGGGCAGAACGGATGGAGCCTTTGTTCGATTTTCTGCAGCTACATGTTTGGCAAATAGACAGTGAAGAAGAGCATATGGAGAAGCAGATTAGAGAGCCGTGAAATCTGTAATTGACAGCATGAAGGATTACGTGACTGGGAACACAAAACCAAAACGCTCCTACACACATGCCTGCCCCACGCTAAGAGCTTCATTCAGGTTTTTTAATTAATCGCGAGCGAGGATGTGGACTGCGTGCAGTCAGTGCAGTCAGGCTGGGGAGACGAGTCCATGACCCCAAAGGACACAGATAGACTCTCATCAAAGCGGAGTTTAAGGAGACACTAAATCTTCCACAGTTCATACAGAGCATAGCAGAACTGTGGTACCACACAGCACTTCAACAGAGTATAAATAAAAAAATGTCTCTCTTGTAACTCGCGCACAGTAATACACACTTGCATACTGCCACACAGATATCAAAGTGCATCCAGTTGAGTTCAGATCTCCACCAGGTGTGTACGTTCTCCCTAACGGAAACAAGAATACATACAGGACCAGTTTTTGATCCCTTTGCAGCCCCCACCAGCTGGTTAAGAGAACTTTAATGAATTCTGGACCACTCCCAAAGTAGAGGAGAGTTTTGGGTGGGATTGTGGATGGGAGATTGGGTGGATAGGAGATCGGGGCAGGTGTGGTGTTGGACTCTGTGATTGTGTAGACGTTGGGTGCCCCCCAGGTGGCAAGACTCAAGGTAGGGCTCGCATCTCTTGTCGGAGTCTGTGTGGCTCCCAAGCCCCCCGGGGTCCCAGGTGGTGGATGTTTCTTCCTTCCCTCTAGGAGAGGGGAAGGGGGTAGGGACGTAGAAACGAGACGAGCGGGGATTGTGGGAATGTAGGTAGTATATATAGGCGTAAGAACAAATAGGAAGGCGCATTGGGAGTGGCCCAGTTCATTAACCAACGTTATCAGGAACTCCCTAAGGAGTCAGCAGTCAATGCCAGTATTAAACAGAGCAATCAATAAAGTGACTTTTTCAACAACTATGAATTTGCGCAACCACAACAAGTCCTGGAGCATATAGTCATAAAAGTACACAAAAATGATAGTTTGATGGGTCCAGTAGTGTGCCATACTATCTATACTATCTAGGACTCTTTGTCTCCAGACATATCATCCCTGGACTTTTCATCCCTGACTTTTTCGTCCCTGGATTGTTCGTCCCCAATAATGTTTTTCCCTCTTCCTGCATTATAAGCCTAAACCTAAACCTAAACCTAACCCTAACCCTTATATCATGGCGATCTGTCCATTACTCGTCCATCCATCCATCCATCCATTCATCTGTCAAAAATGGTGGTACCTTTTCAATATCACTTGAGGACAAAAAGTCCTTAATGACGAAAAATCCAAAGAGTCCGAGTACAAAAAGGTCGGGGACATAAAATCTGGGGATGAAGAGTCCTGTAACCAGCTAAAGGTTTACACGTGGCAGAGATATTGAAAAAGAATTTGAAAAAACCCTTGTACCCATAAATATAGTACAATACATGCACTGCTCACATTCACAAGCGGGGGCGTAGCACCAAATTCTGGGCCCTGTACACGCTCAATGTCAGTGGCCCCCTATCCAAGCCAGTGAAGTTGGCACGTTGTGTAAATAATAAATAAAAACAGTACACAATGATTTGCAAATCCTTTTCAACCTATATTCAATTGAATACACTGCAAAGACAAGTTACTTAATGTTCGAACAGGTAAACTTTGTCATTTTTTGCAAATATTAGCTCATTTAGAATTTGATGCCTGCAACATGTTTCAAAAAAGCTGGCACAAGTGGCAAAAAAGACTGAGGGAGTTGAGGAATGCTCATCAAACACTTATTTGGAACATCCCACAGGTGAACGGGCTAATTGGGAACAGGTGGGTGCCATGATTGGGTATAAAAGCAGCTTCCCTGAAATGCTCAGTCATTCACAAACGCGTGTGGGACGAGGGTCACCACTTAGTGAACAAATGCGTCAGCTGATTGTCGAACAGTTTAAAAACAACATTCCTAAACAAGCTATTGCAAGAAATTTAGGGATTTCATCATCTACGGTCCGTAATATCATCAAAAGGTTCAGAGAATCTGGAGAAATCACTGCACGTAAGCGACAAGGCCGAAAACCAACATTGAATGCCCGTGACCTTCGATCCCTCAGGCGGTACTGCATCAAAAACCGACATCAGTGTGTAAAGGACATCACCACATGGGCTCAGGAACACTTCAGAAAACCCCTGTCAGTAACTACAGTTCGTCGCTACATCTGCAAGTGCAAGTTAAAACTCTACAATGCAAAGCGAAAGCCATTTATCAACAGCACCCAGAAACGCCGCCGGCTTCGCTAGGCCCAAGCTCATCTAAGATGGACTGGTGCAAAGTGGAAAAGTGTTCTGTGGTCTGACGAGTCCGCATTTCAAATTGTTGTTGGAAACTGTTGACGTCGTGTCCTCCGGAGCAAAGAGGAAAAGAACCACCCGGACTGTTATAGGCGCAAAGTTCAAAAGCCAGCATCTGTGATGGTATGGGGGTGTATTAGTGCCCAAGGCATGGGCAACTTACACATATGTGAAGGCACCATTAATGCTGAAAGGTACATACAGGTTTTGGAGCAACATATGTTACCATCCAAGCAACGTCTTTTTCATGGACGCCCCTGCTTATTTCAGCAAGACAATGCCAAGCCACATTCTGCACGTTTTACAACACCATGGCTCTTTAGTAAAAGAGTGCGGGTACTTGACTGGCCTGCCTGTAGTCCAGACCTGTCTCCCATTGAAAATGTGCGGCGCATTATGAAGCGTAAAATAAGACAACGGTGACCCCGGACTGTTGAACAACTTAAGCTGTACATCAAGCAAGAATGGGAAAGAGTTCCACCTGAAAAGCTTCAAAAATTGGTCTCCTCAGTTCCCAAACGTTTACTGAGTGTCGTTAAAAGGAAAGGCGATGTAACACAGTGGTAAAAAGGCCCCTGTGCCAACTTTTTTGCTATGTGTTGCTGCCTTTAAATTCTAAGTTAATGATTATTTGCAAAAAAAATAAATAAAGTTTCTCAGTTTGAACATTAAACATCTTGTCTTTGCAGTGTATTCAATTGAATATAAGTTGAAAAGGATTTGCAAATCATTGTATTCTGTTTTTATCTAAGATTTACATTACGTGCCAACTTCACTGGTTTTGGGTTTTGTACATTCACTAAAACAAAAGCATTGACATACATAGATCAATCCACGAGCGCACGCACGCATGTGTGCACACGTACATGCACGTACACTAACACACATAAACACGTTTAAGTCCACTAACACACGTGCGCACACATACATACAAACATTACATACAAAAACATACATTAACACACATACACCCACATGAAAACACATACACTAAGCACACATATTCACAAACGTCAACACACACGAGCACGTACAGCCACATATACAAACAAAAGCATGTAAACTATAATGCTGGAGAATGCGTGACATTCCCGGGCTCTATTTATCCTATGAAGACATTTCTTTTAGGCAGGGCCAAACAGTGCAACAGAGTTTGCTGATTTTCTGTCTCAGGGGCTTTCCACAATGAACAATTATCCAACCCCTCAGTCTGCATGTACTCTTGGCACTGACAGCCGCACCATTAGAGCCAAACCAAATCTATAATTACCGCTGTTCTGTCATCTGTGTCTGAAATAATTACATTTGAGTGCAGTCTCACACACACATTGTTTTCACGAAACCGCACACTCAAACACACTCATGAATGTACACATACAGATGAGCACATGCCACACACACACACATCTCAGCTGAGCTATGCCAAAAACGCAAAAGGTCCAAAGAAGTCAAAATTATTTTCACATAAACAAATAATTCTATAAAAAAAAACCATGCTCTCATATTTGTCACAGCAACAAAAAAAGTTGAAGCTCAGACAAAGCTAACCATGAAAACTTTGTAATTGAATGACAAAAAACCTGTGATGAAATATACAGCACATATGCAAAGTTATAATATACTTTTGATTTCAGTGATTTTAAAAAAATAAGCACAAATACGAAACTTCAAACTCAACTATCACATATGTTGCATAATACTCACTAATGTGCTCTGCTTGATAAATCCACGTGGGTGACAGGTTTCATGACACTAGAGCTGGTTACAGATCTTCTCCTTTGAATTAATCAGCCTTGATTTCTGCACTGATGTTCAAATGATATTCTGTGAGTTCAGCCTCATTGACCCTGAGAGCCATTTTAATGAAGAATATAATGGTGGTGGAGCAGGAAGTAGAGCTATAAACTCAACAGACACAGACAGGACCCTGCTGAGACACTTTTAGCATGGTATGTAATGCGCAACGCTCTGCTAGCTACTTATCCTGCTATTTAAACGTAAACTATGATCTGCAGGTTACTCTGGATAGACGCGGCAGGCACCTTTCAAGGTGTGAGATCACAAATCATTGTAACAATCACTAGTGCTGGCGATAAACAGTTGAATTTTAGCGCAGGCACACCTACTCCTCAAAGGGTTAAATAGCAATAATGCCTAGAAAGGAAAAGTTCCAGAAGATCTATGTTGAGTAGCAGAAAGGTAAAGTGACAGTTATATAAACAGCACATGAGTAATAAAGATCACAATAGTGCAACTTGACCCTTGGAGTGCTAAATGCCGCTAATGTTGCTCAGTGCTCAAAGATATCAAAATCAATGCTGTTGAAAACCTATCATGTAGGGATGATATCCACAGGGGAGCTCTTTTAAGCAAGCTGCCACATGATAGGTTTTCAGCAGTACAAGATAGTTAAATTTATATATTTTTATCCCCGCGGCATATAATGCGGGGGGATATAGCTATCGCTCTGTACGTCTGTCTGTCTGTCTGTCCGTCTGTCCAACTGTAAACATGAGTTTGTCCGGGCCATATCTCGGAAACTATATGTGCTAGCTTCACCAAACTTGACACACATGTCAATCATGATGTGTAGATGTGCCTTTTAAAGGTTGTTACACAACCTACAGCCGGGGGGATCCGCCATTGCCAGATGGCTCTTGTTTTATTTTATTTCAGCGTTCTAAGGGTTTAAATGGTAGCAGCAGTCTAAGAGTAGTATGGCAGTATTAGTACTGGGACAAGTCATTTATGATGCTGATAAGTAATTTTTGATTTTCTAATGAACACTGAGGTGTAATTTGCTGGGTTCTGGGATGTGTGGTGCTTCCTCTCATCTGTCTCTCATTCTCTGTTTCTCCCTCTTTCTACAGCTGATGCCTATTAAATGCAATTGAATTATACCGGTACAGAAACAAATTCTAAGGACACAAAGAGGATACGTCATACCCAAAACCTGTTTACACCAAGAAATGCAGAACACTGCGATCCATAAAATGTGAATGTTCAGTGAAACTGTGAGATTATAATGGCCAGTTAAAAAACACTGTGAACATTCCATTATTCATTTCAGCGATGGGAAATTCTAAATTATCAATTAAATATCTCCCATAGAACAGTATGTATCAATAATGTATCAACAAGAAAAGTAGTAGCGCACCCATCCATATCAAGCCATCCAGGTTTTATTGGATTTTTTCAGTGAAAAATGAAAAAGTGGTTACAAGCCAAAAATGCTGTAGTAAATAAAGAATAAAGTGTTAGGGAAAATCATATGAATAATGTATGGGATTAGCAGAAACGTGATGGCTAACAGCAAGCCCTCTACTGAAATTATGTATTACTTAGAGCGGACTGAGGCTGTTGTATGAAGAGCACAGTCACAAAACTGCTCTGTGTGTCTTCACTGTATCCTTGGCTCTTGTCTGCAGTCTGAAACGGACTGCTCACTTTGTCAAAAAAGCTGGCTGGGAATGCTAGCGCCATTGAGGGAGGCGAGGTGCCGGTGACGGGGAGTCGTGTGACCTCTGTGAGCAGACCGAACACAACAGAAAGCTGTGAGCGGAATAAATAAGGCTGGCTTTAGCTGCAGCACTCAAAACTAGCAGATGGCGTCGGCTGACTCGCCGTTCAGCTTGAGGCCCCTATGATGACCAGTGGATAGACGCAATAACGCTTATCGCTCCGGCTCAAAAAGTGTTGCCTGGAGCCAGTCGACTATAGTGAAGTCTACCAGCCCCAGCCACTCGCTTCTCACTTCATGCAGAGAAACAATATTCCAGAAATCTAGTGGATGTGGCTGTTTTGTATATGTATGAGAGGGGCTGATTGCAGGGTTTATCCAGATACGAGGATGAAACTCCTTCAAAATGCGTCTGTCCGCAGTCTAAATGGTGATACTCTAAATATGAAACCACAGAGGCCAAAATATGCAAAGAGGGGCAGCAACCATTAGCATCCCTTTGAGTTTGAGTCTATTCACTGTTGGTTTCCACAGTGAGCACGCAGTGTTGACACCGTTTTATTAATAGAATTTGTATTGGTTGAATAAACCCCTTGAGATCCCCTGTCTTATCCATGATACAGCACAACTTCATAACTCCGCAATCGAGCTTTCAGCTGAGACAGTGAGGGAGGATCCGGAGGGGGGGGCAGGGCAGGAAATGCCAACATGGTGATCGCTTTGGGCTTCATCGGGCACGAGCAGAATACCGAGAGACAGGAAGTGAAATACAGGAGAGTGACAAAGGCAGAGAGGGGAGCTAGACAGACAAATAGACTTAATTTCTCCTGGTAATGACAAAAAAGACAAACAAAAACTGTCAGCATCATCACATTATAACAAAACATAAGAACTGCTAAGAACCCCAAAAACATAAAACATGTAAAGCAGTGAAGAAAGAGCTAGAGAAATTGAGTTCAAACAAGTTGGGGTAAAATAAAAGAAATTAAATAAAGTAAACTATACAAGGAAAAGCAGTGTGAAAGAAACAGATTCCCAGGCTGCAGAGATCATAAGAATCCCCTTCACGCCTGACCCATTTGTGCTGGTTTTTTGAAAAGAGTGACTTTGGGAAAGTCCAAGCATCTGAGCTCGTCATGTGCCCTTCTCAGCCCTGGACCCAAAGCTGATATTTCCACCACATGAAGGTCCTCTGTGTGCATGGGGACCGTGTCCTCCACCAGACAGAGCTGGACGGAGATGTGAGGGACCCTGGGTCTAGGATTATCCCCGCAAAGCCAAAACTTGGACTGAGGACGCAACCACCCTCAGCACAACTCCTTTCAACAGCAAAGCTGTGGGCTTCCATTCTCTGTGAGCCTCTTTTTCTCCGATGTAAAACTGCATCCTCAGTTTGTCGATGCAGTCTGTCAGCGTGATGCTACACATTGCCGATAGCGCAGCTCTCAAATTTACATTCACGCAAATTTAATTCTGCTGATGCTTTTGTCTCGAGCGATTTCCTTGGCGGTAGCGGGAAAGCACCGAGAGCAACTCCTGCAGGTGCAAAATGAAAGCAGTTTGTCAGACTGCTGATATTTCTCATTGTTGTCAGTGCTATTAAACATCAACAGTGCGATGGCAGTGGTGAACTGATCAGCCGCCGACTGTTCCCAATGAGTTTATATTGCGTTCGCTTGAATACTGAACGAAATACTCTTTTCACAAGTGAAATACAAATTTTAAAAACTAAATTTTGAAGATTCTTGCAAATTGAACCGGTAAAAAAGAAATCAATGAGAAATAACATGCATTCTGGCCCTATTCGGGCCCATTATGTCATAAGATAGAATACAGGGTTAACTGATGACTGCTCCACTTCTGGGAATCGATACCATGACGCCTGCGCAATTTATCAATGTTTATGAGGCCGCCAGTCGAAATTAAGGAGAAAGTGAAACGTATGGCGCAAAAGATGTACGCCAATTTCAAATAACTCTGAGCTGCAATCTGGCCTGGGCCTTTCTGTGAGGAATTCACACACCCTCCCTTCGTTCACACTACTTTTCTCCGGGGATTTCCTCTCGCAGTCCGAAGACGAGTATGTTAGGCTTACTGGAGACTCAAAGTTGCCCCCAGACATGAGCGTGTGAGTGAATGGTGTGTGTGTGTGCCTCACTATGGAATGGCTAACAGTACGGGGCGTGGATTCCTGTCTCTCACCCATTGTATTCTGGGATAAATTCCAGCTGTCTCCACGACCCTGACCCAGAGTAAGCGGATTAGATGATATACGGATGGATGGATGAATTACTGTGAACTCCAGGAGGGAATTCTTGATTGAACAGATGCAGTGTTACTAAGTGGCATAGATTGAATTTGTGTCAGGTACATAAATATTCGTATTAGAAACATGCATATTCAAGACTCAGCGTTAAGTGGCGTTAAAAATCACCAGCCGACAAGAGATGGGCTTGACAGCTTGATGGGACGCATCTGTCTGCATTACGCAGACAAAACACACACACTCCCACACGCGCCATTTCATGCATGCCACACGCACAGATACACGCCAACATACACAAGCTTAATGACCTAACACACCATTACACGCATGCTCAGACACACCACACATGCAGATACACACACACTCTTACAGTGCTTAACAAATTTATTAGACCACCACCGTATGTAAGGTTTATGCTGCTCTAAATTAACAGTGTTGGTAATTACCAAAATCATTTTTAATGTTTCTGTAATGGTTAATCCACCAGTATGTGCAATCTCTTTAATTGAAATTATACTTTTAATGCTGAAATATAATTATTGTTGTTATCCATGAATTTTCTAATTTACTGTTCTATTGAAAAAGGAAGAAAATAGCATTTTATTATTTTTTGATAAAGATGCCGAATAATAGTTATTTACTTGCATTCCTGAATGTAAAAATTAGTTTAAGTGGTTGAAAGCAAGAATGCAAGCTGTAATCAAGGCCAAAGGAGGCCAAACTAAATATTAAGTTTTTTTTGGTTTTTAAGTGTGAATAAGGACAATTTAGTTGCAGTTTATTTGCCGAAGAAATAACAAGATAATTTCCTTTTTTAAAAAGTTTTTGACACGTCTAAACTATTTCTGTTTTCTCATTATGACAGGTGGTGTAATAAATTTGTTCAGCACTGTATGTATAATTTATTCTCAGTGAGCATGACTATCCCCCTGCCAGTTTGACCTATAGGCACCGTCGCTACCCCTGTCCGACATTTACATGTAAACTGGGGCTTATTAACAATCATAGCCCTGCAGCACCAGTGCTCCTGAATGAGGGTGGGCAGCCCACACTGACACAGAGAGATGAGTCGCTGCGCCAGAATATTTCCTGTAATGGGAGGGGGTGGGGAACGGGCGGGAGGGGGTGGGGAACGGGCGGGTGGGGGGGGGACAAAAGTCCAAGCCCTCCTCATGTTCATGGAGCTTGGAGGAGCAGAGCTGCACAGATGGGCCTCTGATGGTCTAACTGAACACTGTGGCTGCTGGGCTTGGCAGCAGAACTCACCTGCAGCTGCTGATGCCATCTGTACCCCTCACTGCAGCACCAGTACCGACCCTGCGTCCTTTTTTAAAGGAGGGAGCCACGTCTGTGTGATGCTCTGCAAACCAGAAACAGCCAACCCACCCCCCTACCCCCCACCTAACTCACGATCCCCCAACAAGGTGGTACCGAAACGCAGGGCATGGAGTGTATTCAGGCGCTGAAGTCATTGTTCTGCCCATCATCCCCCAAGGTCTGAATTATTATTTTACAGTTTAGCAAACAGATGTCCAGATAGCGATGAATAGCAGGATGTTAGCTGGGTGAGCTGTGGGGCTCTCAAGGCCAAGCTGGTCTCGGCATCCAACTAGAAAAGGCTCTGCGTCATCAGGAACAGCACAGAGGTTCGGGTTTCTCGTAACTTAAATGTAAATAATGTAAGACTGATCCAGACACAATTAAAAGGCGGGGCCCAAATCATTAAAAAGGAATTACGGGGCTGCCGGATAGCTCACTCTCCAAAGCATCGCGTTACGAAGCAGAAGTGACTATCACGTCGCGGGTTCGAGCCCCGCTTCGTACCAGCCGGCAGTGGTCGGCAGCTTTTAGGGTTGAAAATTGGGAAAGAAATATAATAGTTGCCTTGCTCGTTGCTCCAGTGCCTCCTGTTGGCCAGACGGTCGCTCGTCAGGAAGATTCTAAGCCTGGTCATGTTTGGCTGTCCTCCGCCTTGGTTTTGAACTTGCGAAGATTCAACCAATGAGTTTAAAAGAAGCTGGTTGACAGGCACGTGCTTCGGAGGAGAGCCGTAAACTGTCTTCACTATCCTGAATTGGCAACAAGGGGTCGCAAGCGAGCAAGTTTTGTGCATAGTTCACCAATTGGGCATTCCAGATTCGGTAAGGATTGCAGATGCCAAATTTAAAAAAGAAAAAAAAAAAAGTAATTACGGTTACTTCACCAAATATTGATTGCTGAACACTTTTTTAATTATTTAAAGTGTTTTATTAAGTAATCATTATCCTTTGATAATCTCACTTGTCTGTCTATCCATCTGTCCTTCCATGTTTTTATCCAGAGCAGAATTTGAAAACCATTTAACATTTTTTTCTAACACACCAACAATATGCTGGAGTTGTGTCTTTTGCCATTTTGGATTTTTGACATTCTTATTTATTTCAGAAAAATGGAAAATGTTGTGGGCAGTGGGGGAATATGCCGTATCCTTATGGCTTTTGCTATAATTGTTCATGTACTCTATTATGTTTACCATCTTGTTTTCTTTTCATACCAGCACTGAGTACTTCCTTTGCATTTCATTAGTATTTTTCATCACATGTTCTGCATGAGAACATTTCATTTTGAATTAAAATAAAATGTGGTCAAGTGTTAATGAAATAATTCCTAATTTCTACTTTGAAAAAACGCATTACCATAACACCATGACACTTGATGCTCCACTTTCTTTCCAAAGCTGTTTTTATTGTCCAATTTTTGGGACTAACTGGTGTTTAACCACAATTCCTCAACTCAAATATATATTATATAAGGCATATAATATGCAGTATGTTGTGCGCCCATCACATGCATTACTTTGATAAGCCTTTAAGCATGGATATATATTAGCACGCTTTGGAGTTTTGAAAGGTCTTTCAGATAAGGCGAACCTCACATGTTGAATGTTATCACCGAGTCAAGGAACAGTACCTCGCAGGCAGAAATATTCTAATAATTGGCCTGGATTCTCGTTCTTAAGGATGTCTTCTTTAATCTTAATTAACCTAAAAATAACTTCTATAGCAAAATTAAAGCAGCTTTGGACTTATAAAGAAATTACTGGAACAGGGCCAAGCTACAGAGGCAACACATATCTTCACGTTGTGTAGAGATCTCATTCATTGACATCATTCAATGAGCAATCGTGCTCAGGCAGCTTTCAATTTGTTAATTTATATTTCTTTCTTTTCAGCAGATAAGATCAAAACACGCAGCAGCTTCAATTGCAGCAAATGCTCTCTCACTCGAGATCTCAGAAAGAAAAGCTGAGCTGAAAACCCCATCATTATTCCCATCTTTTTCAAACAGTGTGCAGTTCTGCATGGCTCCACAAGGCAGGATTTCCTTGAGATTTTTCAATCTTTGCCTGGCTTCCATCTCCAACCAAACATCTCCAGCCCACCGGCAGTACCTTGCCATATATAAGTGCAATAATACCTCAATAGTCTATACTGAGTGCGAAGCATCAAACACACATTAACAGCAACCAAATGCCCAGCTATCTGCCATTCGATCTCGATGCACTTACAGAAAGAGACCGCAAGTAGTCCCACATTCCAGTCTATTAAAATCTTGCCTTACAGAGATTATTCTTCAATAAATGTTCATTTAAGGATACAGAGGCATTACTGAAGTTATATTGCCAAATAAGGCGTGTAATCTCCGTTATCCAAAACTATAAGCGATAATTGTTTACAATTTTTTTCAAATGCACAAACTGAGTAAATGTAGGGAATAAGGCAGCACGAGAAAGCCGCCATGTTTGTTTGGCCGGAAGAACATTCCTCCATCACCCAGGCTGGTAGCTCTTTTTTATTAAAGATAAAATGGTGAAAGGTCACATCAATCAGGTACGGATTGCCTGTTTTGTCAGAACAACCAACAGCCGCACATCGCGGCATTGTCAAGGGTTGAATGTAGATTTCCAGGATATGATCGGCTGCAATTCAAACAACTGGTAACTCTCAAAACACTCTTGATCACTCAGGTAACTATAAATACTTATACTGTGATTCCATACACTTGAAAGACACGTATAGCCCAGAGGATGTCATGCACCGGTCTGGGCAGAGTATCTCCAGTTGTTTGATTTGATTAGTCAGTCATCCTCCACAACGGCAATAGCAGATTCCGAAGTTTCTAGGATTATACAATGTTTCAACACAAATAATACTTTGTAAAAAAATTTAAAAAATAATAATGACTTATCATTTTGGACAGCAGATATTATGTACTTTATCAGAAGATGTAAATTAACCATAGGTTTTCTTATCCTTTAAGTGATTATTGGCAGAAAACTGCAGTCCACAAAACTCACACAGAACAATCACTGTGCCAGTTCTAGTTTTCCTCCAGCTGCAAGGACTAATAACTCGTTTACATTTGCCCGTACGATCATACAGGTTCTACGTGCCCTGCGATCAGTTTGTGGCTGCGATCGAATTCCAGCCGTAGACTGATCTTTTGGCTCGTGGTTTTCCTAACTGGTTGAAAGTGTGAAGTACTTGTTCAATACGTGCTTCGTTCGATTACCTTGCGATAGCTACGGCTCCCTTGACGATCATGGACAATTTATGGTCGCAGGTGACACGCTGGTAACGCAAGAGTCACGTGCGTGGCATGCACAATTCAAGTGCGAGAGATGTACGAAACACGCACGGGTTGGTGATTGTAAGTGAAAAGTGCATTAACCTCCATCACATCATCGAGATCATGAATGATCCATTGGTTGAGCGTCAGAGGGAACGAAGAATGGAACAAGATGCTCTGGTGCTCCTCGTCCCTCCTTGCACGTGAGGGACTCTTGCGTTTGCTACGTGCTCCTTACTTCTGACGTACTCTAAACGCCAATAATTTACGGAACAAGTATGTTTATCTTTCTTTGCATGTGAGATGCTCATGCGTGTACCGTACGTTTGTCTTGCGGGTAGTAATTTAAAATTGTACTTGGAGTGAGGGTCAATAGCAGTACGGGAAAAGTACTTTTAACTTACTTATGCTGTGCGTTTTTTTTCTAAACTCCCTGTATCAAACTACGTCTCTCGTACTTTTAAAGTACTTGTAAAGTACTTGTCTCTTGCGTCCTGGCTACGGGTGACTGATCGGTACGGCCCCCGTGGAAAAAACCTGCATACAGGTTTTCCAAAATTTGGCCGTACGGGCACTCTACGGCAGTCTACGGGCACCCTAATCGCAGCTGACATTGTGCGTGCATCGTGCAGCACGCAGCCAAAATCCCCAATTTTTGGCCGCAGACTGGCCGTAGAAGCCCGTACGATCAATTGTAAAGGAGGTGTAACTGGTACTTCTATGCCAGGGCTATGCGTGACGGGGCGGAGATTGATATTGTGGGCGTAGTTGTATTTCAGGGGGTGTTTTTCCATGTAAATGAGTTGACGAAAATGGGAGGGTCATTTAAATGAGGTTGCACAAGGCAATTTTTGGTATCTTTCTAATAAATAGACTAGACTGTATAGGACTCACCAGAACAACATCTAAACTGAGGCATAACCTTTTAATTTTGCCATAAAGTGTCGACAAACAGAATAATCTGTCCATATTTAATGGGGGTAATCTATCTTGATTGTATTGAGTTTTATAGTACCATAATCTTTATTACTTGCAGCCAGGCTTCATTTGGCATTGATAATTATGTAACCTGACTGTGGGGCCTGAGTGTTTTTTTCTCATAGCCATCTTCACCCTGGTCCAAGTTTATATGAGGGCATGTCAGTTACGACAGATTAGACACAACAATTATGTTTACTTGATTTTACTTGATATTACACACTCAGTTTGGAACAGTAATTTTTGTCATGTGGACTGTGTACATAAGCTAATATGAACATGGACTGCCAAAGCAGGCGTGTAGAATTACATGCTCCAGGCTGCCGGGTGGCTCACTCGGCTAAGGCACTGTGTTGCGGAGCAGTTTTGACCACCACGGCCCAGGTTAGCCCTTTTAGAGCAGCACGCAATTGGCTTCACGCTGACGGGATTACGGAGGGATACAGCTGGCCTGGGTTACGGCTTTTTTAGTTGCTCAAGTGCCTCCTGCTGGCCAGCTGTGCACTGACCACTAAAATTCAATGCTAGCACATGCTCAGGCTTCCTCTGCACTTGTTCTGAGCTTGCAAAGTTTCAAGCTATGAGTGTAAAGAGGCACCTGCAACACGTGTGTTTCTTTTTTGTTCAGTGTATATAAGTATACGCATGCACTGAAATAACAACTGAAATGTAAAATTCTTCAAGTTCTAAAGTTACCATGTTTCAATGCCATGTTCACAAGTTGTTTTATCTATTCATTGTGTATGTTCATTTGCACATCTGTTCACTGCATCGTCACTACCCTCGTCTGAATGACCTCCCTGTCTCCTCCCGTTCAGAAACTCACATGTCTATTAGATGTAATGTCCTCTTTGATTGATTTGTGACCTGCTTGTTCACTTATCCCTGGCTGTGTCTTATTTTATAGTTTCATCTCCCCTTCCATCCATGATGTAAACACACCACCTCCTTTTAGTAACAAGTGGCTGGATTGTAATTCACTAAGTGTGCTTAGAACCAGTGACCATTTATCAGTAAAAGTATCCTTTAATGATATTTACAGAAACACCCTCCCTCAGTTAGTTATTAAGAACAAGTTTGCAGTCCTTTTTCCGAGTTCGCATAACTTGTCTTGTGTCTGCGTCTGGTTTTCGTTGTTAACCACAAGTGCAATCTCAGAGTTTTAACAAGCTTTTTCTATAAATTAGGTAATTTTTTAAGCATCATTCACCTTACTTTATTCACATTATGCCAGAAATAGTTTCGCTCTGCCGGCTCATATTGTGCAAATAATAAAATAATAGGTAATAAAGGTAATAAAAATTGAGATTAATTGGCTTCTAAATTGGTAATTAAATCAGTATTCATTAATAGCTATTTTTTTTCCTTTCAGATTCAAAACAGTACAGATTTTCCTCATTGTCATTTCCTTTGTTGCTGAAATCTTCATTACCTGCCAGATGGTTTGGTTTTGTGGCCAAATGTTCAAACTTTAAAAGCCAACTGATTCACCTCAGTTTACATTTGATCAGCTGCTGATAATCTACTTTTCTGCAATTTTGTGCACAAAAAATGTATTCCCTCACAAATTTTACCTTGTATTCTTCGAGTCAGCATGGATTGTATGCAGGAATAATGATTGAAGACTTGTTGATAAAGCTCCTGCTGAGGACAAATTAGCAGCTTGCTAAAACTCTTCGCTTCCCATGGAACTAAAACCCATCGAAGACAAGGCCCTCCCATGTCTGATTTTGGGAACCACTGACTTAATATATAATCATATGACACACTGTGCTGTATAATACCTTTTATATCAAGTGTAGATTAGTGTTATCTCACTGCTTCTGCTATAACCAGTCCAGATGCTCATCTGAAGATGAATGTATCCGCTCTGACTCTCCGCCTACGTTACACCTCTTGTCTTTGGTTGCCTGAGAGGGTTTTTTTTCCTCAGAATAGTTCGGCTGATGAGGTCCTGTGACACCTCTGTGGATTTTGGGCCCCGTGAAGAGGCCCTTGATTGGACTCCACCAACCAAGGTGATCAAACCCTGGCACAAATACCTGCACATTTGTTTCAGTGTATTTGAAGGCCCCCATAGGCCATGACCTTTGCAATCAAGCTAAATTGCCCCACGCACCTATAGCACCCCTAACCAGGTCATTATGCCATTATGCGTAGTGCACTGGCTGGCTACCCTGGGACACCAAGGGTTTGATTAGTTCCTGATTGGAGTTAAATTTTGAGAATGATGCACTGATTGGCTCCTGATTGGTGGCAGGGTTTGGGAGCGGTGTTCTGATTGGCTTCTCAAAGAGGGATTGGGTTGGAGGCAGACTCACCTTCTTCATCCGGCCGCTCCGCGTCCCCAGGAAGGCCACGCAGCGACCAGAGTAGATGTAGGAGGCTACAGCAGTGAGTCGGTCCCTGGACTCAGTGTACAGCGCGAGGCCGCTGACCAGCTCACTCCCTCCCAGAGGCTGGTTAATGTCCAGCCCACAAAAGGAGTCATTGATGGGGACAGGCTGGAGAACAGTAGGGGAGTGTCAGTTAGGAGTCAGAGAGTCCATTGTAAAAGTCTGGTGCTACACACGCATCTGTTACTGTGTTATATGCATTCTCATGTCACACAATTTTTTTCCTCCCAATAAGATTTAGCAAAAGCAGCACAGAATTTGTATGACAGAAAACCATACTGAACCAAAGTGAAGTGAATGGACTTTGTCGAGATATAGAGGCCGAAACAATAAGAGACAGCGTATATATTTACATGAGGTCCTCCAGCTCCAGTCCCACAACTATGGGTCCAAGCACTGTGCATTGTCATTATCATTGTTTTGTTTACTTGTTGCTGCTATTGCTGCCTGCCCAAGGAAGGAACTGCTTCAGCAATCCTATGCTGACGCTCAGTAATGCCTAATAAGCATATTACAGCTAGACACAGAAAGAGAGCAAGATAGAGAGAGAAAGAGAGAGAAATGGGGAGAGAGATGATTGTGTATTCCTTGAAAACAGTACAGTTGAGGAAGGGTATGTTGACAACAAAAGCAAGAAAGTCTAAGTGGCCTCAGGTGTTGAAGGGGGCGTCAAAAACTCATATCAATCAAACGAAGTGGCAAACTTGCAGCTGGCTAACCGCTAATGGCGCTTTACACTGCCCGTGAGTGATAGTGAAAATGGAGGGCACTTCTAACGGAATCAGAGGTTATCCACATTCTCTGACCACTCCATCAGCTACCTTGCCAACAAGTGGAGAGAAACAGCGAGAGTTTGAAGAAGATACAGCCAAATATCTGCGCTATAGGAGAGGTTAGTTGCTATAGCAACAATATGAACCGCACAGGCAAAGAGACGTTGGGCACCAAACACTATTCTGTCAGCTCACGACATCTTCCCAGACCACTTTCCCCCCAAAATTATCCTTAAGCCATTAGTCAGTTGAGAACCAGTCTGATGGTCTTGAGTCTATCAAAATATTTAAATAGAAATTACCTTTTATTTAGCTGGGCTTTTAAAATGAATGCAACAGAGCTCTTGATTTTATGCATTTACGTGGAATTTGGGGAGTTACAATTCAGTTTGAATAAGAGTGTTTCATTCCGCTGTCGTTCTAACTTTCGTGAATTTTCTTTCTATCACATTCTGTGCTTGTTTTGTCCTGTCTTTCTCTCACCCTTTCCATCTCCCTCTATCCTTTCCTTTCTCTCACCCCTTAGCTCTCTCTCTCTTTCTCTCTGTAACAATTACATCCAGGACTCACCGCTGTAGGTGAAGTCTCCCACTCCTTTATGTGACAGTTGAGCCCCACTGAGGGCGTAAAAATAATGGGAAAAGTGAGCTTCTTATCTTAGTGGGGAAGTCAGTAATGAAGTCATACACGCAAAACAATGGCTTGCATGCATTTGTACACGCACAAACACACACACAGAAACACACAAAACAGTGTGCAGCATGCTTTCTTTCGCGTCATTTCTTTACATTAGGGGGCACCAAATATATAACAACCCCCACCCCCTCACTTGGAATTCGTGAATATATTTTCATGTCTGTACAAGTGAAGCTTCACAAAAGGCCAAAAGTGTCAACAAATATGTAAAATGGCTGCAGCCAAGGATTATTTTATTCTTATTTACCACTTATTTTCTTAATGGCAAATACCTTAAGTTAGTTAATATTACTTTGGCAAGTCACTAGAATTTGCAAATTACCAGAGTTCTTCAGAAAGAAGGTGGAACTAAATGGAGAAATCAGCTAGCTGAGTTCAGAGGCAGAACTAACACATGGCTGAACTTTGGCTAACCCTGGTACTGTTGATACATGTGTTTCCAGCTCTGATAGTGATAGAGGGGTGAGAGTTTCCTGGGAAACGAGTGACATTCGGAGAGAAAAGGCGTACCGCTTTGGTGCAGTGCACGTCCTTTCCCAGCAGCCAGTGCAGCTCCAGGTTCCCTTGCCCCTGGTAGCAGGACCGCAGACGCTCCGTGATGCGTGCATTGATCTCTCGCACGCTGAACACGCAGAGCGCAGAGTCATCCGGCGGACGGTGGTAACGCTTCTGACCTTTTGAGAACACGGCGAAGAGCACGTCATCTTGGGTGGTGATGTTGAGCGCGGAGGCCAGCGCGCGCCCAGGTTTGGCGAGGTACGCGGCCTGCAGGAGGCGGTACTCCACCCCCCGCCGAGCACACCCTAGCGGCAGCGATACATACGAGTGGAACTTGTTATCGCCCTTGCACAGACGAACGATTCGCGAGGTGTAGAAGAGGTCAGCCGCCGGCCCGTCTCCGGTCCCCCCAGCCCCCTCACTCTCTTCCGTCTCCGGCTGCACTGTCAGAAAGTACACAAAGTCGCCGCTGGCAAAGCCGTAGATGTAGTAAATGTCAAAACGCGGCACCAGGGCCAGCGTGTCGGAGGGAATCTTCACCAGCGAGGAGACAAAGTCGCTGTGCATCTCGTATTCCAGCATGGACGACGACTCGGGGTCTTGCGGCAGCTTACGGCTCGACAGTGTGGGGAAGTAATCCTGCTTCCCCCCCACCGCCGAGCCCACAAACAGGGTGGCATCTCGCCCGGGCCGGGATACGATGACCCCATACATGGTGCCAGAGCGGTCCACGCTAGACAGGTAGTGTTCCTTGCGGTGGGACGGTTCAGCGAGGGTGAAGAGGTCGTCCAAACGCAGTAGCCGGCAAACGCCCTGGTGGAGGCTGCCGCAGGCAAGCAGGCGACTCTGGGCGTAGTCTATGAGCAGCATCTTGTTGACATTGTCGGTGAAGGCTAGCGGTTCTGAACAGGGCTGCACGGTCTGCGGCGGGTAGCAACCCTTGTTGTCCGCCTCAGGACCTGTGTCATGAGACACCAGCAGCGTGAGGTTTCCCGAGAGCTTATAAATGCGGTTGACTGCACCAACGTAGACCATGCCTGAGGAACTGTGCACTGTCAGATGGCTGAAGGGCCAGTCCCTGCGCTCTGGATGGAAGCTGGTGAAGGAATTCCCGCAGGCCACACACAAGAACAGAGAGGCCAGGGGAATCACCAGGAGCAGGCAATGGAATAAACCTCGCTTGTAGTCAGCTCGACGCGCCATGACACCAGAGAAACAGCTTCAGGAGTGATTTTTGGGAAGTGTTAGCGTCCTTCTGCCCTCAAAAACCTGGCACGTTTTTCAGTCTTCACATGGTTCTGAAAGAGAGACAGAGGAATTTACTGGAATTAAGGCTTACCCCCTGTTCACTTGTTAGACGTAAATGTGTAGGGGGGCTATAGCATGTGTACTCAATGCATTCTGTTCCTCACAGAAAATAAACCAAGGTCGTGGAGCTTCAATGATAAAACTGGAACAAACTGGAACAGACAGCCCACAAGGGTAAAGGAAGAGTCAATTAGCTGATGTGTTTGAATAAAGACAAACAAGGAAAAAACAGATGAACTGGAAAATGTAAGGAATAATAAAGGTCAAAAAGCTATCAACTCCACTTAGCCCTCTGCAGTGGTGAGTATGAAAATTGGGTTTGTCCAAGTTATTAGATCCACTTTGCAAAAGGCAACAAGGAGTAAGCAGATTGCATAAACAGCTTAATCAATTACATCAATTGAAATTATATACGTATATCACCTGTTAGTTAAATTGACTTAAAAGTTAGAAAAGAATTTTCATTTTCATAGCACGAAAAGGGCAGTTTGCCTATCATGAAACCAAATACAGCGCCGTGAAAAAGTATTTGCCCCTTTCATGATTTCTTATTTTTAGTATATTTGTCACACTTAAATGTTTCAGATCAGCAAATAAATTTTAATATTAGACAAAGACAACCCAAGTAAATACAAAATGCAGTTTTTAAATGATGATTTCATTTATTAGGGGGAAAAAGCTATCCAAACCTACCTGGCCTGGTGTGAAAAAGTAATTGCCCCCTAAACCTAATAACTGGTTGTGCCACCCTCTGCGACAAGAACTGCAATCGAGTGTTTGCGATAACTGGCAATGAGTCTTCCACATCGCTGTAGAGGAATTGTGGCTCACTCCTCTTTGCAGAATGTTTTAATTCAGCCACATTTGAGGGTTTTTGAGCATGAACGGCCTGTTTAAGGTCATGCCACAGCATCACAATCGGATTTAAGTCCAGACTTTGCTTAGGTCACTCCAAAACCTTCAGTTTGTTTTTTTAAGCCATTCAGAGGTCAACTTGCTAGTGTGCTTCAGATCATTGTCCTGCTGTATAACCCAAGTGCACTTGAGCTTGAGGTCATCAACTGATGGTTGGACATTCTCCTTCAGGATTTTCCGGTAGAGAGCAGAATTTATAGTTCCATCAATTACGACAAGTCTTCCAGGTCCTGAAGCAGCAAAGCAGCCCTCAATGCTTGCGCCATCTGTGGCATTTTGCTGTGAGACAAAATTGCACATTTCAGGGTGGCCTTTTATTGTAGGCAGTATAAGGTACACCTGTGCACTAATCATGGTGTCTGATGAGCATCTTGATGTGTCACACCTGTGAGGTGGGATGGATTGTCTCAGCAAAGCAAAAGTGCTCACTATCACACATTTAGACAGATTTGTGAACAATGTTTGAGAGAAATGGTGATATTGTGTATCTGGAATGAATTTTAGATCTTTTAGTCCATCTCATGACAAATGGGAGCAAAAACAAAAGTGTTGCGTTTATATTTTTGTTGAGTGTATGTTCATATAGATTCTTTCTATGTGGGATAGCTTGCTCCAATCCGCTACAAAAGCATGTGTTGTGATGCTGCCTCTGCCATGCCATGTACCATGTTTACGCCCATGCCCATGTTTCAAGTTCTGTGCCTGGCCTAGTGCCATGATTGACTGACCTATGTGTTTCTTGACCTCTGCTTATGTCTGACCATTCTTTGATTATGTAAGTGGTTCCCAAAGTGGGGGGCGCAGAGCAATTGCAGGGGGGGCGCGGGGTGCGGGAAACAAATTTTTTTCCCCGACTAGAGTTCCGGACACCAACAGAAAATTATTTGCTTACAGCAAATCGGCAACCTTGTTCCGGACCACTCAAGGAGTGTCTTGAGACAGTTGAATTTTTTCTGTCTGTACTGGCCTTGCACCGAGGTACGGTCTCGGAACCACTGACTGCACAGTCCATTCGCTGCCCAGAATACTGCGATTACATCGTAAATGCCTGTCTTACTCTCAACATAACTGTTGGCCAAATCATTAATCTAGCCTGTCATCTGCATAAATAAATTATGAATGTAATTGTTAATTATTTGAAGCTGATAAAATGAGCTGGTTACAATCAATGTAGTCTAGCGATACCCAACTCGCCGCTTTTTTATCCTGCACTGATCTGGCATATTAACAATAAACTAGTAAGTGACACCAAACAAAATCCGATGAATATAAAGCAGAAATAACCGAGATTGCGTCATCTTATTCTCGATAATATGAATGCTCTGTAGGCTGACAGTTTATTTTTATCTAGCCTAGCTACTGAACGTTACAAACATATCGGTAGGTTTGGCAAGTGGTGTTCATGAATTTTTTCGCACTCCGCTGTCGGCTGTTAATATAGGTTGATTGTAGTGCTTTCTTTCTGCATCATAGAAACATAATTTTAAGTAGACGGCTATAAAAGAGGTTTAGAATGATTAAATCTTTGTGTCCTTCATTTGAAAATTAATGTTTCCAGCTAGGCTAGACAAAAATCATCTTTTCAGAGCATTCATATTTTCTATAATAAGCTGACGCAATCTCAGTTATTTTTACTTCATAAGTGCAAGGCCAGTAAAACGAGAAAAATTTAACTGTCTCGAGACACTCCTTCAGCGGTCCAGCACAAGGTCGCTGATTGGCTGTGTGCTAGTGGGTTTCTGTTGGTGTCCGGAAAATGCATTAAAAGCAATGTTGTTGAGTATTAAAAAAAAAACAAAAAAAGGTGGCTCGTTATATTGTGATTCATTTCTCATTCTGAAAGTAGCCTAGTTGTCATTGATGACAACATACAGTTTATGGCAGTTTACTTTGAGGTTGAGGTTTAAATTAATTACAATGTGTGAAATAAACTGCAATGGACTCTGAAAACAAAATATGTACATTACCTGTTTTTTTTTGGGGGGGGGGGCAAAAATTTTCTTATGTACCAAAGGGGGGCCCAGTACAGGAAGTTTGGGAACCACTGGATTATGTATTGTATTTTGGTTTTCAGATTTTCATGTTTTATTATTTTCCAGATTTTAGTTTATTCATAGTTTACCATGCCATGTTTCACATCCATGCATTGCACTTCGTCTCCACTGTCTTGTCATGAGTGTATCTTTGCTCACAGTCCCTATAGCGTGCCACTCCTTCAGATGATTTATTGGTTTCTGGGTTTCAATCTTCCTTCATTATCTCGTGTTCTTCCTTCCTCTTACCTTTACTATGTTACTAACACATACTAACAGTTTGTTATTTTTGATAATTACTAACCAACACTAACCTTGTATATTTTGACTAACTTACTAACGAGCACTCGGGATTGTATAGCTGCACTTACTAATTGACTAACGATCTCTCAGTATTCGCCCTATTCTAGTCTCCGCCTCTTGTCTCTCCCTAATTATCTCTGCTGCGTTTCTGTGGGTCTCCACAACTGCTTTGTGCTGTTCTTCCTCTCTCATTATCTATGCACTTTAGTACCCCTTGACTGGAGTTGTTCTCTGTCTATAGGTTTGTCTTGTGATCCCTGTCTGCATTTTGGCTACGGCCAATTTCATGTAATTAGTTTGTTCCCAATGTGTCTCTCCATGATTATCATTCCCATTGATTACACCTGTGTTCCCTTGTCATGTGGTCACCCGGAAATGTATATTAGATGGCTGTTTGTTACACTTCCTTGTCAGATTGTTACTTCCTGTGCCAAGCTTCTCTCGGCTTGTATCATTGTGATTATCTTTCTGACTGGAGTATCCTAGACTTCGAGCTTTGCCTTCTCCCTGTACTTCGCCGCATTCTTGTTTATTGACCCATTTTTGTCTGGCTACGATTTTTGTGATTGGTGCCCTGTTTACGGTTCTGGATTTCGCCCCCTGGATTCTGACTTTGGATTGTGGACTTTGTACTGTCGCCTGCTCTGTTGAGGGGTATCCCCCTTCAGAAATAAAGCCTCCTTTTGCATTTTACTGGTGTTTGCACTTGGTTCATTTCGTAAAACCTCACAACATGCTGCACCCTGGCCTCTGAAAAGCTAAGACAAGAAATCCAAGATGAAATAGCCAGTAGTTCTTCTTTACTTCCAGCTACGTCTTTGCACATGTCAAATTACAGCCCTGGAGGGAGAAGTAGACATATTTTGCAGCTGATTTCCAAATTCCAAAATTGGGAAACAAATGCATGTGTTTTCACTCTATATCCCTAACTCAGATAGCTGAAAAACGGTGGTGTCCCTTTAAGACTTGACACACTAGCAAGGTGTCAAGGCAGCACCGCAGCTTAAAGGGCAGGAAACAGCACTCCATGATTACTCTAGAGAAGAGCTGGATGCCAACAATAATACTAACAGAAACAATGACAGGATATTCAGGGTCCCAAGGGAAGGGGAAGCCAGACAAAACCTAATCAATGCTGGTAAAAACTGGTGGCTGCACTCTGATGGCATTCAATAAATAGAGTCAGAATCTACTAATTACGGTTTAAAATGCATGGGTCCGACCGCAAGGGGAAAAAAATCTCTTTCACACGCAAAAATAAAGGTGCACTGGAGCTATTCTCTCATTTTCTATCATATGACAGATTTTCCAGTGATATCCTGAAAGCAGCAATCGTACAAAGAAAGAAAATGTGCTTTTCAGCTGTGCTGCACAAAAAATCACCAACGGTCACCAACAAAATTATATATGCACTGACTGAACTTCAAGGAGTGAGCAACAGCTCAGTTCAGAAATGATACCTCAATGAGGGAAACAAGTGTTTCAAAAAATATATTACAAGTAACTGCCAAACAAAAAGGGTCAGTTTAATAGAGTAGGGTGCAACAAACATACAGTCAGAATCGTAAATATTTGGACATGAACAAAGTAATGGTTTTTATAGCTGTCTAATGCAGCATTTTGGAGTTCATTTAATATTATTTAAAGTAAATAATATGAGTTCAAAACGCAGACTTAAATTGGAGGATAGTTCCCTCCAACATCAGTGGCAGTTCGTCAGCCATAACAAAGGGAAGCCAAAACCTTGCCCTTCAAAGCTTCATGACTTAAACCTTTCGTTTACTTTTCTTGATCAGCAGTTGCTAATACGAATTGGTACAAGCACAGTCAGATTTATTTTCGATAGCATTGTGATACATTGCACCACGAAATTATGAGGGGTTCTCTTTCACGCATAAATTACGACAAAAATTACCATAGACCTAATAATAATAATAATGCATCAATTTTAGCGCTTTTCTGGACACTCAAAGACGCTTTACAATGGAGGCATTATTCATTCACTCACACATTCACGCTCTGATGGTGGTAAACTACATTTTTGTAGCCACAGCTGCTCTGGGGCAGACTGACGGAAGCGTGGCTACCAGTATGCACCTACAGCCCCTCCGACCACCACCACCAAACATTCACACACAGCCATGCGGGAGGGAGGGTTCCTATATTGCATGTTTTGTGGGTGGGGGAAACCGGAGTACCTGGAGGAAATCCACGCGAACACAGGGAGAACATGCAAACTCCACACAGATTCGAACCCACGACCTTCTTGCTGTGAGGCAGTAGTGCTAACCACTATGCCACCGTGCTGCCCACCTTTATAAAGACCTACATCTTTATAAATTCTGCACTCAAGTAGCTTATGAAACAGCATCCATCCATCCATTTTCTATAACCGCTTATTCCTCACTAGGGTCACGGGGCGAGCTAACTACTTATCCCAGCTAACTACGGGCAAAGGCAGGGATTTTGAAACAGCTAAGATTCACAAATTGATTAGTGAGCAATAAGAAATGCAAAATTAAGCAATACGCTGTGCAACATAGCATTCTTTACTTTTATAAGATTGTAGCAAACAAATTCTCGTGGCTTCTTGCAAAAGATGTTGGGATTTACGAAATGAACCAAGTGCGACAACCAGTAGAATACAAAAAAGAGGCTTTATTTCTGAAGGGGGAAACCCCCCACAGAGCTGGCAACAGTACAATGTCCGAAATCTAAAAACAAATTCCAATGGGCGTAATCCAGAATCAAAACCAGGGCACCAATCACAAAATCCGTAGTCAGGCAAAAAGAGGTTGATAAACAAGAATGCGGCACAATACAGGGATTATGCAAAGCTCGTAGTCAGGTGGTCCAGTCAGAAAGATAAATCACTAAGAATCAAGGCGTAAACAAATGTGGCACAAGAAGCTAGGAAGAACGATCTGACAAGAAAGTGAACCTAACAGACAACTTAAATACACATTCGGGAGAACACATGATCAGGGAGAACAGGTGCAATCAATGGTAACAATAATCAGGGAGAGACACATGAGGAATAAACTAATTACATGAATTTGGCTGTAGCCAAAACGCAGACAGGGATCACAAGACAAACTTATGAACAGAACAGCTCCGGTCAAGGAGTACTAAAGTGTATAGTAAAGAGAAAGGAAAGCGCAAAGTAAATGTGGAAATCCACAGAAAATAGCAGCAGAGATAATTAGGGATAGGTAAGGAGGCAAAAACTAGAATTGGGCGACTGCTGAGAGATCATTAGTCAATTACTAAGTGCAGCTATACAATCCCAAGTGCATGTAAGTAAGTTAGTCCAAATATATAAGGTTAGTGTGGGTTAGTAATTAGCAAAAACAATAAACTGTTAGAATGTGTTAGTAAGACAGTAAAAGAGATAGGAAGGAAGAACACGAAATAATGAAAGAAGATTGAAACCCAGAAACCAATAAATCACCTGAATGAGTGGCACGCAAGACCAGGGACCGTGAGCAAAGATACACACATGACAAGACAGGGGAGACAAAGTGCAAAGCATGGCAAAGAAAACATGGCATGATGACTAATAAACTAAAACATGAAAAATAATAAAACAAGGAAATCTAAAATACCAAAAACACAATACATAATCCTAAGAATGGTCAGACAAAGGCAGTGGTCACTAAACACAAGAATCAATAATCATGGCAAGGCCAGGCACAGAACTTAAACTAGGCTAGGGATCATGGCATAGCAGAACTACCAAAACCAAAAGAGCAGAATCACAACAAAAGAAGCTTCGCAAACTATTTTATAAAGATGTATTGATAATTTGCGTTGTCATTTGCTATCGAGAATAAATTTGACTGTCCGTCTACTGTCCTTTGAAGACCACAAATAACAGACTGTAGTCGCCAGAGTAAACAAGGGCCTGATGAAGAGCTTGGGGCATGCACTTAGCAAGTTTATGAACATAAAAGGGTACAATTAAAAGAATTCCCATCGTCTGCCTAAAAAATTTTTAACAAAAATCGCGAGTTTTGTTACTTGCTCCAACCCCCTCATTAACAAACATTCTGAGCAACACAGAAACCGATTCTGGCACTCCCCTGTGTGGTCACTTCATAAGTTGTACACGGTGGACGATTGTGCGTCCAAGAACGATGGTATCCGAGTCAGATTCTGATAGTTCCTCAGAATTTTCACTTGAATCTGTCCATATTGATGAAGAAGAGTACTTTTTATTGAAGATGAGGAAACTCAACATAAAGCTGCTTTCACACCGGATGCGAAACAAATTTTTTCGCACGACAGATTAAATTCAAAGTCAATGCAAAGATGCTAATACGTTTTGCTTGTATTCGCGTCTTTGCATTGACTTTGACTGTCCAGTGCAAAAGCGGCTTAACTCGGGATTCAGAACCGTACAGATTCCCGCCTGAGTACTCGAGCAATAAAGACAGCTAAGTGTCTCCGCCTGTCCCGAACTGTACTGCACTTACCAGCCAAGTAACGGAATGATTATTATTCCGGTTCTAAAATTGTTTCTGTGCACGGCGTGTTGGATAACCAGCCTACTCACTTTTCAACCTTAAGTGAATTCAGTTGACTTGACGTTTGGTTGCTTTACCAAACAAGATCATCTATATTATTAAAGCCGAGTGGCCTCTGTGTAGCCGTGCGTGCGTATCCGGCCGAGCTAGATTCCATCGGGCGCGTATCTGCTGCAATGGTGCATTGCTCAAAATATTTTGTACTATAAAGACATAGTTACATAAAATAGAACTAGTGGATCCCCGCGGGCAGATTGCTAGTATGATAATGTTCGCAGCTCTATTCATCTCTGTGCTCTGTTCCATGAGCTCTCAAAACAATGTGTGTAAGCCGTACCGCGCAGCTTGCTATTATTAGCTAGTTGGCGAGCAAACACACAGAGCGCAGAAATATAGAGTCGTGAATGATGTCACAAATGTGTAAACCATATCCTGCAGCTTGCTATTATTAGGTAGAAAGCTAGCAAGCACACAGTGCACAGAAATAAATAGAGCGCCGTGAATAGTATCATTTCACTACTTCGCTGGCTAGATCACACAGAACAGTGAGTTGGCTGGCTATTGAACTGGCAGTGCAGAGAAGCAATTTGAGTTCCGCAAATAATAATAATAATGATGATGATATATGAAAACATGAATACTCGAAATGTTGGCCGCATATCGTAGGTTTCAGTGACCTGGGCTTGCCTGGGCCAGCAAAGTCGGCACCAGTACATTGGACTTGTTTTGTCCATATTCTCGATATCTCTGTATCTTTCGGCCACAGAAACATTCCGTGGCCATATGCATGCATTGCACTGCGTCCCCACACTATACATCACTTTCTGTTCACTCTCGGTGATTTTTGTTGGTCCACTCTTCAAGATATTCTCCGTCCAGACCAGAGTTGTGAACTACGGCTAACCACCTACACACAATCCGTGTAAAACTTATGACGTCACGTGGCTGAGCTGGCCCAGCGCAAAGGTTGTCGATTGAGGCAAAGGAGGCGCTCCCTCAAGTGGATAATTTAGCAGATAAAAGGCGGTTTTTAAAACATTGTATATAATATAATAATATACATCACCATCACTAATTGTTCAAGATAGGTATTATGTAGCATTTTATCAGATAAAGAACAGAATTTCGTGTCTTAAGCTCTTTAAAGTCCATAAGTTCAAGACGTCAGGATTGACTAAAGAATTTACAACCAAATATTAAAATATGACAATTACTGCAATCCAGCCATCAGCATGCTTTTACTCTTAATTTTCCTGTTTGTATGCTCCACATTTCCTTACTGTTCATCAGCATGTCGTATATATAGGTTTCTGTATTCTCATCTCCTTTAGCTGGATTGTTTCATTTTCTTCATTGTATTTCCAGCCAGTTTCCAGTCTAGTTCTCTACAACCAATTGCCTCCAGTAATTTACAGACAGCTGAAGCAACCATTTTTTAGGGATTGCCTCCCAGTACATTTCAGCGGCTTTCAGTGCAGCAATTTCCCCCAGTCTCCGAGATTTGAAGTTTTGCGAGTGGGCTCAGTCTTCACGTTCAGTTACCCATTGATTGCCTTCCCAGAACAGACCTTGGACCACACAATGACACCAGACTTACCGCAACTCCAGAATCCTGTTCACTAATCGCCAGATCGCGATGCCCCTGACCACTCTCTTGCCCCAGCCCCCTCTGCCTTATTCTGCTTCAGTTTGTGCCAGTTGCTGCTTAAAACTATGCATATTTAAAAGTGCCAAGTGGCTTTCAGTGGTTCTACGCTTGGTTCCTTCTCTGAAATTCCAAAAATGATTATATTAGTTTGTTCAATTACTTCTGAGTAGCAGGGGCTGTGTAATATGACTGCATAGTCCATACAATTCCTACATAGTCCATACATTTTATAAAAATAACACTTTCAAATTAAGGCTTAGTATTTCCTAAACTAGAATTCTCAGAAACTTTTTTTTCCACAGTACGTTAGCTGGTTCTGAACAAACTTTTGTATTTGAAAGTCTAACAAAGCGTATAGCTCCCCGATAACTTTCTATGCATGTTAAACCCAAATGACACAAAGTGAATGATTTTTCTACAGCGCTGATAAGAAATAGAATTGTTTATAGCCTTGCATGGGGCACTGCAGGAGGAGAAGTTTGTAGTCTGTGCCCGTCCTTCTCTGTCACTCACTCATGCTCTGTTTCTCTCATGGCTGTCAGTGCTGTGTATGATGAAAACCAGGTAGTCAGGTGTTTTCCATTTACTCTCTCTCTCTCTCACTCTCTCTTCAGTCAAATGAAAAGCTTACAAAGGCTCAGCAGTTGCTTCTGACTCTAGGTTCAACTTGAGTGATCGTATGTTCCTCCTACACTGCATAACAAGGACAAAAATAAATTATAAATATTGATGGATTTCTTTACTCAGTTAAAGAAATTTCACATATCTCTCAGGAAGAGTGGCAGTCCGCCCGGCACCGAATGATAAAGAACTTACAGCGGGACAATGGTGAGGGTAAAAGTTAGCAGGAAAATTTGAAAGGGGCCAGTGAGAGTCAGCGCCAGCCAGCCCACCACTCACAGAACACAAACCCATGACTGACAGTAACTGAGAGTTAGGGCCAAGCCGATCACTGACAGTCAGAGCTGGGCTGTAACTGCGAGTCAGGGCCAGCCAATCACAAAACGAATCAAAGTAGCCAATCACTGAGCTCTGGGTGGCTGTAAATGTTCCCACGCCATATCAGTTCTGTGCAAGATTAGGGTCCCCAGCCCAGGTCACCATTGAAATGCTGTGTAAACGGAATGCGCAACAAGGCAAGGCAAAAACTCTCAAACTTGACCCCATACGATATTATTCCACAGTACTTTTTTCCATACACTTCGTCTCTGTGCGATATATGCCAGCCAGAGATCGGCTTTTACCTCAGTGCAATCACATAACCGCCAACTGTATCTGTTAATTGACTGCATTTAAATTACATTTAATTACACTGTGAAAACTCTCTTTAAACTATGTTGTGTTAAATCCCCCAGATTCATACAAATTTGAATGTATGGTTTACATAAATTCATGTAACCTAGCAAAAAAAGAAAAATTTGAGTAATTGCGCAAATCAATTTATAATTAGTTTTACAATTATATGCTCGAAACAAAGTGAGAAAAAACCTGATGTGCAAAGTGGGAGATAATGATGATCTGTTGCAATATTAAAACATTTCTCTGAACCTTCAGTCATGTAGGAGTGATATTTATAGCGACTCGAGTCTGAGTGGCATTGCAGACTGCCGTGGTTTTGAGCTCAAGACGCAAGCCTTGCTTAGAGAACAATTATTGCTTTAATGAACCCATTTATTAAACTGAAGGAAAATTTCCCATTTCCAATTTTATAATGTGTTCGCTTGTTTCTGAGTGCCTTGGGCCACTCATGAAAAAATGTAGAGAAAAAACACATTATCCATGAAATTATTACTACAATTCTCTTTTGAAAATGCACAAAGCCAAATAATGAAAGCTGTACATGAAAACCCATTAATTTAGGAAAATCTAATCTCATGCAACTGTTATATCAAAAAGAGGGATTGGGCAGCTGTGGGGAGGTTCTACACAACCAAAATAAATCCAACCGTATAGGGCATTATGTCAGCTTGGGAATGCTTTATTCTCATTCGTTTCCAAAACACTTATATCTATGCCGACTCACACTTTTATAAATTCACTATTATAATAGCTTGATGTTAACCAAAGTTCTTCAGCTAAGCCACCTTTTTGTACTTGAGGACACAATGGCACTAATTGTACTGGGACTGAAACCTGCGGTCTATCCCTCATAAGCCTTCCTTAGTTTAACGAAGTATCACAGTGCCACTCTGCAGTATCCGGGGGGCATATGGGTGGAGGTGGCTTAGAGACGAAGTGATATAAACAATATTTCATAAGCCGTTCACAGTGAGGCATACAATGCTGGAGGGTGATGTTTATGAGAGAAAATGGGGTCGGGCAAAGCATCAAGTGGGAGGAAGGTGAAAGATAAATATTTTTTAACATTGCTGAATGTTTTTATTACATGTGATATTCTGAATGTACGCTGAATAATCTAGATCACTGATGGCTATATTGAAGAGCCGCAGTCAAATAGGTATCACTCCATGCCAAAGGTGTTGCAGCCCTCGTGCGTCTAACTGTCTACATCCCCTTTTCAGCAACCAATGCGTGTTTTGTCTCATTTTTTTCCCCACACCCTGATATGATCCATGAAATGCTCCTTCTGTGTGTAGTCTCTGTGTAAAAGCTTTCTTTCTGTCTAGAAGTCTGGCTGGATTGTAATGCTTTGCCCGACTTAGCCTAACAGTAAGTTTATCTTCTTGTTTTGAGCAAAGCTCTTTTTCGTGTGTTTATCGATACTTTCGCAATAGAGATAAACGTGATTATCCTTCAGAGTCTTATTAATAGGAACGTACTTGCAATCCTTAATGTGGGTCTTGAGGATTAGGACCGGAGTCCCATTAACCGTCTGAACCAGTCTGTTCCTCTAAGCCAGTTTATTATCCCCCGCCAACGCGAAGTGTGAGGGGGATATAGGTTTGACCTCCGTACGTCCGTGCGTGTGTGCGTGCGTGCATGTGTGCGTCCGTCCGTCCGTCCGTCCGTCCGAGAGAAAGGGGACAACTTTTCTCAGAAACCATTACAGATAGGACAACCAAATTTGGTGTGTAGCTTCAGACCATAAAGGCTTTGATAGAGTTCGAAAACAAGAAGCACACGATTAGCGGGGGATGTTGTAGACCATGTCGACTTGTCAGGAATACCTCCCTAAACTTCAGCAGTCTCCAGGATTGAGACTTCATTCCTGCTATACTTCTCAGTCTTGTTATCAAGCAGTCTTGCTTTGGTGAGGGGAATTGATCAGCTGGTTTCTGCCCCAGAACAGAAACTGGTCAAGTGCGGACACGCCCCCCGTCCTCTCCAGTTAATACCAACTGAGCTGGACTACCTAATTCGCAGCTCAGGGCTTCAGCCAACTCCACCTTTATTACAATATTTAAATGAATCAGTACTCCCCTTTGGATTGTACCCTGTGCCAGACACACATGGTTGTATCATTTTGACAGCTAATACCAGGGAACTCAGCACAAATAAGAACCCATTTTTGGACAGGATAGTCACTGAATTCACCACAGACAACCAGGATTACCCACCTGAGATACTTGGTTGTGGAATCTTAGAGCCTGCACCTTAGTCTCCAAAGAGTCAAGATAAATATCACATTCAGGACTCTCATCTACAGCAGCAATCGGCCTCTATTGATCTGTTACAGGAAGACCTTTCAGTGTTCCAGGACATCAAGCCAAAGAGAGGTTTCAGGCTTGAATCTTAACCAGGACTCCGCTATCACACCCATCAGATAGCACTATTACCCAAAATTGCTTGAGTGATACTACAGGACAGGAGCGTCTACTGACTGCAAATTTAGTTCCTGCAACAACTCCAAAGCCGCACATTCTGCTATTGTTTATGTAAAAGGCAACTTGAGCAGTGGGATATGTCGATAACCTCCAACCAGGGTGGACCCCCGCCATCCAACCCCCCTCGCCCCAAGCTCATTCCTATATGCCGCAGCAATAACTCACCCCCCTCTCTGGCTCACTGCCACCTCTCCTCTTCATGAGCCAGTGCAAGGTCACTTTGCCCATCAATCCAGACAATACCTTACAGCAGACTGGCTGGGTGAGTGAGCTAGAATGTGTAAAATGCAGGGTGTCAGAGAAGAAGCAAGTGTTTAAGGGCGAGGGGGGTGGCTTGATGAAGGAGGTAATCAGAAACCGACTGAATTTTGCACCATAAAATTTGCCTCTCCGGAACAATTTTTTTTTGCCAAAATTCTGTTACCAATTTTTGATGAAATCACTATCAATTAGCAGCCTGTGGCTCAGTGGTAACGGTGTTTGACTGGCCCTTAGAGGGTCGGTGATTCAAGTCCCAGTGTGGCTAAACAAAGATCAGTGATGCCTGATGGGCCCTGGAGTAAGGCCCTTAAACATTTCAACCTGAGTGCCCCCAGTATCGGGGTGAACTGCGCATATCTCAACTAATACCATATAAGGGCATGTAAAGCCTCTCACCTTTTAAGGTATAATTGCTCTAAACCCACTACTGTTTACTGAATAATCAACACCGATACATACACCTATTCAAATAGTATTAATTTAGATGTGCCAAAGAGATCGACAATATGCTACACTGACAATGAACACGTAATACACGTGATATTATAAGGCTGGCAATAATATTAACTAATTAATCCAAAACAGGCTCTGAATTCCATCTTCCATTGTAGCATTTTTTTTCAGCAGAGTAATTTATTTTCACCTCTTTAAAAAGGACGCCATTCTGGGCCAATTTTAATCATTTTATGAGCAACAGGAATTAAGAATCTTTGAAAGACATTGATGTTTCATGTCATCATAAATGTGGATGGGAAAATGCCTGATAACTCTGTGATGCGATTAACAAAAATGCCGGCTAAAAACAAATTGGCATTTTATTCTACTGATTAAACTTAATTAATGTTTGGTAGCTAATGAGATGTAAAGAAGGGCTGTCGCACACTCGTTGCCATGACACCATAGTAATTCATTCATAAAATTATCAACATTTCTAGATAACTCTTCTTCAGGGAATTGATTCAATATCGTTGAAACCATTGGTAATTTAATAAGTTAATTATTATTGCTTCGTAGCTCTGAGTGCATGACTGCCCCGCTCCAACGCCTGTGTGGGATTTCTCTCCTATAAAGGAAATTGATGCCAGTTCAGAGTTAGGATGCATTTTAAGGGGAGGATACTGAAGAGGTTAACCCCAAATTACTTGACGGGGACACTGGCACCTGCATATTCAAGTCCATTGTTGATTGTATTGGATAAAAGCTTCAGTTAAATAACTAAATTATTATTCATGCAATGACTGATGCCATGATTCACATTACACCACAGGATTCATTTCAGCATGTTTTTATTTTCTTTCATAACAAAATAATAAAGGGGGCGGGGGTTGGGGTGGCCAGTTGATGGAATGTCATACACTGACACCAAAATTTAAATCACTGGTCTGAAATACAGAAAAAGAACTGGATTAGGGAAAATCCCCGAGAATAGAAGAGATATTTATTTCGCAAATAAAAGTCATGTGACAAGTGCTTTTTTAGGAGGTTATGGTACCCTCAAGGGAGCAATCTATGTACATATATCCAGGTCAGTAATCGGCCAGTCCTAGTTGGTCACTCGACAACCAAACCAGAATCAGAACATTTCACTATGGAAAAGTGAGCCATCCGACTGGTGCCACTGGGTTCCACCCAGTATGGGCTTCAGGGTGTGTCACTTTCCCAAGAACTAGCCTTCCCTTGGGTAGACCAGCTGCTCCACAGATGCAGATCTGGTCCCCTTTTTGCAAAGAAAGCGCTACACTCTGAGTGATGAACTCAATCATACCCAGAGACATAAAGGTTAATCCAGTGCATTCAAATGAGGGCATATATATTGTTAAAAGGACAATGGAAGCTGGCGAAGAGCCAGTCAGAATGGCCTTGGCATCCTGGTAGATAAATCAAGGCATTAATGGATTAGTTCATGGTTGTACACAGTGGTGTAGACAGGTTTGAATTAGAAGCGCAAGAAAAAAAGTCGCAACTCACCGCAAAAAAATAATCTGACTTCCTCAGATTTCCTTTATTATTCCATGTTTGTTGCACAGAGTACCTTCACATCTTTTGACATCAAGTTACAGAAAAGGGGAAACTGAGTAAACAAAAAGGACCTTTTTAACATGAATTATTCTGTTTATTTGATTTAAGGAATTATGAACACTCTTATCTTCCATGCAAAAATACTTTTTCAGTGTACTGTAGGACCTGCCGACAAGGCTGACATCTCTGGAATGGTACAAACTCTGAAAAACAAACCCTGAGCTTCCATATAAGAACCATCAAGTTTAAGGGTTATTTCTCAGGCAAAATGGCCCAATCTTGGAGCTTTCAGACATTCCACACCTATGATACAGACTTAAGAGGGTTCTTCACTGGAGACACGCAAAAGAACCCTCCTTTTCTCAAAGTGAGGAGTGCAAAGGGAATGAGGGTAGACAGCCTTTACTCAAAATGACTTCTGAATTACTGTCTGGAAAATCAGAGGAACTGTAGGAGAACGAATGCACTGTAATAATTCCTTAGAGCTGATATTTCATCCAATCAGACAAGCCTAAAGGTAGGAGACTACAATCCTTCAGGAGAGAGGGATTAATAGCTCTGGATTTATGTGAGATACAGAGCCAGGGAGAGTAAGAGAACCAGATAGAGGGAAAAAATGAGTGGACGAGAGAAAGAAAAGGGGAGAAGCAGCGTATCGGAAAAGAGATTTTGATATTGAGCCGACAAAAGCCTCCACCATTACATAAAAACCAACACTGCACTACTTTCACCCTTGACATTCTAACTCCGATTCAAAAACTAAATACAGTGAATAGATAAAACCGAACACAAAAAAGAGTGAAGTTAACTTTGAAAAGAACATTTAATGCTAAGGAGAAAAAAAATGGAGAATGTAAGAAGGAAAGTGGATTTGGCGGAATGTATCACTGTACAGAACACACAGAATAAACAGTTAAGGGTGAACGGTGTACCTGAGTCAGTTCCTCTTCTAATTACCACACAGATTTCCATCTGTATCGACAGTCAGATTAGAAGGGGATTTCACCATATAACTGTCAACATGAAGCCAGTATCACAAAATAGAATTAGTGAGTTAGCTGGACTGCTGGACTGTTTAAAATACAGAACCTTATCAAATCTGCAGGATGGACCAACAAAAGAGCCGTCCAGATGTTTACACAGTCATCCAGCAAAAGTGAATCAACGCCGTAATTCTGCTTTGTGAAGGAAACGCACCACTAATCTCCATTTGCGCCGTTATTTCATTAATTCGTCTGTCAACATAAGGAGTGTAGCTTCTCTTAAAGGGTGACTTTCCATATGCAACAAAATTATCATTAGCATTTTTTTTTTAATTTAGTGCCCAATTTTTTACCGTAAATGCTAATATGTATAAATAACTGTTTTTTAATGGGCATGGTCCCAGTTATTTGCAGACAAATGAATGATCGCAAATCTTGCTCAGGACTCCAAAAAAGTTTGGGTCAGGGTTGCGTCATGTCGTGTATGGAAAAAAACACACACAAAAAAGAATGGTTTTATTTTTGGTATCAACATTCATGTTTATTTTCACCTCTGACCCAATGCACTGATTGGTTTCAAGAACGGTATTAAACAGTGGTTCGGAAACTCAGTCCTGGGGGACCACTGTGCATGCTGGTTTTCGTCACAACCACTAATGCAACCCAAGAATTTTAATGAGGATAATTTCTCTACATTAACCTTTCAAGCAACATTGTCAATAATTGCTATGCTTGCTTTGAACAATGAAAGTTCCATATTCACATCATGCGATATGGGAAACAGCTGAATAAAATCAGAAAATTAAAACAAAAAAGTTCCGATGACGTTTAAAAAAATCAGTGGGCTCTTAATTTGTACAATTCATACATTGTCACTAAATCAATTCATTTATTACGATAACGAAGAGTTTGACGGCAAAGCAAGTAACAATGACTCACGCCTGTTCTTTGTTCATATTGTGGCAAAAAAATAATAATGAACTTTGAGCTTGTGTGAAATTACCTACTGGAGCTCATTAATTAATTAACCTTAGACTTACTTGGCTCTGTCAATCTGTTAAACCTTACATGTTTACTTGCAATACTGCAGTATCAACACAATAGGGATATGGGGCTTTCATTTCCCATGGCAGACACTGCTATTTCTCACATAATGTGAAGTCTGGGGGTAAATAAATGAAATGCCACTAATTAACACAAATCAACAGCTTAATAGAATTCTGGGACTGCTGTTGTGCTTGCAATGAAAACCTGCATATTCAGTGGCCCTCAGGACTGAGTTTGAGAACCGCTGGAAAACTGCGCGCCACTGGAAAAAGGAACGATTAAGTAGGCTATGGCTAAGAAGAGCCTGATGTTTGAGACGGTTACTGCGTACCTAAGACGTTACCAAGGTTAGCAAGTAAAGATAAGAGTGAATTAAAATGCACATCGGAGTATATTGCATTTGTTTGCAGATACTAGGCAGGTCACAAATTCAGAGGTCATACTGACTACATGCGACTCAACATCGCTGCATGAACAAATGAGCTCCTCCGTCCTCTCTATAAATGTCATGTCCTTTCCATAAATGTCATGTCTCCAGTAAATCATTCCACAGCTAATCAGCCGTAAATCTAGGTATGCGTGTACCACACACTGGAGAGCAATATCGAACAAAATAACAGGAAGCAGTTGAACGGCAGGAGGGTATTTCTGAAGAGATGCGGACGTAAAAGGATGACAAGACGAAAAGCTACGTGCTTTTCATTAACGCGCATTCAGAATCAAAACCCGCCGTTACCAATCTTCCCAAAATAACATCGCTCCCACACTGAGTCTGAAAATCATTTTTAATAGCCTAAAAAAGTCGCCGTTCATGCAGCCGTCCCAGTAGACTGTGTCCTGAAGCTGAGCTGCCGCAGATCCACCATTATGGAACATTCGCATGCGCTAGATCTGCAACTTCTTGAGCAGAGGCCTGCAAATTTCAGCCGTGACCAAATTTAATCTTTTTTTATTGGCCCGAAAAGAGAAGGAGAGAGCGGAAGAGAGGGGGAGCGAGAGAGGGAGGGAAGCAGACAGAGGGAGAGAAGCAGAATCCATTACCCTGCGCCGGATTTGCAATTCTGAGCCAAGGTCTACAAATCTCAGCTCTGGCCAAATTTCATCTTTTAATATACCCGGCGAGAGCAGGAGAGCGAGAAAGAGGGAGCAACAGAACCCATTGTTCTTTTTTACGGTTCCTTGGCCCCATCGCAACCGCTCCCACTGTATGGAAATTATCCATGCGCCTCGTTTCGCCGGCGTTGTCCAATCAGATGTCTCCCACCTCGAGCGCCGCCGCGGTGAGATGCCGCTCGCTCCTCCGCTTCTTCCCGCTCTGATCAAAGATGAAACCGGGACAGATTTCCAGACACGCTGAAATTAATATCAGCTTCATTTTTTTCTACAGGAGATAAAAGAACATTCCACCTCCTTTTGAAAGGGAAGGCTGAGTAAGTGCGAGGGCTTTGAATCAAGCGAGAGCTTCCACGGTCAAACGCCATTTAAACACGCAAATTAATGCGGCTAGATGAGATCTTCATGCTAACCGCCAGTCTACCAGTCAATTAGGGTGAAAAGGAGGTCCTGCCTTGCCACTGTCATTTTTTTATTTTTTATTTTTGGCTGCGCTGAAAAAATAGACAGTGCGGGAAACAGAGGCTGAATTGTCTTCCTTAAATCATACAAACTTTTGTACATCTATGGACAAAAATGAGACTGAATGCCAGCAGTATCTCCAGGCTTATTTCCCATATAGTGCAGTTGGCAGTAATTCCAAGACAGATGCTGGCTGAAGCAAAGATTTACAGCGCTCTAAACTGCAGACTGCAGTCAGCAACAGGAGGAGCTTTTCCCATTTAATATATAAAAACGTTATGTGGTTGGCATGTCCAGCCGTAAACATGAGATGCCGCACAGGCAGGGCCTATGTGTTATGAGCAGCAATTAAGAAATCAGGTGCAGATCTGCAAAAAGTTGCTTGGGCGATGTTTATTAAGGAATTCAGACACAAATAGCACAAAGAAATCAAAAGGTTAAACAGCTCTCAGAAGAATTGTCAGGAATGGGCGAGGGGCGATCAATATTAATGGGGACAAGCAAGTCGTGGTCAGTGACAGGACCAAGGCCAGTACCAGGAAGACAATCCGGGCGTACCGGGCGAGTCTCCATCTCCGAGGCTTGGAGGAAATAGCCAACTTGCCACACTGAGCAGAACTGCGCAGGCAGATATCTCAGAAAAGTTTATTTAACATCCTCACTGAGAAAAAAAGCAAGGGAAAAACACTGGTTTGCTCCACCATGCAGTAGCACAGGAAGTTACAGAGTTAAAGCAAAACTAGTTAGAGATGAAGAGAATCAATCCAGCAAACAAAGAACACAGATGAAGAACTTAAATACACACAACAAAACAACACTTAACAATAGGAAACAGGCGGGAGAGGGAACACAAAAGGCAATGCATGAGAAAATAATTAAATAATATTCACTAATCAGAGGGCACAAAAAGGAAAAAAAACCGATGAGGACGATAATTGCAAGAGAACAACAAAGACAGACTCGGGACTCAACATGATGAAGAAAGCGTACCCAGAAAATTGTACTTCAGCGCTATAATCTAGCAGAGCCATCAGGGGTTCATGCTGCACTTGGGTGTTTGGTACAGGGGGACACCAGTTCTACCCCGTTATTAGCAGTCAGCTGCCCTCTGTAAAAATGTATCATCAAATATCTTGAAATAAGACTCAAAGTTAAACAGATATTGCATGTAAGCATCGTCACAGGATCAACAAATGATGCTCGTTAAATAGTAACATTACAGTCCACCAGTGATTAGCAGCTTATAAATGTCATGCATTTTAGTTGATTTAAGTTCAGCTTTTTATGCAGGTGAGCTGAGACACGGAGAGATGAGAAGAAAACCCAAAGTAGTTTTTACCTTTTACCTTATATTTAATTTTCACATGGCATTCACTCTTAAATTGCTCACTTTTGGGGATTTTACTGGTTTAAACTGTAAACCAACGTCCATGCTAACCGTATGTGACACAGTGCAAAAAAGCCTTTGCGGTTTCTTGACATCATCATAGCAGAGCTGCTAGTGATTGGTGAACTATAATGTTACTCCTGGACAAACATTATTTCGTTGATCCCGGAACAACACTAATATGGCAATAACAGATGGAGCCAAAATTGAATTCCTTTACTCTTGAAATAGTGAGTGTTAAATTCCATTTGGTTGACAGTGAAACATTTTTTAGCCAATTTAAAAATCGTGAAATGAGTCAGGTGTCTCAAACCAGTGGGTAAAAAAATTTTTTCTTCTTCAGCAGAAAAGTAATTGAAATGAGAATTTTAGGGAGAAGATAAAGCTAAAACACTTCAACTGTAATATAAACGTATTCTTTTTTCAGAGCAGAGACACTGACATTGAAAGAGAAGGGAAGAATGAGCTGGAAGAATAAGCATTCAGCACCACCTTCCCACTACTGCTTGAAGCAAAGCGAAAACAGGATACTGGGTGATAAAGAAAAAAAAAACCCAGCATTTATCGTTGCTCGCAACTTCCCTGGCCGCCAAGGTCGTGCTGGGACCCATAACACCTGTCAACACGTTTGAAATCACTGAAGGTAAATGGCTGGAACCCCCTACCCTTCTCACTCCACATGTTGACACTAACACACACCCAGGGCACCCACACGTGTGGTTTCCCCAACTGCCGACCAATAAAACACCCACAAACACCAACAACTGCCATGGGCCATTTTTTTGCTGCACTCACCGTGCCACCATTTCTCTTTTGCATCTAATTGTCTTTCCGCACATTGTCCTTTATTAATCCTCCTACCTTGTGTGCCTCTCCTTCTCAGCTTGCAATGATGACCTTTAGACACCAAATTAAAATGTAAATTACAGAAACCTCAGTGTTCATATCCCAGAATCAAAATTTCCCCCACAGATAAACGCAAGAGCTACAGCGTTCATGGTGCAGCGGACGAAAGCACATTCAGAAGTTCTCACGCACCTCTTTAGAACAGGAAACCCTGGTCAGCTATTCACCCTCCCACTTTGCTCCATGTCGTCTGGCAGCAGCAGCCGAACTCTTCGCTTGATATCTCTTGATTGACATCTCTGTAAATCACGCAGGGCTTTTCTGTGCTTGACAGTAAGGCACCTGCAGAGTTTCCACTTTCCTCTTTTGGATTTAAATGTCTGAGACTCCGTAAGTCACTGGACGGTCTCCATGAAACTAAGGATATGAAAGCCAGCCTCAGTTTTAGCCGCATTACAACTGATCATAGACTGCGCTCCATCTGAGCTGTTCATTTTTGGGTGTATTACTGCCACTAGCCTAATGCATGCTGGGAATAGGCCCCAGTGCTTCCCATGACACTGCCCATGAATATGTGGGGTAGAAAATGAATTGATGGATGTGTTTGAGGTGCTGTATGTTTCGGGAAACGGAAGTTCATTTAAACTCAGGGGTCGGTGGAGAGGGTGACGAGAGGCAAAAAAAAAGTAATCGGATGTGACTGAGACAAGGGCGTAATAATGGTGTTGACATTGGTGGGGACATAATTTGCCTCCCATGCCTACCTATGTCATGACCCAACCTACTCAAAATACAGCCTCATCAATCAGCAATACGGTGTGTTGCTTAATTTCCACATGAAATATACCTGTCTGCCTGATGGAGACTGATCTGCAGAGCTGCTGTGTTGTGGCTGTAAAACAAAATTTATGATCAAGAAACACTACCTATTTTTGTCTCTTGTTGCATAATAATAATAATAATAATAATACATTTTATGCTGGCTGGCTGGCTGTTTATTGCACTAATAATACATTGTCCTTCTATATTATTACTCATCTAACCATTCCATCCAAAGCCCTATTAGGTCGGGACTAGTTTTATGGGGAGACGTGGGGTAAAAATGCATTCAGATGCATCAACATGCATTGTGGAGATGGCGGTCACGTGACAACTGTCACAACTCACAACAGTGCGTGCGTGAAGATCTACCCCTCTCACGTTCTGTTCTCTCGTCCGAATTGGGCTATAGATGAGCGGATTCAAAAAATTATGTAAAGATTTTCTGTTCTTATTTCACTCCGCTCTAAGAGACTTTTAGCATGATTAATCTGTTTCAGTAGAATCCGTGTCAGACTGCAACACACCCCCCCTCCAAAACGACAAGCATGGGAATGGGAAGCACGGAAGTTATTAGGCTACTGCATGTTGAGGTTTATGCTGTGCTACGGAAAAACAATGAAATCGAGCGTTTGGAAGAGAAAATGCGTCGCGATCTGAACAGGTTTTTACAAGACTATTTTGTGTGAGTAACTAACCATTGACTGGGTGAAATAATGTCTAATGTCCGCCTTTTTTCTTCTCCTGCCCGAGTCAGACATGATTCCCCGAGCCAGCGACAGTAGACGCTGTTATTACGCCGTTATTTTTTATTTTCACCGCGTAGCCTACCAACTTACCAATGACAACCCAGTCATGATGATGGATACAGGAAGGGGAGCCAATCACAGATAGCAAGGCTGTCCCCACCAATGACACGCCGTCTTTGAGATGCGGAACTAAGGAGGGGAAAATTAACCTTTTGTGTCCCGAATGCCGTGCAATGCCCCATTCAAAATTGGTATGGTGGACATTTTAAACACATCAAAATATTGGTATGGACACGTCCATAGCGTCCATACGCATTTTTACGCCCATGGACTGAGATATCGGAGGCACCCCTGAAAAATTACTTTAACTTTGAAGTATCTTAACTACAGTCACCAAATCAATTGCACAGGTCATTATACTTCATTTGAATGCTAATTCAATGCGCGCGCTTTAATGAGGCCTAACCGGCGGCATTCACTATTTAAGCCCCTGAAGCCTACACTTTCTCGTCCACACTTGCTTTTGGCTGCTCTTGGTCCGTCTGTAATCATGCTTGCCTTACTTTTGAAGACCAGTCTGCATCATTTATTGATGCTACCTCACCAAGCGTCAATATAAGATGCAAAGGAAGCTTTTGGCCTTATTATTTGATGCTTAGGGTTAGGATTCAGGTTAAGGGTTAGGTATTACGGAATAGGGTTTTGTTGAAACTGGCGTCAGATAAGGACGCCAAAAGGGTCCTTTCGTTGTATATCGGCGCTTGGTCAGGTTGCATCACTATATGACACTTTCGGATGAGACTAGGCTCCTAATGCAAAACAGGCATACTTACAGAGGGACCGAAAGCAACCAAAAATTATGTAAGATGGCTAGGACAACCGTGCCAAAAATTACGGCAAAATAAGAACTGTAACTGCCGGTAAAAGTTCTTTGATAAATTCAGATTGGTCGTCTTCATCCAAAAAATACAGCTCTAAAGTAAGCCAAAACTGAATCAGCCCATATCTGCACAGTCCAGTCTGAACAAAAACAGTACAGAGTCAGCATCACAAAATATGTATTCAAGACGATTTCCGATGACATGACCGCCTCCTGAGGGGCCCACTGGCCGTGTGCATGTTCACTCGGTACGGAGCTAAAAATACGGTGGTTTTCGCAGTTTTTTTAAACGCACTGCAGGGGCTGCCTTCCTTCTCTCATTACTGTAGATGAAGTATAAAATAGTTCCATATGGCATGATCTATAACGTCACAGGATACCGGGGCATATGGCAGTGCTGGACCCACAGAACACAAGAGCACAAGGCAGCAATCAACAATGCAAGTCAACGCTCTCATTTACAGTTACCCTTTATGGGAGGAACTCGAAAACCTGAGCGAAAATGCATTGATAAATAATTTAATTGCAGCAGCCTGACACTTACTACTGTTAGATTCCTAAAATCGTCATATCTCGCCTCTCCTCATGGGAACTCCTGGGGAAAAAAAGGCATAACATTTCCTAGTGCCAGCTGGCTGGTCTCACAGTGAACGCCTGCACCCCCACTCCAAAACACACTAGCATGTTCTCACAGACTAGGCGACCCCTCCTCGTACCGCCACCGAGACTTCGGGAACAATTTGTTTCGCCTCTGCTGCGACTGAATCGCATTGAGACATGCTGCAAACACCCAGCGGCAGTAGACAAGAATGCCACACGAAAGGGAGGAGTGTGTGTACACTGGCCTGAGCGGTGGGCTTGTAGGATCCCATGTTTTCACAAGAAAGCATAACCGACACTGCTTAATCTCCCTTCCCATATGAAAGGATTTTCTCTGTCGACACTCGCTGAAGGAAGTCATGCTCAGAGCAGGAACCTGGCTGCCGATGGTTGGTTTCAAGCTTTTAATTTCGGTCGCCCTCCTATACAGCTTGTCACACGATCAAGTATTTTAACAAGCGGCAGCAATTAACGTAGCCGTTAGCTGACTAACTGGGTTAGAGAGTACCACCATTTGTGCTGTAACAAATCTAACAACGTTTTGCAAAACAAAAAAAGAGAATCAATCAAGAACAGCCAAGGAGTTGTTTTTTCCTCAAAATGCATCTGCAGTGATCGTAGCCTGTTGCATTCACATTTCACAAGTTCACATCACTTTACCGTGTGTTATGCATGTCAAAAGTTGAATTTTGTGACGAGAATCCAACATCCAACAACTTTCTATGCAGAAAATTTTGTTAGATTTTAAGCCTAAGCATAATGCCAAATTTCATGCTAAAAGTGAATGGCTTTTTGGTTTTCACAGCGAGTGACTGCAGGCGTATCTGCCCTGAGCTTGGCTGAGCTTCGCTGCCTCTAATCTCGAGCAGTGGCAGACCTTGTTTGTATCCCCCGGTTGAGGAAATCAAGCGTCTTCATCGGCGCGTCTTTCACCTGTAAGAGCTGCCATCTCTCTCCCTCGGAGGGAAGCCGGGGCCGTCGGCACAGATAAGAGGCGGGGGAGGCTGGAAGAAGCAAGGACACTGACAGCTCAGATGCGCTTTGCTACACATCAGTGCGCCGAGCAACGCAGCATCTGCCTCCACCATTTGTCCCTCCGTACACATCCTTCCAGTGTCCCAGCCGTGCTGGGGTCCACCCAGAAAGCTCCCCAACTCCCCCCACAAAGCTCAAAACCCACAGACTTTATCTGCACACATCTTTTTGCCTGTTGCCAGCCTCTAAACTGCAAAGCCAAAAATAAGTCAGCCTTAATTCTAATTTCACTTCAACCCTTAGAGTGCTGAAATTAATTTAAAAAAAAATTAATTTGATTATCTAGATTCTCTATGATTTGATTATCTATGTTTGTTTAGCCATTGGAATTTGATCCCACTCTTGTTTAAGACAGGCTTCCAGCTGCTGGAGAGTTCTGGGTCTCCTTTAACAGACTTTTTGTTTAATTATGCACCAAATGTTCTCAATCGGTGAAAGATCAGGACTGCAGGCAGACCAGTTCAGCACACGGATTCTTCTACCACGAAACCATGCTGTTGTAATAGCTGCAGTATGTGGTTTTGCATTGTCCTGCTGAAATACACAACGCCTTCCCTGGAATAGATGTCGCCTGGAGGGCAGCATATGTTGCTCTAAAACCTTTATATACCTTTCAGCATTCATGGTGCTTTTTAAAACATGCAAGTGCCCCACACCATATGCACTAATGCGTCCCCATACCATCCGAGATGCTGGCTTTTGAACTGAATACTGATAACAGGAGGGGTGGTCCTTCTCCTCTTTAGCCCAGAGGACTCGATGCCCATGATTTCCAACAAGAATGTCAAATTTGGACTCGTCTGACCACAGGACACTTTACCACTTTGCTACAGTCCATTTTAAATGAGCCTTGGCCCACAGATCACAGGGGCGCTTCTGGATCATGCTCAACAATGGCTTCCTTTTTGCATGATAGAGTTTTAGGTGGCATCTGTGGATGGCACGGTAGACTGTGTTTACAGACAGTGGTTTCTTGAAGTATTCCTCGGCCCATTTAGTTGGGTCAATGACAGAATTATATCGGTGAGTGATGCAGTGGCGTCTGAGGGCTTGAAGATCACGGGCATCCAGTAAAGGTCTTCGGCCTTGTCTCTTACCCACAGAGATTTTTCCAGTTTCGGAGCCGGAGGACACAACGCCCATGATTTCCAACAAGAATGTCAAATTTGGGCTTGTCTGACTACAGGACACTTTCCCATTTTAAATGAGCCTTGGCCCACAGAACATGGCAGCGCTTCTAGATCATGCTCAACAATGGCTTCCTTTTTGCATAATAGAGTTTTAGGTGGCATCTGTGGATTACACAGCAGAAAAAAACTGTAGAACTCCTGTTCTACACATCAGCTTATCCTCCAGCTCCTGTTCTACACACAAGCTCATCCTCCAGCTCCTGTTCTACACACGAGCTCATTCTTCAGCTCCTGTTCTACACACCAGCTCATTCTTCAGCTCCTGTTCCACACACCAGCTCATTCTTCAGCTCCTGTTCTACACACCAGCTCATCCTCCGGCTCCTGTTCCACACACCAGCTCATCCTCCGGCTCCTGTTCTACACACCAGCTCATCCTCCGGCTCCTGTTCCACACACCAGCTCATCCTCCGGCTCCTGTTCTACACACCAGCTCATCCTCCAGCTCCTGTTCTACACACCAGCTCATTCTCCGGCTCCTGTTCTACACACCAGCTCATCCTCCGGCTCCTGTTCCACACACCAGCTCATCCTCCGGCTCCTGTTCCATATAAGCTCCAGCTTATTACGACCTAAAATTACGTTTAGGAGTTAATCAACCTCTAGCACTCATTTAAATAACTACAATCTGGTTTCCATCGTCAGTGTCGCTGTCAGTAAATCCCTAACCTAAACCCAATCCTAATTCTAACCCTTACCCTAACCCTAAACCCAACCCTAATCCTAACCCAAACTGTTATTTTAAGTGTAAATATGACTGAAACTGTATCTGGAACTCAAACTGTAACTTTAACAGTACCTTCCTGCTCCCAGTAGGGGCACGATCTTAGGAAATTTTAAATCAGAGTAAATGAGAATAATCAACCTATTTGAGCATATGGTTGGAGGACAGGTTGCATCTTCAGCTCCCGTTCCGCACACCAGCTCATGCCCTAGCTCCTGTTCCACACACCAGCTCATCTGCTAACTCACAGATTCCCAAAATTGGTCCTGGGGATTCATGCTGGTTTGTTCCAAGCAGAACTGTAATCGCAATTTTTTACAGCAGTTAATCTTACTTTAATATGTCCTTTTTATTTTCAACATTTTTATGATTTAGGGTAGCAATTGTTCTGTAATGCAAACATTTGCGCAAAGGGTACCCATTTTTAATGGACCTAATTAAAGACAATGGTTAATAAAAAAAAAAAAAGGTCCCCAATATTTTGTTTTTTCCCCTTGAACATGATGCAGGTTTGACATTTTTTCATTTGCCTTGTCTTTGCCATTTGCTACCAAAATGGCTATTTTTTGTGAACATGTGTCCACATATTATTCACCCATTAGGAACCAACTGGTTTGTTAATTTATTCGATTTAAAATTTTGCAACCTTTATAATATAGTACAAACCCCAATTCCAATGAAGTTGAGATGTGCAAAAGATGAATAAAAACAGAATGCAATGATTTGCAAATCCTTTTCGACTTAAGTTCAATTGACTACGCCACAATGTAATGATATTCAATGTTTAAACTGATAAACTTGTTTTTTTAAAATATTCATTCATTTTGTATTTGATGCCTGCAACACGTTCCTAAAGTTTATCAGTTTGAACATTAAATATCTTGTCTTTGAAGTGTACTCAGTTGACAATAGCTCTAAAAGGATTTGCAAACCATCATATTCTTTCTTTATCCACATTTTACACAACATCCCAACTTATTGGAATTGGGGTTCGTATAAAATGAATATGGAACATCGTGGCATGCATTGCTATTTCTGACATAATGTGGCTTAAAATGGTAAATAATACTTGCATTGTAAAACACAATAGCCCCATTAAGTTATGTGGACTATTTCCTCTCTGTCACTCCCCTTGTCATGACGCGTACTAGACATTGAACTCAAGTTTCTAAGTTTTCAAAAGTTAAACTTAAAGTTATCCATTATCTTGAGTGCTTGTGAATCGAACCCAAGCTTATCTTCAAGTTGAGTTAAGTCACACTTAGTTGAGTTAACTCACATTTTTAAGGCAGCCGGTGAACTTTCGTTTCAACACAGTAACACATTTCAGGCTGGTTAAACTTATAAACAAAAGTATGCAAGTGTGTATGTGGACCATGGGTATGGGAACCAGCTGAGACTATTCTCATCCATCATGGATCAATACTGGTTTAAATAAATTACCCAAGGTGTATTGGATTACATTTGCTGCAACCAGTCACGCGCCTGGTACCCACATCGTACCAGCTGCATTTAGAAATCACCACAAGCTGTGTCTTGCAGACAGCATAAAAAATCTGGATGGGGAAAAACAGGATCCCATCCACAAATTCATCCATTTTCTAAATGGTCTCCTCTGCCAGAATAGCCCCCTTGCTACTTACTGTTTATTGGCAATCAATTTATGATTGCCAGTTATGGGAGGCTAGAGCACTGGCTGCAAACAGAACAAGGTAATTTTATGGCCAGATGAAAGGGTTGACAAGGTACAGAAAGCCATGTAAGGTAATAGAAATCGAGCAAGGCTCGAGGACTGTAAAAAATGGGGATAGTGCTCGTACTGAGACTTGTGTAACTGGCATGAAAAACCACGAAAAGAAAGAATAAAAAAAGTTCTGTGGTATTCCAGCGACGATTTCCAACGGTTATGACAGATACTTTGCACAAAAAAAGCTGCCTCGGTTGTGCAGAGACAAAGATCTACAGAGTGGCTTGAATACACAGAGCTCAAAATATAGATTTGTTTAGTAACAGACCACATAAAATGTCGTCAGGATGTAAGAATTTCCTGCCAACGGTTTGCCAGGCACTTGCACTACACACCAAAATACAGAAAGCAACAAATCAATCACAGATCGCACTTTTCAACAAAGACTTTTCAGAGCTGCGCCAAAAGGCCAAAGAAAATTAAATGAATAAATTAATCTATAAGGGACTTTAATGTGGAGTTTAAAGGGATATTTTAATTTATACCCTGACAGCAATTTTGAGAATCTTATCCCATTTTTTTTTTTTTTTTTTGCAGACAATGAATACCAGCCTATCTGTCCCTAACAACCTTTAATGACGTTTTAGCGACGTAATATTTATTTTCTTTAATTGTTCTATCATCCCCAGTAATTAGTGTGAGCTTCACAAGTATTAATTTTGTCAAAATCCTGAAAATGAATTGAAGTGAAATGGGAGCTGAATAAATGGGAGAATTCTATTTCACAGTGCCCCCAGTCTGTCAGGGATGGTGTCTTCGCGCTAGTGCAATTCTCTTACGAGTGCGTCTTCGTTGAGACTGAGTGTGAAAGTAGTTACCACAGATCTTTACCGCTTTCGCTTCATTTGATATCTCACACATGCTGGTGTCCTCTTCAGCTTGTTTAAGGAGAGACCGCGGTGAGGGAACTCTGGCTGCAACACGCTTGACAGAAGAACCAGATTTGAAGGGCTTGGATGCACTGGCTCACGATTGCCTACACATTGCTGGACACATTCACATGTCCCCATTACCACTGATGTATAAGTAGTTACATACATTTCCGACTGCTAGCTCCCTGCCAGGCGGTAACCACCATGAACACCCAGGAATTAATTCTCAGTTTTATGGTTATCTCTCTCGAACTAATGATTTTATCATGACTCATGCCTAGGTCTAGGGGTGTCAACGTTTACAATTCTTTCCACACGTGTACACGGGACGTCTAACCGACGTGTACACGGTTACACGATGGAAATTTATGAGCTTTTTCTATCACAGTTGCGCTATATAACCACAGAAAGTAAAATGAGTTGAAAATAAAATCCTCCATCATTTTCACAGATAAGAAAACGCACAAGTGAAAGCTGAAAAAGGTTTAGCCTTCTTTTTTAATCATTGTTTTAACTATTGCTCACTTTTGCACATTTTGAAACTTAAATTGCAAACTGCATCCCTCTCTCGCAATGGGAGCTGAATTTTAATATGCGTCTCATAGTAAAAGTAATGTGGAAATGGCGAGAGAAAGCAACTCAAAAAGAAGCCAAAGTAAGCTGAAGTGAAGGGAAAAAAATTTATATCCACAAAGTAAAAAAGTAGAGGGGGACTCTCACAATTATTCACTAAAATTGGCAAAAAAAAAATGTTTTCTTCCTCCTCTTTAGACGCGAGGATGTGTGATCAGGTCGTGAAAATCCGACAGAACACCAACCAACAATATAATGTACAACAACATGCAACAATATAGGCTAAAATAACAAGCCATCAACAGTTTTTGTTTTCAGCTGCACAACATTTGCACATGGAGAAGATGATGAGCGCCGCACTCTTCTCAATTCCTCCGCAGCCTATTCTTGAAGTGGCGCGGCTATGGCTGCGGGGTTTTTTTTTTTTTATAACAAGGTAACACTGAGCCCCATGCATCTGTATGCGGATAACTGCACTAATGGGAACATTTAAGTGTATAGTTAGTTAATGTTACTATCTGAAGCTTTCAGGCAACATTATCACCCCTAAAAATAGGCGACTATATGTATTGGTGAGAAATGAACGCAGAGGAGGAAGAGGAGGAAAAAATGAGGTGTACACGGTTATTGATTTTTCTAAACGGTTATGATTTGTTATCCGTGTAGCCGTTTGCACGTGTAGATGTTGACACCCCTAGCTAGGTCATTAGTTTCTGCTCACTAGCATTCTTTCGAGGCATTCCATGATCCAATGCCTTATTTTCACATGGAGTAAAAACTATACATTACATATCTGGACTGTTTGATTTCCTCTGAGCCAACATGCCCCCTCATGGGCTTACGCAGCCTGCAACATGTCACAATGTGTAACACAAGGCACAATGTGTAACACTGAATCTTGATGTAGACAGGCCCCAGAAAGGTTCCCCTTGTGCTAAAGCACAGTCCCCGGCGCTCTTCCATTTACTCACAGAACGGCAGTCACACTTATAACTAGTGATACCAGTAATGGTGAGGACAGATAGCTGATGTCAGCATTCGGATATTCACTCTAAGTCATGCAAATAACGCAGCACCACAAAATTACTTGCGTTCTATAAAATTGTAATATCCCATTAAAGCCCCAGTCCTGTTAATGAGGGCAGCATTCTCAGCTCTGCGTTTTTAACCCTATTGATTAAACCATCTGTGGTGTAAGAGACCTCCAACAGAAAATGCTTATTGACATTTCCCAGAGATTCACTCATTACTTTGTCGAGGGTGAACTATGGTGACCTTTAGTAATGGCGCTTATGGAGTTGACACCACTGCTAAAATTCAAACTTAAGGAAAACACTGCCAAGCGCTAATTACCATTGCTTATTAGACACACATTCCTTCACATGCAACTGTAGGACACTGGATTTCACTATGCAACTTTTAAGAAGAGTGCCCGCTAATACGTAATAGCATCAGTGGAGCCTACTTGAAGAGTCTAAATGAAAAGAAGTCCATTAATTGTATCTTTAAAAGAGGTGAGAAAGCACATCTTTATTTCATAACGCCTTCTAAGATAAAGCCATTAAAAATGTGAGGAAGGCTCACATTCGGATAAAAAATTAATCACTGCTTTGTTTGTTCATTGCGGAGCCAGTTATTGCTCACACGGCAAGAACAAACACACACAATCTGAAAGGATTGAAAAGGACCTGACAGAGCGCCTTTTTCATCACACTGAAATGAGCCCATTAAGTGTTTTGCGCGTGTGAGTGTGTGTGTGTGTGTGTGTGTGTGTGTGCGCGCGTACGTGGAGGGGGGGATGGCATGCATGTACTGGAGCGGGTGTGTATGTATGCGTGTGCGTGAGCCTGCATCAGAAAAAGGACGCGCCGACCCAACAAGGAATACAAACGCAACACACAACAGCAACGTAAACCTTGTTAGGCTTGAGCTTACAAAAGAAACAGAGACCAAGTGCTCATGTCTGGATCTGGCCCTAGGGATGTCCCGCGCTGTAACACACCACAGAAAGTGGAGATTTATGTACGGCCATCATTACTTTATGTTTTGTTTGTAATTACCACCAGAGGCCTGAGCTGAAAACGTTTCCCCCATAGCTTGCATAGTTTCTTGTTTTACATGGTTGGCTCCCCACAGGATTAAGTCTGTTGTTTAATTTCCTGGCTGTCTGAGACAATGCAGCCTGTATCAGAAACATCACCGCACTGGGGCTCCTTATAAGCCTTCCTCTCTTCAGGTCAGACTCTACATGTTAACATTTAAAATGGCTGAATTCCTGCATTAACAGCCATTAATGACAACTTTTCTTATCAGTGGTTATGGTTAGGTCATGCTCAGAGTGGAAATGGCGTAACATCTGGCATAACTTTGCCGAAAGCATGGGATTAATCCCGGAACCCTGCAGTGCCCCTCTGAGATCATCAATCTACAGCTAACAAGCATAACTTTTTGAGATCGGTTTCTTCTGATTTCTGCAATGCATCCCTAAGCCTTTTTCTCCGCAGTATGTTCCTCTGTGCAGTAATGTCTGGGAACACATCTGTAAGCTCTTTTTCACCTGTACCAAAAAGTTGGGATTGTTTACACTTGCTGTAGGCACCTGGAGAGGAGAAAGGAGAAGGGCTCCATATTTATGTCTTATGAAGTATTTCAGACCCATATATTTCTGTCCCATACAATAATTCCATACAGCAGGGACACAGGGGTGTATTTTCCAAGGCCTCCTGCATTTGCTACCATCCAAACAGTCATTTCCTGTAAAATCTAAAATCTCATCTATCAGTAATGAATTATGCCATTTGATAAAATACAGTAACCATAAATCTGGCATCAACTTAAACCTGAAGTATATTGTTCACAGTCAATGAAACATCAATAAACTAAAAAAACCCTTCCACATTATCAAAATGTTTTCTCCATGCATAGTGCCCATCTCAATGCAGCTCCAACAGTTTCCCTCACATACAAAAAAAAAACAAAAACAAAAAAAAAAACTAGATTTTGCGGAGAATTACATAGATTTGATTGGCAGCATGGCAGTAGTAGCTGTGGCTCAACTTATTCAGAGGATTTGTGGCGAACAGTCCAATACAGTCATAGGAAATGGCTGCACCTCTCATTTAAAATTTTATACTTTCTATCAGCATCTGGTCTGCCCGCATTTTGCTTTTTAAACTGTGTACCGTACCTTTCCTCACATTATGTTGTATTTAAAATTCTTCATTATTGAGGTGCTTAGTTAAATGCGTTCCCAGTGACTGATAGAGGAGAGGAGGAAACGGGGGATGACAGAGGACAGGAGAGAGTGAATGCATAGTAGACATGAGGGAGGAGTGGAGATAAGTGGAGATAAGATACAAACAAAGTGAGATGGGAGAAGAGAAAATATAAGATGGGAGAGTAAATGTGAGAGAGATCGTGATGGAAGCGGCCCGTCTGAACAGATGTGCAGGGCGATTTTTCTTATCCTCATCCATCCATGAAGGTAAAGAATATTGAGCTGAAGCTGGAATCCCTGTGATGCCCATCAAAAAAATTGCATGTGAGGCCATGATGTAGAGCACGTCTCAGTCATTCAGTCTGCATTCACCACTGTCTCCTCCTAATACCCCAATGCAGTCTGGGCTGTTCTTATTTAATCACCTCTTCACATTACTTCAAATGTTACAGACATGAATGAATGAATGAATGAATGAATGAATGAATGAATAGGGGTAATCTAGGATCTGAGCATTCATCATGTTGCAAACACATTATTGTCCCCATTACACCCAGTATTACTTGGAGAACCATCTCGCATGCAGAATGTATTTTAGAAAGTTCTGTTTTGTCAAAAATCAAGCCTTTTCTTGCCTTAATTTAACTCCTTGTGGCATAGTGTTAACTGTATAGGTGTGATTGGTGGGTGAGGGTCCAGATAAAATACAAGCAGGAAAAAGACATAATTGTAACTCTATCTTGATGAGATTTAAAAAAAATGAACTGCAATAAAATGTAAATAAGTGGAAGATAATTGCTGCAGATAATTTTCTAGTGAACCGGTTTAGTACAATGTGCGCATTGGGACATGCTTTAGCAATGAAGCACTAAATACACTAAAAGCCAAAAACAAATTGACAGCAAAAAATTCTAATGAGTTGACACAAAACAGGCAGATTGTCAAGGTGGATTATTTAGACATTGTACTTAAATAGCAGTCAACGTAGGCTACTTTTGAAATAGTTTTTAACAATGCGGGAAACATTTTATCATAGCTTTGGAATTGAGTGATATTCCTATGGTTGCGTGTTTGACTCCTGAGTGAAGCATTGCACTGTACTCCAGCGCAAAGCCCCAATTACCTGTCTAGCTTTAGTAACTTCATATTGTCAATGCAAACAAGAAAATATCTTGGGTTAAGAACTTTGAATTGTCTAAAACCTCCATCATTACCGCATATGCCATGCAAAACTTCCCGGTCTGAAGCTGCAATTACGGTAAATCCGCCTTCAAATTGCTTTGCAAAAAAGGGAACTTGCCCGACAGCCGTGCGCCAATTGACTTATTGCATATCTGCCCGCGCGTCAATCTACTTACCTTTCACGAAAATCAGCCGCGTTTCATCATTTTACTAAGATTTCACAAGAACGATGTCGTCCTTTTTAGTCAGAATCCCTTTAAATGTGTCCTTCTGAATAAACTGGTCCAATCAAATGATGCCTTTGAACACGGTAGTTCAGAGCTGTTGCATTGCAGGACAATTCCGCAGTCTACAATAAGAATATTCTTGGTTTCTCTGTTAGTAGTAGGATACAATATCGACAATTCTTTAATACAGTAGTTGCTAAAGCAATGTGCCACTCACTGTGAATTTCACATTTGCGAAGTGAATAGCCTACAACAGAATATCATTTCAAGTTGCGGGGCATTTCAGATCCTCCATCCTCAGAGTGAATTACAGCCTCATGCCCGACATGCACGCGCGTCGATCTCATTCAGAGGTTTCTTCGCAAGACTGAAAGAGCGCAAATCCAGTCAGTGAGCGCGGGCACCTCACTCCCTTCACTGCTGTGAAATAATGTCTAGACCCAGCCCCTCTTCAGTCTTCGCCGAAGCCTCCCAGCAGAACTGGCTATTGCTCTATGAATGTGATGCGTATAAGCGCTACTACGGTGAGAAGCTACTCTATAGCCATGACGTTCACGCCTCGCTTTTTCGAAGCTTAATTTTCTTCTACACGAGTATTTTACAAACCAGAAGTTTACTAACATCCACTTAAAATAATGGCTGTTCAGTTGCTGCGATTTTATCCAGCGTTTCTCAAAAGCCTTGATTTATTAATACCACCATTACTGGGATTTGTTTTTTTAATACTAAATAAAAATTTTACAAAATAAGGAAGGCCAATGAGCTGTAAATAAAATTGAACATTATTTCCTTAAAAACCTGCAGAATAAATTCCCGGAAATCACCCACAGCGCATGACATGTTTAATACCACATTTTTCAATTCATCACAATTTGTATCTGGGAAAAAGTTGACAAATGTTCAATTGCATGAAGCAATTAAGGAACATGACTACAACTTTTTATTCTACTGGTTTTACAGTCCAGACCAGGATGTAAGCACGGAGACAGAGTAGCTACAATCTAACAGGTGGTTAGTTCACAGCTTATATGGTAATTTGGAGACGGATCACCTGAAGAAGAGACACAAACGGGGCCCAGAGAAGGAGAGCAGTTTAGTACAAATGTAAGACAAAGCTTGAGCTGTGAGTCGCTGGCCAGTGGCCTCTAGGATTACAGCCAGTCGTTGTGCACACTTTGCCAGCACAGAATTGTCCCACAGGAGGTTAGAGTAGCTTGTGGGGATCTCAGTTCGAATCCTGATGACTGTAGAAGGATTGGGAGCTTGTTCCTGACAAACTGGATTGAGGAACACACTTGCAGAAGTTAACAAGGACATGTCCCAATCCTGGACAATGCTAAGGCTTTTGGAGCTTGCTGCTATAGACTGGCACTGATGAACTGACTAAAGTTGAGTCAACTTAAATGCCATGCCAATCCTGGACCCTGATTAGGATTGAAAGCTTGTTACAATTAACTAAGTTACAAGAACAGAATTCAGGAACTGTTGTCGCTAAAGTACAAACTGAACTTAACAAAGACGAATAGTTTATACTAGAATACTGACCGGTTCTATATAAGCAACAGCACATTACATTTCAGCAACTTACCACAGTGAGTGGAGGCATAAATACCCTGGTTAACCAAGTAACAAGATGCAGACACAACATAAACCAATCATACAAGACATACACCCAATAAATGCACAAGTTGTTTCATTGAACGAGTCATAGAATAAGTTTACATGAGGATTGTGAGAGTAACCCCCCCACCCAATAAATGCACAAGTTGTTTCATTGAACGAGTCATAGAATAAGTTTACATGAGGATTGTGAGAGTAACCCCCCCATAGGTGCCACCTGGTGGCCTGGTGGTGGACCCTAGACATCTGCAAAGGAAATTGCGAACCACAGATGTTCTGCTCTGGGACCCAGCAATGCTCCTCAGGTCCCTTCCAGTCAACAAGGAACAACTGACCAAGTTCTCCGTGCTGACTGTCCAGGATTCGAAACACAGTGTAGACAGGGTCCGCATCAATGAGCCAGGGGGAAGGCAAGGCATAGTGGGAGGACTGTGGAGAGACAAGGACAAAGGTTTAATTCTGTAGACATAAAACACTGGGTGAATGTTACTTAGGGAATATGGGGGTGGAGGAGCCTGACAGCGAATGAAGACAGGATTCTTGAAATGTCGAATGGTCCAACGAACTGGGGGACGAGATTCTTTGACACCTCCTGAGCTGGGATATTCGATTCAATACAGCTGAACTTTAGTGGCGTGACATAGATGCTATTCTCAAAGCAGGAACATTTGCTGTGAACACAGGAGAAGACACATATTCCTTCCTCTATGGGTTTCCATGGTTTTTTAAGCCTGCCTTTTTATGGCTAGACTGTGGTCACTGAGCCTTGTACATGGTCAGGATCTGTCTTTGCTTTATATCTCTGACGGTGAAGAGATATTCTGCCAGTTTTTCTTCTGTTTTTAGAGGCCAATAACATTCAAGTCTGTGCTGTGATTTTACTTCAGCGTCCCAGTGGTCCAGATAGGAGTCTTTGATGTATTTCATAATTTGATTCACTCTAATTTGAGTTTGGAAAGCATTGCTGGTCTGAAATTAGTTAGTGAGTTAGTTAGTTGACTAAGTGAACTGGACCAATTGGTTGGTTTATTTCAGGGGGGACTGGTGGGAGGGCTTCGCTCTTAGGTTTTGAGAGTTTCAAATTTGAGTTTTGTGGACATGAGTGGAGGTGTAGCCAGAATTTTAGTGATTTTTTTTTGTACCAGTATAATTAGTGAGAATTGACTATCGTGACAAGCCAAACCCTCTGCCCACCTCTGTGCACAGGCGCTGGCTTGCGATGATGGTTGTCCTGCTTCTACAAAAGTGGACACGTATTTTAGATAATTGTGGGTAACAAGTTGACCTATGCAGGACGCTAGACAGATGTATACAAATACCTGAAGTGCATTTTCAGCACTATAAAACATTAATCTTATTATAGTTCATTTTTCGCGTGATGGAACAAAAATCCATGCACTGTTTCACTCATGATATAGGGAGTTCCCGATAACAAAAGTTAATGAACAAGATCACTCCCAATGTGCCTTCCTATTCGTCCGCTCGCCCATATATACTACCTTCATTCCCACAATCCCCGCTCATCTCATTGCTACATCCCTCCCACCCTTCCATTCTCCAAAACGGAGGCAAGAAACAGTCACCACCTAGGACTCTGACGAGAGATGCGAGCCCCACCCTGAGTCTCACCTCCCGAGGGGCGCCCAGCGTCCGCACAGTCACAGACCAAGTTCATAAAACATCGCCTTTGCCCCGATCTCCTATCCATCATTCCACCGAATACTCTCCTCCATTTTGGGAGTGGTTCAGAGCCATGTATTTACTATATTGGATAACTATTGTCCCTGATCAGCAACCCCTCAAGGGGCGATCCTCTGACTGCAGGAATGACAAAGTTCATAAGGTTTAGGAGTCATGGCTTTATCCAGAAAATTTGCAAATATACACAGTTACAGGTAAACAGTTTGGCGAAAAGTTCATTTGCTATTAAAGCAAACTGAGTGCTGGATAAGAAAATGAAAACTGCGCTGGTCTCAAAGGTGCAAAGACACCAGCGTCACGCTCAGTGCCACTCTGTGCTGGGTGTAAGATAGTGCCCTCTGTCCAGCATTTTTATTGCCTCTAGATGCTGTTCTAGAATCACATGCTTATCCAGCTGTTCGTTTTGATAGCAGTTTGGAGCTTTTATACCAAAAATATGATTTTAAATCCATTTTCATTTGGAACTTGTACGCTACAAACGCAAATTACACACAACATTCAGTCCGTGAACAAGAAACGAAAAAGTAATAAATAAAATTCTGAAAATACTCATTAAATGTTCAAAGGAGGAGTCAATTGAAAGCAGCTGACATGCAGGCTGACATGTTATTTCGGACTTTAAATGGGTACTGATACAGCCAAGGATCAGGGGCACTGCGCAAGCCAAATTTTTGGGTTGGCACAGCTTAGCTATTCTGTACAATCTTAATATGTCTCTTTTACATAAATAATACCAATGCAAATGAGCTTTTTTTTAAATTTAACTTTGTATTTTACAATTCATTAAATATTTTCCCCCACAGTTTTCTGTTATAGGCTAGATAAATCAAAAATAATATTAAAAAAGAGTCCACATGTCCTATTCCCAGCAGTCAGTTAATAGTAAAACCACTTACGCCACATTCCTTCCCCATCCTGATGTTTGGTGGGAACATGTTCACGTGCACTGAATGAGTTTTTGGGATGGTTGGTTTCTTGAGACGCCAAATCCTGTGGCCGGAACGAAAGGAAGAACAGCAAAGTAAGAGACAAACACAGACAAAACAAGAGAGGGAGACTCGCGCTTCCAAAGGACCTAGATCCAATCCAGGCAACAAAAAGGAAGCAACGCGAGTTCTGCAAAACAAAAAGAAAGGAAAAAATCTCAGAAACCAAGATATAAAGTATTAGCACCAGACGGTGCCCAGAGAGAGGAAAAACAGAGAGAAAGATTCCTTTGCTAACTAGCACTTTCCTCTTTTGCAGCTAATACCTCAACAATACTCAATCTAGAGACCTTACTGGCGAAAGTGCAAACAAAACACTGACACTCTGGCAAGGGCAGTGAGGCGGAACTTGGGCTTAAATAGAGTCCGGGCGCTGCCCCCAATTAATGCCAGCTAGCCAAAGAATCCGATTGTGGGCAAAACGATATCGTGCCGGACGAGAGCAACAAAGAAAGCTCCCAAAGCCACCGCCATCTTCCAAAACCATGACAGTTTTAGCCTTGTGCTTGACTGGAATATCTGCATTCGGGAGGTGTACCTTATACAGTGACCACCGAGGTCATCCTGTAGATTCGGTAGCAGATCAGTAAAAGGCGGAGCTTAAGAAAAATCCTCCGCACAGTTGAATCTCAGTTAGCCTGAAGTACAAACCCAAAACCAGTGAAGTTGGCACGTTATGTAAATTGTAGATAAAAACAGAATACAATGATTTGCAAATCCTTTTCGACTTATATTCAATTGAATACACTGCAAAGACAAGATGTTTAAAGTTCAAAATGAGAAACTTTTTTTTTTTTTTGCAAATAATCATTAACTTAGAACACATTGCAAAAAAGTTGGCACAGGGGCCTTTTTACCACTGTGTTACATCGCCTTTCCTTTTAACAACACTCAGTAAACGTTTGGGAACTGAGGCGACCAATTTTTGAAGTTTTTCAGGTGGAACTCTTTCCCATTCTTGCTTGATGTACAGCTTAAGTTGTTCAACAGTCCGGGGTCTCCGTTGTTGTATTTTACGCTTCATAATGTGCCGCACACTTTCAATGGGAGACTGGTCTGGACTACAGGCAGGTCAGTCTAGTACCCGCACTCTTTTACTACGGAGCCATGCTGTTGTAACACGTGCAGAATGTGGTTTGGCATTGTCTTGCTGAAATAAGCAGGGGCGTCCATGAAAAAGTTGTTGCTTGGACGGCAACATATGTTGCTCCAAAACCTGTATGTACCTTTCAGCATTAATGGTGCCTTCACATATGTGTAAGTTGCCCATGCCTTGGGCACTAATACACCCCCATACCATCACAGATGCTGGCTTTTGGACTTTGCGCCTATAACAGTGTGGATAGTTCTTTTCCTCTTTGGTCCGGAAGACACAACGTCCACAGTTTCTAAAAAAAATTTGAAATGTGGACTCGTCAGACCACAGAACACTTTTCCACTGTGCATCAGTCCATCTTAGATGAGCTTGGGCCCAGCGAACCGGCAGCGTTTCTGGGTGCTGTTGATAAATGACTTTCGCTTTGCATTGTAGAGTTTTAACTTGCACTTGCAGATGTAGCGACAAACTGTAGTTACTGACAGTGGTTTTCTGAGGTGTTCCTGAGCCCATGTGGTGATGTCCTTCACACACTGATGTCGGTTTTTGATGCAGTACCGCCTGAGGGATCGAAGGTCACGGGCATTCAATGTTAGTTTTCGGCCTTGTCGCTTACGTGCAGTGATCGCTACTGCGATTTCTTGCAATAGCTCGTTGAGGAATGTTGTTTTTAAACTGTTCGACAATCAGGTCACGCATTTGTTCACTAAGTGGTGACCCTCGCCCCATCCTTGTTTGTGAATGACTGAGCATTTCAGGGAAGCTGCTTTTATACCCAATCATGGCACCTACCTGTTCCCAATTAGCCCGTTCACCTGTGGGATGTTCCAAATAAGTGTTGGAAGAGCATTCCTCAACTCTCTCAGTCTTTTTAGCCGCTTGTGCCAGCTTTTTTGAAACATGTTGCAGGCATCAAATTCCAAATGAGCTAATATTTACAAAAAATTACAAACTTTACCTGTTCGAACATTTGCGCGGAATACAAAATTTTGCCAATTATTCCTGTTGTGCATGAGCCTATTTAAGCTTTAGAACTCAGGATTTGTGACACAGAGATTTTTGAAAATTATTCAAGTGAAGCTAGACATTTGGAAATTCAATTACAGAATTGTTTAGGAATTTAATTTTGGAATTTACGGACGCCGGCGTCTACATCTGCAGAAAGGGGTTAAGTAACTTGTCTTTGCAGTGTATTCAATTGAATATAGGTTGAAAAGAATTTGCAAATCATTGTATTCTGTTTTTATCTACGATTTACACAACGTGCCAACTTCACTGGTCTTGGGGTTTGTATAAAACACAACATAATTGTGAGGCATTATCTGAAAATAGCTCACCTAAGTACAGAATACGTTTTGATCATTTTCATTTCAAGAAGAAATAACAACAACAATAATACTTCACTATCTCGAAAGAAATTTGCTGCTGAAGTCGCAGCCTTCAGGAATTACCCGGAATAACCCTACCATACATTTTTGTCCACTCCATAGAGTCTTTGCGCGTGTATTTGACATGAACTGTACAACAAAAGGATAAGAAACATAACACTGAAAACATAACCAAGAGAATGGATTTGGGGCAGTCCATGATTAGGGGAAATGTGGAACTTTTAACGCGGCTGTCCAGCTGTTTGGTCTAGTGCAAGTGAATAAGGACTTTGGGAAACTAAAAATAACCCAAAATACAGGGGCACATCTTGCCTCTGCAGCAAGCAGGTCCAACATTTTAAATAAGCAATCAAACCTCTCACAGCTGATGGAGGACTGTAGATTGGCTGCTAGTCTAATTATTCTTTTGGAATATTTGTAATAAAAGAAAAAAATGCTTTGGGCTTTTGCATAGTGTTTTACTCAAACACTTCACTCCCACAGTGCGTCACTCCACTTAGGTGTATGGCAGACTGACAGGGAAACCTGACTAAATGCAGGAGGGTAATTTGCAATAAATGAGCTTCCCATCCAGGGGGAGCAGCAATACTCTGAGTTGCTGTATACTACGCTTGTACAAAACCCAGAAATAAGCACTGGCCTGATGAGTCACTTGGCTCAGGACAGACTTCACTCTTAACTGCCAACATAAACTTCTACATTACACTAGTAGTAATTCAACAAGGCATGAAGTGATTAGTAGATTTACCGTGCCTAGACCTAGATTAAATGCAATTAGGAGACCGGTGATGAACAGAGCAATGTCACTTTGGAAATCTGTTAGGAAGTAGATAGGTGAACAGCAGATGTAATAACTATTCAGTTCTTGCAACACAAACCCAGGAGAAAATAGGCAAACAAGCCAGAAACAAAACATGCACTGAACGATTGGCAGCATACATGTCTTCCCAAAGGCAGGAGGAAACAAAGGCACTCAAAGAGTGGCTAATTAACAAACAAAAACTGGACCTATCTACACAGACGGAAAACACTGGGAGACTGACAATGGGGAGACAAGACGAGGGTGAAGCAAAAACAAGACTCAGAAAATAGCGCAAGGAAATACTGGGGAAGGCACAGAAGCTGAGATTTCACAGTCAGAGGCGTTACCAGGATGCCAAGCTTGGGTGGGCATTTGTCCTCTTTGGGGGGGCAAAAAAAAAACTTCTAAATCGCCGTAAAATAAAAAAAATATGTATATCAGTGGCGGCTGGTGAAATGGCGATAGGTGAGGGACATTAACAGGTGTGATCAGTTTTCATTAATTATGCACACTAGGGTTGTGCCGATTGTGAACGCGTTTTAAGGCGAAGCACCACCACCTGCTGCCATGGGGCGAACATCCGAGCTTTCCTTTATCCTTCATTAAACCCAATGCAATGTGAAATGCTTCCGGAAAAAAACTTGATTGACATCAATATTTTTTGGCTACATGCTGCATGGGGCCAAGTAAAGGACTACAGAATCGTCTCCTATTAACCAATTAGGCAACTCTCAGAAGAGCAAACCTGTTCCCATTTACTTTGCTTGATTAGCAATCAAATTTTGGCTTTGTTTACTCTAGTAGTCTAGTTGAATGAGTAGAGCTGTTTAGACAGCATGTTTGAATGATGCATTTCGAAATTTAAATGGCCATAGAACAGCAGATTTGCATGAACGCGATTGCCATTGCCACGCGATTTTGTGCGACTGATCATTTATATCCCACATTCATGTTTCATCTGCTTTTGGGGAAGAGGAAGATTTTTTTAAATAATTATTCAAACTGGCATTCTTTCAATCTAACACCGTAGCCCATGGTTTGTCTGCTTTTCACCATCACATCTTAATCGGTACAGGCCACAGGAATTGCTTGATTGTTATTTAGGGAGGGGCGGAGCATCTGCAATTAGCGAAATCTAAACTCTGGCTTCTTCCCGGCGGCATTTTAAATCATTTCAATCTGCTTCAGGCGTTTGTGTCTAAAGAAATTACACGCGACTGCCTACACACCCCATGATGGCAAGTGGTTTCATCACACTTTAAAACAAGTGTTTGCCACTAACATGGCAACATCCCCTGCCGCCTCAATTTTGTGTGTCCGTACGGACGGACGGAGCCCAATGCTATATCCCCCGCTTCGCGCTAATCCCGCGGCGGGAGATGAAAATTCTCGTTCAACATCCCACATCCCAACTCAGCATTTCATCTCTCGTTGTAGTATATTTAGGAGATCTATAATGATATAACAAATCTCTTTATTTTTATTTTAAGACCGCCCTTGATTTTAAGCGTATAGAAAATACACAAGGTGGAAAACATTCAGAAAAGCGGAATGTGGGATATAAATGATCAGTCGCACGAAATGGCATGGCAATGACATCGTGTTCATGAAAATCTGCTGTTCAACCGCTATTTAAATTTCGAAATGCATCAAACCTGCTGTGTTAATAAACAGCTCTACTCATTCAACTTAGAGAGTAAATGAATTCACCATTTCATTACCAATCAAGCAAAGTAAATGGGAACAGGTTTACTTTTCTCAGAGTTGCCTTCTGTAGTCCTTTACTTGACTCCGTGCAGCATGTCGCCAGGCAAGTTTTTTTCCGGAAGCTGCGGACCAGCTGCCTGGGCTCACTCAGTAGCCAACTCAGGTTATAACAACACGAGTCAACACAGAAGACAAACTAGTACACAAATTACCTCAATGTCAAACAAGAAGCCGGACAAAATAAGTGGTGGCAGAAGTAGCAAAAAAAGAGATGTGGGCGAAGTTTTAATTCCCCGAGAGAAGCACAGGGCTGTAGACGTGACATCAGACTGATGAGTTTTGATGGCAATCGAAGAGAATAGGGGGGCTTAGTAATTCGAAAGTGCCCATTGGTTTCGCAGCAGAATAGACTGGCAAAGGAATCCACCAATCACACAGTGATAGATAAATGTAAACATACGTAAAGCTCACTCTAAAGAGGCTCGTTTGAGATAAGCTTTGTCTGCGCAGAATCGATCACCGGCGATCGCCACACAATGCATGCCGGTTAGTTTTGTGTCCGACTTCATCCAGACTTGCTCTGATGTCATGCATGCGACGGTAACGATAATCTCACGAGAGCAAGGCGGCTGAGCCAGGCGCTGCAGTTGCTCCCCACGAACTGCAACCGCCTGGCTAGACCTCAGGGAATTGTGGGAAAAGCCTGTCTGTCCCTGTCCAAAGAGCTGATTGGCTCTTAGGGCTACAAACACTAGGCCTACGTTTCGGCGAAAATACTCAAGCCTATTTTCTGTGCAACTGTTAGACTATAATTTAGTTATTGTTAATTTAGTATGATCAAATTAGTGTTGGTGGGTGAGTTTAATATTCTGAATCTTATGATGAGGAAGTATTAGTATTATGAATCTTATGATGAGGAATGAAAATATATAATCTATGTGGTTATTATTATTATTATTAGTAGTAGTAGTTGTAGTAGTAGTAGTAGTAGTAATTAGTAATTATTTTTATTAATAATAATAAAAGTAATAATAATAATAATTCACACTCATCAAAGCAAACAATCAGGTATTTACAAGACCAAGGCTAGAATACCAGATACATGCATGTTGTAGCTATAATTAGCCTACATATTAGGTGTACACAAAACGATTAGCCTATATTAGGAGACTTTTGCTGCATGTCTCCCACTGTAGGCCTATGGTATATGTTGCATGAGAACATTTGCAGGTTTCCTGTCAATTCTTTAGATAAGATTGTATGATTTCTGAATGGAATGTGCTTTAATCTTCTGTAGGCATTGTTTAATTCAATAAATGTGACTTTCATGGGATAACATCTGCACACACTCACCACAATCCTTATTGTTCCATCATTCAAAATTAGAGTTATGAACTTGGAAAACGTTTGTATCCTTACTTTCTTTCTTTCTTTCTTTCTTTTCTTCTTCTTCTTCTTTAACATTAGATTGCACAGTAAAATCACACCTCATGACATATGCCCATTAAGACTCATTCTGCCCACATGGAATTTATGTGTCAATGGCCATTATTCTCTGGCTACACATTACAGTTACTGCTTAAAATACATTTCACATAGAGTCAAACTTCACGTATGTTTTGGTTATTTATTGGACTTGCAGTAAAGTATAGCCTAATAAATACACAGCCCTTTTGAGGAGGGAGGGGGTTCTGGCCCACCTGAAAGTATGTTTTGAATTTACAGTGCCCTCCATAATTATTGGCACGCCTTGAAAGCCGTAGCCTGCAATAAGTTCAATGTTTATTGTAGAAGCATTCTCTCACACTGAAAATTTTTCCACAATTATTGGCACCCCTAACAATTCCTCGTAAATAAATATAATAGCAGTATTTCTGTTGCCTATAATAGTTTACAAAGTTGATCAGAGTAAGTAGGAACATTTAATCTGTAATTCACGTTTGTATAGCCTCTATATAGGCTATACATACTGTATATATATACTGTATATGACGTGGCACAGAGGCCATTTCTATTCAACATGGGAAAGACAAAGGAACACACCATTCACTTGTAATTCAATATGTGTGAAATGCATCTATACACAAGTTTCACTTTTTGAATGGAATTACTGGAAAAAAAACATATTCTTTGTCTTTCTCTTATTATATTCTGACGTATTGAGCTCCACATGTATGTATATGCATGTATGTGTATATGATCTTTCATAATGTTTTGATGCTTATCTTTTCTCCCTTCACTTTTAGGATGTCAACAGTGAGGAGGCTGGGCAGACCACCATGGGCATTTATGTGATCTGCAAAGAAGGCTATGAAGAAATGGAAGACAGGGTTGCAATTGCAATAAAGTTATTTTTAACCGAATTAACTGTGCAATGTGTTATTACAACAGATGGAAGCCATGAGGTGTATTTGAAAGGTCGCCTTAACTTTATCAACAATACATATACACAGCTAAAGATTAGGTTAAAAGTCGCCATAAGTTTACTCAATAATTACACATAATCACCCAATGTTTGTGTAAAAGTTCACTTTATCTTTACCCAATGAACACTTATGGTTTATGTAAAAGGTCACCTTAACTTTACTCAATAATTGCATAAGGTTTATGTAAAAGTTCACCTTAAGTTAACTTGCAAGCACGTAAGGTTTTTGGAAAACTTTACTTTATCATTAAGTGTAAATTTCATTAAAAGTTTAGCTGATTCATTCACATGTACGGAACCTGATAGAAAAACCTACTACTAAACTTTACTCTTTATATTCAACTGATGTAATACAATGATGTGGAAAATTGTCATGTAATTAAATTAGGTAAAGTCCACATTTTAGGCTTGATTATTTTGAGAATTGTACAGATCTTGGAGACAGTAAGAGTGGTGCCACCTGTAATGATCTTCTTTTACAAATGGATGATGGTCCGCAATTGTGTTACAATGTACAATACAGTTTATTTTTTCAGGCACTCTGGTCCTAGAATCACCCAAGGCACACATCAGCAATCACTGTGATGAGCAGTCTGTTCACAATTATCAGGATTCATCTGTTCCTTTTTAACCAGGAGTGGTAATAAGGTATTGTAATGCAACTGAGTATATAAGGCACCTGCAGAACATAGTTTTGACCTGCAATGATGGATAAAATTGTCATTACTATAAGAGACAACAAAGGCCCCATTCAATTGAGAGTGGACCGAGAAACAGCTGAAAGGCTAAAGACTGGTGAGTACAAAAGAAAACTATGCTACTTTTATATCATTAGCCATTTGGATGGCATTCCTTAAATGACATGTTTTTCCAGATAAAAACTATGCCACTAAACTCATAAAGCAAATAAGAGATGCAGAGCTCAATCCATGTAGGTTGTTTTTATTATGCCAAACATGAACACAAATACATACAGTATGGATGAGTTTTTTCAATGTTGTAGCTTTCTTTCTTTGCAGTAAATCCAAGCAGTGCTATGCAAGCAGTCTCCCAACCTCCTGCCACTCCCACTCCTCCACCTCCAACATCCACCCAGTGCCACACTCTGGTTTCCACCACCCACGCTCCAGCTTCCACCACCCACGCTCCAGCTTCCACCAACCACGCTCCAGCTTCCACCACCCACGCTCCAGCTCCCACCACCCACACTCCAGCTTCCACCAACCACGCTCCAGCTTCCACCACCCACGCTCCAGCTTCCACCACCCACGCTCCAGCTTCCACCACCCACACTCCAGCTTCCACCACCCACGCTCCAGCTTTTACTTCCCACGCTCTGGTTTGGCTTCATGCAGCTAAATTCACCCGTTGCCCTACACCGAAAACCAACCAGTCATCTACCACACCACAGCAGTCATCATCCGTCCCATTTACACTCAGCCATCCACATCACGAATCCCAGACAGGTATGGCTGTTTGTTTCTAATCTGTGGATTGAAATACAATAAGAATTTTTTTTAACAATGCTATTTTTTCTCAGAATTCAAACACTGAAGCACATTGCTCCTACTGGTACTATCAAGAACATATCAACACCTGTACCACCAAAATAAAATGGCATTTTACAAAAAATTGGAACAAGGATTTATAGCAAATGGATACAATTTCACAAATGAAAAAATAAGGAAAAAACTTGGGAACATGCTCACCACTTACAAAAGGGCCAAGGACAGATCTCGGGCAACAGGAGAGGGCAAAATTGGGTGGGAATACTACTGGGTAAGTGCTTGCTCTGTATAATGTAAAACTTACTTTTTAGTGTGACTTTCTGATTTGTCATATTTATCCTGTTCCGAATCAGTATTTTGTTTAGTATACAATTGGACTATAGGGCTTCATCCGAGCCTGATTGGATGATAGCGGAGGCTTCACCACAACAAACTAGTGTGAAGAATAGCACATTGTACTGTCTGAATTTAACTGAAATTCTCTTGTGTCTTTACAGCAAATGGATTAAATATTTGGTGGCTCTGGGGTTAGAACTGCCCCACCTGGCACAATTAGGTCCACTCCACTCTTTCATAGCCAGACACCTGCTTCACTCCTCCCCAGCCAGACACCTGCTCCACTCTCCCCAAGTCCGACTCCCATTCCACTACCCCCCAGTCAGACCCTATCTTTATCTGTTGACCAGCCACATTGCAATATCACACAGGAACCCGGCACCTCAAGACCACGACCAAGAACACACAAAAAAGGTACTGGATCACTTCTCGACTGTTATGAGTCTCACGCAGAGAAGAGGACCACTGCCCTGGAGTCTCTGGTAAGGCCAGAATTGGCCGGATGGCGGAGGCTGAAGGAGAGAAGAAGAGGGTTTGAGAAAAAGATGCTGACATGCATGGGTCAAATAGTCTCCCAATTAAAAGAAATCTCAACACAGCAAAAACAAATAATGTCCTTGCTTGAGAGCAATCAATGATGCAAATATAAACGTGGTTTTTTTTTTGGTTTTCTTTCTATTTTCATATCATGAAATTCTGAATGATGGTATAATTTCAATGTAATATGCTATATAATGTGCATCTTCAATAAATCTCTACAAAAAATATCTATTGATATATCTCATCCAAAAAAATTAATAAGTCAGTGGGTTGGCTGGTTCACATTCACAACTTGCTACCAAATGATAAGGTTTTATCTGCATTCAGATCAGTATTGAAATATTGAGGTTTGAAATTTTAGCACTGCATTGCAACTCTGAAGATAGAACCTTTTTGATTTATGAATAAAACATAAAAAAAAAACCCCTGAAATGAGGTCCACTAGTTACACCACAGTAAGAATATGTAAATAACTCGATTTTGACAAATGTCAGATACAACCTTATTATTCTAAGGTAGCGAACTGTGAAATGACTGCCTTTGGGGACCACTGATACTCCGAGATCCCCTGCTGATTTTGCCTGGGTTCAACACCCAGTTTCCATGAGCTGCCACTTGGAGGCACAGCAGAAGTCTTGATGAAGTAAAGGCACTTCAATCAAATGGTAACTTCATGCCTTGTAGACTAATCAAGTATTACAATGTGGTAGTTTATTTTCAATTATAAACCTAACACTTGACCAAAGTACCCCACATCATCCTGTGGCATACTGCACACCAGCTCACATAATGTTCAAAGAAACGAGAAATTTTAACAAAAAAGTGTGAGGTGTGGGTGTGAGTGTGAGTGAGTGAGTGAGTGAGTGAGTGAGTGAGTGAGTGTGTGGGTCTACACTCTTAGATATGGGCACAAATAAAGTCCCTGTGATTTGCAGCATCTTGGTTGTTGGGTTGTAGTGGGTGTGGGTCCCCTTCGATTTCATCCAGATCCTGCTCCTCATCAACCCGATCACCGAGCTCCAATGATATATTATGGAGGATGCAACAGGCCGTCACTGTGCAGCTGGTGTTTGCTACATCCTTCATATGCAGGCATTTCAGCCTCCAGAACTTATTTTTCATGATCCCAAAAACGTATGTTCAATGGCCACACAAGCTGCATTCAGCTTTCTGTTGAAGCGCCTCTGCCTTGCAGTTAGGTGGCCATTGTCCCTATATGGCGTCATGAGCTGCATCTTTAGAGGGTATGCAGAGTCGCCGATTATGTGCATTCCATCTGGGACCAGGACCTGCGGATCTTCATCCAGTAGGTGTGCCACTTCTGTGAGTCGAAACGCCCATGCATCGTGCCAACTGCCAGGATGACCTCCACTTACATAGCAGAAGCGCCTTTCACCGTCACAGAAACCAGTGAGGAGGATGGAGTAAAATTGCTTACGGTTATAATAGGCTATGGGGTTGTTGCAGTGTGGTTTGTGAATGGGAATGTGGCATCCGTCAACGGCACAGACTGTGTTTGTAAATCCAGCTGCTTTAATTGTAATTGTGAAGTGTGAAGTGAATTTCCTGTAGGCCATGAAATGTTATGGGACAGATGAGTTGTGACCATGGAGCAAAAGTGATGGAGATGGGTGGATATTGTGGATTTGGAAACATTGAATCGGTCTGCCACACCCCAATACGATTCCTGGTTTGCCAGGGTCCAAAGACAGGCAAGAACACTATTGGTGAAAGGCAACTTTGTTTGTTGCCTAATCATATAGTGCGGTTCCAGGTTTGCCATGAGGTCCTAGAAAGCAAAAAGAGTAGCCTAAATCATCACATAAATATAGGCCAACCACTAATAATATTTGACATGCTTTTGATAAACCTACCTCCACCTGTCCTCGACAGCCTGAAATGACTTTTGAAGTCAGTGAGGCTGTATAATGGGACAACTTCCTCAACAAAATTAGTGATTTTTGGAACCAGCCTAGACAAGTAAGGTAAATAAAGAGGACTCATTGAGCCTAAGAGCACAGTGAGTTTACTAACATCATATGTAAATAAATAGACCTACATATGAAATAAATTATAAATGATATAATGAATTCACATAATGTCAAATAAATACATATAATATCCTAAATTTTATTCATAGTATAGTACATTCATTATAGGCTATTATATAATGAATTTAAGCGCTAAAATCGTAAGTTTTTTCAACTGTTAAATGACAACGCTGTGGAATGTTGTTAAGAAGCCGACAACCATGACGCCTGCATTGAACCCACACCATTCTTAACTGTTGTAGTAGCCTAGGCGGACATTAAACGATCCATTTCCAATGTTTACACAAGGCATCTCACCTTCTCTGTTCCAGTTCATCATCATGCAAAAGTAGGATGTCTTCAATTTGTAGTTCATCAGCGATCAGAAATGCAAACGCTATTTCTCGGCCATAGCTGTCAGAAAGCCTTCGGCAAAACTGTACAACAGCTGGATCTGACAGGATGTGACTATTTCTGACTTCCTATATAGCTTGCTCTGGTGGTGGCAGTGGTGGAAACTGTCCGACTTGATTGCAGCTTTTCGTCACCGCCCCCTGCTGCTGCCGCCTGGTCTCGTCTACCTTTCAGGCTAGGCGCAGTTGATCTCAAACGAGCCTAATGACTGTCTACCTCCGGCTGTGAATCAGTTGGATATCGCGTGTTCGCTGTCAAATAGTAGTGAATCAGTTTTTTATCTTGAGTTTTCATTGGGGGGGCAGAGCTTTTCTCAGGGTGGGCACAGCCCACCCCCTGCCCCCCCCTTGGTAACGCCTCTGTTCACAGTGCAGAGTCTAGTAAAATTCTGTCTGATGGCCTCTCCCATCTCTTAAATAGTCACAATAGGAGGCGGGGACTCGAAAGGCAATCGCGAATGGAACAGAAACACATGGGATTAATAAACAATTACACGAGAACCGGGTTAACAATAATGACCCGAGACAAGACGCTGAGACCACCAATCAAACTAGACAGTTTAGATTAAGATAATCTAAGCATGATGAGTAAAAAGCACCACAAGAGAAGCAAAGGAAAGCACAACTTTAAAAGCAGTTAATCAGGCAATGCTTAAGCAGGAATTACTAAAGCTAGAAACACAACACACTTGCTAATGAGTTCATTGAGGTAAATACTACGTGATGAAATATTTACAATCACCCTCAAATGAGTGCTGGTTAGTACGGGTTAGTAATTATCCTATCAGAGAACGCATTCACTCAAAGTTTCGCAAGACCCAGAATTAAACACAGGCGGAATCAATGAATGAAATACCAGAGCCGAAACTGACAGAGAAAGAGTGAGACGCAGGCATGTTGAAGGCTGCCATGCACATCACTGAGTTTGGCAGAGGGGGATTTGATCATCAGACGGCGGAAATGAAAGCTGAGAGATAAAACGAAAGTGAGGCACAAGCACAAGTAAGCACAAGACAACGCACATGAGGCAGAATCATAACAAAATCTCTGCCTCAAGAAATAACAGAAATTAAAGGTAAAGTGCATTTAAATAAAGAATAAGAACGCACCTTAAACGGGCGCTCGTCAGGAAGACTCCGGCTTGGTTCATGTCCGGGTATCCTCCGCCCTCGCTCTGAACCTGCGAAGATTCAACCAGCGAGTGTATAAGAATCAGTGGCTGACAGGCACGTGCTTCGGAGGAGAGCTGTGAACTGTCTTCACTATCCTGAGTTGGCAGCAAGGGGTCGCATACGAGCAAGCTTTGTACATAGTTCCCCAATTGGGCATTCCAAATTCGGGTGGGATTGGAGATGCCAAATTATTAAAACAAAAAAAAAAAAAAAAAAAGAACGCACCTTAAAAACTTGATTAATATAAGTAAAGTACCATATGATCTATACCTCCTGTCATTTAAGGGTGTCTTCACACATAGGGTGTTTAGGTCGACCTAACTGCCTTAGCCGGCCTAACTGGTGCAGTGCGGGAAGTGTGAACACAACAGGCCGCACCCAAGGTCGACCTAAACAGCCGTACAGAGAGCGGCTGGAAGGGGTGGTCTCGGAGCGGCGCACCAAACCAGTGGTGTGAACGCACAGCAAGCCTAGGGTTGACCCAAGCCCAGAATATCCTCTCCACCGCCATAGGGACATAATGGAAAATATCAGCTAGCTGAAATGGGATACAAGTTAGTTGTGAATGAGCCCATATGGTTACACGGTATGCCTAATGTAACGTTTAGAATTATCACGTGTTTGGTAGAAAACGTAACAGCATTTAACATTAATTCATTCATGTGTAACGTTACAACTTACCTGGCTGTTCGCCAATATCTGCGTATGGCGAGGGGGGCCTGGTTTAACAGTATCAATCTGCACCTTGTTCTGGTTTGTCTGGCAATTCGCATTCGCCGTCTCCAGTGCAAGAAAATAATGTTCTCCAAAGGCAGCCGTGCCTCGTTTTCAAATTTGAATGTTATAACTTCCCGACACTGAACGAGACAACCTATTTAGATTGCCAAAATCAGTAACGTTAGGCATATCACACAGCGTTGCTGTTGAGTTTCCATCATTCACGTGCGTTGTGTTGACATCTCGAGGCTTCATTTCAACCTTCTTTTCCAGATGGAATGGTGCTACACACGTCATTTTCGTCTGGTTGCCATGGATACATGACGCTCCCAGTAGCGGCTCTAGACCCGGGAATGGCGGGGCGCACTCACGTCCCTTTATGACAATTAGTCCTGGGTAGTTCGCAATCATTTACTGACGCATTTTCCAATTATCGTACTTGGCAACTTAAGACACGGTCTCTCCAAATGTGATCGAACAGCGATGAAATCATGGGCGAAATTCAGCTCAGTGGCGGAACCTGAACTGAGAATTGTGACAAAACATTTGTTTAAAACAGTCGTTAGTCCTGACCTGTTCTCCGTCATTTTCATGAGTAACCGAAGGTTCGCTCCGAGAGCACTCCACAGTTAACAGCTGCTGCTTGTTCTCCCCGATTACGTAAGAAGACAATCGTTCATCTGGACGCTTATTTGCTGTATTTAAATCAACGTTAGTCAAACTTGCATACCTGACGACTCTCACGCAAACAGCTTGAGCAGCACGCTGCCTATTTAACTGCCAAGTGCCACTTTTTTTATCAACCCACACAATACAGAGAGTGAAAGGCGATATTTAACTGGAACACGGACCTGATCAATCAACGCGAAGCACTGGCCTATTAATAAGTAATTTTTTTTTCTGTACTGAATTTCGCCCATGATTTCATCGCTGTTCGATCACATTTGGAGAGACCGTGTCTTAAGTTGCCAAGTACGATAATTGGAAAACGCGTCAGTAAAGGAAAATGATTGCGAACTACCCAGGACTAATTGTCATAAAGGGACGTGTCTGCGCCCCGCCATTCCCGGGTCTAGAGCCGCTACTGGACGCTCCATTCTGTAGAACGGTACACTTGGTACGGCGATAAAAAGCTTATGTGAAACCGAGCCCCTCTAGTTGAAAATTGATACATTGTATATTGGGTGGAGCCAAATATGTGACTGGGTCGACCCAAGTATGTGTGAAAACACCCTAAATCATACATCTCCAATTAATCTGGAATCTTTCTCGCTCCCTCTGTTCTGTATGGTGGATGCAATACATTTTGAGCGTGGGCGCTAAGTTCATGTGATTTGCACTCGCTCCAAAAAAGTGTCAATTAACACATAATATTTTCTGTTCAACTTTAGTATTATTTTATATATTAATATTATTATTTAGTTTTATGTTATGAAATTTCAGAAGTATTTTGCTTTGTGTATGTATGTTTGTATATTGTTCTATATCAGTGGTCGTCAACCCTGGTCCTGGAGAGCCGCAGTGGCTGCTGGATTTTGACGTTGCTCAGCACTTAATTGATGAATGAAAGCAGTTGATTACACCCTTAACTCATCTCACCTGGTGTCTTTGGTTTAAATAGGGTGGAACCAAACTCAGTTCACCCAGTGCTGTTAGCAATACTCCGGCACTAAGGGAATAATAAGCCAATCAATCAATTAACAGGAACAACCCACAAGACTCCTGGAGCCAATTAAACAGACATGCAGGTTGTGACAGAAGTCTATGTAGAAACCAAGATTTATGTAGTTGGACATTTGGCATAGTTGTAATCCGGACAAAGTAGAGGTTCAAAGTAAAGATAAACGTTTATTGGGCAGGGGGAGCAAGTCCTGGTCCTGGTGAGCCACAGGGTGAGCTGTATCTGGTTTTCTCCAACCTATTTAAACCTAACCGAAGACACCAGGTGAGAGGTGTAATGAACTGCTTTCATTCATCAATTAAGTGCAGAGTAACGTCAAAAACCAGAAAACACTGCGGGTCTCCAGGACCAGGGTTGACGACCACTGTTCTATAGGAACCCCAGGAAGAGTGGCTGTTACTATATGCAACAGCTAATGGAGATCCTAACATATAAAATGAAACTAAACTAATCTGCATATTTTCAGTGGGGGAAAAAGATGACTTTGCTTGGAATCAGCATATATAACATTCAAAAATTGCAGCCATGTGAATATATTATATTCAGCAGGAATATACCATCGTTTAACTATGACTTCAATTCCACCAGAAATGAGACTGTGTATTTAATGTAAATGTAAACAGAAGTGATATCTCTAATCTCTCTCACTAACATTTAGTATCTGTAAACAGGACAAAGAAAAATGGGTAAAGTTTCACCCGATCAACTGGATTGATTTTTGCTGAGTGAAGTTTGTGACTGCATCCTGTTCTTAAGCAATTGAGTCAGGTTGGTTGAAAGACTGGAAAATTTATGAAATCTTCAGAAAAACACTGGTTTTGAACAGTAGCAGGAGATTCAATAATGAGTATAAAATGAGCAGTCACAAACGGCTCAGCACTGGTAAGATGTTTCGAACTTACCAGCATAATGAGCAAATTGTCAAAAAGTTTCAAAACTGTTCCTCAATACCTGATTGCACAGAATTTCGCTATCGATAGTCCATAATATGGTGAAAGATTCGGAGGAACCAGAGCATTCTCCTTGTATAAAAACATTTCTGTACACCAATACTGGTTGTGCATGACCTTCAAACCCTCAGATGGCATTGCATTAAGAACTAACGAGCTTTTGTGATGGACAGAACCATATGGGCTCATCAATACTAAGTTAAGTTAAAGTCCAGTAATATTAATCTGTTTAAAATAATCTAAATCTCTGGGAACTTCATAATATGTTTATATGTGCAATATCCTGTGAAGTAATCACTTATATACTTATAACCCAATTAAACTATATAATAATCCATCTTATGGCTTTTTCATGACTGCTGCATCATATTAGTACATATTCCTACCATGTTTGGTCTTGTTATTCTCGGGGGAATCCAAGGAGTTGAATGGAGTATATTTCATTTCCATTGAAATTATGGTTCATTCCCTTTGGGAAACTCCTTAAAATTGGTCAGAATTCACTCAGGTAGTCATTCTAGTCTCCTCTCTATGCTAGATTTGTTTCATTACTCCAAATGCTGGAAGCCCAAAACCCAGATTCGACCCCCCTTCCTGGGCGTTTACGGCCATGCCGCCTGGATCAAAGGTGTGGTTTAGCTCAAAGCAAAGAGAGACTGGCCATTCGAGGAGAATCGTCTCCAATTCCTCCCTATGCCCGCAAGGCATGAGTAGTCCTTTAATTATGAAGAATCGCCTTCAAGCGCCCCATGCACTTGGTGCGGTCTCGCTCCACGTGGCATGTATCCTTTCCTCCAGGTGTGACTTTATTCTCTCTTTCTAAATTGTGTGTAACTTGTAATCGGCTTAACGTTGATTTGTTTGATCTAAGTTTGTGCCTACCTGGCGATTAATTTATTGTTATTCCTTTCAGCTTGTATGGTCTCCAAGACACTTAACACATGTACATTCTTTCTAGCCCCGTTGCGGCGGATACCTAGGGGTTTAATCCCAACCGAGGTACGACTGGCCAGCGGCCCGGTATGGGAATTGGTTTTATTAAGATGGAGAGACAATCATGACCTACTTACATAAAGGGATTATGTATTGCTGGTTCTGGGATTTTTGCCTTAAGGAAACCCATGGACGAAAAGTCGGTTATCCATTAAAATTCCCTTAAGGAGCCCGTGGGCATGCATAAAATCTGAGTTCGCTGTATATAGCCAAAAGATGCTTGTTGCAGTGATGGCTGACTTCCAACCTCTAATCTAACCAACGAACCTAGGATCCGGACATGGTGTTAAAACCCAGGAACATTAATGGAAGTGACGGCGGTTGCCTTTTAAGAATTTGAGGTATAATCAACTTCATGTTTTCCCTAGAGTATTAATTTTAATTAAGATTTGAATGATGGGTTTTAAGTTGTATTGTAAATTATGGTCTACCCCTAAAGGGTTTATGTAGTACCAGTCCTGGGGATTAGGCGTGATGAGCACCCTTGGGCTTATAAACTGGTGCCTGGCCGATCTCCTTAAAGTCCCTTTGGTGTACATAAACCTGGGTTCAAGATATGTTTATGATCAGTGACTGCGTTATTATTCGGGGACGTCGGTTGCGTAACTGGTTTTCACGGATGAGTCAGATGGCGTAGCTGCCCCAAGATTCATGCATGCTGTCCCTAAACTATAAATTCTAATTCTAATTTGGAGTCAGATATTTAACTAGGATACGAACTAAAATTGGTATTCTAAATGCATTATGGAATCAGATCAATTGTAACCATTGTGATTTTGTGCCCCGTCTTTGGACGGAGAAAAATGTCCATTCCATTGCGACTCACACCAGCCAGGAAATCGTGCGACTCAACGCCAGCCAAAAATAACACGTAAAAACCGTCGCCCTCTGCAATGTCCATATTTGGTATTGTTTTGTGGGGTTTTACAGGTACGAGGCCCAGTGCTGACTTGAGGCGTGAGGCCCTGCTCACGTGCACGCGCATTAGTCATGTCAGGTTGCAAGCACATAGCTGTTCTAGTTATACCCGGTGAAATGGCATGCAATTTTAGACTAAAACAGCATTATTGTGGCAATAATTTCAACTATGAATTTTTGGATATCATAATTTTTCAAAGGTAAAAAAATCAACTGCACAACAATTGGCTTTTTTCATCAAATCAGCACAGCTTTCACTTTATATTGGCATGTTGAAGTACGACTGTGCGTCACAAATTAAAATTCAACAAACACTAATACCTAATGGCTCACACTCACAGGTGACAATCGCTGATTTTGACAAATTTCTTTGGAAAAATCGCAGATTAACAAAGGCGTAGTATCCGCTGACACCCGCGACAGTTTAACATTTGATTACGATGCAGTATATTTTTTCATACAAGTCAGTCACAAACGCTCTGCTGCAGTATAACTTTAAAACATCAGATTCCTAATTCATTGATTAGGTGATGGTCACTTTCCTTGCCTTTTGGGCCGTAAACTCAGCAATTAAATCCTTATAATCTAGCCTGAATGCAGCGTCTTTTCGATAGGCAGAAGGGCGAGCCCGCATAGTCTCTCTTGAGACTTGGAGGTCCGAAAATACAAAACACAAAACCAGTGAAGTTGGCACGTTATGTAAATCGTAGATAAAAACAGAATACAATGATTTGCAATCCTTTTCAACTTATATTCAATTGAATTCACTGCAAAGACAAGATGTTTAATGTTCAAACTGAGAAACTTCATAATTTTTTTTGCAAATAATCATTAACTTAGAATTTAAAGGCAGCAACACATTGCAAAAAAGTTGGCACAGGGGCCTTTTTACCACTGTGTTACATCGCCTTTCCTTTTAACGACACTCAGTAAACGTTTGGGAACTGAGGAGACCAATTTTTGAAGCTTATCAGGTGGAACTCTTTCCCATTCTTGCTTGATGTACAGCTTAAGTTGTTCAACAGTCCACGGTCTCCGTTATCGTATTTTATGCTTCATAATGTGCCACACATTTTCAATGGGAGACAGGTCTGGACTACAGGCAGGCCAGTCTAGTATCCGCACTCGTTTACGACGGAGCCATGCTGTTGTAACACGTGCAGAATGTGGCTTGGCATTGTCTTGCTGAAATAAGCAGGGGCGTCCATGAAAAAGATGTTGCTTGGATGGCAACATATGTTGCTCCAAAACCTGTATGTACCTTTCAGCATTAATGGTGCCTTCACATATGTGTAAGTTGCCCATGCCTTGGGCACTAATACACCCCCATACCATCACAGATGCTGGCTTTCGGACTTTGCGCCTATAACAGTCTGGATGGTTCTTTTCCTCTTTGGTCCGGAAGACACGACGTCCACAGTTTCTAAAAACAATTTGAAATGTGGACTCGTCAGACCACAGAACACTTTTTCACTTTGCATCAGTCCATCTTAGATGAGCTTGGGCCCCAGCGACGCCGGCGGCGTTTCTGGGTGCTGTTGATAAATGGCTTTCATTTCGCATTGTAGAGTTTTAACTTACACTTGCAGATGTAGTGATGAACTGTAGTTACTGACAGTGGTTTTCTGAAGTGCTCCTGAGCCCATGTGGTGATGTCCTTCACACACTGATGTCGGTTTTTGATGCAGTACCGCCTGAGGGATCGAAGGTCATGGACATTCAATGTTGGTTTTCAGCCTTGTCGCTTACGTGCAGTGATTTCTCCAGATTCTCTGAACCTTTTGACGATATTACGGACCGTAGATGATGAAATCCCTAAATTTTTTGCAATAGCTCGTTGAGGAATGTTGTTTTTAAACTGTTCGACAATCAGCTCATGCATTCATTCACTCAGTGGTGACCTTCGCCCCATCCTTGTTTGTGAATGACTGAGCATTTCAGGGAAGCTGCTTTTATACCCAATCATGGCGCCCACTTGTTCCCAATTAGCCCGTTCACCTGTGGGATGTTCCAAATAAGTGTTTGATGAGCATTCCTCAACTCTCTCAGTCTTTTTTTGCCACTTGTACCAGCTTTTTTGAAACATTTTGCAGGCATAAAATTCCAAATGAGCTAATATTTGCGAAAAATTACGAAGTTTACCTGTTCGAACATTAAGTAACTTGTCTTTGCAGTGTATTCAATTGAATATAGGTTGAAAAGGATTTGCAAATCATTGTATTCTGTTTTTATTTACGATTTACACAATGTGCCAACTTCACTGGTTTTGGGTTTTGTATTTTTAAACAACTGTTTGAGGATTTTTCTCCCTACTGGGACTCTTTTTTCTTTTTTTCTTTTTTCTACTTTTTGCCTCATTTGCTGTAGTGGGGAATAGGCTGGGCACTGCCTTTTTATTTCTTAAAACTCTCACTGTAAAGCATCTTTGTGACAGTCTCTGTGAAAAGCACAATACAAAATAAATTGAATTGAATTGAATTGAATTGAATAGGATACATGCGCAAGGATATTTTGTGCTGCGGTCTACCTCAGAATGCAGTGGGTTACATTGATTTTATTCCGGCATGGAATGCGGCTCAGCCAATCACATTTAAGGATGGGTAGCACCCGCTTCATGACGGGGTTTTACAACAGTGTGGCTTAGTGATCACAGCGTACGGCTACTAGACTGACCTGCCTGCAGTCTGGACCTGTCTCCTCTAGAAAAAGGTTATGGATTTTGAAGCGCAAATACCAAAATGGAGACGTTTGACTGTTGTCCAACTTAAGTTGATATCAGTCAAAAATGGGAACAAATTGCACCTTTGATACTCCAACAATTAGTGTCCCCAGTTCTAAAATGACAGCAGAGTAATTTTAAAAGGAGACGGTTGTAACAGACGGGTCAACATTCATCTGTTGTAGCTTGGTAGGTCTTGCAGTCATGAAATTTTGAAATGGCTATTATTAAAAAAAATAGTTTGCAGTTTTTTCAATTCAGCACAGGTTAAAAAGGTATTTGCAAATTACTGCTCACAGTATTTATGTACTTTAGGCATATTGTCCTACTTCTTTTACATTCAAGGTTGTACCTTGAATCCATTAAAAAATATATATAGTATGCTCTGACATCATAAACTTGTCATTGTAATCTCATTTTAAGTTTTAACTGAGCTAATTATGGCGGCTGGACAATAGTTACTGATAGGACAAGATAATACAGTATATTACTGCACAGGTACATGAGTAAGAATTTTTTAACATATTTTCTTGATGAAGACATTGAGTAGATATAGTGTGCAATCTGTGGCAGCAGAATATAATATAATTGCATCAGAGTAAGGAAATCAGAGCATGTTGGTTGAAAATGTGAGGCATGCGCTGGTGTTGTGCCAATTAAAACTCTTGTACTGCGATCAAAACGTCAGAGTGTGGCATATAATAATTATCTCATTTAGTAATTAAGCAATTAGCCCTCTCCACAGGCAGCAAGGAGTCTACATTTACACTTGAATACAATTTAAAAACCTTGAATGAAAATATATATCTAGCCTACCTCCCACTGAAAAAAAACTAAGGGAAATTTGATAATGGATTTATAATTAGAGGTGGTTTGTACATTGAAATAGTTTTTTTTTGACACGCCTTCATTTTAAAATATTTTGAGCATAATGCTGAAAAATACCCCCAATCCCAACTGTCAGAAATAATCAGGTGCATGAAACATCGAAGGGCACATCCTAGTAATCCGTTGTAGACAATTATCACATGATGAGAACTTCTTTCAGGCATAATAATATTGCTAAATGTAAAACTGTCCTGCTGATTTATCCTTTATTAGGAATTACACACCATACGCCAGCCGACATATGGTCTTCCATGCAAATAAAACTTACATCTGCAACTAAATAGTTTTGGCACAAACAGCAAATAATCAGCATGAGCTTCATCTGGTAGAGCTGCATAATGTTTATCACTATACTTTCAATCTTGCTGAAACAGAGGAAACAACTTCTCTATTCTAATATGGTCTAGAAAACAGCAGTTTATGCCAGTGAGAATCCCGGGCTTTCAGGGCCAGGAGTGGAGTGGGCTGAAATGAAAGAAAACCGGGGCTTAATTAGGATTCGAGGGCCAGATTTCGTGAGCACTGGTTCTCCTTCTGCAGCGCCGTGCTTCATTCTTTACTGACAGCAGTATACCGCAATGAAGAAACAGACTTCGCTCAGAAAAATTAAAGCCTCAACGGTGAACTGTAAAATAGCAGCGGACCAATACTGCCCCCAAGGTTCTATAAACACTGATTTACCGAGCAGGCTGAGCTCTCTCAGTTTATAGCATAATTCTCCAGATACTGCAATTGCTTCTCAAAATATTTTACTTTACTTAAAATATTTTACTTAAAGTAACTACTTAACCAGAGCAGAGGACAGTGAAATATCTTTTCTTGACCCTAAGAAGGCTCCCCTTTGTGCAGAGGACATCTCTCCCAAGCTTTCATCTCATGTCCCCACACCCCCACCCCAGCCCCCCACTCACCAAACGCCATAGAAGGCTGGCAAAGCCACGTGGGTTTGGTGAGGTACCAGTGTGCGGCCCCACTCTGAAGACACACTAAATACCTCGTGTCCGAATAATGACGTCATACGATTTAAATCAAACAGTGACTCCCCCACCCCAGAGCTTAACAGAGCCATGGCAGAAGGCATGAAAAATAACTCATTGGAACATGCCTTCATAAATAAATGAAGGTAAGTGCTCACTGAGTTGCCTATAATCAGGTGCAAGGATTTAATAGATCAGTTTTGCAGACATAAATAAAGCTTCTGTAAGGGTTTGTCCGTTGTCTGCCAAATGGCAGCACGACGGGCAGGAAAATAGGGGCAGGACTCGTGCAAGGCTGGAGTGGGTGATGAGGTTTAAAAACAAAAGAAGAAACGCAAAACAAAATGGAAACGAGGTTCCTGAAAACATAAAACAGGTACAAAATAAACAATACCAAATCTAAGTAAAACTAGAAGGGTACAAATGTGGGTCACTATGGCTAAAAACACCGCACAGCATCTGTGGCTCAAAACAGCGAGCTGCAGGTGCTGGCGATAATTAAAAGAGGTGAATGTGGTGAGTGGGCCAAGAGCTGGAGGCAAGGCCTCACAGCCCCGTCCACAGCTAAATTCAAATTAATGGACTTGAATAAAAAAAAAATAATAACAATACTAATAATAACATTTAAAAATTTCCTCCTAGTCCCAGATCAAGCTTAATTTGTGCAGTGACGAACTTTGTATTACTCCACCATCATCGCATAGAAATGGTTATAGCTATTGACATTGACATTGTAGATTGTTAGCTTCGTAAATTGTGATGTATGCATTTATATAGATGAACTGTGTATTCATTTTAAAATCCATTTTTAATTTTCCAGTTTGGAATGTAATGTCATCTTCTTTTGATTTTCCCATAATCACCCTGAGACTAATTATATTAACCCAAGACATCAGCTTACAGTGCTGTGAAGAAGTATTTGCCCCATTTCTGATTTCTTTTCTTTTTTTTTTCTTGCATATTTGTCACACTTAAATGTTTCAGATCATCAAACAAATTTTTATATGAAACAAAGATAACTCAAGTAAAAACAAAATGCAGTTTTTAAATGATTATTTCATTTATTAACGGAAAAAGCTATCCAAATCTACTTGGCCCTATGTGAAAAAGTAATTGCCCGTCTCCCCCCCACCTTAAATCATGAGTGATTAACCACATTTTTTCAGTTCAATTTCTCTAGCCACACCCAGCCTGATTACTGTCAAACCTGTTGAATCAAAATAAAAAAACACTTGAAACAGAACCTGTCTGACCAAGTGCGGTAGGCTAAAAGATCTCAAAACCCAACAAATCATGCCGCGATCTAAAGAAATTCAAGAATAGATAACAAAGGCATTGACATCTATCAGTCTGGAAAGGGTTACAAAACTATTTCTAAGGCTTTGAGTATCCAGAGAGAGGCCTTATCCACAAAGGGTGAAAACCTGGAACAGTGGTGAACATTCCCAGGAGTGGCCGGCCTACCAAAATTACTCCAAGAGCGCACTGACGACTCATCCAGGAGATCACAAAAGAACCCAGAACAACATCGAAAGACCTGCAGGCCTCATCTGCCACAGTTAAAGTCAGTGTTCATGATTCCACAATGAGAAAGAGACTGGGCAAAAATGGCAACCATGGAGAGCTCCAAGGCGAAAACTACTGTTGACCAAAAAGAACACAAAGGCTCATCTTGAATTTGCCAAAAAACATCTTGATGATCCCAAGAATTTTGGAAACATATTTTGTGGACTGATGAGACAAAAGTTTACCTTTTTGGAAGGTGTTTATCCTGTTACATCTGGCATAAAACTAACACAGCATTTCATAAAAAGAATATCATACCAACAGTCAAATATAGTGGTGGTAGTGTGATGATCTGGGACTGCTTTGCTGCTTCAGGACCTGGATGAACTTTCTCAAGGAGATGTGCACAGCCTTTGCAGCCTGATGGGGAATACTGTGGTAGCATGTGTTTTCAGAGTGGGGGTATGATAGCACGTAGCTAAAAATAAACCACTCTTGTCCCTACTTAGCTGTCTTTACCATTCAATGGAAAACAACTGAACACCGAACTGCAATGTCATTACGTTAGCAGTAATGCGCCATAAGGATATAGTTCTGAACGGATTCTGTACAAATATAGGTAGAGTAGGATATAGATCTATATAGTCCAAAACTCTTCCAGTCCTGCACAGAAATACGTACGAGGGAGCCCAAGGGGGTCAGCCTAGTTGGGAAGTTTACCAATTCTATCCCTATCACAGTGTCAGGCATGGGCCCTGTAGCACCCTATAATGTAATAATTTCCTGAAAATGTAATAACGCCTGTAAATGTAATAAAATTTGCACTTAACTCGATCGAAAATGTAATAAAACCCGATAATGTAATAACTTTGTCGATAATATTCTGACTGATATTGTAATAACATTTTTACTGATAATGTAATACCTTATTACATTATTGGGAATTTTTTACATTTTTCGAAACTGATAATGTAATACTTGACAGATAATGTAATATCTATATATGTCTATTTCCAGTCCAGAGTTCTACATTTTGTGTTTTGAGACTCTAAGAATGTTATATACAGTTTATTTGAAACAACAGAATGACTATTTCTTCCCTTAACGTACCTCTTCACTTCACAGGTTTCCAACAAATCACTACCTCATGAAAACAACCACAAACCAACAAATCAACTTTCAGTCACACTTCATTTGAAGAGGGTATACATAAGTATTCATAACACCTGCATACATATAGCATGACACCTGACATAAATATGGGCCTACATATCCACTCATAAATGGTTATTATCACTTTCAATGTCAAATTGACATCTTACTCTATGTCAAGTGACATAGTGGTCAGCTGTCATACTGTCATACTCATAGTATATTATGAGATTTACCTGTATAAATAAAGGTTAAATAAAAATGTCAGCATCAAAATTACAAAACTTGATGACAACTGACATGGTTATTTTTCAAACTCCTTTTTGGGGTTTATACGGGGTTTCTGAAGTTGTATGTTTTTTTTATGAAAACACAATTGTCTAAAAGTCTTATGTCCATGTAAATTCTGTCTTATTGACGTGATGTCCTTTTTGCAATGCTATCTGCTGGTAACGTCAGTAACATGTATATGTCGGATTTTCCATTATACAGTCACTGGTTTTGTTACGAAAATGATGCTTTTGATATGTTAATTAATCTCGGACACTGGCATCCTGGCCACTAGAGGGCCTGCAAGGGAGAACACGATCAGGGCATCTTCCAGTGGTGGTTGGCCAGAGACATTTCTCCCTATATGTGATCACTTGGAAAGTGAGTATGCAATGTTTCAGCATCAATACCTGAAGATTTCTGTAGGATACCAGAAAAAGTTTGATAATGCTAGGACAGTGGTAGGCTTTAGACTAGTTTTTATTGACCATGTGGCTACATGCTAGTTCTTACTGATGCTAAGTTCTTGACTCTTTAGCTAAGGCTTGGGTACTTCTTAAGACTGGGGTTCCCAACCTTTTTATCACTGCAGACCATTCACAGGTGGACAATGTTACCCTGGCCCACAGTCCGCGGGTGGTGGTGAAGGAGGGGGGTTATGTACTGTTGTGGTTTCCCGACTAGATGTTTAAATATTTTTGAGGTTGCAATAATTTTTGCAATAATCTGAGCAGCAAACAAACGATTATATATTTTTTCATTCTCTCTCTGCGGCTCGGTACCAAATAATCCATGGCCTGGTACCGGTCCCCGGCCCGGTGGTTGGGAACTGCTGGCTTAAAGGATACATATTATGCCCCTTTTTCAAAAATTAAAATAGTTCCCAGGTGTCTTAAAGTCATGTCTGTGACATACTTCGGTTAAAATACCCCAATGATCACAGCACGCTATCTTTTCAGTTGCATGTCCCAGAGTATTTGCACATATGCATATGGCTGTATGGTACTCAAGGTCTGCAATACCAATAGTCATTCTGTTTTTTTCAAATCCAGTATTTATAACATTCTTGTATTCTCAAAACACAAAATGTAGAACTCTGGACCGAAAATTTACATATATATTACATTATCTGTCAAGTATTACATTATCAGTTTTGAAAAAAAGACTCTCTATAAAATGTAATTAAATTCCCAATAATGTAAGAAAGTATTACATTATCGGTAAAATGGTACAATATCAGTCAGAATATTTTATTACATTATAGATGAAGTTATTACATTATTGGCTTTTATTACATTTTCGATCGAGTTAAGTGCAAATTTTATTACATTTTCAGGCGTTATTACATTTTCAGGAAATTATTACATTATAGGGTGCTACAGGCCCCAATAGAAGAATATGGACTTCTGCTGGGCTTCAGGAGGTGGGTGTAGTAATGACGGGTAAAAATCTGACTCACCCAACCCAGCTAGATCAACCTGGAAAGTAATAACTTGAAACATCCCTGTATTTAATGCTGGTCATCTCCACACCTTAGGATGAGGGGTGCCAGAAAATTTCATTGGTGGGAGGGGTCCGGCAGACAGAGTTATAAGGGTCCCCAAAATTGAGCAGGATCTGCTCATCGAGTTACAGGATGAAACCTGGTGCAAAATGTTCAGCAAGCCCCCCTGGTTCAGGAATGGCTACTGCTAGAAATTTTCTACCGCCTACTTATATATATATATATATATATATATATATATATATATATAAAATAAACGGTGTACTGCCATGGACAGGAAGAGAGACAACTGTTGCAGCAGTCATGACCGCTCAAGATCAGAGAGCTTAGGATGGTTCTTACAGATGGCATTAATTTCAACTCCATACAAAAGCAAAATTTTTTTTTTATTGGGTCATATTTATAGTCAAGTAAAATTCTTGCGAATTCTATAAAAATCCAAGATTAAGATAAAGTGAGGGACTGAGTGGTGGAAGGACCTTTATTCTTGGTCCATGGGTACTTCAGTGAATCAGTAATGCATGGGAGTTAAGAGATGGAAGGCTGTGCATGTAAAACATAAATGTTATGGAGCTAACTGACCTTCACAGTGGCTAGGATTGTACTGCTGCTCTATGTAGGCTGAGATGAGCTGATACGGTCTTCTTTGAATTAATGACACATACTAAGGTCACACTGTCTTCCAATTAAGTGAGAAATACTTTTTTTCCCCTGAAAAACTGAAAGGGAATTAGTTTTTTAAGGGAATGATGTAGGCCCTTTTGTACCGGGAAATGGATGCAATTAAAGAAAGGAAAGTCACCACGCTTGGCAACTTTGACAAATTTTTTGCAGAATTCTGCAGTTTTAAAGGTATTTTTAAAAAGCTAACATTGGTAATGTGAAACCAGACAGCAAAACAACTAGTAATTATAACCAAATAACAAAAACTGCCAAAAAAAATGAACAAGGGATATACTGTAAGTGCAACCACAGATTTTTGTATTTTAAAATGTAAGTACTGATCTGTCAAATAAGGTTACATGATAGATCAGGGAATATCGATACTGAATCAGCACTCCTGCTCATTATGAATATGGCCCTATAAGTCTATTCCCATTTTAAGTGCATGACAGATGTTTTTGTTGTTTTGCAGTGTTTTAGAACTGATGGACTCTGACAGGAATTGGGAACTCCATGTTCCACCTAGAGCAGATGTGACTGAAATAGACAGAAAAATTAAACTTGGCATATGAGGTCAACAGCAACCATCTGTCCAAAGCAACGACCATCTGCACCAAGCTTGTTTTTGGCAAGTCTTGAACCTGTTTCCAAGGTTCTTCTCTGTAAAGCCTCTCTGCGACAATTCACAGTGAAAAAGCTCAACAGATATAATTGAATGTGATTACATTTATTTATTAAAAACAAATTAATCAGATTGAATTTCTTTATTTTACTTGTAATTCATTGATACAGTATGATTTTCAAAGTAGTTCAGGTTGTAAAAATTATGTTTTCTGCAATTCACCAAAGAAAATGAACCTGAAGCCTTCGGGGTCCTGATTCATGATACAACATTTGCAAAGAATGCTAAACAATGTCATTGTGCTGCGCATGAAGCCTTGAGCAAAACTCCAGGAAGACCAGATTGTGATATCAGCCCAAAATAGTCACTGAAAACCATTTCTATTTGCAGTGCCACATATTTTCATTACAACTGTTTGGCAAAGAGGCATCTATTGATGAAAATATGCCCCCCAATTAAGTACTAATATTTTGCTAAATTGTAACCTCCCTTATTGAAATCAGGTAACTGGCATATGTGGAAATAGGGGTTCAAGTCAAATGATGGTTTCTGTGTTTATTTTATCACTCATTATAGAGGTTAGTCCAACCAGGAATGGTTTCTTGAATTATATTTCCTTCCAGAATTATTGGCAACCTTAGTGAATGTAACAACTGTTACCTGCCGTGGTATCAGTCGTTAGCACAGCGGACACGTTGGAGAACGACCATATCCCGATAGTTTCAGTCTGATATCGTTCAATTATCTCACCAGAAAAAGTTTTGTAACAAATTAAAATTGATTCACTTATCTGTGAGTAAAAAATTTATGGCCAAATGCACATGATGCTTTCTAATTTTAATTTTCCACATCCTTAAAACTAATAAAAAACTAATTCTTGATATCACATTTTGGTGTCTTTATTTGAGCCAAAAATCATTTTAAATAATTTAATTTTTAAAAATTACTTGGTATCAAGTGGTAGTGTTATCCTCACTACATCTCTTATGTGTGCTAAACAGAATGAACATGAATTAAAAGTATCAATGATTATCTGATGATAATAAAAAATGAACAACAACTATCCCTGAAATCTCTCCAGTATAGTTTATAGACGCACACACATATAATAAAACAAACCCAGATGCCAGATGCAACATTGATTGCTCTGGGAGCAATCTGGCTTTGATCTGGCTGTGTGACAAGTGAGTAAAAGGACCGACATGTACAGGTTACCATGCAATGGTGCCAATTGAAAACACTTCCACTACCTTGGAGATAATGAGATTGGCTTGAGTCCCTATGAGTCAAGTAAGCACAGCACATAAGCTGTGGCCCCTCACAAAAAATCTCCAGTTTCATTCATCGATATAGTGTAAACCACTGAAGCTCTAGGATAAGATAAGTGGGTTCAACAGAACGTGGAAAGTTCATGCGTAATCTTCTGTGCAATTAGCCTTGTGCCGATCATTTAGCATCAGAAAATCACATAAAAATAAATGGCGAGTAGATAAAAAATTCAAATGTTTTGTCTTGAAGCCCGATTTGTTAATGATTTTTCAAAATCAAGTTTTGTCGATTACTATCATTTTACACTGCATACCAGGGCAAATATTGGGAACAGGCAGTAACCTGCAATAAATATAGATGAGTGAACATTACTGTTGAAATGTTTTGATTTGGCCAATAGCTTGATATTTTGACCAGAACAACAACTTGATTATCAAGAGGGAATGTCTTTCATTCTGAATGATAATATTGATGAGTTTTGCTAATTATAATTTTAGTAAATTATTAAATTGAAGGAATTATATAAATCCTGTAGTGTCGGCGCTGCCTTTAAGGGGCGTTCGGGTTTAAGAGGTTAAATGGGAATTCCATTCATTGTAGGTAAAAAGTTATTCAAAGCCTGTTTCACAAGAGTGATAAAATTATTGCCCCAAGCCTAATATCTGGTTGTACCACCCTTGTAGGCCACAACTGCAATCAAACTTTTGAGATAACTGGCAATGAGTCTTTCACATTGCTGTGGAGGAATTTCGGCCCATGCACTTTACAGTGCTGAATTGTTTAGTTGCATTCAAATTGGAGGGTTCTCAGGCAAGAACTGTCCGCAGGGCCGGTTCAGGCCTCCATGGGGCCCTAGGCGAAAATATGCCAAGGGGGCCTCCTAACTAAAATCAAGTTTCAAGTCTAAAATCAAGCCCCCACCCCCCACCCCAAGAGCAAAATCTGACTGAATCAAATCAAATTTAATGTGCAAACAACAAACAATTATTCAATTTTGATATGGTGGGCATGCAAACATGTTAATAATATGTGCATCTGGCTCATCTGTGCCTGCACAAGATGAACATCGCTCTGGCCCTCCACAGGCTGACTGGCTGGAGCTTGTGCTTGTAAGAAACTTAATCATAGCGCCTGTAAAATATAAATAAGGCTACTATTAATTCAGCTCCATCAAATTGGCTGCACTTAAATTAACTGTATTTCCTCAGTTTATAGCCTGCCCCCTAATAGTAGCCTGCCTCTTTTAGTAACCTGGTCTAAAATATTTTTTAATAAATAAAAGTCTGCTTCTCTTAGAAGCCCATATCACAACCTGTGTCTTTGTCTATAGCAAATATGGCTGTTTTTCCCACTTTGTATTAAAAGCCTCTCTCAAAATGTAGCCTGGTCTAAACCCTGGCTATTATTTGAGGAATTACGGTAATTTCATATAAAGTCATATTTCAACTCACTGAATTCATATTTAAAACATAGGTTATTATGAATATTATCATGAATCATTGTGAATGGTTTGTTTGCTATTATGATTCACCTTCGTCATGGCACAAGTTTTATTCGTTCACTAAGATGTCTGCATTTATTAGCCTGTGGGCTTTCCAAGCAAAAGCAAAAGCATGCCAATCAAATAATTTATACGTGGCTGGGTTGAGCTCCATATTGTTGTAATAAGTAATTGATTTGCCCTCTGCTACATGCATTTATTACGTTATTCAACAAAACATCGGGAGACAGACAGATTGCTCCGAACTGAACCTCCAATCACGCAGGCAGTCACACACACACAACCCTTCTCTATCACACTCTCTCCTACGTTCACTCAATGGTGCTGGCCCTCAGTGGCACAGACTACACGAAACTCGCGTCGGCTGACGGTCCAACTACTGCAACTTTCAGAACGACAATAAAACAGAACACTGGACAGATCCTAATTGCAGTCTCCGAACACGCAGGCTGGCAGGCATACACACAGTAGCGCGACAGCACACACACACACACACACACGCACACACACACACACACACGAGACACCCTTTCCTCCTCTCACTCTCTCCTCTGTCGATTCGATTACGCTGACCGCAAAGTCGCACCGGCTAAACGAAACGCTAGTCAGCTGATGGTTCTCAACTACTACAACTTTCAAAACAACAATAAAAACGTTGACAATAAACCCTAGTTTACAACATACGTGTGTACTGACGGTATCAAAGACCTATACACGTTTTCTCGCAGTGTTGAGCAAGAACACTGCTGTTCCATACGAAATGAATCACACAAGCAGGGATATGGGTAACCCAAAAACAGAGGAATTAAGTTGCCTTGCCTACCTGATGTCTGTTACTGCGGTCAAGCTATCACTTTGTTCATTGTCATCGATTCGTTTCTTTCTTTTCTCATGCCCTGAGGGAAAATTCTGCTTCATCGTAGCGTGATGAAGTAGTCATATGCTTCGATGCACTGCTGCTGCAAACCATGCAAGGAAAACGCGTGTTGCGTGATGGAATCAATAATCACGTCTTCCTTTTTTTTTAACGGGGCTTAGAGGCCCTACGCGGAGAGCGTGTGTCGCGTGTCCTGAAGCAGGAGAGCAGTCCTAGGCCATCACACTATCACCATCGCTGGTATGATGTTCTCATTTAGGAATAATGCGTAACATTTATGCCAGCGGTATTGAGAACAAAGTCTTCCAAAAATTTCCACTTTGGACAGATCATTCCGCATAATATTATTCCAAAAGTCTTTGTGGTCATCAAGATGTTCTGTGGCAAATGTGAAATAAGCTTTTGCGTTGTTTTTAGTCAGCTGCGGATTTTGCCTTGCATCTCACCCACGACTAATGATTGTCATAAAGTGATGTGTCTATGCCCACCTTCTGGCTACGCCACTGGTTTGCGGATCTTTACTGTCACGAGTGGAGTGCAATGGATTCGACTACCAAATGTAGGTTTACATAAATTCCCACGAGTCAAAGTCCTCTTGTAGAAAATGACTGCATAGTGGATGTGCCCCATAACTGAGAAAAGTGAGGCCTGCAGGTTTTGGATGCTAGTCTCGGTTTTTTTGCATCCACCTGAATGACTTGTTATTCTTTTGGAGGACTTTGATAGGCCGGCCACTCCTGGGGCAGATTACCAGTATTCCATTTTTTTTCTATTTATAGAGAATAACACATTCTCATCCCAACTCGGTCAGGTAACGTCACAATATTACAAAGGTCGATATACAATTAAAAGGAGGCTTCTGGTGGCCTATTTGATGCTTCGGGTTAGGGTTTGAGTTAACAATTAATGGTTAGGGGGTTGGGTCCGTTCTAAACTGGCGTCAAATAAGGATGCCAGAAGCCACCTTTCTCGTCATATGTCGATGCTTGGTTGGGTAGCGTACTAGCGTCATTATGTGACGAATTGGGATTAGACTGAGCTCAAGAGAATGGCTCTTATCATGGTTTGCTGGAGTCACAGTGTCTTAGAAATGGCTTTGAAACCCTGTCTAGACTAGACTGATAAATATCAACAGCTTTGTTTCTCTTTTCTTTGTTTTTCTATCTTTTCAAATGGGGTCAGGTATGGTTGGATCGCTTTTTCCTGAAATAACTGTCATTTAAAAACAGCATTTTGTGTTATCTTTGTCTAATGTTAAAATTAGTTTGATGATCTGAAACATTTAAGTGTCATAAATACAACCCCAATTCCGAAATAGTTGGGACGAAGTGTAAATTGTGAATAAAATCAAAATGCAATGACTTTCAGATCACATGAGCCAATATGTTATTAACAACAGAACATAGTTTCAACATTTGAAATGATATCTATTACATTTTACATTCTTATCCACAAAATGAGCTTATTTCAAATTTTCTGGCTGCAACAGGTCTCAAAAAAAGTTGTGACACAGGCAAAAAAGGGCTGAAACAGCAATTACTATATCAGATAATCAACTGAAAGAACATTTAGCAAGTAATCTAAGTAATCTCTAAGTTAACTGGCATCAGGTGTGTAACATGATTGGCTATAAAGGGATGTCTTAGAGAGGCTGAGTCTCTCAGAAGTAAAGATGGCCAGAGGCTCTCCAACATGCGAAGGCTTTCGTAAAAAAATTTGTGGAATACTTTAAAAACAATGTTCCTTAACGTCCCATTGTAAAGGCTTTGAAGGTCTCATCATTGACAGTGCATAACATCATCAAAAGATTCAGAGAAACTGGAAAAATCTCTGTGGGTAAGAGACAAGGCCGAAGACCTTTACTGGATGCCCATGATCTTCAAGCCCTCAGACTCCACTGCATCACTCATCGACATAATTCTGTCTTTGACCCAACTAAATGGGCCCAGGAATACTTAAAGAAACCACTGTCTGTAAACACAGTTAACCGTGCCATCCACAGATGCCACCTAAAACTCTATCATGCAAAAAGGAAGCCATTGTTGAGCATGATCCAGAAGCGCCGCTGTGATCTGTGGGCCAAGGCTCATTTAAAATGGACTGTAGCAAAGTGGCAAAGTGTCCTGCGGTCAGACGAGTACAAATTTGACATTCTTGTTGGAAATCATGGGCGTCGTGTCCTCCGGGCTAAAGAGGAGAAAGACCCCTCCTGTTATCAGCGTTCAGTTCAAAACCCAGTATCCCTGAAGGTATGGGGATGCATTAGTGCATATGGTGTGGAACACTTTCATGTTTTAAAAAGCACCATGAATGCTGAAAAGTGTATAAAGGTTTTAGAGTAACATATGCTCCCCTCGAGACGACATCTATTCCATGGAAGGCCTTGTGTATTTTAGCAGCACAATGCGAAACCACATACTGCAGCTATTACAACAGCATGGCTTCATAGTAGAAGAGTCCGTGTGCTGAACTGGCCTGCCTGCAGTCCTGATCTTTCACCGATTGAGAACATTTTGTGCATAATTAGACAAAATGTCCGTCAAAGGAGACCCAAAGCTCTCCAGCAGCTGGCAGCCTGTATTAAACAAGAGTGGGATCAAATTCCAATGGCTGAACTCAAGAAAGTTGTCTCCTCAATGCCCAGATGCCTCCACACTGTGTTAAAAAGAAGAGGGGATGCTACACCATGGTAAACAGGTCCCAACTCCTGTCCCAGCTTTTTTGAGACCTGCAGCAGCCATCAAATTTGAAATGAGTTCATTTTGTGGATAAAATTGAAAATTTCCCAGTTTCACTATTTGCTATGTTGTCTCTGTTCTATTGTGAATAAAATACTGGCTGGCGTGACTTGAAAGTCATTGTGTTTTAATTCTATTCACAATTTACATTTTGTCCCAACTATTTCAGAATTCGGGGTTGTATGCAAAAATAGAAGAAATCAGGAAGATGGCAAATTATTGAATTATTATGGCAAAAACATATAATTACTGGCTGGGACTATAAGAACCTTATCTCATCAGTTACAGATGCATTTGTGGACCAAATAGGAGATTTTAAATAATTTAAAAATTATTGTGCATTTAAATGCATTATGCATTTAAAATAACAACAAAAAAACCACAAAAAGTGAGAAGTTGCCACAATAGGAAGTAATGTTGTAACATGCAGTATTACATTTGCTGAAAAAAAAAAAGTAATATTTTACCTTTTTCAAGTAATATCCCCAACAGTGTACATAGTACACATGCATTGATAAAAATATCATTCCAAAATTATGGGCAATGTGGAGCTGATGTCCCCTTTGCTGTCGTGACAGTCCCCACTTCTCTGGGAAGGCTTATTTTCTTGACATTCAGAAGACATATATAATTAATGCTGCAGGAAATTGGTTCTAATCCAGCCTGACTAGCACCAGGTCAGGCAATGATCTTGAGCCAGTAGGCCTGGCTCAAAGTCACTGAAACAGGATGTGCCCTTCCCAATCCTGCTGGAACCACAGCATCATTTAAGTGTGTTGTAGAATCAAGATTTTTCCTCTGAACGAATTATGAGGTGCAACCTAAACTATAAAAATTTGGCCCTATTCCATGGAGTGTAGTGGTTCTGAAGTAGTTACTCACTGGGAAAGTGTATGGGGGGTTAACATCTGTTTGAAATTGACAATGAATACTTAAGTAGTGAATTCTCAAGCAGCTTCTCCAGGGCACATCTATGACTGAAATTAAATGCATGAATGTCTCATCACATGCATATTTAACACTCTAATTCAGGACTTCAGCAAGAGTATAATTTGTTATCACAGTGAAAAAATTTGCCTTGTTAGACTTTAACCAGAGGACAGATTTTCAAGTGCAAAGTTGCTGTGTAGAAGTACGATAAACACAGAAGTTATCGAGCTCTGCGCTCCCAAAGTTGCAAATTTATTCATATTTCAAAAAGAAAGAATGGGATTTTCCAAGTTTTCTCAGGATCATAATAAGGCAAACGGGAAAAAAAAAACATAGAAACTACAGATATAAAGGAGTGGCATTCAGCAACCTCAGAACCAAAACAATTAGCAAATCATGGAAAATGAAAGTATAATCAAAATGCTGATTTGAAAATTCCATTCATCCTTTTATATACCCTTCAAAAAAGGTAAGGGTCAAAAATATTTGTACTTTTAAATATAAGCTAATGAGCTAAAATGATGATGCTTAAAGGGATAGTTCGGGATTTTTCACATGAATCTGTATGGCATCACCATCTTTAGTCTCGTGCACACACAATGACTTCCCCCGACAGTGTCCTGTGAGCCGAGTTCTGTCCAGTTTTGGTCAAAGCGAAAGTAGTTCCGGCAGGTTTCCTGAGGTCTGCAATCCAGGTAAACAAAATTGTACTAAAGATTTTCTATAGCATCCGTGCATAGCCTTCTGGTGATGTACCAAGGGCTATGTAAGCGCATCATAGATTCATCTATCGGTGTCATATTACCAGTGAAGCTTATGAAACATAATATGTATTGTTGTTGTTGTACTGTTATTACAATCGTCAGAAACTACGTGGACGGGTGTGGATGGTTTCTAGGTTTGAATGAGAAGTCTATGACTCCAGTCACAGCGTTGGCTAGCATAATCAAGACAAACTTGGCTACCTTTCTCAGCTACTAGAGCGAGGGATGACCGCAGCACCCAGCATACATATTTATTTTGGTGTCGACGCACCAGCGTCTTCCCGAAATAATAATAAAATCCTTTGGAAAGTTACTCTGAGTGCTCCGGTTATCCCTGGGTCAGTTCGCTAAGAAGTTGTAGTTTCTCTTGAGTCTGCCGTCCTCGACCGTAAGGAGACATCCTCCTCTGGCTGGAATATGTAAACACTGTCGAACAACTGATGAAAGTAGTTGGCTAGTGCGCACAGCTGTTAGCAGTGACAGCTCGCAGTAATCGCTTTTGAGAGAAAGTAGCCCCAAGCAATTACAAGATGTGACTTTTTGGAATACCAGGGTTTTGTTATGCAAATATATCACTCGTTCGAACACCTACTGTTTTGAGAAGAAAAACGTTTTACTTTACAGACCCCAGGAAACCTGCCGGAACTACTTTCGCTTTGACCAAAACTGGACAGAACTCGGCTCACAGGACACTGTCGGGGGAAAGTCAGTGTGTGTGCACGAGACTAAAGACGGTGATGCCATACAGATTCATGTGAAAAATCCCAAACTATCCCTTTAATGACAAAATAATTCTTTGATGGTTCAAGAGCAGACTTTGATACTGGTTTGTTACCCTGATAAAAAAAAGTCACACCTTGTCCTTTAATCACACCCATTAAAGGGTGCAGGTTTGGAGCACAATGGTTATGTGTCCAAAATGTGTGGTTTTGAGATTTTTAACCCCTGTCACAGTTTTCTATCAGCTAATCCTTGGAGCACAAACACTATCAGTCCATCTGCATTCATTTTTAATCAGAATTCACATTTTCATTTATATGTCCAACAAAATCTGCTTAAATGAATTAAACATTGACAATTTCATGAATAAACATGAATTTTATTACAGAATAGTCTGTCTTCCATTGCAAACAAACTTAACTTCAACCAATCACCATTGTGTTATGTCATATCATGTGCTAGAATTGTTGGAGCACTGAGGTGATGTCCATTTTTTACAATTTTGACCTTGATGTTGTGGTTTCACTCCGGTGAAAACTTAGGTGTTCAATATACTTCTGAACCATGCAGCAAATGAGTAAATGGTTAAAAAAAAAAAAGCTTATATAAAATACCTATTTATTTTTTCTCTACATACAGCTCCAAAAAAAGAGGGGTCTCAGTTCTCATCCACAAAGATGCTCCATTTATTCATAAACACACAATAACCGACCCAGAAGGACGATAAAGCATTATCATTGGAACAATTAATAGCATCAATATTACAATCACAAGTATTTATGGTCCAAACACAGATGATCCAGCATTCTACCATAGCTTCTTTAAATCACTACAGGACTTCTCAACATCTATCATAATTATAGGTGGAGACCTCAACACAGTAATCGACCCAACAATAGACAGCTCAACAAGTACACATCACACCAAAACCTGGCATTCAACACAAATTATCAAACAATATATGACAGATATTGGTCTTGGCGATAGTTGGAGGCTACAAAACCCCTCATCCAGAGAATAAACCTACTTTTCCTCAGTCCATAGCTCCTTTTCAAGAATCGACTACTTTCTAACAAGCAACTCTTCATTGGCAGATATCTCAAACCCCACCATGCACCCAATCATCATATCCGACCATGCTCCCATCAGCTTCACACTGGACAATAAAACTGAAACAAAAACCAGCCTAAGATGGCGATTTAACACATCACTACTTCAAGATAGCGAATTTGATTTATATTTCAAAAAACAATGGACTCTATTCATGGAAACAAATGACACAATACATACCTCACCAACTCTCATTTGGGAAACAGCCAAAGCAGTATTAAGAGGAAAAATTATCTCATACTCAACATTTAAAAAGAAGAAAGAACTAGAAACAGAAAAAAAATTAGAAGAACAAATTCAACAACTACACAATTCATACACAACTATTCCCACAGAACACATACTTATAGAAATTAGAAACAGCAAAAATAAAATTAACAACATCGTTCATAAAAAGACACTAATCTTGCTACATAAGCTCCGATAAAAACAGTTTGATCACAATGACAAATCTGGAAAATACTTAGCCAACCAACTCAAACTCAAAGAAAAATTTGCTTATCAGAACTATTACAGACTCAACAGGAAACATCACCAGTGACCATCAAACCATAAATAACACATTCAGACAATATTACGACGACTTATATAGCAATAGTAAAGAAAAGGATCCAAAAGAAATAGACAACTTCCTAAATAACCTCCAACTACCTTCATTAAAAAAAGAACAAGCAGTCATTTTAGACGCTCCACTCACCCCCATAGAATATGAAAAAGCACTACAGATCATGACAAACAATAAAGCACCTGGACTCGATGGATACCCCACGGAATTTTATTGGCATTTTTGGAAAACAGTATCAACACTTTTTGTTAGAATGGCAAATGGAATTAAGAGCAATCAATCAATTCCATATCACATGAACACAGCACTAATTTCAGTATTACTCAAAACGAACAAAGACACAACTCACTGCTCAAGTTACAGGCCCCTTTTAATCACTAACACGGATATCAAAATAATCAGCAAAGCACTAACAACTCGAAGTGAATCAGTCATCCAATCTCTCATTCACCCAGATCAAACAGGATTCATTAAAGGAAGACATTCATCAAACAACACACGCCGTCTATTCAATCTTATCGACTTTTCTCAACAAAGTCAACACAAAACAATCATTCTCTCTTTAGACGCAGAAAAAGCATTCTACAAAGTTAAACTGGACATCAAAACATTGGAAAAATTTGGATTTGTACAGTCATTTATTCAATGGATAACAACACTCTACAGCCAACCAAAAGCAGCAGTTATTACAAACAACCTCATCTCACTGCACTTCACTCTTCACAGAGGCACCAGACAAGGATGTCCACTATCACCATCACTATTTGCACTTAGCTGCTGCAATCCATCAAAATAACAATACTACTGGTATTCATACTAAAAACATAACACATGAAATCAGTTTATACGCAGATGACATACTCCTGTTCATACAAAATCCCAATAATTCAATCAAAGAACTTATCAAACTCAATTCATACTCTACCATCTCAGACTACACAGTAAACTGGAATAAGCCAACCACCCTCACAATAAATGCAGATACATCCCTTTCTTCACCACACATACCCCAATTAACACCTAATACTGGCAACATCACATATTTAGGCATAAAATTCTCCGCCAAGCTGTCTTGTTTCACCTGAATTTCACAGCACTTTTAAAACAATACAAGATGACCTAAACCGATGGATGACACTACCAATCTCAATTATAGGACGCATCGCCGCAATTAAAGTGATGTTACTGCCAAAACTCACTTACCTATTTACAATGATCCCCATCCAACCTACATCAAAATGGTTTAACACACTGTACACAACAATAACATCATTCTACTGGAAAAACAAAAAGCCCAGGATAAAACTAACTATACTACAACAGTCAAAAATACAAGGAGGCCTAGAAGCACCAAATTTCTATCATTAATACTTAGTAATGATACTAACTACTCAGTTGAACTTGAACTTGAACTCTTGAATCTTGAACCCCGCAATCACAGCAACTCTGACAGCTTTGTGGAAGATCAATAAAATAAGAAACAAAACATTCTCACCCACGACTCAAACACCTATATGGAACAATCCAGACTTCACTGGTAACAAATCCCCCCTAATAGGAACTAAATGAAAAAAAAAAAAAGGAATCACACACCTCCACCACATCTTCTACAACAACACTTTACTAACATTCCAATAGCGGTCTGAAATGTACAACATCGACAAGAAACAATTCCTTCAATATGTCCAACTCAAAGAATCAATAGAAACAAAAATAAATATCACAAACTTCCACCTAGAACATCCACCACTATTATATAGCATCAATAAAATAACACAGTCAAAGAAAAAACTACTCACAAAGCTATATAAACTCATATCCTCCAACAATGACCCACATCACATACCAATAAACAAATGGGAACGAGACCTCATCATCCACACCAACTGTCAATTCTGGAACACAGTCTACAACAACATATTCTCCATGTCTAGCAACACCAAAATTCAGTTAATACAGTATAAAATCATCCATAGAACACACCTCACACAGCACAAGATGCACATCATGGGACTCACAGACAGACATTTGCACCCACTGCACACTCAACACAATCTACGACCACCTGCACGCACTCTGGCTCTGCCCACCAATTCACAACTTCTGGAAACAAATATCCACCGCCGTATCCCGATTACTTGACCTCAATATCTCACTATACCCCACCGTCTGCATATTTGGAAATTTAGAAGAACTCAACACTAACTCAAAACAAATCACAATCCCCCTGCTTGTAGCCCTAACTATCCCCAAGAACACAATAGTGCTACTCTGGAAAAACAGAAAAAAACATCACAACAACACAATGGTTAGATCTCTATACACAATATATATCAATTGAACAACAGTCAGGAACCCACAATAATCCATTACAAGAATTCAACAACATTTACTCCACAACTCTCACTGCAATCTCGATGCTGGTGAGTTAATGCCTCAGCAGAGATATACAAAGGCTTGTTCACGGAGAGAAGGGATATTTAAAAAAAAAAAACTTGGGGAATTTGAAATTGTTAATCTGTATAAATCCTCAAGGAAACTTGTATAACAAATACAATGAAATAACTGCCAAAATACCACTCGGTTTCATTTTGGATCATTTGGTTGTTACTGTTTGTCCTTGTTCCCCTTTTCTTTCGACTTATTTCATTATAATTATTACTCTTGTTATTCATTTGCTTTCTCTCCTTTTTTCTTCCTTTGTGGTTTCCACCTTTTTTTCCCCTCTTTCTTTTTTTCATTTGTTTTATTTTCTCTTCTTTTCCATTCCTCTTGTTGATCTGTCTTTGTCTAATATTAATGTATGTGTATTACTCAGAAAATCAACATCACAACTCGCTACCCATTTATTTTTCTGGTCACTTATTTGTTTGTATGCACTTATTGGTGAATAAAGGTTAAAAAAAAATTTAAAAATAAATAAAATATCTGATCTAATAGAACACTTGGAAACCTAAAAATATATATTTTTCTCAAAAACTCTAAAATTGTAATGAACGTACAGAGACTCCAATCGCGGTTCAAGCTCAGAAGAGCGTCTTTAACATTACCGTTGCTCATGGTCAGACAGAAACTGAGGTCAATAGCCAGAAATCAGGAATCTCACAGAAACACTCACTCAATCTTAGTCAGGGACAGGCAAAATGTCAAAAAAAAAAAAAAAAAACGAAGAAATCAGTGAGCACAGGAAACAGAAACAAAGGGAAACTAACCTAAGGGAATGGGGAAAAGGGGAAAGGGAAATGGAAGGGAAGAGGGAGACACAGAAATTAACTAAACAGTCAAAGTATAAAGGGAACTGAGGAAAACGGGAGACTCTCAAACTCACCACACTCACTCGACGAAATACAATCAATAACTGGAGTACAGAAAATCACAAAGGACAAAAACTCTCAATAATCGCAAAAACACACTGAGAAAAATCGCAGAGACGGAACGACCAGGCAGAGCAAGGAACGGTCACAAATCAAAGACAAGCGGAAAAGTGGGGTCTTTATAAACAAACTAGAGTGTTTAGCCCAAGAAATGAATGACAGCTGAGAGGAGGCAGAATCTAGAACAGCAAAGGAAAGTGATTGGACAGATTGAAGAAGCAAAGCACACCTACTTGTTCGAACTAACTAATCACCGTGCCTAACTACTCTGCTCTAATGTGTAGTCCTACCCATTTCTAATCACCAGTGCCTCAGCTAAACTATTCTCAGGTGCAGACAGTTAACAAGCACAGGAAGAAGGAAGCACCCAACCAGGAAAGACAGGGGAAAAGACTGAATGGAAACAAGACACCACACTTACACACAAGGGAGCGAGTGACAAAAGACAAGCATTCATGAAACATGAACAATCACACTAGAAGTAAATCTAACACAAAGAAACAAATAATTCTAAACATCATGAAACTGAAAACATACAAAAACAAAGCATAAATACTTAATTCACAACAAAAATGGACATATAACCATTGCGCTCCAAACCCTCAATATGAAAAGCTCACTTTCAGTTCTTTTGTGCATACATTTTGGTATCTGGAGTGCTTGCCATCTGACTTACAGGGAACTAAAACAACCTAGACATTTTGTATGCCCTGCCCTCTTCATAAAACATGGCTTCCAGCATAGCATTCAGAATTGGCTCTGATACGGGACCAGTTAGACACCAGATGCGAGGATGGAGGAATGAAGTTTATTGAAAAAAAAGAAAATCAGGCACAAGGGCCAACAAAAACTTCACCCAAGGGGTTGCAAAATACAAACTAAAGAGAGCTTCACAGAGCTTAGAACAAAGGAATAAAAAAATGGCAAGAACAAAAAAAAAATAAAAAAATCAATGGAAACTCCAGGCAGAAACAGCAATTAACAAAAGAATACCAGATCTCAAACAGGACAAAGACACAAAGGCTATATATAAACAAAAATAACAAGACTGTGAACACTAGGCTTGACCATGAGCTAGGCATGAACCATGAGCATGGGACTTGAGACTCTGTCTGCCAGCCAACTTCCACCGCATCCAGATAAAGGGTAAGAAATCAAGACATGAGGGGCAACACCTGGAGAAGGAGAACAAGAGGCAGGGCAAGATCATTGGACATGGACAAAGACTGGATGACAAGACTTGCTCATTAAGAGAATGAGCGTGCTCAGCTTAAGTACCAATTAAGTATGCAGTTTGAAAGCAGCATGAATGTTCAGAACAGAAAAGCACAGCAAGACTTGAAATAGTAAAGCAGGAATCATGACAATAAACTCCCTGTCTAAATTGGTAGTATTAGTAATGTGCCTGTCTAAGAATTACACCACCCTGTGAGTGTTAGTAAATGTTACTAACTTAAAAAACAGTTAATTGTCAATTAAGCTTGGACAGCCCCGATTCCAGCACAGCACAGAAGGAAGGGGGAAATACCAAAGCCAACCAGAGCTCTGAAATGTGCAACAACGAAGGCACGGGGCGGAACGCAGACAAGTGGTGGAGTGGCTGGGCAGACCTGGCAAAAGACAAAACCTGGAAAAGTAAAAACATGTACAATGAATGTGAACTATGAAATGCAAGAACCTGATACAAGAAACTGTTAAAACTGTGACATGAAAAATGGACATGAACTATGAAATCCTGGTACATGAAACTGTTAAAACCATAAACAATACTGTCCTGGCCAAAGGCCAGGACCCCGGAACACAACAGGCTCCCCACTCGCAAGCTCATGAGAACTTTTCCACCCCACATCTGAATATCTTCACCAACATTATTTTTTTTTATTATTATGGCAACATCCCAACTTCATTCAGTAAAAGCGCATAACTAGCCATAGCCTATGTGTGCGTCCAATTTTTGTCTTACTGCTTTATCCTTCTAACCTGAATCAGTACTACACAAGACAGGCAACAAAATTTATATTAAAGGGGACCAGTTATGCTTTTCAAAGGGTAATTCAGCCTTTTACTCTTACAGTACTATGTTAAATATTAAATGCTGTCATGGGACTAGGCTATTTTGGATGCATCCTTTAAACTATAACATGAATAGCTCATCACCTGTTTCATGCCACCCCGTTATTGCAATTTGTCATATCACTTACCCCTTAATTACCCCTGTACCAACTATTTGGGAGTCTGTTGCAGTCATCAGGTTTGAAATAAGCGCACACTTTCAATTAACAATTGAATTCACACGTATCAAATAATAAATTTAAGTATGTTCAGAGTAGTAGAGGGTGAATGGAATTTTCAAATGGATAAGATGCACTTTTTTGAGCCCTTTGGGGTAAGTTGTCCTCTGCTTTTAACCCATGCTATTGTCAGGAGCAGTGGGCAGCCACAGGGCTGCGCTCTGTTCTAAAGCCAGTTTCTTGGTGTCAGGGCACTGGTATGTTCTTATAAAGTTTTTCTGGGTGGGGGAAACTCAGGTGCTCAGAGGAAACTCATGCAAACACGGGGAAAACGCGCAGGGAGGCCTTGGCTGGCTTGGCTCGAGCTCGGAACCTCCTTATTGCGATGAGGAGTGCTAACCTCTGTGCCACCATGCTGCCAACGAAAAGATTAAAATAAACCCTACAGAAAAGAACTTTCATTTCTCTATCAAATGAGACATGGATTTACCTGCATGCCTGGTGTCACAGGTCGAAGCATACCCCCAGCCCAGAGTATACCCAGGGTTAAAACGGGATAGCCTGTTTCATACCCCACGGTATAATCTGGGCTGGCCCAGTTTATATCCCTCCAGGCTAGATCGTACCCCCCCCCCTCCCCTAGATTTTGGTCAGGGCCAGATTATACCGAGGTATGGTCTGGCGAGGGGGTCAATCTGGGCTGCTACACCCTTGTAAAAATTTAGGGAAACTTTTCACCACAAAATTGTCCACAGGGAAGTTTCTCTTAACAATTTCCAAGCTTTTGATATGTGCTCTTTTTTTTTTTTAGACACAACCAGCTATTGCCTGGAGAAGAACTGTTTTTGCACAATGCCTCATCAGTTTAGATTCATACTGCCATGTGCCTTTCGCTTAATGAGTATTTCTGCATGAATGAATCCGAGGCTTTAATGAAGAGTTTATTAGAACAGTTTGTTTCCCAGGCTTTTACAATCCATTACCGCTTCTGGATTTCATACAGCAGGAGGCTAAAACAGATTCGTGCAAGTTTCTCAAATGCTTTGTTCTCTCATCGACTGCCTGTTTTTCCTCCTTTACCTACCTGGGGTATTTTATTAGTGCAGATCCACATTGATACACATCATTTTCTGTAACTGGGTGTAGCAAATAAAAAGCTAATGAAGAGCACCACTGCACATTTGATTCTGAGAGGGGAACTGCACCATTCGGCAAGGCATCTAAACCTCACCTGCCTCAGCTCACATAAAGTTACGGGAATTCATTCATGAAAAGTTGTAAACTGAGTGAATAATCACTTCGTTGTAACTCAGCTATTGGTAGTAATGGGGTCATATCAATATTTGCGGAAGGCATCTCACTAAAATGTTCATTTCAAAGCATTCCTTTCACTCGAAGAGTAATACTCCGGGGGTCGAAAAACTAGTGCTACAATCACTGCTGTATATTCAGCTGGTCACTGAATAAAATATTCTGTCAGTACATTATGAAATACCAATTGCCGCTCAGGGAATTGCTATTTTATACTTTATTGCGGCAATAAAGACTGAAAACCTGTCCAAAGATGGAATGTCAATGCCAGTCAAGCTTGAGCAATAAAAAAGAATTTACAATGCATTTATTTTAAGGTGCAATAATCATGTGGGCTATAAGCACTTTCATACAACATCTCCCAATGAAATCACATTGAGCACATTAACCAGAGACAACAGTAATAAACACACATCAACCGAGGAGCGAAATTCCAGATGTGATCAGTCATTCATTTTTTTTTTAATGTATTTATGGCCTTTTCCTCAAGGTAAATGCTGAAAATACTGTGGACCCAGAGCAGGATTCATCATCATCATCAACCTTTATTTATAGTGGAGAAATCACTGGGGGACCAGCCCTCATTTACAATGGTGTTGAGTCAAGAGCAGAAAAATTAATAAAATACAAGAAAAAAAGAAATAAATAATATACTTACATACATACATACATAAATATACTGTACATACATACATATACACATACATACACACATATAAAGATGCATAAATATGCAAAACAGTTACACGAATTAGGTAAAAGATTTAAAATCGACTAATTGAACTGCCCAAAAGGTAAAAGATGCAGAAGTTTAAGCAGCTTTTGAAGCCTGTTTCAGGAGTCAGGAGCAGAATAAGCAGAAGCAGTCTTTCCTAATTCTGTTCTGATTCATGGAACATGCAGAAGCAACTGGAAATGAAGCAGCTTCATTTCTTAATGATTCAGCTAATATGCATATCTGCAAAAAGATGGAATAAGGAAAATAGAAAAAGAAAGAAGTGATTTGAGTGAGCACTAAGAACATGACTCAGTGTGCACCTCTTGAAGAGTGTTTTTCAAATTCGGTCCTGGAGCCCCTCTGTGAATCCTGGTTTTTGTTCCAACAACAATTGCAATCTTAGAATTTTAACAAGCTGTTGATTTGTCATAATTAGCTGCATTGCAAGTTTAGAGTAGTTATTTACCATTTTAAGACACATTTTGATGGACAGTTCCAATGTACCGTAAAAAAATAACCCCCCCATCGAATATATTGCGCTTATTTTTCTATACTGGTATAAACATTCAGGTATAAACATTTTAAAATGAATCAAATTACACTCAGTAAGTTCCAAATTATGTTGCTGAACACAGGTGTTTTGATTTCTTTCAACATATTTTGCCAGAACTTATTAAAATAAACATGAAACAAAACAGGTGTGACTTCATTGCTTGCCAAACAAATTGTTCATTTTTGCAAGCATTTTTCATCAATAACTTTCTTTAAGTGTTATTTGTTGTTTTTACTAATTTCTAATATATCTCAATGTAGATGTGGAATTTTTATTCTTCATGGCATATATAAATTTGTCAAATGTGGCTGAAGAGGATGAATAACTGCTTAAAACATAAATGCATCTAATTAAGACAAATCAACAGCTTGTTAAAATTCTAAGATTGCAGTTGTGGTTGGAACTAAAAACAGCATACACAGTGGGGCGCCAGGACCGAGTTTGAGAGCCACTGCTCGAGTAGATACTGTACCTTCATGGTGAAATGATCATATGCTGTTTTCACTCACACTGACTCTGCTTAGTCTTGGGCAAACTTGAGGTCTGCATGGACAATCTCCATTCAAAATTACTTTGTTTCTTCTGGGACTTGGCTGACACAGTGTCTGTGAAACAGGCCCCATATGTTTTGGCGGTGGGTGGCTGTGGTTTGAAAATCCCCAGCTGTGCAACCTCATTAAACTTTGCATTCATTACCCAACCAATTGCCCAAATGGTACTTAATTAATGATATTGTGTCCAGCCCAGCAAATTTAGGTTGAAAGTCTAATTTGCTAGGAAGTGTAGTATAATAGTTAAACTACTGGCTGCATTTTAGTGGACTCGAGGACAGAAAATCATAGTTTCAAACGCTTTAGTGTGAAGTTTGTTCACCTGGCATCTGTTTATGTACTCCACTTTCCCCGAAGACATCCTGGTAAGGCAGCTTGCCGTGGGGTCGGAGGTGGCTAACATGCGTTGGGGCTTTTGTAATGTATTTCATTAACTGTCTTCTTAAATTGATTGCACTAGAAGTGTAAGCCACTCTAGATAAGAGCATCAGCTAATCATGCAGCCGTGCATGTCAGATTTATCAAACACAATTAGATCCCGTAGGAAACTAGGCAAGGGCATGTAAATCCGGCAGAAAGCTTTTATGTAGCTGCCGTAATGATGCTCTCCATTTGTTATCTTGCTCAATACAGATAAACCACGGAGTAAAAATGACATTTTTGAGCATGTCTAAGGCCAGTCATCATTCATACAAGTGACAATATACTGTGTTAGCCAGTGTATAATATTATTCAGAAATGTACTCTATTTCTGCTGCTCAAAGATCATTTCATCCTCAGTCATGTCAGGAAATCATCGTAGTCTCTCACTGGCCTATAATGACCACCAGAATAATCTCATGCAAGTCTGGCAAAACTGTTCACAAAATATTGGGGGGCCGCAAATGTCTTTATAGAAGATTTATAGCTAAAGCAATGGAAAAATGGCAGGAATCAGAGCAGAATGCCAGATGGATGCTGGCTCTTTTGAAGACGCTCAAACGCATCTTTTTCTCATGAATACTGAGTCCTTTGTGCATTTTCATGTTCACTAGTTGGTAAAGTACATCTGAAGTTCTTTCTTCCTCACAACCACAGAGACAACCGCATCCCTTGGTGACCGAGGAGGCGATTAAATGTGTTGTAAAAAATAATACATATCCTTGTAACCCTAACAACATTCTCGGAAAAGGACGATTTGTTACCCTGTGTCTAGACAAGAAATATTCTTCATGGGATGTGGAATCCATGGCAACACAATGCAAGGAATAAATAAAATTTATTCCCAATGGAAAACAAGATAAATTAAATGATAGCAATTGAGCCAAATGCAAATGGCACACATGTATCTGTAATGCTGAAGCATTGTCGAGCTAAAACATAATGTTCATAAAATCTTTTTTTTCTCCCTTTTTTTGGAAACCCCTTTTATGTAAGGCAGAGTATTTACAGGGCAATATAACACCTGAATATTTACAATACAGAAATTACTTTTGCATCCCTGTTGTGTGATGGTAATTAGCGAGCGGAACAATGCCAAAGTCTCACAGTCATGTTGCATTAATGAACTTCACAGATTCACACAGTCAAAATTACTTAGAAAACAGCCTCACAAAGGAAATTACTTCAAGATGTGGGCAATTAATTAGTGTAATATTGTGCACGATAATAATATTTGCTGTGACTTAGTAAGTCCCCTGTGACAAACAAAGTGATAAATCCATACCGGTTGAAAAAGGACATAAAAGTCTGACTGGATTTTTTTTGAGAGGATAAAGAGTTTTTTTTTTTTTTCTGGAGCCTCTCTGAGTGCACATTGCTGTTCTCCCCATTTTAACTGGGTACTCTGGTTGCCACAGACATCCACGCTAACTGAGGACTCCTGCTTGGGTGTGTATTAATGTGTGTCTGTGCCCTGCAATCCATTGGCTAACTTTCTGGGGAATATTCCAGCCTCTCACCTTTAGCATACAGGGCTAAGCTGCAGCCCACCATACCACTGAACACCAAAACGTGGGTTCGAAAGTGGATAAAAATATGAAATGACCATCATTATCATGAAGGGTCATCAAAATTGTAATAATAAATATTTAAATGAATTTCCAATCCAGGTTGCCCGGAAACATTTGGTCACATATCATAAATAATTGGTTTGTAGTCTTGGAAATTCTGGAAAATGGTGACACAGCTCTATACAAATGCAAGGCCTAGATCAGACCAGGGCAGTGTCTGATCTGGTTACTACTGAGTACATACTACACTGAGTATTCTGTTGGAGAAAGTATTTAAGTACAGTGTCCTCCGTAATTATTGGCACCCCTGGTTAAGAAGTGTTCTTTAGCTTCTAATAAATTCAGTTTTTTTAAATAATATAGGACCACAATAAAAAAGAAGAAAATCCAACCTTTAATTCAAGTGCATTTATTCAGTGAGAAAAAAATCCCACATTAAGAAATAATTATTTTACATCAAATCATGTGTGCCACAATTATTAGCACCCCTGATCTTAATACTTTGTACAACCCCCTTTTGCCAACAAAACAGCACCTAATCTTCTCCTATAATGTTTCACAAGATGGGAGAATACAGAAAGAGGGATCTTCAACCATTCCTCTGCACAATCTCTCTAAATCATCCAGCAACCTGGGTCCTCTCCTCTGCACTCTCCTCTTCAGCTCACTCCACAGGTTTTCAATGGGGTTGAGGTCTGGAGACTGAGATGGCCATGGGAGGAGCTTGATTCTGTGTCTGGTGAACCATTTCTGTGTAGATTTGGCCACATGTTTAGGGTCATAATCTTGCTGAAAGACTCAGTGACGACCCATCTTCAGCTTTCAGGCAGAGGCCACCAGATTTTGATTTAAAATATCCTGGTATTTGAATGTGTTCATGATGCCTTGCACACAAACAAGGTTCCCAGGGCCTCGGCAAGAGAAACAGGTCGACTGCAACACCGATCCTCCCCCATACTTCACAGTGGGCATGAGGTGCTTTTCTGCATACTCATCTTTTGAATTCCGCTAGACCAAATTAGAGTGTTTGTTGCCAAAAATCTTGATCTCATCTGACCAAAGCACACGGTCCCAGTTGAAGTCCCAGTACCGCTTAGCGAACTCCAGATGCATGTGTTTATGATTGTGAGTGAGAAAATGTTTTTTCCGTGCATGCCTCCCAAACAGCTTGTTGGCATGTAGATAGTGCCTGATGGCTGTTTTGGAGACTATGTGGTCCCAAGATGCTACCATTTGTCGCAATTATTTTATAGTGAGCTTTAGAGAACTTCTTTTTTTTTCTTACCATCCTCCTCACTGTGCGTGGTGGCAAAATAACCTTGCTTCTTCATTCAGGCTTCTTTACCACTGTTCCAGTTGTTTTAAACTTCATAATGATTCCTCTGACAGTAGATATGGGCAGGTGCAGGCAAGTGGCTATTTTTTTTTTATATATATAAATATATTTTTTTATAGCCATTGCCTGACTTGTGAAGGTCGACAAACATCTTCCTTACTTGAGTGGTGTGTCTCTCCCATGTTGAAGAGTGGATAAGAGAAATGGCCTCTGTGTCACATCATATTTATACCCCAGGGAAACAAGAAGTGATGAATTACTTATTAAATGTTCCTAGATATTCTGATCAACTTTGTAAACTACTGTAGAAATGACAGAAATACTTCAATTACATTTATTTCCTACGAATTGTTAGGGGAGCCAATAATTGTGGAACAGGTGATTTTATGAAAAATAATCATTTCTTAGTCAGGGATTTTTTTTCCCTTAAAATTCACTTGAGTTGAAGGTTACATTTTACTACAACTTTCAGTGTGAGAGTATGCTTCTGCAATAAAAATTGAATTTATTTTAAGGCTTTTAACACATCTTAACCAGGGGTGCCAATAATTATGGAGGGCGCTGTATGCAGTATGCTCTCCTACTGTAGCGTATTGAAGAGCCAGTTTTTCTTAGAATCAGGCAGAGGGGCACCAGAGGGGCCAAATATTCTAAGAGAAGTGAGAGCTGAAAAAAAAATGTTTTGAAATGCAGTTATATCATTGCGCCAGTATTGGAACCTAAAAATGTGCAGTTTTTCTATTGAACCAACCGTCTTTAACCAACAAAAATTTTAGGCAAATCTAAACTTGATCCATTCTGGTCTTTTTCAATTTACTTTCTGGGTCATATGGCTGTGTGGTTGGCCCCATCCTACTACTGATTATTGTGTTCTGTGGGTTTCTGTGTTTTGGTTAGGTTTTTGTCCGAGTTTTTCTTGTTTTTAATTTAGCGTTATGTTCTGTATTTTATATTAGGTTTAATTTATTATTGTTATGTCTGTTTTCTGTCTCAGTTTTAGTGTTTCACATTTCGTATTTCTCCCGTGTTATTCCGTTCCACGTCTTACCCATGTACGGTTTTTGTTTTTTCCCCTGTTGTGCCATGAGTTCATTGCCGTTTCTGTCATAATAGATTGTGTCACTATTTCGGGTGATTTAATGGATTCTGGATTTCACCCTTCCTTCCGATCTCGTTTGCTTGCTTCATCTTGTTTTTCTATCTTACTAACCATACTAACAGTTTGTTGTTTTCGACAATTTACTAAGCAAAACTAACATTGTATATAAGACTAACGTACTAACGAGCACTCAGGATTGTACAGCTGCACTTACTAATTGACTAACGACCTCTCCACATTCGCCCTGTTCTAGTCTCCGCCTCTGGCTTTTGCCTAATCTCCTTTGCTGCTTTTCTTGCAGATTCTGTGCAATTATCTTATCTCTGACCTGCCTCTCACTTTGTCCACTAAGAAGTCCTTATTCAGTTTATTTTTCCCGTCTATGGGAAAGTCTTGTGATCCTTGTCTGTTTGTTGGTGTTTTCGTGTTTCATGTAATTGGGTTTCCCTTGCGTTCTTCCCTTGTAATTTATATTATTTTCAGCACCTGTATTTGTGTGTTTTCTCTCTCTTTATATTCTCGGCAAGCAGTCACAGAGGCAGACGTTACTTCACTTCTGACAGACCAGACGCACTCAGACAGAGTCAGACTAGACGCTCAGACAGAGTCAGGCCGCAGAACAGAGTGAGACTCGCACTCTGTCAGTCTCTCTTGCTCAATCCCCATCATGCGGGCATTCTGGGGCCTGGACATTGTGCGGGCAGTGTCCAGTGGCTTCCGGATTCCCGCTGAGCCTTCCAAGCTATCTGCACCAGCTGTGCCTTCCCGAGTCTGCCATCTCCCAGTTGCATCTTCCCGAGTCTGCCATCTGCCAGCTGTGTCTTCCTGAGTCTGCCATCTGCACCAACTGTGCCTCCCGAGTCTGCCATCTGTGCCAGCTGTGCCTTCCCGAGTCTGCCATCTGTGCCAGCTGTTCCTTCCTGAGTCTGCCATCTGCCAGTTGTCTTCCCAAGTCTGCCATCTGTGCCTCCCGAGTCTGCCATCTGTGCCAGCTATGCCTTCCCGAGTCTGCCATCTGCCAGCTGTGCCTTCTCGAGTCTGCCATCTGCCAGCTGTCTTCCCGTGTCTGCCATCTGTGCCAGCTGTGCCTTCCTGAGTCCGCCAGCTGCGCCTCCCGAGTCTGCCATCTGCGCCAGCTGCGCCTCCCGAGTCTGCCATCTGCGCCAGTTGTGCCTCCCCAAGCCTCCTGTGTTCCGGAGTGCCCCAGTCCGTGTTACCCTCTAGTGTTCCCGAGTGCCCCAGTCCATGCTATCCTCTAGTGCTCCCGAGTGCTCCCAAGTTCTCCTGTTCGTGCTACCCTTTCAGTGTTCTCGAGTTCCCAAATTCGTGCTACCCCTCCAGTGCTCCCTATTTCCCCAGTTCGTGCTACCCCTCCAGTGCTCCCGAGTTCCCCAGTTTGTGCTACCCCTCCAGTGCCCCCGAGTTCCCCTGTTCGTGCTACCCCTCCAGTGTTTCCGAGTTCCCCAGTTCGTGCTACCCCTCCAGTGCTCCCTTGTCCCCCAGTTTGTGCTACCCCTTCAGTGCTCCCGAGTTCCCCAGTTCGTGCTACCCCTCCAGTGCTCCCAAGTTCCCCCGTTCGTGCTACCCTTTCAGTGTTCCCGAGTTCCCCAGTTCGTGCTACCTCTCCAGTGCTCCCAAGTTCCCCAGTTCATGCTACCCCTCCAGTGCTCCCGAGTTCCCCATTTCATGCTACCCCTCCAGTGCTCCCGAGTTCCCCAGTTTGTGCTACCCCTCCAGTCCCCCCGAGTTCCCTGTTCGTGCTACCCTTTCAGTGTTCTCGAAATCCCCAGTTTTTGAGTTTTTCCCCTTCCTGAGTTTTTCCCTTTTCAGTGCTTGTGCATGGTGGTTTCTTTCGGCCGGCATGCCATGTCCCCTCCCGAGTTTGGTTGCCCCCCGTGAGTTTCCTAGTTTCTTAGTTCTCCCCATTCAGTGCGTGACACGGTGTTTATTTTGGCCTGTGTGCCACGTTTTCTTTTTCCCCAAGTTCTTGAGTTTTTTTCATTAAAATCTGGTTCCCTGCAAATCGTGTCTCTCCCCCTGTTCAGTGTTTCCGTGTTCTCCTTGTGTTTCCCTTTTCTTAACAACTGGTATTCTATTTAGATGGAGGGATACAACCCCTCTATCACACAATCAATGGATAAGCGATATGATGCAAAATATTAAGCTGGAAAAAGGTAGATGGACTGTTAACGGATCCGTTAATAGATTTCACTGAACCTAGGATCCATTTATGTACAATGTTAAGAAATTATCTGGCTTGGAATTGTGAATGAACTTTCCCTCAAATACATCAATCGGAGAGACTACTTATTATAAAGAATGCCGTGCACCCTTTTTTTTCTTTCTCTCTGTGCAAGTTTGTTGGTGTGTTATGTAATATGCTTGTGTTGTGTCATTGTGGCAGTTGGTTGTCATTTATATGAAGGAATGTTTGTCTACAGATTTGCTTGTACAGACATATGTCTTGCTCCGTCAAAACCTCTGTATAAATAAAATGTTTAAAAAAACAAGATTCCTTAGTAATAGAATTAAAGTGCTGATATCAACAGCACTAAGTTAGATAATTAGAATACACACGCGGTACGCGAGGGTAAGTCTATACAAGTCGAGCAATACAACCCGGGCATATGGTTTATGAGACTTTGCAAAGACTAAGTGTGAGGCTGTTTGCCACTTTTTTCACTTCATAATGCAGTAAATGTTTTCTGTGGATGACAGGTCTGGACTGCAGGCAGGCCAGTTTAGCACTTTGGAGTCTTTAACAATGGAGCCATGTTGTTGGTATATGAGTAGAACGTATATGAGCAGTCTTTGGTGTCTTGCAGAAATAAGCTAGGGTTTCTCTGAAAAGACATTTTCTGGAGGCCTCATATGTTACTCCAAAACCTGTATGTATCATGCAGCATTAATGGTGTCACAGATGTGAAGGTCATCCATTGCATTTGCTCTAATAAACCCCATTCCATCATAGATGCTGGCTTTTGTAATGGGCACTGATAATAAGCTGGGCGGCCCCTCTCATCTGTTGCCCAGAAAACACAGCATCCATGATTTCCAAAAAGAATTTCATTAAATTTTGTGAAGTTGGATCACCAGGCAGTTTTATATTTTGCCTCTGTCCATCTGAACCCATTAAGACTGGATGCAACATTTGCATGCCTCTCCCTTTAAGATTGGATACACTTGCTTCTCCTTTCAAGTCCAGATGTGACGTTTGATGATAAACGTAATCATTTTCAAGAAACGTTACGGACAAAATACATTGTGAAGCTTTGAAGTATACAAGGGAAGGCCTGAAATATACTTGGGGAAGGCAAATTCCATTATTGGATTGTATTAACAGATTTTCCAAAGTAGTGTTACTTTGGCAAAAACAACAATGATTTACAATATTCAGGCCCACATTATCACATGACTGCTGGCCTGCGAGCCAAGGTAAAATGGGTGAGAGGCATGTTTGAGGAGGACATGGAGAAGGATTTTACAAGTTACCAGAGATTTCAAGATGACTGGAAAACCATCATCCACGCTGTAGGACTGAGTATCTCTGCAAGACGGAGGTAAAGATTTACCTGTCTGACAGTGCAACACCGTTACCAGTGTTTGTGGTTGACACTTGTGACAGAGAAAAATTCATATGCAGATCAGCGCTGGAGTGAAACTCCGTTCAGCAACCAATGAATGGTGAAAGAAATTAAACCAAATAGAGGGACAGTTTTCAAATGGTCTGGAGATAATAATAATAATAATAATAATAATAATGATAATAATAATAAAGTTGCTTTTGTTTGTTTTTTTGGTTTGTTTAGGACCATGCAACTTTTCCAGTCTTTAATTGCCCCTATACCAACTTTATTGAGACTAGTTGCTTGCAAATTCAGATTCAAAATGAGCCTATATTTAACAAAAAACAACTACATTTCTCACATTCAACATTTGATGTGTCGTCTTTGTGCTATTTTCAAAGAAATATAGGGTTTTAATGATTTGCGAGTGATTACACTCTGCTCTAATTTACATTTTGCTCAGCATCTCAACTTTTCTGGAAAGGGGGTTTGTACTCACCAGATGTAAAGCATGCTTTTTTTGGAGTCTCAGTCACGAGCAGAAAGTAAGAGACAGACCAGTGCCATGTGAATTCATTGCCTTAATTTTCTCTGTGCTGGAAGGCACATTGGGTGGCAACAGTACCTCAAATACCAGCTCTGTGAACCTCAACGCCGTACATTTGTTGTAGTCACTGGTTCAGATATGGAATGATACAGTCCTGCTGTGATTTTCAGAGCTGTATCCTGCCAAGTGTCGCTATGTGTTTCATGGAGAGCTTTGACTTTTGGCCTCAAGTATTTTTTATATTCCTGTTATACTTCTTTTAGGCTGAGACATGCTGCTAATCAGTATCAAACTGAATTTAAATGACCATGTGTCGATACTTTTGTAATTTTGGTTTAAAGCCATTTTCTGATGTTTTTGTCTCTGTTTGTTTTGCATATTGACCATTGCTACAAAAAAATACACATTGAGCAATGGGCAGCCTGTTAATGGGGCAGAGCATATTTTGAGGGCACAGTAGTTAAAACACTAATTTGGCGATAGTCCAGCTGTCATTTATTTACCTTGAGATTACAGGATAATCTAATTTGCTCGGCTGCCGGCCACACGGTATAAGAACTTCAGTGTAGCTTTGGCAACTACTACTCACTGGATTGTCCGTGGCCGTGGCCTAGCCAAAGCACGAATGGTGAGAACATTTTTCTGCCTGCTCACAGTCGTAATGGTAGTTTTTTGCCAGGGTAGCGAATCAAAAATGTCCAAACTTATTCTGGGAGCAGGTTTTTGTTTTATCCCAGTTATAAGACATCTCATTCTAATGATCAAGGTTTCCATTAAAAGCTGTGATCACTTAATTATCAGTTTGAATCTGTTGTTGTTCTGGGGGAAAAAAACCCAGCACTGAACCTTTTTGGATGTGATTTTATGCTCCTATTGCAGGCAGAAATGACATTTCATTCAAAAATTCTCCTGAGATAATACCCTGGTTAATTACCGAATAACAGCCCATTCACCAGAGATAAGGTGTTACACTACCACATGCAGTTTCGAAACACAGCCAGTAGGTGTCGCTACAAGGACTGTCTTCTGCTAAATACTCTTGACTTGATTAAAACCACAATTGTTTCAAAGAGCCATTTATTTCTGCACTTTTTTAGACTGATGGCCAGACCAATAGTTTAACAAAGATGTTAAACCCAAATATGAGCAGCTGTGCTGTGTGCCGTGAAATTAAATGCAAGGACCTTGCCAATTTGGTTTAAAAAGCTTTTGGGCCCCCTGAGCCTGTGTCTTCACAGTTGGGCTTTAAGATAATGATTCTCTCATGAACTTCCCTCAAGTCACAACACGAAAGAAAGATGCACTTAGACTTCACAGTTTGGAACTGTAACACAAATGCTCAGTCTGAACAATGACTCACGAACAGCACCCCTCTTTCCTCCACTTTTCTCTTCCAGCCATTCTTACAGATGGGAGATGCATTTTGGTGGATTGATTGTTCCAGTTTTGCAATGCAACCGCAATTTCCTCTTTAGACCCTCTTAATTTAAGTAGGAGGCATCCGGTCTCATACTAAAACAGCCAGTATGTACGGAAAACGCATGATTCATTTATTTGCGGAATCAGTGCGGAGATAAAACTGAAAACTGTAAGCCTGGCCCTGGTTGCATTAGAATGCTCACCCCTGGTTTTGAGGCAGTATTTTCACCTTAATCAGGCAGCCCATCCCTGTGCTTGGGGATCAACTGTTTTTTCTGGTTTGAAGTTCAGCCCTTTTTGGCACAACAGACTTTACCAATTAGCACCACCACGTGAGCTCAGTCCACTAATTTGATTTTCTCACACATCCTTTATTATCTCTCCATGCTTTTGGGACCAGCCATCAGGGAGGCAAGGAAAAGATTGAGAAGAAATCAAAATGCAAACTTGCAAAATGGAAGGGACATTCTTGCTCCTTCAAGCGTAAATTCAAAGGGACGTCAGTTATAGGTCTGACTCATGCACAGCAAAGGGGGAGCAGTCAGTTCACATGTTTACAATTCATTCGCCTCACATTCTAAACCACAGGAAACTTGGTAGAGCGCAAACCTCCACCATGTCATATTCTGTTCTTTTGGTAACAGAATATGTTCTGGATCACTTCCCAAATTAAATCAACTCTACCTTGGACTACCACCTATCATCCCTGGCAAACAGTTCATAACTTTTTTATCTGGTCAGAAATATCACACAGACCCAAGTGAGACAGATATATTTTAATTCTTATGGATCCAGAATTCAGAATGTGTTCTGGATCTCCTCCAAAACTTCATCAACTCCTTGGGTAACCACCTATTTTCCTTACAAATTGCATGTCAAACCATTCGCAACTTTTCGAGTTGTTCTGTCAATAGAGAAACAGACGGACAGACACACATAAAAAAACAAGTGAAAATATAACCTCCTTTGCGAAGGAAAAGATAATTCTGCAAATGTCATTCCTGTGTTTTCTTGCTCATTATATATTAAACTCATTTCTGTTTCCTAACATTTGTCAGGCTGGAGTCACTTTAATGCCTGGAGATTGTGCTCAATTTCCAAGGCAGAAGATAGGATAGGAAAAAAGGATGTGAAAAATAAGCTGTCGGATGAGCCCTTGCTGTTGAATGAGGTACAGGGTCTTCAAGATAGTACATCTCCAGAAATAATTGGGCAGCCCTACTTGGCTACACTTAGGCATCACTGACTCTCATTTTAACCTAAATGAAATTCCCATTTCAACAAACTTTCATGTACTCACACAAATTAAATTGAAATGAAATAATTTCAAGGTCAAAATATTTAACCTAATATAATATTTAACCTACCATACACATAAAAATACATTTATTATGTATTTATTTATTATGTACAGCTATTATTATTATTATTATTATTATTATTATTAATAATAATAATAATAGCTGTTCTCAAAAGTGAAGCTCTCACTTTACTGGTGAGTCTATGTGCCAGCCCTCACCTATAGTCACAAGCTCGGGGTACTGACCAATAGAACAAAGGGTGAGGACCTTGGACATCTGGGAGAGACTCAGAGTAGAACCACTTCTCCTCCACATTGAGAGGAGTCAATTGAATTGGTTCGGGCATCTGGTTCGGATGCCTCCTAGACGCCTCCCTTCAGAGGTATTCTAGGCGTGTCCATCTGGGAGGAGGCCCCGAGGCAGACCCAGGATACGCTGGAGGGACTGTATCTCCTGGCTGACTTGGGAACGTCTTGGGGTCCCTCAGGAAGAGTTGATGGAAGTTGCTGGGGAGGGGGGCACCTGGGCCTCTCTGCTTCATCTGCTACCCCCATGACCTGGCCCTGGATAATCGGTAGAAAATGGATGGATGGATGGATGGATAATAATAATATTAATAATAACAATCAATGCAGTAACAGTCATGTCCTGCGCCTCATGTTTATTGTGCTCCCCAGAACCTAGCAGTCTGTGTCTGTTTCAGTCTCTTTTTTGTTAATTGATCCTTGTCACTCACCTGACTAAGACTGCCTACTTACTACGCCTATTGCTGAGCCCTGCTTTCTCTATTTTTAGCTTACCGGCCCTATGGGCCGATAAGCTATTGTCCTGGTGTGGCATCCGTTGGCCTGAACATTTTTTATCTTTTTTATTTTGGCCTGATGATTTTTTTTTGTAAATTTGCCATAAAATACTACCTGACCATATCTCCAGATGTTTTTTCCAAATTTTTTGATTGAATCAATTTTGTCCGTTTTATGGGCCCTTGAAACTTTGGCCCAAGTGTAAAAGACAGGACTGAGAATTTTTTTTATATTATTTCTCAAAAACAGCACGATAAATTTTTTTTCTAAAAGGCAATCGACTTAGCTTGTTGCCATCACTGTACAGTGCGAGTGCCATTTTGATTGAATCGACGGAAGTGGGTCTAGTGGGGGCGCTGTACTTCATGAATATGCAAGATGGCCTGTAGAGGCCAAATGGTTGCAGATAGAGATTAGGTTTGTATGATCAACATATAGGAAGTCATATATGACCTGTATTTTGCTATGCTAAAGTTGACCTCAGATGACTTTAAAAGGTCAAACTCGAGGTCAAGGAAAATATTTACAATGTTATGAGATAGGACTTGAAATTTCAAAAAATATTTATCAAAACTGCATGATTCCTTTTTTCTAAACCTGGGCCCGTATTCACAAAGCATCTTAGCGCTAAAAGTAGGTCCTACCTGCCAGATTTCGGAGAAACTCCTAAAAAATGGGCGCATCAGCCGTAAATTTAGGACTCCTAATTACTTTTACTAAGTGTTATTCACAAAGCATTTTAGGCCTAAAAGTAGCTCCTAAGTCTGGGAGAGCTTAAAAGTAGTCAAGAGGACACCTAACTCGCTAAAACCTATTCACAAAGAATCAGAAAATGACTGTTGCTGTTGAAAAACAGAATGACTTGGAAATTCTGAATGATGCGCAGTTGTTGAAAAGATATCGGATCGACCATGAAGGGATTTTATATGTTGTTGACTTGGTGAGGGAGACCATACCATAAGACCCTCCAACCATAAGAAACAACCAACAACCCAATAAGCCCCGAAATAAAATGTTTGACAAAAATGCAACTTTGCAACACGGACAATTTAAGGATTTCACAATCATATGTCAGTTGCTCAATTCAACAAACAATCAGTGCGCTCTGCGAACTTCATATCATCCAACAGTTTATCTGGTTTCCAATGGACATTCACCAACAACACAGAATAAAACTTGAATTCATGCACATCTAAGGTATGCCCGGTATCATCGGTGCTATCGACGGGACCCATATTCAAATTATTTCTCTGACCCAAGATGAAGAGGTATTTGTAAACAGAAAAAAAGTTTATTCCATCAACACCCAAATAGTATTTGATGCCGAATACAATATTTTGGACATTGATGTGAAATGGCCAGGATCCATGCACGACTCGCATTTTAATGGAAAGCAGCTTATGGCAATTATTTGACAGGCATTATGTGCCTGTGGGATGCCACTTGCTAGGGAACAGTGGCTTTGGAGCTGTACCTCCTGCTATGTATGAATTATTTTATTAGGCTATTGAAGGAGTGTTACATTTAATAGATCGCCATAATAATACCAGTTTATGTCATATTTTGTATGCATATTTAAATTTAAATAATTTAAATTACAAACCAAACTTAGTATGCCTTCCTGTGTGAACGATAGCCCGTTTATAGGCTGCAATCTCGGACCTCCCCTGCAATTGCAGCCCTAGTTTAGGAGTTACCTGTTTTCTTCTCTAAAAGTTGCTCTCAGCGGCTTTGTGAATAACTTTTAAGATTTTACTCCTACATAAAATATTTTAGCGCGACTTAAGAGTACTCCAAGCGGTAAGATAAGATGCTTTGTGAATACGGGTCCAGGCAGTCAACTGACCTTGATACACTTTATGTATAGTGCAAGTGCCATTTTGATTGAATCAATGGAAGTGGGTCTAGTGGGGGCGCTGTTCTTTAAAATTGGGTCTTATGGAGAATGGGCAAAATTGCCTGTGGAAGGTAAATGGTCACAGATAGAGATTAATTTTGTGTTACTGACACATAAGAAGTCATATATTTCCTGTATTTTGGCCATGTTAAAGTTGACCTCAGATAATCTTGAAAGGTCAAACTTGAGGTCAAGCAAAATGCTACAATTTTCAAAAGCTTCTAGGCTTAAAAATATTAAGGATTGGGAACATATGTGTATTGAACACTTATAGGAAGTCATATATGAATCTTCATATGGTGGCCTTGAACTTGATCTTTGGTGACCTTTGAAGGTCAAACTTCACATAGTGAAATCTTAATGACTTCTATCATCAAAACTATAACAGATAGAGCTTAGGTTTGTATTGGTGGCATATAGGAAGTCATGCTTGTTGTTTCATTTGGTGACCTTGAACTTGACCTTCAGTTACCTTCAGCAGCCAGTGAAAAACTTTACAGTGAAATTTCTATGACTTACAACGTTGTATATCAGCAAAATTCTTACAGATAGAGCGTAGGTTTGTATTGGAGATGTATATGAAGTTTCATTTGTTTACCTTCATATTGACCTTCGAAGGTCAAACTTTACCTAGTGAAAATTCAATGACTTCTATCACTAAAAAAGTCGCAGATGGAGCCTAAGCTTGTATCACAGACTTAAAGGAAGTCACACATGAACTTTCATTTGGTGACATTCAACTTGACTGTTGGTGACCTATGAAGGTCAAACTTAACATAATACAATTACAATGACTTGTATTGCCAAAACAGTCACAGATGGAGCCTAGGTTTGTATTAGACATACAGTCATATAACTTTCATTTGGTGACCTTTGTATTGACCTTTGAAGGTCAAATGTGACCAAGAGAAAATTCAATGACTTGTATCACTAAAATGGTCGCAAATGGAGCCTAGGTTTGTGTTACAGACATTTGGAAAGTTGAAGTTCATACATGAAGTTCATTTGCTGACCTCAACTTGATTTTTTGTGGCCTTTAAAGTTCACAATTGACATATTGAATTTTCAATTACTTGTATCACTAAAACTGCTTCAGAGCTTAAGATTGTATTACAGGAGGTCTTATAAATATTTGTGAACTGAGCCTGGTTCTCTGAAGTTTTTAACAGTAAAGCCCAACGCCCACTGGGAGTGTGAGACGTGTGTCAAAAAATTGCTTTCATTAATTTCAATGGAGCAACGCCGACTGGCAGTGATTTTTACTTTTCGCCACTGCTCAATTTTTACTATTCACCACTGCTGAATTTCTGAAGCGTCAACACAATAAAAACGCATTTGTCTTTTAGATTATTTAACTATTTCACCTTGTCGTGGTTAGTCACACATTTAGCGGCAACCTCACATGCAGTTGTCAACCTGCTTTTTAACCAAGCTACAGTTTTGAAAGGAAATCCATTATTTTGCGGGCATTTAAGTTGTCTGGCGATCTACAGTGAGACAGAACCTAACTGAAGGTACACTGATGAGAACTTTACACTGCTATGTTAGCTAACTAGCTAATTCAATGCTGGGTAAAGTAACATGAATCATAATCTTAATTTACTTGAAATCTAAATTTAGGTGGAAAATTATTGAGATTGACACTCTTGGTCGAGTTGACAGCTGTCAATGTTGACGCGGCTCATGCTTTCAGTGGGTGTTTAAAGGCGTCAAGGCAACATTTGAACTTTGACACGCCGCGCCACTTCGCGGCCAGTGGGTGTTGGGCTTCAGATTCTTTCAAGCTGACAAAATGCCTGAAAGAATAATGAAAATGTTATTGAGGACAGTGTTAATGGTAAAATGCTATTTTTAAAAGAATGTAATTTTGAAAAATGGGGATTGCTTTTAGAATGAGAACTCTTAAAACACATCCAGATAGCATTTTTTACAGTACCACAGACAATTTACAAAGTATGACAAAACTAATTAATGAGCAAGCTACAAAATAACAGCAATGCAGTTATTAAGGCTCAAAATTAGCACATCAGAATCATATACTTTTGTGAAAAAGCTCTTGTCTTTCACTGAATGATGGATAAAGTTTAGGAATGTTATCTACACAAGCTGTTCCAGTAATGGGCATGCACAGCCAAAAGTTAAACCAGGGACTCACTTTACAGTCACTAAAGACATAGCTGAAGGAATTTTGAGGGCATACTACCTGGATTCAGGATCCAAGCTCTGCTGCACTTGCAAACCTGGAGAATCTGCTGCTTTTAATTTTCACCTTAAGATCAGCAATTAATCCAGAAACCTAAGAAACCAGGTAAAGTGAGTTAATTATGTAATCTGCTGCTTGAGTTGATATATTATGTGCTGAATAACATTGGAAATCAGCAGATCGAGCAGTTCTTCAGGACCCAGGCTAAAGACCTCAGCAGACTCTGTGCCCCGCTTACGCCCGGTGCAAAGCACTGCCAAGCGGGAGGCTAGCCAGAGTATGAACCACGCAGTTACCATTTTCCGTTCAGTGCTCAGATTGCCTAAGTAGCAAGACTTAACGCCCATATGTGTGCTGATCTAAAAATGAGGTGTGGACGGGCATGTTGTTTGCGGGTTGCTGTCTTGAGGCTGCAAAAGCAACCGCATGACTGATCAACGTAAACCTGGTCTCAAGCTACTTCTCAGTTTTTCACTGCTATTTTAAGGGTGCATTATTCCGAAAATTTTATGCTCTTTAGTAGGCAAGTGCACCATGCGTGTACAATCCACTTGTTGTACACACAAGAACAAGCAGCTGCGCACGACATGGAAACAATTAAAAATAAAAATATTGTAATGTGAAAGACTATTATCGAAATTGAGATATTTTTAAAATTGTCATAATGGTAAGGATAGCCCTCAGGTGGCCAAGAAAATGCACAGCAGGCAACAACCCCCCAAAACCATGACTGACGTATTTAAATCATAAAAGAACATATCAACATCTATGACTTGTTATTCATTTTGCAAGTTTACTCATGTAGGTATTCGAAAATATTTCTGGATAAAGCCATAACTCTTTTATATTGGTGAACTCTGTCATTCCAGTTGTATCCAAGGGCTCCTCCCTCTAGGGGTAACGGTGAGGGGACCATTAAAGACATGGCATATCATGCCGAAAACTGCTTGAATCTTCATTCAATCGAAAATACGTACCATGATAGGAACAGTCTTTGGAATGCTTCATATGTTTGGGTAAGTTAGGTCTGAGTCTGGCATGGATAGATCCTTTAGCCACAATTATCTCAAAATCAGTTTTGAATGAGACCTGATCCATGATAAGAATATCTGCAACCCGTCCATCCCACTTCACTCATCACATCCAGAACTTTGTATTTCGTTTGAAATGTGCTTATCATACAGTAATTTAGTTTGGCTGACAAATGAAGCAGCCATTAAAAAACCGCACTATTCACAAGCACCAAAATGAAATTGTTGTCCATATTTCTTCAATGCATCCGACTTGGCCTTCAAGGATAAGATGTCAACAATCTGACATTAACCGACAGTTCTTTTTGTTCTAATGTCATCCAGGTTGAATCATTTCTTTCCCAGCCTCGCTGTCTATGAAGCTAAACAAGTTCATTTCACTCCTGCTGGATATTATTGAAGGGGAAACGACAGCATAATCAAAGTAACATTATTTTTGTTTCAGCCTTCCGTGCCATTTTATTCTTTTTTTATTTTCATGCCTCGCCTGCACTTTTTTTTTTTTTCCCACGATCCTGAATTAGAACTTAATCAATTTTGTTTTCTTGTTTTATGCACAATTTCAAATGAGACCCCGGTATACACTGTGTATCATTTTTTTTCCTATCAGGATATGATTTGAACAATTTGTGGGCTGAGAATTAACTGGACCTATCTCCACTTTTTACTAAATAAATAAAATGGGATGTGAAATTTTGCTACCACACAATTTCTCACTCCAAGTATACTTTTCAGATATTTCTATTCAGGTGAGCTATTGGGCCTGAAAGGTATTATATCATGCAGTTACTGTATACCTTTAGTAGAATTATTTTAGATAGGGGATCTAGGAAAATGTAAATGGAGATGGAGACCTTTTGAATGTTTAAAATAAATTTTGTAGGTATATGGTTCTATCTCCTAGATAGCTCCTTGTATTTCCAGAAATGTTTAGCCACAGAGTTCTGTCTAGCCTTGTGTTTTTTGAAAATGAATACAACAATGTCACTCCACCCAAATCTGCAAATTGCATGTTCATGGTAAAAGGTAATTCAGAATTTGAAAGAAAAACAGAGTATATGACAATAATAATCACAGAAAATGGGCAGCCGTGTCCTGTCTGAAAATAAGTAGGAAACACCACCTAACACTGAAATGAGCTTTGGAGTCTCGAGGGCGTTCAGTGTCAACTTCTTCTATCTCTATAGCCAGTACAAGTTCATCTGAGTACATTTAATGCAGACATGATGCACTCTACATAGTGAACAAACTCCAGCCTGAGGGTTGGTTTCAACAAGTACTGCATTGTACTTGTTCATGTACATACAATGCATCTTGCAATGCATAACATTGAAAATCAAGTAGTACTATCTTAAATGGCCCCCTGGAATAAGACAAATGAAGGGTTTTAAGACACAGACGCTTCATTCAAGTGCTGTAGTATCATATCTAAAATATCCCAGATTTCATCATCTTACAACATTCGATTTGGTATATTAGAGGGATTTTGCTTCAAAATGGTAGAGTGGATTGAACCCTTGCTCAGCGATCTTGTCATCCTGATCAGGTGACCCTATATCCAGCTCCCTGATTGGACAATGTGGACATATAACTTTTTAAACTCAAGTGGACTGAAAATTCATACAAAATGCACTTTCTGGATGTTTCTCCCAGCTGCCATCTATCATTGCAAAAATTACATCAGGATATAGTACCTGCTAATACTGAGATTATTTCTATGATAGAACATAATTTTTGATGAAAAGTGGAGACAGGCCCAGTCAATCCTCAGCCGACAAATTATGAACAATATTTAAAACATGTTTGTCAATAGCATTTTTTGAGATGACAGGGATCAGGGTTCTAAACTTTCAGAGAGACGGGCTTTTTACTACTACTTGGCAAATCCGCCACTGTACTAACAACTCCCAAAGATGCAAGCACAGCTGACTTTTAAAGGGAATGGGAGACAACACTCTGATTGGTCTACTCCATGTTCCACCCAAAATACACCTTTGCTCAATTAAAATATTAAGCACAACTCCTTGAACCATGCATCTTACTTTGTGCCCAGATAACCTGCGGTTAAACTAGCGAAAACAGATTTGAACACGTCTTTCACTCAGTTGCGCCACACGCTTCAGACCTTGCCCTTAGATTGTGAAAATAGGGCCCTCTGTTTTGAAAAAGAGCCACGTATTTGAATTACACTTTCAAAACAAATGTTTACGGATTTCCTATTGATGAATTTCAATATTTCTTGCTTATAGATTTTTGTTATTTTTTTGAGCGGCATTATACTCATCGTACTCATCATTGCTGCCGAGTGTCCAATGAGGTGAGGTCATTTCACTGTTTTCTGTGGCATTTGCAGCTTTCATAAATGCGACATTTACTTCAGTTTTAAGGAAAAACTTTTAATGAAACTGTATTTCAAATCCCAGTGGAGGATTATGCCCTGTGCTGAATGTGATAGCCAGCTTCATTTATGCAGAATATACATTGTCCATCAGATCAGCTCATTACCTGGATTCAGAACCGTCAACCCTGCATTTTTATACTTGCTGTAAATATAAGCCTACCACCAATGTTTCTTTTCATTAAGTCAATAAAAATTGACGGGCCTCTTGTTATTGAAATGAGCCCACGCAGACCCCAGAGGCATCAGCTCTACTTTTGTACACAGTGGCACCTCACTTTACATGTTGTGTTTGAACTCCTGTGGACAGGAAAACCTGCCTGCTACAGACAAGGAAAGACGACGCAAGATTTCAGCTGAGACATTCTAGAATGCAGAGCTTAAAGACAACATGTTCCATCTTGTCAGCATTCCATGACTATCAGCAGAGAGGACTCATGGAAAATTCCACCCCATTCTGTGCTGGAAATGAATGAGCAGGAAGTAAAAACTGGACAAGAATAGGGGATATGTTGACTAATCACAAACGGTGTGAAAAAGGAACCCTTCTGACTATACCGTCATCATTCAAAAATAGTTATGACAAAGAGAAAGAAAAAGGTGTAAGTAACTGCAATGAGGTAGAACTGGATATTTGCAACATAAAATTTGACACATCTGGAAGAAATTACATGATCCAATTCCACCAACTCAAATCTTAATCTTAAAGGAATGTTTCCATCATCTTGTCGAATCCATGAAATAAAGAATTGCAGAATTTGAGGCTAATTCTGAGGGCAAAGGGAGCTCCCACCAAGTATAAGTGTCACGTTCGGGTATATTAATACGCAAATGGATGATGTTCATTTTGAAGCTGTGGCACTGAGGCATACAGTTCATCGGCAAAAAGCCTTGGAAATGATGTATTGCAATATTCTTGCAAAAGTTGGCATATTGCGTCGCTCCTCCCACCAGTAGCCTTTGAATTTATGTGTAATTAGGGTAAGTACAAGCACATTTCCGAGTCTTTTTATGAGGTGACCCATCTCAGGCCCCAATGTGACGGTGTTTAATTTTATTCCCCTGTATCTAATTCTGTTCCTGTAAAATGAATCTCTCCAACACGTGCCCTTTCTGAAACCTGTTTTAAAAAGAATGTTCTGATCAACAAAAATGTCCAGTTCAGGAAATAGCTGGCCAGATAGCATCGAGATAAAATACAGCATTTAAAAGGAAATGACAAAGACAAAGAAAGGATGACGGCATTCCAGTTAGCGTATGCATAAAGCCAATTAACACATTAATTAAGATTACCCCACAAACAATGCATCTGATTTGAACTCTAACTGAAATTAGCAAACGTTTTAAATGTGGCAGACGAGATATTCACATGCTCACAAACAAATGCTTTTCTGCTAACTCTGCTGATGTAAAAGGTAAGTCTCACCAGTGGTGTTTTGTCATTTGGAAAGTTTTGGTCGGGGTGGGAGATCGGTCGGCATGATACTAACCAAGACCAGGACTGGTGAGACCTACTCAGGAAAGCTACCCTCTATTGCTTTATTTTACTCTCTAATTGGAGTTCACCCTCTCTCATGACAGTGCTATGTGGCCTTTGTAATAGTTACACACCAAAGTATGCACTCGAAGAAGTGCATGCAATGTGAATTTAAAAACATTATCTGATAATGTGTGCAATATACTTGTAAACACATTATTGTTATTATTATTCTTTATTGTGATGTGAATATTTTTTTTTTTTACCCAAAGGGTCATTCCATATGAAGTTAACCAGAGGTCCAATTTAGCCTCTGGAAAAGGTCCTGGCCTCATCGGAGGCCCTTGAAAACTGAATTTTTGATTTCCACCCATGAAAAGTTTCATATTTGAGAGGCCAATATCTTGAAAATGAAAAGAGAGTGATAAATTTTAACAGCCGATTCTGAAAGCATGGGCCCAAATTACCCTGGGTAGCAATTTACAGCCCATACCTATGATTTTTTTCCAAAAATATTGGCCTCCAAAATCCCTATAAATTAAAGCTATTATTAAAGCATGGTCCTCGATTTTTGGGGGCCATATCTTGGAAACCCCATGGAGTAGAATCCTAAAATTTTACATGTGTTCATTACGAATATAGAGGTACTCCCAAAATAAATTTGAGCCAAATCTGAGTCGGTGACCATGGAAGATTATTGTACTTTGGTAGAGGTCATATGGAATGACCCCCAAGAGGTTTTACAATATCAGAATGTAGATTTTCAGCAACAATTATATAAGTGAAAATCCGGTGAATATGGCAGAACCCTTTGAAACACTGATTGAAAGTCTCCCATGGTGAATGGTTTCCTTGGAGACTGTTCCAATCACAAAAGCAGTCACAGCCTGTGACTTGACATGTGGAGATGTGGAGCTCCGCTGCCTCAAAAGAAACTGCCTGTATTTGATTAGGGCCCACTGTGATTCTGCCCCTTAGAGTACATTAGCCAGAATTTTAATTACAGACTATAGGAGGGCAGCAAAGAGCCCCCAGCCCCAGGAGGGATTATTGGTAATGTTCATCTCACAAAAACTTCGTTTTAGAAGTCATGAAAGGAATCATGTAGAAGCATTTTTGAGCAAAATCAATCACCTGTCCAAAAAACAGAAACCACAGTCCATTTCAGAGATGGTCACTACATTACATTTACAAACCCAAAACCAGTGAAGTTGGCACGTTGTGTTAATCGTAAATAAAAACAGAATACAATGATTTGCAAATCCTTTTCAACCTATATTCAATTGAATACACTGCAATGACAAGTTACTTAATGTTTGAACAGGTAAACTTTGTAATTTTTTGCAAATATTAGCTCATTTCGAATTTGATGCCTGCAACATGTTTCAAAAAAGCTGGCACAAGTGGCAAAAAAGGCTGAGAGAGTTGAGGAATGCTCATCAAACACTTATTTGGAACATCCCACAGGTGAACGGGCTAATTGGGAACAGGTGGGTGCCATGATTGGGTATAAAAGCAGCTTCCCTGAAATGCTCAGTCATTCACAAACAAGGATGGGGCGAGGGTCACCACTTAGTGAACAAATGCGAGAGCTGATTGTCGAACAGTTTAAAAACAACATTCCTCAACGAGCTATTGCAAGAAATTTAGGGATTTCATCATCTACGGTCTGTAATATCGTCAAAAGGTTCAGAGAATCTGGATAAATCACTGCACGTAAGCGACAAGGCCAAAAACCAACATTTTCGTGACCTTCGATCCCTCAGGCAGTACTGCATCAAAAACTGACATCAGTGTGTAAAGGACATCACCACATGGGCTCAGGAACACTTCAGAAAAACACTGTCAGTAACTACAGTTCGTCGCTACAACTGCTAGTGCAAGTTAAAACTCTACAATGCAAAGCGAAAGCCATTTATCGACAGCACTCAGAAATGCCGCTGGCTTCGCTGGGCCCAAGCTCATCTAAGAAGGACTGATGCAAAGTGGAAATGTTGTGATCTGTGCATTCTGCTTGTCATGTTTAAGTTCTGTGCCTGGCTCAGCCATGTTTAGGAATCTTGTGTTTAAGTGACCTCTGCCTGTCTGACCATTCTTAGTATTGTGTATTATGTTCCTGGTATTTAGATTTCTTGTTATTATTTTTCAGGTTTAGATCATTCAGTTTTCCATGCCATGTTTTCATTTCCATGCTTTGCACTTTGTCTCCCCTGTCTTGTCATGTGTGTATCTTTGCTCACGGTCCCTTGTCTTGCGTGCCACTCATTCGGGTGATTTATTGGTTTCTGGGTTTCAATCTTCTTTCATTATCTCGTGTTCTTCCTTCCTCTCTCTTTTACTGTCTTACTAGCACATACTAACAGTTAATTGTTTTTGCTAATTACTAACCACACTAATCTTGTATATTTTTACTAACTTTCTAACATGCACTCGGGATTGTATAGCTGCACATACTAATTGACTAACGATCTCTCAGCAGTCGCTCAATTCTAATCTCCGCCTCCTTGCCTATCCCTAATTATCTCTGCTGCAGTTTTCCACTTATATCTCATGCTTTCCTTTTCTTTAGGCTATGCACTTATAGTACTCCTTAACCGGAGCTGTTGTTTGTTCATAGGATTGTCTTGTGATCCCTGTCTGCGTTTTGGCTACAGCCAAATTCATGTAATTAGGTTATTCCTCATGTGTCTCTCCCTGATCATTGTCACCATTGATTGCACCTGTTCTCCCTGGTCATGTGTTTACCCCGGATGTGTATATAAGATGTCTGTTTGGTTCACTTTCTTGTCAGATCTTTCTCCCTAGTTTTCTTGTGCTACGTTTCTCGCCTCGATTTCTCAGTGTTTATCTTTCTGACTGGATTGCCCGACTTTTGATTTTTGCCTTTGTGTTTTTGGATTACTGTTGCACCTGTGTGTTTTGACCATTTTTCTACCCGACTACAAGATCTCTGTTTGCTGCCCTGGTAACGATTCGGATTACGTCCTGTGGATTCTGGCTTGTCTCTCTGATAGTACTATTCTTATGCACCAGACCCATTTCTGTCCGACTACGATTACTGTGATTGCTGCCCTGGTTTTTGATACTATTTTTGCCCAACTGGATTTCAACTTTTGGATTGTGGACTTTGTACTGTTGCCTTTTGCTCAGCGGGGGTCACCCCCCTTTACCAATAAAACAAGCTCTACTGCACTTCCTGGTTCTCGCATCTGGTTCCTGATCGCAATACAACAGGAAGTGTTCTGTGGTCTGAGTCCACATTTCAAATTGTTTTTGGAAACTGTGGACGTCGTGTCCTCCGGACCAAAGAGGAAAAGAACCATCCGAACTGTTATAGGCGCAAAGTTCAAAAGCCAGCATCTGTGATGGTATGGAGGTGTATTAGTGCCCAAGGCATGGGCAACTTATGTATATGTGAAGGCACCATTAATGCTGAAATGTTGCTCCAAAACCTGTATGTACCTATGTTCCCATCCAAGCAATTTCTTTTTCATGGACGCCCCTGCTTATTTCAGCAAGACAATGCCAAGCCACATTCTGCACGTGTTACAACAGCATGGCTCCGTAATAAGAGTGCGGGTACTAGACTGGCCTGCCTGTAGTCCAGACCTGTCTCCCATTGAAAATGTGTGGCGCATTATGAAGCGTAAAATATGACAACGGAGACCCCGGACTGTTGAACAAATTAAGCTGTACATCAAGCAAGAATGGGAAAGAGTTCCACCTGAAAAGCTTCAAAAATTGGTCTCCTCAGTTCCCAAACGTTTACTGAGTGTCGTTAAAAGGAAAGGCGATGTAACACAGTGGTAAAAAAGCCCCTGTGCCAACTTTTTTGCAATGTGTTGTTGCCTTTAAATTCTAAGTTAATGATTATTTGCAAAAAAACGTTTCTCAGTTTAAACACTAAACATCTTGTCTTTGCAGTGTATTCAATTGAATATAAGTTGAAAAGGATTTGTGAATCATTGTATTCTGTTTTTATCTACGATTTACATAACGTGCCAACTTCACTGGTTTTGGGTTTTGTACATTTAAAGGAGCATTCAGTCAGTTTAGCCAATAATTCTAACTCCCATTTGATGCGCTACAAAGAAGATCACGTCCCCATCCCCCGTCCCCCTAAATGGAATCATTAACGTGCACTCGCACAGCACTGTGCAGGTCATAAAGAGTTCCAACTATTGTTGCTGACTTGGTGACTTTGTCGCTAGATCTGGAGATTTTCCACTCCCCATTGTGAACTTAATTTTTCAAAAGCGACTAGAAACAAAACTAGTGACTTTTTCTGATCTTTGGGAGAATGGTTGAGTTGACACCAATACATTTTAGAGACAAAGTGATGTAACAGCATGTAACACTTCCAGTTCCTCCGTCCATAGCACTAAAGGGCAAAGTCAAAGAGCTGGTAGCAGAAGAAGGGGATGAGCCATCCGTCACGGTGGGTGATGGCTCCGTACGTTGTTCGCCACCTCCCCAGTCCCAAAGACCGCTCATAATGTTTACAAACAATGCCACACATGCTCACTAAGTGGTGGTAGAAAGCTTGCTCGCCAGCTAAAATGTTACTTTAATGCAGAAGGTGACCTGTGCGGGACAATGACAATGAGTGTAACTAGTTCAGGCAGGAAACTCGAGGAGCTACATCAGCTGACAGAAGCCTGGTAAGCTACCAGCACGTCAGCATCAGCAGGCACACAATTGGAGGATACACATCACGAGGTCATACAGCGGTCTGTTTGAAAGACGTCAAGCTCATTTACTTCTGCTGCTGTTTGCAATGACTTCATGCTATGCAACACGCTCTTCGTTTTTTTTTTTTCTGCTTGCCGCCTATACCCCAGCCTCCACCTGTTTGGTTCTGCTCACATCGGGGGGGGGGGGGGGGGGTTTGATTTCTGTTCATAACTATGTTTGTATGTTTGCTGTGCCTAGGTAGGACATTCCTCCAGAGCAGAACTGCCACCAAAATACATGTAATGCTTATACCCATGAATAAATTGTTCTATTTTATTGAAACTTGAGTTTTCCTGACTGAACTGGTTTTTATGGAATGTAGTTCTTGAAAATGTATCAAAGTCATGAAGTCATTTCGAAAAGTGAGAAATTTGATCTGAAAAAATCCATAGCATCGTGGAAACAGAGACAAGGTTCTCCAGAATCTCATGAAGCAGTGAATTGCCTGTCTCCTCAATCTCTCCCTTTTCTGGATGCTGCCTTGTGAAGGACCCTGCAGAAGCGGACTGCTATAGTGTATGCAGCGGGCCTTTTCTAATGAAATTCTTGTTGCAAAAGCCATTTTGGAAGAGAAGTTCATCCTCGCATCCTACAGGGAGTTAAGGCATCCTCTCCTGAGCTTCATTCTCCAAATAATTCCCTTTAGACTGTCATCTGCAGCATGTGAGCGCTCTCTCTCTCTCTCTCTCTCTCTCTGTCTCTCCTCTTTATCTTGGGTCTTTACCCCCTTATGTCACATTAAAGAAAGAGAAGGTTGGTGATTCTGGCGCATGAGAACGACATTAAATCTGTGCTGGATGTGGATGGATTTGTTAGGTTTTTTGGTGCTGAGAAATAGAAGACTGATGCTGTCATTGGTTACAGAGAGGGAAGAGTCCCTCAAAACTCTCAAAGAAATCCTGTGTAACTTACAATAAACAACAGAAAAAGAAAAAAGGAAAAAACACAAACCACAAAAACCCTGTAAAAAATCCATTCGAAGATGGTTATTGTTTTTACTCCAAACTTGAAAACTTGCAACATGAGTAGATCCTATGGAAGATAATAATGCAAATAATAATTGTTAAGGTCAGGGTTAGATTACATTTAATATTAAATAACTAAATATCAATGGGATTATCATAAAATGTTCCTCCTATAGGTAGGTGGGGGGGGGGGGGGGGGTGTAAAGGTGGGTTTAAATTTTTTCATTAAAACTGACACTAAATCTGGCAATTACATTATAGTTTCACATTTAAATTGAAAATGGTTTTAGGTTATGAAACTAAACTGGATTAAGGCAGTTTACTCATTTTTAATATACCAGTCTTTGTAAGAGCAGATATTTAAATATAACATAAATGAAGGTATAAAATGCATATGCCAATTACATTGTAGCTTTACATTTAAACTAAAAATCTCAAAATATGTTAGCAGACTAAATTATATAGATTTTCTTCTGTGTCAAGCCAGATATAAAATACCATAAGACTGATGGAATTACAGCGATGCTTAAGTCTGGGTTGGTCCACAAAAAAACCTGTTCCTTGGGCACTCAACACAGCACCAGGTGGTGTCCAATGAACATCTCTTACTGCTCCCCCAAAGGAAGCAGTGTAGAACTGGGCCTGCCCTCCCTGAGTGGCTCACATCTTCAGACAGGAGAGTGTTTAATTTCTGAGATCACAGGGCCTGGAGGGGACATGGATGCCATTGCTACATGTCGGAAAATCTGTTCTTGTGATGATTCATAGAGCGCAGAATCAAAGATTATTTAATGTACTGTAAAAAAATATTGCTGAGTGCACCTTTAAGGCATTCATGAGCAGATGCTCTCTTCTAGAGTCACTAACACAGATTCAGTTATTAGCATATAAAATACATTCATACCAATGGATGCTTTCTGAAGCAATTCAAGTACCTTTCCCAAGTCTTGTGTCCAATCTGACTGGGACACATTTTTTTTTCCAAAAAAAGAAGTGCATATCATACAACTACCTTATCTCTGTGCCACAACATATAAAACTATGCACAATGCACAAGCCAAATGGTTGCAAACTTAAATTATGGCATTCAATCGACTCTATGCTGATAAGGCACAGAGGATGAGAGCATTAGCCACTTTCTTCGTATTCATATTAATGGGGTTTGGAAATAGTGGATTCCAACATAAAGCAGTTTTAAACCTCACATTTGTTGTTTTTAAGGCCATTACACAAACGTACAGAGCCGAAGAGCAAAAAAAAAAAAAGATGACAATGACCTTGTCCAATTACTTTTGGACTGCTCTGGAAATGTAATGGACATCGGAGACAGGAAAGGCATGGGTTCGCTTTACAGAGAGAGAAAGGCGTTAGCCCTCATGCACATTCCAAAACTCAGAACATGTTGAGACGAGGAGGACAACGCTTTGCGCTTCTAGCAGACCTGAATGTGGGTTTGGGGTGGGCGGGGTTTTCTGGGGGTCATGCCCTGCCTTACCTTATTGTTCAATGAAGCAATGAGGTGCGACAGTTTAACTCACACTGCAAAAAAAGAAAATTAAATAAATTCAAATGTTAACAAGTAAGTCTGATACACTTAAAATATGTATTAATTAAATTTTGAGTCAATAACACCTGAAGGCAAAAACAAGCTAGAATTTTCTACCTGAGACTCAATTTTGCCTCTAAAGCCATTAAAATACTGCAGTGACACAAATAAAACTTGTATCTGCTTGTGTCACTGGGGTAAGCGGTGCTAAAAAAAACATAATAAACTAATAAATCACTGAAGTGGGAAGTGGGGGAGCATCTTCCTTTTAACTTCTGACCGAGAAAGAGAGAGGGAGAGAGAGCTAAGAAAAAGATTTAGCTACAGTGAAAGAAAGCAGTCCTTATTTGGCGTGTCCTGGCAGACTCCGGGCGAACTTTTATTTCACCTGAGATGAGGGGAGAGGCTGGGAGGGAGGGGAAACGGGAACGAGAAGATGAGGAGGGAGAGGAGGAGACACTGCAACTGGAACACAAACGGCTCTGTGCCTGCAGACTCCAACGAGCCTGAACTTACGTATCTATCAGTTAAACATGTCCTTTATACTACTGCCATCTTCCCACCTACAAAATTAGCCCGTGTCATCAAGAACTTCAGTCTCTGATCTTATTTTCCTCTAGGGTTGAAATTACTGCCTTGTTTTAAGTTGCTTTGAATTTTCATGAAATCATCACGCACCATTGGTAAATCTTGAAAAAATATTCTTGACTGATTCTTGATGTTTTCTTAAAAATTTGAATAAAAAGAATTAAAAATGTATGCCTAATTATAAGTAAAAAAAAATACTTGTTAAAATGGACTTGATTTTTAGATTGATGATTTTGTGAAACTCACTGATTTATATTAACATCTGTTAAAATGATCATTATCATTGTCACATTGCAAAATCTAAAAATTAAGTCGATCATAACAGGTATTTTATTCTCATAATTGGACTTAAAAATCTTATTTTTATAACTCATTACTGTTTTGCATTAAGGGACTACCAAGCACGTGTGCCTCCTAAGCCTCCTAATCTAATGTTGTTAAAGTGCATTTAAAGCTGCAGTTATGCCTAATTCCAATTAATTTACCAAAAGTTACTGGAGCAAAGTGATACTAAACACAAAACTGTGTAGACCTATGGCGCATAATGCACGTGTTCCACTTAGCATCCCTAAGAAACGTCCATGACTGACCAGAAGTTGCAATACATAGACCATGGAGGCAGTTCCATGGGAGAAATGCATTTGAGAGCTAGTTGCAGCGTAACAGCTGCAGTTATATACCAACCTCAAGAAAACTGTTTAACTTTTTTACCACCGTCATTTGGATGTCAGGCATTAGGTGTGGGCCTTCTACACGACATGAGGGGGAGGGGTTTGTGGTAGGTGCTTAAATTCCATTGGACAATGCTAGGAGCTAAAATGCCAAAACATGAGAGGGCTTGGTGGATAGACTCACAACCAAGACAACCAAATGATTTAAATCCAAAATTAATTCAATTTATGTAGTTTATTTTGAAGTTTAATGGCGGAATTACATTTCATACTCATCTTTTAATAGAATCGGGAAGGAATGTGTGTACACGCAACCTGTTATTGTGAAGTATTGTTGCATTATTAATTTTTTTAAATTCACATCTTCCTCGGTTTCTCCTAGAAAAGGTAAGTGAGTGGTGCTCAGAATGGTGCGTGTGATTCTTGATTGATGATGGAGGTGCAGGTTTCAAATGGTTCCTGACGTTTTCACTGTTGTTATTCACTATACCCAAAAGAAAAAATTAATTGCTTACACAATCCGAAGTTATTATTTTTTTCCTCAGGAAGTAATTAGCTCATGAGCTTACACAAGAATAAGAAATGCTGAGCTTTTGAATATAATTTCTGAACCAAAGTGCATTTAAAAAAAAAAAAAACTTACTGAGTACAGAGATTCTGCATTTGCCAAGGCATTAGGTGTGGGCCTTCTATACAACATGAGGGGGAGGGGTTTTTTGTTGGTGCTTCAATTCCATTGGTCAGTGCTGGCGGCTAAAATACCATAACCTGAGATAGCTAGGTGGATTGACTGTCAACCAGGACAACTGGGAGGTCTACATATCTGCACTCAATCATCCTGTGGGAACACAATCTTGAGGATTTATACCTTTGTTATTTTTTTTATGTAGTTTTAATTGTTTTTAGAACGGCATTCATTTTTTGTTAGTTTATTTAGAAGTTTCCTAACGGCAATAGCTTTCATTCTCATCTTTTTACGAAAGCAGAAAGAAATCACACGGTGTTATCATTTGTACTGCATCATTACAGTCAGTGGAAGGTAGGTATGTCATTTATATCGATTTGTTGATGGACATTTCCCAGCGGAGAAAAGGTACGTAACTGGTGATCAGAGAGGTGCATGAGATTTTTTATAATTGATGGACATGGAAATTTCCTGAGTTTTTCACAGTCGTTATTCAATATTCACTGTTAGAGAACACATACTGGAGCTATTGCTTCATAGGGAGTGTTTAAATCATCAGGTGACGCTAGAATAAGAAATGACGAGCTTCAGAACATAATTTCTGACCCAAATCGCATTAAAAAAAAATTACAGAGTATTACAGATTCTGCGTGTGGAATGGTGTAAATGTAACTTCTCTGGAAACTTCAGTGTAGTGAGGAAGGAAAGAAAAGTAGAGGGAGAGAGAGAGAGATTTGTGGTGGTGTGGATCGGTGGGGGTGTATTCTGGGTATTTAATTTCACTGCAGCAGCCCTGAAGGAGAAACTCTAAAGAGGACAGGTGCTTGTCTGTGCTTGTCTGGCATTTCGACAGGCCCTCAAGCTGCCTGGAGGTAAGAGAGAGAAGGGAGGGGAGAGGCGGGAGGCAGGTCTGTGCTCGTTTTGGGAGAGGCTCACTGACACTCCCTCCTGTACCCCACTCGTGCATGCATACACACACGCACGCAAACACACACGCACACACACACACACACACACGAACACTTACTCAACATGCAAATATTCACACACACAACACATACACGTATGCAAACAAGCACATACACAATGCAAATATTCACACGCACAACACATACACGTATGCAAACAAGCACATACACAATGCAAATATTCACACACACGACACATACACGTATGCAAACAAGCACATACACAATGCAAATATTCACACACACAACACATACACATGCAAACAAACACTCACATACACCATGCAGATATTCACACATAGAACACATACACACATGCAAACAAACTCACACACATACACCATGCAAATATTCACACGTACAACACATACACACAGGCAAACAAACACACTCACACATACACCATGCAAACAAACACACTCACATACAACATGTAAATATTCAAACATACAACACATAGACGCACACAAACACACACACTCACCATGCAAATTTTCACTCACACAACACATACACGCACGCAAACAAACACACTCACATACACCATGCAAATATTCACACGTACAACACATACACACACGCAAACACACTCACACACATACCATGCAAACATTCACATGCGCAACATTCACACATACAACATGCAAATATTCACACATACAACACATACACGCACACAAACACACACACCAAGCAAATATTAACACACACACTCACACATACACCATGCAAGTATGCACACACACGCAACACAAATACACCATGCAAATATTCACACGCACAGCACACACACACACTCCTCACCATGCATTTATACACAACACACAAATGCAAACAAACACACTCACACATGCTATATGCAAATATTCACTCGCACAACACATACACATGCACCTACATACACAACACAGACACATGCACGCAACTAAACACACACACACACACCATGCAACTATTTACACGCAAAACACACACATGTATGCGCACACACTCACACACCATGTAAATATTTACATAAGCAAAACACACGCACACTCACATACAAAACACAGACACATGCAGTTACACACCACAAACAAATCCATGCAATTAAACATGTACACACCCTGTAACTATTCACTGGCAGACACGCACGTACACACAATCAGACCCAAATACATTCAAACACACTTAATCACACATTCCTGCAGTTGCTTACACCTTCCTTGTTACTTGAGTCAGTTCGCTGCTGAACCCAAAGTAGGCTGCCATACCACCTCTGTGAATATTCACCAGCTGCATTTCACTTCTCCTGCATGAAAATGAGGTGATTTGGTCTTTCTGGTTAACTGAAGTGATTAGCAGTAAACAGCTGTTATTGTTCCACAGCACCCAGAGGGTGAATTCATCTTTATTCATGTGCAGAGGTGATGCTGTCTCGCTGGTCTGAATGCCAATGAGAAGACCTGAAACTTTCAGTCGCTTTGTTTTTCTGAGTTCAGAAAGGTACAAGTTCTTTTGGGGAAGCGGAGGAGAGGGGGTCAAAAGTGCAGCTCTGCCACCAACTGCGGAGGGACGGAGTGCCAGTACTGTCCATGCATTCTATCCTTCATTCCACCGGAGTCTGTGTCTTTAACCAATCAGATTCCAGTGGCGTGAAGAGCAAGAGACATGGAGCTCCGACTGAAGAGCGAGGAAACCAGAGGAACCATCAGGCTGTAAAAATCTTCTTTCCACTTAATATCTGTAAATGAATGCGCTGCCAGATATGGATGCTTCATTTAAACTGTAGAACCCGACATTGCGTCGCCCGTCTTGTATCTAAGGCTTGCCCGTAAAATCTGAGGAAAAATTCAGAGAATGGTCCTTTTTCACTTTATAAACAAAATACAAATAATCTGTCAATTTTTACTGTTTTATGCGTGTTTTTTTTTCCAGTATTTGCTGTGTAAGAAGTGCTAGTGCTGCGCTCACTGAGTACAGTAACTTTGTAAAAGGATGTAAGCGAAGTGAATGTGAGAATTAAAAGTGGCTGATGCACATCAAACATTTCCCAGCTCATTTACTCAGAACACATTCCTTCATGTGTATGCAAACAAAACTGGTGAACGCCAGACCACAGCTTGAATGTGGTCGAGCTCTAAGCCTATTACTGACCTGAGATGAATTGAGTTGTGAGTCCCATCTGACTGCAACATCCTGCACTGTTACCTAAATCTGGCTGTTCAAATGTACATGCATTTTTGAAAACTCCAAAAAGAGGCTGCATCAAATTTCGCTTGTCAACCACTCAGTTGACCAATGTTAAGAAACCTTTTTCCTGAACTACTGTTACTACTATAACACGCAGCAGGACTCATGCCCTTTATGTTGAGTCACCACAGATCTATTCCCCAATATCAGTTTTTTTTTCCCCAATGATGGGATAACGTGGTCATGCAATATATTCAGGTAGTCTGCTGAATTCATTGTATCACTGCAGAACAGTGCTGAGCCTCGACCTGCCCAACTGAAGCTACCTCTGATCATAACACTGCCACCAGAGGCTTGTAAAATGGGCGCTATGCATGCCAGGTGCATCGCTTCATGGGCTTCCCTTCATACCCTGACTCGTCCATCACTCTGGAATCGGCTAAATCATGACTCATGATCTTTTTCCATTGCTCCACAGTCCAATCTCTATGCTCCCTTCCTTCTTTTTCCATTTTGCCACAGTAAATGGTTTTCTTGTGGCAACATGGCTGTTATGTCTCAATCCTAAAAGTTCTGGTCTCGTTGAGCATGTGGAAGTGCTCGTACCTCCACATTTTAACATAGCCACGACTTCTAGTCGATTTTTTTATGATGAGACTTCAGCAAGTGTTTTATTGTTCTCTGATCACAATCATTCATGATTTTTTTAAAGTCATTTCTTCCGCAAAGTTGACGGTTTACCAGTATCTTGCCTGGTTTTAATAATGCCTTGGACAGTTTTAATCCCAGTCCCAGGATTTCAGCAATCTTTTTATTTGTTTTCTTTGCTCGATTCAAGCCAGTAATTTGCTCCTCTTGGAAGACAGAAACAGCCTTTCCCCTGCCATAAGATGTGCCTTCCGACAAGGCTGGTTACAAAATGAGAGGCAGCATACTGCATCAGTCAGGGTTAAAAGAATTGTTGCCAGCTGAAACATATTACTCTCTGCAATCATGATTCAGTCATTGGCTCTTCAGTATTTGCCATTGAAATCCAAATGGCAGCTTTTATTGGCCGGGCAGTGTATTACCAACAATGAAAGTAACATCAATAATAACAACAGCATATGCTGAATCTCAGTCTCACTGTCACACCCTCTGATCTGGCCATTCCTGCAAGAATGAAACTGTAAAGAGCTTTCAGACTGCATTTCAATAACCATGCAAAAGTTGGCTTTTTAAATAGTTTCATATTACACTGGTACTGTATTTGAACATTAAACTGCTCAGTCACAATAGAGTGATGAGTATAATGGATCTGTTATGATGTTTTGGATATTGTTAGAGGAATATGATTCCTAGTTGAGGGTTCCAGCCCTTTGACTCTTGACGCTTGGCACTGAATTAGAAAAATGACTATATGAATGCTTACTGAAGAAAATAAAATCTGTGGCTCATTTTTTTTTTCATTACAGGGCCAAGAACCATTCCCTTGCATTTGCAAATCACAGAAAAAAAAAGAGTTTTTCTCGAAGGAAAATAACATGCACTGATATTCACATTAGTGCTGAAAACTACATTTTAATAGCATATTATATTTTTTATAGTTCACAGATGATTATATTAGCACAGAGATGATTAAAAATCAACCAACCATCACAATGTTTTATCACGTACCCTCTATGATGGAAAAATTACACATTCTGAACGTTATTAACTGTGAAACAGAATCATTTTAGTGATGCTGCAACAAGTACACCTGGTCATTGTTAGTAATGCTACATTGGAAAAAAAAATCTAAACATATACAGTACCATTAAAAGGTTTGGACACACCTACATATTCATGAAATCAGAGATTTGAAAAATAAATGAATAAACATTTTTTAATTTCAAAAATATCTGAATCCTACTTTCGTGAAAATAACATGAATTTGCGAGTGTAATTGTTGAGCATACTTGAATATGGTAGTAAGCGTTCACTCCAGCGCTGCTCAAGAAGTTCCCACAGATGTGCTGCTCATTTAGATCACGTTCCCCTGATATTTCTGTCAAATAAGTCACCAACCAGCTAGAATTTAATTTTCTTGTTAGAAAATAGAGAGAATCAATTCATCTGCATTTTCAAAATGCAGTGTTTGATGAACTCTAAAATGTTAGAAATTGCCTTATGTCTTAAGACACCAGATGGTGTGCCTTCTTTCTTCTTTCTATACAATGTCCTCTATAATTATTGGTACCCCGGGTTAAGATGTGTTAAAAGCCTTAAAATAAATTCAATTTTTATTGCAGAAGCATACTCTCACACTGAAAATTGTAGAAAAATGTAACCTTCAACTCAAGTGAATTTTAAGGGAAAAAAAAATCCCTGACAAAGAAATAATTATTTTTCATAAAATCACTTGTTCAACAATTATTGGCACCCCTAACAATTCCTAGGAATTAAATGTAATTGAAGTATTTCTGTCATTTCTACAGTAGTTTACAAAGTTGATCAGAGTATCTAGGAACATTTAATTAGTAATGCATCACTTTTTGTTTCCCTGGGGTATAAATATGACGTGACACAGAGGCCATTTCTCTTATCCACTCTTCAACATGGGAAAGACAAAGTAACACACCATTCAAGTAAGGCAGATGTGTGTCGACCTTCACAAGTCAGGTTATGGCTACAAGAAAATAGCCACTTGCCTGTACCTGCTCATATCCACGGTCAGAGGAATCATTAAGAAGTTTAAAACAACTGGAGCAGTGGTAAACAAGCCTGGACGAGGCACAAGGTTATTTTGCCACCATGCACAGTGAGGAGGATGGTAAGGGAAATAAAAAGTTCTCCAAAGCTCACTGTTAAAGAATTGCAACAAATGGTAGCATCTTGGGGTCACAAAGTCTCCAAAACAACCATCAGGCGCTATCTACATGCCAACAAGCTGTTTGGGAGGCATGCTGGAAAAAACCTTTTCTCACTCACAATCATAAACGCAAACTTCTGGAGTTCGCTAAGCGGTACTGGGACTTCAACTGGGATTGTGTGCTTTGGTCAGATTTGACCAAGATAGAGCTTTTTGGCAACAAACACTCTAAGTGGGTCTGGCGGAACACAAAAGATGAGTATGCAGAAAAGCACCTCATGCCCACTGTTGAGTATGGGGGAGGATCGGTGATGCTGTGGGCCTGTTTCTCTTCCAGAGGCCCTGGGAACCTTGTTAGGGTGCATGGCATCATGAACGCTTTGAAGTACCTGGACATTTTAAATCAAAATCTGGTGGCCTCTGCCCGAAAGCTGAAGACGGGTCGTCACTGGGTCTTTCAGCAAGATAATGACTCTAAACATGTGGCCAAATCTACTCAGAAATGTTTCACCAGACACAGAATCAAGCTCCATCTCAGTCCCAGACCTCAACTCCATTGAAAACCTTGGAGTGAGCTGAAGTGCAGAGGAGAGGACCCAGGTCGCTGGATGATTTAGAGAGATTGTGCAGAGGAATGGTCGAAGATCCCTCTTTCTGTATTCTCCCATCTTTTGAAACATTATAGGAGAAGATTAGGTGCTGTTTTGTTGGCAAAAGGGGGTTGTACAAAGTATTAACATCGGGGGTGCTAATAATGGTGGCACAAATAATTTGATGTAAAAGAATTATTTCTTAATGTGGGATTGTTTTTCCCCACTGAATAAATGCACTTGAATTAAAGGTTGGATTTTCCTCTTTTTTTCATTGTGGGCCTATATTATTTTGGAAAAAACTGAATTTATTAGAAGCTAAAGAACACATCTTAACCAGAGGTGCCAATGATTATGGAGGGCGCAGTATATACCAGTGAGCCACAACAATCAAACCACCAGCTCAAAATTGAGAGGGTCCCCCTTGTGCCACCAGAATATCCCTTCAAGCTGATGTTGAATTGAATGGCAGGACCTGGGGTTTCCCAGCAGAACACACTCCCTCCAGCAGCTCGTCATCTTCACACAGTGCATCCTGGGGCCATATTTTCCCCAGGCAAATGGTGCTCACCAGTGCACGTAATGTAAAAGTGCTACAGGACTCACTGGACCTGCCAGCTTTTTTCAAACGGGCCAGTGCAGGCAGTTTATGGTTTCTCACTGTCCCTCACAGGGAATTTTAATGACTCTTGCGTGAGGAATGCGTCCAAACACTCAGCGCATCACACTCAGCTGCGCGCAGGGCTTCGCACCTGCGGACCATTCGGAGCTGCAACACAGATCCATCGTCTAAATCGCCTACCATGGGCGTATCAGCGTCAGAACTGGACTTAAGAACAACCGAAGAAGATCACCTGGTTTAGTGAGTCCATTTTCATTTAAATCGTATGCATCAGCCAAGTATATGTGCACCATACCCTGGGAAGAGGTGGCACCAGGATGCACTGTGGGAAGATGACGAGCTGCTGGAGGGAGTGTGTTCTGCTGGGAAACCCCAGGTCCTGCCATTCAATTCAACATCAGCTTGAAGGGATATTCTGGTGGCACAAGGGGGACCCTCTCAATTTTGAGCAGGTGGTTTGATTGTTGTGGCTGACTGGTATATACTGCGCCCTCCATAATTAAACAGGTAAACTGGTGGAGGGAGTGTGATACTCTGGGGAATGTTCTGCTGGGAAACCCTGGGTGGTGTCCGTTTGACAAAGCTATTTTGGCGGTCGACGGGAGACCTACACAATATTAGGTTGGTGGTGTTGTGGCTGATCGGAATATGAAGCCGAATGTTTAAACACACTCCGGTCGCAGTCATTAAAACTCATTTTTTAACCTTGTGCCAATTTCATCTTACAGTTTTTCTTGATTACTTACACATATTTAATGAATCATGGGTCAACTTAATTTGATGCTCATATGTACCTTTGCACACCAAGAGTCTTCTCTGGAAAATGATGAACTATTCCTCATTGTTTACACACATTTTTTTTTTTAGTTTTAAAGCACTTGTCAGAACAGTGGATGCAATTCTCAAAGAAAAACAAAAAACTTAATTGAATTGCCGTGTCGTGCACATCGCTAACAGTTACAGCCCATTGAAATTGCTCTGTCTACTTCAAAAACTGTCCGCACCTCTGTGAACCCTTCGTGTGCAATTCATCAACTAGCTCTCATCCTAGTGAAGAGGTCAATGGATTGAATTTGGAGCCAAGCATTGATGGAGGACACCACCACCAATAACCGCAGTGAGGACTAGGAGAAGGCACGGGTGGGGATGGAGGTTGAGAGGCCCCTGTCAGGGGACGTTAAGTTCTTATGAGAGGCTGTGATGAAATTGCTGCAACAATCATTGATCATGTTACGCTTCCCCATAAGAGCGGCTGGCCAAAGGGTTTGACATAAGCTGGGGCATCAGTTGTTTGGATGTTCCTCGGTGAAAATAGATAGGACACTTTGCTGGCCTATAAAATCAATACGCTGCACTGTGTGTCACTGCATTTGCTTTTTTAGTAATAAACATTTCTATACTGCTGTGATGCTGATTGCCACAATACCGTACAACGCTATAATTTCACTAAGGCCATTGACAATAGAGTAACAGACTTTCAAATATATGATTGAATTGTGATTATTGTATATCTATGGTAGCACACTGCACTGTTCTCCCAGAATTAACACACTGGGCCACACTGGTGGCAGGGGGAGAATGTTCACTACAATACAGGAGGCTGCTATTAAGGACGTAGTGGTTGGCAATAACGGCATTAGATTAGGCAAGATCAAGGTAACAGTCAGTGCTGACTAGGGGAAATTTGCCATATGAATAGTATTACTGTTGCGACAATAGACTGCATTTTCACATGTAATTTGGTTGGAATGAAGCGGCTATAAAAGATACCCTTCCGAAAGTATATTAACAATGTGAAGACAGTGCGTGTACAATATCAAGAGGCATGGATCTGTCACTGCGAAGGTTTTGTCTTGCTGTGTAATTTTGAATTACTGTCGAAAATGGCGCCTTCTGTGTATGTTGTAATTTACTCTGAATTTCTTTTTAATTTTTAGAGTAATGCCTCTGGGAGCAGACATAATACATCATACATATAAATGAATTAGATGACGTGGCCGCACTCCCATCGGTCATATGGAGACAGTAACCACGCCAGGACAGAGGGGTGCCAATGTTTCAATCTGTGCTGCCATTTCCACAAATTATGTCCTTTGTCATTGACCATCCATTGACCCATAATAACACTGATTGCCTCATTACATTCCTCAATGCCTTGCATTATAGGCCACTGCTGGCAGTTGAGAGAGCCCTGCTCAGGGCTAAAATGTCCCATTTACTAACCATTTGAGACTGTGTGGCCTTCCACCGTTCACGAGCACTCATGTATGATGATGGTGATGTGTCTTCCAGCTTACACTGCAATGCTCAATCCAGCTGAGGAGACATTCCTCCCGTTGGTGATGGAAAGTATACAACCGCAGGTCACATGACCAAATGTTATTGCTAGATGCAGTGGATGCTGGAGCCTCGCAATCCACGCAGAGACCTGCCAGATATGGATTCACCACTGCAAGATTTTTTTTTTCCGCAACGTATGACGATTTAGAACATCAACAGAGACGTATGTATATGAGAACATACAGCCTGAAAGTTCAGACCGCGCCAAAGTTTGAAAAAGGAATATTTACAGGATGAATATTTGAAATGAAAATATGCTCAAAGGCAATGAAAACGCATCACTCTAAATTTTGGACCTGCGTAGTCCAATTTGAGTTCTTAAGTGACCATTGGGGTCACAAAATGTACCCTGTTACACATGAATGATCATCATGTACTCAACAGTGTGAGTTGGACTCTCATCAATTCATGTTGAGTACAACATATGGGAATAGGAGTTGTGCAAGTACAGTGGTGAAATGAAGGAGGGGGGGTTAGCTTACCTATATAAAGGCATGATAAAAGCCACACAAAAACATTTTTAAGTGTCATAATGCCATGTTTGTCGACTGAATAGCGGAACAGGGCCCTGGGTATGCTAGAGGCAGGAGTAAGTGCCCAGTAAATGGCTCACCATTTTGGGTGTAGTACATCCAGCATCAGTGCGTTTTGGGTGTAACTGGGACGAGCTCTTTCATCAAGAGTACCCAAACCTCAAACCAGGCTGCAACTCCAGAATGCACTACAGGCAGAGTGGCAACAACCTAAGACACTTAGTCGGGTCCATGAGGAGACGTACTGCTGTGTGGATGTTCGTGGGGGTCACACCCAACACTGACTGTTCTTTTGAGTTCATTTTTAAAAGTGTGTTCCCTACAGTCTTGTTGTGATTTTTCATTTTCAACTTGTGCTCGTTATGTTTTATTCATCTGTTTATTATTGTACAAACTGGCTATTAACACACTAAATTCATCAAAGTCAACCCACCCAACATATTTGAATTGTTAAAATAAGAAAATAAATTTGAGGCACAAAATTATTTGAATCCAAATTGGTGTTGCGTTTTAATTGCCATCTTTGTCATTTACAGTATGTACCCTCAATATGGAAAAACACCTATAATAAATATTTATGTGAGAATTTTTGTCATTTTGTGCACACTAGAACAAATGCACAGTGCTGTGAAAAAGTATCTGCCCCCGTCCTGATTTGTAAATTTTTGGCTTATTGGTCATACGTAGATATTGTATATACTTTATTTAACCCCTTACGGTAATTCGTCCTCTGCATTTGACCCAACCTAGTTACTTTAGAACAGTGGGCAGCCATAGTGCAGCGCCCAGAGACCAATTCCAGTTCTGAGGCATGTGCGCTGAGTTGGGACACTGCTGGCTGCGCACCTATAGAGCATGTTTTTTTGGGTAAGGAAACCCTGTGAACATGAGGAGATCTTGTATGCTCCATGAAAGCCCGGAACCTCCTTGTTTCTAGGCAACAGAGCTAACTACTGCGCCAGCGTTTTATATCATCCAACTAACTTCAATATAAGACAACGTAAATAAACAGAAAACACATTTTTTAAATGATCATGTCATTTATTGAAGGTAGAGAGTTAGCCAAAACCTATATCATCCACGTGAAAACTAAATGCCACTTGTCCCTACTACGTAACTGTCTGTGCCACCCTTGATTGTAACAACTGCAATCAAATAACACAAAATGAGTCTTTCACATTGCTGTGGAGACACGTGTGTCTACTCCTGTTGGCAGAATTGTTTTAATTCAGCCACACTGTAAGGTTTTCAAGCATGAATGGGCCGTTTAAGGTCATGCCACAGCATCTCAAATGGATTCAAGTCAGGACTTTGACTAGCCACTCCAAAACCTTCATTCTGTGTCGTTTGAGCCATTCAGAGGTGGTCTTGCTTGTGCCCCTTGGACCATTTACAAGCTGTTGAACCCAACTGCTCTTGAACTTGAGGTCACAAACTTATGGCCAGACATTCTCCTTCAGGATTATCTGGTAGAGAGTTGGATTAATGGTTCTGTCAATTATTGTAAGTCACTCAGATCGTGAAGTAGCAAAGCAGCCATGGACCATCACACTACCATTATTGTGTGTGACTGTTTCTTATTGTGGAATACTGTGTGTGCATTACACGAGATGCAATGTGAATAAATGAAAAGTTTGAAACTTTAAAAGGTAAGGCAATCGGGTGCAAAGCATTTTTACGTTTGAGTTGGCTTTTAAAAACTGCATTTTGTATTTGCTCAAAATGGGTTGTCTAATATCACTTTTTTTTTGATGATATGAGATATTTAAGTCTGATAAGCAAGAAATGGCGTAGGGGCCAAATACTTTTTCCACTGTAATGTAGATAAATTGTGTTGGTGGGTATCATGTCATTTCAGTTCTATTCAGCAATATGAAAATCGAACAAAAATATTTTACTGTAAATTTTTAAATACTTTCAAACTATAAATTCCCAAATTAAGAGTGCTCAGAGAAAACCAAGGTATTTTATTGTTCTTAATTCTTAAACAGTATTTATACCTCGAAGGCACAAGACATAAGTTGATGTACAGTACAGGCCAAAAGTTTGGACACACCATCTGAAAACACTGACTCACTGAAGGTATCAAAACTATGAATGAACACGTAGAATTATGTACTTAACAAAAAAAAGTGTGAAATACCTGTAACTGAAAACATGTCTTATATTCTAGTTTCTTCAAATTAGCAACCCTTTGCTCTGCTTACTGCTTTGCACATTCTTGGCATTCTCTTGATGAGCTTCAAGAGGTAGTCACCTGAGATGGTTTTCACTTCACAGGTGTGCCTTGTCAGGGTTAATTAGTGGAATTTCTTGCCTTATCAATGGGGTTGGGGCCATCAGTTGTGTTGGGCAGAAGTCAGGTTGATACACAGCCGACAGCCCTATTGGACAACTGTTTGATACATACATAATTCCACATGTGTTCATTCATAGTTTTGATGCCTTCAGTGAGAATCAACAATGTAAATAGTCATGAAAATAAAAGAAACGCATTCAATGAGAAGGTCTGTCCAAACTTTTGGCCTGTAATGTATAAAAGTGATGGTTGCAGAGGTTGATACCAATAGCAGTCATTTCAATTTTATCTATTGTTTACTAAATGAGAAAACATGCAATTTTATTCGAGCAGAAATCGTAGGTATTGGTCTGTGACAAGTTTTGAGAAGGCGGTATCATTTTGGGTCTGGCGTGCTGTTTTTGTCATTTTACGTTTTGTTAAGAGCTGTGAGTGAGTAGTTTTGAAAAGGTGCCCTGACATTAGCAGCAACACTTGTGTCGCGCCTGTGTCTGGCGTAAGATAGAGCCCTATGTCCATGTCCACCCCCAGAATGCATTGTGAGCGCTCTCTGTTCTCTGGGACACACTGAGATGCTGATCGAGTCCCAAAGGGGTTCGTTGGCTTGTTGGATATTGTTTTTATTACGCCTCATCTGGTGTATAGCCAGTCCCCGAGGACACACTCTGCGTGTTGCATCCATATCCTCAACAAGGAACATTGAGAATTATCACTAGCAACATGGTGCTTCTCGAGACTGGCTGAACATACTCATGGTAATCACAACAAGGGTTTAGAAGGGCCTTTTAATTCACAGTCATTTGGCTATGATTCCAAACCTTGTTCATCACAGAGAACATTATGAATCAAACTCAATGACAAAGAGAATGAAGTAAAATAACTGAGCAAGTAGGACTCTGAACCAGAGGAGGGGAGCCCTGCATGTTTTAGATGTTGCTCTTCTTTAACATACTAGATTTAAATAATATTATCAAGAATCCAACTTATTTTCATGCCTTGACATGATATGATCTTTTAAATCAGGGGTGCTGAAGTAGAGAGACATTTGACTTAAAACATGCAGCACCACGCTGGTTTGGGAGCTGGATTTCCTACCTCTGTTTCAGAGGTTTCTCCATAAAGGGTTGATGGAAAAACTGCAAAGACCAGCATGCTTTTGTCAGCTTCAAGGCCTGCTGTGTACAATTTAGTGTCCCTTCAGCGTCTGTAATGCATGTTTTGTTTCAAATAATGTTCAATGGTTAATAATGCTATTTATTTCAGAAAAAGGTACCACTGTGTGCTAAAATGAAAAAAAAAAAATCCTGCTTTCTCAGTCCCAGCAGTACCCATAGCAACTGAGCATGAGCATGTACTGTTTTGTCTCACCACTCAATCTATAGGAAAATCTTAATGGCTGCCCAATTTCTCATGAAAAACAAAAATGCGATGCACATAAATACCACTGACAATCTAGTTTGTAACGTGCCTTTTATCACTGTAACATAGGCATGGATGCAAGAACCACAAGTTACTCAGATTTATCAGCTGATCATGAAAGAAACCACACATAGATATTTGATGTGAGAGGAAAAGAGAATGGATCTGCAGTTAAACTCAAATAAACTCATGACTGTGGGCAAAATCATCTGTTTATGAAACAAAGCTTGTACTCAAAACACATTTATCTGTAAAAAGGTAAAAATGGCTGAATTTACCCACCCATCCACACACGCACGCAGGCACACGCACACACACACACATGCGAACATAGGCGCACAGGCACGCACGCACACACACACACACAAAAACATGCATACATATACGCGCACTCACACACACACGCGCACACACACGCAAACATGCGTACATACATGCCTGCCCACACACACACAACACACACCCACGTGCGCACGCGTACATAAGCGCGAGCACACACACAAGTGCGCACACACACACACACATGCGTACATAAGCGAGCACTTACACACACACACACGCATGGACGAACCCACACACAAACATTCACACACACACACGTACGTATGCACACATACTCACATACACACAAAAACGCATGCACGCGCATACACACACTTGCACACATATAAACACAAGAAAACACACATGGACATGCACACACACACACACACACATGCACGTATAAACACGCACACACACACACAAATATGCGCACATACGCGCGCGCACACACACACACACACACACACACACACAAGTTTGCGTAGCTATCTACAGCCTAACCCTAACCCTCACACCCTGACCCTAATCTTAATTAACCATGACGCAGAAATGACATTTTGCCATACTAGGACCAGGGTTTGGCCCCCATAAGTACTACTGGTCTCAACAATGTCAGTGTTTATGTAGGGAAACATATCACGCAAACACATATAAAAATGCACCCACACACACACACGCATGAGCACACACATGCTACCACACGCAGACATGTTCACGCACATACAAACACAAACGTACACACAGACATGCACACAGACACGTGCATACACACACAGAGACGCAAACACACACACAAACGCAAGAACACAAACACGCAAACACCCACGCGTGCACACACACAGACTCACATGTACGTGCATGCACATGCACACACGCATGCTCACGCACACAAAAATGCATGCAAGCACACTCACACACATACGCACACACACATGCACGCAAACACACTCGCACGTATACACACACACACGTGCACACACGCCACAAACACAAGCTAACACATGCACACACACATGCACTCACACACACCCACGTATGGATGCACACACACACATGCATGCACATTCATACACACACACACACACACACACAAAAACACAAATACTCATACACTCTCTTAAACACACTCAAAAACTCTTTTTTCCCTCACAAACAAATAGAAATACACACCAACACTCATACACTCAGTCTGACACACACAAACCTCCATCCAAAGACATACTCGCCTATGCACAGGCTTACGCATGAACACTAACACCAACATGCATGCACTCTCCATCTTTTTGTCTCTCACTTTCTTAGACTTACACACATAAACATCCCCCCAAATAGATAGCCACACATGTAAACACACACACACACATACACACACACACACACCCTTCAGTTGTTGCATCAATGCACCTTCTGTAATTGGAATATCTGCTTCATTACCCAAATCGCACCTTAATATGCTTCATGAAGCAGGCTCAGGCTAATGGTGCACTAGGCAGCAATTAGAGCCAATTAGCTTGTTAATCAACATCTCAGCCAATTAGATGCCAGACTTTCCCTTGATCAGCATGAGTGTCAGGGAGCCACAGACTGGGAGGCAAGGAGAACACAAACAGATGACTTCTGCAGTACTCTGTATCTTCTGATTTTCAATCGCTACAGCAGAATACATCGAATTACTGAATAACTTCACAGTTTCCTTCCTGTTCCTAACCCTTGACCTGTTTGAAGTCAGGCCTCCAGTACAGAGGCTTGCGATAGTTTTCCTATGAGCCACATTTCCACTGACACCTGCCCTGCACACTCCTGCACTTAAGTTTCCCCAAACACTATTTCCTCAGGCCTTTGCATGATTGAGGTCATACGTTTCAATGGCTCATGCAGTTGAAAGGTGAGACATGCATGAACTTCAGTCATTTATGACCTGTGAAGTAGTCATCGCAGAATTTTGAAGTAAATCCGTTTTCCGCGGATTCGCAGCATAGTAGAGGGGACTGTCATTTTGTCACCTCAACCCAACCGCATGGTTACCTTCCTGTTGGTATTGATGATGATCAAATGTCAAAGGTCAGTGAGGACCTCATGGTCTTCTGTGCGGTGAGAGTGTACCATCCACAGCCCGCTGCCTACCTCGAAAATGACACATACAGCACATGGACATCCCGAGGACCACTGCCTTAGCTGCCCACTGCTCAGGGGCGGAGCCATTGGCACGTGTATACGGCACTGTCAAGAGAGACAGCACAGAAACAAAACTGGTGCAGTGGAGTCCTTATGAAATGGCGATAATCAGTGGTTTTGATGCCAGAGAAACCGCTCCAATCTCTCCTCACTCCCCTCGAGCGATTTCTCCCCGTACTCCAATGGTTACTTAAGGATTATCTGACCGGTGCTGTTGTCAGTACTCTAGACAATAATTGAATCCAGCTTGATCATGTGTAAAAATGGAAATAAAAAATAATAGTCATAGTTATTTTTTATAATTTTATAAATGTCTTACCTATTTATATCTGTCTCAATTCCATATTAAAGCAATATTCTCTTTCAAAAAATGCATTTGTAATTCCAAACTTAGGAATGGTACTTGAGTAATGGCACTAACGACGTATGTAAATACAGAGATAACGTCAGGCATTACACAACTGAAAGATCCAGTAAATACAGAAATAATGGAACTATAGCACATTCCAGAGATGCAGTTAACAATGAGATAACAGGTATAGTGCATTCTAAGGACCCATAAAACAGTGAGATAACAAGTTTGGCAGTCTGGAGTTGGCAGGATTTGTTGTGTAGTGAACAAGCGTTGAGCAATAGCATGCCGTGGTCACTTCCTCACATATGCAAGCATACATCATTCACATTCCTTTCGAAGCACAGTCATTATGGAAATGGCTAACCAGAATAACTTTATTGTGGGCATTAAGTTTTTTTATATATTATTTTACCGAGTACACAGGATAAATGAGTTGGTATATTCGACTGATTTAACTGCGTTTGATGAAATAGGACTCTTACATCTGAGTGGTTCTGAGACACAGAAACTATCAATTCAAACCAAGTCATTTTCTATGATTTGGTGTACTATGAGGTCTCCAGTACTTAGGTAATGCCAGAATAAAAACTTTCGAATATAACAAGGGCCCACTGTCGAGTCTCAGCTGGTCTGGCCCCCTGAAGGGATGCAGTCCCAGCTCCTCTTACTGACCCACTGAGCCCTGCAGCTTGCACCGTTTCAAAGCTTTCTGACATGTCCTCAGGCTAAGGACTGCAGCTCCTCCTCAGCAGAGTCCAGCACCGTTAGATGGTTTGGGGCCTGAATTGCAAAGGGATTTTTTTTCCTTTGGTTGTAATGAAACTCTCATGTCCTCAGTCAGGTAGTGAGTCATGGGGAATTAATAAACCAACACTGCCTCTCTGTGGACATGTGCAGTTATTACATGATATGAAGCATAGAGTTTCATATTGCAAAATTATGCAGTTTTCTTCTTAAACACTTATTCAGCACATATCCATATCCAAAGCAATGAGTACAGCTTTATTGTTTTTACTGAAAGACGAAAACAAACACAAAAAAAACTATTTTAAATGGAGCGTATCATTGGTCATAATAATAAAGGTATTTATAATAACAATAATAACAGTGATAACAATTATAATACTAATGACAACCATTTTGATTAAAATCATAACAGAGCAAAAAAACGAATGAAGTTCTGTTGTATGGAGAGTCCTGACAGAGCTTAAACGCAGTTCATTCTATGGCAGACGTATTGAGTTGAGAGGTCAGGGGGCGACGAGTTTCATTGGCAGTAAGGAGAGATGAAAGTAAGGATGCGTCATTGAGTGTGCATATAGTGGTTTGTGTTATATTTATAAATTGTATCCAGTATCTGTGTTATCAATCTATTTGGTTGCTCAGTAATGCTAATTGTCTTTGTGCAGAGATGGACTCAGATAGTGGTAGGTGCCATTGGGATGCAGAAAATTTGTTTGTCCTTCCAGTTTGAGAGAATTGTCTTCTTACGGATTGTCAAGGCAGCCAAAATGGTTTGTTCATATTTCAGTGGCGGTTCAAGTAATGAGAGATCTCACAGCAGACAGACAGATGGACGGATGACCCATGATTGATGCTGTGACCCATGATTGAGGATAATGCGTGTGTGATATTTGTCCAGAATGAGTACACCTTTAATTCTCAATACACAGCCAGACAACACAGATAGATATTAAGTGAAGGATTCAGGTTTATATCTTCATTCGGGGTAGATCTGTGACAACTCACAGAAGAAATACAACCTCAGATTTATCAGCCAAGTGCTAGAACAACAGTATATGGACCCAAAAATCAAAGAAATAACAAGACAGACCACAGTCAGGATATGCAATGGTCTGTGAGGGTTTTGTTCTACATTGGTTGACAGTACAGTAGTGTGAAAGCGGGCTGTCTGGAACTCACAGATTCACACACAGATACGTTGCAGCCACACACCCGAACGCACAACATTTACTTTCCTTTAAAAGCATTCTTTATAGAAAAATAATCTGAGTAAATATGGCGCAGGTCATTTTTCAGTCCTTGTTGCACAATAGTTATTGGAACTGAGGATAAATGATCTGGGCCTGTGTTCACAAAGCATCTTAGTGCTAAAAGTAGGTCCTAAGTGTCGGATTTAGGAGGAAATCCTAAAAAAATGGGTGCGTCAGTCGCAAATTTAGGACTCCTAATTATTTTTGCTAAGTGTTAATCACAAAGCATTTTAGGCCTAAAAGTAGCTCCTAAGTCTGGGAGAGCTTAAAAGTAGTCAAGACGACTCCTAACTCGCTAAAACCTATTCACAAAGAATCAGAAAATTGGCTGTTGCTGTTGAAAGACAGAATCACTTGGAAATTCTGAATGATGCGCAGTTGTTGAAAAGATATCGGATCGACCATGAAGGGGTTTTATTTGTAATTGACTTGGTGAGGGAGAGAATTACATCTCCAACCATGAGAAACAACCAACAACCCAATAAGCCCCGAAATAAAATGTTTGACAAAACGTTGTTACTTGGCCATCGGAAAAATGCAACTTTGCAATGCGGACAATTAGGGATTTCACAATCATCTGTCAGTCGCTCAATTCAACAAACAATCAATGCACTCTGTGGAACTCATATCATCGGACAGTTTATCTGGTTTCCAATGGACATTCACCAACAACACAGGATAAAACTTGAATTCATGCTCATCTCAGGTATGCCCGGTATGATCTGTGCTATTGACGGGACCCACAAATTATTTCTCCGACCCAAGATGAAGAGGTATTTGTAAATAGAAAAAAAGTTAATTCCATCAACACCCAGATAGTATTTGATGCCGAATAACATATTTTGGACATTGTTGCAAAATGGCCAGGATCCACGTACAACTCGCATTTTAATGGAAAGCAGCTTATGCCAATTATTTGACAGGCATTATGTGCCTGTGGGATGCCACTTGCTAGGGGACAGTGGCTTTGGAGCTGTACCTCCTGCTATGTATGAATTATTTTATTAGGCTATTGAGCGAGAGTTACATTTAATAGATCATCATAATAATACCAGCATATGTCATATTTTGTACGCATATTTAAATTGTAGGCTACACATTACAAACCAAGCTTAGTATGCTTTCCTGTTTGAACAATAGCCCGTTTATAGGCAGCAGTCTCGGACCTCATCTGTGATTGCAGCCCATACCACCGCTTCTCGCTGTCTGAGATGCCGGGGAAAGCTGCATTGATCTGTAGGCTGACACTATCCCTCGCATCCCACTTGGATTTGCTGTTCACCCCCGAGCCAAATTTCCCTTTAATGACATGCTTTCGCTCCAGCACCAACTCCAGCGGCAGTAACTGGTCGTGGCTGCAGTTCGGCTTTTGTGTCCTTTTTTAACTTTCATCCATGACTGTTTAGGGCAAACAAACTTGAACAGCCCGACATTTAAATGTTCACAACATATACCAGTTGCGTAATAAGTAGCTAATTATTGGGGCAAATGACCTGTTTTGTTATTGACTCGTTGTGTGCTATTGGTGTTTTAACACTCATCTTTTTCCTATGTATGTTTATTTGCCTAGAGCGTTATATGTGGGGACTGCGTATAGTGCATTTTCAGGAGTGCTCAAAATTTTATTATTTCATGGGACAAACTAGCCACTTGGACTATTTCATCATTTTTCCTCCATGGGTTGTATGTGGGATATTTTTTCAATGGGCCGCCCTGTCACCAAACATCCAATCACCGTGCTCATTGTCCCAAGGCTCATGCATGAGAATTGACATCAGCCACAGCAACAGAGATTACTCCCTCCTATCTCAGAGCTACTCCTATTCTAGGAGTTACCAGTTTTCTAAACTAAAAGTTGCTCTCAGCGGCTTAGTGAATAACTTTTAAGATTTTACTCCTACATGAAATGTTTTAGCGCGACTTAGGAAGTACTCCCAGTGGTAAAATAAGATGCTTTGTGAATATGGGCCCTGATGTATTAAACAGTTTTAACTTCATTCAGTTAAAGAAATAGGGCCAGTCTCTACAGAGACTCGCAAATCTGAGGAGTATCGAAACTCACTGGCTACCAGTGATGCTTACGCTTTCAGAGAAGTTACTTAATGTGTGTTTTCAATGAGGCCATGCCTGAGTAATATTTAAATGTATTGAATTAGATATAAAGTAGGCCAGCTGTTAAATCTCAGCAGGCCTGTCCTTCTAAAGGGGTGCAGTCCCAGCTCCACTCACTGAGCCATGAAGCCGAGCAGCTTACAGCATTTTGTGCTTTCTGGTGTGTTACCACCACTGGATTTCAAGACTGCCTCCCCCCTTCAACACACCAGTATCTCCAGACACTCCAGTCCTCACTGTGAGGTTGAATCCACTTGTTTGGCAGACATTGCCTCCCTGTGGATACTTGCAGTTACTGCATAAAATGCAGAAATACAGATTCATTGCATGAAAACATGCAACGTTCTCCCATTACATTATGCTTATATGCAACATCATACAAGCATAACCAGCGCTACATGAACAGCATACATTATTTAGATATATAGCATACATTTTTGCCGATTAATTTTTATTGAAGTACTCAAGAGTAGAACAAGTGTGCCCCAGAAAAGAAACCAAACCTCAGAGTTACATCCCCAGTGTCTGAACCATAATATATAAAGCTATAATACTGACCAAACAGTGCAGTAACAATGTAAGAACATTATGGAAACTTTTGCTGAAATATACTGTGATGCAGTTGAAATAAATTATATGAGTAAAGCATGGAAGAAATGTCCAAAAAAAGAAAAGAGTTCATACTTCTGTGAATTATTTTATTTTTGAAAAATAAGGTGGAATTATTTATTTTTAAAAAGTATGAGCATGACGTCATGTTTAGACCTGGACCTTAAGCTGAGCACTCTCATCACAGAGCAGGGAAAAAAAAGCCCAATTTTGATTTCCAAGTGTTTGTCTTTCCGAGCATTCCCCTGGTCAGAACTCACGTAAGTGTCTTCCTCTCCCTCCTTCTAATTAATCGTAAACACAAGCTAATGGTTCCATAAGGGTTAGCTGTTGTTCCAGAATGCACATGGGTGCACAGGTGGAAAAACAGCCGAAAGACATAGTGCCAGGGAGAATTAATTAATGATCTCAAGCCCATGGAGATCTGCGCCTGCCTCAGAAGAGAATGATGAAAGAGTGATTCATTTATTGGACAACCTTTAATTACAGAATTTAATAGCCCAAAATCCTGTGGGAATCTCCATGCAGAATTTCTAAATTATTTTGCCCCAGGAGAACAAGTCGAACTGAAAAAGTATTTTCCCCATACTATTTCCTCTGTTCTTGCATATTTATCACTCTTAATAGTTTCTTATCAATAAAACTCAATATAAACAATATATAATAAAAGACAAGGACACTGTGAGGAAATAAAAAAAAATACAATCATCTCATTTATTGAACAAAAAAGTTATCCAACACTTACTGTTCTATATCATCCAATAGAAGAAGTAATCGCTCCCTTAAACTTAACTAGTCACCTTTACTAGCAGCAACTGCAGTCAAATGCTTCTTATAACAGGAGATGCATCTGTCACATTGCTGTGGAGAAATTTTGGTCCACTCTTCTCTGCAGAATTGCATTGATGAATATGAACTGCTTGGTCTTGCCACAGCAGCTAAGTGGGGTACAAGTTAGGACAAGGACGAGGCCATTAATATCTTATTGTTTCTTTTGAGCCGTTCAGAGGTGGACTTGCTCTCGTACTATGGATAGCTGTCTTGTGCATAACCCATTCTGCCTACAGTGTGCACAAAGAATGCATTAGAATGCGTATATACATATACTTTTTATTGAACCCCGTGGAGTAATTTATCCTCTGCATTTGACCCATCCTATAGTTAGTAGCAGTGGGCAGCCACAGAGCAGCGCCTGGGGACCAACTCCAGTTCCTCAGTCAGGGGCACCGGCAGGAGTGTTCCAATAATCCATGTTTTTATGGGTGGGGGAAACCAGAGTACCCGAAGGAAACCCATGCGCACATGAAAACTCCACACTGAAAGGCCCAAGCTTAGATTCAAACTCATGATTTTCTTGCTGTGAGGCAGTAGCGCTAACCACTGTGCCACCTGGATAAGGTCTCTGGGCAGGCTCTTGTGTGTCTCCTACAAGACCTGGTCCAGACGGATGATGGTGTCCATGTAGGTGGTCACGCACACCTGATGATCATTACACACCCGGACATCCCGAGGTCTGGACGCAGCCCATATCTGAAGGTGGCCATGAGTGCAGGCTCATTCCAGCCGCTTGCTGTGGCCAGGGTCTGAAACATCAGGGCATTGTCCGCAGCTGATCGGAAACCCGGCCACAGGTCCAGCACCCAATCCCCAGCCCACTTCCCCAAGTGGTCAAACATCGCCCGGAACTGTTGGATGAAACTTTCGTAAGTGGTGAAGACAGCTTGGTCCCAGACAGTGGTGGCACAGGCCAGTGCTCTACCCGATAGGTGGGTGATGAACACAGCAATCCTCTCCGCATCACCAAGGGTGTAATGGCATGTAAAGTAGAGGGAGCACTGGAGAAGAAATCCTCGGCATGCAGCCGGAGAACCCTAGTAGCGGTTAGGCAGACGCACTGGGGACTCCACCCAGGGAGTGGCTGGGTGAGCCTGCATGCTTGCAGGAGAGACGAGAGCTGGTGCTGGTGGTGAAGTGCGGGAGATGGTGACATCACGGAAACCTCGGACAAAGTCCTCCAGTCTGGCTCTGCGTCGGGCAATCTCCCTCTGCTGCTCAGCCACCAGGCTTAACCCCTTTGTGCAGAAGCCAAATTTGGCTATTTATGGGTTACTCACTTTAATGCTGTATAATTCAAGATTTAAGCTTCATAAAGAGGAAAAATGTGGCTCAATTCAGAAAAGACACTTACGGCATTTAGAATTACATTGTATTTCAGTTTATTTTCATGTTTTTGGTTGAGAAAATGAGCTGCAAACATAAAAAATCTTCATGAGATTTCACCATTGAAATTGCAAAAAAAATAATTCTGAGAATTGAAAAACTGCTGGGGCTTAAAACTTTACATTTCTGGTATCATAAAGTAGAATTCATCTTCAACATTACATTCTAGATTACTTACATGCTATTATCCAAATTATACAGCTACCCAAGTGTCTCCCCAAAGTCTCAAAATTATGTACTGTCAAATCATAAAAAAAATCATGTATTTAACAAAAATAAATTTTAAGGTATGAAATTTAATATGAACAAATGATTTTCTGGTTGAGTTTAGAATGAATTTATCAATATCAGTGCAGCTGAATATCAGTGGTCACCAGTAACCTCTCCAAACACAGAACATGCCTTTTCTCCATATTAAGGTTTAGAGTTTTGTCAATTTTTCTTTTAAGTCCCCCAAGCTAGCACAAACACGCATTAAATTTTATAAACTGCTGATTAAACAGTCAGAACATTCACCCTGTAATGGAAGTTACCAGTTCCCAAACTCACAACCTCATTTCAACCATTATAAAGGAACAAGTACAACTCACTAACTCAGAAATATCTGAATTCTGAAATATGCCTTATTTTAACAGAACAGACATTCCACTTTCAGGGAACATCACGAATAATAAATTCCTCCCTAGATTCAACAGAATGGTGCAATGACCGTACCAGGTGGTCCACCTAAATGCATGGGCAGTTCACTTTTAAACAGGAAAAAACGTCGGCATTCGACTTTGTTGAGTACGGTATACATTCCAAAGCAGAAAGCAAAACTAGCAGCCTACCTTTTTTTCCACGAATCCCTCCTCCAGAGACAATGTATCCAGTAAAGGAACTCTCCGGTCCTGTTTCATTCGAAATAATTCCCATTGACCATGTCCTTATCTTATTTAAATCCTCTAAATATAACTGAACACTTCAAGGCCAGTTTTGCGCGTCTTTTTTCTATATATATATACAGATATATCGCGTCTGTTTCAGCCGCGTAATGTGCACAACGTAAACGGGATACAACCGAGCCTGCTGATACGCATAGGCTTGTATGCTCTGTGTTTGTCCAATCAATATATTTCACTTGCTGTAGAACGTTTAAGCACTCGGGAATTGGATAAGAAACGAGCCAATCAATACATTGTTACCGCGGAAGTTTCACGAGACTGTGAAGTCTAACTGTGCAGTTAGGCAGCAGAGCTTGAATGTATGATTGAGTGATTGGCTATCAACGCCAGTACTCGGGTGGATATAAGGAAGCGCTGGATTTGTCAATGAAGGAATGTACACGAAAATCCACGGTTGGGAACTACGCATTTTTTGCATTTGATAACTGTAATTGACAGTAGAATGTGAGAGAATCAATACCATGTCGAATTTTTTGCTTCAGAAAACAGATTTTTCTGAACCACTAATTGGAATGCCGTTGGCTCACTGTTGCTTAAGTGGTTGCTACATAGGAAACGATTTTTTCTGTCGCAAAAGATCATTTTTTAAAACTGCTGGATCGATGCTATGGGCAAGGATATTGACCACTTTGCACATCAGGCTTAGCTGAGGAGTTTAATTCATGCAACTCTCGAAAAATAGGGAGTGGAGTGAACTTCCCTATATTCAAAACCGCGTTAGAGGTCTGCTTGCTTGTGAATATTCAATAACTGATCCGGGGGTGCCATCTAGTGATCGAGTACAGTAACAGCGTGCTTAAATTTGCAGGTCTATCAACGCAGGCGCCTACATCTGCAGAAAGGGGTTAAGATGTCGGGACAGCTGGCAGAAAATTCTCCCTCATCTTCTGGCAGGGAGATCTTCGCTGAATCCATTCTCTTGGAGAAGTCCTCTGTAAGACTCTGTAAGACCCACTGAAGTGCACAGAGAAACAGGAATTGTGGAACTGGATTCAGATGCGAAGATGAATCAGGATCTTTTATTAAGCCGACGCTGCAAGGCAGCAAGGCATAAAAGGCAGAACATGAACCAACAAGGAAACAAGGTTCCTAAGTAATACTTATGTGCTGCACAGAGACAAAAGAGAGCACTTAAAAGAATTACAAATGAACGTGCTGTGAGGTTCGAAGGAAATATAATAATATGACAGCGCTTAAATAATAGGAACAGTGCTGAAGTATGGGTTTTCTATAAAAAACGAATACACAGTTACAAAGTCTATACAAGACTGGAGCTAAACAACAGGCTTACAAGGCTAACAAGACTTCACACCGAATGAGTGTGAAGCCCTAATTTATATATAACAAATTAATGATGCAGAGACAATGACTTACAGATGCGAATGGTTAAGTGGAGCGTGGAATGCGGGACAGGTCTTGCAGGACCGGAGATTGAGGGCGCTGGACGTTTGCCATTACAATAAGGAATTGTGTATTATGTTCCTCATAAGATTATATAGCTATCTAGCAAGCTAGCTAACATGATCTTATGAAAATTATCCCGAAAAAGCAATGAGATTTTGTTTTTGACCTGACTTTACAAGCAAGCTGTAACGAATATGAATTAATCTGATTTGTTTCGTGGTGCTTTCATATGGCTCAACTGCACTTATAGCTTTTTGGGACTACTGGATTACTTAGCTTGCTAGCTAGCTGAAGAGCAATCACTGTAACAGCTAGCTTGTGAAGTTAGGGTAAAAACCAGATCACATTATTACCTCGCCCAGGAAGAGGTCTGGAGGGTGAGGTACTGTTTTTGGCGGGATTTCTTTCTTTCTTTGTTAGCAATATTATGGCAAAAAGGCTCGACTAGTCTTCATGAAAATTTCAGGATAGGTAGGCATTAGTCAAGAATAAAAAAACAAAAAACAAAAAAAGACAATCATATCAACTTTTAACTGAATGCAGAATGTGCATCTTTCAATTCTGCTTACACTCATATGCTACAGGATAGGGTATCTCTGCTAGTTTTCCTAGCATTTGGGGTTTAAATGTCAGGGGGTCAACGTCATTGCTTAAATTAGCTTTGCTATTATAACTCAAAAACAGTTAGAGATAGGAGTTTATTATCGTCAACATATAGGAAGTCACATGTGGGCTTTGATTTGGCATTATAACCTTTGACCTTGAGTGACCTTGAAAGGTCAAACAGAAAGTCACGTTTTTAGTTGTACCCAAGACAGATCACACTGATAAGATCAAAGCGGGAGCTACAGCACTAAAATAAGAGCTAGCATGCAAGGTTTGTTTTGCCTGGGGAAGCTTTTTTCAAAATATTCTCCTAAACAAACATTTACAAGCTAGCTAGATGGAAATACGATGTCAACAGTAGCAAAATACAGAATTGCATGCATAGAGAATATCATATGGGCATCTTCATATCACACGCTGTGTCAGCCCAAGAGCTTTAGCCCGAGGGCTGATACTGGTCAAGGATTGATACACGTGTGATGTGAACATATGATGTTCTATTTATCATATACTGATTTTGACCATAGTTAACAATGCATTTTATCCAAAGCATTTATTGTCATCATTACATGCCAGTATCGCTAGTATTTGCTTTTAGTCAGCAGTGTTTTCAAGTCAATGAAATGGCTAATTAGCTAGCTAGTATGGAAACGCGATTTTCTCCATTAAGGTAGTAAATTTGCATTTCTATGATACCTTACTCGTGAAACATTTTATCACATCCCTTCGGATAAATATTGCTGCAAAATGCATCCTTACGCATGCAATAACAAATAATTCTGTATCAAATTTCTTTTCTATAACATGGTCGCGTTCAGAAATTTCAGCCACTGATGAATCCATGAGTCTCTCTGCTATGACAGCCTCCAATGCACGTGTGAGGCGAAGCATTGCCAATGACACTCATGACTGTCGCTGTGTGGCAATAGTTGATGCCACTGATACAAGATTTTGTAAATGACCAGTCCCATGCCTAATTACCTCAGCTGCAGAAACAGGCCAATAGTCCTTATGGTGGCGCTACAGCAAGCTTCTAAATTTCAAAATTTAGAAAATTCACAACAAATCAACCATATGTGCTACAGATTGCAACTTCCAACAAAATGTTGCCCCAACACTGAAGAAACTTTTGTACATTTAAACATATTGCAATTTATGAATTCAAAAACTGTAAAACTTATTAAACCTCCTTAGACAATTTTGGCTCAATTGAAACCAAACTTGCTACTGAGCATCTTCAGACTGTCCTACACAAATTCACACAGATTTTTGATTTATCGAATACTGAGCCTACAGTGCATCAAAATGTTTGACTGCAAATGGTATTGTAAACATATACTTGCAAGTTCTTGCTACATACATTTCAATGTTCATTAAAAAAATGACAAAATTTTTGAGTCATTGTAGACGATATTTGGAAAATATCTGAATTCTATCTCAAAAACTGAATTTTTTTTACAGCATTTTGAATTTCGCTCTCATGAGAACAATTGGAGTCAATGCAAAAATGGCATTTTTAAACATCAGTTTTCTCTTATGGAGCTGATAAATCATTGTTAAGAAAGAAATTATCAACATCTCCAAGGTGTCTAGATGCAATTTATGTATTTTCATATTTTCGTCTTAATAACTGAATTTTTGACAGCCGTTTGAAATCTGCCTTCACACGCTAACAGCTGCTGTCTTCCACACAGATGACTGGCTTAGTCAATTTGTAAAGCTACATGTGACAATTCCATATGGAATTTTGCCCGGTGGGCTGATATGGGTGATACGGTATTTTTGCCCGGAGGGCAGATACAGCCTTGTGCCTCGCACCCATATCACATGGGAAGATTCCCCATATTTGTACGCAACTATATTATAAATTGCAGTATAACGCAGTCATAATTAGCCATGAAATAACGTGCTTCAGGTGGAACTGCCAGTTATACTTTGTATGGGCTCCACCCTCTAACAGCTCCGCTAGTGCCAATCCCTTGCTGCGCATCAGCCCGCTTGAAGAAATTTGCATATCCATCCCCCTCCTAGCTATATAATGGTGAAACCCCTTTCATTTGACTCGTTAAATCTTCAGCCCCGAAGAAAAGAATGCAAGAAAATTGCTCACCATTGCCGTTTCGGTCTTGGAGCCCGGCGCAGACTGCAGCTCCAAAGCAGCAGTGTTTGGAAGATCGTCCACCGCCTCGGCAGTCCCGCCGAAGACCTGTGAGAGCTACCCAGGCAAGGTGCTTGACCTGCACCGCAAGTGTGTCATCTGCCTCAGCATGTCGTGCTTACCAAGTGCTGCAAAGCAGCCTCTGTGCTCAGTGTGTGCTGCGCTCCCCATGCTGATCCTGGAGAAAAGAGCGGCTCACTTCTCGACTAATGTGCCTCTAGACAGAACCATTAGTGAGATAGTTAGCGAGTCCTCTGACTCTGAGGATGGTGTATTGGGCCCGGGCAGACGCCCAGAGCCACTGCATGAGTGGGCGCCGCCGGAACTGTAAAAGGACTACTCAGCTGTCCTGGAACTGGCGCCATCCTGTTGGGCGTGCAGTTGTCTTCTATTCCCTCCAAGCCCGCGAGCGACCCCAACAAGCCGATGGAGTACGGCACATACAAGAAAGTGCGCCCGTCTGCACCTGTAGCATTGGCCCCATGTTATCCAGTTTTCCAAGACTTCGTACAGACCGTGTGTGCATCTCCGGCGAAAGTCACACTCCCAGCCGTGCGGTTCCTCCCCGGCACCACCCTGGCAGGCTGGATGACTGAGTTCCACGGCGGCGCACCGATGTTAGACCAGCTCAGGCTGGAGCCCACAGTCCGGTCCCAGCAACGACCCCTCCCACCCAGACGTGAGCAGGAGGCTAAGTTGGCGGACAAGATGTTTATCGGCAGTGCACAGTTAGCATCTGCCATGAATATCATTTGCTTGACAGGAAATGCTCTGGCAGAGCTATTGCTCCTCCAAGCCAGAGGCGTAGCCAGCAGGGGGGCCAAAACACGTCCCTTTATGACTGCAATTAGTAGTTATCAATCATTTTCCTTCATTGACGCGTTTTCCAATGATCGTAACTGGCAACCAAAGACACGGTTTCTCTCCATATGTGATCTAACAGCGATTAAATTATGGGCTAAATTCGGTGCTATTGGCAAACAAGAACAGAGAATTGGGTAGCACAAAACTTCGGTTTAAAACAATTATTAGTCCTGACCCGTTCTTAGTCTTTTTCATAATTAACAAAAAGTTCATTCCGAGAGCACTCCACACTGAACAGGTGCTGCTTGTTCTCCACGATTAGGTAATACAACAATCATTGTCGCCTTACCTAATTGGGGGAACACGCAGCACCGGTTAACTGTGGAGTGCTCTCGGCCTAATCCTCTGTTCTTGTTCCGCAACAGTAGTGAATTTAGTTAGAGTTAGAGCTCTAGGTGTTCTGTGTCAAACTATGCTATTTCAGCACAATTTCCTGTTTATTAGCAAATGGAAGTGTCTCCATTTAATGAAGGCTGTCGGGGGCAACACAAACATTCTGTTGCTGTTTCTCCTGGAATTTCCAGTGCTTCCCGCACTGGATATTCCGTACATCCATTTCAAAGACGGCCCCCCTTGGGCAGAGGTGGGGTTTCTCCCCACAACCCCAGCAGCGGACAGGGCCTGGATCAGCTTTCAGAATTTTATTATGAGCGTCCCTCGCTCTCAGGCGTGCCCACTGTCAGAAAGACCGCAAATGTGGGGATAGCTCTGTCGTTTACCCCCATGGCTTGACAGAACGTTAAGCCAGGGCTACTTACTACAATTTTCAATTATGCCTCCCCTTCCAGGGCATCCTCGAATCTTCCGGCGGGTCGCAATCGGTGGTCTTTTCACGGGAGATTCAGGACTTACTGCTGAAGGGCGCCATTGTGTGGGTACCAGTGTAAGACGCTCACAACGGTTTTTACTCCAAGTACTTCCTGGTTCCCAAGAAGTCAGGAGGGATGTGTCGCATACTGGATTTACAGTTATTCAACGGCTACTTGGCACTGAAGCCCTTCAAAATGCTGACACTCCAGCAGCTGTTGAAAGAAGTCCAGCCGGGCGACATGTGGCTATCAGGCGTCGCCATCAGAAACTCTTACGCTTTACCTTTCTGGGTTCTGTCTGTCAGTACTCCAGCTTGGCTTTTGGGCTTTCATTCTCGCCCAGATATTTCTTCAAGTGCGTGGACGTGGCCTTGGAACTGTTGCGGAGGGGGTGGATGCAAGTCCTACTCTACTTTGACGACTGGCTCCCTCTGGTTAACTCGCCAGTTGAAGCTATAGAACAAGCAAAGCACCTGATTCTCCACATATCGCAGCTGGGGTTTGCGATAAATTGGAAGAAGAGCATGGTGACACCACCGCTGACCGTGGCATACCTGGGACTCACCTTGGACGCGCCATCAGGGCATGCACGCCTGTCCAACGAACACTCCTTTGGGTCAGCCGGCGTGCTGGATTGAGGTCTTTAGTGATGCCTCCCTCCAAGGCTGGGGGGGTGTTTGTGCTAAGGCCAGTCAATCGGGGGCCAGTGGAACTGCGAGGAGCCCTGGCATGTAAATGCCTTGGAAATGGTCACAGTTTCAGGCAAGGATGCTTTGCGCCGTTGCGGGGAGACTGCTTCAGTGGAGTTAGATCCACCTCGAGTCCCTGAGGGCACGCCACATTTTGGGGGCCTTGAATCAGGGAGCAGACCTCATGTCACGGGTTGGGCCCATGCCGGGAGAGTGGTGTCTGCACCCTTGCATTTTTCAACAGGTGTGGGCCCAGTTTGGCTTTCCTGTAGCGGATCTCTTCACCTCCAAAGAGAACACTTTGTGCCCCCTTTAGTGTTCACTCAGAATGGAGGACGACCCTCCACTGGGTGTGCCCAGAAGGGTTGGCCTCAGGGAATGCTGTATGCGTTTCCCCCGACTTTGCTGATCCCTCCACTTCTGCTGAGAATCAGGAAGGAAGGTCGGATAGTAATATTGATAGCTCGCATCGCCACAACTAAGTCTGGTATGCGGAAGTTTTACGTCTAGCAGTGACGGACCCATGGCCCCTCCCCATGGTGGACTGGGCTATTTCGCGAGCAAAAGGAAAGGTCAAGGCCCCGCCCATCCTGGGTCAGCCTCTAATGGCTTGGCTCCTCAGAGGCAGCTGTTAGAGTGTGATCTTTCTGCAAATGTCATTGCTACCATCCAAGGGGCCAGGATGGCTTCCACGGTAGCGTCATATGCAACACGGTGGGAGCTTTTCTCTGGTTGGTGTAATTTCCTATCGCCATCATCTTGACTTTCCTGCAATCTCTTTTGTATTCTGGCAGGGCTGTGTCCACTGTGAGGGTGTATGCAGCTGCTTTCTCTGCATGTCATGAAGGACTACATCGGGCTCCTGTGTTCTCGAACTCCATTCTGCAGAATTTTTTAAAGGGCGCTCTGTGGCTGAGGCCACACCAGCGGGTCACTGTGCCGCAGTGGGATCTTCATATAGTCCTTGACGTTCTTTGTAAGCCACCATTTGAGCCATTAGACAATGTTTCCATGCGGCTTCTGTCCTTGAAGACAGCCCTACTGGAGGCTCTGTCTTCTGCAAAGAGAGTTAGTGATTTGTGTGCCTTGTCAGTAAAACCACAGTGTCTGGTTCTGAGTGCAGATAAGGCAATCCTGCTTCCTAATCTGGCTTTCATGCCTAAGAACATTACAAAATCAGTTCTAGAACAGTGGTCTTGGTGGCTTTTCATCCTCCACCTCATACTAGATAGCAGGCTACACTTGATTTGCCCAGTAAGGGCCTTGGCCTGCTATGTAAGCCGTACATTGGTAAGTCGTAAGATGGAGCAGCTGTTCATCTGTTATAGCTGATAGTTTATACACTCAACAAAAATATTAACACAACACTTTTGTTTTTGCTCCCATTTGTCATGAGATGGACTCAAAGATCTAAAATTCATTCCAGATACACAATATTACCATTTCTCTCAAACATTGCTCACAAATCTGTCTAAATGTGTGATAGTGAGCACTTTTGCTTTGCTGAGACAATCCATCCCACCTCACAGGTGTGCCACATCAAGATGCTCATCAGACACCATGATTAGTGCACAGGTGTACCTTATACTGCCCACAATAAAAGGCCACTCTGAAATGTGCAGTTTTGTCTCACAGCAAAATGCCACAGATGACGAAAGCATTGAGGGAGCGTGCAATTGGCATGCTGACAGCAGGAATGTCAACCAGATCTGTTGCTCGGGCATTGAATGTTCATTTCTCCACCATAAGCCGTTTCCAAAGGCGTTTCAGAGAATATGGCAGTACATCCAACCGGCTTCACAACCGCAGATCACTTGTAACCACACCAGCCCAGGACCTCCACATTCAGCAGGTTCACCTCCAAGATCGTCTGAGACCAGCTACTCAGACAGCTGCTGAAACAATTGGTTTGCATAACCAAAGAATTTCTGCACAAAATGTCAGAAACCGTCTCAGGGAAGTTCAACTGCATGCTCGTCGTCCTCATCGGGGTCTTAACCTTGTGGAAACATTTTTTATTGATTAATTTAATTATTATTAATTGCTTATCCTTGCTTGCTCATATTCTGTTTTAGTTCACAACTTCATAGGCCTAGAGTGTGTGTGTGCTTACATATTTCTGATTTAGCAGGGGCCTGCATAATTAAACTAGTGCGCCATAACAAGTAGCCTATCTAGAGTCATGAATCCTTGAATGTCTGTGCCAAGGGCAAGATGTCTTTCTCTTTCTCTAAGCTTATGTGTTTACAGAAAGCCCCGGAATCCATGGCAAGATAAGCTGGAGCCAGGGCTGATGAAGGAGACAGGTGCTCTCCTCCCTAACGGATGTGTACGTGCATGGGTAGACAGCTTGACGCATCACGTGAGAGGGCGAAGATTCCAGAAAAACTGTATGATGTGTAAATCAGCACGGGGGGAGGAGAACGCCATGGAGAATTCCTACAAATACCAGAACACTTTCTAACTCTTTATCCTCTGTCTTGACCTATACTTCTGTATGTGGGGATCCTTCTTTGCAAAGAAGTAAACAGACTTTGGTTTGGATATTAACTTCTCTGCCTCCGACTGATTTTTTCCTGAGTCGTCTTGAGTTTTCTCTCGTGAAGGTAAAACTTGGAATATAAAATCAAAATTCCTTTAACAACCTGACTCCAGATCGTCGCCATAACAGACTTGAGTGGGCAAATGTTCACATTCGATGGCATCTGGCACGTTGGAGAGGTGTTCTCTTCACGGAAGAATCTCGGTTTACATTGTTCAGGGCAGATGGCAGACAGCGTGCGTGGCGTCGTGTGGGTGAGCGCTTTGCTGATGTCAATGTTGAGGATCGAGTGGCCCATGGTGGTGGTGGGGTTATGGTATGGGCAGGCATCTGTTATGGACGAAGAACACAGGTGCATTTTATTGATTCCATTTTGAATGCACAGAGATACCGTGATGAGATCCTGAGGCCCATTGTTGTGCCATACATCCATGAACATCACCTCATGTTTCAGCAAGATAATGCACCGCCCCATGTTGCAAGGATGTGTGCACAATTCTTGGAAGCTGAAAATGTCCCAGTTCTTGCATGGCCAGCATACTCACCGGACATGTCACCCACTGATCATGTTTGGGATGTGCTTGACCAGCGTATACGACAGCGCGTACCAGTTCCCACTAATATCCAGCAACTTCGCACAGCCATTGAAGAGGAGTGGACCAACATTCCACAGGCCACAATTGACAATCTGATAAACTCTATGCGAAGAAGATGTGTTGCACTGCATGAGGTAAATGGTGGTCACACCAGATACTGACTGGTTCTGAGTCCCCAGACCCCCAATAAAGCAAAAACTGCACATTTCAGAGTGGCCGTTTATTGTGGGCAGTATAAGGTACACCTGTGCACTAATCATGGTGTCTGATGAGCATCTTGATATGGCACACCTGTGAGGTGGGATGGATTGTCTCAGCAAAGCAAAAGTGCTCACTATCACGCATTTAGACAGATTTGTGAACAATGCTTGAGAGAAATGGTAATATTGTGAATCTGGAATGAATTTTAGATCTTTGAGTCCATCTCATGACAAATGGGAGCAAAAACAAAAGTGTTGCGTTTATATTTTTGTTGAGTGTAGTTTGAGAAGCTGATTGGCTGGAGCGCTAATGAGGAAACTTATTATTTGATGTTTGTCCAGGATCAGTACACCTTTAATTTTCAATATACAGCCCAACAATGCAGATAGACATTAAGAAAAGAATTCAGGTTTATCTCCATTAAGGATAGATCTGGGATGCCCCACAATAGAAATACAACCACAGATTTACCAGCCCAGTGCCTTACCAATTGAATACGAACCAATAAAATCAAAGAAATAACAAGACGGACCACAGTCAGGATATCCAATGGTACTGTGAGGGTTTTGTCCTCGTACATTGGTTGACAACACTGCAATATGAGAGCATGCTATTAGTACCTTACTGATAAGCACACAGACACACTACACCCAAACGCAGGAAAGCAAAGTATTTACATTACTTTAAATGCACTGTGATTGCACTCAATTTTTACTGGAACTGACGATCAATGATCTGATGTATTCAACTGATTTATCTTTAAATAGCTTCCTTGGTGGAGATAATAATCTGTTGGCTGTCGAAATTGACAACTATGTCACTGACTTTGTTCCGTTAGCCGTCTGTCTGTCTGTTATTTACACACATTTTTGCCATTTATCTCCATTTTATTTTGATGAAACGTTGACACACGATAAAGGAATGTCCAAGACACAGACCTATTCTTTTTCTAGTTTATATGTCAAAGGTCAAGGTCACCAAAAACATGAAAATCACATTTTCGGCCATAACTTTGGAACTGATTATCATAGAGACTTCTAACTTGGCTCATATTGTCGGGTTCAAAGAGCTCTACAAAATGAGGTCAATGACTTTGACCTTTGGCCTTGACCTTGGATTTCCGCCTTGAGCTCATTTTGACCTTCAATTTTTTATTTTTCAAAAATTATATTATCCAGTTCTCCGAGGCCATTCATTTAAAGTTTTGAGGCCGAGGTCAAAGTATTAAGTAATTGACCACATTACAAAATTGACCCTAGTCTCGAGTCAGACACCAGACGATTGCGACAACAGTTCCGCGAGGCGGGAGTCATTTGTTAGTTAGTTAGCAACATTACGAAAAAAGTAATGGATGGATTTACACCAAATTGGTCTAACTAATATCCCATTAGATTTTGGGCTAGATCCGGAGGAGATTAAGCAGCTAGGGGGGACTACTGGTCCTTGGCGGAGGTATGCGCTCTCCGAGTGCTCTTGTTTGTTTATAGACATCAGAAAGGTCCCAAAAGAGCCACCCAAATCTGAGGAGTATCAGAAGTCACTGGCTACCAGAGATGTTTACACTTTCAGTGAAGTTGCTTAATATGTGTTTTCAATGAGGCCATGCCTGAGTAATATTTAAATTTGCTGAATGAGATATAAAGTAGGCCAGCTGTTAAATCTCTGCAGGCCTGTCCCTCTAAAGGGGTGCAGTCCCAGCTCCACTCACTGAGCCATGAAGCCGAGCAGCTTACAGCATTTTGTGCATTCTGGTGTGTCACCACTACTGGATTTCAGGACTGCATTTCCCCTTTGAGAGAGACACACCACCATCAGGCCTACAAAAGAAAATTGCCAAGCCGCAAAAAAAGTTTCTCAGATGTCTACCTTTTCAAATAACCAGCAACATGAAATCGAAAACATGGCACTTTCCCGCAAAACATCACACCACAACACTTAAAATTTTCACATCACATCACATTTTCATCAGAACTAGAATATAAATCACACGGCCTGTAACAAACCCAGAGATGTGCATCGACTAGTGCGTGAGCAGTTAGTTTATCTCTGAGTTTGTTACCAGCCATGCCATTTATAGGAGTTTGGTTCTGATAAAAATGTTTTGACTTTAAAGTGTTGCAGTGCAAAGTTTTGCGGGAATGTGGCATGTTTTCAATTTCGTGTTGCTGGTATTTTGAGAAAGGTAGACATCTAACAAACTTTTGTTTTCTTTGGTAGGCCTGAACAGCTCACTATACTTCATAATTTTCCTCACTGTGTGGTTTTATCCAGTTGTTTTGCAAACATTACCTTCCTGTGGATACTTGCAGTTACTGCATAAAATGCAGAAATATAGATTTCGCATGCAAACATGCAATGTTCTCCCATTACATTATAATTATATACATACATCATAGAACCATAACCAGTGTTCCATGCATAGCTTGCATTATTTACATATATCCGTTTATTTTTGCCGATGGATTTTATTTAAGTACTCAAGAGTAGAACAAATGTGCCCCAGAAATGAAACCAAACCTCAGAGTTACGCCCCCAGTGTCTGAACCATAATAAACAGTATAAAGCTGTAACACTGACCAAACAGTGCAGTAAAAATGTAAGAACATTAGGGACACTGAAATATGCTGTGATGTAGTTGAAATACATTACACTATGAGTAAAGGATCAAAGAAATTTCCTCAAAAAGAAAAACTTTAATACCAATAAAATATAAAAACTCAGTTCTGCAGAGGCTCAAAAAACAAACCTTTAGTTAAAAGTCTGCATGACATCAAATACAATTGAGGCTAGAACTCTTCTGTTCCCTTTCAACTGATGTAAAGCCATTCACTTGACAAGAGGAAACCGCATTGCACAACTTGATACTTCCTGGCGCTCTTTTCCAGAGTGACAAAAAACACAACTCAATAAAAAGCTGAATTATATGTATTATTAAAAAAGTATGAGCATGATTTAATGTTTAGACCTGGACCTTAAGCTGAGCACTCTCATCACAGAGCAGGGACCCTGGGAAAAAAAACAAAGCCCAATTTTGATTTCTGAGTGTTTGTCTTTCCGAGCATTCCCCTGGTCAGGACTCACTCAAGTGTCTTTCTCTCACTCCTTCTAATTAATCGTAAACAAGAGCTAATGGTTCCATAAGGGTTAGCTGTTGTTCCAGAATGCACATGGGTGCACAGGTGGAATAACAGCCGAAAGACATAGTGCCAGGGAGAATTAATTAATAATCTCAAGCCCATGGAGATCTGCGCCTGCCTCAGAAGAGAATGATGAAAGAGTGATTAATTAATTGGATAACCTTTAATTACAGAATTTAATAGCCCAAATTCCAGTGGGAATCTCCATCTAGAATTTTAGAATTATTTTTCCACAGGAGATCAAGTCAAATTGAGAAAGTATATTCCCCATACTATTTCCTCTATTCTTGCATATTTATCACTCTAAAAAGTCTCTTAACTTTATACACAATATGATAATAGACAAGGACACTATAAGGGAATGAAAAAAAGGGAGTGAAAATTTTTTTAAAAAGCAATCATCTCATTTATTGAACAAAAGAGTTATCCATCACCTACTGTACTACAAAGTATATCACCCAAGAGGAGGTCATTGCCCCCTTAAACTCAACTGGTCGCCTTTACTAGCAGCAACTGCAGTCAAATGCTTCTGATAACAGGAGATTCATCTGTCACATTGCTGTGGAGAAATTTTGGTCCACTCTTCTCTGCAGAATTGCATTGATGAATATGAACTGCTTGGTCTAGCCACAACAGCTAAGTGGGGTACGAGTTAGGACAAGGACCAGGCAGTTTCTTATGAGCCATTCAGAGGTGGACTTGCTCTCGTACTATGGATCGCTGTCTTGTGCGTAACCCAAATGCGCATGATGTTCAGTTGAATAGCTGATTTCTGCCGCAGAGCAGAATTCATGATTCCATCTACTGTGGCAAGTTTCCCAGGCCCTGAAGCGGCAATGCATCTCCAAACTATCACACTACCACCACCACGTCTGACTGCTGGCATAAAATTCTCATTGCAGACCACTGTGCTAATTTATACAAAAGATAACAGGATGCCTGCTTTCAAGAAAGTTCCACTCTTGACTCAGTTCAAAGAACATTATGGTCATCAAGGTATTAATTGTAAAATTAGAGACAGAACTTTTTCCTTCCTCTTGGTCAGCGGTGGTTTTTTTGACCTCACAACTCTTCAAATGGATTTCATTTTAGCTCAGTCTGTTTTTTAGCCCAGTTTCAATTTAATGATGGATTTATGAAAATTACTTATGGGAGGTGAGTGAGGCCTACTGTTCCTTTGGGTGACACCCTACTACCCCACTTCCAGAAAAGTAGGCATGATGTGCAAATAATGTGTCAATAAAAAAATAGTGCTCTGAATGGGTATTTCATGCTCTTTGTGCTATTTCTTCTGTAGTTTATTTTTTATACAAATCAATACTCATTCCACATTTTCGCCTGTAGCATGTGCCAGAGATGTTTGGGTCTGTTTTGTCACTATGTTACATCACCGTTACCTTCAAATTAGTTGTTAGGGAACCTGAGGGCACCATTTTTCCCAATATTACTTCATATACGTCCTTAACTGCTAAAAGTCCAGGGTCACCATTGTATATTTTGCTCCTCCTAAAGCACACCGTATTTTCAATGGGAAACGGGTTTACAAAGCAGGTAGGCCATAGTCTAGCAGCTTCACTCTTCCGTTGGGATTTTGCGCTGTTGTAACAAGTGTGTTAATGGTTCCAACATACTAGAGAGTAACACAGGAGTGGATTTTCACACCTGTCCCATTCCACTCCCACACAAAAAACTCCTGTACCTTCCCAATCCCTTGATAGACCAGAAAAATTCTGGCAGTCCAGAAGAATTACTTCCGTTCCATCCTGTTCCTGTGGTATAAGTTTTCTTTGTTTGGGGGGGGGGGCTTGTAGGCTTTAGCTAATGTAATGATTTTGATTTTATGTACTCACCACCCTTTTCAATAAATTACTTTGTTTTCTACTGTACAATTTTATTATTTTTATTTTCAATATTTGGCCAGAATGTTGGCAGTAGGCTATGAAGAACACTGCTTCATTTGTGTTCATATGGCAGCCCAGATATATTTCCTGACTCCAAAGCCCAGGCATTCCTTCACTAGAGGACACAAAAACAAAAATAACTACATTGGCCAGAGTCATCACACTTTCTGAAATGAAGGTCAGCTGCTTCATCACTGTTTCTGCCTATTCTGAAGTGCCAGACTTGGTCACTTACAGTGAGAAAATACAGTACGTGCCATGGCGTCTGATGGCATTTGGGGAAGCACAAACCATTAATTAAAAATATTTGACTCCAAAAATCCTAAGGATCATCAGGTGTCGCCAGTTTTCCTTGTTAAGTTCAAATGAGCACTAATAGCCTCATTCTTGACCCGTTTTCAATCATTCATTTAAATTACCATTCCAGAAACTCGGAAGACTCTCAATATTATCAGGTGTGGTCAGTTTTCATTACTAACCCACACCTGTCAAATCTCACGCATTCAGCGTCAGTTTTAGTGGCATATTTATGTTCCTGCTGTAATCATGATTTATTCAATCAAGGTGTAAGTAATAGATTCTGGCACGGAATTGTCCTTGTGCATGGAGGTTTATCAGTTTTACGTGTGTTATAGTGGATTTCACCCCAAGTAATAGGAAACTGATTATGTCTCTGGACTTTTCACTTTTTTCTTTACTCAGGGGTAGGAAGCAATGGATGTGTTTCATGATTGTTTAAATTCTTTAAATTAAAGAAAATCATTTGAAATGTCTTTATGCAATTCCATTGGTTAGAATTCAACCATACCCACATTGTTATTTCATAGCTAATTCATCACAACTGAGTCTTGGAAACGAGTTCGGAGTTGAAGGCAAATGAGGTTATAAGAAAACTTTTAATAAAGGTGGACTAATTTAACAGCTTGCTTACTGATTATGTTATGGTGGTTAATCTGTATTATATTGCTATGTTTGCAATCATGTACATCGTTCCTCTTTAGATTATGAGAGGAATTAAGTTTGTAAGAGATTCTCAGGCGGGATTAAAGTCCTTGTGCATGGAGGTTTATCAGTTTCCCATGCATTTTGGTGGATTTCATCACTTGCAACACGGAAATCAATTATGACTCCAGACTTCTCACGCTTTTCTTTACTCAGGGGTTGAAAGCAATGGGATTGCATAAAAACGTTTCAAATTGTCTTATTTGATTTAAACAATTTGAACGATCGTGGAACACATGCATTGCGTTGATGGAATAATTGCTGACTATGGCTTGGGAACGTGAATATGCCACTAAATCTCATGCCAAATGCGTGAGACGTGGCATCTCAGTGTTATGCATCATCGATGTTGAGACCTTCAAAACCTTTGCTATTTAACGTTGAGGAACATTGTTTTTAAAGTATTCCACAATTATTTTACGCAGGTCTTCACAGGTTGGAGAGCCTCTGGCCATCTTTACTTCTGAGAGACTCAGCCTCTCTAAGACATTCCTTTTATAGCCAATCATGTTACACCCCTGATGCCAGTTAACTTACTTACTTGCTAAATATTCTTCTAGCTGATTCTCTTATATATTCAGGGCTTTTTCAGCCCTTTTTTGCCTGTGTCCCAACTTTTTTTGAGACCTGGTGCAGCCGGAAAATTAGAAATAAGCTCATTTTATGGTATAAAATGTAAAATGTCTTAGTTTCAACATTTGAAATGTTATCTATGTTCCATTGTAAATAACATAATAGCTCATGTGATCTGAATGTCATTGCATTTTGATTTTATTCACAATTTACACTTTGTACCAACTATTTCAGAATTGGGGTTGTAATTCTAAAATAAAAAAACAACAAAAGCGATAAATTCAAACATAAAATATACTCAGTTCATATGAAAACGCACCACTCACGAAATCTGGAATAGCTCCACGGATTGATATGTGAAGTATATACTTATGATGCATTTGAGATAATGAATGATTTAAGAAGACATGTACACATCATTCAATTTCATTCACGATAATGTTAATGCGCGAGAGAGGTTTAACTGGTGTAGGGGTCAAACAGGAAAGTCAATAACGGATGTGACCGCCATTTGCATTGACACATGCGGTGCATCGTTGTCGCATGGAGTTGATCAGTCTCTGGATAGTGTTCTGAGGGATAGCATTCCACTCCAGAACAAGGGCAACCTCAAGTTCTCGGATGTTGTCCATCTGGCGTCGAGGTGAAAGACGTTGTCCAATTTCATCCCATAAATGCTCGATAGGGGAGAGTTCGGGTGACAGAGCTGGCCACTGAAGCACGGGGATGTTCTGCTGTGCCATGTACTGCATGGACACCCTTGCAGTGTGTGCCCTAGCGTGGTCCTGTTGGAACGTGTGGACATCGTGGTGTTGGTTGAAGAACGGCACAACATGGTTCTGCAGCACCTGGTCCCGGTAGTAGACGCCGTTCACCCTTCCTCTGCAGATATGGAGAGGGGTTCTGTGATGGTAGCTTATTCCACCCCACACCATAACGCTGTCACCACCCCAACGGTCCGTTTGAACGACACAATCGGCGTTATAACGTTCACCACGTCTCCGCCAAACACGTATACGGCCATCTGCGTTCCTTAAGTGAAATCGTGACTCGTCAGAAAAGATGACACCGTGCCATTGTCGTATTCGCCAATTCTGGTGCCTGTTTGCCCACTGTAGACGCTGGTTTCGGTGACGAACCGTCAATATGGGGCCGAAATAAGGACGTCATGCACGCAAGCCTGCAGCTCACAGACGGTTCCGTACGGTGTTGGGGTGAATGAATCCACGTCCTCCTTGGAATTGAGCAGCCGTTTTTGTCGCTGTTAGTGTTCAGTCTCGGACATGATCCCGTACGATCTGACGGTCCTGACGTACCGTTGTCACACGTTGTTGACCCGGTCGAGGACAGTCCCGAGTGCTCACCATTTGCAGAACCTTTGATGGAGTCTTGCGATCGCTGAGTGTGCGCAGTGTAGTCGTCGGGCAATTTCCCTGGTGCTGGCGCCAATTTGAAGCATGCCTATGGTTCGTTCCCGTTCAGGGGCTGTAAGTTGCGGCATAGTGTCGACGTTTCACAAGTGTCAGTGAAGAAGTGAAATTTTATTCGGATTCACATGCTTTTAAAGGCAATGTGTGCACAAATTCAGAGTGAAATTCATTTTTCCCGTGGTGTGCGTGCAAGATGTTGCGCTTTTGCAAAAAATTGCCTAGCGTTACAGTTAACTTGAAATTCTCGCATTTCTTGCACCTGGCATGTCGGATGACGTCACTGTAGTGTTGTTGTTGTATAAAAATTATATTGAAGTTCATTTGAAGACTATGAGACTATGAAGGTTCACAGTGGCTCTATTGTGGTTTACTGGAGCCCCAGTGCCTTACAAATGGCTTAGCAATACTTTCCTGGCCAGTATAACTCATTAAAATTCTTTCAAATCTCTTCCAGAATTTCCTTAGATGGCGGCATTATGTGGGGCTTGTTGAGACCTTTCAGCCTATTTCACAGTGTTGTAGAGCTTGTACCTAAGTGTAGGTTCATGCTGGCAGACCTACATGTGCTTAGTTCAATTGAGTTGTTACATTAGATTGAGGAGGTAATTGAAACTACAATGTAAAACCAAGTGTTTAAGTTCTGAACATATGCTAAACACTTTTGCGTAACACTTTTTAAACAAGTTACAGTGTTTAGAATCAGTTTCAAAGAGTACTCAACAAATCTAAAAACCTTCATGCCAACACCCAATAAACATTAGAGTTTTGAATGAGAACACCTATTTACAAAATTAATCACTAGGCATTTAGCTTTTACACACTGGTGTACAGATAATAAACATGTCACATGTTCCATAGTTTTACAGTGTAGAAAACACAGGGGCAGTCGGTGTTGGAGAACATTTTTCATTCATGAAATTAAATAATCATTTGAAAGCAATAGTTTGCTTTTATGCAGGCTGTTTTAGTCTGTCATGAAATTTTACTTCTGAATAATGAAATGTGCCAAATTTACAAAAATACAATGAATCAGGAATGAGGCAAAGACATTTTTATGGCACTGTATGAGAAGCTCCATTTTCTGTGAGGCCAAAAAAGCAATTGCTGTAAAAAAAAAAAAAAAAAAAGAAAAGGAAAAAAAATGTAATGCACAAAGAGGAATTTGCATTGCATCCAGTTTACAATTTGCTGAGAACTGACTTCAAACAATATTAGTTATGCCAATGAGAACACTATTATGAAAAATTATGATATATGGAGAGATTGTAATCATGAAACTTCATTTGGGAACAAAATTATGGATTGTTCTGTTACTTGAATCTCTGGTAAAAGGTTTCAATGCAAACTGGCTTTTCATTAAAAAGTTATGGAATAATTATTGTACTGTCTCAGTACTGCTGGAATTGCACACCCTTTCTGAATTTCATTCTTCATTTTCTAACGAAGTCTAATAAACAAAATGTTTTTCATTACTTAATGAACTATTTGTCCCAGACTATTTTATTAAATCCCTCGAAGTATTCAATCTCAAAAGACTGAAGGAGAGCTTGTACAGGCTTGCCATATTAATTAGCCCTGTTTTATTAAAATACATAATTATACACAAGAGACCAAAATGTGCCAATTGTATGGAGTAAATACATGCCATCTTTCCAAAGGTCCAATTAGTATCTATCCACTATGAAAATAGAAGAAAAAAAAGAAGTGAGACAAGGCAACAGTTGAGTGTTAAATCCTGTGAGTAATTTAATGAACTTATCTGAGAGAGACACAGTGGCCTCAACTGACTGGCTGATTCCTTATTCCTTAAATCTAGCATCAGCCTTAATTTCAAAGATCTCATTTTGAAGTAGAAATGAGATAAATGGAGAGTGTCAAGGTTATCCAAAATGATTCAAAAATATTCTAAATGATTCTGAAAATTGTTACTGGGAAATTTGTCAGTAAATTCAAATGAATAGTTTCTTAATAAAAATACTGATGTGATTTCCATGGTATGTGGAACTAAGTCACATTCCTTCAATTTTTTTTTTCACTTATTCAACTAAAGGAGGCATGCTGAAATTCTCATTTCTTTTATGAACGAGCCAAAGGGCTGAAAAGTCCTTTAACTGTGATAGGAATACTGATTACCCTGAGGCAATCCACAGCAACATGCAAAAAGGATTGCATCTACGTGACCTTTTTCCATCCCCTCATTATTCCTCATGGCACAAACACTATACAGAAAGCAGGTTCTGAGGTATTTGGATGGTAACAATATTTTTTGGCACTGGACACTGATTTGAAATGAATTGCCATGTACTTCATGAGCGCACTATTAGCTCCCATTTAGAGTTTTTGCCAAGGTACTTATTTAACGTGTACTCAAGAATAAAATCACAATGAGGGTTCATCCAAATCAGAGGAACCATTAAGAAATGACAGTCCCCCCACTTTCGAGCGTATCAAAAAATATTGGATTGTTTGACATTACGTAAAATAAATTAACAATTTTTACAAGTTGGTCACATAATCCTTTGCATGCAATTACTGCTTGAAGTCTGCCATTTGACATCACCAGATGCGGGGTATCTTATTCATTAGTTATGCTGCCGTAGGCCAGTCTGCCAGCTCTTCCTTATGACACTCCAAGCAACCATTTCTTTCAATATTTCTGATCCAAACTGTGCCCGACTTCCCACTGACACTTCTCTGCGTACATGCATTTCGCGTGCATTCGCGTCTTTGCGTTGACTTTGAATGTAACCTGTCGTGCGAAATATTCGTTTTGCGTTCGGTGTGAAAGCGGCTTCAAGCTGCATTGCTCCAACTTTCATATCTTTAGCTGTGTAAACTTAATTACGCTTGCTCGCATTTAATCCATACAATGCAACTAATGGTTCTTAGAGGTTTGTCTTCTCCCTGTTCTTGTGCAGTGTTGCCACTGTGTCCTGTCTACTTGTCCTATTTTGTCCTGTCCATTCTTCAGTCTTCTTCTCTCCCTTCTTTCCTCATTTCATCAGGCCCAGAGGCTGTATTGTTCTACTACTTTTGGAGCCGAGTTTAGTGCAAAGTTCCTTCCGAGAGAGTTTTTCCTCGCCACTGTCACATTTTGGTTTGCTTGTTGGGAATTCAGGCCCTGTTCTGTTTATAGCTCATTGGGTCAATCTTGACGGTGAAAAGTAAGAAACAAATGAAATTGAATTGAATTGAATTGAATTGAATTGAGCATCATCCCTGGTGACGTGCTTATACTGCAGCCATCCTCAGTTCCTGTTTGGTTTAGGGACGTTTTGCCTTCAGTCTCCTCCTCAGCATGTAAAATGCGTGTTCAGTTGGATTCTCAGCCATTGATTGACTTGGCCAGCACGACCAAAATAACAAAAAAAGAATTATGCTGCTCAGTGTATATGCTTTTTTTTCCAAAATGACTGGTGCTGAATCCTTTTTCAGGCTATGGCTCCTCAAATGGACAGAATTCATTTGACAGTGGCGTGTGCCCCAGGCCTTGTGGTGAGCTTGTGTACCAAGTTTGATGTCAAGGGGTTGTGGATACATGGCAACTCTTCTTTGATTCTTACAGGCAGTTAATCAGCAATTACAGCAAATTAAGCAAAGTGTCAGGTGATAACTCGGCATATACTACTTAAGTTAACTCTTTACTTGAGGCCTTCAACAAAAGGCTGATGTGAAATCAGCAATCAACCAGCTCAGGTGAAAACCATCAAACGCAGCAGTAACAAACAGATGCAAAGACAGTTTGGCATCTAGGCTCTGACCCTGACACACCTTATGGTCTACGAAGCTCGAGGAGAAGGAAGCACTGAGTGTCTGAACATATACCCTCCTCCCCTAAGGAGGATCAGAGCCCACTGATGGATGCAGGGGTGTAGGTTTTAACCAGCAGCAGGCAAGTGTGAGGCAGCAGCAGAGAGCGGTGCAGTCCGGTAGCAGGCAGAGGCCTGTTATGCCGCTAAGGCAGGCCAGGAAAGCAGCTTATATGGCGTACCGGTCAGAGCGATGGAGCAGTGTCTGATATGCATGGGAGTGTTTATGGGACTGTGGCCATGACTGATGTCATCAACCAGACCTAACGCTCCAACCTGAACCGCATTTCTGTCATCCACCTCACATCTAAATCATCAATAGCAACAGTAACAAATATATGTAATAATAGTTTGGTGTCTAACCTCTAACCCTGACACTGCTGAGCCCAAACATAAGACAGTAGGGAGTGTTAGGGTATCCTCCCAAAGCAGCATGACCATATTGAAACCTCCCAAAACAGCTTAGCTACAGTCCCCCACACAAAATATCTTAACGATAGAGCCAGGCTTCCAAATGCCAGCCTTAGCCAACCTATGTGAGGCCCCAGGTGCCCTGAAACTCTACTATAAAGGAGTGCACTACGCAGTGAAGCGATCAACATGTGACAAAATGACCACCCACTAAGAAGCCATTCTGACAGGAATAGCCTCCAACCTCCACGGAGACAACTACCAAACAATAATTCCGCGGGGCACCTAATTTACTACGCAATAAACCTATAGCAGTAGCTGACAGATATAGACAGGTACTGGGACAGGAACTCATAAACCTTGAACCAGGCAAAGTTTCTTGGTGGAGAAAAGTAAAAGGGCATTGATAAACATGCAGCATTGATAAACATTGAAAGACTAGTGGCTAATTAATTTCAGTGTAGATATCGATCACTGATCTATATAGAATAACTGGATAGCTTATGATGTCATAATCATGACATCATGGAAGTAACCGTGCCGCCATATTGGTATGCTCAACATTAATCTCTCAGAACATTAATCACATTGAACATGTTGCAGCCAACAATATAATTAATTGAAAAGATATCTTTTCACAGACACAGAAAAGGCGCTATTTTATGTTTCCTCCTCAGATCCACCTGACTGTACGAAAAATGCCTCTGAGACCGCAGATTTAACTACAGTAGGCACCAGTTGTACCTCCCTTTAACGTTTTCAATGGACAAAATCAGCATTTGACAATGTAGAACTCACGCAGCTCGACCAACGACGGAGGAGCCAGGAGCGAAGGCTTACGCGTGTGGATTCTGGCTGTTATGAGGCAATGGAACATGTCAAATAAATCTTTCATGCCTGCGTCCTGAAGGATTCTGAGTAATTCTCCGTTCAAAAACAGGGCTATGCCGAAATCATGGAATGATCTACCCTAATGCCGCATTGCGAATAATCCAAGGTCTATGTTGGAGCACTCGCAGGAACTGAACAAAACATCAGATATATCAGTGATTAAGGCAAACAAAGCATAACAATGACAATGTTTACTCTCGTTTCTAATCTGACTCCATTTAAAATTTGAATTTTAATTTAGGGAGAACCTGCGTGGACATCAGATGATTACCCCCCGGACTCATAAATGCAAGCCTGCGTCACTAAAATATCTGCCCCCGGAGTATAGGTTCTTATGCCTTTATTATCCCACTATGTTAAGAACAGAGGGCAATAGGCACTTCTGGTCGCATGTCCATGTTATCTCCTGGCTTCCCTCTTACATTTCCCCCCTCTGATCCCAAGGGAGACACCTCAGATCATACTTCCGAGGGGTCATGGAGACAGAAGCTTAGGGGCACAGAGTTGGCCAGGAAGTTTGACAGATGTATTTAGCTGGAACCAGCAATTAAAATTCTTTACTGAGTTATTCTGGTGTATTTGAAAAAGACAGTAATATGGAAAATGTAAATGGTCCACAAAGTCCACTCCGATATCACAGGGTGGAGCAAAAAACCCCGCTAGTTAGGTAATAGTGGGGGAAAATTCTCCACCTATCCTCCGATTTTACTGGAGCGATAATGCCTTCCGCGATCTGTGACTGGGCAGTGGTGAACTGTGATTATTGCTGTCCCATGTTGTCCGAGTAGACCCGACGCAGCGAAGATTTCACTGTCCCGACGCTCAGCAGATATCTGCGCCGATCCGGTCCAGTGTCCCAGGGCCCCGATTGGCCGAAGTTGTTGTCCTTGGCCGGATTGCCACTTCCAAGATGGTTCAGCATCTGAAACAGACAGAGAGAGAGAGAACACGGCAGCATCAAAAGTTCATGGCAAGAGACTTATGAGACTCATGAGCCTAGAGACTGCAGTGTCTGCTTTAAGAAAGAAAGAAAGAAAAAAGAAAGAACAGACAATCACAAATATATACATACATACACCTACAACTAGAAATACTCCGTCTGGCATGAGTAAAAGATCCAGTAACCAATGTTTTGCAGACTAAGCCACATTCGATGGTACGGATCTGACTGGATGCTGGATGGCAGAGAAACGCCTGTGTTTCGGCTCAAGTCGCCTGTATGACCAGAAGATGGTTATAGTGGGGTTGTGAAAAACCAGTGGCCTTCTGATTTCAACCCATATTAGCTTAGGAATGGAAGTTAAGATTTTGGCTGAATTGGGGATGAAATTGAGTTAAAGAATAATGAGATTTGGAATTGCACCGATAAATTTACTCGACCGGTCAGAGGTTAATCACCGAGCGGTGGCTATAGCCATGCAGAGATGTTATGAGCGTGCACATCACTTCAACTAGGATTTTACTGGCTCCATTAAGAGCTTTCGAGTGTAAAAATGTCAATAGATGAAATGAATCAGACAGAAATATGATGATGAGAAAGTTGTCGGTGGCCTGGTGTGGGGTCCTGTCTGCCAGTTGTGATAGGCATACAGGACACGTAAGACATTATTATCCACAACCAGCCCATGGTGATAGAAGACCGTTCACTGGGGTGCTTCTCCTCTCCGGCGTCACCAACAGCAGCTGCAGCAGGTGTACAGGATTACTGGTACCCTTGATACACAAGAAGAAGCATGAGTTTAGTTGTCCCCACCCCACCCCTCTGAATAGTTTGCATTGGCTGCTATGGTACCACCTAAGCTTTCCTCGGATGGTGACGGATACCTCTTTCCTCGGATACCCCTTGCTGTTTCACTAAAACTAGAGGTCCCAGATCTGCAGGAGAGACCTCTGGATCAATTGGCAGCTCCATAATCCTCCCAGTCATCAATTCATATGGACAAAATAGGATAGAATATTCAGGACTGTGAGCAGTGCCTCTGTCCATTTGTTTTGGTGTTGTGCAACTTGCTTGGCAATCCCCTCCTTGATGATGTGATTAACCTGTTCTACCATCCCCGAGCTTTGAGGCCTATAGGGCACATGAAATGACTGTTTGATCCAAAGCATTTTACAAAGTAGTTGTGTTATTTTGCTGGTGAAATGGGACCCTTAGTCAGATTCAATTTGCACTGACACCACCCAGAGCGGAATGATTCGGGTCACCAGTACCCGCGTGACTGTAGTTGTAGTGTTGCAGTGTGTGGGTATCGCCTCAACCCACTTAGGAAATTTATCAATAATTACAATACAATAGCGACACCCCCCTCTAGCACTGGGAAGCGGACCAATGAAATCTAACTGAAGGGATTCCTATGGCCCCCTAGGTGGATCCGACCGACGCAGGTTTGTGCAGCCGGCTCTTCCCTGGTTTACAGAGGCGCTGACTACACAAGAACTACACCACTGCTCAACGTCAGCTAACATATGGGGCAAGAAATTGCTGGAGGGGATCTGCTGCTGAAATGGGCATAAGGCAGTTTCCAAGAGGGCCCAGTTATGTGGCCCTCTTCGTTATGAATGCTATTTGCTTCTCAAAACAGCAGATAACAAAGCCATATTTCCCCATAATGTCCATTCCCAAACCCGTGCCCTCTCCATTACCCGGCAGAAACCATAAGGGCACCTCAAGCACCGCAACCCCCAGATCTAGCCGGACAGGCCGGGTGCGAGTAGCCAACATGACAGTCTCGCCTATACCTCGATTTGTATAGTCTTATTTGTCAACGGTAATGGGTAACGTCTGTGCAGGAGCAAGAAGCACCAGTATCGATCAAAACATCAATTAATCAGCCTCCAATATTAGTCCTTATTTTAATACAATTAACACTCATGATAACACTTCCATCCGCAAGGGAGGCCATGCACCCCTATAGAGAATTTTCCCCGTTAGCCGCTAGCGCCGCCACGGCCACCTGAAGAGCATGATAAGGGTTACCATCGTTAGCGGGTTTCAAATTTTTCTCCCCCGAGGTTGGCTCACTGGCCTCCTGTTTCGCTTGTAAATCACAAGTGTAATCACAAGTACGCTATGGGGAGACTGCCGCGGAAGGCCCAGTGAATCCCGCAACACCCAACACTGATTTAAAGTGTGGTTCGTTCGATTGCAAAAAGGGCATTCCCACCGCACGCGATTTTCTGGCCCTTTAGCGCTAGCTCCACCTTTCCCTTCAGCTACCCAGTGGGTAGCAGCAATCGCGTGTAAATTGTTCTGCTCTGACAAACGGGCTTCGATTTTAGACGCCCATTCCACTAGTGCCCGGTGGGTATTTTCTGGTGGGTCGGTCCCATCAGCCAAAGCTTGCTGGATATGAGGGCCAGCATTGTTTTTCAGGAGTTGCAGTAACACTTCCTGATCACAAGTAGCGTTCTCGACCCCCGAGTGCTCCTTAAACATAACCCCCATTCGTTTAGCAAACGATTTGAAAGTCTCTTTCTGGGCCAGTTTAATGTTGAGTATTTTATGCCAAGGAGCATGTGTCGGTCCCCGGAAACGCAATAACGCCTCTTTTATTCGGTCATACACATCCCCGTCATTCTCGTCCTCCTCCTTAATGGTGATCGTTCCCGTTCTTAACTCGTCCGGCAATTGAGATCTTAACTCCTCGGGAATCGTGAGCAAGGCAATTTGCCACACGTCCCGTAATTCTAAATTGTAAACCGACACCTGCAGCATCAAATTATCCCTATAAGGCTGGAATGAGCCCCACCGTGGCATCAGCCCCACCATCTTCTTGTGCCTCGCACACTCCTCACACGTAAGAGGACGACTAATGACAGTGACCTCATCGTCGGCATTGGTGACCGTTTTTAAAACAGCGACTTTAAAAGAGTTACAAATTGCTGTACAGGTTTGCTGGCGCGTTGCCACTGGGCTACGCTGCCAGGGCTTTCCCGGCTCAATCAGGCGGTAATACGACCTAGTCCCAGTAGCTGGGGGAGGCTCTGTCGACCCACTCGGAGTCGCCAGAGCCTCTCTGGCCGAGGACGGTTTTCTATGAGACGAATTACAAACGGCGAGTATTTCCTTATCTCTCTCGTCCAAAGCTACAGCACTAGTATCAACGGATCCCGCTTGTCGGATAGCCGCCACGGGAAGCCCAACTTTACCGCAACAAGCTTCTAAAGCCCACGCATACACCTGACTTCTAGTGAGCTCCTGTTCAAGCTTGGCAATTCGCTTCTAAAAAGCAGCATACTGACTGGCCCAGTTCTGCTTATCAAAAGTGAAGGCCTCTACTTCAGCCCGCAACCGACGTAATTCATCCGATCGCGTCTTCTCCAACTCACGAGTGTTAGTTAAGACCCACTCGTACCAGCAAGTGAACTTTTATCGTTCCGACGCAAAAAATATGCCATTTCCGCCTATAATTTACGGAACTGGCGCTTTCCTAACAACTTTTGTCCCTCCGTTTCATACCAGTGGAGAAGCTGCTTATTACTCCACGAAAGCGATACACCATAATTATGAATTCGAATCAACAACTCCTTATAGTATAAGCCAAAGCCCATCACTTTTTGGTCCGCCCTCTGCTGCTCCTCGCTATCCATGTTTTCCCACTAATCTTATCCCACCAGATATCTACGGTCTCCTGTCTAGCACTGGCTATGTCGATCCGTTCTAACGATGTGTCTAGATGGGGTGTGTAGACCCTGTCCCTCAACACTAGAAAGTAGAAAACACTGCGGTACTCACTAAGGTAGCCGAATGCAGATGGTAGACTCAAAAAGCACAGACTGGAAGACGCATCCGAAGTACCTCACACGGCCAGGATCGCGTAGAATGATGACGTCACCACGTAGCACAGCGGGATATCACGTCGGGGTCACCACTGTACAACTCACGCAGCTCGACCAACGACGGAGGAGCCAGGAGCTAAGGCTTACGCGTCTGGATTCCGGCTGTTATGAGGCAATGGAACATGTTAATTAAATCTTTCATGCCTGTGTCCCGCCTTGGACCTGTCCTGAGCCTTACCTGAAGGATTCTCAGTAATTCTCCGTTCAAAAACGGGGCTATGCCGAAATCACGGAACGATCTAACCTAATGCCGCATTGCGAATAATCCAAGGTGCACGTTGGAACGCTCGCAGGAACTGAACAAAACATCAGATATATCAGTGATTAGGGCAAACGAAGTATAACGATTACAATGTTTACTCTCGTTTCAAATCTGACACCATTTGAAATTACAATTTATAATTTAGGAAGAACCTGTGTGGACCTCAGGTGATTACCCCCCCGGACTCAGAAATGCAAGCCTGCGTCACTAAAATATCTGCCCCTGGGTTTTGGCATTATTTGGCAGCTTGGGTTCGTCAGTAATACCAGAGGATTAGTCAGCCATCACTGCAACAGCATCTTTTGGCTTGAAATACAGCGAACCAAGATCTATCCATGCCCATGGGTTCCTGCAGGAAATTTTAACAGATAACCGACTTTTTGTCCATGGGTTTCCTTAAGGCTAAAATCCCAGATCCGGCAATACATACACCCTTTATGTAAGTAGGTCATGATTGTCTCTCCAACTTAATAAAACCGATTTTCATCCCAAAGCTGCTGATCAGTCAGTCTTTGGTTGAGCTTAACCCCTAAGTCTCTGGCGTAACGTAGCTAGAGAGAATGTACAAGGGTTAAGAGCCACTGAGACCACGCAAGTTTAAAGAAATAACAATAGTTTATTCACCAGGTAGGCAAGAGCTTAAATCTAACAAATCAACATTGCCCCAATTACAAGTTACACACAGTTTAGAAAATGAGAGAAAAGTCATATCTGGAGAAAAAGACAACATACAAATGGTCATGCAAAAAGTCAGAATTACGAAACTTCACGAAGATAGAAATACGCACGGACCTAAGTATGGGAAGTCGGGTACGAGCTTCCCTGACTAGGTCGTCTCTCTCAGATTTAAGGTTAGTGGCGCCTTTGATCAGGCCGCACAGATGGCCCAAATTGGAATTTAGACTCACCCCCCCTCGGAGGAAATAAGAAAACAATTATTATTCAAAGGAGAACATAAAAGTTTCTTAGATAAGTGCGAGGACCTTAGAGACAGACCTCAGGAGGGTCACAAAGCACTTTCTGCAAAGGGGGAGAGATGATTCTAAATACACCTCAAGAAATAACTCTGGTTCAGGACAAATTATTGCTGGGGAACAGAAACTGTTTTCTTAAAATATAGTGGATATGAAATGCATCTCATTCAACTCCTTGAATTTAGCTGAAGAGATGCATGCCAAACACAATTACATACAGAATAATGATGATGTAATTGTCATGAATTTCCTTCCCAACAGACCCATTCCCCATGAAATTCACATCACTATTACCCCGGATATAATACAGTAATCCAGTAACGGCACGAGGGCAGTTAAAACAGTGTAATAATGGGGTTTCTTTAAATTGAATCTCTTATCTCAGAACAGTTACAGTGATGAAAATAAAATGAAAGGGTGCAGTGACAGTGTGTCCAGAAGAGGTCACTATGGCACTAATCGGGCAGAGAGCACAGGTCACACCCAGCTGTGAGAGAAATTCCTTGCAGCAACCAAGCCAGGGTGTGCTCCCTTCTCCACCTTTGATGCGCTCAACACACAATCACCCATGCTTAAGTGTCCAGTCTCAGGCCCCCTTATCTCAATGGCGGAATTGGGAGGGTGCAGCTGTAGAGGATGTCTGGACCCTGATGACTTTACTACCCCACTGTTCCCAGCCATGCCTGACTGGAGACGATGCCAGCTGTGGAGGAAGTATCGGTTCTTATGCCTTTATTACCCCACTACGTTAAGAACATAGGGCAATAAGCACTTTTGGTCACATGTCCATGTTATCTCCTGGCTTCCCTCTTACAACAATAGGTACGACCAATGAGTGAGGGATCATAGGAAATCTATTCAGATTTTTCTTCATCCCGCCTGAGTGGGGCAGCGGTTCAACGAAATTAAAGTCAGATCGTTATTGACTGAAGAAGACAAGATGTCGATTTTGCACATATTTCTATGGCTGTTGGGCTTTAAAAACTTAATGAAACAATAAACTAGCCATAAACTAGCATCTTATCAGCCGTTGTCTTTATTTTACTGGCTTCAAGATGCAATCACGCTTCACTCGTATGTAAATGAACAGCTCATTGACTCCCTGGTTGCTCCAGCTCTTGCTACTGCGAGTGTCTCCACCACGGCTGAACGCGTCTCCTTGGCCTTCCCCACTGAAGCAGCAGCGTTCCGAGCTGAGGACTCCTGGATCCAGCAGGGAGCGAGACCCTGGGCCATTGTCAGCTCCACACCCAGCCCGGCTGAGCCCTGGGTCGGATCACGCGGTGGGAGGCGGTTGTCTCGTGTGCCGCCAGTCTGGGATCTGCAGCTGGCGAACAGGTTTTCCGTTCTCGCTGAGGAGGAAGTGACATCCCCTTCGTCCCCTGTAAGTCCAGCTGGTACTCGGCCGCTGTCAGTTTCGAGGAGAGGGGCAACCCGGCCCCGCAAGTCCAACCTTGCTGACGCGGCGCTGAGGAGTTCTTCGCCCAGCCCTGAAGTGGGGGTCCAGCGGCGGCGTTCGTTTATCCCTGATGCCATTGCCCTGCCGCAGCGTAACGTTACGACAGCACAATCACTCGCCCCGGGCTTGCCACCGCCTCGTCCCCTCCTGACCCCGACTACCTTACTGGTGGGTGATTCCATAATCCAAAACATTCGCTTTGTCAACATGGTGACCCGGTGCTTCCCTGGTGCTACCGTTCCGGAAATCCTGAGTAAACTACCTGGGCTACTCTCCTCACTCTTGGCTTCTGTTACTAGGATTATCGTTCATGTGGGGACTAATGATACCACTCGTCGGCAGTCAGAATGTACAAAAAACGATTTTAACCTCCTTTTTAACTTCTTAAAAAACTGTGGAAAGTCCGTTTTTATTTTTGGTCCCATCCCCACTATCAGTCGTGGCATTGACCCTTTTAGCCGACTACTTAGTCTGCATACTTGGTTTCAATTCGCCGCTAGATCTCATGATATGGGATATATTGACAATTTTAACTTATTTTGGAACTGTTCACCTTTTTTTAAATTGGACGGCATACATCCTAACAAATGGGGCAGCCAAACACTCTCGGCCAACATGCACTATGCAGTGCTGTCCTTCCCTCGGGACTGACCGTTAACTTCCTGTTCACACAAGCTGGACCTTCCTTCACCCTCTTCCTCGCCCGTGCGTGCCCGACTTACTGTCTCTCGTAGGAGCTCCCCCTAGTGTCCGGCTGTTGTTGAATTTTGTAGTGGACTTGGTCAATCTGTTGGCTTTTGCAGCGCTAGAAATTGTGTTTCATTTTTTGTGAGAAGTGGTATAACTGCACAGCCTATTGGGAAAGTCGCTCGCACACGCCTGCCACGGCAAAAATACAGACCCAGTGGTGTTTCTGTCAGTAACCTGACACAAGTGCATATTCAGTCGTCTGATGTTATTGTAACTGTCTCTCCTGTTATTTTTACTCCAGAAGCATTTCAATCTCGGAAATGTGGTGTTGGTATTCCGTGTCTTAATGTAAGGAGTTTGTTGTCGAAAATGGATTGTATTAGGGCTTTGGTCCTTCAAAACAATCCTGATATATTTCTTGCAACTGAATCCTGGTTGAATGCTTCTGTGTCAGACCTTGATACAGCATTAGCTGGTTAAAGTGTTTTTAGGTGTGACAGGAGTAAGAGAGGGGGAGGTGTAGTGATTTTTGTAAAATCTTCCCTCTCTGTCAATGTTTTATTATCCTCCTCTATGCCTGAACAGTTTGAGTGTCTTGTTCTTAAAATAGCTGTGGTTAGTGGAAGTATTATACTTGCAGGCATGTATCGCCCACCAAGCGCGCTTTCCTCTTCCATAATCAATCTCTCTAAAATCTTGTCTGCTTATGCACACACTGAATTAGTTTCAGGCGATTTCAATATCGACTGGCTATCGCCATCCTCAAACCATTTCAAAGAAGTCTGTGATGAACTGATTCTGTCACCGCTTATCTCAGAGCCTACGCGACCAAATTTTAAAGATTTATCCCGGTCAACTTTAATTGATCTAATTTTAACTAATAGACCGCACAAGTACGCTCTGAGCGGCGTCTTTCCCCTGGATGTGAGTGATCACTGCCCAGTAGCGTGTATTAGGGATATGAAAGTTTCAAAGACACCCCCATGTTTTATGGCTAAAAGAAATTTTAAACATTTCTGTGAACAGGCCTTCCTCCACGGTATTTTTTGGAGTGATTTAGGCTTTGCAAGTTTTATTCCAGACCCTGACCTAGCGTTAGATCATTTTACTTCTGTGTTTAATTGTATTGTTGATAAGCATGCTCCGATCAAGAGATTCCGAGTAAAAAATAGAAGAAATACTTGGTTTTCGGTTGCTTTATCCAATGTTCTTCGCGTAAGAGATGAAGCTTGGATTAAAGCTAGGGAAACTCAGACACTCACAGACTGGCAGGTTTTCCGAAAACTAAGAAATAAATGCTGCTTACTGATAAAAAAGGCAAAATCTGAATATTACATTACGTCTTTGGCTAAATGTCAAAGTAATCCGGCAAGATTTTGGAAAATTGTCAAGTCCCTGAATAATAGTCCTTCTTCTTCATTACCTCATTCTATCCACACGTATTCTGGTCCTATTACTGATAAGCACAAAATTTGTGACTTTTTTAATGAACATTTTACAGCGGCTGGAAACCAATTCGAGAATTTTAATAATCACTCCACTACAGGAGATTTGTCTGACCTTAGCCCTAGTGCATTTCCAAATTCCCAAAATCCTAGAGTATTGCTTTCTTTCAGGGAATTAAATCGTATAGATGTAAATAATTCCACTGGAGAGGATCACTTAGTCCCGAGTCTTTTGCGTCTTGCAGCCCCATTGATTGCACATTCAATAACTAATATTTTTAACTTATCATTATCGACCGAGTCCATTCCCAGTATTTGGAAAGCGGCTCATGTTTTTCCTTTATTTAAAGGGGGTGATCCCAGTTCAGTTAACTGCTATCGGCCCATCTCAAAATTGCCATGCCTGGCTAACATTTTAGAATCTCTTGTAAAACAACAACTTTGTAATTTCTTAACTTCCAACAACATTTTAACACCACAGCAATCTGGTTTCAGGCCTGGACATAGCACCATTACAGCAGCTTCATTATTTATAAATGATTTAATAACAGCTCTGGATAGTAAACGAAAATTTGTGGCCCTATTTATTGATTTAGCAAAAGCGTTTGACACAGTAGACCATAATATCTTATTAAATAAGTTGTCCTCCATTGGTCTTGGTTACAGAGCATGCTCATGGTTCCAGGACTACCTCTCAAATAGAACCCAAGCTATTATTTCTGGGGATGTGCGGTCTCAATTTTTAAAGGTGACAAAAGGTGTACCTCAAGGTTCCATTCTTGGTCCAATTTTATTCACAATTTTTATAAATGACATTGCTCGTAATGTAACAAATTGCAAGGTCACATTTTTACAATCTGCTTTTAACGTCATAGAGAATGCTCTAGCTGATCTTAAATTAGTTTTAAATACTGTTAAAACAAAGTTCATGATCTTTTCAGCACAGAATGCAATTATGTCAGGAGAGTCCATTTTCTCAGTGACTGGGGCTCAGATTGAGCAGGTTCAGTCTTACAAATATCTGGGTATCTGGTTGAATCATGACTTTTCTTTTAAGACGCATGTGTCCAACCTGTCCAAGAAACTTAGAATATAAATTGGGTTTCTTTACAGAAACAGGTCCTGTTTTTCTTTGGACAATAGGAAGAGGATTGTAGAGGCAACAATATTACCTATACTGGATTACGGAGATGTCCTTTACCGACATGCCTCTGTTGGTACGTTAAGATCCTTGGATGCAATATATCATGGCACGTTGCGCTCCATCACAGGCAATGGTTTCCGAACCCATCATTGTGTGTTATATAATTCTGTGGGATGGTTTTCCCTTCATTTAAGAAGGAAGCTACATTGTATTTTATTTATCTATAAAGCCTTGCTTGGCAAACTTCCCTCATATCTCACTAATCTCTTATCCTTCAAAATCAGAACTCAGTATACCAGATCAGGAGAATGGTATTTGTTGGAGGCTCCCAGGATTAGAACAAATTTGGGATGTACCTCTTTTAGTGCATTCGCTCCTTGTATGTGGATACATTGAAGCTAGACAGCCTAAATTAGTGTTGGATATATTGCTTTTGGAGGCCAGATGTATTTGCTTTTAATTGATGGTAGGATTTGCTCATTTATTTCACTCTGTCCTATGTTCTTATATGTTTATTTATTTATTTTATTGTATGATCATTTTTTAAAATAACTTTATTATGTTTTATTCCAGTTCAAAGCTTGTTATTCCCTAATCTGAAATTGTTCTGACTTGTGTGTATTTTATGTGTGCTATTTGTTTTTAACCTTTCATTGTAATTGTTTTACTGTAATCAGGGCTCCCCTGCAAAAGAGACCTCAGTCTCAGTGGGACTTCCCTGCAATAAAGGTTATTGATTGATTGATTGAAATCCCAACGGATGTCTTGTATTGTTTTTTTCTCTTCTGATGTCTCCAATCAATTGCTGCCGTGAAGTTAATTTTCCTACGAAGCGAGAGTGGGTTTGCTAATGTAAACTTTTCAAAGTCGCTAAATCAGCGTCCACATGAGAAGTGAAGTGAGCTGTCTGTCATGGAGATGTATGTAAAACTGTCTGCCATTCATTATAGAGTAGAGATGGGATTTATGGCTCTTTGAAGGGAGCCGGATCTTGAGGACTCGTTGCTTTCAAAGAGCCGTTCAAAAGACTGGCTCCTTGTTATATTTATTTATTCTCTAGAACAGGGGTTCCCAAACTTTTCCAAATCAGGGCCCACTTGAAAATCTAAAAAATGTCCGCGGCCCACCTTTGTCCTATAAACAGTACATTGACGAAATTATGCATTCTCAGAACACTTAACAGCAACAATAATTGTTGTTGTTGTTAAGAAAATAAATAAAATAAATAAAAAACAACAACAATAATTGTTGTTGCTGTTGTTTTTTTATTCATTTATTATTATTATTATTATTATAAAGATTCAGGATTGAAATAAAATCAGGGGGATAAAGGCAGGGGCGAAGCTAGAACCGGGAATTGGGGTGGCACAGACACGTCCCTTTATGACAATTAGGATAGTCCTGGCTAGTTCTCAATTATTTTTCTTTATTGACGCATTTTCCAATTATTATAATCGGCAACTGAAGACACGGTTTCTCATGCGATCTAACAGCGATGAAGTCATGGGGTAATTTCCGTAAAACTGAGAATTGGGGTGGACGTAACATCTGTTATAAAGAATTATAAGTCCTGACCTGTTCGCAGTCATTTTCATGATTAACAAAATGTTCACTCCGAGAGCGCTCCGCACTTAACAGGTGCTGCTTGTTCTCCCCGATAAGGTAAGACGACAATCATTCATCTGGACGCGTTTGCATAATTTAAATCAAAGTCAAATAGAGCCGCATGCTTTTTAACGCCAAGTGCCACTTTTTTCCCCACTCAATACCGAGAGTAATTTTGAATAACGTTGATTTAAATTAAGCAAACGTTTCCAGATGAATTATTGTCGTCTTACCTAATCGGGGAGAACAAGCAGCACCTGTTAAGTGCGGAACGCTCTCGGAGTGAACATTTTGTTAATCATGAAAATGACTGCGAACAGGTCAAGACTAATAATTCTTTAAAACAGATGTTACGTCCACCCCAATTCTCAGTTTTACGGTATTTACCCCATGACTTCATCGCTGTTAGATCGCATGAGAAACCGTGTCTTCAGTGGCCTATGACGATAATTGGAAAACGCGTCAATAAAGAAAAATAATTGAGAACTAGCCATTACTATCCTAATTGTCATAAAGGGACGTGTCTGTGCCACCCCAATTCCCGGTTCTAGCTTCGCCTCTGGATAAAGGAAGCCCAAACTTTTAATCTGAGGCGTACACACAAGACAGAATTAATTATCGAGCACAGTACGTGCTCCTCCGATTATGACCCCCGGTCATGATGACCAGAAAGCTACGTTCCGATCATAAACTACATAAGGTTCCTAAAATATTGTGAGGTCAATAACACTCAATAGGTTATTACTTCTAAATATTTTTTAAATCGTGCAACAAATATTTTACAATACAAATCATAAAAAATCATATTTGCAAAAATGAATCATATTTTTAATGACCTCTCACGGCCCACCTGTAGTACCACCACGGCCCACCAGGGGGCCGCGGCCCACACTTTGGGAATCACTGCTCTAGAAGTCAACCAGGGGTAACTCGTTTTTATCAAGGAAACAATCGCTGGTAGCAGTTATAAGTCAAGATTTAGATTAGAATATTTTAAACTTACACATCCCACCAATTTATACTCTGTTGGTGGGAATTATTCTGAAATATTGATTAGAATTTAATTTGGCTTAGGTTTTCATTGTAAACATTCCATAAGATGGTGCCATATCCCAATGCTTTGACAGTGAGATCACTATTTTGAGTTTTTCCGCACCTAAAAAACTTTGTGGCACAACAGAAACTACGCAGGCTACAGATAACTTCTGTGCAAAACAACTTTACTGTAAAATTTTCCCACACAAGGACATTTTAACAATACAGAGAAAAATGAAAAAATAATAAATAAGAATTTAAAATATGATTATAAACAATATAAATAAAACTAGATTAAAAATTAGGACATGATTAAAATGTGAATGCAAAATTGTACTACCCTACCTGGTGTTTGTACACCTGAACTATTTTACAGACTCGAATCCCCATCAGAACAGATACAGCGGCAAATGTCCTCAGTCCAGTCGGGTGGCGCTCACTAATATTCTCCTCCTCTAAGTTAGCTGCACATATATAGCTGCGTTCTCGTGAAGGGAGGGTGCTGTGGATAACTCAAACTCGGAGATGTCATTAGTCATTCACGTGAAGGCAGCGTGGACAACTCAGACTCATGGGGCACACAGATGACACATGAAGGCAGCGTAAGCATTTTGCATATAAGAATGGCTCCCAAACGAGCGGCTCGAAACTGTGAATCCGTTCTCATCATTCACTTAAAAGTGCCGATCAGAAGATTTGACTCGTTCGCGAACGTCACATCTCTATTATAGAGTGTGAATCACATTACCTACTTAAGTATGTCTAATGTTACATCCTTGTTGATAACCTGGCAAAAGTAATTAAGTGTCAACAGAATGTTAGCCTGTTTAGTGCTGGCTTAAATTAGCCTTAATAATTTGAGCAGTCAACACTTGGTTGTTACACAACAGTATTAGAGTGTGACATTGATTGATATTGCTAACTTCAGCTCAGTAATCTAGGTAGCTTGAGGCTAGCATGATGGATCACGTTAGGTAACATTAATTTGAAGTATTCTTAGGATAACCGTTAGCTGGGCTAAGGTTGACACATTATCTGCCGTTAAGGTTGATCGCCAGTGGGTTATAATAAGCAATATATTCCTCGAAAATGATTTATGTGTATCTGTCTTTCCTACAACCAGTGCATTGTCTTGCCACATCTCCCAAAAAATGTCACTCTGCATTGTAAAGCTGCACATCAACGCTTCTCTGTTACAGGTTACAATATAATGGTAGCTTACTACCAGGCACAGTAAAATGGCCACTCGACCACTTCCGCTTGCTTCACCCTCCTAACGCAGTTCTCTATCACGTCAACAATCCAGTTATTCTATATAGATCAGTGATATATGTTCAGAGCTGCAAAAGTAGTTGCACTCATGCTTAGCGCGTCTCAGGGATGGCTAACTCCACCTAGCAGAGAACTAGGGTCTCATTATTGTCTACAACAGGGCTATTCAACTTTATCCAGAAAGGGCCAGTGTGGATGCAGGCTTTCATTCCAACCAAGCACTTACACACCTGATACTACTAATAATGCTCTTTAACAAAAACTCTTGGGGTTGATTAGTGGTGTCAGGTGTGTGATCTGAGACATACTTTTACAGCATCTTTGATGATAAGCAGATGAACTCTCCAGAAGGAATGCACAGTAATTCTCTTCCAAATGTTAATAAGTTCCTCTCTGAGGATGGATGACAAATGTAGTCCCAATTTTCAAAGTAATGTTTTAATATTTGCCTGAAAAAACAAAGTAATGTAAAATCTCAATAACTGCACCAATTCATGAACACATTAAGGACATAAAGGACATTTAAAACAATTAAACGAAAATTAAAAACAAATGCTCTGACACCAGCTTCAACCTGCGGCCAGTCGCTACGGGGTCTATTCTCCCATAAGCGCGTAAGTCCTTTTTTACGCAATTCCAGTTAAACGCTTTTGAGTTATGCGTATTCTCCCCTACTCACTTCGATCACGCCCACAGCACTTAACTTCAGAATGTAGGCGGCCTTAAGAGAGGCAGACTCTGCACAAAGCTCATTGATTATGGCTATCAGGAAAACAAGGAACAAGGATTTTCTGATTAAACATGAAAATGCAGTTGTGGTCCATGGAAAACGCAAATCAGACTTTAAATTTGAATATCGTCGGCCTGCTGATAAAACCTCCTATCTCCAAACTGATAAGAAACAAAAACTCAAATTTCCACTATTCTTCCATGCAGAATTAAACATTTTTTTATTTTATATTATATTTATCAATTTATATATATATATATATATATTTTTTTTTTTTCTTTTTTCCTGTTAAGTTTATCATTTTGAAGATACGAGGTTTTATCTGCAGGCCGACGATATGCTGTAATAGCAGGTCTAGGTTTGTCTCTGCCAATTACAAGAAGTAATGCAAACATTTCTTTTTTATCTCTTACTCTAGCCACCATGGCATTAAAGCTATGCAAACAAACAAATTGCTGCGATAATGAATAAACAAATACAGAATTTACGGCTTCTCAGCCAGCGCAATCAGGGCATTGAAAATGTGTTCCTCCTACGCCAGCCGGTTTGTTCCGTGGAGGACAGGGAATAAGACGAATAAAGAGAACATTCTAGTCACACAAAAATAAAGACATTTTATATGATCTCATTTAGAAATTGAGAACTTGAAATCCCAAACACACAGGGTTGCTAACTTTCACGCATTCGGCCTGAGTGTGAGCGGTGTATTCACCTTCCCGTGCTGTAGGCTATATCAACAATGATTAAATCAGCGCGTTTGAAAGAGGTTCTCTGGCGGAATTGAAGCAGGGAGGTTTATCAGTTTCACATGCGTTACGGTGGATTTCACCTCTAGTAACATGTGAATCAATTATGACCCCGGAGTTCTCACGCTTTTCTTTACTCAGGGGTTGAAAGCAATGGAATTAAATCAACGTTTCAAATAGTCTTCGTTCATTTAAGCAATTTGAACGATCGTGAAACACATGCTTTGCATTGATTAAATAATTCCGCAAGCGGTCATCCCCTGCCCCAACAATCACGCAATTCCATATCCGTAGCCTATTATGTCCCATTTGCAACACATTCACTTGAACGTAGCACTTAATTGTAATTAGTTATCCCATTTACTGATAATGATTCTTCCCATGTCGGCTTTTCTTTATTGGCTGAAATTGATTAACAAATTGGCCGGGGTAGGGCTCAATTAAGAGTATATAGGGCAGATAGATTAGTTACTAGAACATGAAAACAATGGCGACGGCGAGTCGAAAACCAAATGTCATTGACGAAGAGTTAGAGGTATTGGTGAAATCAGTAGGAGGCACCACGAGGTGTTGTATGGCAAGGGTGCAGTGAAGGCTGATCCGAGGAAGAAAGCTGCGATTTGGTCGCAAATCGTTCTGGATGTGGCTTCGGTGGGGAGATGTAGGCGCAGTATCCCCGATTTAAAGCACAAATGGAGAGATCTGCCGGGCGCTGTAAAAGCCAGGCTCTCTGCACACTGGAGAAGTGTACACGCAAAAGGTGGAGGGCAACCATCATCCCTAGTGCATTTCACTGCACAGGAGGAGGGGATGTCATCCACTCTTTCTGCAGTTGAAGTGCATGGAGAAGAACTTGGAGCGTCAACGAACTGTGTCAGACACCTTGACACAGGCGCCTGTGATATGTATATGACATCACCAGCCACTCTCTGGAACGACCCAGATGCCAGGAGCGACAGCGCAGTTCTGACGTTGATGACCACGGGTATGTTTTGTGGATAATTGCTGCGGCTGGATAGTTGTTCATCCAGAAGTCGGCAAAGATAGATGATTGCCTCATGCATGGTCCAGACGAAAGCGCTGGATGCCCTCGATGTTTTTTAGTCCCAGGATGTCCAAACGAAGTCGATATATGCGTGGTCGTCTTCTAGCTCGGCGCGCTCCTCTTAACTCTTTCCCAATCACGCAAGAGCGCAAGCAAATGCAGGACTGGCATTTTGGTTTTAGATTTTGAGGGCATGGTAGAATGATGGTCTTATGTATTTTGCGTTTGTAATGGAACTGATTGGAGAAGAGGCTGATGCGTAATATCATGTGGTGATTTCATTTGATAAATTATTATGGCTTTGAGAAATGTAGTTTAGAAATAAGGAAGAACAATCGAACATTAAATCTCTCAACCTTTACCATATTAAATAAAATCAATGTTAAAATACGGCCTTTAAACGACATCAAATGCAATATTCCATTTCGCCTTATGTTGGCGCTTGACCTTAATACGTTGCTACACGCTTTTTTTGACTTACGCGGACGGGAGAATAGACCCCTTCATGAGCAGGACCCCCTGCCAGTCCTCTGGAAAGAAGCATGGCTTCCCAGGCAGAGTGCAGCTGCTGAGGGCCTCTGAGTCGCTCACAGCTAAGATGTTTGCTAGGACAGGCGCGGACTGGCCATCGGGAGCACTGGGACATTTCCCGGTGGCCTGACAGTAGCCATCCAGTCAACTTGATCTGAAATAGGCTTATAACCGAATTAGGAATGTATGACGGATCGCACAGAATCCAAGAATCAGGCGATCGCTGTAAAAATGAAACCATTACGGCAACCAACGCAAAAGGCAAAGCACTGGCCAGAAGCAGTGAAGGCTTTAAAAACTGCTGACATGTTCGCCAGTAAGGGAGCAGGTCAGTCAAAAATACTCGCTAAAACAGACACTCACCCATATTTGTTAGATTTCACTTAAAGAGGCAATCAATACCTTTTTAACTGACCAGCTGGTAGCGCTACTATGGTTATTATATTGTTGTAGCTAGCCAGCGAATACAGTCAGTCTGACAACATAAAGGCAATAACTATTCATATTTTGTGTCTGTCAATTGATACTCATGTAAAAAAAGTACATCTATCCAGTTGGGGTGACTGAATTGCTAGTGAGATAATGACGACCTGTTAACCTAATGAAAGAAAAAGCACGGCGACTGACTAGCGATTCAGTTATTGACCTGAATGAATATCAATGGATGGACAATGTTAACGCCCTTTTGTTGTTTGACCGAATCCGTTAGCTACAGCCATATAATAACTCTACCAGGTTACCAGTTGAAAAGTTATCTGTTGCCTCTTTAATAAGTTCCTCTAAGTGGAACCTGATTTTAAAAAATAAATAACCGGTGTTGGTTATTTTCAGCTACACTGAGAGTATGGCTTTCGAAGCTATCAATTACTTTACCCTAAAAGTAGTTTAATGACAGAAAAGCTATCCTAGGAAGAAATCTAGTTCTGTCGAGCTTCTTCGAAAAAGTAGTGCAAGTTACTGATTATAGTATTCATCAAACTGACAGTGTTGAAAGTTGACAGTGACGGCTGCTTTTGAGCTTATTATCAGTAGAACAACCAAAAAACAAATGCAACACATTGCACTGGACTACAGATGATGCTTTTTCATTATTTATTAATGATATAATATCTTTGTGTAACTACAGTATGCTTTAGTAGGTAGCATTTAGTAGGTATTATTTACCATTTGTGTGTGTGTGTGTGTGTGTATGTGTGTGGTTTTGATACTTTGGATATACTTGATGCTTGAAAATAAATATAGACATTTGAACATTTGAGCTAATAGTGTATCTCTCTGTAACTGTGTGAGTTTCTGAGAGTTCGCCCATAGCCATAGTATACATCGAAAACTCAGCAGGCTATTTAGATTTTTCCCAAAATTAGTTAGTTTGTTGCTCTCTAGCGCCTGTCTCTGGTCAGCCAGATGCATGTAGCAGCACAAACTAAATTGTGCTCTAACTGTGTGATCTTACTGTATGATGGCACTGGCAATGTATGTTGGCATTGCGTCTTGATAGCTGGCGAGTCAATGGGCGCATGTCACTCTGGTGGACGAAACAGTTTGGTTTTTCTCAATGTTGGAAAAAAATGTTGGTGCGACTAAAAAGAATGTGGATTCTATCCTGGCCTGCTTACAGTGGAGACCTAGCCGCCAATTAATACATGTATCACATAATGTACCACAAGATACAATAATGGAGACTCCAGGCTGTTGACCCACCTCATTATCATATTAAGCAAGAATTGAGAATATATTACGCCTTGAAAATGGCACCAAGATTGGGCCTCAGTTCCTAAATGATTGCTGATAGTTGCAAACAAGATTCTACAAACTCATACATCATATTCCTCCTGTTCTTTGAGAGAAAAACAGGACCTCATGTCACCTTTAAATGTGAGGCATGTAGGTCCTCCAGGTTTTTTCAAGTACATAGTATGGCCTATCTCCTTTAATTTCAATGCATGAGACCAATGAAAACATATTTCCTTGAAAAGTGACACCCGCCTCGGGCTCTGTTATACTCTAATAATGAGGTTCATGTTAATTAATGTCATCCCAGCGGGGCTGGCGCAAAAGGATTCAGCCTGATAAATACACCGATCTCAGCATCAAAGATTAGTTCATTGATTTGATGGCAAGGAAAAGGTAAGGGACTATATTTTTTTGTTTGACTTCACGGAAGGTATTACTTGCTTTTTGTCAAATAAATAAAAAATGTAGGAAAACATTTCACCTGAAAATCTCGGAATACTTCCAGCATCAGAGTGCTATTTGCCATATAATAAACTCCACTCAACATTTTTATAAATAATTTACTATTGGATGGATGACATGACTTTTCACAGAAATTTTTGAAAGTTAAATAAAGTTAAAAAAAGAAAAAGCCAGAACAATGAAGTATAAATCAGATTGAGCAAACTGTATTGATTGAACATTTCAAGACACTTCAATGGGTCAGCATGTGAAAACTCATAATTTCTTTAAGTGCAGCTTGCATAGATCTAGTAGAAGCAATGCCTCACTGTCTGAAATAAAAAGGTTCAACAAAAACAATTAATCCATTCACTTTGCCTTCGTTCTGGTTTTGGCTGGCTACTATTTAGTTTTTGGGCTCTAAATTAGTTGATCAGGTGCAGTCGCGGCGAATGGGGGAGCGCAGCGCCAACGGGGTGTATCCAGGCGTATTTTGCAATTTCGTGCCCGGCGCAAGTACTCCTCTGTCCTGCCTCTGGCCCTCCTGCCTGCGCAAGTGGCAAAGAGGGAGGAGAGAAGGCGTAAGTGGGTTTAACACAGCTGAGCCAAATCTTCACCAATCAAATGAGCTCCTCTCCTCACCTCAAAAGAAGACTCTGTCCTATATCTGCATTATGCGTTAATGTTGCATTTTACTTTGCTGCTTCAGGCATGTTTGCAGCAAAAAGTGGACCAACAGCTTATGGACTGCTTAGGTGTGTATTATAAAGACCTGCTGGTTCGTGTGCATAACTGTGGTGTGTCGTTAGCGTGGAGTAACAAACAGCTTCTGCACTGGAACATGGTGGAGGGGCAAAAGCTCCAGGCTAAACGGCCTTTTCGGAAATTGCCCATGGTAATGGTTTACTTATTGCGTTGGAATGACCATTGTTTGTTCGCGGAAATTGGGCGTGATAAGCCAGTTTCACACTGGACAGAAAACAAATTTTTCGCGCAACAGCAACATTCACATGCATTGTCTTTGCATTGACTTTGAATGTAATCTTTTGCGCAAAAAATTAGTTTCGCGTTCGGTGTTAAAGTGGCTTAGCACGCCCATAAAGCGTGAATTCGCGTCTTTGCATTCACTTTGAATGTAATCACTCGTGCAATAAATTCGTTTAGCGTGTGAAAGCAGCTGAAGGACACACACTCATACAGCCTACACACGCACTCACGCGCCCACATGCACACATCTCTCTCTCTCTCTCTGATCTGACATCAGGACAATCGATATAGATAATTTCATTTATGTGCTGATTCAGATAGTTACATAAAATAGCGCTTTCTGTAATTATTAATTACATTGAAATGTGCCTGACATTCCGAAAACCTGCCTGTGAGGTTTTGGTGATTGTACGCGCACTGTGCGCCGGTCAGCCAAATTACCACTGCACATAAAGTAAACCAGGTTGGAGCTGGCGAGCTCTCTGCGCACTTTCGGTGAAGCCTTTATCCACAAAATTGTCACTGCGCCATGATGAATATGTGATATCTTCCGCTACTACGCCGCCACACCCATCTCGGCGCACGTCCATCTACCAAATTGCCAAAGTGGCTGCGCACAGTGTTGCACCGCACAAAATTACCACTGCATAGGCTAGGCCACGCTGTGCCACTAATTAGAGCCCTTAGACTTCATTTAAATCCTTTGATGTGAAATGGAAGACCTGCCCATCACCATCACCATCACCATGTTCTGCACATGCACCCTTGTTCTCTCTCCACAGACAGGACTGAGGGGCAGATGGAGGTGCGTCAGGCATTCAAAGCAGCCAGTTTCATTGCCCTGAGTGTGGTGGGAATCCCAGGTAATCTGACAGCGCTCCTGCTCTTCTGCCAGTTATTAATTGCACGCCGGCACATGCCGCACAATGAGTTCATCCTCAGCCAGCTGGTCTTTGCCAACCTGGTGGTGACACTGTGCCGATGTATTCCTCAGGCTATGACTGCACTGGGCATAGACCTGCTCCTCAATGATCATGCCTGCAGGGCAATACTTTACGTCTACCGCGTTTGGCGTGGGATATCTATCGCCCTCACCTCCTTGTTGAGCTCCTACCAGTGTGTGGTCATTGCACCACCAACACCTGTTTGGACTTGGCTAAAACGCTGGGTCCCTGGGCACCTCCCCCACACCATCATCTTCCTCTATGGGCTCAACATGTTTATATATGTCTTCAGTGCCATCCCCTTTGCCAAGGCTTTTCCTGCAAACAGCACCATCCCTGACTTCAGTCTTAACCTGCAGTTCTGCATTGTGGTGTTCCCAGGCCACACATATTTCTTAGTTCAGGGTTTGGTAAGCATCATACGGGACTTCTTCTTTGTTGCACTGATGGCAGCAGCAGCTATGTATGTGATGCTGGTTCTGCATCGGCACCGTCAGCAGGTTCAGGGTCTGCATGGAGCCGGTAGGAAGACTGGGGAGGCATCTCGTGCCGTCCTGCTGCTTGTGAGCACCTATGTGGCACTGTTCACCTTGGACAATATTCTGTGGTTCTACACACTCTCGGTCTCTCTTGCACACCCAGCTGTGTCTGACGCTCGCGTCTTCTTTGCCACCTGCTACTCCACCATCAGCCCTGTCCTCATAATCGCCACCAACAAGAAGCTGGCCATGTGCTTAAACTGTCGCTCAAAACGCAAGGCGGCACAAGATATCCAAAGCAGTTCAGAATCCAAAGCCTCTCAATCGACATCAAAACCATGAGGATGCTGAGGACTGGAACTGGGGTAGGCATGGAGGGGGTGGTTATCATCTGAACTTCTGTTGTAGTTCATCATGTATCCCAATATGTGGCCTCAGATTTAATTACAATTGGAGCACTGATTACTAAAACCCCACAAGTCAAGTCAAGTCAAGCATGACTTATGAGGTTTTAGTAATAGGTGCTTCAATTACAACATTTTACTGAAAAAGCACAGAGAGGAGAAAGAGTTGATTGTTGGTCAGTTTCAGTCAGACATTGGAAAACATTTTTAACATTAAATAAAACATTATTATTGATTATATTCCCATTTTCTGTGCTTCTGAAGTTCATTGGAAGTGCATGTAAACTGAACATTTAATTTTCATGTTGTAATATAAACAGATTGCAGAAAGAAATTAAAGTTTTTATATGAATGAAAATTCCTTGCTTGTTATTAATGCCTGGGCTGAGATCTTCCAGACTGTCTCTTTTAAACAGTATAAATGCTAATATCTTGTCATTGTTCTGTTTTCAGATACAGTAAGTCAATGATGATGAGGTAATATTTGAGTCGGTACCTGCAAGTATTCAATGATAAATGATAACTTGACCAGGAAGTGATACATTTTCAGACTGCAGTCCATGACTTGCTTCATAAATGTGTCTCAGTCTTATGTTTTGAACTATATTCAATTTTTATCATATACAGCATGCAAATTGAAGGGGGGGGGGTGGGGGGGTGGGAGAGAATCACAAGCTCATAACCACTGCTCACATAGTTTCACCCTCTATTTTATTTCATTTTCATCCCTAGGTGGGTTGTCACCATCCCCTCCCCTTACTTGTCTCTTAGTCTGAAAGTGTTTTATGGATCTGAAACAGCAAATTGCTAAATAAAACCTCATGAAATTTTTACTAAGTGCCACTACTGAAGGAGATGTATATTTAAAGGTTAATCTATGTAATTTCAAAGGATAAGAGCATGATTGTGTCAAAAAAGGGATTAATATTTTCCCAAAAATTATACATTTTCTTCACTGGGGACAGAGGCGCACTGTCCAATAAATTTCAAGGTACAACTTAACCTCCAGTCAAAACACATGGGTCATATTTCAAGCACCACATAAAGCAAAGGGGATAAAATATGCATTAACTTATGGATTCCCAGGCCAACCGCTTTCGAGTATTATTTGGCAGTATTCATGATAATTGAAACAAAAGAATGTCATTTATTTCAATCAGTATTAGTATGAACTAAATATGGCGAAACGTGACATGCAACTTACTGGTTTTACTAGCGGAAGGAATATGAAATTCCAAGTTCATTGCTTGTAATACATCTGCTGAGAGCAGCCTCATGAAAGTGAAATCGGGCAATTCTTCAATGTATAAACAAACAAAATTTGCTGAAGCAAGTAGGGCTAATTTGCCATTACAAAAGTTGTTCAAATAAGCTAGGACAGATTCCATTTTCTGTAAGCATTCAGAGGCTGCTGGGGCAAGCCTTTTGTAGACAAGCAATAGTACATATAATAACTAGAAAAGCACTCAGAGAGCGCAGACCTCCGCCAGGTGCAGCAAAACCCAGAAGCACGGCGATTGGAACTCCGGCCCATTTGAAAGACTTGAAATCTTGAACTTTGGCGTATATATCAGCAGTACTTTGGCCTAGATATGCCAAAATTTAATCACCTGTTCCTTGACTTAATAACCACCTTCTGAAAATTTCATCAAAATCTGTCCATAACATTTTGAGTTATGTTGTACACAAACAAACCAATAAACAAACGCCGCCAAAAACATAACCTCCTGGCGGAGGTAATAAAGAATAAATCATAGTTAATATATGTTGCCTTTATTTATACTTCAGCTTTTCAAACACTGCAGTCACTGTTTTCATTCACTTTGCTGAGAAATTTGTGCGGTAAAATTCAGGAACCACTCGCGAGAGACAGAAATCCAAAAAACGTATGCCTTTAATGGGGTCCAAGTCAAAGCCAAAAACACAGGAATTGCCAAGCCACAATATGAAATCCAAAAATAGTGTCGACTAGACAGGCAGGGGTCAGAACCAGTAAGACAGATGAGCAGAGGTATAGAAACGATAGGCAAAAAAGTCGTAGTCGATGAACAAAGCCAAGAGTCATATACAGGGCATCCAAACACAGAAATCGTGGCCATACAAAAATGGGTCAAAATCCAGAAAGACAAAAAAAATACAAAAGGGGCAATGGCAAGAATCGAAGTCGGACAATCCAGTAGAAGAAAAACAATACTCAATGGCATACAAGGCGCTCTGCCCAAAGAAATATTGATCAACGTTCTGACAAGGAGCTGGCTGTGAAAAGACTGCTTAAATAGAGGGAAGTCACATGCTATGCAGGGAACTGGTTAATTGGATCAAACTAATTACAAAGGAATGAACATAAGGAAGTTCCTGATTACAAGAAATTGGCAAAAGCCAAAACCTGGACAGGGATCACAGAGACAATCTACTGACAAATATACGGCTCCGGTTAGGATTTCTACTGTGCACCAGAGTGAGAGGCAGAAGAGTGATTAACAAGGTGCAGAGAATCTGCTGAAACACAGCAAAGTAAATTGAATGAAGGCAAGGGGCGGAGACTAGAGCAGAGCGAGTGCTGAGAGCTCGTTAGTTAATTAGTAATGTGCAGCTGTACAATCCCTAGTGCTTGTTAGTAAGTTAGTACCATAAACAATGTTAGTCTTGATTAGGAAGTTTAACTAAAACAGCAGACTGTTAGTATTGTTAGTAAAATAGAAAAGCAAGGTGAAGGAAGTAAACGAGATAGGAAGGAATGGTTGAAATCCCAGAAACCATGAAATCACCCCAAAGTGTGGCACACAGTACTGGGGCAGTGAGGGATCACATGACAAAAGACCAGACAGGGGGAGACAAAGTGCAATGTATGGTATGAGTCAAAACATGGGCCGGAATTTAACTGAGGGAATGGACTATGGGAGAATATGCAGGAATAAACATCAACAAACATGGCATGGATAAAGACATGGCAAAACATGAACAGAACAAGGCAGAATCATAACACAATTGATTTGCTCAATAACTTAGAGTAATTGGTAGCATGACTGGATAATTTGCCCAGTGAGCATTGCTACATACATGAAATGCTTACAAAACGGTCCAAATTTTTGCTTGCATGGCTGACTGCTGTGAAAGTAGTATAGATAGTGCTCAACACTGATTTAAAACTAGAGGCACCACTAGATTTCAAGCCTCCGCCAAAGCAGAACAGTCCAAATCTTTGTGAGTGGGCGCAAATTTCAGTTATCGCATGTCATACGAATTCAAGATGGCTGCTGTGGCAGTCATTGTTCTCTTAAAATAATGGTAGCTGGTCACAATGCTGGCTGAACTGAGAAGGAAATGGAGAGGCAGGCTGAGGGCAGCAGTCACTGTCTCTTAAGGCGTGCTTTCACACAGGTGCACCATAGCGCGCCTAAAAACAATGGGTGCGGAAAAAAACGTGCACCTCACAAAAACAAAGCTTAAAAAAAAACATGTGCCTCAGAAAATAGACTGGTTCCGTCGCCGTAGTTACACTCCGCTGGTAAACACTCCTTTTGATACAGAACGGTAGCACCAGCAGTGTTTTGTAGCGGCAAAGATGGGAACAAGTCTACGTGGAGACTGGGAAACCAAAAGCGAGAGATACCCGTTCTGTGATTGGGCAACCCGTACCATGTGGTTCTTTTTGAACCAATCTATAGTTGGCGAACATAGGCACGGCACATTCCATTAGGGAAGAAAGTTTTGCAACATTGGGACATTCCGCAAGAAATTGGCCATTTGTAATGCTAAGAACGAACTTGCATTCTTGGGAGGATCTTTCTCGCAAGTCATTCTAGGAAGAGTGCACTTCCAAGGTTACGAGCATTCAGAACGCTGTTGACGGTTTGAGATGGTGCGTTCTCTTTGGTATTACGCAATAAGCCAGCCAGTGAGCCGCGACTTCCACACTATCATCCTTTTTTTTCTCTAGTAATGTTATCTGTGGGGGAAGAGAGGTCTGTGAGCGTGAGCTAGTTATGGTGCTTAGCTTAGCTACGTTCCGCCAGCTGTTGCGGAGTTTCTCTACTACGAAAACATTGGAGCATATTCGACATAAAACATCATAAAGCAGCCAATATCTCAAATGTACTCCGATAATAGTTCCTTGTCTGAAAATTATCAGAATAGTATTTAGCTAAGAAATAGCGAACGAATTCCGACAGATTACATTCAAAGTCAATGCAAACTTTGAATGTAAATCTGTCGTGCGAAAAATTGTGAAAGCAGCTTTACTGATCCTGGGGTGCATTCCCCGAAATCACAAATGCCAACTTATATAGTTGGACCCATTGACTGTGAATGGAAGAACTATGTAAGTTGCTAATTTAATTAGCAACTGCGCTTTTGGGAAACGTAACCCTGACCCTCTCTATCAGGGGCGTCCCTTAGATGCCGAAAAGAATTCTGGGATATGCGTGCTGTCAAGCTCACATAAGTTGAGTTTGAAGGGAAGGATACCGCACACTCTTGTCCTGCTGCCAAGTATTTATTCAGACAATGTTTCGGCCTGTGTGGCCTTTCTCAAGAAAGGCCACACAGGCCGAAACGTTGTCTGAATAAATACCTGGCAGCAGGACAAGAGTGTGCGGTATCCTTCTCTTCAAACTCAACTACTACCCACTACCTGCACCTCGTAACCTCTGGTGTGCGTTGGCCTTCCTTCTTCAAAAATAGAAGCTCACATAAGTTACCATCCGATGCATCCTCGGAAAAATGGGAGTGTCAAGAGCACTTCCTTAACTGGTAACGTTCGAGATGTAGCGAACTAGCAACTACCAATTCTGACAGTCATTCATTGATTCTTTTGAGCCATGTAAGGTCAAGGAGCTACTGAGATAAGCCCCTGTGATGCAACTGAAAATTTCATAATGATGACGATTTTGTTTTCATTTTATTCCTTCTTTAATTTTAGATTAAAATGTTTCAATAAAAACGTACAATTTTTGGTAAATTTACACTTTGGTTCTTTATTTTCAGGATAGACTTCTATTTGACCCATGCAGCTGCATTAAGAGGTTTAATCTTATATTGGAGAAGGAGATTGGATTCTTGACGCTTCACAAAATCTCAGCATATTTAGTGTAAGAGGTAAACTAAGTTTAAACTTGTTATGCATCAGCATGGGCCCTGTACCTCAAAATGAATCTATCTGGGAGTAACATGCCCAACACAGCAAGGAAGCTCCTTGCACAAAATGTTATGGACATCCTTTCATTTAATTCTTCCAGTTGCCCCAGCCTAAGAACGAGCTGTGAGGGCCGCAAAAATGCTCGCCTTGAATTCCTATGTGAGCTTTTAGCCACTCGCCTGGAAATTTTAAAAGACAGTGACTCGAGCAGTGGCCAGGCAGGGACATGCTCTAGAGCAGGGATACTCACTCTTTTCCAGATTGAGCCGCTGTGGGTGCAGGCTTTCATTCTAACCATGCAGTCTCACTCCTGATTCTACTAATCACGGGTCTTTGGCAGAAGCCTCAAGTAGAATCAGGTGTGTGACTGGTTGGTTAGAATGAAAGCCTGCACCCACAGCGGCTCAATCTGGAAAAGAGTGAGTATCCCTGCTCTAAAGAGACAGATGGTAAGATCAGAAATTGGAACATGAACTATGATGCTTTTTAGTGGAGCACATGGATGGTAAGAGCAAATATTTAACTAAACTGGTAGCTTTATAAGGCACTTGAGGTAATCTTTCGCATGATTGTCTGACATTACGTAGCAGCAATACACTCATCTTTTTAATCAGACTACAATATGTGTGGGGTCGACATAAGTTTTCCATTAAATTTAAACAGTAACAACATGCAAAAATGAGGAAACTGTCTTGTTGTCACAAAACAGATTAGGAAGAGAATATTTTGAGTCCAAAAGTGCTTGTTACCTCCACCAAACGAAGTTTGCAGGAAGTTACGCGATCGGTGTCGTTTATTTGTTTGTCTGTTTGTGAACAATATAACTCAAAATGTAACGAACGGATATCTCTGAAATGTTGTGGGTGGGTCGCTATTCTATCAGGGATGGACCCTATCGATTTTCACCTTGATCAGTCAAACAATATGACTGCCACGGCAGCCATCTTGAAATCGTATGACACGCATAACTCAACTTTGCTCCCACTCACCAAGATTTGGACTGTGCTGCCTTGGTGGAGGTTTGCTCTGTGGACGTGTCTCTAGTTTTAGATTGTTACAGCTGTTTTATGTTTCGTGAGAAACTAATGTTGTTCACATAGAACAGGGATACAGGGACAGAACCAGGCAGAGGGAGGTGATCACCAGTGGTCACCAGTCACAAAGAAAGATGCAGCCACAAACAGCCAAATTCAAATCTGTGTTAAATTGTCAATAGATTATTTAATTGGTGTGAAATCATATCATCATACTATAATTGGAGGAACGTTTGTCTGTTTGTTCCCCTACTCCTCCGAGGTCCTCTGACGGATCTTCACCAAACTTGGTGGGTCTATGTAGGCTGTCCCTGGAATTGTCCTTGAGGGGTTAGTTTTTTGAAAGGTCAAGGTCACTGGGTCAAAGGTCAATTTTTTGCAGGCCACGGGTAATTCACTAGTCTAGAAAAATATGTATCAAATATATGTGCCCCTGTCTGTGATAACCCAGCTAAAGTCATTTTTTGGTGATTTACGGTTTTTTACACAAAATCATTCTACATCAAGTAAGGAATATTCTGTGAAAATAATCTAACTGATATCTCTAATATTGATCGAGAAAGGTCATTTTAAAGTGTTGGCACATTTCAGGCTCAGAAAATCTGTTTTTCAAGAAATTACGATTTGAAAATAAGTACATTTTTAAAACAGCCATACTTTAGAACCTTAATTTTCCTGACTATGTGTCATATACCAAATTAAAGCTTACATTCTCCTGTATGATACATACATGGGAAAATTTTAGTAGTTTGACTAAATCAGTATTTTTATAAGGATGCGCACAACCAGAAAGCATAAATCCAATTGAAATGCATAACTGACATCGTTGGACCCATTGACTGTGAATAGACGAACGTTGTAGCAACCATGCTTTTGGGAAATGCACCCCAGAACGATGGGTCTGCATGTCGTCAATGTCCAAACACCAAATTGTTTCGCGAAGTAGCTGGCATGACATGTCTTCAAACTAGGCTGGTTAGCTTCACAAGATGTTAATCTATAAACGAAAATACCTAATTTCTGACATTTTCGAGGTGATGCGACATAATCCACGGGGAAACCCGCACCCGGCTTAAGTCGCAACTCTTCTGCCATACCACGAAACGACCTTCTTTACTATGGTGCGCTATTATGGTCTACATTCATTTTCAATGGTTGAAAAGAACTTCTTAAACCGAATGACACCCAAACTATCGGGTGTTTATTTACCGAAGGTAAACTAAAGCCAATTGAAAAGAGACTAGAGGAAACCAACTTCGGGTATTTCTCCGTTCAAAAACGTAAACGTAGTGCCAATACATTCATTCATTTTAATATGTATGGTGTTAGAAATGAATTTTTGAACACTATGTTTTGAAACCCCAATATGTAACCCATCATTTACACCAATAAACTCACTCTCACATTTGACTTTTTTTTTTTATCATAGGGACGACTTGACGGCCTTTATCTCAAAATTAGATCAGGCGACTTTAGCCGGGTTTTCACAGGCGGGGTCACATATCATATGATAAATACGCATTAAGCGTAAACACCATAAGGGTCATTGTTAATAACTATCTATCTATAAAGCAAGAAGCGTCTGTCTGTCTGTGGCTTGCATATCTCTCTGACTGTTTGTCAAATCAGCCTAAGCTTTCGGATATGGCTTGCACATGGCACAATGGTGTGCATCCTTCATTTTGAAACTTTTTTGATTAATTTTCAAAAAGTTACAATCCCATACGCCTATGTAACCATCTAGCCTGTCGCACTCTCACTCTCAGCTATAGCCACACCTCAGGAAAAGTTAAAAGAATCCCATATGCTACTGCTATACCGCTCTTGCTCACCGGAAAGTTTGCATGGGCTTATGGGATTCTTATCTGTAAGTAGGATATTTCTTAAGTTTCACAACGCTGTTCTCATCTGCTCATCGTGGCTGCTGACATGGCTAGAACAAGGTCTGATTGAGTAAAACATTGCCTAAAGTTCCCATACCAAAGAATGTTTTCAATATTTCATTTTCATGTCCAGATCTTCTTTACGATTCAAAGTACTGCGTATGGGCTTGTAGCACACTAATATGTACAACTTTAGGACAGTAGATGGTAAAAAATGAACATTAATCCAGAGAAATCTAGTGTAAACCAGATGATAGGCAATCTTGTGTACTTCCAGGAAATACCTACTTCGAAGCTTGTTTTGCACTATGTATCGAGTTATGGCAGGTTGAACACGGGATGCTTTAGGCTCAAATATCAGTCACTTGAAAATATTATTCAGCACAGTATTGAGTAAAGAATGTCTGAAATACATTTATTGTGCAGTATACAAGCCTATTATGCCAGATTGAGCTTAGAGATCTCTTAACGGTACTTCTGCTGCATTACAGAATCCAAATGTCCCGATTTTAAGTGAAATTAAAGCATATTTTTCCCACAGTGAGACAACAAAATGGGTATTTTAATTGCAGCAACTTAATATAATGCCTGTTTTTTTTTTCTCGGCAAAGATAGCAAACAAACCTTTGAATAATTCTATATCATTTGCATCATGATAGACGCTAAAATATACCTTCCAAGGTGAAAAAAAAACTGTGTTTTGGCAAAGTTAGGAAGTACGTTACATTTTCTAGGACCCCAAGAATAAGATCCATGGGTGCACCGTATCTTCAAAATTGATAATGTAGAACATTTTAAATGCAAAATGCAAAGTTTTCAACATCTTAATTCTAATATTCAGTATTTTACACCTTCAATGGATAACACGTGTATGATGGGTTGCGAACTACGAGAACAATAACTTCCTGAAAGTGAAATATCTGTTCTGTTGAAATAAGGCATATTTCCGAATTCAGATATTACTGAGTTAGTGAGTTTTTACACTTATAAGGTGTAAGGTTATGAGCTCGGATGTGAGAGCGGTTAGCTTTTCATTGCAAGGTGAATGTTATGGCTGTTTAATCAGCACTTTATTTAATGCTTGGGGGACTTTGAAGAAAAATGGACAAAATTGTAAACTTTATTATGGAGAAAAGGCATGTTTTGTGTTTGGAGAGGTTACTGGTGACCAATGATGTTCAACTGCACTGATATTGATAAATTCATGCTAAACTCAACCAGAAAATCATTAGTTCATGCTGAATTTCATGCCCCAAAAGTTAATTTGTGTTAAATATATGATTAATGTATGATTTGACAGTGAACCATTTTGATGAATCTCAGACTTTGGGGAGACACCTGGATAGCTGTCTAATTTGGCTCATAGCAAGCGGGTAATCTAGAATGTAATGTTCAAGATGAATTGTACTTGTGGTCAAGAAGTTTATGATCCCAGAAATGTATAGTTTTAGGCCCCAGCAGTTTTTCAATTGTCAGTATTATTTTTTTTTTTTTTGTAATTTCAAAGTTGACTTTTCATGAAGATTTTTTTTTGTGTTTGCAGCTCCTTTTCTCCACCTAAATCATAAAAATAGACTGAAATACGATGGGAGTCTAAATGCTTCAAGTGTCTAGACTCAATTGAGCCAACGTTTTTTTGTCTGTGAAGCTGCAATCTTGAATTATAAAGCCTTAAATCAGGTAACATCTAAATAGCCAGATTTGGCTTCTGCGCAAACGGGTTAACTAGACCAGGTATCGTCTGCTCTCGCACTCCAGCCATCTAGATGAAGGAAATGGTAATTTCCTGAAAACATAACGTACTTCCCAACAATCTTGATCGTGTTGTGTTCTGGGGTTCTGGCCTTTGGCCAGAACAGTATTGCTTATGGTTTTAACAGTTTCGTGTTCCAAGTTTCTTTGTTTCATAGTTCATGTTCATAGTCACAGTTTTTAACAGTTTCTTGTATCAGGTTTTTGCATTTCATGTTTCACATTCATTGTCCACGATTTTACTTTTCCATGTTTTTGTTTTCGCCAGGTCTGCCAAGCCACTCCACCGCTTGTCTGCGTTCCGCCCTGTGCCTTCGTTGTTGCACATTTCAGAGCTCTGGGTTGGCTTTGGTATTTCAACCTTCCTTCTGTGCTGTGCTGTGCTGATTTGGGGCTGTCTAAGCTTAATTGGCAATTGACTGTTTTTAAGTTACTAACATTTACTAACATTCACTGGGTGGTGTAATTCTTAGATAGGCACATTACTAATACTACTAATTTAGACAGGGAGTTTATTGTCATGATTCCTGCTTTGCTATTTCAAGTTTGCTGTGCTTTTCTGTTCTTAATATTCATGCTTGCTTCCAAACTGCATACTTAACTGGTACTTAAGCTGAGCACGCTCATTCTCTTAATGAGCAAGTCTTGTTATCCAATCTTGGTCCATGTCTCATGATCTTGCCCTGCCTCTTGTTTCTCCTCCTCCAGGTGTTGCCCTTCATGTCTTGATTTCTTGCCTTTATCTGGATGCGGTGGAAGTTGGCTGGCAGACAGTGTCTCAAGTTTTGTTTCAAAGTCAAGTTCTCGCTCATGGTTCCAAGTCCTTGTCCTTGTCCTTGTCCTTGTTCTTGTTTGCTAGCTCACGTTCCAAAGTCTCGTTTTCTTAGTCATTTTGTACATAGCCTTAGTCTTGCTGTCTATTTTCGTTCTTTGATTTCTGCCTGGAGTTTCCAGTGGTTTTTTGTTCTTGCCTTTTTTGCTATTTAGTTTCCCAGCTCCGTGTAGCTTACCTTAGTTTGTCTTTTTGCAACCCTTTGGGCCAAGTTTTTTGTTGGCCCTCGTGCCTGTTTTATTTTGTTTTAAATAAATCCTCATTTCCCTTCACCCCGCTTCTGGTGTCTAACTGATTCCCTATCAGATCGGCCATTTGCTCAGACACTATTGATCAGGTGCTCCCATCACTTGTCCTCCTGGTGTGTCCTGGTAGTCTTATCCTGTGTAGGCAATGAGTTTGTATCTGTCAGGTGTTTTCTTATAGCTATACAAATACACAACGTAACATACTTCCTAACATTTTAACACCGCGGATACAGGCTGCCATTGCAGACACCAGGGAATATCCAGAAATGTGAAATTCTGTGAGTCAAGCCAATACCTTATGTATATTGTGTTACTGTAGTAAAAGAAGTTTTGTACTCCCATTTCAGGGAAATCTGAGAGGGAATTGATGCACACAAAATATTTGGTGCACATTTTAACATTCAGACACTTTTGGAAGGAGAGGGAGAAATATTGGCCCTCGATAGCTAATGTAACATCTCTATGGTATCAATCCCTTTAATACGCATCAACCTATGTACACACTTCCTGCCAAGTAAAATACTCCATTAATCTTTGCTATAAAAACAATACTTGTTTTATGATATTTTTTTTTTTTTTTTTTTTTTTAAATAAAAGTAGGCATATATATGTTAAACACACACTTTTGGGCATAAACCAGCAATTTATTGATATCCAGGCAGATCCTATATATAACAAAGTATACATTTTCGGAAACTGTAGAAACTCCTGCTTCGAGACGTGTTTGATTTCCATTACTTTTCTTTGGAAATATTTAAAGGGTTTGTGAACAATAAACTTAACGTTTTTAAAAAGTGTATTTTGTTTATATAACCTCATTAAAATCAATAAAAATGTATATAGGCAGTTTATCTTTTCTATAAATAAACAAAATAACGTCTGTGGCTGCACAGCCACAAAGTTAATTAGGTGCCCGTGACGTCATCCAACGACGTCAGAGGTCTTCATCTTGCCTAGCCGCCATCAAGGTCTATAGTCGAGGTGGTGTCTGATCGTCGGCGTGTGCAGAATATATGGATGACTCCGCAGGCACAGGTGAAATAAATCAGAGAGAGAGAGAGTGAGAGAGATTTTCCCCACAGACACACGTCAAATGTCCTGAGAGAGAGAGAGATGGTCACCGAAATAAAAAATTCAACTTAAACTACATGTAGCCTAGAGACAACGAGAGAGCTCAAGTCGAGAACCGAGTTACAGCATTGCAGTCCACAACAATCGGTAATCTCAAAACACTACAGTAAAGAGACTGCTCAGGTTGTTGATTCAAGCAATCAGCCAATCATAAAATAGTATTTCTCGTTGCTAGATAAAATAGCAGCGCCAAGTCACGTTCTTCACTCGCGCTCTCCATGTAGTGTATTTTGGCCGAAAACAAACCCTGCTCAGATCCGGTGTCACAGGTGGTACCGCAACATCTCTTGTTTGTGACGGACAAAACGAAACAAATACACAATAGAATTATTTAATTTAGCCTTTATTATACTGGGGAGTCTCACTGAAATAAAAAAAAGTACAGGTATTGCTGAACATTATCTTGTTCAAAATCTATCAACTACTCCAGGGGGAAACACTAGCAAGTTGAAATTAAATTCTTAAGCTCATGTGAAATAGCATTCGCGAATGCCGTAGCTGGCCAGTAAACTCATATTCGTGACGCTTAGCACAGCTGTTATCTGTGTTGTAAAATGCTTAATGTGGCAAAGTAAAAGGAAATATACACGCAACATGCAGATATGAGATATTTAGTTGTATGTCGCAACGTTTAATTGCTCGCCTACTTGAGCTACCACTTCTGACAACGAGATGCTACGGATAAGCCGGTCAGCATTCATTCTGCAAATAGCCTACAACGCGCGCAAAACTTCCACGACCGATCCTGGTGTGCTATCTAGTGATGGAATATTGTAACTGCGCGCATAAATTTGCAGCTCCACGTCCACTGGCGGACACATCTGCACAAAGATACACCTTTGTTCTTCGCGAACGCGCAAAATCCGGATAATCCGTCAATAATGAATTCAATTAATATTTTAATTTGAAACAAGTAACCAAGTTGCCAGTGTCAAAGTAACGAAGTGAAAGTATTCTTTTTATCTTCTAAATGTAGGAGAGTAAGAGTCTCTGTTTAAAAAAAAAAGTCATGTACAAATCCTCTTAAAAAAAAAAAAAAAAACCTGAAGTGCTGTGGCGAAGTACATGCACTTCAATTGCACCTTTGAAAACGGGATTATCAATTATCATTATCATGTTGAATTTCAAATGCATGAGAGGCCAAAATTACATGTTAAAAATGCTAAAATCGATTTTGGTCGGGCCCCCCAATAGGGGGGTTGTCCCCTGCACCCCCATTGGGGAAGGACCCCCAAACCCCCCTTTACAACTAATGGAACCCCCCCCTGCCAAACACTTGATCTGGCCCTGATTATGGCCCCTTGTTGAAGGATGTGATGTGTTTTTATTGTGCCGAATATTTTGGAGATCAGACACCTTCTACAGCTTGTAAGGTCAATGGAGCTTTTATTAAAATGGGATTTAGTTACAAGAAACAAGAGAAGGCAAGCCCAGTTCAGCTATTGCTTGAGAAAGCGTGCCAATGCATGCCCTTTGCGTGTCAATAGGCGGAGTGGTCCACATATTAGCTGATGGTTACCACAAGTTTGCACATAGTTTGCGCATCGTCATGCCAACCCGCGTCTAAAAAGGTGGCACGACGACTTCGCTCATGCGCAACCATATTTTTGAGTGACAAGGAGTGAACATAACTCCACGTGAAATGCGTGACAATGAGTGACAATGAGTGAAAATACATGCAACTGTGGTAAACTATGCATGAACAGTGCTTAACTTAGGAGCAAACATGGCTCACGCATTTCGTGAACAGTTCTTATCTTAAACCTTACAGGTGGTGTGATATGGTGCAAACTATGCAACACCTTTCCATCTTGACATATTTTGTGCCACTAAAATGGCACACCTTGGTATGCCATATTATGGTGGGCATTACTGGACCAAAATTCATACAAGTGTCAGTGTGGTTTTAGCCTATTTATTAATTCCATTAATTAAGCCCATTATTCTATGGGCTCATTCACACATAGGCTAGTTCCTAATAACCTTCCTGGGACCGCTAGTGATTTCCCAATCCTCACATGCAGCTACATTGAGGAACTACATTTTTTGCGGGATCTGACAAAGATCCTCTTTGTGCACTTGTGAAAATGTTGAGAATTTTGAACAACCCCTAGAAGGGGGTTAATTTTGGGATGAAAATTAATAGTTGATATTACCATAAATCCACATATGTCATCAGATGGGTGTGAAAATGGTACCCTTAAATGTGTATGTTTTGATTATGGTTTGTAAATGGAGCATTTTTGAGAGCCTATAAAACCACAATAAAAGGGTTAAAACTACTTTGATTGGCAATGAAGGGTAGCGCAGTGCCTACAGAACAAGTCCTAAAAAAAAATCATAGGGTTGGTTTTATTATACCGCCAATCTATACAGCCAATTAAAAAATGGAAAAAGAATGCTAATTTCATCAACCAGGGTCCCACGCCCACTTTTTTTACCCCCCAGAAAATGAAAACTAGAGGGCCGATTAAGCATAAACTTGGTATTTTTTTAATTTTGAAGAGAATCAATGACTATGCCCATGGAACTTGTCTGAAAATTGGTTGATTTGAAATGAAATGACCGAAACTAAAATATATCTTCCCGAAACCAACCAGTATCGAGAGTTTGGATTAAAGCCCTCGATAGGTATTGTCTGTGCTTCACAAAAACATTCTCTGATACAGTGGTTGAACTACAAGCAAATCTGGGATAAACTTCATAAGACATATAATTTAATATAATTGCACCTGCAAGGCATTTCTCACAACAATCATAAAAGTGATTTTTATGATTTTGAGTAGTCCCCTCCAAGCAAAGTTACAAAAAAACCAAAATGCCAGCGCATATTTGAAGAGGGGTATCAGATGGCACACAGCATAGTCATCTTTTCCTACTTTAGTGCACAGCGAGTCACAGAAATACCAATTAAATACAGTTGAGCAATCTTCCAGATTGAATTTCAGGAAAATATCGCCACAACCAGGGCTTGTGCCATGCACATCCCTGCAGAATGAAAACCTAATTTCCGTGGCATGAGTGACACCCATGGCTTTGTTACATGCAATAATGAGATTCATATTTATTCATCTTCTCCCTACTGGGCTGGGGCAAGAGGACTTCACATGATAAATTTACAGATCCCCACTTCCGCAATGAATACATTGATTTGATCACCAGAACAAGGTAAGGAGATCCACTCATTATGGGACACCATGAAATGTCTCAATTGTGTTTGTTCTTTCAAGCGAATTAAAGGTTTGAGAATAAATCTATGCCACGAAAACTTTTTGGAATTCTCCTTCCAGCTGCTAGACATTTATTTAAAGATATGGTTTTCCATATTTCACAACATGATTCTCCAATAGCTTTACCATGTAACTCTTAAGACCGTGATGGTGCATTGTGAAAAAAATTACTCACAAAAACAGTTTTTAAGTTCATATTTCTTTTCAATAGTATCCTGAAGAAAAAGCAAGGGCAATGACAAATACATCAGAAAATGTCAAAAGTATAACCCCTAGTCACACTAGAGGCAGAATGAGCCGGAATGAAAATTCTTTGTATATTCCTGGATATTTGAAGTGCGTTCTAAAAATTCTGACTGCATTTTGAGTGCATTCCAAATATTCGGGCCCGTTCTTGTGGCCGGGCCGAATGTTTTGCCCATGCTCAAAACTTTCCAGGTGCATTCGAAGAGGGAAAATATTGAACTGCATTCAAAGTGTATTCTAACTGCACTCAAACTGCATTATAAATATTCATAAGGCATTCCAACAGCATTCAAATGATTCAGTTTGCATTCAAGGGAGAATCGAAATGGCAAGCCACGTCAAATCCTGCCAGAATGTACCTCTAATGAGCCAGAGTGCACTTTGAATGCACTTCGATTGCTGCAGGAATCTATTTCAATTAAAATAATTCAGCTGGAATGTGCTTTGAATCCCGTTGGAATCTTTCACTTGCCCCTGGAATCAGTGGCGGCTGGTGAACTGGCTTAAAAGTAATGATTGGTTATTACCTGTTTTCAATCATTTCATTCATTTCAATTACCATTACAGAAACTCCAAAAACTCTCAACATTATCAGGTGTGGCCAGTTTTCATTAATAACACACATCTGTCAACTCTCATGCATTCGGCGCAAGTTTTAGTGGCATATTTACGTTCCCCTGCTGTAGTCAGTAATTACTCAATCAAAGCATATGGGACACTCGTGATACATTCTAAGTACATTCTGAGTATACAAGATGCATTCTGTTTGAATTCTTGGACGTTGCAACCATATTTGGCGGCCATACCAGGAGGGTTCTGACTGCATTCTTGGTGAATTCGTACAGCATTAAAGGCACCTTCCGACCAGACTTCGGGTAGAGTTCAGGCAGCAATTGAACTGCACTCGTACGGCATTCGAAATGTATTCTAAATATTCTGACTGCATTCTGACTGCATTCTAAATATTCATACTGTATTCCAACTACATTCAAGCTGCATTCGAGAGCTAATACACCCAGAATGTGCAAGAATCATTTGAGGCGGGTTCGAAGCGCATTCTAAGTATTCAAAAGGCATTCTTTCAAAGCTGTAAGAATTTAGGTCAATTTGAAATTCCCGCTGTAATGTTGCCCGAATTCTTCATTCCGGCTAGTTCTGCTTGATTCCTGCTGATTTTGAAAAAATGTGACGGGGGCTATACATTGATTATTGATAAGAACTTCAGACACATTTTTATTCTCAAGTGAATGTTTATTTAATAGTTTTATTCATAAAATTGACAATTCAGTGCTTTTCAATCTGAGCCAAAGGGGATCAACACAAACTGTTAAAACCTGAGATTTCCTCTTAGATTTTTCTCTATGGTATTCACTATTTGATTTTATTAAAATCTTTGGACCTGAATTGGGGCACTATCCTAACTCAGGCATGCTTGGTTCACTGCACCCTTGTTCTCTCCCCGCAAACAGACCTGAGGGGCAGATGGAGGTGCGTCTGGCACTGAAAGCAGCTGGTTTCATTGCCCTGAGTGTGGTGGGAATCCCAGGTAACCTAGCAGCCCTCCTGCTCTTCTGCCGCTTGTTCATTGAATTGCGGCACATGGGACACAATGAGATCATTCTCAGCCAGCTGATCTTCGCCAACCTGGTGGTGACACTGTGCCGATGTATTCCTCAGGGTATAAATGCGCTGGGGATGGACCTTGTCTTCGGTGACCATGCCTGCGGAGCAATTCTCTATACTTCCCGGGTTGGGCGTGGCATGTCTCTCACCCTCACCTCATTATTGAGCTCCTACCAATGTGTGGTCATTGCCCCACCTACACTAGGGTGGGACTATCTGAAACGCTGGTTGCCAGGCCACCTCCCCCATGCCATCATCTTCCTCTATCTGCTAAATATGGCTATGTATGCCGCTGCCAATACTCAAGCTTTTCCTGTGAATGGCACCATCCCAGAGTACAGTCTCAATCTGAAGTTCTGCATTGTGGTATTCCCAGACCACGCTGTTTATGTTATTAGAGGTATGGTAAGCATTATACGTGACTTCATCTTTGTCGGGCTGATGGCAGCAGCAGCTATGTACATGATGTTGGTTCTGCATCGGCACCGTCAGCAGGTTCAGGGCCTGCAGGGAGCCGGTAAGAAGACTGAGGAGGCATCGCGTGCCGTCTTGCTGCTCGTGAGCACATATGTGCTGCTGTTCAGCTTGGACAATATCTTGTGGTTTTACACACTCTCTGTCTCCCGTGTGCACCCAGCTGTGTCTGATGCTCGAATCTTCTTTGCCACCTGCTACTCATCCATCAGCCCTGTCCTCATAATCGCCACCAACAAGAAGCTGTCCATGTACTTTAACTGTGGCTCAAAATGTAAGTCAGCACAAAACATCCAAAGCAGTTCAGAATCCATAGTCTCTAGAGTGACATCAACACAATAAAGTTTTTGAAAAGTGGAACTGGGGTAATATCCTCTGTACTGTTTTGGTCTGTTATATGTTATCATTTACAGCCCCACAGTTTATTTGCAGAAATAATACTTTAATCAATAAATATCAGAAGACAGTGATAATTGTCTCCATGATTTTTCTACGTGACATCATTTTCACCTTTCTCAGCGACATATTTTGATTAATGATTGGATTTTTGTGATTTTTTTTTTTGTGCTTCACATGTTGCTATGAATGCATGGAAACAGATACTTTGCTAAAACTCATAAACACATTACATGAAATAATTAAGATTTTCCATTAAATATAACTCCTTGATTTTATTTTTGAAATATCCCCTCGTTCCCTTGTTCTGAAGCTTTGAGCTTGAAAGAGACCTGTCAGACTGAAATGGCATTTTGCATTTTGGCAAAATACTGCTTCAGCTTTTTCAGATTATATTACATTGACAACACTTTGACCTGTTAATGTTAAAAAAGACTGTTTATGTGAGATCGGGAACAACTCCAATAAATGAACACGTTGATTAACTGCCCATTAATCTGCAGTGCAGATAAATTATGGATGCCGCATTTTAGTGTACTTGTGCACTGATGAGTCTGTCTATCCTTAATTAAAACTAGGGGTATATCCCCAAACGCCCCCAATCCTCCAATAGACCTTGAATAGACTTTCATTTGAACTTAATTTCAGGTCAATCGGACAAATGGTTCTGAAGATATGGCCAAAATGGTCATTTTCCATCACAAAGCGCCGTCTGGTGGCAAAATATTGAACCATACAGGTATGTCATCATGTGACACGTTGCAAGGTCATGACCTTGCAGTTGCACATACTTTCATGTCAATTGAACAAATAGTTCCAAAGATATGGCAAAAATGGTGAATTTTATCTGACAAAGCTCCACCTTGTGTCAAAATTTTGAACCAAACAGGTATAATGTCATTGTGGGACACATCCCCAGGTCATGACCTTTCATTTGCACTTGATTTGAGGTCAATCGGACAAATATTTCCAGAGATATGATAAAAACAGTGATTTTTTTCAGTTTTGGCCCCAGGTGGCCAATCTAGAAATCGTAAATTGTCCAAAATTGAAACAGTTCTTCCTCTTTATGATACTTACTGTATATGCAAAACTTGACATTTCTAATTGAAATATTACTGAAGTTATCGCGTTAACACAGGGCGACCGCGGTGGCGGTCGGACCAAAAACATAATAATAAAAACCCTTGGCATAAAAACTCTGAATTCTCCTTGCTGAATTCAATGTGCATATTGTTGGCTACTGAGACCTCTACCTTTTTCATAATTTCAATAGTGCTGTATTATTCCCAATTCTGTTCACCTCTACAAAAAGTTTGAAATTCTTGACGTTTTCCACATCACATTGTCCATGAGCCCTGCTCCCTCCCACAGCCTTGCTCAACCTCTCCACCTCTCTCTTCCTTGTAAAACTAACATTACTTATGTCCAGTTTAGCTCTGTTCACTGGCCAAACAGAGCAGAGCTCATTATCAGAGAGACGTGGGCTATGCAGAACACCCTATTCTTCAGAGGGTGGAGAAGGACAGGCTGCTAATCTCCTGGAAATTATGGATTCTTGTCAATTTTTTTTTTTTTATTGAATGGTTCAATAACCTCCCTTTTGGACATCCAATAATACAATGCTGTGAAAAAGCACAGCCCCCCCTTCCTGATTTCTTCTATTTTTGCATATTTGTCAAACTTAAATGTTTTAAATCATCAATTCGAATTTAATGTTTGACATAGATAACCAAAGTAAGCACAAAATGCATTTTTTAAATGATTAATTCATTTATTGAAGAAAAAAGCTATTGAGCCCAACATGGCCTCATGTAAAAAAGTTATCAAATCAATCAATTAAGGAAATTTAATTGATTAATGAGTTCAGTTTCACAAGACACACCCTGGCATATTACTGCAAGCCCTGCTGAATCTAAAAATCTCTTCATGGAGCCATAGAGTGGTCTTAAAAGGCTATGGTAACCTCCTTCATACAGTACTGCTGCTACTTTTCTTCGTCTTTATTCAGACTACGACGGGTAAGATAGAGTCGTTGCCTTAACACTGGATACGTGCGCAATGTTGCTCACTTCGCAATACCGGAATCAAACATTTTCAGGAGGTTGAAGTTATTTTCTGATGTTAACATTGCACTTTTTACAGTTTTTCTCAATTGCTTTAGTACGTTTCTCAGATCAGAATCAACCTGAGAGAATCAAATTCTCTAAACAGTTTGTGCATTTCTCAAAACACAGCGCACAAGTAGCAAAACACTATGGATGACCTGCAAAAGCCAGTCTTTTGTTCAAAATCCTTTGTCCATTGCTCAAAATTAAATTTCTGTGTCAATGAACATGTCAGTGCTATCAGAATGACAAGTCCTTTTTTCATTGTGTACAGACAAGACAGTCAAATTGCTTAGTCATGTTCTCAATATAACAGTTACTCTGGAGGAAGGCTCTGATGCTAAAGATGGTTTACGTAAGTTTTGATGGAAATTGTAAGTTATACCTTTGTGTGTGGGAGATTGATTGCAAGACACTGGACAAGATTCAGTTTACACTTTTACTGTTTATACAATTTGTTGACAGACCATGTCATTGCGATACAGGAAGCAAAAGACAGCTCTGAATATCACAAAGAAAATAAAATAAAAGCAAAATTAGAAATGTGAACATAAAACAATAGGCAGAAATAAACTTAGAGAAAGTCAAAATTCACCTGGGAGCAATTTACCAATTCAGGACAGATTTTTAAAATAAGTAATGAAAATGATTAGAAATAAGCACACACATGTTGACATATACTGACAACATGTTCAGCCATTTTGCATGTAAAGACATGCAATGAACTAATGACTACACGTTGTGGGCGGTGAGACTATTCAATAGAGACCCATGATAATCCATTTTGATCATGACAGAAGCAATTGATAATGTAGGAAACAGCAGAAAATTGTACAAAATCATTTGCAGGGATGTACCAAAGCATCTGAAACTTGTTCGTTCAAAAAAATGAGAAACTGCTTTTTTGATGAGCACTAGTGACACAATGTTGTGAGGATTGAACAAGTAGTTTTGAGAACTTCAATTCTCATCTGAGAAACGTACAAAAGCAATTGAGAAAAACTGTAATTTGAAAATGCCCCCATCAGAAGTGATTAAAAGCAGAACATAAATTCAACTAGTCTGAAAACATATTCTAGATCGGACTACCATTTGAGAGTTCGTGTTAGACAAAAAAGGGGCTTAAGCAAAATTTTGGTATATCGGAAAAAATATGCTTGTAAAAATTCATAAGCACTTGGGTTTGCTTGGCAGTTCACGGAGCATATTATGCACAATCACATCTGCCCATTTTCTTGTCTCTGTTATTTCTTAAATAGGGTATGTCAAGCAACGACGGCTTATCCCATTCACACAGACGTTGTAGTGCATCAGCTACTCCTTTTCAACGGGGCTGAAACACTTTGAGTTCACTTTACAGTTTTTCTCCACTGGTTTGGCTCATTTCTTGAAACCGAAATTACATTCTCAAAATAACATGGACAAACCTCCAAAGCACTTGGCAATTGTTCACAACAGAATTGAATTTCTCATTCATTTCATCAAATTGCAAATGTCTTACATGTCTCAATGCCTCAGTACATCTTTGCAAATGATTAAGTACAGAAAGCTTACAGTTAGCACAGTCAGCCTGCATTTAGCACAGTTTCCAAGTAAATAGATCTTGTTGATCTTAACCGATTGTTGATTCTCAGTCTAATGGTTTCCTCTCCAAAATATGTCAGCATCATTTCATTGTATATGGCATCACATGCACAATAGTCTTTTCAATCGTCAAAATTAGTCAAGAATATAATATCATGAATACCACATATGAATCTTTTGTAACATTTGATAAGTTGATTACCGTTTTTCTCGATTGGTTTGGCTCATTTTTTGAAACAGAAATTACATTCTCAAAACAACATGGACAACCCTCCAAACCACTGGGCACTTTTTCACAATAGATTTCAAATTCTCATTCCTTTCAACAAATTGCAAATGTCTTAGCACACTTTGCAAATGATTGATTACAGTTGTCTACAGTTAGCACAATTACCTTTGTATATATCTTACTGATCTAAACTAACTGTTGACTGACAGTCAAATGGTTTTACTCTCCAAAACATGTCAGCATTATTTCATTGTGTCAGCCATCACATGCACAAGAGTTCATTCAATTGTCAAAATTAGAACATAATACCATGTATAACATCACATTAAATTATACGAATATCTTTTGCTGATTGATGAATTGACTCAGGTGAATCTAGAACTTGACTAATAAAAGGGGTGTGTAACACATCACAGATGACCAATCAAATGGCATGTTTAGTTACCTGACAGCCATGAGTATGATTTTTGCCAAACATACATGTAGAGCTTAACCAGAATCAATACAATTTCTGAACATGGAGGCACCTGGCCAGGTAAACAATGACCAACTGCCTGCTCGAGGAAGAGGAGGAGGAGGAGGAGTACGGGTACGTGGTGGTGAAGTAGGTCGAAGAGGGAGAGGGGCACGAAGACACTATGCCGTTCCAGATGAAATTTGGGCTACACTTGTTGACCTTGTGATCAATCATGGCCTCAAAATGGCAGAGGCAGGTCGTCGAGTTCAGCCGAATGTGCCCAGATCTACAGTGTCGTCTATCATCCAAACCTTCCGCAGGGAAAACAGGTAGGCCTATGTACTCATTCAACAATGGAATTACTGTATTGATAGTACAGTTTACAATAGTATTCCAATTACTGTACAGTAATGAATTAAAGTACATTACGTAAAAGTAAAACAACAGTGCAATTGGTAACTCATTCTGCGAGAAATTCATAAGGCATACAGTAGGTTTACTGGTCTATTTCGATTTTATAACGGCCCCTCCACCGTTATAAAATCACTGTAAGCCACTGTTTCTTGGGGCTTATTCCTTTATTCTGTAACGATCTCAGGGTCTATGAGGTAGCCGTGTGCGCCCACTCAGCAGGATCAACAGCAGCTGGCTTAATTTAGCCAATCATCCTCCACCCGCTGTTGGCTTTGCGCTATCAATTAAGCAGGCGAGAGGTGACGCACTGTTTGGGATATGGCAATCCCCACTTTGACGTTGATCCAGGGGCCTCATTTATCAACCTGTGCGTAGAAAATGTTCTAAATTCTTTTGTCAGAATTAAACTTAGAATGTGTGTAAATACAAAAAAATCCATATTTATCAAATGTGCGGACACCTTGTTTTCTGCACACCAGTAAGTAATATGTGATGATAAATCCCACTCTGTCATAAACTCCCATGCTCATGCATGGTTAGGCTCATTTACATTCAGAAACGCCTCCAATTGACCATATATGGTAGCAGGAATCCCTTTAAGAATGTTTTTCTTCACCAAAATCATGGCAAAGAGGGCGAAGAGGAGGAATTTCTCCGGCACAGAGATTGAGGTGCTTGTAGGAGAAGTTAAAACAAACCAAAAAAGACTATTTGGACACTCAATGCAGGTGTGATCTACAAAAGAAAAATGCTGCATGGTAAGGACTGCTGTTAATTCTGTTGGGCCAGCGGAAAGAGCAGCCTCAGTATTGCCACAGCTTCAGTGGTTATCCCCAGTTGGATGAATGAAATAATTTCCTGTGCAGGTAACTGAATTCATTGTGTTTTGGTGCTTTTATTGCAATGTGTGTGCAATCTATGGCTCCAAATATGTTTGGGAATCCGGTGATGGCGTGAAATCCTCGTTTAATTTCGGCTTGTTGGTGATATCTGTATGGGAACTGAATGTAAGTTGGGGCCTGAGAAATTATTGCATCCAACACTGCCGGCACGATTCTACTTAGTTTCGGCTGCGAAATGCCGCATCTCCAATCTCTCGCTAAAACGTTTCCGGAGGCCAAAAAATTTTGCTGTCATTTACGGCTTAATGGTACAATTATACTGTTTCGAATGAATACTACAGTTTTTCTCAGTTGCTTTGGTGCGTTTCTCAAATCAGAAATTAATTTCTCAAAACTACTTGTTCAATCTTCACATCATCTTATCACTTTTGCACATTATATTAGCACTTTCTTATTATTTTGACCTATTTGCAAATGCTTTAGTACATTCATGCAATTGATTAAGTATAATTCTCAGCTGTGAGCCACATTTTCAATTCATTTTGTTATGTTGATAAAAACATTTAGTACCATTTGCTTTTGAATAGCCTTATCCCCAAAACATCTGGGCATTATTTCATCATATAAGTCATTCAATGCAAAATGAATGAACGAGTTGTCATAATCTTTTGTCAGATATATTTTTTGCGCATTTCTCAGGGACTTCATTTGTGAAATGTCTCCCTAATAGATGAAATTGCTCTCACTTGAATCTTGGCTTTGAGTAATGCCAGGGGAAGGTTTGAAGTGTCAAATCCACCTATGATCAATCAGTTCACAGGGTGCATTTGATGAACCTTAAATTGACAAGCATGTGTATATATACAGGGCACAAAACTGTGTTACTATTTCTGAAAATGGAAGAACAAAGAGTTCATGAGCATGAACATGCAGGGAGACGGAGAAGAGGAGTAAGAATGGGTGGTGGAAGGCGAAACCGAGGGAGAGGACAAAGGAATATCCCGGATGAAATAAGAGCCGCACTCATTGACCATGTTATCAATCATGGTCTAAGCATGGCTGAACCAGGTCGAAGAGTGCAGCCAAATGTTGGAAGAACAACTGTGTCATCAATTGTCCAAACATTTTGTCGGGAGAACCGGTATGTATCTAATGTATCGTGTTGAAATACAGTATACATACTGTGGTGCTTCATTCTATATCCACTTCATGCGGACATGCTGAAAATACATGCTCTCATATTTGTAGTCTTGCTCGCTCTTGTGATTTTTGTTCCTAAACAGGACCACAAGACTACCTCACAGAGGTGTCAGAGGGCCCATTTTTACACCTCCGACGGAGGAGGCTGTTTGTGCCATGGTTAGGGAAAATAACTCCATTAGATTACGGGAGAGAGTGCAGTGATTGCAGACAACAATGTCTTTGCCAACATCCCAAATGTCAGCATATCAACAATCGACAGTGCTGAGAACACCAGATTGGCATGAAACAGCTGTACCGTGTACCCTTTGAACGTAATGATGACAGAACAAAGGAGCTGCGATTCCAGTATGTTCAGGTAATGAACGGTGTTCACTCAACAGGAAAAGGTACATGCTTTGTCTGTGGAACATGCAATATGCTTTGCATTTCATGTAACTGTATCTTTATGTGAGAACCTTTTTTTTTTGTTCTCTGTAATACAGCGTGTGTTGGAACTGGAATCAAGTGAGCCATTGCACACCTCCGTCTACTTGGATGAGGCAGGCTTTAACCTGGCCGAAGGCGAAGGCCATGCAGAAGGCGTGGTAGCATTCTCATTGGCCAAAGGGCTACAATCAATGTGCCAGGCCAACGAGGAGGGAATATAACAATGTGTGCTGCTATACCTGAGAATGGTGTTCTCACTCATATTCCCATAGGCCCATACAACACCAATCATCTCCTCCACTATTTGGAAACCCTCCACCGGGATCTCATCCCTGAGGAGGAGAGGGGTATGATTGATGATGCTTTGCCAAAGTTTGTTATAATTCTTAATAATGTGAGTTTTCATTGCTCTAACGCCATCAGGCAATGGTTTGCGGCCCACCCCAGGATGATAATTGAATTCCTCCCTCCCTATTCCCCCTTCCTCAACCCAATTGAGGAGTTCTTCTCAGCCTGGAGGTGGAGGGTATATGATCATCTGCCCCATACACAGATGACCCTGCTAGAAGCCATGGGTGCAGCATGTGAAGACATCACTGCAGACGCCTGCAGGGGCTGGATAAGGCACGCAAGACGATTCTTTCCTCGCTGCATCGCAAAGGAAGATATCGTTGTCATGTAGATGAGAATCTGTGGCCAGACAGAAGGGAGTGTCAAGAGGTCTAAATACCCTGCTCTGCAGGCCACATTTTGAGTGTATTCCCTCCCTCCAACTTGTGCTATAATTTTCAAAAGATGTCATTTCAATAAAGATACATTGTGAACTGTAATGTGACTCTATTGTATTCTTCCCCATTACTCTGCAAACTTGTAATTTATGCACCAGACCAGAAAAGGGGTGACCTTGTATTTCCAGTAAAAAGAAAAACTAGTGTTCAATTGACATGACTAAACCATTTGACTGTCTTGTTCATGGACAATGAAACAAGGACTTTACATTTTGATGGCACTGACATGTTTATTGACATAAATACTTACTTTTGAGAGAGGGACAGAGGATTTTGAGAGGATGACGAGCTTTAGCAAGTAATCCAAAATGTGGTGCAGTTTGTACTAATTGTTTTGAGAAATGCACTTTCTGTTCTGCAAATTTAGCTGGTGATTCGAGAAATGAGTCAAAGCAACTGGGAAAAACTGTAATCAATTTTCATAAATTTAGTTTAATTTTATTTATTTTAGGATAAATACATTTTTGGGTGCTGCTGTGCCAACAGGGGGTGGTGCAGCACCTCCAGCACCCCTAATTCCCTTGGTTATGACTGCATGTTACATATCTTTCAGGAGACTGACAGGAATAAAGGGACAGAACCAAGCAGAGGGAACAGTGGTTTAGATCAGTGCATGGCAGAGCTTGGTACCTCCCCACACCAGCCTAATACTTGGTTCATTGAGACTCAGTCCCTTACAGCAAAGACACTGAAATTTCAGAACAGTTTATTTAGGCATTATAAATGGCTTTATTATTGCACCTAGTTGAACGGTGTAATGCGGTTTTACTGTGCCAGTTATTTTGAAGATCAGACACTGGCTAATAAGGTCAATGGAGCATGTATTAAAACTGGATTTAGTAACTAGATGCAAGACAAAGCAAGCCTAGTTCAGCTGGGCCTGGATAGGCCTACATGCCACTAGAGATACAGTATGTGTTTTTGGCTACATTAGCAATTTGTGGCCACTCGAGCTGCCTTGTCCACTGAGCAATCATGTTTTCACTTTGAAGCAGACAGAATAAGCCACACTGACAATTTGGCATGCCAATGAGGGAATTGCTCGTGACTGTGAGTGGGGGGTGCGGTGTTGGTGAAAAACTGCGTGCTAAGCCTTGACGGGAATTTAATAATGTTAAAAAAACATTTTCCTGGGTGTCAACACTGATAATGCAACAATGAGCAAAATGTCAGCTACTGTTCAATTGAAAAAAGATTTTTGTTGATTGAATGTTAAGAACGTTCAATTGCTTGTCCAATCGCGTGAATATTTGTGTTATACGCACTAACACAGTCCAAAAATGCCATTGAAAGTCAAATGGTGTGATAAAAATGTTAAATGCACTTTAATATTCCTTGATTGTTGCAAATGACTTTAACCCTTAAATGCCCAACTATAGCGAAAGTTGAAAGAAAGATCTATGTATTCTGTTGATATGTCCTGGGGAGGGGCTAAAAACAACCCAATAGCGTTTTTTAATTTTTGGTGACCTTTTACCTCATTTTATAATGGGCATTTTGGGGAGCTTATTGCTTAAATGACTTGAGTGATAAAACAGTTGACATATTGCTGAAGTATTAGGCATATCTTATTTTCCATCAGCTTACCTGTTTGTCAACTTCATCCAATGATGAATGGGTGCTGATCTATTGTGTGGATTCCACCATGGGGGCGGCCATATAGGAAAGGTGAGCTGGTGCAGCCAGTGTAGTGTCAGTTCCACTTTTATGCATCAGATGACAGCACTGATGGTCTAATCATGTCACTATGGGCATTAGGTTGCAAAATTCATGTGGGGTCAGTGGTTTTGACAGCTCCCAAAATCGCGTGACAAATTTGTCACAGGGGGCATTTAAGGATTAAAGATAGTGATAATGCCTTTCATATTAACACAAATAAAAGTATTTTTTCTTATTATTTTGCGAGTAGGTTCCGACGCCGGACAACGGTGAGATCCAGACCACGGTGAGGACGCCGAGCGTGCAAGTTAGCTTCTCACAGGTGGTTACGGACTGTCTGTGGTGTGTTGCGTCTGTTGTGCAGACCAACGGTCTCATCCGCTGTGCGTGTCGCTGATCTGAGCCGATCCCGCAAGTGGAGGAGCTGGATGTCGCAATCTTGTTCTGCTGTGGTCACATGTAGCCGACGTGGATGAGGTTGATTTGCAGTACTGCCCGTCTGTCAGAAACGAAATCTCAAATGGCCTATTGTCTGATAGTTAACACTCAGCTGCACAGCGGCCACTCTAGTGGACATACCTGCATCCAGCATGCCAATGGCACGGTCCCGCATGACCTGAGACATCTGAGGCATGATGACTTTTGACAAAATTTGACATTTTGGGGTGGCCTTTTATTGTCTCCAGTATAAGGAGTGTCTGGGTACTGCTCATTCTGTCTGATCACCGTTCTGTTAATGCCACACCCATGTACTGAGTGAAATCACTGCATCACTGAGTAAATGCTCACTGACAGAGAGATGGATAAAAAAATGGTACACAAATCAAGAGAAATATCCCTATTGTACAAGTAAAAGTCAGCATATGCTCACTTAGAGTTGTTAACTCCATGAGGCATCAATATTTGACATGGGGTGTTTATTATATTTTTGTTTATCCCAAATTTGTTTGTACACTAAACTTCATAAAACATTTGGTTCAATATTATTTCATCTGCAATGAATTTCTCACAACAATCACAGAAGTGATTTTCATGATTTAGGGTAGTCCTCTCCAAGCAAAGTTACAAAAAAACTGAAATTCCAGTGCATATTCCAAAAAGGGCATCAGATGGCACACAGCATAGTTATTATTGGCACCAAAATAGCACAATGCTCGTAGAACAGCCTTCACATTCCCCCTACATTCCCCCTACTTCAGTGCACGGCGAGTCACAGAAATACCAATTTAATACAGGTGAGCAATCTTCCAGATTGAATTTCAGGAAAATATCACCACTTCGACAAAAAAACCTGGGCTCGTGATATGCACATCTGTGCAGAATGAAAACCTAATTTCCATGGCATGAGTGACAACCATGGCTTTGTTGCATGCAATAACAAGGCAATCAGAGATGGTAGACTTCATCCCATTCATGCAAATCATGGCAAGTGCAGAAACACAAACAGACAAACAAACACACAGCCTCTAAAAATAGTACTTCACGCCCACTCCATGGGGTGAAGTAATGAGATTCATATTCATTAATGTTCTCCCTGATGGGCTGGGGCAAGTGGACCTCACATAAATTCTCAGCTGCCGCAATGAATTAATCTATTTGATGACCAGAACAAGGTAAGGAGATCCACTCATTATGGGACACAATGAAATGTCTAAATTGTGTTTGTGCTTTCAAGTGAATAAAAGATTTAAAAATAAATGTTTGTCATGAAAACATTTTGTAATTCTCCTTCCAGCTGCTAGAGCCTTTATTGTAAGATAGGGTTTTTCATATTTCACAACATGATTCTTCAAAGGCTTTATCTTGTAATTCTTATGACGATGATGGTGCAATATGAAAAAAATACTCAAGATTTTTTAAGTTCATATTTCTTGTCAATTGTGTCCTGAAGAAAAAGCAAGAAAAAAGACATACACATCAGAAAATGTCAAAAGTATACATTGATTATTGTGAATAACTTCAGACAAATATCAAAGCGGTTTTTTTTTTCTCGTGTGAATGTTTTTTTAATGGTTGTATTGATTAAATTGGTAATTCAGTGCTTCTCAATCTGAGCCAAAGAGCATCAACACAAAATGTTATGACCAGACATTTCTTCTTAGTTTTTTCTCTATGGTATCCTCTTTCTGATTTTATTAAAATCTTTGGATCTGAATTGCAGCACTATCCTAACTCAGTCATGCTTGGTTCATTGCACCCTTGTTCTCTCCCCACAAATAGACCTGAAGGGCAGATGGAGGCGCGTCTGGCACTGAAAGCAGCCAGTTTCATTGCCCTGAGTGTGGTGGGAATCCCAGGTAATCTAGCAGCCCTCCTGCTCTTCTGCCGCTTGTTCATTGAACTGCGGCACATGGGACACAATGAGATCATCCTCTGCCAGCTGATCTTCGCCAACCTGGTGGTGACACTGTGCCAATGTATTCCTCAGGCTATGACTGCACTGGGGATGGACCTCCTCTTTGATGACCATGCCTGTAGAGCAATCCTCTATGGTTACCGGGTTGGGCGTGCCATGTCTATCACCCTCACCTCATTGTTGAGCTCCTACCAATGTGTGGTCATTTCCCCACCTACACCAGGGTGGGACTATCTGAAACGCTGGTTGCCAGGCCACCTCCCTCATGCCATCATCTTCCTCTATCTGCTAAATATGGCTATGTATACTGCTTCCACTATCAATACTCAAGCTTTTCCTGTAAACAGCACCATCCCAGAGTACAGTCTCAATCTGAAGTTCTGCATTGTGGTGTTTCCAGATCACACTGTTTATGTTGTTAGAGGTATGGTAAGTATTATACGTGACTTCCTCTTTGTCGGGCTGATGGCAGCAGCAGCTGTGTACATGATGTTGGTTCTGCATCGGCACCGTCAGCAGGTTCAGGGCCTGCAGGGAGCTGGTAAGAAGACTGAGGAGGCATCGCGTGCCGTCCTGCTGCTCGTGAGCACATATGTGCTGCTGTTCTACACACTCTCTGTATCTCGTGTGCACCCCGCTGTGTCTGACGCTCGCGTCTTCTTTGCCACCTGCTACTCCACCATCAGCCCTGTCCTCATCATTACCACCAACAAGAAGCTGTCCATGTACTTTAACTGTAAGTCAGCACAAAACATCCAAAGCAGTTCAGAATCCAAAGTCTCTGAAGTGACATCAACACAATGAGGTTTTTGAAAAGTGGAACTGGAGGAATATCTTCTGTACTGTTTTGGTTTGCACTATGTTACCATTTGCAGCCCCACAATTTAATTGCAGAAATAATACTGTAATCAATAAATATCAGAAGACTGTCATAATTTACTCCATGATTTTTCTACATCCTGGAGAAAATTATGACAGCCTTCTGATATTTATTGATTATGTGATTTTTTATGCTTCACATGGTGCTATGTATGCATGAAAACGGTTACTTTGCTGGAACTCATAAACACATTATATTAAATAAATTAAGATTTTCCATTTAATAGAACTCCTTAATTTTATTTTTGAAATTTCCCCTCACTTCCTTGTTCTGAGGCTTTGAGCTTGAAAGAGACCAGAATGGCATTTTACATACTGGCAAAATACTCCTTCAGTTCTATTCAGATTATATTACATTGAGAACACATTGACCTGTTAATGTGAAAATATACTGATTAGCAGTGATGTTGCTAGGTACAGGTCCTGCGTCCCTGACGCATTAAAATCTGAAAGGACGCAGTAAACTCACTAACCATGCATCCCAGGGACGCACCTCATTTTTCCTCATGAAAAAGGATACATTGGGCCGATTTCACAAAAGCCTTTAAAGGTTTACACGCGGATAACTTTCTTAATCACGCATTTAGTATGAGTTTTAACAGAAGAAAACTTAAACGCTAGTGAAGGTATGTTTAACTCGCAAAAACTACAAACCCAAAACCAGTGAAGTTGGCACGTTGTGTAAATCGTTCATAAAAACAGAATACAATGATTTGCAAATGCTTTTCAACCTATATTCAATTGAATACACTGCAAAGACAAGTTACTTAAAGGCTAGGTAGGCAGCTTTCTTTTGACCGTTTTAGGCAAAAATTTACATAATAACCTTGGGGATAATGTAAAGGAAGTGATGTGAAAAAAGATCAGACCTCTACGTCTCCCCTAGGCTCTGTTTTCAGCCTGCAAAGAATCTACCCGTGACGGTAGATTTTGACCAATCACAGAGCAGTTTATAGAGCCTTGAGAGAGCCAAACAGCGATTGGCTGTTCTACTACAGCTGATGCGGAAACCACTCTGCAGCAATGGCGGACGACCGGACAGGAAAAGTTGCCGTTCCACATTTGGAAACACCCGCGTTCAGTGCAAAACAACCCAAGAAGAGGAAAACAGATTCGGCAAAAAGGGAGTCTAAAAGAGAGTTTGACAATAAACGCAATAAAACGCGTGTCAATATCTGCGGTGCATTTGGAAGATGGAGAGAAGTTCGGGATAGCATTGGTTTCAAGTTGGACTCGGAGCTCGCTGTACTTCTGTTGGACGGCTAAATTCTTTTTCCTCTAACTACAGTTGCTGTGATGGTAAATCGCATACATACAACCTAACCCCCATGTAAATAGCCAGCTGACGGCGGCCACCGATAAGGCATTGTCAGCGCGTGCATCAGATGTGTGTCTGGTAGGAGGAGCTTGGGTCAGAGCCATAGATATATATATTTAGAACACTAGATTACTGATGTTGTCATATTTACATAATCCAAAGTAAAGCACCCGGCCACCATATTGATACACCCAACTTCTTCATAAAAATGAATGGTTTCCTATGAGGCCAATTTCAAATAAGTCGACACAAGCGAGAAAATGCTGAGATGTGCGACTGCCTTTTGTAGCAATATTTATTTGAAGAGCTGTAATAAAACGTTTCATGCGAAGGTGAAAGTATAAACGCAAAGTTGTCACTTTAATAGAAAAAAATCGCGTTTCGTGCTAGCTAGCTAATTAGCCGTCCCATTGAATTGAACAGGCCGCTGACAAAAAGCGAACGCTAGCGATTGATATCGGTCACCAGCGAGCTACCTTGGCATCGCGGGGACTGCATTGACTTCGTGGTAAATAAAATCTAAAAGGTGGCTAGGAAGCTAGCTAGCTACTTGTGCTTGGCATTCAACGACAATACTTTCATACCCGCATAATATTTAAAACAGTGGACAAGTCGCTTTGTCTGTTTTATACAGAGCTCCAAAGGACAAAGAGGGGAGAAAGGCTTCACTAGCGTTTCCTTTTATCAACGTTAGCCATATGATTCAATATAAACAATTCGGTTGATGTCAAATAGTCAACCAGGGTACAATAAAGTGAGGAAACCAGAGTGTAATTTGATAACGTATACGGACATTCAAACGACGTTTCTTATAACGGCGATAACTACCAAGCAAATATCTTATCAGAGGTAAAAGCCTGGGTCGTGTTAAAGTCACTTCTCTGCAGCACTTTAACGTTGACATCGAGTCACATTTCGGTCTTCCCTTTAGTAAGTGTGCCGCTTTCCATCCTCCGAAAAGCACATATTTAGGGAGACAAAATGTTGCTCAGTAGAGCGATACCAAAATGACAGACTCGCACGCAAGTGTTTTTGAAAATGTAATTTTAAAGTAGGCGAAAATTAATGGGAGTCTATGGGCGAATTTTACTTCCTGGTGTATAGGCTCGGAGAACAGATGCTTCCCTTGAGCATACCCTATCAGCAATCTAGTGTTCTATATATATCTTTGGTCAGAGCTGATGGAATGAGAACCGTGTGGACTCAATTCGAACCTTTTTTCTAGGTTTCTGCCTACCTAGCCTTTAATGTTCGAACAGGTAAACTTTGTAATTTTTTGCAAATATTAGCTCATTTTGAATTTGATGCCTGCAACATGTTTCAAAAAAGCTGGCACAAGTGGCAAAAAAGACTGAGAGAGTTGAGGAATGCTCATCAAACGCTTATTTGGAACATCCCACAGGTGAACAAGCTAATTGGGAACAGGTGGGTGCCATTTTTGGGTATAAAAGCAGCTTCCCTGAACTGCTCAGTCATTCACAAACAAGGATGGGGCGAGGGTAATCACTTAGTGAACAAATGTGTGAGTTGATTGTCGAACAGTTTAAAAACAACATTCCTCAACGAGCTATTGCAAGAAACATAGGGATTTCATCATCTACGGTCCGTAATATCGTCAAAAGGTTCAGAGAATCTGGAGAAATCACTGCATGTAAGCGACAAGGCCGAAAACCAACATTGAATGCATGTGACCTTCGATCCCTCAGGCGGTACTGCATCAAAAACCAACATCATTGTGTAAAGGACATCACCACATGGGCTCAGGAACACTTCAGAAAACCACTGTCAGTAACTACAGTTCGTTGCTACATCTGCAAGTGCAAGTTAAAACTCCACAATGCAAAGCGAAAGCCATTTATCAACAGCACCCGGAAACGCCGCCGGCTTCGCTGGGCCCAAGCTCATCTAAGATGGACTGATGCAAAGTGGAAAAGTGTTCTGTGGTCTGACGAGTCCACATTTCAAATTGTTTTTGGAAACTGGGGACGTCGTGTCCTCCGGACCAATAGTGGTTAGCACTACTGCCTCACAGCAAGAAGGTCGTGGGTTCGAATCCGGCCTGGGGCTTTTCTGAGTGGAGTTTACATGTTCTCCCTGTGTTCGCGTGGGTTTCCTCCGGGTACTCTGGTTTCCCCCCACCCACAAAACATGCAACTTAGGAACCCTCCCTCCCTCCTGTGAATGCTTGGTGGTGGTCAGAGGGGCCGTAGGCGCATACTGGCAGCCACGCTTCCGTCAGTCTGCCCCAGGGCAGCTGTGGCTACAAAAACATAGTTTACCACCATCAGAGCGTGAATGTGTGAGTGAATGAATAATGCCTCCATTGTAAAGCGTCTTTGAGTGTTTTTTTTTTTTTTCCAGAAAAGCGTTACATAAAATTGATGCATTATTATTATTATTAACTTAACACATATGTGAAGTTAATGCTGAAAGGTACATACAGGTTTTGGAGCAATACATGTTGCCATCCAAGCAACGCCTTTTTCATGGACGCCCCTGCTTATTTCAGTAAGACAATGCCATGCCACATTCTGCGCGAGTTACAATAGCATGGCTCCGTAGTAAACTGTCCAGCCTGTAGTCCAGGAGACCTGTCTCCCATTGAAAATGTGTGGCGCATTATGAAGCGTAAAATACGAAAACGGAGACCCCGGACTGTTGAACAACTTAAGCTGTACATCAAGCAAGAATGGGGACGAGTTCCACCTGAAAAGCTTCAAAAATTGGTCTCCTCAGTTCCCAAACGTTTACTGAGTATCGTTAAAAGGAAAGGCGATGTAACACAGTGGTAAAAAGGTCCCTGTGCCAACTTTTTTGCAATGTGTTGCTGCCTTTAAATTCTAAGTTAATGATTCTTTGCAAAAAAAAAAATTTTTTTCTCAGTTTGAACATTCAACATCTTGTCTTTGCAGTGTATTCAATTGAATAAGTTGAAAAGGATTTGCAGATCATTGTATTCTGTTTTTATCTACGTTATTTACACAACGTGCCAACTTCACTGGTTTTGGCTTTTGTACTACCACAGATTGATTTCCACCTAAATAAGTGAAGCCGACCTGCCTTCATCTGGTTGCCTGGTACATTTTGAGCAAGACATGTGCCTTTTCTGGACAAGAAATTCAAAAATAAAATAAATGAAATGAATGCAGAAATTAGTTGCTTTCTTCAGTTTCTTATTCACTCCATAGAGGGGTTTTGCAAGGCCACGTGTTTCGTTTACATCTACGTTTACATTTTATAAAAAGGCTACCATGAGTGAAGTCCGAACAGCATTTTTATGCTTCACCGGTAATGAAAGCTCAAATGAGAGTGTGAAACAAGGACTGTCCTTGGTATGAAATCACCACGAATGCCGAGCATGAAACAGTTTTGGTGAAGGATGCGTCTGACGTCAGCATCCTGCTCACATTCCCAGGACACGCAAAGAAAGTTCGACATTCTTTGAAGCGAAGTTCTCGCCAGGGTTTCGTTGCCGATCTCTCTGTGCGAAATGCGTGTCCACAACGCAACTACCCTTTTATACTGGGTTATTAACTAGTAACGAGAATTGGAAATGCCCATTATGCAATGGCTGGTACACTGTAAAATCGAACACATTGTTTTAACTTAAAAATAAGAGTGAAAGGGCTGCCTTAAAATTCTACGTTAAGTGAAAAAATGTTATTTGTTCTTCCAACATAACCTAAGGTTATCTTGATGAAACATTCCATGTTGTGTAAACCTCAGCGTCATTTTGGTCAATTTGGATTTTTTGTTTGATTGAACTGCTTAGGATAGTTGTTTTAACTTGCAAGTCTATGTCAATACACTTTTGATGGCCAGTTAAGTTGATGTGAATTTAGTGTTTGATTGAACTGCTTAGGACAGGTGTTTTCACTTGAAATTCCATTTCAATATAATTATGATGGCTAGTTAAGTTGATTTGGATTTTGTGAATGTTTGAACTGCTTAGGATAGTTGTTTCAACTTGCAATTCTATGTCAATATAATTATGATGGCCTGTTGAGTGGAGTTAGATTTATTGACTGATTGAACTGCTTAACAGTTGTTTTAACTTGCAATTCTGATACGAGATCAGGTAGACACCAGGAGCGAGGTGAAGGGGAATAAGGAATTTATTAAAACAAAAGAAAACAGGCACGAAGGCCAACAAAAAACTTGGCCCAAAGGGTTGCAAAAGACAAACTAAGGAGTGCTTCACAGAGCAAGGAACTAAGGATCAGAAATGACAAAAAAAAACAAAAGGCACTGGAAACTCCAGGCAGGGTAACCATAAACAGAAAAGAACAATGATTCTTGGAATGCAAAGGCTATATACAAAATGACTATGAAAACGAGGCTTGGGAACATGAACTTGCAAACAAGGACTGAGACACTGTCAGCCAACTTCCACTGCATCCAGATAAAGGGTGAGAAATCAAGACATGAAGGGCAACACCTGGAGGAGGAGAAACAAGAGGCATGGCAAGATCATGACATTGGATGACAAGACTTGCTCATTAAGAGAATGAGCGTGCTCAGCTTAAGTACCAATTAAGTATGCAGTTTGAAACCAGCATGAATGTTCAGAACAGAAAAGCACAGCAAGATCTTGAAATAGCAAAGCAGGAATCATGACAATAAACTCCCTGTCTAAATTAGTAATATTAGTAATGTGCCTATCTAAGAATTACACCACCCAGTGAGTGTTAGTAAATGTTAGTAACTTAAAAACAGTTGATTGTAAATTAAGCTTAGATAGCCCCGAATCCAGCACAGCACAGAAGGAAGGGGGAAATACCAAAGCCAACCAGAGCTCTGAAATGTGCAGCAACGAAGGCACGGGGCAGAATGCAGACAAGCGGTGGAGTGGCTTGGCAGACCTGGCAAAAACAAAAACATGGAAAAGTAAAAACATGGACAAAAACTATGAACTATGAAATGTGTAATCCTAATACAAGAAACTGTTAAAACTATGGCATGAACTATGAAACATGAAACTGTTAAAACCATAGGCAATACTGTCCTGGCCAAAGGCCAGGACCCCAGAACACAACAAATTCTATTTCAGTTTTATGATGGCCAGTTCAGTTGATTTGGATTTATTAATTGATCGAACGGCTTAGGACAGTTGTTTTAACTAGCAATTCTCAATATAATTATGATGGCCAGTTAAGTTGAGTTGGATTTATCGTTTAATTGAACTTCTTAGGATAGTTGTTTAAAATTGCACATGTATGTCAGCTTAAGTGTCTGGTCATTTGAATTAATCTACTCATTGAACTTAAGCATTTCTTTAAACGTGAAAGTCCATATCAGCATAGCTAATGCAGCCTATTGTAACAGATTTAAATATTATTATTAGTATTTAAATATTTTCATTTGTTTAAATGCCAAGATCCATTTCAGATTTGCTATTTGAAATCTGACTTAACCAAACCTAAGAAAATAAAATATATTATAGGAACCTATAATGAATGGCAATAGAAGTGTTTCAAAATATGAAAAAAAAAACACAACAACACACACAACAAAAATATTCACATCTGTGAAAATACTGTCTAACAACAGGTTCATCATTCCTCAAACAATAATCATAAATAGTTCACCTTACGAAATATTTAACCTTGACCCCAGACAAGTCAGCGTTCAAACATAAAACATGTTTGTTTCTAAAATTGTATTTTTTGATACCGTCATTTTTCAATCTACATCAGTGGTGACTAGAATGTAGACCCAACGGTATGTAGTCTGAATTTCATACCACAGTATTCCTAATAATTACTGTGAGGACATTTCCCCTCACCCTGAAGATGAGTAGTCTTAAAAGTTGTTTCTGGGGGCCCACTGTGTATGCTGGCTTTTGTTCCAACCACAGTTGTTATCGCCTGATTTCAACGAGCTGTTCATTTGTCTTAATTAAGTGTATTAAATGTTTAGAGCAGTTATTTGCCCTCTTAATTCAGAAGATAACAGAAATATTCATGTTTGCTATCCAGTATAAAAAAATGCCTACCCACATTGCTATATGCATTGTACATAACAGCATTAAATGAGAGAAAACAATGTAAACCAATCAAATTAAAGATGTACTTGGCTCCTAATCGGTGAAAACTAATTGGCACATCATGGCAAATTTATTCGACAAGCAAATGGTAACAAGTCAAACCAGTTTTGTGTTATCTTAATCTAATGAAGTTAATCTGAAGTTTTTTGAAAGAACTTGAAACAGTTGTGTCATTCAGCCTAATTTGGGGTTTACTGAGTTTCTCAATGTCTAATTTGATCTGTTTCAAATGTTACAATGCTTGAAATTTCCTGCAGTATAGAAATAAAACCACTATCTCCAAGGACATTTTATTCCTCATAGCATGTATGGATGTTTCTACATGTAACATTTGGCTAAAAATAATAAGTAATCTGCATGCTGCAAGCTCCCAAAAATACTAATATATTTGCTGAGCAACGTTTTGATCTACGGAGATCTTCCTCAGGCAATTGACAAAAAGAGACAAGCCTCTCCTATGAAGAAAAGACTTACGTTTCACTTAGAATTTTGATCCTCTTCAAATTCACTTTCTAGATCTACTGATTTCCAAAGACGATAAAATGATAAAAACCAACCTCTATAGAAAACCTACAGATAAAAATACTATCCGTAATAGTTTAAGTTTCTATTCCATCTCCCTTAAAAAGAGTTTACCGATAAGTCACTTTAATAGGATACGACGCATCTGTTGCTCTGATCATAATTACAACACACAAAGTGCATTTCTTATCCAGAGATTTAGAGAGAGACACTATGCTGAAAATTGGATCTTAAATGCGGCTGACAAATTCAAGAATGTTGACCAAGTTGAATATCTCAATAGACAGTACTACCACGCCAGACAATTTCTAACCGGCTAATATCTGTTTTTTGGAGTGATTTTTTGTGAGCTGTTCAGTAGACCTTGTTGTGCTCCTGTATTTTAACTTTAATGACTTGGTTGCATTTTTTGCTTCTGAAACTTTTTCTGCGTTTTGAAATTTTTTTTTTTTGTTGGTGTGATTAAAAATACCTTTTATATTGAATTGTTCTCGGGCCCTTCAATGCGCCTTTTGTATTTGTATTGCATAATTACTTCAGGCCAACACGTAAAATCAGGACCCCTTTTTTTTTTTTTACATTTCCTCATATAAGGATTTTTCCATATATTTTCAGTAATTTGTAATGTTGTGATTTGTGTGCTGTATATATAGTGTTTATTCTTCTGAGATTGCCATCTTGAGACTTCATAATTGCCTGCTGATTAACAGGTGTGAATGATTGTCCTTTCTTCATAGGAGAGGCTTCTCTCTTTTTTGTCAATTCTCTGAGGAAGATCTATGTAGATCGAAGCATTGCTTAATAAATAAATTCGTATTTTTGGGAGCTTGCCGGGTGCAGACTGTTTCCTCTATTTTTGCCCTATTTTTAAAGTTTTTTTTTTATTTTACCCTGTATTTTTATTGGATGTGCGCACACTGCCTCCACTTTACTAAAAGTTTTAGTAACAATGCTAAATTTAAAAAACTAGATAAGACATTAACTGCTTGTTAAAATCCTGTCCTCCCTCTGCCACATCTTCACTACAACCACGTTGCTGCGCCGGTGTAGAAGACTTAGGGCCTGGCTACACATTCGCGGATTACGCCGCGTGTTAACGTCGCGTGAAAAGTTGCGAAAAACGCTCTGAGCAGACGCTGCGTAATGCGCAGCGGTGAACGGTCTACACCTTGGCAGGGAAAGTGGGTGTACACGCTTTGTCCTCCGAGATAGCTGGAAACTCCTGTCCTAATCTGGGAAAACCAAGTCACTCACTTTTTCATGAAGCTGAGAAAACAAAAGAACTGAAATCTTTCAGGATAAACTTGCTGTAAAAAAAAAAAATCAATAAAAAAGAGCAAATTGGTGACTGGGCACTTTATTTGATGATTAGTAACTTAGTAATTTCAAAAATTGCTCTAACCCACTTTCTACCAAAATGAGTTACTAGGACTCGCACTCTGTTTTTCTTCACTTCGATAATCAAACGTTCAGTTTAATTGTCTTCTTCCTTTCGTCCCATTCTGCATGTAAATGAATGCGAACAGGGTTGTCTCAGAGTTTGACAGGATAATTAGCCACGTCTTTTTTAAAAATCTGTCAGGCCTGCAGATCATCACGTGGGAGAGTTTCCTTAATTTCTATTGGCTGACTATGGAACACGCTTAACTGGACGCGTTGCGTGATACGCTCAGAAAACCCTTGGAGGTTTCTGAAATTTCACGCGGCGGTGGCAGCGCGTTCTTTTTTTCCTGTCCTGCCGATGTGTAGACCCGATCATTATAAATCAATTACTACAATCAAAGCGTTTTAGCGCCGCGCTTGCGCGTAACACGCGGCTTAATCCGCGAATGTGTAGCCAGGCCCTTAGATGAAGTCTTGCGTGTTTTCCACACTGTGGTTATCCAAGGATGTTTTATATTTCACTGGATATACAATTGGAAAATGGCCGCCCATTCATTTCAATGGAAATTGCTCAGTGGCGCAGCGTGCCGACATCAAGGATGTTCTATATTTCACTGGATATACAATTGGAAAATGGCCGCCCATTCATTTCAATGGAAATTGCTCAGTGGCGCAGCGTGCCGACATGGGGGCCAAGCTTCCGGAGCCACGCGGACATGCGCTGTGTGATTTTTGCTCACACATGCGTAGTGTGGGGCTTATGAACGCGCTGGTATCCGAGGTATCCATGACAACGGCTCGGGCTCGTGGAACTCCGACCTAGGGTGCGTGTTCACGATCACTTTTCACCGGAAATGGAAGTCTGACCACTGCAGACTGCACCTTGATGTACGGAACACAAAGCATAGCCGCCGATAAAGGTTTAATTATGGTTTGAGACTCTATTTTAAAACACAAATGCAATAACAAATGTTAAAAACGACTTTGACAGGGAAGTAATACTTTTGATTTCAACTCAAAAATCTCGGCCAAATAGTTGACTTGCTGTTGCGTAACTTTAATATGACATTGCTCAGGGGTGCGCTTCCCGAAGTCACAGATGCTAACTTCCATAGTTAGAACCACTGACTGAATGGACGTATAAATTTCTGCAACTACGCTATTGGGAAAAACGCCACAGGCTCGTGTTCTCTTTAGCTCAACGTCGAATAACCACATTATCGGAGTCAGATAATTCTTACTTGTCTGCGTGCGAATTCCATTATCTTTTTCCGGATTAAAGACAATAAACCGAACACACAACACAACGAACTTCACCTACCTTATAAACTGATATGTTTTAAAGTCAGGAGCTTTAAACTTTTGTCAATTCTGGTAAGCTAATTTACTTTTAGCTTACGTAACTTATAACCATTCCGTGGAGTATAATAAAATGGGTCTACCGTGAAATGTTACGAACGTTGTACTGCGTTATTTTTCCCTTAAAGCTCCTTTTTTCTGTCCTTCCCCAGATATCTGAGCATCTTGGAGTGCACTGAACATTTCATCCATGAATTTCTGCATGTCAGCGAACCAGAGGCCGTGCCTTTCTATCCATCCCCAAAGCCCTTTCCAATAAAGTCTTTCTCGGTTATAATTTTAATACCGTCTCTACGTTTCATTTCTAAGTGCGAGTTAACATCGATTGTACTTGTGGTAGATTTTATGATAATGGCCTGCTCTGCGAAAGTTAAGCATTAAACCCCTTTTGATTTTGAGTACTTGAGTTCATCTTCAAACGTTACGCAGAGCTGGCAAAAAAAATCAAAAACTGACAAAACACAAATAAATCTATTTGAAAACATTTTTAATATATATATGTAAATAATGCCTTGGGGGTGACAAATATGACAGGTGGTGGGGGTGAGCAGATGGATGGATGATATACGCTACCAACTGTTGCATTCTTTTAGATCTCGTATTTATTTTCGTTCAGATGAAAATCAGCCACACCGTCGAATCTACCTGCATCACTCCGGTTGATATCAGATGCTGCTCACGAACATTAGATGTTCGGATTCATTATACTCTGACGTTTCCACCTCCCCAAAACTTCGATCTAATAAAGGCTGTACCGCAAAAAATGTGTATGCATGTTCAGTGCTTTCATGGATATTCGGATCATGCACAAAAAATGAACATTTTAGATGTCATCTGTCAAGTTGCTGAAAAGTTTCGTCGTCGAGTAAGAAAGTCAGTAATTAATTTTAGACAGAAGAATGGTTAATAAATGGTTTGCTAAGCAGTGTTCGAACTGAATTTATCTATTGCAATAAATGCACTCATATGGACATTACTTTAGATGCTACACAGCTGACAGTTGATGACTGCGGTCAAGATATCACCAGTTCGCAAATCAAAATACAGACATGTGAATTGGTGTTATTCAAAGTAATGGAAATATACAACTCATTACAATGATAACCATGAACAATGAAAAGGTGAGGTGAGTGTTAGCTGCGTATACATGCTTCTAGGATATCACAACAGCGGCCTTAGCTTACTGTACATTTTGTGGCACTACATAATGGAGTGTGGCGATCGAGTATATTACGGCCATTCATCAATTAAAATAAAATGGATAAAATATTTGCACCGTAACGCCGGCTCGCTTGATTGACTTGGCCACATAAAGAATGTTCATCACAGACGGACGGCAAGGAATGCGCGTTGTTCCACCCACTTGGTTCGGATCATGAACAAAAATAGTTCATTTTGGATCTCACAAGACAAGTTGCCGAAAAGTTTCGTCATCATGTATGAAGGTCGGTAAGTAATTTAACAACGAAGAATGGTTAGGCTGATAAATGGATCGCGAAGCAGTGTTCGAAATTAATTTATATACTGCTATAAACACACATTACGTTGCGGTAGATGCAACTCAGCTGACACGTTAAGCATAACGCATCAGAATAGAGTGATGCGAATTGGTGCTATTCAAAGTACTGGCAATACACAATGCAATTCATGGATTTAACCATTTCATTTTAATTTGAATAAGTAAGGTGAGTGTTGCCTGCCTCATGGTTCTAGGATGTCACACCAGCGGCCTTAGCTTACTGTACATTTTCTCGCGCTGCATGAAGTGCAGCAATCGAGGTGCTAAGTAACATATTATAACGTATTACGGCCATTCAGCAATTAAAATGGCAAAAATTTACTGAGCAACAAAAGAAACGCAAGTTAGCTAACTTAGTTAGTTAATGTGCTCTTATGGTTACCCAGATTGCAAGCACCTCCGCTCCGGATCTGCCCTGGCTCCAGAGCCAAGGCAAATCCGGAGCGGAGGAGCTTGCTATCTGGGTACTCATAATTATCGCAAAACAAAGAAAAGGTTGATAAAAAGAGTATAAATGCGCCCACGCTAGTAATAAATTTGATTTAAAATAATAACGCGCAAACTTATTTTCCGGTTTGCCTTTATTTAACTTGCGTTTCTTTTGTCGCTCAATACATATGCTTCGTGGCTGGCCAGCTCACTTCACCGATTTGGCTTCGTTTGTAATGTTAAACAGACAGACGGCAAGGAAAGCCCATTGCTCCACCCACTCACATCCGCTGCAGTGCTAAATTCGGAGGAGCGGGAACGCGCTTACATATGAGGACCCGTTGGTGTTCGCATAGCCTGAATATAAATAAAAGATTTTGTCTTTGCCGAGAAACGAGGGACTAATGATTTAAAAGAGAAAAATAAACCGTTTCGGTATTGATAATTTGTGGCGGTCAAAAAAAATTATTCACGGATTTCTCAGCGTGTCTTTTTCAATTATTCCCTATGGAGAAATTTCTTTTTGGCCCCCATGGCATCACGTGACCTGCAATATCACATTCGCCGCTAGGACCATGGAGGCGTGTGTGGTCGACCAGAGTTGTGCGTCCAGATCTCCTTATAGGTCCATGTGGTTATCCAATGCCGTTGCCGGACTGCCACAAAGGTGGGGAGGGACATGCTTGTGCAAAAGTAGGATAGTCTGAAAAACGTCATGACGTAGCATTTTCATCCGTGCACGTGCCCTCACAACTGTTTCGAAGGTGAACTTGATAAGTATTACTTATTCAGACGGACATAGATTGTCAATTTATCGTTTCTTTTGTATTTGAAACGTTTTGGACAAGCAATTTCATGTTGTTACAACAATCCCAATAATTGTTTGTCATGCTAACATAAAATAAATTGCTAAGGTAACAAACAGGCAAAATACCATTTTACAGTGTAGTCATAATTTGACCGCACCTGTTTAGTCTACGGGCTATACGGAAGGTTATCCACGTGCAGTTAAACGTGCAATGATCCCATCTTGTGAAATGGTGTTTAAACGTTCGTATAGCTGTCATCGTACAACGGCATTTTAGCATGCGTTTAAAATTTTTACGCATGTTAGTTATACACACGCTAAAATGCTTTTGTTTAAAATCACAGTGACTAGCGAACAAAACCTTGGACCTATTGCACAAAGGCAGGATGAGGGATTTGCCCAGGATCGGCACGGGATTAGCCCGATCTCAAGCCCCATTTCGGTTGCACAGAGCGTGTGAGCTAAACCATGGCACTAGTTACGATGGAAACAAAGTCTGTGTAGCTAGCCAGCTCTGGAGCAAGCTAACGAACTAGCTAAGCCCCTGCCTCCAGCCAATTTCACCTCACCTCATTCAGCAGTCACCCAAATTGACAAACAATGTCCTTAACAGTCATTCTGAATAGTCCACTACACATTGCCATCTAAATTATAATAGGCTCAGAGTAATTATTTTAGAAACTTGTGACCATTGATGTCAGTAAAATAGCCAATATTCAATCATTATATTCAAGTATCCATGTAACCTCTAAACATCACAGTTCAATCATTCCCCTGTCCATGTCACATTTTAGGCATATTTAGAATCTGTCATTATCAGATTTGTCCTTATTCCCCAAGTTGAGACTTCCATCAGTTACAAAGTAGGTTACCGTGTTTCAGCGCAGTCTTAACTTGCCGCGGTAACCCGCTTTGCGCAGCGCTACTTTTCTCTGTTTAATTCAGACTGCGACAGGTAAGGTAGAGTTGTTGCCTTAGTGCTGGACAGAAGTGCAATGTCGCTCGCTTCGCGATGCTGGAATCAAAAATTTTCAGGAGGCTCCTTGATGTCATTTTCTGATAATATTTGACTTTTTAATTTGATTATGCCTCCATCAGAGGTGATGAAAAGCAGAAAGTAAACTCAACTAATCTGAAAACGTCTTCTAGATCGGACTACCAATTCAGTTTGTACAGGACAAAAAAAGGCCTATTACAAAGTTGTAAGGCCTCCATGAATCATAAGCATGTTTCATTAGATCTGTCAAAATTAATTCAACACCTGCAGTTGTCATGCACTCGCCACATGCACACTCCACTGCATCCATGTGTGCGAGACTTTAAGTATTTCTGGCAGCGACGGCTTATCTCGTTCCCGGCAACGCCGAAGTGCATCAACTACTCCTTTTTAGTGGCGTTAAAACACCTCCCGTGTTTATTCTCACTGAGTTTATCTCACTTTAATACTCCTCTCTAATGTCTCGCACTATTCAGACAGAAACTAAAAGAATAGGTAGAAGAAACATTTCAGCGATCCCATCGTCCCTCTGTTTGAACGTGGACTTTGAGTGTTGCTCGCGCATGCGTTTGCTGCAGCTGCTTATCCATGTCCATGGTGATGATAAGCGATTCTGTGATCGATCTCGGGGTCTATTTGAGGTAGCCGCGTGCGCAAACTCAGTAGGATCAGCGGCAACGGACTTCACTTAGCCAATTCTCCTCCACCCGCTACTGGCTTTGTGCAATCAATTAAGCCAGCGACACGCTGTTTGGGATATGGCAATCCTTGCTTTGGCGTTGATGAAGGATTTCAGGATCCAACTTTTGTGCAATAGGCCCCTTGCCGTCAGCAGACCAGACAAGCGCTGTTTCAACCCTCTCACTACAAATATATCTGCATCATTTTATTTTTCTCAACAGACTTTCCACTGTGTTAGTTCAGTTTCATTTTTGTGCTAAAAGTTTCTCAGTTATTGACTTAGTTAATATCATTTATTTGATGTTCAGACAAGAAGATTTTGGTGACAGTTTATTTGTTGACTCTGTCATGGCGATGAGAATGTTTTGTTTATGTGTTAAAATGAGCACTTTTATAAATTTATTTTGGTACTAGACACCATTTTGTTTTCATTTGAATTTTAGTAATTTATGTTGGTACAAAAATGGTATTTCATTTGAATTTTGTATGTCATGCCAGTGTGACAGTTGTTTTGCGATAAACTTTTCAGATTTGGAATTCTATTTGTTAATTTCAGATACATTTTGAACATACATGAATATATCTGTTAATTATCACCATATCATACCATACCACCACCAAAGAAGTTTAACACTATAATTTAAGAAAAAGAAGAATATAAGAAATAGAAAGAAATAATTTTTTTAATTGGGGACCTATTTAATTTCCCAGGGACCCACTAAATTGAAAACCTATCAACATCACTGGATCAGGAACAACTCCAGTAAATAAACATTTTGGTTAACTGCTAATTAACCTGTGCAGTACAGATAAATTACAGATGCCACATGATAAAGTGTACTTGTGCACCGATGAGTCTGTCTATCTTTTATTAAAATAAAAACCCTTGGCATAAAAACTCTGAATTCACTGTGCTGAATTCAATGTGCATATTGTTGGCTACTGAGACCTCTACTTTTTCCATTATTAGCCGACTGGCCCTATGGGCCGATAAGCTATTGTTGTGGTGTGGCGTCCGTCACCCGGAACATTTTTAATCTTTTTTCGGCCTGATGAATTTTTGAGTAAATTTGCAATGACATACTACTAGAAGATATCTCCAGACATTTTTTCTCAGATTTTATTGAATCATTTTTGTCCATTTTAAGGGCCCTGGAAATTTTGGCTCCAATGTTAAAGATAGGACTGAGAAAATTTTTTTAATTATTTCTCAAAAACTGTGCGATAATTTTTTTCCAAATCAGGCAATCAACTTATCTTGGTACCTTAAATTTACATTGCAAACGCCATTTTAATTGAATCGATGGAAGTCGGTCAATTGGGGGCGCCGTACCTTATGAATATGCAAAATGGCTTGTGGAGGCCAAATGGTTGCAGATAGAGATTAAGTTTGAATTACTGACATATAGGAAGTAATATATGACCTATGTTTTGGCTGTATTAAAGTTGACATCAGATGACCGTGAAAAGTCCAACTTAAGGTCAAGCAAAATGTTACAATTTTCAAAGATTTCCAGGCTTTAAAATATTGAATATTGGGAACAATGTGCATTGAACACTGTAATGTGAATATAGGCCACTAGATGGCAGTATTTACCTTTTTTTGTTAAGCTCAGACTGGAGTCCTGTTTAGACATGTCCTGGACATGTCTGGGGCAAGTCTCAGAAAATTAAAAAAAAGAGGTCTAAATGTGGGTGGGGTCTGCAAAAGAGTATATAAGGAAAAGAATTGAGACAGTAAAGTAGTAGGAGAAATTGCAAGAAGATGACCAGACCTGCCATTCTGTTCAAGACCTGTGACGTTTCTTTTGTGGATTTCTTTGCCTGTGTTTGAGCATTTTCTTCATCCAGGACATCACCAAGCCACCCCACTAAAAAGGGACTGTAATTATTTCTGTTTTTTCTTATTTATCAATCTTGGTCTTTAGTTGTAGGTTGTTATTAGTCTTTGTCTTTGTTAAAAATTAAATGTGTTTTAGTTGTTAAAACTGTGTTTGTCATCCCTTGCTGTTGCTGTTGTGTTATAAATGTAATAACAAAAATTGGGGCCATAACAAATTGGGGGCTCAAGGTCCGGGATAGACCATTGTGTGAGTAATTTATTGAAAATCTAACATTCCAAATTGTGAAATTGTTTTTGTGAATTTTCCTAGATATATATTGACAACAGCAATGGATGATTTCTTGGCATCACCAACCGTAGGGGTTTTGAAGTCTTTTAAAAAGACAGAACTGCTAGAAATTTGCAGACAGTTGGAGCTGACAGAGGTAAAACCAGCCATGCGAAAAGCAAGACTGGCTAGAGAGATAGTTGAATATTACATTGATGAAAATGTGTTTGCACCAGGAGATCTGGAACAGTTTCCAGTGGAAAATCCAAATATAGAAATGGAACTTAAATTAAAAATGCGAGAGATTGAAAGGGAGGAAAGAGAAAAAGAAAGGGAGGAAAAAGAGAAAGAAAGGGAAGAAAGAGAAAAAGAAAGGGAGGAAAAAGAGAAACAAAGAGAATTTGAGAGGGAAGAAAAAGAAAAACAAAGGCAGTTTGAGTTAGAAAAATTAGCAAGAGAAGAAAAACAAAGAGAATTTGAGAGAGAGAAAGAGGAAAGAGCAGAAAGAGAGAGACAGAGACAGAGAGATTTTGAATTAGAGAAATTCGATAGAGAAGAAAGACTCCAAATGGAGCAACTAGAAATTAAAACTGAAACTAAAAATAAATTTTGTGCCAGTCAGGAGGTAAAACTGGTGCCTCCATTTTCAGAAAAGGATGTTGACAACTATTTCCAGTGTTTTGAAAAGGTAGCAAAGAGTTGCCAGTGGCCAAAGGAACACTGGCCTCTGATGTTGCAAACTGTCCTCAAGGGTAAAGCTCAACAAGCCTATTCGGCTTTGTCTGCATATGATTCCTCTGATTATGAGGTTGTCAAAAAGGTTATTTTGAGAGCTTATGAGTTGGTTCCAGAGGCTTACCGACAGAAATTCAGAGGTCTGAAGAAATCTGAAAATCAGACTTATGTTGAATTTGCTAATGAGAAGCAGGTTTGCTTTGAGCGCTGGTGTACTTCTATGGAGGTCAAGGATGATTTCAACTCACTAAAAGAGATGGTGTTAGTTGAAGAATTCAAGAACTGTGTTAAGGATGATGTTAAGACCTACCTTAATGAGAAGCAAGCACTGAACTTGCAATCAGCTGCCAAATTTGCAGATGAATATGTTCTCACTCATAAGTCCAAATTTCAGTCTAGCAGTAACAATAAATGGTCCCAATTTCAGAAAAAGGGTTACGGTGATACCCAAGATTCCTCACCCAAAGACAAAGACAAATCTGGTGATGGTGCTCAGAAATCCAGTAACAGGTCTGATCAAAGTGTGAAAGCTGACAGTGACAAAAGTGGTCTAGTTTGCAGTTATTGCAAGAAATCTGGTCATGTTACAACTAACTGTTGGTTCCTTAAAGCTAAGAAAGAAAAAGAAAAGGATACCAAACCAAATGCCTTTGTGAAAACAAGGTTAGAAACCCCTGTAGTAGATAACCAATCTGCTAAATTGCCTGCTTCTTGTGGGGCTAAAAAGCCTAATACAGCTGACTTTGTGAGGGAGGAATTTCTTCCATTTGTGTCAGAGGGATTTGTGGCTCTGAATGAGCATACTACTCCTGTCCCCAAATATATCCTAAGGGATACCGGAGCTTCTCAGTCACTTTTGTTGATGGACTCCTTGGAGTTACGTGATGAGACCGCTTCAGGGGATTTCATACTTGTACAAGGTATTGAAGGGAGGACTGTATCTGTACCCCTGCGCTCTATATTCTTGAAGTCAGATTTAGTTACAGGACAGGTAAAGGTGGGACTTATGTCAAGTCTACCTATAAAGGGTGTTTCTCTGTTGCTAGGCAATGACCTGGCTGGGGGCAAAGTAGTTCCCCCTGTACATCTTACTTCACAGCCGAGCACTGAAAATGGGGATGAGGACCCATCTCTGTATCCTTCTTGCGCAGTGACTCGTGCTATGGCCAAGAAGGCTAAAGAAGATGATGTTGTGGTGCCGTCCAGTACATTGAATAGTCAGGACTCAGGTGGTTCGCCTCATGACTCTGATTGGCCTACTATGGTTTCTCCGTTTGAGGACTTATCAGATACTTTTATCAGTTCTCTATTCAGCCAGCCGGATGGGTCTGGTGATTCTGATGTGTCTGGAGACTTGTCTCTGTCCAGAAAGCGGTTGATTGAGGAGCAAACTAATGATCCTGAAATTTGTGTACTAAAGAGGAGAGCCCTTCCTGAAAAAGAAATAGATGCAGTTCCAGTTGGGTATTATCTCAAGGATGGTGTGTTGATGCGGAAGTGGCGCCCTCCTGATATCCCTGCCAATGCAGATTGGGCAGTGGTCAGGCAAATTGTTGTTCCGAAGGTCTATAGGAATGAGATCTTAACAATGGCTCATAGTTTACCTTTAGGAGGTCATCTTGGTGTTAACAAGACTGTTGATAAGATCATGAAACACTTCTTTTGGCCTGGGCTTCGGAAAGACGTTTCCAACTTTTGCAAAACCTGTCACACTTGTCAGGTAGTTGGAAAACACCAGTTAGACCCACCTGTAGCTCCATTGCAGCCTATCCCAGCATTTGGGGAGCCATTCTCTAGGGTCATTGTTGATTGCGTTGGTCCATTACCCAAGACTAGATCTGGAAATCAGTATTTGTTGACAATCATGTGTGCATCTACCAGATTCCCCGAAGCCATACCTCTACGTAACATCAAGGCAACTGCAATCTCGAAGGCTTTGATAAAGTTCTTCACGTTGTTTGGTCTTCCCAGGGAAATTCAGTCAGACCAAGGTAGCAATTTCACTTCAGGATTGTTTCAGCAGGTTGTGTATGAACTAGGTGCAAAACAGATTCTTTCTAGTGCCTATCATCCAGAAAGTCAGGGTGCCTTAGAGCGGTTTCATTCCACTCTCAAGACAATGATGAGGACTTATTGTTATGACCATGAGAAAGACTGGGATGAAGGGGTTCATTTGCTGTTGTTTGCAGCTAGAGAAGCAGTGCAGGAGTCTACTGGATTCAGTCCATTTGAGCTAGTGTTTGGTCATGAAGTGAGAGGACCTTTGTTATTATTGAGTGAACAATGGCAAGAGAAAGAACCGCATATCAGTCTGTTAGACTATGTTAGCAAGTTCAAGGAAAGATTGCGTGCAGCTTGTGACCTTGCCAAAGAGAACTTGAAATCAAGTCAGGGAAAAATGAAAACTTGGTATGATCATAAGGCTAGAAGCCGTGAGTTTAAACCAGGAGACAAGGTCCTTGTGTTGTTTCCCTTGCAGTCCAATCCATTGCAGGCTAGATTTCATGGTCCTTATGAAATTCTGACAAAACTCAATGATCTCAATTACATTGTGAAGACTCCAGATAGGAGAAAACCAAAACAATTGTGTCATATTAACATGCTAAAGCCTTATCATGACAGAAATGCTAGGGTTGCAGCTGTCACTTCAGATTCTCCAATGGTCGAAACGTGTGAAGATGAGGGGGAGTTTCAAGATGATGAACCAAGAATTAAAGCTGAAGTTCTTTCATGTAAATTGTCAAACACTGAAGTGTTGCAAAATCTTGATGTAAAACTCCAGCACTTAGAACCCTCACAGAGAGATCAGTTTGAAAGGTTGATCAAGAAATATGAGGATTTGTTTCCTGATGTTCCAAAGAGAGTTACTATAGCCTCTCATGATGTAGATGTTGGTGATGCCAAACCAATAAAACAGCATCCATACCGGATGAATCCTGAAAAGAGAAAGATTGCTGAGAAAGAGGTTGAGTACATGTTAAAACATGATATTATCAGACCCTCCAACTCCGATTGGAGTTCACCCTGTGTGCTAGTTCCAAAACCTGATGGAAGTACTAGATTCTGTACAGATTATCGCAAAGTCAATGCTGTAACTAGAACTGATGTGTTTCCAATACCTAGGATTGATGATTGTATTGATAGTGTAGGGCAAGCAAAGTTTCTGACCAAGATTGATTTATTGAAGGGTTATTGGTGTGTGCCTTTAACTGAGAGGGCCAAGAGCATCTCTGCTTTTGCCACACCATCTGGGTTGTACCAGTATGAAGTCCTACCCTTTGGCATGAAAAATGCCCCAGCCACGTTCCAAAGGATGATACAGTCTACAATCGCCGGATTGCCACACACGGGTGCATACATCGATGACCTGATCACATGGAGTGACTCCTGGGAAGAACATCTAAAAGATGTAGAGACGTTGTTCCAGCGCCTGACCCAGGCTAACCTGACTGTTAACCTGAGCAAGAGTGACTTTGGTTGTGCTACTGTCAACTATCTTGGCTACGTCATAGGCCAGGGTAAGGTGGCACCCATAAATGCTAAAGTTCAAGCCATCATGGACTTTCCGGTTCCTGACAACAAAAAAGCTTTGCGCCGCTTCCTTGGAATGATCGGGTACTACCGCAAGTTCTGCAAGAACTTTGCTGAGATTGCTCTCAGTCTAACTAACCAACTGAAGAAAGGCGTAAAGTTCACCTGGGATGATGCATGCCAGAGAGCCTTCGATCACCTGAAGTCTCTGCTGTGTCACTTCCCCGTGCTCAAATCTCCTGACTTCAACAAACCGTTCTCCATCGCGGTCGATGCTAGCGACCAAGCTTGTGGATCTGTGCTCCTACAGAGAAGTGACTCTGATGACATTGAGCATCCCGTGGCATACTTCTCCAGGAAGTTCAATCGCCACCAAAGGAACTATTCCACAATAGAGAAGGAACTGTTGGCTCTGGTCCTTTCTTTACAACACTTTGAGGTTTATGTTTGTACAGGACAAAAGCCAATGATTGTGTACACTGACCACAATCCGTTAATGTTTTTGAGTAAGATGAAAAACAAGAATCGAAGATTGTTGAATTGGAGTTTGATTTTACAGGAGTTTGACTTGGAAATTAAGCATGTGAAGGGTACAGACAATGTAATTGCTGATTGCTTATCCCGTGTTTGAATGTGTATATCATGTGTTTGAATATTGTATGATATGTATATATAGACAAGTGTTCACTTAACCATTTTGTATTGAAAAGAAAAATTTTGCCTTTATGAGTCAAAATTTTTCCCTTTTGGAATGGAGGTGTAATGTGAATATAGGCCACTAGATGGCAGTATTTACCTTTTTTTGTTAAGCTCAGACTGGAGTCCTGTTTAGACATGTCCTGGACATGTCTGGGGCAAGTCTCAGAAAATTAAAAAAAAAGAGGTCTAAATGTGGGTGGGGTCTGCAAAAGAGTATATAAGGAAAAGAATTGAGACAGTAAAGTAGTAGGAGAAATTGCAAGAAGATGACCAGACCTGCCATTCTGTTCAAGACCTGTGACGTTTCTTTTGTGGATTTCTTTGCCTGTGTTTGCCTGTGAGCATTTTCTTCATCCAGGACATCACCAAGCCACCCCACTAAAAAGGGACTGTAATTATTTCTGTTTTTTCTTATTTATCAATCTTGGTCTTTAGTTGTAGGTTGTTATTAGTCTTTGTCTTTGTTAAAAATTAAATGTGTTTTAGTTGTTAAAACTGTGTTTGTCATCCCTTGCTGTTGCTGTTGTGTTATAAATGTAATAACAAAAATTGGGGCCATAACAACACTTATAGGAAGTCATGTATGAACTTTCATTTGGTGGCCTTGAACTTGACCTTCGGTGACCCTCGAAAGTCAAACTTCACATACTGAAATTTCAATGACTCCTATCACCAAAACTATTACACAAAGAGCTTAGGTTTTTGTTGTGGCCATTTAGGAAGTCATGTATGAGGTGTCATTAGGGGGACCTTGAACTTGGCCTTCAGTGACCTTGAATGCCCAAAATTCATAGTGAAATTTTAATGACTTATATCAGCAAAATGGTAACAAATAGTTTTGGTTTGTATCGGAGATGTATAGGAAGTCATAAATAAACTTTCATTTGAACTTGAACTTGAAGGTCAAACTTGACCTAGAGAAAATTCATTGACTTCTGTCACTGGAAAGGTCACAGATGGAGCCTAGGTTTGTGTTACTGACATAGAGAGTAACATATAAAATTTCATTTGGTGACATTCAACTTGACTGCTTAGTGACATTTGAAGGTCAAACTTGACAATACAATTACAATGACTTGTATTGCCAAAATGGCCACAGATGGAGTCTAGGTTTGTATTTGAGTCATATAGGAAGTCGTATATGAACTTTCATTTAGTGACCTTCGTATTGACCATCAAAGGTCCAATGCGACCTCGTGAAAATTACAATGACTTGTATCACCAAAACAATCACAGATTGAGCCAAGGTTTTTATAGACACATTTAGAAAGTCACATGTGAAGTCCATTTGCTGATCACAACTTGACATTCTGCAACTTCTAAAGTTCACAATTGACATATTAAATACATATTGAGATATTTCAATGACTTGTATCACCAAAACTGGTTCAGAGTTTAGGATTGTATTACAGAAGGTCTGATAAATGTATAAGAACTTGTATTTAGTGACCTTGACATTGGTTTTCATTGATTCAAATGTCAAAGTTGACATGAAATTTTTATGACTTGTATAATCACTGTAAGACTGCTTGCTGGTAAGCTACTGGACCCTTGGTGCTATTTTTTCAATAGTGCTGTATTATTCCCAATTTTGTCCACTTCTACCGTGATCTCTGTTGAATCTAACTGTCCTCAGAAGGCTGAATTTCTTTGAAGATCCCTCTTTTCCCCTACAGAACTTAAAAAAAAATAGTTTGAAATTCTTGACGTTTTCACATTGTTCATGTGCCCTGCTCCCTCCCACAGCCTTGCTCAACCTCTCCACCTCTCTCTTCCTTGTAAAACTAACATTACTTATGTCCAGTTTAGCTCTGTTCACTGGCCATACAGAGCAGAGCTCATTATCAGAGAGCCATGTGAGCTATGCAAAACACCCTATTCTTCAGAGGGTGGAGAAGGACAGGCAGCGAATCACCTGGAAATGATGAATTCTTGTCAGTTTTTTTGTTAAATGGTTCATTAACCTCCCTTTTGGACATCCAAGAATACAGTGCTGTGAAAAAGCATTTGCCCGCTTCCTGAATTCTTCTATTTTTGCATATTTCTCAAACTTTAATGCTTCAAATCATCAATCATGATTTTATTGTTAGACATTGAAAACCCAAGTAAATGCAAAATGCATTTTTAAAATGATGAATTCATTTCTTGGAGAAAAAAAGCTATCGAACCAAACATGGCCTTATGTAAAAAAGTTATTGCCACCTACTAAATCAACCAATCAAGGATATTTAATTGATTAGTGAGTTCAATTTCACAAGACACACCCTGGATTATGACTGCCAGCCCTACTCAATCTAAACATCACATAATGGAGCCATGTCATAATTACTGCACATGCTCGGCCAGTGGCTTTCCAAGATGACTGCCACAAGGAATGCACACTTCGCCAGAGCCAAATTGTTCGATGGCCGAATGGAGTAGCTTAGGAAGATAACGATCCCAATACTGATGATAATAGCAGGCTTGGGAGCTAGTTCCTTAAGAACTGGACAGAGGAACAGACTGGGAGAGGATTAACAGGAACGCGGTTCCAATCCTGGAGACCGTAAGAAAGGCTTGAGAGGCTTCCTATTGACTAAAAAGGGAAGGTGTACTTTCATATATTATCATTATTAAGGATTACACTTAACTTTCAAAAGACAACATTTTACCAGCTAGTGCAGACTGGTGTTAAAAGGCATATAACAGGTGATAATCCAGCAACTTGCAAAGGCAAAGGAAGGGGTGCACATACATCAGATACACGTGAGGCAGGACAACAAAGAGGTAAGACACAGTCGGTATCAGGGAACACGTAAGACACAAACCAGTCAAAGGGGACAAGGCTTCTAACACACATGTAAATTGCTGAATGGGAGGAGACACAAAAGGTATTCGCACGAGGGTTGTGACAATTAATTACATTTACAAACCCCAATTCCAAATAAATTGGGACGTTGAGTGAAACGTGAATAAAAATAGAATGCAATGATGGGCAATCTCATAAACGCATATTTTATTCGCAACGGAACATAACAGAGACAACGTGTTGCTGCCATTAAATTCAAAATGAGCTAATATTTCTCATGAAATGGTAAAATGTCTCACTTTTAACATCTAATATGTTGTCTATGTTCTATTGTGAATAAAATATGAGTTTATAAGATTTGAAAATCATTGTATTCTGTTTTTATTCACGTTTTACACAACGTCCCAACTTCGTTGGAATTGGGCTTCATATATATACACAATCACAAAGGACCTATTTTAATTCTAACATTACTATAGTTTACTCTTGTTGTTACACCCCAAAAAAGATAATCATCTGCATTTGCTTGGTTCTACATTCGCTTGTCAAAGAAACTGTCTATTCGGTAGGAGCTTTAGAATGCACCTAATCACAAAGAAGTGCAGTGCCAGTTACGGAAAGTAACAGTACTACCATACTACTACGCATTTGGGCTATAACTTCAGAAGGCTAAGTATTATGAATTTGCTTTGCTTAGCTCATGTAAGTTTGGATAATGTTAGCTCACTTTGTTAACTAGCTAAAAGTTATGATGAATCAGTAATTCATCATAACATTTTGAGTGGAGAGGTATGATAGTGAATTACAGTACACATTAACTGTAGATTCTACATGCAATATGTGTAAAAATCATTCATTGATTGTGTAATGTGTAACATACATGTTCTGATTTATTTAATTCGCATTTCTTTTGTGGAATAATGAAACAATCGGAGTACATGACCAACAGGCATGAATAGCATTCTATCATTATTTTATGCCTTTATTAGATCAGACTGCAGCCTACATATATGTATGTAGACAAAGACTTTATGGGGGGGATAAAACAACTACAACAAAAAGCTTCTTGGCCACTATACAGGAATTGTAGTGAAAGAGCTACAGAATCTTGGTTTTTGTTCAGCGTAGATCGAATGAGGTTCACCAGTTGTCTCAGGGCACTCACTTATGATTACCCTGGTCACCCAAGGTAACCCTTAGTCGCTTCTAGCCCAGGATGACCATTTGGAGGCATCCAGGAGTATCCCCTTAGCTGAGACACGGACATCCATCCTGGCCTCATGACCCAGGCACTGCAGCCTGCGTTGGTGAATATGGATTGTTACGAGCTCTGGAGTATTTAGTTTGCCTTGCTCTTAATTGAATGTTTCCACGTCCAGAGGGGGCAGTGCTTTTTTAAGGCGGCCACTTGCAAGTGCCAGTTGCTAGCTTTTCTGCTTTGTACCTAGCATTCGCGTATTGAGAGTATTTTGCTGCCTTCTGTGTTGGTTCGGTTTGCCCTTGGATTTATGATTCTCACCTTACCCTTTATTTAGTTCATTTGGATTGTGGTGGTTGACCCTTGGACTGTCCCATTTCGACTCGACTTGTAGCCCTTGCGTTTGGGTCTGGTTGCTTGGAGAATTCCTGGTGTTTGACCTCGGTTTTTGCATCCGACTACCCCTCTCATCTTGCCCCTTTCTGCATGCTGTTAGGTTTACTCTGGTTAGTTAGCGTGCTCCCAGCTGGATCTCACTGTCCTTCCATCGGGGCACTTCTTTGTTATTTTGCTTTGTGATTTTTTATTTTCCATTTTTGAAGGTGATTCTGGGCGGAAACTTGTTTCCATAGGGGGTGCACTACTCGTTCCCTCAGTCTTCGTTTGTGGACTGAGAGTTCAGGAGTTGTGTTTAAAAGCTGCCCCTGGCCCGGCGAACCTTTGAAGATTAGCCGTAGGATTAGTTTAGCTCTGGTTAGGCAGTAAGGTACCAGAGTTACTGATCAGTGTGTAATTCATGCCTATTACAGTTCCCACTGCCCCTCCTTCCCTCATTTTCTCTACCTGTTGCTGCCTGTCCTAGACCGGGTCAGAACAGGATGGACACAGGTTCTTAGTTTCCACAGCGATATACACTTCTGCATTTGTTATGTGATGCAACCAGGGTATTTTAAAGATGTTCCTCATGCATTTGAGATGGAAAGCTTCAACAATTTCACAGATCATTTCGGACAGTGTCCAAGTCTCATTTGTGAAGAGTATGACAGGAGGGACTGTAATCTAAAAGAGGCATAGTTTGGTATCTGTGCTAATGGAAGCTAATCACTAGATATAATTTAAGCTTCCATCTGCACTGTTGGCAAGGCCGAGCCGTATTCTAACCTCAGGCTCAGATTTGCAGGGGCTGCTGAGAGATGAGCCCAATTTATCAACTGAGTCCACCTCAGTGTCTCCGAATTTGATAGCTGCCGGTAGTGAGGGGGGTCACTGAAAAGTCAGACAATGGTTGAACTTTTGCTCAGCTTATTGTAAGTCTAAAGGGGGTTGACTCCTCACCTATAACACTGAGATCATCTGAAATTGCTATAATGGTCTGGTCAAAAAGAACAATGTCATGTGCAGAGCAGGGATCATTGTAGTGACCGTGGTATTGAACGCCAACATGAAGGGGGTATGACATCATACAATATGAGCTCAAAGGGAGGGGGGACTGTAAGCCTTTGGGTATTTCACTCCCTGCACCCAAAGCTCTTTCACACACTGATAATGAGATTTATATTTATTACTTTACTCCCTGTTGGGCTGGAGCAAGAGAGCTCCACATGATAAATTTACAAATCACCGTTTAAGCAATTAATTCGTCAGTGTGATCCCCAGCATAAGGTATGGAATAACACTATTTTGCATGACCGTATGAAAGGTCTCAACATAAAAGGTCTCAGATGTGTCGGCTGTGCGAGGTATTTTACGTATCTTTAGATATATTCAGTAGCACAACTCTCCAGTGGACTTGCCATGTAATGCTGCTCCAAATGTTTATAATTAGGTGATTGATGACGGAGGACCAATGTATTCACATTAAGAGTCTTCATTTTTTGATTGGTACTTGAAGAAAATCCAAAGTAAATAAAGTACATAAATAAGATGACGGTTCATGTACCCATTAGGAGGAATTTCAGGCATCTTTGTGTTTTTCTGCACGCGGAGATTTATCACTCCTCAAGAGCAGCTTACACTGAATTAATAATTTAGTGCTTACAGGTGTTACGTAACACCTGTATAATAAGGTAACATGTAATACCTATGTAATCAGGTATTTCATTTTGATTTTATCTAAGGCTTTGGACCTGAAGTGGAGCACTACTCTCTCTCAGTCACCACACTCAGTTTATTGCTCTTGTTCTCTCCCCATGGACAGACCTCAGGGGCAGATGGAGGTGCGTCTGGCACTGAAAGCTGCCGGATTCTTTGGTTTGATTGTCGTGGGAATCCCAGGTAATCTGGCAGCCCTCCTGCTCTTCTGTCATTTATTCGCTGTACAGAGCCACATGCCGCATAATGAGTTCATCCTCAGCCAGCTGGTCTTCGCCAACGTGATGGTGACAATCTGCCAGGGTATTCCTCAGGCTCTGACTGCCATAGACATCAACCCGCTGTTCAGCAGCCAAGTCTGTAAAACAATCTGCTTTGTATACCGGGTTGGCCGTGCCATGTCTATCACTATAACCTCCCTGCTGAGCTCCTACCAGTGTGTGGTCCTGGCACCATCAACACCTGGATGGACCTGGTTGAAAGACTGGCTTCCAGCCCACCTCCCCCATACTATCATCTTTCTCTATGGGCTCAACACAGCCATTGCCCGTAACTGCATTCTCTATGGTGAGGGTTTTCCTGTCAACGGCACCATTCCAAAGTTTACGCTTAATGCAGAGTTCTGCATTGTGGTGTTCCCAAGCCTCATGTCTTACTTGGTCAGTGGTGTTGTATTCGCTATACGAGATTTCTTCTTTGTTGGCCTGATGGTGGCAGCAGCAGTGTACGTGATGTTTGTGTTGTATAGGCACCGTCAGCAGGTTCAGGGCCTTCAGGGAGCTGGCAGGAAGACTGAGGAAGCATCACGTGCCGTCCTGCTGCTCGTGAGCACATATGTGCTGCTGTTCAGCTTGGACAATGTTTTGTGGTTCTATTCACTCTCCATCTCCCGTCTGCATACAGCCGTGTTAGACGCTCGCATGTTTTTTGCCACCTGCTACTCCTCCATCAGTCCTGTGCTCATCATCTCCACCAACAAGAAGCTGGCCACATACTTTAACTGTGGCTCCAAACCCAAAGCAGCAGAGAACATCAAAACAAGTACAGGGTCCAAAGTGCCACAAGTGACACCGACAGATTGAAGAACTTAGGGAGGAAAGGAGGGGACTGACAGCTGTTCAGATGCAGTTTATGCTATAACACTTTTTTGCCCCATACTAAATTAAGTCATTAAAAGAAAAGCACTCAAATGAATAATCAATAAAAAAAGAATGTTTATTTTCTCCTACAGTTGGCCTGCTGCAACCACGCATGCATACTGTTAGTGATTGGATGCATATGAATTTTTTCTATCAATTTTCAAACAGGCAATGTATAAATAAAGAAAAACATGGGGGATGCTATAGTTATTGGAGAATTAGCACCCCATGGTACAACCATCTGAGAGAGTGTGTTATAATGATTTTCTGGAGATTTGTTAGCCACACAAGTGAAGCTGTAACACCATGCTAAGATAAAAAAATATTTTGGCTTACAGGTTATATTTCACACGACAGTAGTTAACAGTGTTTGTCACTCCATGATGGAATTTTCCCTGTCCCAGTCCATGCTTGGCAATACTTTTGAATAAGAAAATACACTGCCTGTCCTAAAAGAGTCACCTTTCGGCCTTAAATCAAGAAATACAATGATTGGATCATTATCACAGAGATAAATGTATTTCCACCAGCAGTCATGATTTTAACCCAAACTAAAGCATGTAGTTTCCCATTTTCTAAAAAATTTTGACAGTGCACATATCAATTGGTGGCGGAAAAGATGTTACAGTTTTTCGGAAGGGGGAAATTATTGGCCTGCACCAAGCAAAGGCAGCAAAGAATAGGAAAAACAAGGATGAGGAATCATTTTCATTCATGAATTGTCCACTTACGAAGTCCTGACCTTTACCGCATTGAGTCTGTGGGATGTGCTGTCGAAACCTACTGAGTGGTTCAGTGATCCTGTCATAAAAACAGGAGCTTGGCCAAAAATGAATTCAATTCTGATTGAAAATAAATATTCTGATGTTGCAGATGTGACAGTTGAAGGGTCCTGTCACCGAGCCTGGCTCTTTGGCGATGTGGTCAGCGTGTTTAACTATTACCCGGGAATGTGGAGGGTCAAGTCCCTGCCTGGGCCCTCCTTCGGCCTGGCATAATCGGCAGGATCTGGGGGATCCTAATGGATGGCAGCATTCGTAAAGCATGGAGTGTGAGGATGCACTCCTGAAAGAGGGGGAGAGATGTGACAGTTGAAGGGTTCTGTCATTAGGAAGTGTCTCCTAATAAGTACGTGCCCTGGCTACCTTGCCAATGAGCCTGGCTCTTTGGCAATGTGATCAGTGTGTTTGACTATTACCCAGGAGTCTGGAGGTTCAAGTCCCCGCCCGGGCCCTCCCTCAGCCTGCCACACATACACTGAAAAATGTGTATGGTTGTCAAAACAATGACAAAATGACCTTGCACAAAGCCACAGGGGTTCCAACTAAATATTTGTGTGTGCGCGTCTTCTTTTTTGCTTTATATATTTGGTACACATACAGATACATGTATACCAAAGAATTCTGCTAAGCATTTTGACTCTGAGGATGTATCGCGCTCGTGCCACTGACAATCCCTGACGATTACAATTAAGACACTGCATCAGCCCTTTCTGATGAGGTTTTGCAAATAATCCCGCACTTCATTTGCCATCTGGTGAGTGTTACATTCAACACTCAAAAAAACTCTCTCAGCCTTCTGGAAAAAATTATACAGGTAATGTAGTTATCCATTTTGGGGATGTGGCAGAATCAGGTGTTCAATGGAAATAAGCTAAAACGAACTCTTGCCAGCCTGGACAGTCGGAAGACTTTATATAGCAAGTATATTCACATGGTCAATTCGGGGTGTAGCTTATGCAGCACATTAGGTAAAATGTTTAGAACATCACTCTGTAAAGGTCACGACCGCAACATAGAAACATGTCACCTTTTCTAATATATTTCCATCAAATTTTCATCAAAAAATTAGGAAATGGTACAACTGTTCCTATTTTCCAGGTGCAATGTATAAGGTTGGCCCACAAAAACCCTGCTGCAGAAACTGATTGAATTTCTTACTAAATAGAGATTCACTCACATACATTGCAGAAAGACATTAAATGTTTCTACAATTTTGTTTCAGACTGGTTCCTGGGCTTTGAGCTTGAAGTAGATCTTTCATGCACACTTTCAAGTAGGCTTAACACCCATTTGCTCTTAATGTAATGATAATATTCTCATAGGCATTAAAAAAACATACCAAAATATACTTTTTTAGAGTAGTGGTAAATGGTTTCTTTCTTAGTCGGAAAACACGGTCTCGTGAAACTGTGCTTTTGGAAGTGAGACTCGCCCTAACTTTTATCGTTACCCTGGCAGTCAATAGGCCTATTTCACATTTCCGGGTATACTAACCGGATAGCAGGTAAACTGACTTCCGCCAATTTATGCTTGCTTGATGCTCTGTGTATTTACAATGGCAGAGTGCTAGTAGTCGGTGTTCCCGGTCCTGACTGTTCAAACTTTAACTCTAAGAAGCAAGCCGACCTCTCTTTTCTCGGTTTGCCCACCGAAGACCTCGTGAAGAGATGGATTTTGTCCATAAAAAGAGATGACGGTGTTGTGTTCCGTGGTCTGAGTGTCTGGTTAGTCAATTTTAGGTTTCTATTATTTTGGTATGTCAGTTTTCTAGGCCATGTCTTAGTGTTCACATTTCATTCCTCTCCCGTGTAGTCCAGTCCACGTTTTACCCATGTACTGTCTTTGCTTTCTCCCCGGTCGCGTCATTGTTTGTAGCAGTTTCTGTCTTAATTGATTGTGACACTATTTCGGGTGATTTAATGGATTCTGGGTTTCATCCTTCCTTCTGTTCTCGTTTACTAGTTTCCCCTTGCTTTTCTATACATACTAACATTATTAACAGTTTATTGTTTTCTAAAATTACTAACCAAACTAACCTTGTACATAATACTAATCTACTAACGAGCACCCGGGATTGTATAGCTGCACTTACTAATTGACTAATTATCTCTCAGCAGTCGCTCTGTTCTAGTCTCCGCCCCTTGTCTTACTGTTTACTGGCTTTGCTAAAGTTTCCTGCAGAATCTCTGCATTCTAATAATCTATTCCGGCTCTTTCTGTACACTTAGGAGTCTTTTTATCCAGTTTATTTTTCCCATCTTTGGGATTGTCTTGTGATCCTTGTCTATGTGTTAATGTTAATCTGTTTACATGTAATTGGTTTCCTTCATGTTCCACCCCTTGTTAATTAGATTAAGTTTCAACACCTGTGTCTGTGTGTGCCCCTGCCCTATATATCCCAGCTTTTTCTGCACGCGAGCAGATCTGACTTCACACTGTTATGGCCCCAATTTGTTATTACATTTATAACACAACAGCAACAGCAAGGGATGACAAACACAGTTTTAACAACTAAAACACATTTAATTTTTAACAAAGACAAAGACTAATAACAACCTAGGCCATCTAGTGGCCTATATTCGCATTACACCTCCATTCCAAAAGGGAAAAATTTTGACTCATAAAGGCAAAATTTTTCTTTTCAATACAAAATGGTTAAGTGAACACTTGTCTATATATACATATCATACAATATTCAAACACGGGATAAGCAATCAGCAATTACATTGTCTGTACCCTTCACATGCTTAATTTCCAAGTCAAACTCCTGTAAAATCAAACTCCAATTCAACAATCTCCGATTCTTGTTTTTCATCTTACTCAAAAACATTAACGGATTGCGGTCAGTGTACACAAGCATTGGCTTTTGTCCTGTACAAACATAAACCTCAAAGTGTTGTAAAGAAAGGACCAGAGCCAACAGTTCCTTCTCTATTGTGGAATAGTTCCTTTGGTGGCGATTGAACTTCCTGGAGAAGTATGCCACGGGATGCTCAATGTCATCAGAGTCACTTCTCTGTAGGAGCACAGATCCACAAGCTTCGTCGCTAGCATCGACCGCGATGGAGAACGGTTTGTTGAAGTCAGGAGATTTGAGCACGGGGAAGTGACACAGCAGAGACTTCAGGCGATCGAAGGCTCTCTGGCATGCATCATCCCAGGTGAACTTTACGCCTTTCTTCAGTTGGTTAGTTAGACTGAGAGCAATCTCAGCAAAGTTCTTGCAGAACTTGCGGTAGTACCCGATCATTCCAAGGAAGCGGCGCAAAGCTTTTTTGTTGTCAGGAACTGGAAAGTCCATGATGGCTTGGACTTTAGCATTTATGGGTGCCACCTTACCCTGGCCTATGACGTAGCCAAGATAGGTGACAGTAGCACAACCAAAGTCACTCTTGTTCAGGTTAACAGTCAGGTTAGCCTGGGTCAGGCGCTGGAACAACGTCTCTACATCTTTTAGATGTTCTTCCCAGGAGTCACTCCATGTGATCAGGTCATCGATGTATGCACCCGTGTGTGGCAATCCGGCGATTGTAGACTGTATCATCCTTTGGAACGTGGCTGGGGCATTTTTCATGCCAAAGGGTAGGACTTCATACTGGTACAACCCAGATGGTGTGGCAAAAGCAGAGATGCTCTTGGCCCTCTCAGTTAAAGGCACACACCAATAACCCTTCAATAAATCAATCTTGGTCAGAAACTTTGCTTGCCTTACTCTATCAATACAATCATCAATCCTAGGTATTGGAAACACATCAGTTCTAGTTACAGCATTGACTTTGCGATAATCTGTACAGAATCTAGTACTTCCATCAGGTTTTGGAACTAGCACACAGGGTGAACTCCAATCGGAGTTGGAGGGTCTGATAATATCATGTTTTAACATGTACTCAACCTCTTTCTCAGCAATCTTTCTCTTTTCAGGATTCATCCGGTATGGATGCTGTTTTATTGGTTTGGCATCACCAACATCTACATCATGAGAGGCTATAGTAACTCTCTTTGGAACATCAGGAAACAAATCCTCATATTTCTTGATCAACCTTTCAAACTGATCTCTCTGTGAGGGTTCTAAGTGCTGGAGTTTTACATCAAGATTTTGCAACACTTCAGTGTTTGACAATTTACATGAAAGAACTTCAGCTTTAATTCTTGGTTCATCATCTTGAAACTCCCCCTCATCTTCACACGTTTCAACCATTGGAGAATCTGAAGTGACAGCTGCAACCCTAGCATTTCTGTCATGATAAGGCTTTAGCATGTTAATATGACACAATTGTTTTGGTTTTCTCCTATCTGGAGTCTTCACAATGTAATTGAGATCATTGAGTTTTGTCAGAATATCATAAGGACCATGAAATCTAGCCTGCAATGGATTGGACTGCAAGGGAAACAACACAAGGACCTTATCTCCTGGTTTAAACTCACGGCTTCTAGCCTTATGATCATACCAAGTTTTCATTTTTCCCTGACTTGAGTTCAAGTTCTCTTTGGCAAGGTCACAAGCTGCACGCAATCTTTCCTTGAACTTGCTAACATAGTCTAACAGACTGATATGCGGTTCTTTCTCTTGCCATTGTTCACTCAATAATAGCAAAGGTCCTCTCACTTCATGACCAAACACTAGCTCAAATGGACTGAATCCAGTAGACTCCTGCACTGCTTCTCTAGCTGCAAACAACAGCAAATGAACCCCTTCATCCCAGTCTTTCTCATGGTCATAACAATAAGTCCTCATCATTGTCTTGAGAGTGGAATGAAACCGCTCTAAGGCACCCTGACTTTCTGGATGATAGGCACTAGAAAGAATCTGCTTTGCACCTAGTTCATACACAACCTGCTGAAACAATCCTGAAGTGAAATTGCTACCTTGGTCTGACTGAATTTCCCTGGGAAGACCAAACAACGTGAAGAACTTTATCAAAGCCTTCGAGATTGCAGTTGCCTTGATGTTACGTAGAGGTATGGCTTCGGGGAATCTGGTAGATGCACACATGATTGTCAACAAGTACTGATTTCCAGATCTAGTCTTGGGTAATGGACCAACGAAATCAACAATGACCCTAGAGAATGGCTCCCCAAATGCTGGGATAGGCTGCAATGGAGCTACAGGTGGGTCTAACTGGTGTTTTCCAACTACCTGACAAGTGTGACAGGTTTTGTAAAAGTTGGAAACGTCTTTCCGAAGCCCAGGCCAAAAAAAAGTGTTTCATGATCTTATCAACAGTCTTGTTAACACCAAGATGACCTCCTAAAGGTAAACTATGAGCCATTGTTAAGATCTCATTCCTGTAGACCTTCGGAACAACAATTTGCCTGACCACTGCCCAATCTGCATTGGCAGGGATATCAGGAGGGCGCCACTTCCGCATCAACACACCATCCTTGAGATAATACCCAACTGGAACTGCGTCTATTTCTTTTTCAGGAAGGGCTCTCCTCTTTAGTACACCAATTTCAGGATCATTAGTTTGCTCCTCAATCAACCGCTTTCTGGACAGAGACAAGTCTCCAGACACATCAGAATCACCAGACCCATCCGGCTGGCTGAATAGAGAACTGATAAAAGTATCTGATAAGTCCTCAAGCGGAGAAACCATAGTAGGCCAATCAGAGTCATGAGGCGAACCACCTGAGTCCTGACTATTCAATGTACTGGACGGCACCACAACATCATCTTCTTTAGCCTTCTTGGCCATAGCACGAGTCACTGCGCAAGAAGGATACAGAGATGGGTCCTCATCCCCATTTTCAGTGCTCGGCTGTGAAGTAAGATGTACAGGGGGAACTACTTTGCCCCCAGCCAGGTCATTGCCTAGCAACAGAGAAACACCCTTTATAGGTAGACTTGACATAAGTCCCACCTTTACCTGTCCTGTAACTAAATCTGACTTCAAGAATATAGAGCGCAGGGGTACAGATACAGTCCTCCCTTCAATACCTTGTACAAGTATGAAATCCCCTGAAGCGGTCTCATCACGTAACTCCAAGAAGTCCATCAACAAAAGTGACTGAGAAGCTCCGGTATCCCTTAGGATATATATGGGGACAGGAGTAGTATGCTCATTCAGAGCCACAAATCCCTCTGACACAAATGGAAGAAATTCCTCCCTCACAAAGTCAGCTGTATTAGGCTTTTTAGCCCCACAAGAAGCAGGCAATTTAGCAGATCGGTTATCTACTACAGGGGTTTCTAACCTTGTTTTCACAAAGGCATTTGGTTTGGTATGCTTTTCTTTTTCTTTCTTAGCTTTAAGGAACCAACAGTTAGTTGTAACATGACCAGATTTCTTGCAATAATTGCAAACTAGACCACTTTTGTCACTGTCAGCTTTCACACTTTGATCAGACCTGTTACTGGATTTCTGAGCACCATCACCAGATTTGTCTTTGTCTTTGGGTGAGGAATCTTGGGTATCACCATAACCCTTTTTCTGAAATTGGGACCATCTATTGTTACTGCTAGACTGAAATTTGGACTTATGAGTGAGAACATATTCATCTGCAAATTTGGCAGCTGATTGCAAGTTCAGTGCTTGCTTCTCATTAAGGTAGGTCTTAACATCATCCTTAACACAGTTCTTGAATTCTTCAACTAACACCATCTCTTTTAGTGAGTTGAAATCATCCTTGACCTCCATAGAAGTACACCAGCGCTCAAAGCAAACCTGCTTCTCATTAGCAAATTCAACATAAGTCTGATTTTCAGATTTCTTCAGACCTCTGAATTTCTGTCGGTAAGCCTCTGGAACCAACTCATAAGCTCTCAAAATTACTTTTTTGACAACCTCATAATCAGAGGAATCATCTGCAGACAAAGCCGAATAGGCTTGTTGAGCTTTACCCTTGAGGACAGTTTGCAACATCAGAGGCCAGTGTTCCTTTGGCCACTGGCAACTCTTTGCTACCTTTTCAAAACACTGGAAATAGTTGTCAACATCCTTTTCTGAAAATGGAGGCACCAGTTTTACCTCCTGACTGGCACAAAATTTATTTTTAGTTTCAATTTTAATTTTTAGTTGCTCCATTTGGAGTCTTTCTTCTCTATCGAATTTCTCTAATTCAAAATCTCTCTGTCTCTGTCTCTCTCTTTCTGCTCTTTCCTCTTTCTCTCTCTCAAATTCTCTTTGTTTTTCTTCTCTTGCTCTTTTTTCTACCTCAAACTGCCTTTGTTTTTCTTTTTCTTCCCTCTCAAATTCTCTTTGTTTTTCTTTTTCCTCCCTTTCTTTTTCTCTTTCCTCCCTTTCTTTTTCTCTTTCCTTCCTTTCAATCTCTAGCATTTTTAATTTAAGTTCCATTTCTATATTTGGATTTTCCACTGGAAACTGTTCCAGATCTCCTGGTGCAAACACATTTTCATCAATGTAATATTCAACTATCTCTCTAGCCAGTCTTGCTTTTCGCATGGCTGGTTTTACCTCTGTCAGCTCCAACTGTCTGCAAATTTCTAGCAGTTCTGTCTTTTTAAAAGACTTCAAAACCCCTACGGTTGGTGATGCCAAGAAATCATCCATTGCTGTTGTCAATATATATCTAGGAAAATTCACAAAAACAATTTCACAATTTGGAATGTTAGATTTTCAATAAATTACTCACACAATGGTCTATCCCGGACCTTGAGCCCCCAATTTGTTATGGCCCCAATTTGTTATTACATTTATAACACAACAGCAAGGGATGACAAACACAGTTTTAACAACTAAAACACATTTAATTTTTAACAAAGACAAAGACTAATAACAACCTACAACTAAAGACCAAGATTGATAAATAAGAAAAAACAGAAATAATTACAGTCCCTTTTTGGTGGGGTGGCTTGGTGATGTCCTGGATGAAGAAAATGCTCAAACACAGGCAAAAAAATCCACAAAAGAAATGTCACAGGTCTTGAACAGAATGGCAGGTCTGGTCATCTTCTTGCAATTTCTCCTACTACTTTACTGTCTCAATTCTTTTCCTTATATACTCTTTTGCAGACCCCACCCACATTTAGACCTCTTTTTTTTTTATTTTCTGAGACTTGCCCCAGACATGTCCAGGACATGTCTAAACATGACTCCAGTCTGAGCTTAACAAAAAAGGTAAATACTGCCATCTAGTGGCCTATATTCACATTACAACACCCTCATCCCCACTTCCTACCTCACCCCCACTCCCTGTCCTGAGCACCAGCTGCCCTGCCTGTCCTGAGCACCAGCTGCCCTGCCATTGTCCCGAGCCCCAGCATTCCTGCCATTGTCCCGAGCCCCAGCGTTCCTCCCATTGTCCCGAGCCCCAGCGTTCCTGCCTGCCCTTAGCCCTGTGTCCTGTCTGTCCCCCTCCTGATGTTCTCCCTTACCCTTTTCCTGGCCAGCTGTGCTCCCCGAGTTTGCCATCTGCCAGCTGTGCCGACTGTCTTGTCCTGTGAGTACTCCCTAGCTTCCCGAGTTCCCGGTTCCGCGTCTGTCCCTCATTCTCGAGTCTGCCCCCCCTGGAGTTCTGTTTCCGAGTCAGCCCCCCCTGGAGTTCTGTTTCCGAGTCTGCCCCCCCTGGAGTTTGTTCCGAGTCTGCCCCCCCTGGAGTTTGTTCCGAGTCTGCCCCCCCTGGAGATTGTTCCGAGTCTGCCCCCCTGGAGTTTGTTCCGAGTCTGCCCCTGGTGTTTGTTCCGAGTCTGCCCCCTGGTGTTTGTTCCGAGTCTGCCCCCTGGTATATGTTAAAAGTTTTTGGATTTCTGAGTTCTCCTTTTTCAGTGCAAGGCACTGTTTTTGTTGGCCGGAGTGTCCATTTTTCCCCCTGGTTTATTTCTGTGTTTATTTTAATAAATATCTTTTTGGATCCCCGCATCTGGCGTCTCACTCCCCTTTTGTGTCTCCCTCCTGTTTCTAGAAAGGTATTCCGAGTTTCCAAGTTCCCCTGTGTTTTTTCCCCCTCGTATCCGTAACAGACGGAGGAAGATTTACGATTATGAGATGTATATGGCTACAAGTGATGCGCGGGTCGAGGTTTTTTAACACCCGCACCAACCCGACCCGACGTGACAGCCAACCCGCCCCGCTAAAACTCGCACTAATTTTCAACCCGAACCCGACCCGACCCAACACAAAAAGGAGGCAAAAGAAAAAGAATACAGTGGGTCTGAGTGACATGATTTGCAATGGAAAAAAATCGATTCCTCTGTTACGCTATGGATTCGAGTGGAGCACAACATACATTTGGCTTTTGGCTGGAATTCTTAATACAAAGTTTAGGCGCTGTCTATTAATTGAACCTTACCGTGATTTCTGATCTTTGCAACCAAACGAAATGCCATCAGGCAAAATATTGCAAACAGGCTGTTTTACTGGAACAAAATTATCATGACAGCAGCGGCGGCTCGTGAACTGGCAATAGGGGAAGCTCAAACAATCCCTTAAAATTAATGACTGGTCACGACCTGTTTTCAATCATTCATTTAAATTACCATAACAGAAACTCCGAAAACTTTCTACATTATCAGATGCGACCAGTTTTCATTTTTAAACGCATACTGATTAGTGATTACGACTTTAGACTTCTCACGCTTTTATTTAGGCTACTTAGGGGTTGGGGTTGGAAGCAATGCATTTGTTTCATGATTGTTTAAAAGAAATAAGATCATTTGAAACGTCTTTATGCAATTCCGTTGCTTCAAACCCCTCCATGCACAAGTACTTAAATTCCACGCGAAAATCTCTTACATAAGCGTTGATAGAATAATGTTACGAGCTCTGTTGTATTTATTTTTTTTGCCTTGTTCTTAATTGATTGTTTCCACTTCCGGAGGGGGCGGTGCTTTTTAAGGCCGCCGCTTGCACATGCCAGGGGAGACTAGCTCTTTGACCATTTTGCAAGTAGCGTTTTGGAACTGTGAGTATTTGGATTGCCTTCTGTGTTGGACCGTTTTTGTCTTGACCTACGATTCTTGCCTGGCCCCGTTTTTGGTTCGTTTGGATCCCTGTGATTGACCCTTGGCTTGTCGCTCTGTGACTTTGATTCTGGCTCTTGCCCCTCTAACTGGTTGCTTGGTAATAGATGCCTGGGTTTTTGACTTTTGATTCGCTTGTCTGACTGCCTCGCTCGTCTCGTCCTTTCTGTACGCTGTCCGGTTACTCTGGTTAGCTAGGGTATTCCCAGCTGGGTCTTCCAATCCTTCCATCGGGATACCCCTTTATTGTTTTGCTTTGTTATTTTCCCTTTGTTATTTTTGGAGGTGACTCTGGGTGGAAACTTGTTTCCAAAGGGGGTACACTATTCGCTCGCTCAGTCCGCGCTTCTGGACTGAGTGTTCTGGAGTTACGTGTTTAAAAGCCGCCCCGTGCCTGGTAAACCTTCGAAGACTAGCGGTAGGTCTCAGTTAGCTCTGGTTAGGCAGTATAGGGACCGGAGTACTGTGCAGCGTTCAGGTTATTTCGTATTCGCCGCAGTTTTCTCTCCCCGTGCTTTCTTCCGTTCTCTACTTGTGGCCGCACTACCTAGACCGAGTTGTAACAAGTGGGGGCTCGTCCGAATTTACAATGGCCGAATTTAACTTGGAAGAATTTACTATTTTTCCGACCAAGGAGAAATTCGACCGTTGCAGAAAGAATGACTTATTAATCATAGCGGACTTTTACAACATTTCCGTGCCACGAAGTAAGGCGAAACGGGAAATAAGGAAAGTGCTGTATCAGGAATTAGTGGAACAGGGATATTTACCTGATGAAGAGGTGCTCCCGAGTGTTGAGTCAGATTTTGCGGCGCTTCAGAATCCGACTGTGACGGAGGCTACAGCTGAGAATAGTGCGTCTCCCGGTAAGTTGCACTCGTCCACGGGAGACCCACTGCTCAATTTGCGTTTGAAAGAATTGGAGCTGGAGCTCAGTAGACAGGAATATCAGAATCGGTTGCTCCAACTCCGGGCTTATGACATGGAAACTGACCGTCAGGTCAAGTTGAAGGAGCTTGAATTGCGAGCCAGGGATTTTGCACCTACTCCAATGCCACGGAAATCTCAAGTAGATTCACGTACTACCGTTTCTCCAATACCCAGGCCATCTCCTGTCCAAGGTCATGTTGCGCTTTCGCAGAACCCCTCCACAGCCACCTCGCTGGATTTAGATCTTAGTCGGCAAATTCGCTTGGTACCTCCGTTCAGGGAAAGTGAGGTTGATAAATATTTCCCTATTTTCGAAAGGATTGCGACAACAATAGGGTGGCCGCAAAGTATTTGGACATTGCTATTACAATGTACGTTTGTCGGGAAAGCTCAGGAGGTGTGTTCATCTTTGTCCCTAGAGGATAGTATGAATTATGATACAGTGAAAAGTGCTGTGTTACGGGCTTATGAACTTGTTCCTGAGGCTTACCGACAAAGATTCAGGAAGCATGTGAAATCCAACGGACAAACATTTGTTGAGTTTGCTCGTGAGAAATCTGTTCTTTTCGAAAAATGGTGTTCGGCGAGTGACATTATTTCATTTGAACAACTGAAACAGCTGATTTTGCTCGAGGAATTCAAAAACTGCATTCCCAATAGAATCGCAGTATATTTGAATGAGCGGAAAGTGTCTACAATCGAGGAAGCGGCCGTGTGTGCTGACGAGTTCGTCCTTACACATAAGACTGTCTTTTCGTCTCTTGAAAGTTTTGATGGTGATCACATTGCTCGGGGCGGGGTTTTACCTGGTTCGGCGAAACTAACTAAACCCCCAAACAATTCGAGTGAGTGTTTTTATTGCCATGAAACCGGTCACTTTATTGCCGTCTGCCCAGCGTTAAAACGTAAAAATCAAAGTCAGTCTCAATTGATTCCTAAGGAGGTTGGGCTTATTAACTCTCCGTCATTCCACGATGACTGGAAACGATCTGGAATGTTGTCGGAATCGTCTTTCCGGCCGTTTATTATTGACGGAGTGGTTTCCCTCTCTGATTCCGAATTCGAAAGAGTACCTGTTAAAATATTGCGTGATACGGGGGCTGCTCAGTCCTTCATATTAGAATGTGTGTTACCATTTTCTGAACGATCGAGTTGCGGCACTGATGTATTAATTCAAGGTATTGAGCTAGGTGTCATGAAAGTTCCTTTGCACAATATTGTGCTGCAGTCGGATATAGTTTCTGATGCGGTGAAAATCGCAGTCTGCTCTCAATTGCCAGTTAAAGGCGTTTCGTTAATTCTCGGCAATGATTTAGCGGGAGGACACGTCTTCCCTCTGCCTGAGGTCACCCATGAGCCTGACATGTATGGGGGCGCTGATGATGCAGTTTCAGAATTCCCTTCCATTTTTTCTGCATGTGTCGTCACTCGCGCGCAGGCCCGCAAATACGGAGATACAATTGACCTATCTGATACCTTGCTAGAGGCTGACTTGTCCAAAAGTGTGCTTGCTGAAGAGGATTCTAATGCTATCACTGTTGCGGATATTATTCCAGACAACCTAGCCGGTCTGGGTACTTCTGAACTCCTCCAGCCATTTGGGAGGCTGCAGTTGGCTGCTGCTCAGCGGGCAGATGATTCCTTGAGTAAATACTTTGCTGCGGCTGAAGGTGACTCTGCATTGCCGTCCAAATCTGTTTCGTATTTTATTGATGATACAATACTAATGCGCAGATGGACCCCCTCTGACATTGGAGAAGAGTGGAATTCAGTTGTGCAAGTAGTAGTTCCCACTCCATTCAGACAACAAGTCTTGGCTGTAGCTCATGACCATGAACTCTCTGGTCACCTTGGGGTTAAGAAAACATTCACTCGCATTTTAAAACATTTCTTTTGGCCTGCCATGAAATCTGATGTGTCTCGGTATTGTCGTTCCTGCCATGTTTGTCAACTTGTGGGGAAACCTAACCAAGTAATTCCCCCTGCGCCTCTCAAGCCAATTCCTGTCATGGGGGAACCTTTTGAAAAGATATTAATTGATTGTGTGGGACCTCTCCCAAAAACCAGATCTGGCAATTGTTATCTGTTGACTCTCATGTGTACTGCAACTAGGTTCCCTGAAGCTATTCCCCTTCGTACTCTGAAAGCTCGAGTAGTTGTGAAGGCCTTGGTTAAGTTTTGTACTACGTTTGGTTTGCCAAAGTATGTGCAATCGGATAAGGGATCAAATTTCACGTCTGGATTGTTTACAAAGACAATGAAACAGTTGAATATAACTCACCAAACCTCCAGTGCTTACCACCCAGAGTCTCAGGGAGCATTAGAGAGGTTCCATCAAACTTTAAAGACCATGCTTCGAGCATATTGCATGGACCAAGGGAGGGACTGGGATGAGGCGGTTCCCTTTTTGTTGTTTGCCATTCGGAACACTGTGCAAGAATCCCTTGAGTTTAGTCCGTCTGAATTGGTGTTTGGGCACGCAGTACGTGGACCACTAAAAATCCTACAGGATCAGTGGTTGGGGACTGACCAGAGCCTATCTGCTCCACGCAATGTTCTGGACTATGTTAGCACTTTCCGGGAACGGTTACACATGGCTTGGGACTTAGCCAAGCACTCCTTAAGTTCCGCCCAAGCCCGGATGAAGGCGTATTATGATCGGAAGACAGTTCAACGCTCTTTTGAGGCTGGTGATGCAGTCCTAGTGCTTCTTCCTATTCCTGGATCTACTCTTCAGGCGAAGTTTTGTGGGCCGTATGTAATAGAAAAAAAATTAAGTGATACAGACTACATTGTAAAGACACCTGATAGAAAACGCAAGTCTCGGGTTTGCCACATCAACATGCTAAAAGCCTACGTGTCACGCTCAGAGGATGCAAAGCTTCTCTCAACACCACCTGTGGTCCTGATTGCAACACCTCATGTAGATGTGCCCATGTCAGAATACTCCCCTGAACTGGATGGACTTGGCCAGACGAGTGCCTGTCTTCCGCCTGCTCGTTTGCTGAACTCTGAAGCTCTTTGTGCTCTCCCATCCAAATTGTCCCACTTACCAGAGACAGCTCAGGCTGATATCCGATGTCTTATTGAGAAATATTCGCAGCTGTTCTCAGACGTACCTTTGAAAACCTCTATTTTGGAACATGATATTGATGTGGGCGATCATAAGCCTATTAAACAGAATGCGTATCGTGTTAACCCATCAAAACGCACTATTATGAAAAAGGAAGTTGAATACCTTTTGCAGAATGGTCTTGCTGTCCCTAGCTCTAGCCCTTGGTCTTCCCCTTGTCTGTTGGTACCAAAATCTGATGGCACGTCCCGTTTTTGTACAGATTACCGGAGACTTAACAGTGTGACGAAATCTGACTCTTTTCCCCTTCCGCGAATTGAGGATTGTGTGGACAGAATCGGAAATGCAAAGTTTGTCTCCAAGCTCGATTTATTGAAAGGATACTGGCAGGTTCCTCTAACTGAACGTGCTTCAGAACAGTCGGCCTTTGTCACGCCAGACGCCTTCTTGCAATACACGGTGATGCCTTTTGGTTTGAAAAATGCACCTGCTACATTCCAAAGGTTAATGAACCATGTTCTAGTAGATATTGAGAATTGTGAAGCTTATCTTGATGATGTAGTTGTTTATTCTTCAACTTGGCAACATCATCTTTTGACGTTGGAAACTGTGTTTTCGCGCCTTCAGGGTGCCTCACTAACCTTAATGTGAGAAATGTGAATTTGGTCAGGGAACAATTACCTATTTGGGGAAAAAGGTGGGCCAGGGGTCAGTTCGTCCTGTGGACGCCAAGGTTGAGGCAATCAACTCGTTCCCTGTGCCCAAGACTAGAAGGGAACTCAGGCGTTTCTTGGGAATGGCTGGATACTACAGGAGTTTTTGTAAGAACTTTTCGTCTGTTGTTTCACCTCTCACAAACCTATTGCGTGCCTCTCAGCCATTTCTATGGTCAGCTGATTGTCAGCATGCTTTTGAAGCTCTTAAATGTCTATTGTGCAATGCCCCAGTTTTGTCCGCTCCCAATTTTACGAGACCATTTATGTTGGAGGTGGATGCCAGTGGCACTGGGGCTGGTGCAGTGCTGCTTCAGGAGGACGAGCTTGGAATCGCCCACCCAGTGTGTTTCTTTTCAAAAAAATTCAACCGGTATCAATGCAATTACAGCACAATAGAAAAGGAAGCACTGGCGCTTCTGTTAGCTCTACAACACTTTGAGGTGTACCTTGGCTCAAGCCCAGAGCCCATTGTAGTGTACACTGATCATAACCCAATTGTTTTCCTACAGCGTATGTGTAACTCTAACCAACGTCTTATGCGTTGGTCCTTGATTATCCAAGGATTCAACTTAAGAGTTCTGCACAAAAAAGGTTCAGAGAACATTGTAGCAGACACGCTTTCGCGTTGTCATTCCTAGTTGAAAACCTAGATTGCAGGTTTTCTCTTAAGGGTGGGGGTGTTACGAGCTCTGTTGTATTTATTCTTTTTTGCCTTGTTCTTAATTGATTGTTTCCACTTCCGGAGGGGGCGGTGCTTTTTAAGGCCGCCGCTTGCACATGCCAGGGGAGACTAGCTCTTCGACCATTTTGCAAGTAGCGTTTTGGAACTGTGAGTATTTTGATTGCCTTCTGTGTTGGACCGTTTTTGTCTTGACCTACGATTCTTGCCTGGCCCCGTTTTTGGTTCGTTTGGATCCCTGTGATTGACCCTTGGCTTGTCGCTCTGTGACTTTGATTCTGGCTCTTGCCCCTCTAACTGGTTGCTTGGTAATAGATGCCTGGGTTTTTGACTTTTGATTCGCTTGTCTGACTGCCTCGCTCGTCTCGTCCTTTCTGTACGCTGTCCGGTTACTCTGGTTAGCTAGGGTATTCCCAGCTGGGTCTTCCAATCCTTCCATCGGGATACCCCTTTATTGTTTTGCTTTGTTATTTTCCCTTTGTTATTTTTGGAGGTGACTCTGGGTGGAAACTTGTTTCCAAAGGGGGTACACTATTCGCTCGCTCAGTCCGCGCTTCTGGACTGAGTGTTCTGGAGTTACGTGTTTAAAAGCCGCCCCGTGCCTGGTAAACCTTCGAAGACTAGCGGTAGGTCTCAGTTAGCTCTGGTTAGGCAGTATAGGGACCGGAGTACTGTGCAGCGTTCAGGTTATTTCGTATTCGCCGCAGTTTTCTCTCCCCGTGCTTTCTTCCGTTCTCTACTTGTGGCCGCACTACCTAGACCGAGTTGTAACACAGAGGAACGTAAAAATGCCACTTAAACTCATGCCGAATGCGTGAGAGTTGACAGGTAGCCTATGCGTTATCAGGTATGGTATCTGGCCGCATCAGATAATCTTGAGTTTTCAGAGTTTCTGTTATTGTAATTTAAATGAATGATTGTTCACGACCTGTTTTCAATCATTAACTTTAAGGGATTGTTTGAGCTTCCCCTGTTGCCAATTCACGAGCGCCACTGATAGAAATGCATATCCAAGAAGCGTCTTTACTGCCGATGGCAGCACACGCTCTGCTGTTAGAGAACACGTAGCTGATAAACGGAAGCACCTCAACAAGTTGATTTTATTTTTGAATAAGAATCGTGATATGCCTTTCACTGTGAAGTGGCGAAAAAATGTTTTGTTTATGTGTTGTTTGGACCCACAGGTCAATAAAATTACTACTACTATATAATATTTCGGTGCTGACTGCAGAACGATTTATAAGATGAGCTATCATTCAACCTTTAGATCCTCAGTCTAACCGTGGAGGATTAAGCCGCGCACCAGTGAGTGCGAGTACATCGAGAGTAGAGAGTTGGAAGAGGGAGAGGTACAATTGGCATTCTATTCTGCTTAAGGTAGCGTTACATCGTTTGACAAGAGCATATTATCTAGGCTGTATGTCTTGAGCCCTCAAGTGGCCGATAGCCTATTTTACTTTTTATCCGCAATTTCGTGGGAATTAGATGTCGCCACTGTATGGCCCAGCCCGCCCGCACCCGCTAAATGTTATTAAAATATTGACCCGACCCGCGGGACCCACGGGTTCCGGGCCGACCCGCGCATCACTAGTAGTTAGAGTACTATCCGAAGGGCTGTGTATTACAAGGTAACAGTGCAAATGACCACTAAACACGAATAAAACAATTTGGTAAATTTGCGATGATTGAAGCAAGTAGCACCAATAAGTCATAATTAAGCAGCTAAAGGTTGTCACTTTCTTCATGAAATACATAAGAAGTTGAACAAATTAATCCCTTACATCTACATAAGCGGTGGCTAATGGACTGAAAATATTAAGCGCCAGTTGGATAGCCTGCATTGCAGGATGTGCCAAAAACAAGCACAGAAGTTCAGAGTTGTGTAATTTTTTATTTCACTTTATTTACGTAATTAAAACAATCTTCTTCGTTGAATTTACCTTGTTGCAGCAAGGTAAATTCCCTCTGTCCCCCCCCCCCATACCGCCAGAGGGGCTTCCCGTCTCCTTTTAAGCTCAGGGCAACTTCGCTACAATGATGACAAATTATTTGTCTGTGAACAGGCTTACAAGCCTGGCTCTCATATGAGCCATCAACTTCCATGTGCTCACTAGAATTAGAAATTTCAATGGCCGGAGTTGTGGCTGATTGCCAGTTCCAAGGAAGATTAACCTCATTGCTATCCAGAGCCAATGTAGTACGTTTCTCCTTGTTGCGTTCGCGGTTACGATTATTAACTCGCACCGCAGTACGAACCAACGAATCTGAAGAAACACAAGGCTCTAATGTAGCCAGAGCGTCCTTACACCAAAGCGTGATCAAACACTGTCACAAGGGGAGCTTCTGGCCACCCTGTCTGTGGCTAAGGAGCGAAATCAGATGGAGAAATCAGCAATGCTATTAGAACCCTGCTTCAAATTCATTAGAATTTACATCCTGATCAAAAACATAAGTCATTTCTCTCACAAGAGTTTCCACTGAATTTACTACCGGCGATTTAGCTTGAATAAGCGGACCCACCCTAGTGAGTGCTGTGCTGGTCATCAGTGATGAAATAAACGAAACCCGTGATTCTTCATTCGTGAACCGTGAGGGTTGCGCTTTAAAAAGTATTTCACATTGAGCAATGATATCTTTGCATTTTCTTGCCTCGCCTCCATATCTTGGGTGTAACTCGAGTGGAGGCTCTTGTGGAAGGTGTAGCGATTATGCTTGTGAAACATTTAGTGTTACCTGAGCAGACAATGCTCTAATATACTTATTAGAAGACTTTCCTGTGCTTGCATAGCCTGCTCCTGACGGCGAGTTATCTCTGTCAGCTCCGCCTGCCGACTGTGAGAGCAGCAACAATGCTCTCTAGCGTATCCACTGCTGGCGAGTCCATGTCGGGCTAGATCAGGACTTTGACCCCGGAGTCAAAGTTGCTGCTATTCTTAGACAATCATGCATCACACCTCTCTGTGGTAGCGATTGACTTTTGCAGGTCACATGGCATTGTACTCCTGTCTTTTCCACCCCACTGCTCCCACCGTCTTCAGCCGCTAGACCGAAGCGTTTTTGGCCCACTGAAGCACTACATTAACAGCGCAGCAGACAATTGGATGCAAATGAACCCTGGAAGAACTTTGACCATCTACAACATCACAAGTCTTGTGATATGCCACTCAGTATATCTGTCACAACTGTGATGACTAATTTCATCCCAGATAGCAAGCTCCTCCGCTCCGGATCTGCCCCGGCTCTGAGCTGGATCAGCTGGAGTCGGCGCAGAGGTGCTTGCTATCTGGGATAATTTTTATAAATAGACCAATTGCACATTAAACATGTTCACGTTCACTTTTGAAACATTTGAAGCCAATTAAAATGTTTAAAACAAATGTCTGGCTGTTTTTGTTTCTGCTTTAACGACTAAAATTTTAAGAAGATTCCAGTAAATTTGATCACGCTACTTTTGCCCTGCCAGTGCATTACTTTCATCCCGACTGGATGGGTCGAAAGTAGCAACTTCCGATCGACGTCAAACTATGCCGAAGTCAATATATATAGTGATGATTTAGCACCTAATATTGACAGAGCACAGAAAAGAGCAGTTAATGGCTCCGAAATTTTTTTCGGTCTGTCACATTACCTTTTAAAATGACGTCCATGTGAAAAATGTACCTTTCCTACCAGCTCTCCCCTATCTCTTTCAATATTGAGTCATCTGAAATTGTGAAAAAGGCAATGATGGCAATGATAGGCCCAGGTTAGGTCTATTAGGCTATCTATCTTGGGCTATGTTTATTTTGAAATACTTGTTTGACTGCCTCCTTATTATAATACAATGTACTGACAATTCGCGCTTATACGTGTGGCCTATGCTGATTTTTTTTCTTGGCCACAGCTTAAAATAAGTTTGGCTAAGAAAAAAAATGTAGTTTTGGACACACTTAAAATAAGTGTGGGCAATGGAGCAACGTGCATCTTGGCCACACTTAGAAATACGTCAAATGCGAACGTCAATACGTCAAATACGTCAAACTGGACGCAGTTACATAAGTGCAAATAACATCAGCCATAATACAATGTTTGCTGTTTAGGTGTAAATAGCGTGCAGAGAGGAGTAAGCTGAATTAAAAAGATGTCTCTGTCGTTCTAAAGAGGAAGGTTGACAGCGAAAATTGAGCCTATAAAGAGGAATGGAGACAAATTTGCGTTCATCTTACCCAGTTGTAGTACTGGAAAGCCTATGTGCCTCATATGCACGGTAATAATTGCGGTTTGCAAAGAGTATGATGTATAATGTCAAGCGGTATCAGAAAAGGAAGAATGGCTCCTTCAACGTTGCTTATCCGCTCCGGTCTGCGGCACGAAAATGCAAAATTGAAGCGCTGACAGATGGTTATACAAAGAGCCGCAGCATCCTAGTACGAAGTCTAACATCCCAAGAAAAAGCCAGAAGTGCATCCTTAATAGCGTCTCGGTTGCTTTTTTTTTTCTCTCTCGCACGTTTCGTTTCAAGAACATCCGTGCCCACCACCTCTGCCGTTGCGCAACTGCCTGATCATCGTTTTATTTTGCTTTGCGTGAAAGCCTTCTGGATTATGCCACAGTTACTGTTGTGTTAAATAAAATATAAACCTAGTTTCCTGTGTCGCTCTGACGCAAATATTTTGTTGCAGCACGACTGTCGGCCTGAAGTTCAGTTAAAGACCGCAAATCTTTTTATAGGCCGCCCCATTATGTCAAAAATGCAACTTTTCCTTTTTAGTTGAAGAAAGTGAAATAAAGACAACTAAGATTAAGAATGCAAATCCTGGCTCTGGTATTCTCTCGCTTCTGCTTAACATCAGATGCCTGGTGGGCTATTGGCAGGAATCGCAGAAATAACCTGCTTTGGGGGGGGGGGGCGTTCAGAGAGAGACAGAAAAAAAAATCTGATAGGAATCATCTGGCGGGCCAATGAAAATAATTTGCGGGCCAAAATCAACTCACTCGGCTGTTGCCGACCTATGGTGTAGAGGCTACTAAGGCAAAGTATGATCTGCCGTTGTTAGTGCCTGATATAACAGTTTCCGGTGTGGGCAGGTCCGGCGCCATGATTGCCTCTGGCTAGGTCTGTACTAATTGGACGGCACAACCTGACATCAGGTTTTACCCTGATCTCGTGAAGATCTCGGGAGGAGGTGTTCAACGAGGAAATCACGTTCCTGAAATCACGCTCTTGGATTACGGCAAAATCCCTGTATCTTATGTTTAGAAACTTTTCAGAGGTTGTGCATGGACAACCAACATTATAACATTACTAATATGTATTAAAAGAAGGATCAGCATATTAGGTCCCCTTTAAATCGTGGATACTGTGCTTGCTTCTCCCCACCGAAGCCACATCCAGAACAATTCGCAGCTTTCTTCCTCTTCCTGAAATTTGGTTTTCGGCTTTAGCTCGACGTCGCCATCATTGTCTTCATGTTGGATTAACAAATGCGACTGGCCTATATGTTTGTGATAATGAAAAAAGTTGTGATATTCTCACAAGGAAGGACATTGATTTTCTAATTGGGGATATATGTATTAACTAACTTGTGTCTTCGTAATTTTTTTTTTTTTTTTACCATTGAGAATACTTTGTATTTTAATGTGTGAATAAAGATATCATTAAATAGACTACTCTAGATTGAGCCCTACCCTGGCCAATACCAAAGCACTACCCATTTGTTCATCAATTTTAGCCAATGAAGAATAGCCGACATGGGAAGAATCATTATCAGGAAATGGGATAACTGAGTATAATAAAGTATTAGGCTCAAGTTCAAGTGAATGTGTTGCTCAAATCAAATGGGACATGATAGGCTACGGATATGGAATTGTGTGATTGCTGAGGCGGTTTCAGTGTGGGGGGATGACCGCGTGCGGGGTAAGAATCCTTTGATAAAGCGTTGCCATGTCCTTTATTTGCGAACCTGACATCGTAGTAGTTTGAGATTTCAAGGCGCAATTCTTAAATGAGATCATATAAACTGTCTTTGTCATTTTTGTGTGACTAGAATGTTCTCTTTATTTGTCTTCTTCCCTGTCTTCCACGGAACATACAGGCTGGTGAAGGAGGGGCACATTTTCAATTATCTGATTGCGCTGGTTGAGAAGAGCTAAATTCTTTAAATTGCCACGATAATGAAATAACAAATAATGTTTGCATAGCTTTAATGCCATGGTGGCTAGAATAAGAAATAAAAAGATGTCCGCATTACTTCTTGTAATTGGCACAGACATACATAGGCTTACTATTACAGCGGCATATCGTCGGCCTGCTGAAAAAACCTTGTATATTTAAAATGATAAACTTCACAGGAAAATAAAAAATATATCTAAAATTTAAAAATAATAATAAAATTATATAAATTGATAAATATAGTTTACAATAAAAAAAATGTTTAATTTTGCATGTAAGAATAGTGGACATACGAGTTTTTGTTTCTTATCAGTTTGGAGATACAAGGTTTGATCAGCAGGCCGACGATATTCAAATTTAAAGTCTGGTTTGCGTTTTCCATGGACCACAACTGCATGGTTTCATGGTTAATCAGAAAATCCTTGTTCCATGTTTTCCTGATAGCCATAATCAATGAGCTTGGTACAGAGTCTGCCTCTCTTTTGGATCAATCACACGTCTTTCATAAGGCCTCCTTCATTCTGAAGTCAAGTGCTGTGGGTGCGATCGAAGCGCATCTGGGAGAATACATGTAACTCAAAAGCGCTTAAGGGCCGGTTAATACTCTACGCAAGGCAATGCATCGAGCAACGCAAGGTAGCCATCTTGCGTCCTTGCGTAGCAAAGTGTGTCATCCAAATTCTTGTAATGCGACGCATCGACGCTTGTATTTCCGTGAGATTCCAATAGGGGAGATATAGCAAATAATGCACCTTACACTGTTTCAACACACCAAAAAGAAAAAAGAAGGAGGAGGAGAAGGAAAAGACTTTGCTACTCCCTATTGCATGAGCAGTGTACTGCTTTTTAATTAACGAGGCACAGCGTAGCAAGGGACGCTCGTTCAGGCTTCTCTGTGAACGGAATGCAACGGGCCTGTGCTCGCGTTCGCTCGCGTACCTTGCGTAGAGTATGAACCGCAATGCATATAAATGCAAATAAAATTTATTTATTTTGGTTTTAATATGCTTAATATTTATTTAATTTATTTAATTATGCTTAATATATTCAACTTAATATTATGTAACAACGCTGTGACTTAAAAATAGCTGAAAAAAGTGTGTGGGGGGGGAATAGTAGTTTTGCCACCCCCCTTTTCAAAGTGGGGGGGCATTTGTCTGACTTGCCTATATGTGTAGGCGCCTGCGTAAATATATATTATATATATATAAATATATGTGCAGACTTCAGCAGATTTCACTAGTGTGATTACCCATAATACATTGCAATACGGATGTGACTTTTTAATTTTTCCAAATTGCTGACAGATGAAAACCACATTCACACACACACAAAACCACAAAAACTAGTTAGAAATTTATAATATTAAAACGTTACTTCAATAACGTAGGCCAGATATAAAACTCAACATCATCATACAGAAATACAGGCTACAGAGGTAATCAATATGCATTTGCACTGAAACGAGTGAAACAGACTCGAAGCCTGTCTATCAGCTCATTTTATTATGCTGCAGACTCCCGCTCAGGCAGACTTTACGTGATGATGGTGAAAACGTCACATGGCATACACCTGAAGTCCGTGAGGGTTCAGTCTGTGGCTGAATGCAAATATCTGCACTTCTCCGTACTAGCAGATTCGCTGACTTTACGGGCGTGTTCACAGGAAGTCTGGGAATGCTGAGGGCTGTCAAAATCCACGATTGATCCAAGCGGACTTTCTGCGGACTTCCAGGAAGTCCACTTGGGGTGCAGACTTCAGCAGATTTCACTAGTGTAATTATCCATAATACAGTGCAACACGGACGTGACATTTTCATTTTTCCAAATTGCTGATAGAAGAAAAGCACATTCACACACGCACGAAACCACATAAACTAATTAGAAATTTTAAATATTTAAACGTGACTATAAGGTTGGCCAGATATAAAATTCAACATCATCATACAGAAATACAGGCTACAGAGGTAATCAATATGCATTTGCACGGAAACGAGTGAAACAGACCCGAAGCCTGTCTATCAGATCCTTTTATTATGCTGCAGACTCCGGCTCTTGCAGACTTTACTTGATGATGGTGAAGACGTCACATTACATACGCCTGAAGTCCGTGAGGGTTCAGTCTGCAAATTCAGAGGGTTGAGATTTGGATTCAGCCTGCAAGTCCAAAGGGTGTAGATTTGGATTCAGCCCATGAACCAGTGCAAGGCTAAGCAAATGTATCGGTGCTTGGTTTGTTTGCTGCTGATCACAAGGGATGTTACGCTCAAAGCAGACAGCTTGACACAGTGTCAATCTTTCAAAGCAAATCTCAGCAATATGTTTTGATGCCTTGCTTCACCATGCAAAAAACCTTGTGACTCCCCAAATGAAGCGTCATTACGTCACACGCGTATCGGCGATGTGTAACTCGAGTTTTGAATCCAGGGCGGGATTTTTGGAGAAGAGCCATTACAATAATGATATTCAAGAGCAGCAGTTTATCCCAGTCTTTAAAAGCTTGCCCACAGATATCCTCATATGCCAGCAACTTCTGTGCCGTGTGAAGGGGTCTTCTCCAAAGTTCGAGAGGTAGTGACAAAGAAGAGAAACAGACTGAAGCCTAACTCTGCTGAAATTATCTTGTTTTTAAATAAAATCTTTCAATCCTGTAAATCCCCTTTCCAACTTATGCAGCATACTCAACTACTGCAATAACATCTCCACTGTATAAACACCTAGATGATTCAAAGTTCTTCTGTTAATTCCAGTACCTTTTTCTTGTATTGAACCACCCCAAACCCTGTCACTCCTGACTCAGGCATTTTAGCACCATATGTGTAAATCTGTAAGAAACCTCAATATTCTTTCATTATATGATAATGAAATGCATTGAACATATCAATTTCTCAATTTTCTTTCTTTTTAACTTCGAGCAGATACCAGTCAATATCTGGCCACACAAGCTTCTATGGAGCCACCATCGGATAAACTACAGAAGGGCTTAGCTTCAGATTAAACACTCCAAATTCTTTTGCAGTGTCATTCCCTACCTGACCAGAGTTATCCCTCTGAATCCTCCCATTCTCCCAGCACTCCAGCAACACTCCTTTAGTGGGGTGAGAATCATTATGCCCCCTTAAATTAACCCAATAATTCATCATTAATTGCAGCCTTCTCAATTCTAGTGGCATTTCTCCCATTTCTACCTGTAAGGCAAGTACTGGAGATGTTCTAAAAGCCTCACAACATACTCTGAATGCTTGTGCCTGAATCACATACAATTTCCTCAAGAGAGTCCTGGCTGCTGACCCATACGCAACACAACCGTAATCCACCACAGATCTTATTATAGCCACATACGTTCTATTCAAAGCTGAGCAACTTGCTCTCCATTCCCCACCTGTTGCACATCTCATCACATTAATCACTTTTTTTGCATTTATCCTCTATTCTCTTTATGATCTGCCCAGGTTAACCTTGAATTGAAAACTACTCCCAAGAATTTAAATGAGCTAACCTTTTCTAAGGTTTCCCATACATGCTTAACCTCATCCCATCCTCAATCGTTTTCCTGGTGAAAAAGAACATCTGAGTCTTTTCCACCGAGAACCTGCACCCCCAGTCATATCCCCACTCTACCACCTCATCAATTGCTCCTTGAACTTTCATGATAATATGCTCCAGGTTTCTTTCCCTTTTCCACAAGGCCCAATCATCCACAAACAGTGATCTCCCTATATCTTCTGGCACCCTTGAAATGATAAATGATCATAATTATAAATGGTAGAGGGCTTGACACATTGCCCTGAGGTGTACCATTATCCAAATACTCACTGTGAGTAGCTCACAGGTGTATTCTTAATCATGTGCCCCAGCTGAGGCCCTGGCCTATAACCCTACGGCAGAACACCTAAGGCAATTAACAAGGTCCTAGCATCCTACTTGTCACGTATAGGCTTTGCAAGCACTGCTCTGTTATATGTCACTAGAAATACTATGTCTCTCTCTAAGCTTTATATTTTGTTGAAGGTGAAAACTGAGTCATAGTTTAATTGAGATGGATAAATCATAATGGTCTTTTTTTGTAAATTAAACTCATATTTTTCTATATAGGCATAGTACATTGAAGAATAAGATGGACATACACTGCCCGGGCCAAAAAAAAAAAAAAGTCTCACACTCAAATATTTAGTTGGAGCCCCGGTAGCTATGATTGCAGTGCATACTCGTCTTGTCATTGTTTTGACAATTATATGCAATGCCAGAACATTTATTTTTCAATCAGAAATGCCATAATTGTAAGAAGGGAGCCGGAAACACCAGGCGCAGGATGCAGAGGAATTTAAACACAAAACACTAGGTGAAGAATATGGCTGGCACACCAGAAATAAAACACCGTGCACATGCACTGAACAAAGGGGAGAACTGAAATACACTGCAAAAGGCAGGGGGAGAACTGAGGTACACACTCAATGAGTGGCTGAACTAAAAAAACAAAAACTGAACCTAACTAACTGACGAACCACACTGGGAGACTGAACGAAAAGGAAGACAAGACAGGGGTGCTGCAAAAAGGCTAGACTCTGGACAGGCTCGGGGAAAAACACAAGAATGCAGGAGCAGCGATATCACCATGTAGACAAAGTCAAAACAAGGATCCGTCTGATGAAGACTTCCAATACTGCCACATTTAAGGATCACGAGAGGAGGCGGGGACTCGAAATGCAATCACACTGAAACAGAAACACATGGGGATTAATAAACAATCACACGAGGACCGGGTATGCAATAATGACTCGAGACAAGACGCAGAGACGAGCAATCAAGCTAGACGGTTTAGATTAAGGCAATCTAAACGTGACAAGTAAAAAGCACCGCAAGAAAAGCGAAAGGAAAGGCACAGTTTTAAATGCAGTTACTCAGAAAGCTCAGATTGAAATCACGAAAGCCAGAAACACATACGTTCGCTAAATGAGTTAATCAAGGTTAATATAAAGTGACGAAGTATTTACAATCACCCTTAACTACGTGAAAATTAGTACGGTTAGTAATGCCCTATCAGAGAACGCATTCACTCAGTTTAGCGAGACCCGGAATTAAGCACAGCTGGAAGCAATGAATGAAATACCAAAGCCAAACCGAAAGTAGAAAGGTGATTGGACGACGAGACACAGGCATGCTGAAGGCAGTCACACGACACCAATGACGGCAGATTGGAAGCGGATCATCAGCCGGCTGGAAAAATAAACGAGACGAAAGTAAATCACAAGCACAAAAAACGCACGGGACAACACACGAAAGGGCAGAATCATAACAATAATGGGCGCCTCCGGTGGCTCATCAGTCTGAGTGCGCGTACCATAAAGACTGTGTCCTTCCCGGAGCGACCTGGGTTTGATTCCGACTCTGGTCATTTGCTGCATGTCTTCCCCAACCTTCCTGTCTCTTTCTACACTGTATATCTATCAAATAAAGGAAAAAAATCTTTAAAAAAGAAATGCCATAATTTTTGGCCGAGATCTTGTCTTCTCGACATAATGGTTGAACTACTCGGAGGTCTTTCTTGAGCACATTTTAATAACTTTTAATGTGTTTAAGGTCAGGACTTTGTGGTGGCAAATTTGTTTTTGAAAATGATTCCTCATACTTGTTTTTGTCATTCATGGTTTTCTTTGCTAAATACAAACCAATAACTTGCCCGTTCTGAAATACTGCAACATCTTTTCCACCATCAGGGGATGTATCTTCTGACATGATTTTCAAAGAAATTAGTAGCGTCGCGCTTCATCAGTCAGGGTTCAAATGATTATTGCCAGCTGAAACATACTAATAACTGCAATAACGATCCAATTATAGAATTTGTTCATTAATTTCCAAACGGTTACTTCTTTTTGACCGGGCAGTGTATAAATGATCTGAGGGAAATTGTGTAAATACGGGGGTTTCCTCCAGGATTTTTTTTTAAACTGTGGCAGAGGGCTTCAGCGTCGGGTTAAAACTCAGCACAGATGTGGCCAGTTTTCATTAATCTCCGTGCACATAGACTTCAATAATTACATCGCCAACGTGCTGATTAATCAGTTTCACATGCGTCACGGTGTATTTCACATACTATAGCCTATGAAAACCGATTATGACTCCGGACTCCAGAATTGGAATTAAATAATCATGAATATACAATTATAGGTAGAGCAGGATGCCCTCACAGCAAACACAGAAGTTAACATCGTAGTTTATCGTTTTGCAAAGTGAACAAAATATATTTTTCTCTCATCGTGGTACACATTGCATCAAGAAGAAAGCAGCGAGTTTTAGTGTCGATGGATAATTTTTATTCATTGGAAAACGTGTTCATCAAGCAAAATGATTGACAACAGGTCAAGAATTATTAGCGCTCATTTTAACTAAACAATGAGAACTGGTGACACCAGATTGTCCTTAGGATTTTTGGAGTTTATGTACAGTCATTTGAAATAGGCGTGTCGGCTTTTATTTTGACATGGCGCAGCGCCACAATCAGTTAAATGTAGCGGAAACCCTGGAGGAAGGACTGATACCTTGGATGCATCTCAAAGCCTAGGCTGTATTCTTATGAGAAGGCTGTATTTTTAGGGGCCATCACTTACCGTATTGATCCGAATATAAGACGATATTTTTTTCCTTGAAAAATGCCTGAAAATGACGCCTCGTCTTATATTCGGGGTCTAAGGAGTTACCCATGTAAAACAATATGTGGTGCCATATGAGCGCTTTTCTCTCTGTCAGTGTTTAGAGCAGTGTGACTCTAGCGTGATCCTGTAAACAAGTCGGCTGGAGTGGGTGTGTTAGCTTACATTTGCATGAGCTACTTAATGACAGAAAGATGCAGCCAAGGCACAAAGATCCACTTGAAAAAAGTGCTTCCAAAATCGGTAAGGTGAATAAAAATCAGAGGAGAAGTTATGATGTGAAATTTAAACTTACGGTTGTAAACGAAGCTGAGAGAACGAACAACGTGAGGGCAGGAAAAAGATGTATGACAGAGTGCAACGTAATTATCGTAATTGGCAACCGAAAAATTAAGCAAACGTTTCCAGATGAATGATTGTCGTCTTACCTAATCGGGGAGAACAAGCAGCGCCTGTTAAGTGCGGAGCGCTCTCGGAGTGAACATTTTGTTAATCATGAAAATGACTGCGAACAGGTCAGGACTAATAATTCTTTAAAACAGATGTTACGTCCACCCCAATTCTGTTTTACGGAATTTACCCCATGACTTCATCGCTGTTAGATCGCATGAGAAACCGTGTCTTCAGTTGCCTATTACGATAATTGGAAAACGCGTCAATAAGGAAAAATAATTGAGAACTAGCCAGGACTATCCTAATTGTCATAAAGGGACGTGTCTGTGCCACCCCAATTCCCGGTTCTAGCTTCGCCCCTGCACAAAACCTCCGTTTAAAACAATTATTAGTCCTGACCTGTTCTCACTCATTTTCATAATTAACAGAAGGTTCCCTCCGAGAGCACTCCACAGTTAACAGGTGTTCCTTGTTCTTGTTGTTGTGGGACAACAATCATTCATCTGGACGCGTATTTGCTGTATTTAAATCAACGTCATTCAGAATGAATTTGGAAAAAAACTGTTCATAGTGTTTTTGGATGTTAATGCTCTTACATTTTGCAGACTTTTCTGACAGTGTTTGTCAACCGAATGAGCGCCGTTTATTGCACAAGTAGGCCTAAGCCCGTTTTATTGCAGTTTTCATGGCATATAACCGTGAAGTGCATTCTGCGCTTTTCCTATTTGCAGGGCTCTGGATGATTTTATGATTTTCTCCCCCATGATAAACACCAAAGATGTTGAAATGTGCGAGAAAAACAATGAAATGTTTTTTGAAATTTTGTTCAAATAAAAAGTATTTTTCCAAATAAGGGTCTTGAAAAGAGGAGTCGTCTTATATTCAGGGTCGTCTTATATTCGGGTCAATACGGTACTCCCATCTGCCAAACTAACATTTAGAGTTAGGGACAAGGTGAAATTTTGGGTTAGGTTACCAGCTAGGTTTAGGGTTAGGAATTAAGGTTAAGGTTAGGGAAACAAGTGAAGACTCGCTTAAACCAAGGCTGTTTAACGGAGATGAAATGACATTATGTCAGTTTGGCCTATGGAATTAACTGATGACCCCTCAGGGGCGGATCTAGGGGGGTTTCCTGGGTTCCGGACACCAACTCCCCCCCCCCCCCGGCCCTGAGCACGTACCTTCAAAATCAGCAAAAAAAAAACCTCCTTACAGGACTACCCAGTTGCAAGGGGTAAAAAAGTTATCCATACGCGATAGTGAATGCAGTCTCACAGCTGAGTCAACTGGGGGCACCTATGCAGGGGAAATCACTGCCCCTCGATCCCTGCCAGGAAACCCCCCTCACAACTCATTTGATCCGGCCCTGCCCCTAAAAATGCAACCTTCGAAGGATGCAGCCTAGGCTTTGAGATGCACCATCATACCTTTATTTATTATGATATTTTTTCGATGAGTAAACTTGATAAGAGCGACGACAAAACAAGAAAGAAGATATCTAGAATGTATTCTCTCTCTTAACTCGCGCAGGGATACATATTGTTCATGCACTCGCAGCTGCCTGTCGCAAGATCTTTCTATTGCGTATACTGTAACTATCTAATGTTATTAGATTTGAGATTTTGTTTCGTTTTGGCTATCATGGAAAAGGACGAACCAGAAGTTGAAGAAAGAACCATGGGAAGAGATACAGCAACTATAAAAAGCAATTAAGACCTGAAATTTAGCTTGAGTGCATGAAAACTACAGGCGTATGATTCAGGCTGCTTTTGAGGTATTACGAGGAGATATTTGAGGAGTATGATTGCCTTCTAAATGGCACCAACCTTGTCATTCTATGTCAGTCAATCAATGTTATGAGAGTCCACTTGATTGTGTTCATAAAATATTATTTTTTGTAGCCCAGCTTTAGCTTATCCAACCTTCCTCGGAATGGTAGCATGACAAGCAGCAAAACGAATGTGCGTTGATGAAAGAAATCACCTTTATGCGACAGTAGCTGGAAAAAAAAAAGGTTTAAACATGGGATTTAAAACTATGAACAACTGGAAGATCTGGAAGAAATCTATAAAGAGTTCTGACTCGTCAGGCATTAAAATCAAAATTGAAAACAGTTCTCACAGTGTTCACTGTATTACAACTAGGGAACATCTGGGTACTTTCAGAGTAGACAACCCGTATGTGAAGTCACCGAAAATGAGATTGTCTGCGGACTGGTTAGGGTGTAAAAGGAGCAACATTTGGAAAGTAAATATCAAGTCGCATGAGACTTTTTTTCTCTTGTTATATGAGTGAATACCTTCAACCCATCATGAAATTGCCACAATGGACCAATTTTATGGGTACTTATTTTATTTGAATCCCTACTTTAATAAGTTTCACCTCTGGCCCTGTCCCGATAAAACACTGCTCCCGAAAAATGATCCCAGCGCAGCACTGATCCAGAGGATGGCGAAAAGTTTTTTCTCTTGACGTTGAAACAGCCGAGACTTTCTCTCTCTTTGTCTTTTGGAAATCTGTATAGAAAGATTAAGCAGCTTATCCATTTTGCAGTTAAGACTTATTACCATTGAATGTCAATTACAGATCGCTAGCTTGTTAGCCACCTCGTTAATTTTATCAATTTCCCAGTGAACGTTGTTTCGGGAACGGTACAGTCACCACGGTAGCTAGTTTGCTGGTGACTCTTATCAATCGCTAGCGTTTGCATTTAGTCAGCGGCGTAATGTTATTCAAGTCAACGGCGTGGCTAATTAGCTTGCTAGCACGCAAACGCGATGTTCTCCATTTAAAGCAATAAATGTTCGTTTCTGCGATAACTTACGCATGAAGCGTCTTACTACACCTTCGCATGAATATTGCTGCAAAACGCAGCGGCACATCTCGGCATTTTAACGATTATATTATTTGAAACTGGCTTCATAGGAAACCATTCATTTTAATGAAGAGATAGGGTGCAGCTATACGGGGGCCAAGTGCTTCACTTTGGGAAATGTAAATATGAATGTCGCTGCTTTGGTTTTGATCATTTGAAATCTTGGGCTCAAGAATCTGAAATCCTACTAACGTTAATCTCTAAGCATCGTATTATTTAGGAACTGGCAGTCTATTCAAAATGGTATGAATAATTCGCTAGCTAGCTTTTTGCCATTAAATTAAGAAATTCAAGCGTCAATAAGTCACTTCTATTAATACTCATTACTTTTATGGCTAAAAGCGTGTGCGACCACACTCCTATTGACTTGAATAAACAATCAACAAGGAGCTAACGCCAGCCACGGTGAACGTTTCTAGCAGGTTTGGTGAAGTTAACTTTACGAAAATACTGGCTCAAGTTCACCAATGAACGGAATCTGACCAAATCTGACGCAGAAGAGGTGTCTGATACCGAACCTGAATTTCATGGCTTGTATCTCACCGATTTTTTTAAACATTTAAGTTACGAGATAACGTTTCAGACCGATCTGAAAAACAGCTTTATTACAGTCTTGGACAAGTAGACATTCCCTCACACGCCAATGTGCGATTCAGTCACGGCACCATTGTGTTGGGAAAACATAAGACAGCAGAGCGATGGATCATTCACATTGAATGACACGGACAGCAGTGTGTATCAGCCGAAAGAATTAAGCCAGCTGCTTCTCGATTGACGTGTCATCTTGATGACGAATGCGTTTTCTCCTACTTCCGGTGTTTAGTCACTATAAACATATTTACATTTGAATTATTGTTCTTGCGTGTGATATCGGTGGGCCAGTAGGAAGACATTAAGACGATGCCGATTATGATACAGTGGCAGGACGCGTACTGGGCAGAGATTGAAGTGGTCAGCGTTAGGAGCTCCGTCAAGGCAAGTATGCTGAAATTTTGGTTAATAAAACAAAATATTTTTAGCCGTAATTATTGTCTCGTACTTTCAAAGTGGTGAAGATTACTGCTTAATTTTTGAGTGAGGCTAGATTTAGATTTTGGAAAGTAATCACTTTTCGATTCTTTTAGTGTTATCTTTAAATTGCGTATGAACTATAAAATGGCGGTAATCGATATTACGTTTTATTTTAAAAACTGGAAAACATTGGAATTTAAATGTCTGTTTTAAAAATAAACAAATAAATCAAGTCAGGGCCATTACTAAAATGTTTTGATTTTGGGGTGGCATATTACAGCAAGACAAGTAAGTTTAAAACCAACTGAACTCCGATGGAAGATTTCGAACAACAAGTTGGACAGAGCTTTCCGTCACCATAATCACAAGACCCAATGAGGAATATCTCACAGAGTGAAGGTACGCCATTCTTCCAGTAAAACTTTTTACTTGGACACTTTATGCCAACTTGTGTCGCGCATCTACAGGCTGCTCATCTGGTAGCCTTTGGAGCCCCAACACCGCACTACAAATGTCGATTTTTTTCCTTGTTACACAGCACAGTACGAAAGTCTTGGGCACATTTAAAACAATTCTGTACGGTAAAGATGCTTCCAAAAATCATGAAAATATGAGTATTTAAATGAGTGAAGAATATACTGTAATGAATTGTTTACCCCCAATGAAATCAATATTTGGTTTCATTACTCGCTGCCTAAAAATTCGGTACACTGCTTTGTAGTTTTATTATTTTATAAATTACAGCATGTTTGTTCTAAGCATTCTGGAGAATGTGCCACAGATTTTGTGCACTTGAAATGTCTAACTTGCTTCCCTTTCTGAGTAATAATTGTTTATTCATCTTTTGCGCTCATTTTCATGAAAAAACGATGAGGGTACCTCAACCCCAGGGGGTAGAGTAGGCTGTCTAAGTCGAAGGGGGATGGGGGGGTTGCCACCAGCGTCAATTTTCGCCTGTTTTTGATACAAAATATGCTTACAAATTAGTCGCAGATAGTATGCTATTATTATGTTTCATGCTTAACAAGAGCAATCAGAGATTTCTGATCTCCGCCAAGGTATGACGTTGATACAAACTCAAGATCTTTCTCTTTGGAAGATTTCAGGCCCACCCATGCAACAAGTTTGAGTGAGATTTGCTAAAACACCCATTCTTGTCTTCCAATGATGTCTAAGTGAAAAGATTCTGTCAGATCTGGTAAGCATTCATCTAGGGCTTTCATATGAGGTATTACTCAATGTAGTTTGTATGATTTCAATATTTGACCTTAGAGTCGAAAATGTTGATCCGGACACACGCAGATCTAGGTCTTTAACAATATTTTGAGACTGTTCCATCAGAGATGATCTAATTTGGATCAACATTTGGTGAAAATGCTGCAGTGGTATACAAAGAAATCGTCTCATTCAGAAAGTTGATCCCTGATCTGGATCTGGATCCGGATTGAAGATTTTGACACGCATGATCACCATATTTGTAATGTATTATCCTTGGGCCAAGATCTACCTTTTGTGTAGATTTCATCAAAATCCGTTCATTAGTTTCAGAGAAATGTCACTGAGTGCATAAATAAAGATCCGGATCCAGAATCCAGATCCGGATCCAGATCATCACAACAATTTAATGGAGTTGTCCATGGACTAAGATCTACCTCTGGTGAAAATTTCATGAAGAGCCGTCCAGTAGTTTTCGAGAAATCCTGTCCACAGACAAACAAACAAACAGACGGACAAATAAATAAACCGACTCGATCGCATAACCTCCTTGGCGGAGGTAATGAACTTTGTAGACCACACTGATTGTCATCCTTATTGATTTATTGATGTAGCTTGTGCTTGTATAAGTAAATCTTGGAATAACAATGACTAGCAGTGACCAGTAACCTTGAAGTGAACTTCACCGAATAATATTAGAAGTGCATGACTGACATACTTTTACTTTTGTGTTCAACTGGTTACTGTACTGTATACAATTTTTATACTGTGCTATTGGCGTACTATTACATACGTTCATAGAATTGTTCATAAATTCATCGATAAACTTTTTATGCAAGTGTGGTCAATCATTGGGAAAAACAAAGTAAAAAAATGTGAAAAATGTTCAGAAAACTATTTTTTTTCCTTTCGTGTGTCTTTTTCCCAAATTGAGTTATTTATGACATCACAGTAATGTCCAATTTTTGTTGCTCATGAGTTTATAACATTTATAATACTACAATTATTATTTTAGTATTATCAGTAGTTAAAGAGGTTACAGAAAGTTACTTATTTTCAGGTAAAACTAATAAAAATATGTTTAAAAAAGGATTTTTGCCATTTTGATGTTTTTTCCTAAAATGGTGTTAGTTATGACATCACTATGATGTCACAATGTTGAAATTTGTTTTATTTGTACTTGATTTTAATAGAGGACATCTGTAGCTGTACGCTGATACCAAACAAGATGATGTTTATCGCTTATTTTCGAAATAATCGCGGGGGATGGTAACAATTCTGTTGGCGGACCTCTTTAATCAGCGTAAATTGAATAATTGCTGAGTAAGCCACAGGAATGAGAATATGCCTCTAAAACTCCCGGAAAATTCGGGAGAGTTTGCATCACTGACTAACATTTAGAGAACTGCAGCCCTCACTGCCTCAGATAAGGTCATTGTTCATGATTTCAAAAGAAAAAGACAGGGCATAAATATCATACTTGGGAGAGCGGAATAGCAAAAACTACTGATGACCAAAGACAGTACAATCTGACATTTGCCAGAATACATCTATATGCCCACCAAGACTGATGGGATAATATTTTGTGGACTGATGAGTCAAAAGTGGAACTTTTATGAAGAAGTAGGTCACATCACATCTGGCATTAAGCTTACACAGAATTCCACAATAAGGTCACCATACCAGCAGACAAACATGGTAGTGGAGGTATAAAGGGCCGAATATATAGCATGAGAATAAGCAGATAATCTGTGAATCGCTTTGCCTCACGTGCGACACTTTCTTCCATATTATATCTTAATCAGGGGCTTACCAGTGAACAACTAAAAGTTGAGCTGACCTCTACTGAAGCAAAGACTAATGCTTGCCTGCACTTGCATTTGTCGTGGAGTAGTGTGGCGGTTTTCACAAGAACAGACTTTGCTCACTGCCTAAACATGGTGGACGTGGAGGAAATTCAGTTGTTGTCCTTTCATTGAAAATGATTGACAGACTTGTGACTTTTTTAACGATGTATTTGGCTCTTAGTAAACTGGGGCTCCTGTGCTGCTTCAGGTCCTGGATGACTTTTTATAGTTGATGGAACTACACACTGCTGTCTACCAGGGAATCTAGAAGGAGAACATCTGGCCATCAGTTTGTCACCTAAAGCTCCTGCGCAGTTGGGTTTTGTCATGGGGCAATGATCCATAGCAAACAAGCCAGCCCACCTCTGAATGGCTCAAAAGTAATAAAATGGGGTTGGAGGGGCCCAGCTTAAGTCCTGGTTGAATCCAATTTTCTGACAAATGAATGAATTTAAAAGACGTCATTTGTCTTTAATCACCTTGTCTTTGTCTTGAATTAAAATGATTGGATGTTGTGAAGAATTCAAATATTTCAGATCAGCAAAAATAGAAGAAATCATGGCCCGTATTCACAAAGCATCTTATCTTACCGCTAGGAGTCCTCCTAAGTCGCACTAAAACATTTTATGCAGGAGTAAAATCTTCAACGTTATTCACTTGCCGCTGAGAGCAACTTTTAGTTAAGAAAACTGGTAACTCCTAGACTAGGAGTAGCTTTGAGATAGGCAAGGCTGGACTGGTAATCTGGCATACCGGGCAATGCCCGGTGGGCCGACGCACATTTTTGGCCAATGTAATCATGGTTTATGAAATTGTAATGGCATCGATCATTTTGAGCGACCGCACCGTCCTTTAAAACACGGAAAGCGGCCCATTTGTTCATTTTATTCACTGACACAGGGCTGGCCCAATGAAATCTCTGAGCCCTCCCTCCTCTGAGAAAAATAAAAGCAATTGCTTATGGCCCGTTATTAGCCCAAAATTCAGGCGTGCAAACACCGGAAGGATTTTAGAAGTGGAATTTCATACAGAGAAAATACATAAAAGTTTATCTGTCCTCACTGTACAGAGCACTCCCTAATATTTCTTTATACTCTTTACAGATGGTGACACATGCTTTATACACAACTTTTTATTCTTATACTTCACTATTCTGGTTATCTTGCATCTTGGCCATTTTTCAGTATCTATATATTTTTTATGATATAGGAATTAGGCCTACTGATAAACTGTATTTTTGCAGATAAAAAATGATGCAAAGGCTTAAGCCATGTACAATTTTTTAATGTTGTTTCCGTACTAAAAGTTTAAGAAGGCAGGCTTGCTGGGAAATTAGTTTGACCAATTGCATTGCTTGACCCCAGTTGTGTTAAGTTTAAAAACACGTTTCAACGACTACTGCAAGATCAGACAAAAATGTCAGAAAGCAGAGGTGGAAAAGCTTTGCGAATAAAGTAAATGGACATTGGAGCCTCGGGCATTCAAACGCAAAAAAAAAATCGACCAGCTGTTTGGCCATGATGATCCTCATGTAGCAAGCAGTTTTCATTTGGAAGGGGACACGGAAAACGGTGAGACTGACGTTAAATTAATAAGCTATTGGAAGTATGTATTTGGTTAAAATTTGCTTGCACTTTCAAAAGGCAGCCACTGATGGACCAGCTGTTAATAACCTATTATTTGATGCATATTGATTCATTGTTTTACGGTGGCATATAAAATTTTTCTTTGAATACAGCAAGGAGGACTTTCAAATTTTCCTATTTGAAACCCTGTCTTGACAATCAGAATCACCTGCCAGTAAACTTGAAATCAGCGAGTACTGCGGTTCTGAATCTAGGGAGCTATTCTAGGCCCTGTTGAGTCTGTAAGATATGTAACGTTATTTAAAAAGGTTATGTATAAATCAATGCAAATAGTGCAGTGGTCTTATTGAAAAATTATAAAAATGGCCCCAAAGTCACATAATAAGAACAACTACTTCTTCTTTGTCATGGTGTTGCAGTGATTAGCACTGCCATCACACAGCAAGAAGGTTTTGGGTTCGATTCCGGCCTGGGGCCTTTCTGTGTGGAGTTCCAGGGCATGTAGGCTATGACTGAGCTTCATTTTAACTTTTGGTAACCGCAAAGTGTGCGCGTATGGCGGGCCGTCACGTCACAATCAGGTTGGGCCGCCATGGCCGAAAATGCCGGGGCCGTTTTTTTTGTCCCAGTCCAGCCCTGGAGATAGGTGGGAGTAAATCTCCGTTGCTATGGATGACGTCATTCTCATGCACGAGTCTTGGGACAATGAGCACGGTGATTGATTTTTTGGTGACAGGGCGGCCCATTGAAAAATATATCCCACATACAACACATGGAGGAAAATTGAGGAAATAGTCCAAGCGGCTGGTTTGTCCCATAACGTGTTGAGCAGTCATGGAAATGCACTATGCATAGTCCCCACATATCACGCTCTAGGCAAATAAACATACATAGATAAGAGATAGTTGTAAAAATGCCAAGAGCATAAAACAAGTCAATAATAAAATGCGTCATTTGCCACAATAATTAGCAACTTATTACCCAACAAGAATATGGTGAGGTCAGGTCGCTCAAATTTGTTTGCCCAAAACTGTCATGGATGATAGTTCAAAAAGGATGCGAAAGCCCAACTGGAGCCACGACCAGTTACTGCTGCTGACCCAGTTGGCGCTGGAGCGAAAGCATGTAATCAAAGGAAAATTTGGCTCATGGGGTTGAATAGCAGATCCAAGCAGGATGCCTAGGATAGTATTAGCCCACAGATCAATGCTGCATTACCCTCGGAATCTTGGACGGCAGACGATTGCAAGAAGCGGTGGTCTGTAAATATAATAATGATCGTAAATATTGAAGCAGCGAAGTAATCAGGCTTTATCCATTAAACGATTGTAACTGTGTGCGGTTACAAATGAAGCTAACGTGTCCACTTCATGTATCAGCAACTGCTGACAGTTCGCTAGCTACGTGCTATGCCAGCAGACTAATTTCAGCTCGCTGACTGCGGAAACCGTCATAAGTTCATTGTAATCGTGGGTAGCAAGTAAGCTACAGTCCGCATAATCGCGCATAATGTTGGGTTATGCATAATCTCCGTTTCAGATTAATGCTGCGATTTGATATTGCTGGCAAATGACCATGGTATAAGCGGGATAATCAACTCGAAGGTGAGCATTCCACAGTTTTAATGCTCTTCGCGGAGGCAACCACTCGACGCGAACTCCGCGTCGTGCATTAAAACCGTGGAATGCACACCTTCTCATTAATTATCCCTTACTTATAATTTTCTGCAAGCTCTGGCTTCCTGACCGTGTACCAAGTCGTCCAGTGCAGTCACGTTGGTTGTATTTACGGAAGTAGGGGGGGTCGTGGGAGAGAAAAAAAATCAGAAGTGAAGGTATCAATGCGCTGTTGAAGCGCGCAGAAGGTGTTACTACCCCTGTCATTATAGTACGCACTTCCCACAGCATAGAAAAAGCCACTTTTGGATTTGCGTACCCGAACCCGAACTCATGTCACTGGTCATATAAACCTTTGTAAACAGGAAAAACGTGGAAGACTTTGGTCGCATCTAACTACAGCCCAGAAAAATACCGTCGACCACAATGAGTCTAGCTACAAATGCTAACAGGAGTGGCAGCCCGTCTGGCTGACTGGGTGGTCGCTCAAAGCTCGGAGAGGTACGTATCATCTCGTCTCATTTCATAGAAAAACATATTTCATTATGAAATTACGGTGGACTGTTCCTTTAAGGCTAAAACCACAGAACCAGCAATACATAAACCCTTTATGTAAGTAGATCATGATTGTCTCTCCAACTTAGTAAAACCAATTCCCACACCGGGCTACTGGCCAGTTGTTCCTCAGTGGGTATAATACCCCTAGGTATCCGCCGAGACGGAGCTAGAAAGGATGTACAAGTGTTAAGAGTCAAGGAGACCACGCAAGCTGAACGGAATAACAATAATTTAATCACCAGGTGGGCACAAACTTAGATCAAACAAATCAATGTTAAGCCAATTACAAGTTACACATAATTTAGAGAGAGAGAGAATAAATTAATACCTGAAAAGGGGGCCAGCCACGGGGAGCGAGGCCGCACCACGTGCCTGTGGAGAGCTCGGATGCCATCCCTCCCCGCCTACCTAGATCTGTTACTTACGCACAGACCCAAGCACGCACAGAGAGCTGGGATACGACCCTCCCGAATTAAGAGACTACTCACCCCTTCCGCACGCAGGGAGGTCGAAATACGGACCCTCCCAGTGGCTAGCATCTCTTGGTTTTAAGCCCAAAGCCACACCTTTGATCAAGGTGGAGGAAGGGGGGGAACCGAATCTGTGTTTTCCACCATTTGGGGGTGTAATAAACTTCCTAGCAGAAAGAGGAGATGAGGGTAATTACCCGTGTAAAATCTAACCAATTTTCAGGAGTTTCCCAAAGAGGATGAACCATAGGCTAATTTCAATGGAAATGAAACATACTCCATTCAACTCCTTAGATTCTCCCGAGAATAACAAGACCATGATAGGTATATGTACTAATATGATACAGTTGTCATGAAAAAGTCTTAAAATGGAGTATTATATAGTTTAATTGGGTTATAAGTATATAAGTGATTTCTTCACAGGATATTGAACAAATAAACATTTTATGAATTTCCCAGAGATTTAGATTATTTTAAACAGATTAATGTAACTGGATTTTGGGGACAGTGATATGACTCTCACAGGAGTTCTGGGGCAGCCAGGGCTTTGCGACTCTGCCCTGCCTGCTGAACAAAGCCAGAGATGCTACCCTCACAGGTAGGCTACACTGAGGAACATCGTAGGTCATAAAAGTTTTACTGCTGGCTTTGGATTGAGCTAATCAGCGATATGTTCAGATTATACAAATTCAAGTTTTATTCTGTTGTTGGCGAATGTCCTTTGGAAACTGGATAAACCGTCGGATGATATGAAGTTCACAGAGTGCATTGATTGCTTGTTGAATTGAGCGACTGACAGATGATTGTGAAATCCCTAAGTTGTCCGCAATGTAAAGTTGCATTTTCCCGGTGGCCAAGTAACAAAGTGTAGTCAAACATTTTATTTCGGGGCTTATTGGGTTGTTTCTCATGGTTGGAGGCGTTATTCTCTCCGTCACCAAGCCAACAACAAATTAAATCCCTTCACAGTCGATCCGATATCTTTTCAACAACTGCACATCATTCAGAATTTCCAAGTCATTCCATCTTTCAACAGCAGCAGCCATTTTCCGATTCATTGTGAGTAAGTTTCAGCGAGTTAGTAGTCATCTTGACTACTTTTAAGCTCTCGCAGACTTAGGAGCTACTTTTAGGCCTAAAATGCTTTGTGAATAACACTTGAACACGTGTATAACACACAAAATAATTAGGAGTCCTAAATTTACGATTGACATGCCCATTTTTTTTAGGAGTTACTCCTAAATCTGGCAGTTAAGACCTACTTTTAGTGCAAAGATGCTTTGTGAATACGGGCCCAGGAGGAGGAAAAATACTTTTTCTCTGCATTTTAGAGAGGGAGAGAGATGGACTGACGGAAAGATCGATAGAGACATGGATGGACAACTGCAGTGTGAATAAAGACATGATCCAGTGATGGCAGGAGATGGTGGTAAAATTTATAGGAGGCCAAGTCTTACATTTTGTACATATAACTCTTCTCATTGCTTGTAAAGGCTGTTTCATATTTTTGATGTTTCAAAGGCTGTGATTTGAACTGAACTTTGCATCATGAACAGATCACTCTCTTGCATTGTTCAAAAATAAATGCTATTGTCGCCATCTGAGGTGAAGACAGTGAGGTAGGTGAACACTTGCTATTGTGCAGTTCATGATGTAATGTGTTTTGGTCCATTTTTTTTGACCAATGTGTGAGAGGCAAGAGTCTTAATTTAACAAGCATTTTGTATGATACCCAGGAAACGTTTACACTTTCAGAAATGAGATAGAATTTATCCATTGTTTAGTTTTAAAACCAGTTTACCTTTTCCTTCTCAGAAATTCAAGTTTCACCGGTGGTACAGTTTTGTTCCTGAGTGAAAAACTTTAGTAAATGTATCCAGAGGGTATGATAATAGCCATTTTGAGAACTATTTCATGCCCTCGACATGCTTCAGTGGTTCATGCCGCCTTCGTGTTTCTGTGGTACTTCAGTTGTCAGCCCAGCTAGCAATTTTTTGTTCCCAAAATGTTCTGAGAATGTTTCTTTGAATGTTGTCATGATGTTTTCAGCAGGAAGTTTTTTTTTGAGTTCCCAGAATGATCTAGGTAATGTTCTCGAACAATATTTGGCAAATGTTGTGTGATAACCTCCTTAGAATGTTGAGTGACAACGTTGCGAAAACATTACGCCCTAACTTGTTTGAAACGTTTTCAGCAGGACATTTTTTTTAAGTTCCCAGAATGTTTTAGGACAGGGATACTTATTCTTTTACAGAATGAGCCACAGTGGGAGCAGGCTTTCGCTCTATCCAACCTGTCCCACACTTGATTCTACTAATGAACCCTTGAAGCTTTTGCCATAGACCCTTTATAAGTATAATCAGGTGTGTTACTGCATGGTTAGAAAAAAAGCCTGCACCCACTGCGGCTCATTCTGGAAAAGAGTGAGTATCCCTGTTCTAGGATAACATTCTTCAAAAACATTTGAAAAATGTTTTGTGATAATCTCCTTAAAATGATAACAGAAAACCCTGTCCCGTTTTTCGGTGGCCAGTAGTCCAGTAAGCGAGCGCGCAGTGCGGTCGGGATTTTCGGCGGCCAGTAGTCCAGACATCATTCATGCGATGCGGTCCCGTTTTTAGGTGGTCAGTCGTCCAGTCGGCGAGCGTGCGATGCGGTCCTGTTTTTCGGTCGCCAGAAGTCCAGTCGGCGAGCGTCCAATGTGCTCCCTTTACTTGGTGGCCAGTAGTCCCGTCAGCGAGCGTGCATTGCGGGTCCATTTCTTGGTGGTCAGTTGTCCACTCGGCAAGTGTGCGATGCGGTCTGGCTTTTCGGTGAACAGTCGTCCAGTCGGCGAGCGTGCGATGCGGTCCTGTTTTTCGGTCGCCAGAAGTCCAGTCGGCGAGCGTCCAATGTGCTCCCTTTACTTGGTTGCCAGTAGTCCCGTCAGCGAGCGTGCATTGCGGGTCCATTTCTTGGTGGTCAGTTGTCCACTCGGCAAGTGTGCGATGCGGTCTGGCTTTTCGGTGAACAGTCATCGAGTCGGCGAGCGTGCGTTGCGGTCCCATTTCTAGGTAGCCAGTTGCCCAGTCGGCGAGCGTGCGGCGCAGTCCCATTTTTATGTGGCCAGTAGTCCAGTCGGGAGTGTGCGATGCGGTCCGGCTTCTTGGTGAACGGTAATCTTGTCAGCGAGCGTGCGTTGCGGTCTCGTTTTGAGGTGGCCAGGAGTCCAGTCGGCGAGCGTGCGATGCTGTCCGGCTTCTCGGTGAACGGTAATCTTGTCAGCGAGCGTGCGTTGCAGTCTCGTTTTTAGGTGGCCAGTAGTCCATTCGGCCAGCGTGCGTTGCGATCCCATTTCTAGGTGGCCAGTTGCCCAGTTGGCGAGCGTGCGGTGCGGTCTTGCTTCTTGGTCAACGGTAATCTTGGCGGCGAGTGCGCGTTGTGGTCTTGTTTTTAGGTAGCCCGGAGTCCAGTCAGCGAGCCTGCGTTGCGGTCCCGTTTTCGGTAGTCAGTAGTCCAGTCGGCGAGCGTGCGATGCGGTCTGGTTTCTCGGTGAACGGTCATCCTGTCGGCTAGCGTGCGTTGCGGTCTCAATTTTGGGTGGCCAGGAGTCCAATCGGCGAGTGCGCGGTGCTGGCCCGTTTTTATATGGCCAGTAGTCTAGTCGGCGAGCGTGCAATTCGGTCTTGCTTCTCGGTCAACAGTAATCTTGTCGGTGAGCGTGCGTTGCGGTCTTGTTTTAAGGTGGCCAGTAGTCCAGCCAGCGAGCGTACGATGCGGTCCGGTCTCTCGATGAACAGTCATCTTGTCGACTATTGTGCGTTGCGGCCTCAATTTTGGGTGGCCAGGAGTCCAGTCGGCGAGCGCGCGGTGCGGGATTCTTTTTATATGACTAGTAGTTCTGTCGGCGTGTGCAGTGCTGTCTCGTTTTTTGGTGGCCAGGAGTCCAGTCAGCGAGCGTGCAGTGCAGGCCCGTTTTCATTAGTCAGTAGTCCAGTCCGCGAGCGTGCGATGACTGGTTTCTCGGTGAACGGTCCGCCTGTCAGCAAGCATGCAGTGCTGTCCTGCTTTTTGGTGGCCAGTAGTCCAGTCGGCGAGCGTTGCGTTACGGCATTTTGTGAACGGTCATCTTGGCAGGGAGGGCGCGTCGCGGTCTCGTTATTAGGTAACCCGGAGTCCAGTCGGCGAGCCTGCGTTGAGGTCCCGTTTTTAGGTAGTCAGTAGTCCAATCGGCGAGCGTACGATGCGGTCCGGCTTCTCGGTCAACAGTAATCTTGTCGGTGAGCGTGCGTTGCGGTCCTGTTTTATGGTGGCCAGTAGTCCAGCCCGTGAGCGTGCGATGCGGTCCGGTTTCTCGATGAACAGTCATGCTGTCGGCTAGTGTGCGCTGCAGTCTTAATTTTGGGTGGCCAGGAGTCCAGTCGGCGAGCGCGCGGTGCGGGACTCTTTTTTTATGGTCTGTAGTTCTGTCAGCGTGCGTGCAGTGCGGGCCCGTTTTTTTGTGGCCAGTAGTCCAGTCGGCGTGCTTGCATTGCGGTACGGATTTTCGGTGAACGGTCATCTTTGCGAAACGGGCGCGTTGCGGTCTTGTTTTTAGGGAGACCGGAGTCCATTCGTCAAACCTGCGTTGCGGTCCCGATTTTAGGTAGTCAGTAGTCCAGTCGGCGAGCGCACGTTGCGGTCCCCTGTTTAATTAGTCAGTAGTCCAGTCAGCGAGCAGGCGAAGCAGGCCCGTTTTTATATGGCCAGTAGGCCTGTCGGCGAGCGTGTAGTGCTGTCCCGTTTTTTGGTGGCCAAGAGTCCAGTCGGAGAGCGTGCGGTGCGGGCCCGTTTTTCTGTGGCCAGTACTTCAGTCGACGAGCTTGTGTTGCGGTACGGCTTTTTGGTAAATGGTCATCTTGGCGGCATGTGCGCGTTGCGGTCTTAATTTTGGGTGGCCAGGAGTCCAATCAGCGAGCAGGCGAAGCAGGCCCGTTTTTATATGGCCAGTAGGCCTGTCGGCGAGCGTGTAGTGCTGTCCCGTTTTTTGGTGGCCAAGAGTCCAGTCGGAGAGCGTGCGGTGCGGGCCCGTTTTTCTGTGGCCAGTACTTCAGTCGACGAGCTTGTGTTGCGGTACGGCTTTTTGGTAAATGGTCATCTTGGCGGCATGTGCGCGTTGCGGTCTTAATTTTGGGTGGCCAGGAGTCCAGTCGGCGAGCGCGCGGTGCGGGACTCTTTTTTATTGTCTGTAGTTCTGTCGGCGTGCGTGCGGTGCGGGCCCGTTTTTTTGTGGCCAGTAGTCCAGTCGGCGTGCTTGCTTTGCGGTACGGATTTTCGGTGAACGGTCATCTTGCCGAAACGGGCGCGTTGCGGTCTTGTTTTCAGGTAGCTGGAGTCCATTCGTCAAACCTGCGTTGCGGTCCCGATTTTAGGTAGTCAGTAGTCCAGTCGGCGAGCGCGCGTTGCGGTCCCGTTTTTAAGAAGTCAGTAGTCCAGTCAGCGAGTAGGCGAAGCAGGCCCGTTTTTATATGGCCAGTAGGCCAGTCGGCGAGCGTGTAGTGCTGTCCCGTTTTTTGGTGGCCAGGAGTCCAGTCGGAGAGCGTGCGGTGCGGGCCCGTTTTTCTGTGGCCAGTACTTCAGTCGGCGAGTTTGTGTTGCGGGACGGCTTTTCGGTGAACGGTCATCTTGGCGGCAAGTGCGCGTTGTGGTCTTATTTTTAGGTAGCTGGAGTCCATTCGTCAAACCTGCTTTGCAGTCCCGATTTTAGGTAGTCAGTAGTCCAGTCGGCAAGCGCGCGTTGCGGTCCCGTTTTTAAGTAGTCAGTAGTCCAGTCAGCGAGCATGCGAAGCAGGCCCGTTTTTATATGGCCAGTAGGCCAGTCGGCGAGCGTGTAGTGCTGTCCCGTTTTTTGGTGGCCAGGAGTCCAGTCGGAGAGCGTGCGGTGCGGGCCTGTTTTTCTGTGGCCAGTACTTCAGTCAGCGAGCTTGTGTTGTGGTACGGCTTTTCGGTGAACGGTCATCTTGGCGGCAAGTGCGCGTTGCGGTCTTGTTTTTAGGTGGCCTGGAGTCCAGTCAGCGAGCCTGCGTTGCGGTCCTGTTTTTGGTAGTCAGTAGTCCAGTCGGCGAGCATACATTGCTGTCCCGTTTTTAAGTAGTCAGCAGTCCAGTCGGCGAGCTTTAGAATCGGTCTGGCTTCTTGGTCCACGGTAATGTTGTTGGTGAGCGTGCATTGCGGTCTTGTTTTAAGGTGGCCAGTAGTCCAGTCGGCGAGCGAGCTTGCGATGTGGTCCGGTTTTTCGGTGAACGGCCATCCTGTCAGCTAGCGTGCGTTGCGGTTTCAATTTTGGGTGGCCAGGAGTCCAGTCGGCGAGCGCACGGTGTGGGCCTCTTTTTATATGGCCAGTAGTCCAGTCGGCGAGCGTGCGGTGCGGGCCCGTTTTTTTGTGGCCAGTAGTCCAGTCGGCGAGCTTGCGTTTCGGTACGGCTTTTCGGTGAACGGTCATCTTGGCGGGCGAGGGCGTGTTGCGGTCTTTATTTTAGGTAGCCCGGAGTCCAGTCGTCAAACCTGCGTTGCGGTCCCATTTTCAGGTAGTCATTAGTCCAGTCGGCGAGCGAGCGTGCGATGCGGTCCGGTTTTTCGGTGAACGGTCATCCTGTCGGCTCGCGTGCGTTGCGGTCTCAATTTTGGGTGGCCAGGAGTCCAGTCGGTGAGCGTGCGTTGCGGTCTCGTTTTTAGGTAGTCAGTAGTCCAGTCAGCGAGCGCGTGTTGCGGTCTCGTTTTTAGGTGGCCAGGAGTCCTGTCAGCGAGCCTGCTTTGCGGTCCCGTTTTTTGGAAGTCAGTTGTCCAGTCGGCGAGCGTGCGTTGCTGTCCGGTTTCTCGGTTAACGGTCATCCTGTCGGCTAGCGTGCGTTGCGGTCTCAATTTTGGGTGGCCAGGAGTCCAGTCGGTGAGCGTGCGTTGTCGGCCCGTGTTAATCTGGCCTGAAGTCCAGTCGCCGAGCTTGCGTTGCGGTACGGCTTTTCGGTGAACCATCATCTTGGCGGCAATTGCGCATTGCCGTCTTGTTTTTAGGTGGCTCGGAGTCCAGTCAGCGAGCCTGTGTTGCGGTCCCGTTTTTGATAGTCAGTAGTCCAGTCGGCGAGCGTGCGAATCGGTCTGGTTTCTCGGTGAACGGTCATCCTGTCGGCGAGCGTGCAGTGCTGTCCAGCTTTTTGGTGGCCAGGAGTCCAGTCAGCGAGCGCATGTTGCGGTCTCGTTTTTAGGTGGCCAGGAGTCCAGTCAGAGAGCATGCGAAGCGGGCCCGTTTTTATATGGCCAGTAGGCTAGCCGGCGAGCGTGCGGTGCGGTCCCGCTTTTAGGTAGTGAGTAGTCCAGTCGGCGAGCGTACGATGCGGTTCGGCTTCTCTGTCAACAGTAATCTTGTAGGCGAGCGTGCGTTGCGGTCTTGTTTTAAGGTGGCCAGTAGTCCAGTCAGCAAGCACGCAAAGTAGGCCGGTTTTTTTATTGCCAGGAGTCCAGTCGGCGAGCGTGCAGTGCGGGCCCGTTTTTCTGTGGCCAGCACTTCAGTCGGCGAGCGTGTGTTGCGGGACGGTTTTTCGGTGAACGGTCATCTTGGCGGCAAGTGCGCGTTGCGGTCTTGTTTTTAGGTGGCCCGGAGTCCAGTCAGCGAGCCTGTGTTGCGGTCCCGTTTTTGGTAGTCAGTTGTCCAGTCGGCGAGCTTGCGATGCGGTCTGGTTTCTCGGTGAACGGTCATCCTGTCGGCTACCGTGCGTTGCGGTCTCAATTTTGGGTGGCCCGGAGTCCAGTCAGCGAGCACGCGGTGCGCGCCTCTTTTTATATGGCCAGTAGTTCTGTCGGCGTGCGTGCAGTCTTGTCCCGTTTTTTGGTAGTCAGTAGTCCAGTCGGCGAGCTTGCGATGCGGTCTGGTTTCTCGGTGAACGGTCATCCTGTCGGCTAGCGAGCGTTGCGGTCTCAATTTTGGGTGGCCAGGAGTCCAGTCAGCGAGCACGCGGTGTGGACTCAATTTTGGGTGGCCCGGAGTCCAGTCAGCGAGCACGCGGTGCGGGCCTGTTGTAATATGGCCAGAAGTTCTGTCGGCGTGCGTGCAGTGCTGTCCCGTTTTTTGGTGGCCAGGAGTCCAGTCGGCGAGCATGCATTGCTGTCCCGTTTTTGGTAGTCAGTAGTCCAGTCGGCGAGCGTGAGATGCGGTCCGGTTTCTCGATGAACAGTCATCCTGCCGGTTAGCGTGTGTTGCGGTCCCAATTTTGGGTGGCCAGGAGTCCAGTCGGCGAGCACACGGTGCGGGATCTTTTTATATGGCCTGTAGTTCTGTCAGCGTGTGTGCAGTGTTGACTTGTTTTTTGTTGGCCAGGAGTCCAGTCAGCGAGCGTGCGGTGCGAGCCCGTTTTTGGTTGTCATTAGTCCAGTCGGCGAGCGTGCGATGCGGTCTGGTTTCTCAGTGAACGGTCCTCCTGTCGGCGAGCGTTCAGTGCTATCCAGCTTTTTGGTGGCCAGGAGTCCGGTCGGTGAGCGTGCGGTGTGGGCCCGTTTAAATTTGGCCAGAAGTCCAGTCGGCGAGCTTGCGTTGCGGTACGGCATTCGGTGAACGGTCATCTTGGCGGCGAGGGCGCGTTGCGGTCCCGTTTTTAGGTCGTCAGTAGTCCAGTCAGCGAGCGTACGATGCGGTCCGGCTTCTCGGTCAACAGTAATCTTGTAGGCGAGCGTGCGTTGTGGTCTTGTTTTAAGGTGGCCAGGAGTCCAGTCAGCGAGTGTGCGGTGCAGGCCCGTTTTTTTGTGGCCAGTAGTCCAGTCGGCGAGCTTGCGTTGCGGTACGGCTTTTCGGTGAACGGTCATCTTGGCGGCAAGTGCGCGTTGCGGTCTTGTTTTTAGGTGGCAAGGAGTCCAGTCGGCAAGCCTGCGATGTAGTCCCGTTTTTTGGTGGCCAGGAGTCCAGGCGGCGAGCGCACGGTGCGGGCCTCTTTTTATATGGCCAGTAGTTCTGTCGGCGTGCGTGCAATGCTGTCTCGTTTTTTGGTGGCCAGGAGTCCAGTCAGCGAGCGTGCGGTGCGGGCCCGTTTTTTTGTGGCCAGTAGTCCAGTCGGCGAGCTTGCGATGCGGTCTGGTTTCTCGGTGAACGGTCATCCTGTCGGCTAGCGAGCGTTGCGGTCTCAATTTTGGGTGGCCAGGAGTCCAGTCAGCGAGCACGCGGTGTGGACTCAATTTTGGGTGGCCCGGAGTCCAGTCAGCGAGCACGCGGTGCGGGCCTGTTGTAATATGGCCAGAAGTTCTGTCGGCGTGCGTGCAGTGCTGTCCCGTTTTTTGGTGGCCAGGAGTCCAGTCGGCGAGCATGCATTGCTGTCCCGTTTTTGGTAGTCAGTAGTCCAGTCGGCGAGCGTGAGATGCGGTCCGGTTTCTCGATGAACAGTCATCCTGCCGGTTAGCGTGTGTTGCGGTCCCAATTTTGGGTGGCCAGGAGTCCAGTCGGCGAGCACACGGTGCGGGATCTTTTTATATGGCCTGTAGTTCTGTCAGCGTGTGTGCAGTGTTGACTTGTTTTTTGTTGGCCAGGAGTCCAGTCAGCGAGCGTGCGGTGCGAGCCCGTTTTTGGTTGTCATTAGTCCAGTCGGCGAGCGTGCGATGCGGTCTGGTTTCTCAGTGAACGGTCCTCCTGTCGGCGAGCGTTCAGTGCTATCCAGCTTTTTGGTGGCCAGGAGTCCGGTCGGTGAGCGTGCGGTGTGGGCCCGTTTAAATTTGGCCAGAAGTCCAGTCGGCGAGCTTGCGTTGCGGTACGGCATTCGGTGAACGGTCATCTTGGCGGCGAGGGCGCGTTGCGGTCCCGTTTTTAGGTCGTCAGTAGTCCAGTCAGCGAGCGTACGATGCGGTCCGGCTTCTCGGTCAACAGTAATCTTGTAGGCGAGCGTGCGTTGTGGTCTTGTTTTAAGGTGGCCAGGAGTCCAGTCAGCGAGTGTGCGGTGCAGGCCCGTTTTTTTGTGGCCAGTAGTCCAGTCGGCGAGCTTGCGTTGCGGTACGGCTTTTCGGTGAACGGTCATCTTGGCGGCAAGTGCGCGTTGCGGTCTTGTTTTTAGGTGGCAAGGAGTCCAGTCGGCAAGCCTGCGATGTAGTCCCGTTTTTTGGTGGCCAGGAGTCCAGGCGGCGAGCGCACGGTGCGGGCCTCTTTTTATATGGCCAGTAGTTCTGTCGGCGTGCGTGCAATGCTGTCTCGTTTTTTGGTGGCCAGGAGTCCAGTCAGCGAGCGTGCGGTGCGGGCCCGTTTTTTTGTGGCCAGTAGTCCAGTCGGCGAGCTTGCGTTGCGGTACGGCTTTTCGGTGAACGGTCATCTTGGCGGCAAATGCGCGTTTCGGTCTTGTTTTTCGGTGGCCAGGAGTCCAGTCGGCGAGCCTGCGATGTAGTCCTGTTTTTTGGTGGCCAGGAGTCCAGGCGGCTAGCACGCATCGCCGGCCTGTTTTTTTGTGGCCAGTAGTCCAGTCGGCGAGTATGCATTGCTGTCTTGTTTTTAGGTAGTCAGTAGTCCAGTTGGCGAGCGCGCATTGCGGTCTCATTTTTAGGTGGCCAGGGGTCCAGTCAGCGAGCCTGCGTTGCGGTCCCGTTTTTGGAAGTCAGTAGTCCAGTCGGCGAGCGTGCGATGCGGTACGGCTTTTCGGTGAACGGTCATCTTGGCGGCAAGTGCGCGTTGCGGTCTTGTTTTTAGTTGGCCCGGAGTCCAGTCAGCGAGCTTGCATTGCGGTACGGCTTTTCGGTGAACGGTCATCTTGGCGGCAAGTGCGCGTTGCGGTCTTGTTTTTAGGTGGCCAGGAGTCCAGTCGGCGAGCGCGCGTTGCGGTCTCGTTTTTAGGTGGCCAGGAGTCCAGTCAGCGAGCACGTGAAGGGGGCCCGTTTTTATATGGCCAGTAGGCCAGTCGGCGAGCGTGCAGTGCTGTCCCGTTTTTAGGTAGTCAGTAGTCCAGTCGGCGAGCGTACGATGCGGTTCGGCTTCTCGGTCAACAGTAATCTTGTAGGTGAGCGTGCGTTGCAGTCTTGTTTTAAGGTGGCCAGTAGTCCAGTCAGCAAGCACGCAGAGCAGGCCTGCTTTTTTATGGCCTGTAGTCCAGTCGGAGAGCGTGCTCTGCGGTCCGGTTTCTCGATGAACAGTCATCCTGCCGGCTAGCGTGCGTTGCGGTCCCAATTTTGGGTGGCCAGGAGTCCAGTTGGCGCGCGTGCGATGCGGTCTGGTTTCTCGGTGAACGGTCCTCCTGTCGGCGAGCGTGCGTTGCGGTCTTGTTTTAAGGTGGCCAGTAGTCCAGCCAGCGAGCGTGCTCTGCGGTCCGGTTTCTCGATGAACAGTCATCCTGCCAGCTAGCGTTCGTTGCGGTCATAATTTTGGGTGGCCAGGAGTCCAGTCGGCGAGCGTACGATGCGGTCCGGCTTCTCGGTCAACAGTAATCTTGTCAGCGAGCGTTCAGTGCAGGCCCGTTTTCGGTAGTCAGTAGTCAGGTCCGCGAGCGTGCGATGCAGTCTGGTTTCTCGGTGAACGGTCCTCCTGTCGGCGAGCGTGCATTGCTGTCCAGCTTTTTGGTGGCCAGGAGTCCAGTCGGCGAGTGTGCGGTGTGGGCCCGTTTTAATGTGGCCAGAAGTCCAGTCGGCGAGCTTGCGTTGCGGTACGGCATTCGGTGAAGGGTCATCTTGGCAGCGAGTGTGCGTTGCGGTCCCGTTTTTAGGTAGTCAATAGTCCAGTCGGCAAGCGTTTGATGCGGTCCGGCTTCTCAGTCAACAGTAATCTTGTAGGCGAGCGTGCGTTGCGGTATTGTTTTAAGGTGGCCAGTAGTCCAGTCAGCAAGCACGCGAAGCAGGCCTGTTTTTTTTTGGCCAGTCGTCCAACCAACGAGCGTGCGATTCGGTCTTGCTTCTCGGTCAACAGCAATCTTGTCGGTGAGCGTGCGTTGCGGTCTTGTTTTAAGATGGCCAGTAGTCCAGTCGGCAGCGTGCGGTGCAGGCCTGTTTTTATGTGGCCAGAAGTCAAGTCGGCGAGCTTGCATTGTGGTACGGCATTCGGTGAACGGTCATCTTGGCAGCGAGGGCGCGTTGCGGTCTCAATTTTGGGTGGCCAGGAGTCCAATCGGCGAGCGCGCGGTGCTGGCCCGGTTTTATATGGCAAGTAGTCCAGTCGGCGAGCGTGCAGTGCTGTCCAGCTTTTTGGTGGCCAGGAGTCCAGTCGGCGAGCGTTGCGTTACGGCATTCTGCGAACGGTCATCTTGGCAGGGAGGGCGCGTCGCGGTCTCGTTATTAGGTAACCCGAAGTCCAGTCGGCGAGCCTGCGTTGCGGTTCCGTTTTTAGGTAGTCAGTAGTCCAATCGGCGAGCGTGCGATGCGGTCCAGCTTCTCGGTCAACAGTAATCTTGTCGGTGAGCGTGCGTTGCGGTCCTGTTTTATGGTGGCCAGTAGTCCAGCCCATGAGCGTGCGATGTGGTCCGGTTTCTCGATGAACAGTCATGCTGTCGGCTAGCGTGCGCTGCGGTCTTAATTTTCGGTGGCCAGGAGTCCAGTCGGCGAGCGCGCGGGACTCTTTTTTATGGTCTGTAGTTCTGTCGGCGTGCGTGCGGTGCGGGCCCGTTTTTTTGTGGCCAGTAGTCCAGTCGGCGAGCGTACATTGCTGTCCCGTTTTTAGGTAGTCAGCAGTCCAGTTGGCGAGCTTTAGAATCGGTTTGGCTTCTTGGTCAACGGTAATCTTGTCGGTGAGCGTGCATTGCGGTCTTGTTTTAAGGTGGCCAGTAGTCCATTCGGCGAGCGAGCGTGCGATGTGGTCCGGTTTTTCGGTGAACGGCCATCCTGTCAGCTAGCGTGCGTTGCGGTTTCAATTTTGGGTGGCCAGGAGTCCAGTCGGCGAGCGCACGGTGAGGGCCTCTTTTTATATGGCCAGTAGTCCAGTCGGCGAGCGTGCGGTGCGGGCCCGTTTTTTTGTGGCCAGTAGTCCAGTCGGCGAGCTTGCGTTTCGGTAAACGGTCATCTTGGCGGGCGAGGGCGCGTTGCGGTTTTTATTTTAGGTAGCCCGGAGTCCAGTCGTCAAGCCTGCGTTGCGGTCCCATTTTCAGGTAGTCAGTAGTCCAGTCGGCGAGCGTGCGTTGCGGTACGGCTTTATTGTGAACGGTCATCTTGTCGGCAAGTGCGCGTTGCGGTCTCAATTTTGGGTGGCCAGGAGTCCAGTCGGCGAGCGCGCGGTGTGGGCCTCTTTTTATATGGCCAGTAGTCCAGTCGGCAAGCGTGCAGTGCTGTCCAGCTTTTTGGTGGCCAGGAGTCCAGTCGGCAGCGTGCGGTGCAGGCCTGTTTTTATGTGGCCAGAAGTCAAGTCGGCGAGCGTGCGATGCGGTCCGGTTTCTAAGTGAACGGTCATCCTGTCGGCTAGTGTGCTTTGCGGTCTCCTTTTTAGGTGGATAGGAGTCCAATGGCGAGCATGCGGTGAGGGCCCGTTTTTATATGGCCAGTAGTCCAGTCGGCGAGCGTGCGATTCGGCCTTGCTTCTTGATGAACAGTAATCTTGTCGGTGAGCGTGCGTTGCGGTCCCGTTTTCGGTAGTCAGTAGTCCAGTCGGCGAGTGTGCGATGCGGTCTGGTTTCTCGGTGAACGGTCATCCTGTCGGCTAGCGTGCGTTGCGGTCTCAATTTTGGGTGGCCAGGAGTCCAATCGGCGAGTGCGCGGTGCTGGCCCATTTTTATATGGCCAGTAGTCCAGCTTTTTGGTGGCCAGGAGTCCAGTTGGCGAGCGTGCGGTGCGGGCCCGTTTTAATATGGCCAGTAGTCCAGTCAGCGAGCGTGCAGTGCTGTCCAGCTTTTTGGTGGCCAGGAGTCCAGTCGGCGAGCTTGCGTTGCGTTACGGCATTCGGTGAACGGTCATCTTGGCAGGGAGGGCGCGTCGCGGTCTCGTTATTAGGTAACCCGGAGTCCAGTCGGCGAGCCTGCGTTGCGGTCCCGTTTTTAGGTAGTTAGTAGTCCAACCGGCGAGCGTGCGGTGCGGGCCTCTTTTTATATGGCCAGTAGTTCTGTCGGCGTGCGTGCAGTGCTGTCTCGTTTTTTGGTGGCCAGGAGTCCAGTCAGCGAGTGTGCGGTGCAGGCCCGTTTTTTTGTGGCCAGTAGTCCAGTCGGCGGGCTTGCGTTGCGGTACGGCTTTTCGGTGAACGGTCATCTTGGCGGCAAGTGTGCGTTGCGGTCTTGTTTTTAGGTGGCAAGGAGTCCAGTCGGCGAGCCTGCGATGTAGTCCCGTTTTTTGGTGGCCAGGAGTCCAGGTGGCGAGCGCACGGTGCAGGCCTCTTTTTATATGGCCAGTAGTTCTGTCGGCGGGCGTGCAATGCTGTCTCGTTTTTTGGTGACCAGGAGTCCAGTCAGCGAGCGTGCGGTGCGGGCCCGTTTTTTGGTGACCAGTAGTCCAGTCGGCGAGCTTGCGTTGCGGTACGGCTTTTCGGTGAACGGTCATCTTGGCGGCAAGTGCGCGTTGCGGTCTTGTTTTTAGGTGGCAAGGAGTCCAGTCGGCGAGCCTGCGATGTAGTCCCGTTTTTTGGTGGCCAGGAGTCCAGGTGGCGAGCGCACGGTGCAGGCCTCTTTTTATATGGCCAGTAGTTCTGTCGGCGGGCGTACAATGCTGTCTCGTTTTTTGGTGACCAGGAGTCCAGTCAGCGAGCGTGCGGTGCGGGCCCGTTTTTTGGTGACCAGTAGTCCAGTCGGCGAGCTTGCGTTGCGGTACGGCTTTTCGGTGAACGGTCATCTTGGCGGCAAGTGCGCGTTGCGGTCTTGTTTTTCGGTGGCCAGGAGTCCAGTCGGCGAGCCTGCGATGTAGTCCCGTTTTTTGGTGGCCAGGAGTCCAGGCGGCTAGCACGCGTCGCCGGCCTGTTTTTTTGTGGCCAGTAGTCCAGTCGGCGAGCATGCATTGCTGTCTCGTTTTTAGGTAGTCAGTAGTCCAGTTGGCGAGCGCGCGTTGCTGGCCCGGTTTTATATGGCAAGTAGTCCAGTCGGCGAGCGTGCAGTGCTGTCCAGCTTTTTGGTGGCCAGGAGTCCAGTCGGCGAGCGTTGCGTTACGGCATTCTGCAAACGGTCATCTTGGCAGGGAGGGCGCGTCGCGGTCTCGTTATTAGGTAACCCGAAGTCCAGTCGGCGAGCCTGCGTTGCGGTTCCGTTTTTAGGTAGTCAGTAGTCCAATCGGCGAGCGTGCGATGCGGTCCAGCTTCTCGGTCAACAGTAATCTTGTCGGTGAGCGTGCGTTGCGGTCCTGTTTTATGGTGGCCAGTAGTCCAGCCCATGAGCGTGCGATGTGGTCCGGTTTCTCGATGAACAGTCATGCTGTCGGCTAGCGTGCGCTGCGGTCTTAATTTTCGGTGGCCAGGAGTCCAGTCGGCGAGCGCGCGGGACTCTTTTTTATGGTCTGTAGTTCTGTCGGCGTGCGTGCGGTGCGGGCCCGTTTTTTTGTGGCCAGTAGTCCAGTCGGCGAGCGTGCAGTGCTGTCCAGCTTTTTGGTGGCCAGGAGTCCAGTCGGCGAGCTTGCGTTGCGTTACGGCATTCGGTGAACGGTCATCTTGGCAGGGAGGGCGCGTCGCGGTCTCGTTATTAGGTAACCCGGAGTCCAGTCGGCGAGCCTGCGTTGCGGTCCCGTTTTTAGGTAGTTAGTAGTCCAACCGGCGAGCGCGCGGTGCGGGCCTCTTTTTATATGGCCAGTAGTTCTGTCGGCGTGCGTGCAGTGCTGTCTCGTTTTTTGGTGGCCAGGAGTCCAGTCAGCGAGTGTGCGGTGCAGGCCCGTTTTTTTGTGGCCAGTAGTCCAGTCGGCGGGCTTGCGTTGCGGTACGGCTTTTCGGTGAACGGTCATCTTGGCGGCAAGTGTGCGTTGCGGTCTTGTTTTTAGGTGGCAAGGAGTCCAGTCGGCGAGCCTGCGATGTAGTCCCGTTTTTTGGTGGCCAGGAGTCCAGGTGGCGAGCGCACGGTGCAGGCCTCTTTTTATATGGCCAGTAGTTCTGTCGGCGGGCGTGCAATGCTGTCTCGTTTTTTGGTGACCAGGAGTCCAGTCAGCGAGCGTGCGGTGCGGGCCCGTTTTTTGGTGACCAGTAGTCCAGTCGGCGAGCTTGCGTTGCGGTACGGCTTTTCGGTGAACGGTCATCTTGGCGGCAAGTGCGCGTTGCGGTCTTGTTTTTCGGTGGCCAGGAGTCCAGTCGGCGAGCCTGCAATGTAGTCCCGTTTTTTGGTGGCCAGGAGTCCAGGCGGCTAGCACGCGTCGCCGGCCTGTTTTTTTGTGGCCAGTAGTCCAGTCGGCGAGCATGCATTGCTGTCTCGTTTTTAGGTAGTCAGTAGTCCAGTTGGCGAGCGCGCGTTGCGGTCTCATTTTTAGGTGGCCAGGGGTCCAGTCAGCGAGCCTGCGTTGCGGTCCCGTTTTTATGAAGTCAGTAGTCCAGTCGGCGAGCGTGCGATGCGGTACGGCTTTTCGGTGAACGGTCATCTTGGCGACAAGTGCGCGTTGCGGTCTTGTTTTTAGGTGGCCAGGAGTCCAGTCGGCGAGCGCGCGTTGCGGTCTCGTTTTTAGGTGGCCAGGATTCCAGTCAGCGAGCACGCGTAGGGGGCCCGTTTTTATATGGCCAGTAGGCCAGTCGGCGAGCGTGCAGTGCTGTCCCGTTTTTAGGTAGTCAGTAGTCCAGTCGGCGAGCGTACGATGCGGTTCGGCTTCTCGGTCAACAGTAATCTTGTAGGCGAGCGTGCGTTGCAGTCTTGTTTTAAGGTGGCCAGTAGTCCAGTCAGCAAGCACGCAAAGCAGGCCTGCTTTTTTATGGCCTGTAGTCCAGTCGGAGAGTGTGCTCTGCGGTCCACTTTCTCGATGAACAGTCATCCTGCCGGCTAGCGTGCGTTGCGGTTTCAATTTAGGGTGGCCAGGAGTCCAGTCGGCGAGCCTGCGGTGTGGGCCTCTTTTTATATGGCCAGTAGTCCAGTCGGCGAGCGTGCGGTGCGGGCCCGTTTTTTTGTGGCCAGTAGTCCAGTCGGCGAGCTTGCGTTTCGGTACGGCTTTTCGGTGACCGGTAATCCTGTCAGCTAGCGTGCGTTGCGGTTTCAATTTTGGGTGGCCAGGAGTCCAGTCGGCGAGCGCGCGGTGCGGGCCTCTTTTTATATGGCCAGTAGTCCAGTCGGCGAGCGGCGGTGCGGGCCCGTTTTTTTGTGGCCAGTAGTCCAGTTGGCGAGCTTGCGTTGCGGTACGGCTTTATTGTGAACGGTCATCTTGTCGGCAAGTGCGCGTTGCGGTCTCAATTTTGGGTGGCCAGGAGTCCAGTTGGCGAGCGCGCGGTGTGGGCCTCTTTTTATATGGCCAGTAATCCAGTCGGCAAGCATGCAGTGCTGTCCAGCTTTTTGGTGGCCAGGAGTCCAGGTGGCGAGCGCACGGTGCAGGCCTCTTTTTATATGGCCAGTAGTTCTGTCGGCGGGCGTGCAATGCTGTCTCGTTTTTTGGTGACCAGGAGTCCAGTCAGCGAGCGTGCGGTGCGGGCCCGTTTTTTGGTGACCAGTAGTCCAGTCGGCGAGCTTGCGTTGCGGTACGGCTTTTCGGTGAACGGTCATCTTGGCGGCAAGTGCGCGTTGCGGTCTTGTTTTTCGGTGGCCAGGAGTCCAGTCGGCGAGCCTGCAATGTAGTCCCGTTTTTTGGTGGCCAGGAGTCCAGGCGGCTAGCACGCGTCGCCGGCCTGTTTTTTTGTGGCCAGTAGTCCAGTCGGCGAGCATGCATTGCTGTCTCGTTTTTAGGTAGTCAGTAGTCCAGTTGGCGAGCGCGCGTTGCGGTCTCATTTTTAGGTGGCCAGGGGTCCAGTCAGCGAGCCTGCGTTGCGGTCCCGTTTTTATGAAGTCAGTAGTCCAGTCGGCGAGCGTGCGATGCGGTACGGCTTTTCGGTGAACGGTCATCTTGGCGACAAGTGCGCGTTGCGGTCTTGTTTTTAGGTGGCCAGGAGTCCAGTCGGCGAGCGCGCGTTGCGGTCTCGTTTTTAGGTGGCCAGGATTCCAGTCAGCGAGCACGCGTAGGGGGCCCGTTTTTATATGGCCAGTAGGCCAGTCGGCGAGCGTGCAGTGCTGTCCCGTTTTTAGGTAGTCAGTAGTCCAGTCGGCGAGCGTACGATGCGGTTCGGCTTCTCGGTCAACAGTAATCTTGTAGGCGAGCGTGCGTTGCAGTCTTGTTTTAAGGTGGCCAGTAGTCCAGTCAGCAAGCACGCAAAGCAGGCCTGCTTTTTTATGGCCTGTAGTCCAGTCGGAGAGCGTGCTCTGCGGTCCACTTTCTCGATGAACAGTCATCCTGCCGGCTAGCGTGCGTTGCGGTTTCAATTTAGGGTGGCCAGGAGTCCAGTCGGCGAGCCTGCGGTGTGGGCCTCTTTTTATATGGCCAGTAGTCCAGTCGGCGAGCGTGCGGTGCGGGCCCGTTTTTTTGTGGCCAGTAGTCCAGTCGGCGAGCTTGCGTTTCGGTACGGCTTTTCGGTGACCGGTAATCCTGTCAGCTAGCGTGCGTTGCGGTTTCAATTTTGGGTGGCCAGGAGTCCAGTCGGCGAGCGCGCGGTGCGGGCCTCTTTTTATATGGCCAGTAGTCCAGTCGGCGAGCGGCGGTGCGGGCCCGTTTTTTTGTGGCCAGTAGTCCAGTTGGCGAGCTTGCGTTGCGGTACGGCTTTATTGTGAACGGTCATCTTGTCGGCAAGTGCGCGTTGCGGTCTCAATTTTGGGTGGCCAGGAGTCCAGTTGGCGAGCGCGCGGTGTGGGCCTCTTTTTATATGGCCAGTAATCCAGTCGGCAAGCATGCAGTGCTGTCCAGCTTTTTGGTGGCCAGGAGTCCAGTCGGCGAGCAAGCGTTGCGTTACGGCATTCGGTGAACGGTCATCTTGGCGAAACGGGCACGTTGCGGTCTTGTTTTTAGGGAGACCGGAGTCCATTCGTCAAACCTGCGTTGCGGTCCCGATTTTAGGTAGTCAGTAGTCCAGTCGGCGAGCGCACGTTGCGGTCCCGTTTTTAAGTAGTCAGTAGTCCAGTCAGCGAGCAGGCGAAGCAGGCCCGTTTTTATTTGGCCAGTAGGCCTGTCTGCGAGCGTGTAGTGCTGTCCCGTTTTTTGGTGGCCAGGAGTCCAGTCGGAGAGCGTGCGGTGCGGGCCCGTTTTTCTGTGGCCAGTACTTCAGTCGACGAGCTTGCGTTGCGGTACGGCTTTTCGGTGAACGGTCATCTTGGCGGGCGAGGGCGCGTTGCGGTCTTTATTTTAGGTAGTCCGGAGTCCAGTCGTCAAGCCTGCGTCGCGGTCCCATTTTCAGGTAGTCAGTAGTCCAGTCGGCGAGCGAGCGTGCGATGCGGTCCGGTTTTTCGGTGAATGGTCATCCTGTCAGCTAGCGTGCGTTGCGGTTTCAATTTTAAGTGGCGAGGAGTCCAGTAGGCGAGCACGCAGTGCGGGCCTCTTTTTATATGGCCAGTAGTCCAGTCGGCGAGCGTGCGGTGCGGGCCCGTTTTTTTGTGGCCAGTAGTCCAGTCGGCGAGCTTGCGTTGCGGTACGGCTTTATTGTGAACGGTCATCTTGGCGGCAAGTGCGCGTTGCGGTCTTGTTTTTAGGTAGCCCGGAGTCCAGTCAGCGAGCCTGTGTTGCGGTCCCGTTTTCGGTAGGCAGTAGTCCAGTCGGCGAGCGTGACATGCGGTCTGGTTTCTCGGTGAACGGTCATCCTGTCGGCGAGCGTGCAGTGCTGTCCAGCTTTTTGGTGGCCAGGAGTCCAGTCGGCGAGCGTTGCGTTACGGCATTCTGTGAACGGTCATCTTGGCAGGGAGGGCGCGTCGCGGTCTCGTTATTAGGTAACCCGGAGTCCAGTCGGCGAGCCTGCATTGCGGTCCCGTTTTTAGGTAGTCAGTAGTCCAATCGGCGAGCGTACGATGCGGTCCGGCTTCTCGGTCAACAGTAATCTTGTCGGTGAGCGTGCATTGCGGTCTTGTTTTAAGGTGGCCAGTAGTCCATTCGGCGAGCGAGCGTGTGATGTGGCCCGGTTTTTCGGTGAACGGCCATCCTGTCAGCTAGCGTGCGTTGCGGTTTCAATTTTGGGTGGCCAGGAGTCCAGTCGGCGAGCGCACGGTGTGGGCCTCTTTTTATATGGCCAGTAGTCCAGTCGGCGAGCGTGTGGTGCGGGCCCGTTTTTTTGTGGCCAGTAGTCCAGTCGGCGTGCTTGCATTGCGGTACGGATTTTCGGTGAACGGTCATCTTGGCGAAACGGACACGTTGCGGTCTTGTTTTTAGGGAGACCGGAGTCCATTCGTCAAACCTGCGTTGCGGTCCCGATTTTAGGTAGTCAGTAGTCCAGTCGGCGAGCGCACGTTGCGGTCCCGTTTTTAAGTAGTCAGTAGTCCAGTCAGCGAACAGGCGAAGCAGGCCCGTTTTTATATGGCCAGTAGGCCTGTCTGCGAGCGTGTAGTGCTGTCCCGTTTTTTGGTGGCCAGGAGTCCAGTCGGAGAGCGTGCGGTGCGGGCCCGTTTTTCTGTGGCCAGTACTTCAGTCGACGAGCTTGTGTTGCGGTACGGCTTTTTGGTGAATGGTCATCTTGGCGGCAAGTGCACGCTTCGGTCTTAATTTAGGGTGGCCAGGAGTCCTATCGGCGAGCGCGCGGTGCTGACCCGTTTTTATATGGCCAGTAGTCCAGTCGGCAAGCGTGCAGTGCTGTCCAGCTTTTTGGTGGCCAGGAGTCCAGTCGGCGAGCGTGCGGTGCGGTTCGGCATTCGGTGATCGATCATCTTGGCGGCGAGGGCGGGTTGCGGTCTCTTTTTTCAGTAGCCCGGAGTCCAGTCGGCGAGCCTGCGTTTCCGTCCCGTTTTTTGTGGCCAGTAGTCCAGTCGGCGAGCGTACATTGCTGTCCCGTTTTTAGGTAGTCAGCAGTCCAGTCGGCGAGCTTTAGAATCGGTTTGGCTTCTTAGTCAACGGTAATCTTGTCGGTGAGCGTGCATTGCGGTCTTGTTTTAAGGTGGCCAGTAGTCCATTAGGCGAGCGAGCGTGTGATGTGGTCCGGTTTTTCGGTGAACGGCCATCCTGTCAGCTAGCGTGCGTTGCGGTTTCAATTTTGGGTGGCCAGGAGTCCAGTCGGCGAGCGCACGGTGTGGGCCTCTTTTTATATGGCCAGTAGTCCAGTCGGCGAGCGTGCGGTGCGGGCCCGTTTTTTTGTGGCCAGTAGTCCAGTCGGCGAGCTTGCGTTTCGGTACGGCTTTTCGGTGAACGGTCATCTTGGCGGGCGAGGGCGCGTTGCGGTCTTTATTTTAGGTAGCCCGGAGTCCAGTCGTCAAGCCTGCGTTGCGGTCCCATTTTCAGGTAGTCAGTAGTCCAGTCGGCGAGCGAGCGTGCGATGCGGTCCGGTTTTTCGGTGAACGGTCATCCTGTCAGCTAGCGTGCGTTGCGGTTTCAATTTTGGGTGGCCAGGAGTCCAGTCGGCGAGCGCGCGGTGCGGGCCTCTTTTTATATGGCCAGTAGTCCAGTCGGCGAGCGTGCGGTGCGGGCCCGTTTTTTTGTGGCCAATAGTCCAGTCGGCGAGCTTGCGTTGCGGTACGGCTTTATTGTGAACGGTCATCTTGGCGGCAAGTGCGCGTTGCGGTCTTGTTTTTAGGTAGCCCGGAGTCCAGTCAGCGAGCCTGTGTTGCGGTCCCGTTTTCGGTAGTCAGTAGTCCAGTCGGCGAGCGTGAGATGCGGTCTGGTTTCTCGGTGAACGGTCATCCTGTCGGCGAGCGTGCAGTGCTGTCCAGTTTTTTGGTGGCCAGGAGTCCAGTCGGCCAGCGCGCGGTGCGGGCCTCTTTTTATATGGCCAGTAGTCCAGTCGGCGAGCGTGCGGTGCGGGCCCGTTGTTTTATGGCCAGTAGTCCAGTCGGCGAGCGTGTGATTCGGTCTTGCTTCTCGGTCAACAGTAATCTTGTCGGCGAGCGTGCGTTGCGGTCTTGTTTTAAGGTGGCCAGTAGTCCAGCCAGCGAGCGTGCGATGCGGTCTCTCGATGAACAGTCATCTTGTCGACTATCGTGCGTTGCGGTCTCAATTTTGGGTGGCCAGGAGTCCAGTCGGCGAGCGCGCGGTGCGGGATTCTTTTTATATGGCTAGTAGTTCTGTCGGCGTGTGCAGTGCTGTCTGGTTTTTTGGTGGCCAGGAGTCCAGTCAGCGAGCGTGCAGTGCAGGCCCGTTTTCGTTAGTCAGTAGTCCAGTCCGCGAGCGTGCGATGCAGTCTGGTTTCTCGGTGAACGGTCCTCCTGTCGGCAAGCATGCAGTGCTGTCCAGCTTTTTGGTGGCCAGAAGTCAAGTCGGCGAGCTTGCATTGCGGTACGGCATTCGGTGAACGGTCACATTGGCGGCGAGGGCGCGTTGCGGTCTTGTTTTTAGGTAGCCCGGAGTCCAGTCGGCGAGCGTGCAATGCGGTCTGGCTTCTCGGTCAACGGTAATCTTGTAGGCGAGCGTGCGTTGCGGTCTCAATTTTGGGTGGCCAGGAGTCCAATCGGCAAGCGCGCGGTGCTGGCCCGGATTTATATGGCAAAAAATCCAGTCGGCGAGCGTGCAGTGCTGTCCAGCTTTTTGGTGGCCAGGAGTCCAGTCGGCGAGCGTTGCGTTACGGCATTCGGTGAACGGTCATCTTGGCAGGGAGGGCGCGTCGCGGTCTCGTTATTAGGTAACCCGGAGTCCAGTCGGCGAGCCTGTGTTGCGGTCCCGTTTTTAGGTAGTCAGTAGTCCAATCGGCGAGCGTACGATGCGGTCCGGCTTCTCGGTCAACAGTAATCTTGTCGGTGAGCGTGCGTTGCGGTCCTGTTTTATGGTGGCCAGTAGTCCAGCCGGCGAGCGTGCGATGCGGTCCGGTTTCTCGATGAACAGTCATCCTGTCAGCTAGCGTGCGCTGCGGTCTTAATTTTGGGTGGCCAGGAGTCCAGTCGGCGAGCGCGCAGTGCGGGACTCTTTTTTATGGTCTGTAGTTCTGTCGGCGTGCGTGCGGTGCGGGCCTGTTTTTTGTTGGCCAGTAGTCCAGTCGGCGTGCTTGCATTGCGGTACGGATTTTCAGTGAACGGTCATCTTGGCGAAACGGGCGCGTTGCGGTCTTGTTTTTAGGGAGACCTGAGTCCAGTCGTCAAACCTGCGTTGCGGTCCCGATTTTAGGTAGTCAGTAGTCCAGTCGACTAGCGCACGTTGCGGTCCCGTTTTTAAGTAGTCAGTAGTCCAGTCAGCGAGCAGGCGAAGCAGGCCCGTTTTAATATGGCCAGTAGGCCTGTCTGCGAGCGTGTAGTGCTGTCCCGTTTTTTGGTGGCCAGGAGTCCAGTCGGAGAGCGTGCGGTGCGGGCCCGTTTTTCTGTGGCCAGTACTTCAGTCGACGAGCTTGTGTTGCGGTACGGCTTTTTGGTGAATGGTCATCTTGGCGGCAAGTGCGCGTTTCGGTCTTAATTTTGGGTGGCCAGGAGTCCAATCGGCGAGAGCGCGGTGCTGACCCGTTTTAATATGGCCAGTAGGCCAGTCGGCAAGCGTGCAGTGCTGTCCAGCTTTTTGGTGGCCAGGAGTCCAGTCGGCGAGCGTGCGGTGCGGTTCGGCATTCGATCATCTTGGCAGCGAGGGCGGGTTGCGGTCTCTTTTTTCAGTAGCCCGGAGTCCAGTCGGCGAGCCTGCGTTTCCGTCCCGTTTTTTGTGGCCAGTAGTCCAGTCGGCGAGCGTACATTGCTGTCCCGTTTTTAGGTAGTCAGCAGTCCAGTCGGCGAGCTTTAGAATCGGTTTGGCTTCTTGGTCAACGGTAATCTTGTCGGTGAGCGTGCATTGCGGTCTCGTTTTAAGGTGGCCAGTAGTCCAGTCGGCGAGCAAGCGTGCGATGTGGTCCGGTTTTTCGGTGAACGGCCATCCTGTCAGCTAGCGTGCGTTGCGGTTTCAATTTTGGGTGGCCAGGAGTCCAGTCGGCGAGCGCGCGGTGCGGGCCTCTTTTTATATGGCCAGTAGTCCAGTCGGCGAGCGTGCGGTGCGGGCCCGTTTTTTTGTGGCCAGTAGTCCAGTCGGCGAGCTTGCGTTGCGGTACGGCTTTATTGTGAACGGTCATCTTGGCGGCAAGTGCGCGTTGCGGTCTTGTTTTTAGGTAGCCCGGAGTCCAGTCAGCGTGCCTGTGTTGCGGTCCCGGTTTCGGTAGGCAGTAGTCCAGTCGGCGAGCGTGAGATGCGGTCTGGTTTCTCGGTGAACGGTCATCCTGTCGGCGAGCGTGCAGTGCTGTCCAGCTTTTTGGTGGCCAGGAGTCCAGTCGGCGAGCGCGCGGTGCGGGCCTCTTTTTATATGGCCAGTAGTCCAGTCGGCGAGCGTGCGGTGCGGGCCCGTTTTTTTATGGCCAGTAGTCCAGTCGGCGAGCGTGTGATTCGGTCTTGCTTCTCGGTCAACAGTAATCTTGTCGGTGAGCGTGCGTTGTGGTCTTGTTTTAAGGTGGCCAGTAGTCCAGCCAGCGAGCGTGCGATGCGGTCCGGTCTCTCGATGAACAGTCATCTTGTCGACTATCGTGCGTTGCGGTCTCAATTTTGGGTGGCCAGGAGTCCAGTCGGCGAGCGCGCGGTGCGGGATTCTTTTTATATGGCTAGTAGTTCTGTCGGCGTGTGCAGTGCTGTCTGGTTTTTTGGTGGCCAGGAGTCCAGTCAGCGAGCGTGCAGTGCAGACCCGTTTTTGTTAGTCAGTAGTCCAGTCCGCGAGCGTGCGATGCAGTCTGGTTTCTCGGTGAACGGTCCTCCTGTCGGCAAGCATGCAGTGCTGTCCAGCTTTTTGGTGGCCAGGAGTCCAGTCGGCGAGTGTGCGGTGTGGGCCCGTTTTAATGTGGCCAGAAGTCCAGTCGGCGAGCTTGCGTTGCGGTATGGCATTCGGTGAAGGGTCATCTTGGCAGCGAGGGCGCGTTGCGGTCCCGTTTTTAGGTAGTCAGTAGTCCAGTCGGCGAGCGTTTGATGCGGTCCGGCTTCTCGGTCAACAGTAATCTTGTCGGTGAGCGTGCGTTGCGGTCTTGTTTTAAGATGGCCAGTAGTCCAGTCGGCGAGCGTGCGATGCGGTCCGGTTTCTCGGTGAACAGTCATCCTGTCGGCTAGCGTGCGTTGCTGTCCCGCTTTTTGGTGGCCAGGAGTCCAGTCAGCCAGCGTGCAGTGCTGTCCTGCTTTTTGGTGGCCAGGAGTCCAGTCGGCAGCGTGCGGTGCAGGCCTGTTTTTTTGTGGCCAGAAGTCAAGTCGGCGAGCTTGCATTGCGGTACGGCATTCGGTGAACGGTCATCTTGGCGGCGAGGGCGCGTTGCGGTCTTGTTTTTAGGTAGCCCGGAGTCCAGTCGGCGAGCGTGCAATGCGGTCTGGCTTCTCGGTCAACGGTAATCTTGTAGGCGAGCGTGCGTTGCGGTCTCAATTTTGGGTGGCCAGGAGTCCAATCGGCGAGCGCGCGGTGCTGGCCCGGTTTTATATGGCAAAAAGTCCAGTCGGCGAGCGTGCAGTGCTGTCCAGCTTTTTGGTGGCCAGGAGTCCAGTCGGCGAGCGTTGCGTTACGGCATTCGGTGAACGGTCATCTTGGCAGGGAGGGCGCGTCGCGGTCTCGTTATTAGGTAACCCGGAGTCCAGTCGGCGAGCCTGCGTTGCGGTCCCGTTTTTAGGTAGTCAGTAGTCCAATCGGCGAGCGTACGATGCGGTCCGGCTTTTCGGTCAACAGTAATCTTGTCGGTGAGCGTGCGTTGCGGTCCTGTTTTATGGTGGCCAGTAGTCCAGCCGGCGAGCGTGCGATGCGGTCCGGTTTCTCGATGAACAGTCATCCTGTCAGCTAGCGTGCGCTGCGGTCTTAATTTTGGGTGGCCAGGAGTCCAGTCGGCGAGCGCGCAGTGCGGGACTCTTTTTTATGGTCTGTAGTTCTGTCAGCGTGCGTGCGGTGCGGGCCTGTTTTTTTGTGGCCAGTAGTCCAGTCGGCGTGCTTGCATTGCGGTACGGATTTTCAGTGAACGGTCATCTTGGCGAAACGGGCGCGTTGCGATCTTGTTTTTAGGGAGACCGGAGTCCATTCGTCAAACCTGCGTTGCGGTCCCGATTTTAGGTAGTCAGTAGTCCAGTCGACGAGCGCACGTTGCGGTCCCGTTTTTAAGTAGTCAGTAGTCTAGTCGGCGAGCTTGCGTTTCGGTACGGCTTTTCGGTGAACGGTCATCTTGGCGGGCGAGGGCGCGTTGCGGTCTTTATTTTAGGTAGCCCGGAGTCCAGTCGTCAAGCCTGCGTTGCGGTCCCATTTTCAGGTAGTCAGTAGTCCAGTCGGCGAGCAAGCGCGCGATGCGGTCCGGTTTTTTTTCGGTGAACGGTCATCCGGTCAGCTAGCGTGCGTTGCGGTTTCAATTTAGGGTGGCCAGGAGTCCAGTCGGCGAGCGCGTGGTGTGGGCCTCTTTTTTTATGGCCAGTAGTCCAGTCGGCGAGCGTGCGGTGCGGGCCCGTTTTTTTGTGGCCAGTAGTCCAGTCGGCGAGCTTGCGTTTCGGTACGGCTTTTCGGTGAACGGTTATCTTGGCGGGCGAGGGCGCGTTGCGGTCTTTATTTTAGGTAGCCCGGAGTCCAGTCGTCAAACCTGCGTTGCGGTCCCATTTTCAGATAGTCAGTAGTCCAGTCGGCGAGCGAGCGTGCGATGCGGTCCGGTTTTTCGGTGACCGGTCATCCTGTCAGCTAGCGTGCGTTGCGGTTTCAATTTTGGGTGGCCAGGAGTCCAGTCGGCGAGCGCGCGGTGCGGGCCTCTTTTTATATGGCCAGTAGTCCAGTCGGCGAGCGTGCGGTGAGGGCCCGTTTTTTTGTGGCCAGTAGTCCAGTCGGCGAGCTTGCGTTGCGGTACGGCTTTATTGTGAACGGTCATCTTGTCGGCAAGTGCGCGTTGCGGTCTCAATTTTGGGTGGCCAGGAGTCCAGTCGGCGAGCGCGCGGTGTGGGCCTCTTTTTATATGGCCAGTAGTCCAGTCGGCAAGCGTGCAGTGCTGTCCAGCTTTTTGGTGGCCAGGAGTCCAGTCGGCAGCGTGCGGTGCAGGCCTGTTTTTATGTGGCCAGAAGTCAATCGGCGAGCGTGCGATGCAGTCCGGTTTCTAAGTGAACGGTCATCCTGTCGGCTAGCGTGCTTTGCGGTCTCCTTCTTAGGTGGATAGGAGTCCAATGGCGAGCATGCGGTGAGGGCCCGTTTTTATATGGCCAGTAGTCCAGTCGGCGAGAGTGCGATTCGGCCTTGCTTCTTGATCAACAGTAATCTTGTCGGTGAGCGTGGCGTTGCGTTCGCCGATTTCGGTAGTCAGTAGTCCAGTCGGCGAGTGTGCGATGCGGTCTGGTTTCTCGGTGAACGGTCATCCTGTCGGCTAGTGTGCGTTGCGGTCTCAATTTTGGGTGGCCAGGAGTCCAATCGGCGAGTGCGCGGTGCTGGCCCATTTTTATATGGCCAGTAGTCCAGCTTTTTGGTGGCCAGGAGTCCAGTTGGCGAGCGTGCGGTGCGGGCTCGTTTTAATATGGCCAGTAGTCCAGTCAGCGAGCGTGCAGTGCTGTCCAGCTTTTTGGTGGCCAGGAGTCCAGTCGGCGAGCTTGCGTTGCGTTACGGCATTCGGTGAACGGTCATCTTGGCAGGGAGGGCGCGTCGCGGTCTCGTTATTAGGTAACCCGGAGTCCAGTCGGCGAGCCTGCGTTGCGGTCCCGTTTTTAGGTAGTCAGTAGTCCAATCGGCGAGCGTACGATGCGGTCCGACTTCTCGGTCAACAGTAATCTTGTCGGTGAGCGTGCATTGCGGTCTTGTTTTATGGTGGCCAGTAGTCCAGCCGGCGAGCGTGCGATGCGGTCCGGTTTCTCGATGAACAGTCATCCTGTCGGCTAGCGTGCACTGCGGTCTTAATTTTGGGTGGCCAGGAGTCCAGTCGGCGAGCGCGTGGTGCGGGACTCTTTTTTATGGTCTGTAGTTCTGTCGGCGTGCGTGCGGTGCGGGCCCGTTTTTTTGTGGCCAGTAGTCCAGTCGGCGTGCTTGCTTTGCGGTACGGCTTTTCGGTGAACGGTCATCTTGGCGGCAAGTGCGCGTTGCGGTCTTGTTTTTAGGTAGCTGGAGTCCATTCGTCAAACCTGCTTTGCAGTCCCGATTTTAGGTAGTCAGTAGTCCAGTCGGCAAGCGCGCGTTGCGGTCCCGTTTTTAAGTAGTCAGTAGTCCAGTCAGCGAGCATGCGATGCAGGCCCGTTTTTATATGGCCAGTAGGCCAGTCGGCGAGCGTGTAGTGCTGTCCCGTTTTTTGGTGGCCAGGAGTCCAGTCGGAGAGCGTGCGGTGCGGGCCTGTTTTTCTGTGGCCAGTACTTCAGTCGGCGAGCTTGTGTTGCGGTACGGCTTTTCGGTGAACGGTCATCTTGGCGGCAAGTGCGCGTTGCGGTCTTGTTTTTAGGTGGCCTGGAGTCCAGTCAGCGAGCCTGCGTTGCGGTCCTCTTTTTGGTAGTCAGTAGTCCAGTCGGCGAGCATACATTGCTGTCCCGTTTTTAGGTAGTCAGCAGTCCAGTCGGCGAGCTTTAGAATCGGTCTGGCTTCTTTTGTCCACGGTAATGTTGTTGGTGAGCGTGCGTTGCGGTCTTGTTTTAAGGTGGCCAGTAGTCCAGTCGGCGAGCGAGCGTGCGATGTGGTCCGGTTTTTCGGCGAACGGCCATCCTGTCAGCTAGCGTGCGTTGCGGTTTCAATTTTGGGTGGCCAGGAGTCCAGTCGGCGAGCGCACGGTGTGGGCCTCTTTTTATATGGCCAGTAGTCCAGTCGGCGAGCGTGCGGTGCGGGCCCGTTTTTTTGTGGCCAGTAGTCCAGTCGGCGAGCTTGCGTTTCGGTACGGCTTTTCGGTGAACGGTCATCTTGGCGGGCGAGGGCGCGTTGCGGTCTTTATTTTAGGTAGCCCGGAGTCCAGTCGTCAAACCTGCGTTGCGGTCCCATTTTCAGGTAGTCATTAGTCCAGTCGGCGAGCGAGCGTGCGATGCGGTCCGGTTTTTCGGTGAACGGTCATCCTGTTGGCTAGGGTGCGTTGCGGTCTCAATTTTGGGTGGCCAGGAGTCCAGTCGGTGAGCGTGCGTTGCGGTCTCGTTTTTAGGTAGTCAGTAGTCCAGTCGGCGAGCGCGCGTTGCGGTCTCGTTTTTAGGTGGCCAGGAGTCCTGTCAGCGAGCCTGCTTTGCGGTCCCGTTTTTTGGAAGTCAGTTGTCCAGTCGGCGAGCGTGCGTTGCGGTCCGGTTTCTCGGTTAACGGTCATCCTGTCGGCTAGCGTGCGTTGCGGTCTCAATTTTGGGTGGCCAGGAGTCCAGTCGGTGAGCGTGCGTTGTCGGCCCGTGTTAATCTGGCCTGAAGTCCAGTCGGCGAGCTTGCGTTGCGGTACGGCTTTTCGGTGAACGGTCATCTTGGCGGCAATTGCGCATTGCCGTCTTGTTTTTAGGTGGCCCGAAGTCCAGTCAGCGAGCCTGTGTTGCGGTCCCGTTTTTGATAGTCAGTAGTCCAGTCGGCGAGCGTGCGAATCGGTCTGGTTTCTCGGTGAACGGTCATCCTGTCGGCGAGCGTGCAGTGCTGTCCAGCTTTTTGGTGGCCAGGAGTCCAGTCAGCGAGCGCGTGTTGCGGTCTCATTTTTAGGTGGCCAGGAGTCCAGTCAGAGAGCATGCGAAGCGGGCCCGTTTTTATATGGCCAGTAGGCTAGTCGGCGAGCGTGCGGTGCGGTCCCGCTTTTCGGTAGTGAGTAGTCCAGTCGGCGAGCGTACGATGCGGTTCGGCTTCTCTGTCAACAGTAATCTTGTAGGCGAGCGTGCGTTGCGGTCTTGTTTTAAGGTGGCCAGTAGTCCAGTCAGCAAGCACGCAAAGCAGGCCGGTTTTTTTATGGCCAGGAGTCCAGTCGGCGAGCGTGTAGTGCGGGCCCGTTTTTCTGTGGCCAGCACTTCAGTCGGCGAGCGTGTGTTGCGGTACGGCTTTTCGGTGAATGGTCATCTTGGCGGCAAGTGCGCGTTGCGGTCTTGTTTTTAGGTGGCCCGGAGTCCAGTCAGCGAGCCTGTGTTGCGGTCCCGTTTTTGGTAGTCAGTTGTCCAGTCGGCGAGCTTGCGATGCGGTCTGGTTTCTCGGTGAACGGTCATCCTGTCGGCTAGCGTGCGTTGCGGTCTCAATTTTGGGTGGCCCGGAGTCCAGTCAGCGAGCACGCGGTGCGGGCCTCTTTTTATATGGCCAGTAGTTCTGTCGGCGTGCGTGCAGTCTTGTCCCGTTTTTTGGTTGTCAGTAGTCCAGTCAGCGAGCGTGTGATGCGGTCCGGTTTCTCGGTGAACGGTCATCCTGTCGGCTAGCGTGCGTTGCGGTCTCAATTTTGGGTGGCCAGGAGTCCAGTCAGCGAGCACGCGGTGTGGACTCAATTTTGGGTGGCCCGGAGTCCAGTCAGCGAGCACGCGGTGCGGGCCTGTTGTAATATGGCCAGAAGTTCTGTCGGCGTGCGTGCAGTGCTGTCCCGTTTTTTGGTGGCCAGGAGTCCAGTCGGCGAGCACACGGTGCGGGATCTTTTTATATGGCCTGTAGTTCTGTCAGCGTGTGTGCAGTGTTGACTTTTTTTTGTTGGCCAGGAGTCCAGTCAGCGAGCGTGCGGTGCAACCCCGTTTTCGGTTGTCATTAGTCCAGTCGGCGAGCGTGCGATGCGGTCTGGTTTCTCGGTGAACGGTCCTCCTGTCGGCGAGCGTTCAGTGCTATCCAGCTTTTTGGTGGCCAGGAGTCCGGTCGGTGAGCGTGCGGTGTGGGCCCGTTTTAATGTGGCCAGAAGTCCAGTCTGCGAGCTTGCGTTGCGGTACGGCATTCGGTGAACGGTCATCTTGGCGGCGAGGGCGCGTTGCGGTCCCGTTTTTAGGTAGTCATTAGTCCAGTCAGCGAGCGTACGATGCGGTCCGGCTTCTCGGTCAACAGTAATCTTGTAGGCGAGCGTGCGTTGCGGTCTTGTTTTAAGGTGGCCAGTAGTCCAGTCAGCAAGCACGCGAAGCAGGCCCGTTTTTTTATGGCCAGTAGTCCTACCGGCGAGCGTGCGATTCGGTCTTGCTTCTCGGTCAACAGTAATCTTGTCGGTGAGCGTGCGTTGCGGTCTGGTTTTAAGGTGGCCAGTAGTCCAGCCGGCGAGCGTGCGATGCGGTCCGGTTTCTCGATGAACAGTCATCCTGTCGGCTAGCATGCGTTGCGGTCTCAATTTTGGGTGGCCAGGAGTCCAGTCGGCGTGCGCGGTGCGGGCCTCTTTTTATATGGCCAGTAGTTCTGTCGGCGTGCGTGCAGTGCTGTCTCGTTTTTTGGTGGCCAGGAGTCCAGTCAGCGAGTGTGCGGTGCAGGCCCGTTTTTTTGTGGCCAGTAGTCCAGTCGGCGGGCTTGCGTTGCGGTACGGCTTTTCGGTGAACGGTCATCTTGGCGGCAAGTGCGCGTTGCGGTCTTGTTTTTAGGTGGCAAGGAGTCCAGTCGGCAAGCCTGCGATGTAGTCCCGTTTTTTGGTGGCCAGGAGTCCAGGCGGCGAGCGCACGGTGCGGGCCTCTTTTTATATGGCCAGTAGTTCTGTCGGCATGCGTGCAATGCTGTCTCGTTTTTTGGTGGCCAGGAGTCCAGTCAGCGAGCGTGCGGTGCGGGCCCGTTTTTTTGTGGCCAGTAGTCCAGTCGGCGAGCTTGCGTTGCGGTACGGCTTTTCGGTGAACGGTCATCTTGGCGGCAAGTGCGCGTTTCGGTCTTGTTTTTCGGTGGCCAGGAGTCGAGTCGGCGAGCCTGCGATGGAGTCCTGTTTTTTGGTGGCCAGGAGTCCAGGCGGCTAGCACGCATCGCCGGCCTGTTTTTTTGTGGCCAGTAGTCCAGTCGGCGAGCATGCATTGCTGTCTCGTTTTTAGGTAGTCAGTAGTCCAGTTGGCGAGCGCGCGTTGCGGTCTCATTTTTAGGTGGCCAGGGGTCCAGTCAGCGAGCCTGCGTTGCGGTCCCGTTTTTGGAAGTCAGTAGTCCAGTCGGCGAGCGTGCGATGCGGTACGGCTTTTCGGTGAACGGTCATCTTGGCGGCAAGTGCGCGTTGCGGTCTTGTTTTTAGTTGGCCCGGAGTCCAGTCAGCGAACTTCCGTTGCGATACGGCTTTTCGGTGAACGGTCATCTTGGCGGCAAGTGCGCGTTGCGGTCTTGTTTTTAGGTGCCCAGGAGTCCAGTCGGCGAGCGCGCGTTGCGGTCTCGTTTTTAGGTGGCCAGGAGTCCAGTCAGCGAGCACGCGAAGGGGGCCCGTTTTTATATGGCCAGTAGGCCAGTCGGCGAGCGTGCAGTGCTGTCCCGTTTTTAGGTAGTCAGTAGTCCAGTCGGCAAGCGTACGATGCGGTTCGGCTTCTCGGTCAACAGTAATCTTGTAGGCGAGCGTGCGTTGCAGTCTTGTTTTAAGGTGGCCAGTAGTCCAGCCAGCGAGCGTGCTCTGCGGTCCGGTTACTCGATGAACAGTCATCCTGCCAGCTAGCGTTCGTTGCGGTCATAATTTTGGGTGGCCAGGAGTCCAGTCGGCGAGCGTACGATGCGGTCCGGCTTCTCGGTCAACAGTAATCTTGTCAGCGAGCGTGCAGTGCAGGCCCGTTTTCGGTAGTCAGTAGTCAGGTCCGCGAGCATACGATGCGGTCCGGCTTCTCGGTCAACGGTAATCTTGTAGGCGAGCGTGCGTTGCGGTCTCAATTTTGGGTGGCCAGGAGTCCAATCGGCGAGCGCGCGGTGCTGGCCCGGTTTTATATGGCAAGTAGTCCAGTCGGCGAGCGTGCAGTGCTGTCCAGCTTTTTGGTGGCCAGGAGTCCAGTCGGCGAGCGTTGCATGACGGCATTCTGCGAATGGTCATCTTGGCAGGGAGGGCGCGTCGCGGTCTCGTTATTAGGTAACCCGGAGTCCAGTCGGCGAGCCTGCGTTGCGGTCCCGTTTTTAGGTAGTCAGTAGTCCAATCGGCGAGCGTGCGATGTGGTCCAGCTTCTCGGTCAACAGTAATCTTGTCGGTGAGCGTGCGTTGCGGTCCTGTTTTATGGTGGCCAGTAGTCCAGCCCATGAGCGTGCGATGTGGTCCGGTTTCTCGATGAACAGTCATGCTGTCGGCTAGCGTGCGCTGCGGTCTTAATTTTGGGTGGCCAGGAGTCCAGTCGGCGAGCGTACATTGCTGTCCCGTTTTTAGGTAGTCAGCAGTCCAGTCGGCGAGCTTTAGAATCGGTTTGGCTTCTTGGTCAACGGTAATCTTGTCGGTGAGCGTGTATTGCGGTCTTGTTTTAAGGTGGCCAGTAGTCCATTCGGCGAGCGAGCGTGCGATGTGGTCCGGTTTTTCGGTGAACGGCCATCCTGTCAGCTAGCGTGCGTTGCGGTTTCAATTTTGGGTGGCCAGGAGTCCAGTCGGCGAGCGCACGGTGAGGGCCTCTTTTTATATGGCCAGTAGTCCAGTCGGCGAGCGTGCGGTGCGGGCCCGTTTTTTTGTGGCCAGTAGTCCAGTCGGCGAGCTTGCGTTTCGGTACGGCTTTTCGGTGAACGGTCATCTTGGCGGGCGAGGGCGCGTTGCGGTCTTTATTTTAGGTAGCCCGGAGTCCAGTCGTCAAGCCTGCGTTGCGGTCCCATTTTCAGGTAGTCAGTAGTCCAGTCGGCGAGCGTGCGGTGCAGGCCCGTTTTTTTATGGTCAGTAGTCCAGTCGGTGAGCTTGTGTTGCGGTACGGCTTTATTGTGAACGGTCATCTTGGCGGCAAGTGCGCGTTGCGGTCTCAATTTTGGGTGGCCAGGAGTCCACTCGGCGAGCGCGCGGTGTGGGCCTCTTTTTATATGGCCAGTAGTCCAGTCGGCGAGCGTGCGGTGCGGGCCCGTTTTTTGTGGCCAGTAGTCCAGTCGGCGAGCTCGCGTTTCGGTACGGCTTTTCGGTGAACGGTTATCTTGGCGGGCGAAGGCGCATTGCGGTCTTTATTTTAGGTAGCCCGGAGTCCAGTCGTCAAACCTGCGTTGCGGTCCCATTTTCAGATAGTCAGTAGTCCAGTCGGCGAGCGAGCGTGCGATGCGGTCCGGTTTTTCGGTGAACTGTCATCCTGTCAGCTAGCTTGCGTTGCGGTTTCAATTTTGGGTGGCCAGGAGTCCAGTCGGCAAGCGCGCGGTGCGGGCCTCTTTTTATATGGCCAGTAGTCCAGTCGGCGAGCGTGCGGTGCGGGCCCGTTTTTTTGTGGCCAGTAGTCCAGTCGGCGAGCTTGCGTTGCGGTACGGCTTTATTGTGAACGGTCATCTTGTCGGCAAGTGCGCGTTGCGGTCTCAATTTTGGGTGGCCAGGAGTCCAGTCGGCGAGCGCGCGGTGTGGGCCTCTTTTTATATGGCCAGTAGTCCAGTCGGCAAGCGTGCAGTGCTGTCCAGCTTTTTGGTGGCCAGGAGTCCAGTCGGCAGCGTGCGGTGCAGGCCTGTTTTTATGTGGCCAGAAGTCAAGTCGGCGAGCGTGCTATGCGGTCCGGTTTCTAAGTGAACGGTCATCCTGTCGGCTAGCGTACGTGCGGTCTCAATTTTGGGTGGCCCGGAGTCCAGTCAGCGAGCACGCGGTGCGGGCCTCTTTTTATATGGCCAGTAGTTCTGTCGGCGTGCGTGCAGTCTTGTCCCGTTTTTTGGTAGTCAGTAGTCCAGTCAGCGAGCGTGTGATGCGGTCCGGTTTCTCGGTGAACGGTCATCCTGTCGGCTAGCGTGCGTTGCGGTCTCAATTTTGGGTGGCCAGGAGTCCAGTCAGCGAGCACGCGGTGTGGACTCAATTTTGGGTGGCCCGGAGTCCAGTCAGCGAGCACGCGGTGCGGGCCTGTTGTAATATGGCCAGAAGTTCTGTCGGCGTGCGTGCAGTGCTGTCCCGTTTTTTGGTGGCCAGGAGTCCAGTCGGCGAGCATGCATTGCTGTCCCGTTTTTGGTAGTCAGTAGTCCAGTCGGCGAGCGTGAGATGCGGTCCGGTTTCTCGATGAACAGTCATCCTGCCGGTTAGCGTGCGTTGCGGTCCCAATTTTGGGTGGCCAGGAGTCCAGTCGGCGAGCACACGGTGCGGGATCTTTTTATATGGCCTGTAGTTCTGTCAGCGTGTGTGCAGTGTTGACTTTTTTTTGTTGGCCAGGAGTCCAGTCAGCGAGCGTGCGGTGCGAGCCCGTTTTCGGTTGTCATTAGTCCAGTCGGCGAGCGTGCGATGCGGTCTGGTTTCTCGGTGAACGGTCCTCCTGTCGGCGAGCGTTCAGTGCTATCCAGCTTTTTGGTGGCCAGGAGTCCGGTCGGTGAGCGTGCGGTGTGGGCCCGTTTTAATGTGGCCAGAAGTCCAGTCTGCGAGCTTGCGTTGCGGTACGGCATTCGGTGAACGGTCATCTTGGCGGCGAGGGCGCGTTGCGGTCCCGTTTTTAGGTAGTCAGTAGTCCAGTCAGCGAGCGTACGATGCGGTCCGGCTTCTCGGTCAACAGTAATCTTGTCGGTGAGCGTGCGTTGCGGTCTTGTTTTAAGGTGGCCAGTAGTCCAGTCAGCAAGCACGCGAAGCAGGCCCGTTTTTTTATGGCCAGTAGTCCTACCGGCGAGCGTGCGATTCGGTCTTGCTTCTCGGTCAACAGTAATCTTGTCGGTGAGCGTGCGTTGCGGTCTGGTTTAAAGGTGGCCAGTAGTCCAGCTGGCGAGCGTGCGATGCGGTCCGGTTTCTCGATGAACAGTCATCCTGTCGGCTAGCATGCGTTGCGGTCTCAATTTTGGGTGGCCAGGAGTCCAGTCGGCGAGCGCGCGGTGCGGGCCTCTTTTTATATGGCCAGTAGTTCTGTCGGCGTGCGTGCAGTGCTGTCTCGTTTTTTGGTGGCCAGGAGTCCAGTCAGCGAGTGTGCAGTGCAGGCCCGTTTTTTTGTGGCCAGTAGTCCAGTCGGCGGGCTTGCGTTGCGGTACGGCTTTTCGGTGAACGGTCATCTTGGCAGCAAGTGCGCGTTGCGGTCTTGTTTTTAGGTGGCAAGGAGTCCAGTCGGCAAGCCTGCGATGTAGTCCCGTTTTTTGGTGGCCAGGAGTCCAGGCGGCGAGCGCACGGTGCGGGCCTCTTTTTATATGGCCAGTAGTTCTGTCGGCATGCGTGCAATGCTGTCTCGTTTTTTGGTGGCCAGGAGTCCAGTCAGCGAGCGTGCGGTGCGGGCCCGTTTTTTTGTGGCCAGTAGCCCAGTCGGCGAGCTTGCTTTGCGGTACGGCTTTTCGGTGAACGGTCATCTTGGCGGCAAGTGCGCGTTTCGGTCTTGTTTTTCGGTGGCCAGGAGTCCAGGCGGCTAGCACGCATCGCCGGCCTGTTTTTTTGTGGCCAGTAGTCCAGTCGGCGAGCATGCATTGCTGTCTCGTTTTTAGGTAGTCAGTAGTCCAGTTGGCGAGCGCGCGTTGCGGTCTCATTTTTAGGTGGCCAGGGGTCCAGTCAGCGAGCCTGCGTTGCGGTCCCGTTTTTGGAAGTCAGTAGTCCAGTCGGCCAGCGTGCGATGCGGTACGGCTTTTCGGTGAACGGTCATCTTGGCGGCAAGTGCGCGTTGCGGTCTTGTTTTTAGTTGGCCCGGAGTCCAGTCAGCGAACTTGCGTTGCGGTACGGCTTTTCGGTGAACGGTCATCTTGGCGGCAAGTGCGCGTTGCGGTCTTGTTTTTAGGTGGCCAGGAGTCCAGTCGGCGAGCGCGCGTTGCGGTCTCGTTTTTAGGTGGCCAGGAGTCCAGTCAGCGAGCACGCGAAGGGGGCCCGTTTTTATATGGCCAGTAGGCCAGTCGGCGAGCGTGCAGTGCTGTCCCGTTTTTAGGTAGTCAGTAGTCCAGTCGGCGAGCGTACGATGCGGTTCGGCTTCTCGGTCAACAGTAATCTTGTAGGCGAGCGTGCGTTGCAGTCTTGTTTTAAGGTGGCCAGTAGTCCAGTCAGCAAGCACGCAAAGCAGGCCTGCTTTTTTATGGCCTGTAGTCCAGTCGGAGAGCGTGCTCAGCGGTCCGGTTTCTCGATGAACAGTCATCCTGCCGGCTAGCGTGCGTTGCGGTCCCAATTTTGGGTGGCCAGGAGTCCAGTTGGCAAGCGCGCGGTGCGGGCCCATTTTCGGTAGTCAGTCGTCCAGTTGGCGCGCGTGCGATGCGGTCTGGTTTCTCGGTGAACGGTCCTCCTGTCGGCGAGCGTGCGTTGCGGTCTTGTTTTAAGGTGGCCAGTAGTCCAGCCAGCGAGCGTGCTCTGCGGTCCGGTTTCTCGATGAACAGTCATCCTGCCAGCTAGCGTTCGTTGCGGTCATAATTTTGGGTGGCCAGGAGTCCAGTCGGCGAGCGTACGATGCGGTCCGGCTTCTCGGTCAACAGTAATCTTGTCAGCGAGCGTGCAGTGCAGGCCCGTTTTCGGTAGTCAGTAGTCAGGTCCGCGAGCGTACGATGCGGTCCGGCTTCTCGGTCAACGGTAATCTTGTAGGCGAGCGTGCGTTGCGGTCTCAATTTTGGGTGGCCAGGAGTCCAATCGGCGAGCGCGCGGTGCTGGCCCGGTTTTATATGGCAAGTAGTCCAGTCGGCGAGCGTGCAGTGCTGTCCAGCTTTTTGGTGGCCAGGAGTCCAGTCGGCGAGCGTTGCGCGACGGCATTCTGCGAATGGTCATCTTGGCAGGGAGGGCGCGTCGCGGTCTCGTTATTAGGTAACCCGGAGTCCAGTCGGCGAGCCTGCGTTGCGGTCCCGTTTTTAGGTAGTCAGTAGTCCAATCGGCGAGCGTGCGATGCGGTCCAGCTTCTCGGTCAATGGTAATCTTGTCGGTGAGCGTGTATTGCGGTCTTGTTTTAAGGTGGCCAGTAGTCCATTCGGCGAGCGAGCGTGCGATGTGGTCCGGTTTTTCGGTGAACGGCCATCCTGTCAGCTAGCGTGCGTTGCGGTTTCAATTTTGGGTGGCCAGGAGTCCAGTCGGCGAGCGCACGGTGAGGGCCTCTTTTTATATGGCCAGTAGTCCAGTCGGCGAGCGTGCGGTGCGGGCCCGTTTTTTTGTGGCCAGTAGTCCAGTCGGCGAGCTTGCGTTTCGGTACGGCTTTTCGGTGAACGGTCATCTTGGCGGGCGAGGGCGCGTTGCGGTCTTTATTTTAGGTAGCCCGGAGTCCAGTCGTCAAGCCTGCGTTGCGGTCCCATTTTCAGGTAGTCAGTAGTCCAGTCGGCGAGCGTGCGGTGCGGGCCCGTTTTTTTATGGCCAGTAGTCCAGTCGGTGAGCTTGCGTTGCGGTACGGCTTTATTGTGAACGGTCATCTTGGCGGCAAGTGCGCGTTGCGGTCTCAATTTTGGGTGGCCAGGAGTCCACTCGGCGAGCGCGCGGTGTGGGCCTCTTTTTATATGGCCAGTAGTCCAGTCGGCGAGCGTGCGGTGCGAGCCCTTTTTTTTGTGGCCAGTAGTCCAGTTGGCGAGCTTGCGTTTCGGTACGGCTTTTCGGTGAACGGTCATCTTGGCGGGCGAGGGCGCGCTGCGGTCTTTATTTTAGGTAGCCCGGAGTCCAGTCGTCAAGCCTGCGTTGCGGTCCCATTTTCAGGTAGTCAGTAGTCCAGTCGGCGAGCGAGCGTGCGATGCGGTCCGGTTTTTTTTCGGTGAACGGTCATCCGGTCAGCTAGCGTGCGTTGCGGTTTCAATTTCGGGTGGCCAGGAGTCCAGTCGGCGAGCGTGCGGTGCGGGCCCGTTTTTTTGTGGCCAGTAGTCCAGTCGGCGAGCTTGCGTTTCGGTACGGCTTTTCGGTGAACGGTTATCTTGGCGGGCGAAGGCGCGTTGCGGTCTTTATTTTAGGTAGCCCGGAGTCCAGTCGTCAAACCTGCGTTGCGGTCCCATTTTCAGATAGTCAGTAGTCCAGTCGGCGAGCGAGCGTGCGATGCGGTCCGGTTTTTCGGTGAACTGTCATCCTGTCAGCTAGCGTGCGTTGCGGTTTCAATTTTGGGTGGCCAGGAGTCCAGTCGGCAAGCGCGCGGTGCGGGCCTCTTTTTATATGGCCAGTAGTCCAGTCGGCGAGCGTGCGGTGCGGGCCCGTTTTTTTGTGGCCAGTAGTCCAGTCGGCGAGCTTGCGTTGCGGTACGGCTTTATTCTGAACGGTCATCTTGTCGGCAAGTGCGCGTTGCGGTCTCAATTTTGGGTGGCCAGGAGTCCAGTCGGCGAGCGCGCGGTGTGGGCCTCTTTTTATATGGCCAGTAGTCCAGTCGGCAAGCGTGCAGTGCTGTCCAGCTTTTTGGTGGCCAGGAGTCCAGTCGGCAGCGTGCGGTGCAGGCCTGTTTTTATGTGGCCAGAAGTCAAGTCGGCGAGCGTGCGATGCGGTCCGGTTTCTAAGTGAACGGTCATTCTGTCGGCTAGCGTGCTTTACGGTCTCCTTTTTAGGTGGATAGGAGTCCAATGGCGAGCATGCGGTGAGGGCCCGTTTTTATATGGCCAGTAGTCCAGTCGGTGAGCGTGCGATTCGGCCTTGCTTCTTGATCAACAGTAATCTTGTCGGTGAGCGTGCGTTGCGGTCCCGTTTTCGGTAGTCAGTAGTCCAGTCGGCGAGCTTGCGATGCGGTCTGGTTTCTCGGTGAACGGTCATCCTGTCGGCTAGCGTGCGTTGCGGTCTCAATTTTGGGTGGCCCGGAGTCCAGTCAGCGAGCACGCGGTGCGGGCCTCTTTTTATATGGCCAGTAGTTCTGTCGGCGTGCGTGCAGTCTTGTCCTGTTTTTTGGTAGTCAGTAGTCCAGTCAGCGAGCGTGTGATGCGGTCCGGTTTCTCGGTGAACGGTCATCCTGTCGGCTAGCGTGCGTTGCGGTCTCAATTTTGGGTGGCCAGGAGTCCAGTCGGCGAACTTGCGTTGCGTTACGGCATTCGGTGAACGGTCATCTTGGCAGGGAGGGCGCGTCGCGGTCTCGTTATTAGGTAACCCGGAGTCCAGTCGGCGAGCCTGCGTTGCGGTCCCGTTTTTAGGTAGTCAGTAGTCCAGCCGGCGAGCATGCGATGCGGTCCGGTTTCTCGATGAACAGTCATCCTGTCGGCTAGCATGCGTTGCGGTCTCAATTTTGGGTGGCCAGGAGTCCAGTCGGCGAGCGCGCGGTGCGGGCCTCTTTTTATATGGCCAGTAGTTCTGTCGGCGTGCGTGCAGTGCTGTCTCGTTTTTTGGTGGCCAGGAGTCCAGTCAGCGAGTGTGCGGTGCAGGCCCGTTTTTTTGTGGCCAGTAGTCCAGTCGGCGGGCTTGCGTTGCGGTACGGCTTTTCGGTGAACGGTCATCTTGGCGGCAAGTGCGCGTGTCGGTCTTGTTTTTAGGTGGCAAGGAGTCCAGTCGGCGAGCCTGCGATGTAGTCCCGTTTTTTGGTGGCCAGGAGTCCAGGTGGCGAGCGCACGGTGCAGGCCTCTTTTTATATGGCCAGTAGTTCTGTTGGCGGGCGTGCAATGCTGTCTCGTTTTTTGGTGGCCAGGAGTCCAGTCAGCGAGCGCGCGGTGCGGGATTCTTTTTATATGGCTAGTAGTTCTGTCGGCGTGTGCAGTGCTGTCTGGTTTTTTGGTGGCCAGGAGTCCAGTCAGCGAGCGTGCAGTGCAGGCCTGTTTTCGTTAGTCAGTAGTCCAGTCCGCGAGCGTGCGATGCAGTCTGGTTTCTCGGTGAACGGTCCTCCTGTCGGCAAGCATGCAGTGCTGTCCAGCTTTTTGGTGGCCAGGAGTCCAGTCGGCGAGTGTGCGGTGTGGGCCCGTTTTAATGTGGCCAGAAGTCCAGTCGGCGAGCTTGCGTTGCGGTATGGCATTCGGTGAAGGGTCATCTTGGCAGCGAGGGCGCGTTGCGGTCCCGTTTTTAGGTAGTCAGTAGTCCAGTCGGCGAGCGTTTGATGCGGTCCGGCTTCTCGGTCAACAGTAATCTTGTCGGTGAGCGTGCGTTGCGGTCTTGTTTTAAGATGGCCAGTAGTCCAGTCGGCGAGTGTGCGATGCGGTCCGGTTTCTCGGTGAACAGTCATCCTGTCGGCTTGCGTGCGTTGCTGTCCCGCTTTTTGGTGGCCAGGAGTCCAGTCAGCCAGCGTGCAGTGCTGTCCTGCTTTTTGGTGGCCAGGAGTCCAGTCGGCAGCGTGCGGTGCAGGCCTGTTTTTTTATGGCCAGAAGTCAAGTCGGCGAGCTTGCATTGCGGTACGGCATTCGGTGAACGGTCATCTTGGCGGCGAGGGCGCGTTGCGGTCTTGTTTTTAGGTAGCCCGGAGTCCAATCGGCGAGCGTGCAATGCGGTCTGGCTTCTCGGTCAACGGTAATCTTGTAGGCGAGCGTGCGTTGCGGTCTCAATTTTGGGTGGCCAGGAGTCCAATCGGCGAGCGCGCGGTGCTGGCCCGGTTTTATATGGCAAAAAGTCCAGTCGGCGAGCGTGCAGTGCTGTCCAGCTTTTTGGTGGCCAGGAGTCCAGTCGGCGAGCGTTGCGTTACGGCATTCGGTGAACGGTCATCTTGGCAGGGAGGGCGCGTCGCGGTCTCGTTATTAGGTAACCCGGAGTCCAGTCGGCGAGCCTGCGTTGCGGTCCCGTTTTTAGGTAGTCAGTAGTCCAATCGGCGAGCGTACGATGCGGTCCAGCTTCTCGGTCAACAGTAATCTTGTCGGTGAGCGTGCGTTGCGGTCCTGTTTTATGGTGGCCAGTAGTCCAGCCGGCGAGCGTGCGATGCGGTCCGGTTTCTCGATGAACAGTCATCCTGTCAGCTAGCGTGCGCTGCGGTCTTAATTTTGGGTGGCCAGGAGTCCAGTCGGCGAGCGCGCAGTGCGGGACTCTTTTTTATGGTCTGTAGTTCTGTCGGCGTGCGTGCGGTGCGGGCCTGTTTTTTTGTGGCCAGTAGTCCAGTCGGCGTGCTTGCATTGCGGTACGGATTTTCAGTGAACGGTCATCTTGGCGAAACGGGCGCGTTGCGGTCTTGTTTTTAGGGAGACCGGAGTCCATTCGTCAAACCTGCGTTGCGGTCCCGATATTAGGTAGTCAGTAGTCCAGTCGACGAGCTCACGTTGCGGTCCCGTTTTTAAGTAGTCAGTAGTCCAGTCAGCGAGCAGGCGAAGCAGGCCCGTTTTAATATGGCCAGTAGGCCTGTCGGCGAGCGTGTAGTGCTGTCCCGTTTTTTGGTGGCCAGGAGTCCAGTCGGAGAGCGTGCGGTGCGGGCCCGTTTTTCTGTGGCCAGTACTTCAGTCGACGAGCTTGTGTTGCGGTACGGCTTTTTGGTGAATGGTCATCTTGGCGGCAAGTGCGCGTTTCGGTCTTAATTTTGGGTGGCCAGGAGTCCAATCGGCGAGAGCGCGGTGCTGACCCGTTTTTATATGGCCAGTAGGCCAGTCGGCAAGCGTGCAGTGCTGTCCAGCTTTTTGGTGGCCAGGAGTCCAGTCGGCGAGCGTGCGGTGCGGTTCGGCATTCGGTGATCGATCATCTTGGCGGCGAGGGCGGGTTGCGGTCTCTTTTTTCAGTAGCCCGGAGTCCAGTCGGCGAGCCTGCGTTTCCGTCCCGTTTTTTGTGGCCAGTAGTCCAGTCGGCGAGCGTACATTGCTGTCCCGTTTTTAGGTAGTCAGCAGTCCAGTCGGCGAGCTTTAGAATCGGTTTGGCTTCTTGGTCAACGGTAATCTTGTCGGTGAGCGTGCATTGCGGTCTTGTTTTAAGGTGGCCAGTAGTCCAGTCGGCGAGCTTGCGTTTCGGTACGGCTTTTCGGTGAACGGTCATCTTGGCGGGCGAGGGCGCGTTGCGGTCTTTATTTTAGGTAGCCCGGAGTCCAGTCGTCAAGCCTGCGTTGCGGTCCCATTTTCAGGTAGTCAGTAGTCCAGTCGGCGAGCAAGCGTGCGATGCGGTCCGGTTTTTTTTTCGGTGAACGGTCATCCGGTCAGCTAGCGTGCGTTGCGGTTTCAATTTAGGGTGTCCAGGAGTCCAGTCGGCGAGCGCGTGGTGTGGGCCTCTTTTTTTATGGCCAGTAGTCCAGTCGGCTAGCGTGCGGTGCGGGCCCGTTTTTTTGTGGCCAGTAGTCCAGTCGGCGAGCTTGCGTTTCGGTACGGCTTTTCGGTGAACGGTTATCTTGGCGGGCGAGGGCGCGTTGCGGTCTTTATTTCAGGTAGCCCGGAGTCCAGTCGTCAAACCTGCGTTGCGGTCCCATTTTCAGATAGTCAGTAGTCCAGTCGGCGAGCGAGCGTGCGATGCGGTCCGGTTTTTCGGTGACCGGTCATCCTGTCAGCTAGCGTGCATTGCGGTTTCAATTTTGGGTGGCCAGGAGTCCAGTTGGCGAGCGCGCGGTGCGGGCCTCTTTTTATATGGCCAGTAGTCCAGTCGGCGAGCGTGCGGTGCGGGCCCGTTTTTTTGTGGCCAGTAGTCCAGTCGGCGAGCTTGCGTTGCGGTACGGCTTTATTGTGAACGGTCATCTTGTCGGCAAGTGCGCGTTGCGGTCTCAATTTTGGGTGGCCAGGAGTCCAGTCGGCGAGCGTGCAGTGCTGTCCAGCTTTTTGGTGGCCAGGAGTCCAGTCGGCAGCGTGCGGTGCAGGCCTGTTTTTATGTGGCCAGAAGTCAAGTCGGCGAGCGTGCGATGCGGTCCGGTTTCTAAGTGAACGGTCATCCTGTCGGCTAGCTTGCTTTGCGGTCTCCTTCTTAGGTGGATAGGAGTCCAATGGCGAGCATGCGGTGAGGGCCCGTTTTTATATGGCCAGTAGTCCAGTCGGCGAGCGTGCGATTCGGCCTTGCTTCTTGATCAACAGTAATCTTGTCGGTGAGCGTGCGTTGCGGTCCCGTTTTCGGTAGTCAGTAGTCCAGTCGGCGAGTGTGCGATGCGGTCTGGTTTCTCGGTGAACGGTCATCCTGTCGGCTAGCGTGCGTTGCGGTCTCAATTTTGGGTGGCCAGGAGTCCAATCGGCGAGTGCGCGGTGCTGGCCCATTTTTATATGGCCAGTAGTCCAGCTTTTTGGTGGCCAGGAGTCCAGTTGGCGAGCGTGCGGTGCGGGCCCGTTTTAATATGGCCAGTAGTCCAGTCAGCGAGCGTGCAGTGCTGTCCAGCTTTTTGGTGGCCAGGAGTCCAGTCGGCGAGCTTGCGTTGCATTACGGCATTCGGTGAACGGTCATCTTGGCAGGGAGGGCGCGTCGCGGTCTCGTTATTAGGTAACCCGGAGTCCAGTCGGCGAGCCTGCGTTGCGGTCCCGTTTTTAGGTAGTCAGTAGTCCAATCGGCGAGCGTACGATGCGGTCCGGCTTCTCGGTCAACAGTAATCTTGTCGGTGAGCGTGCATTGCGGTCCTGTTTTATGGTGGCCAGTAGTCCAGCCGGCGAGCGTGCGATGCGGTCTGGTTTCTCGATGAACAGTCATCCTGTCGGCTAGCGTGCGCTGCGGTCTTAATTTTGGGTGGCCAGGAGTCCAGTCGGCGAGCGCGCGGTGCGGGACTTTTTTTTTATGGTCTGTAGTTCTGTTGGCATGCGTGCGGTGCGGGCCCGTTTTTTTGTGGCCAGTAGTCCAGTCGGCGTGCTTGCTTTGCGGTACGGATTTTCGGTGAACGGTCATCTTGGCGAAACGGGCGCGTTGCGGTCTTGTTTTCAGGTAGCTGGAGTCCATTCGTCAAACCTGCGTTGCGGTCCCGATTTTAGCTAGTCAGTAGTCCAGTCGGCGAGCGCGCGTTGCGGTACCGTTTCTAAGTAGTCAGTAGTCCAGTCAGCGAGTAGGCGAAGCAGGCCCGTTTTTATATGGCCAGTAGGCCAGTCGGCGAGCGTGTAGTGCTGTCCCGTTTTTTGGTGGCCAGGAGTCCAGTCGGAGAGCGTGCGGTGCGGGCGCTTTTTCTGTGGCCAGTACTTCAGTCGGCGAGCTTGTGTTGCGGTACGGCTTTTCGGTGAACGGTCATCTTGGCGGCAAGTGCGCGTTGCGGTCTTGTTTTTAGGTAGCTGGAGTCCATTCGTCAAACCTGCTTTGCAGTCCCGATTTTAGGTAGTCAGTAGCCCAGTCGGCAAGCGCGCGTTGCGGTCCCGTTTTTAAGTAGTCAGTAGTCCAGTCAGCGAGCATGCAAAGCAGGCCCGTTTTTATATGGCCAGTAGGCCAGTCGGCGAGCGTGTAGTGCTGTCCCGTTTTTTGGTGGCCGGGAGTCCAGTCGGAGAGCGTGCGGTGCGGGCCTGTTTTTCTGTGGCCAGTACTTCAGTCGGCGAGCTTGTGTTGCGGTACGGCTTTTCGGTGAACGGTCATCTTGGCGGCAAGTGCGCGTTGCGGTCTTGTTTTTAGGTGACCCGGAGTGCAGTCAGCGAGCCTGTGTTGCGGTCCCGTTTTTGGTAGTCAGTTGTCCAGTCGGCGAGCTTGCGATGCGGTCTGGTTTCTCGGTGAACGGTCATCCTGTCGGCTAGCGTGCGTTGCGGTCTCAATTTTGGGTGGCCAGGAGTCCAGTCAGCGAGCACGCGGTGCGGACTCAATTTTGGGTGGCCCGGAGTCCAGTCAGCGAGCACGCGGTGCGGGCCTCTTTTTATATGGCCAGTAGTTCTGTCGGCGTGCGTGCAGTCTTGTCCCGTTTTTTGGTAGTCAGTAGTCCAGTCAGCGAGCGTGTGATGCGGTCCGGTTTCTCGATGAACGGTCATCCTGTCGGCTAGCGTGCGTTGCGGTCTCAATTTTGGGTGGCCAGGAGTCCAGTCAGCGAGCACGCGGTGTGGACTCAATTTTGGGTGGCCCGGAGTCCAGTCAGCGAGCACGCGGTGCGGGCCTGTTGTAATATGGCCAGAAGTTCTGTCGGCGTGCGTGCAGTGCTGTCCCGTTTTTTGGTGGCCAGGAGTCCAGTCGGCGAGCATGCATTGCTGTCCCGTTTTTGGTAGTCAGTAGTCCAGTCGGCGAGCGTGAGATTCGGTCCGGTTTCTAGATGAACAGTCATCCTGCTGGTTAGCGTGCGTTGCGGTCCCAATTTTGGGTGGCCAGGAGTCCAGTCGGCGAGCGCACGGTGCGGGATCTTTTTATATGGCCTGTAGTTCTGTCAGCGTGTGTGCAGTGTTGACTTGTTTTTTGTTGGCCAGGAGTCCAGTCAGCGAGCGTGCGGTGCGAGCCCGTTTTCGGTTGTCATTAGTCCAGTCGGCGAGCGTGCGATGCGGTCTGGTTTCTCGGTGAACGGTCCTCCTGTCGGCGAGCGTTCAGTGCTATCCAGCTTTTTGGTGGCCAGAAGTCCAGTCGGCGAGCGTGCGATGCGGTACGGCATTCGGTGAACGGTCATCTTGGCGGCGAGGGCGCGTTGCGGTCCCGTTTTTAGGTAGTCAGTAGTCCAGTCAGCGAGCGTACGATGCGGTCCGGCTTCTCGGTCAACAGTAATCTTGTAGGCGAGCGTGCGTTGCGGTCTTGTTTTAAGGTGGCCAGTAGTGCAGTCAGCAAGCACGCGAAGTAGGCCCGTTTTTTTATGGCCAGTAGTCCTACCGGCGAGCGTGCGATTCGGTCTTGCTTCTCGGTCAACAGTAATCTTGTCGGTGAGCGTGCGTTGCGGTCTGGTTTAAAGGTGGCCAGTAGTCCAGCCGGCGAGCGTGCGATGCGGTCCGGTTTCTCGATGAACAGTCATCCTGTCGGCTAGCATGCGTTGCGGTCTCAATTTTGGGTGGCCAGGAGTCAAGTCGGCGAGCGCGCGGTGCGGGCCTCTTTTTATATGGCCAGTAGTTCTGTCAGCGTGCGTGCAGTGCTGTCTCGTTTTTTGGTGGCCAGGAGTCCAGTCAGCGAGTGTGCGGTGCAGGCCCGTTTTTTTGTGGCCAGTAGTCCAGTCGGCGGGCTTGCGTTGCGTTACGGCTTTTCGGTGAACGGTCATCTTGGGGGCAAGTGCGCGTTGCGGTCTTGTTTTTAGGTGGCAAGGAGTCCAGTCGGCAAGCCTGCGATGTAGTCCCGTTTTTTGGTGGCCAGGAGTCCAGGCGGCGAGCGCACGGTGCGGGCCTCTTTTTATATGGCCAGTAGTTCTGTCGGCGTGCGTGCAATGCTGTCTCGTTTTTTGGTGGCCAGGAGTCCAGTCAGCGAGCGTGCAGTGCGGGCCCGTTTTTTTGTGGCCAGTAGTCCAGTCGGCGAGCATGCATTGCTGTCTCGTTTTTAGGTAGTCAGTAGTCCAGTTGGCGAGCGCGCGTTGCGGTCTCATTTTTAGGTGGCCAGGGGTCCAGTCAGCGAGCCTGCGTTGCGATTCCGTTTTTGGAAGTCAGTAGTCCAGTCGGCGAGCGTGCGATGCGGTACGGCTTTTCGGTGAACGGTCATCTTGGCGGCAAGTGCGCGTTGCGGTCTTGTTTTTAGTTGGCCCGGAGTCCAGTCAGCGAGCTTGCGTTGCGGTACGGCTTTTCGGTGAACGGTCATCTTGGCGGCAAGTGCGCGTTGCGGTCTTGTTTTTAGGTGGCCAGGAGTCCAGTCGGCGAGCGCGCGTTGCGGTCTCGTTTTTAGGTGGCCAGGAGTCCAGTCAGCGAGCACGCGAAGGGGGCCCGTTTTTATATGGCCAGTAGGCCAGTCGGCGAGCGTGCAGTGCTGTCCCGTTTTTAGGTAGTCAGTAGTCCAGTCGGCGAGCGTACGATGCGGTTCGGCTTCTCGGTCAACAGTAATCTTGTAGGCGAGTGTGCGTTGCAGTCTTGTTTTAAGGTGGCCAGTAGTCCAGTCAGCAAGCACGCAAAGCAGGCCTGCTTTTTTATGGCCTGTAGTCCAGTCGAAGAGCGTGCTCTGCGGTCCGGTTTCTCGATGAACAGTCATCCTGCCGGCCAGCGTGCGTTGCGGTCCCAATTTTGGGTGGCCAGGAGTCCAGTTGGCGAGCGCGCGGTGCGGGCCCATTTTCGGTAGTCAGTCGTCCAGTCGGCGCGCGTGCGATGCGGTCTGGTTTCTCGGTGAACGGTCCTCCTGTCGGCGAGCGTGCGTTGCGGTCTTGTTTTAAGGTGGCCAGTAGTCCAGCCAGCGAGCGTGCTCTGCGGTCCGGTTTCTCGATGAACAGTCATCCTGCCAGCTAGCGTTCGTTGCGGTCATAATTTTGGGTGGCCAGGAGTCCAGTCGGCGAGCGTACGATGCGGTCCGGCTTCTCGGTCAACAGTAATCTTGTCAGCGAGCGTGCAGTGCAGGCCCGTTTTCGGTAGTCAGTAGTCAGGTCCGCGAGCGTGCAGTGCATCTTGGCGAAACGGGCGCGTTGCAGTCTTGTTTTCAGGTAGCTGGAGTCCATTCGTCAAACCTGCGTTGCGTTCTTGATTTTAGGTAGTCAGTAGTCCAGTCGGCGAGCGCGCGTTGCGGTCCCGTTTTTAAGTAGTCAGCAGTCCAGTCAGCGAGTAGGCGAAGCAGGCCCGTTTTTATATGGCCAGTAGGCCAGTTGGCGAGCGTGTAGTGCTGTCCCGTTTTTTGGTGGCCAGGAGTCCAGTCGGAGAGCGTGCGGTGCGGGCCCGTTTTTCTGTGGCCAGTACTTCAGTCGGCGAGCTTGTGTTGTGGTACGGCTTTTCGGTGAACGGTCATCTTGGCGGCAAGTGCGCGTTGCGGTCTTGTTTTTAGGTGGCCTGGAGTCCAGTCAGCGAGCCTGCGTTGCGGTCCTGTCTTTGGTAGTCAGTAGTCCAGTCGGGGAGCGTACATTGCTGTCCCGTTTTTAGGTAGTCAGCAGTCCAGTCGGCGAGCTTTAGAATCGGTCTGGCTTCTTGGTCCACGGTAATCTTGTCGGTGAGCGTGCATTGCGGTCTTGTTTTAAGGTGGCCAGTAGTCCAGTCGGCGAGCGAGCGTGCGATGTGGTCCGGTTTTTCGGTGAACGGCCATCCTGTCAGCTAACGTGCGTTGCGGTTCGGATTTTCGGTGAACGGTCATCTTGGATAAACGGGCGCGTTGCGGTCTTGTTTTTAGGTAGCTGGAGTCCATTCGTCAAACCTGCGTTGCGGTCCCGATTTTAGATAGTCAGTTGTCCAGTCGGCGAGCGCGCGTTGCGGTCCCGTTTTTAAGTAGTCAGTAGTCCAGTCAGCCAGCATGCGAAGCAGGCCCGTTTTTATATGGCCAGTAGGCCAGTCGGCGAGCGTGTAGTGCTGTCCCGTTTTTTGGTGGCCAGGAGTCCAGTCGGAGAGCGTGCGGTGCGGGCCTGTTTTTCTGTGGCCAGTACTTCAGTCGACGAGCTTGTGTTGCGGTACAGCTTTTTGGTGAATGGTCATCTTGGCGGCAAGTGCGCGTTTCGGTCTTAATTTTGGGTGGCCAGGAGTCCAATCGGCGAGAGCGCGGTGCTGACCCGTTTTTATATGGCCAGTAGGCCAGTCGGCAAGCGTGCAGTGCTGTCCAGCTTTTTGGTGGCCAGGAGTCCAGTCGGCGAGCGTGCGGTGCGGTTCGGCATTTGGTGATCGATCATCTTGGCGGCGAGGGCGGGTTGCGGTCTCTTTTTTCAGTAGCCCGGAGTCCAGTCGGCGAGCCTGCGTTTCCGTCCCGTTTTTTGTGGCCAGTAGTCCAGTCGGCGAGCGTACATTGCTGTCCCGTTTTTAGGTAGTCAGCAGTCCAGTCGGCGAGCTTTAGAATCGGTTTGGCTTCTTGGTCAACGGTAATCTTGTCGGTGAGCGTGCATTGCGGTCTTGTTTTAAGGTGGCCAGTAGTCCAGTCGGCGAGTGAGCGTGCGATGTGGTCCGGTTTTTAGGTGAACGGCCATCCTGTCAGCTAGCGTGCGTTGCGGTTTCAATTTTGGGTGGCCAGGAGTCCAGTCGGCGAGCGCACGGTGTGGGCCTCTTTTTATATGGCCAGTAGTCCAGTCGGCGAGCGTGCGGTGCGGGCCCGTTTTTTTGTGGCCAGTAGTCCAGTCGGCGAGCTTGCGTTTCGGTACGGCTTTTCGGTGAACGGTCATCTTGGCGGGCGAGGGCGCGTTGCGGTCTTTATTTTAGGTAGCCCGGAGTCCAGTCGTCAAGCCTGCGTTGCGGTCCCATTTTCAGGTAGTCAGTAGTCCAGTCGGCGAGCAAGCGTGCGATGCGGTCCGGTTTTTTTTCGGTGAATGGTCATCCGGTCAGCTAGCGTGCGTTGCGGTTTCAATTTAGGGTGGCCAGGAGTCCAGTCGGCGAGCGTACATTGCTGTCCCCTTTTTAGGTAGTCAGCAGTCCAATCGACGAGGTTTAGAATCAGTTTGGCTTCTTGGTCAACGGTAATCTTGTCGGTGAGCGTGCATTGCGGTCTTGTTTTAAGGTGGCCAGTAGTCCATTTGGCGAGCGAGCGTGTGATGTGGTCCGGTTTTTCGGTGAACGGCCATCCTGTCAGCTAGCGTGCGTTGCGGTTTCAATTTTGGGTGGCCAGGAGTCCAGTCGGCGAGCGCACGGTGTGGGCCTCTTTTTATATGGCCAGTAGTCCAGTCGGCGTGCTTGCATTGCGGTACGGATTTTCGGTGAACGGTCATCTTGGCGAAACGGGCACGTTGCGGTCTTGTTTTTAGGGAGACCGGAGTCCATTCGTCAAACCTGCGTTGCGGTCCCGATTTTAGGTAGTCAGTAGTCCAGTCGGCGAGCGCACGTTGCGGTCCCGTTTTTAAGTAGTCAGTAGTCCAGTCAGCGAGCAGGCGAAGCAGGCCCGTTTTAATATGGCCAGTAAGCCTGTCGGCGAGCGTGTAGTGCTGTCCCGTTTTTTGGTGGCCAGGAGTCCAGTCGGAGAGCGTGCGGTGCGGGCCCGTTTTTCTGTGGCCAGTACTTCAGTCGACGAGCTTGTGTTGCGGTACGGCTTTTCGGTGAACGGTCATCTTGGCGGGCGAGGGCGCGTTGCGGTCTTTATTTTAGGTAGCCCGGAGTCCAGTCGTCAAGCCTGCGTTGCGGTCCCATTTTCAGGTAGTCAGTAGTCCAGTCGGCGAGCGAGCGTGCGATGCGGTCCGGTTTTTCGGTGAACGGTCATCCTGTCAGCTAGCGTGCGTTGCGGTTTCAATTTTGGGTGGCCAGGAGTCCAGTCGGCGAGCGCACGGTGTGGGCCTCTTTTTATATGGCCAGTAGTCCAGTCGGCGAGCGTGCGGTGCGGGCCCGTTTTTTTGTGGCCAGTAGTCCAGTCGGCGAGCTTGCGTTTCGGTACGGCTTTTCGGTGAACGGTCATCTTGGCGGGCGAGGGTGCGTTGCGGTCTTTATTTTAGGTAGCCCGGAGTCCAGTCGTCAAGCCTGCGTTGCGGTCCCATTTTCAGGTAGTCAGTAGTCCAGTCGGCGAGCGAGCGTGCGATGCGGTCCGGTTTTTCGGTGAACGGTCATCCTGTCAGCTAGCGTGCGTTGCGGTTTCAATTTTGGGTGGCCAGGAGTCCAGTCGGCGAGCGCGCGGTGCGGGCCTCTTTTTATATGGCCAGTAGTCCAGTCGGCGAGCGTGCGGTGCGGGCCCGTTTTTTTGTGGCCAGTAGTCCAGTCGGCGAGCTTGCGTTGCGGTACGGCTTTATTGTGAACGGTCATCTTGGCGGCAAGTGCGCGTTGCGGTCTTGTTTTTAGGTAGCCCGGAGTCCAGTCAGCGAGCCTGTGTTGCGGTCCCGTTTTCGGTAGTCACTAGTCCAGTCGGCGAGCGTGTGATTCGGTCTTGCTTCTCGGTCAACAGTAATCTTGTCGGTGAGCGTGCGTTGCGGTCTTGTTTTAAGGTGGCCAGTAGTCCAGCCAGCGAGCGTGCGATGCGGTCCGGTCTCTCGATGAACAGTCATCTTGTCGACTATCGTGCGTTGCGGTCTTAATTTTGGGTGGCCAGGAGTCCAGTCGGCGAGCGCGCGGTGCGGGATTCTTTTTATATGGCTAGTAGTTCTGTCGGCGTGTGCAGTGCTGTCTGGTTTTTTGGTGGCCAGGAGTCCAGGCAGCGAGCGTGCAGTGCAGGCCCGTTTTCGTTAGTCAGTAGTCCAGTCCGCGAGCGTGCGATGCAGTCTGGTTTCTCGGTGAACGGTCCTCCTGTCGGCAAGCATGCAGTGCTGTCCAGCTTTTTGGTGGCCAGGAGTCCAGTCGGCGAGTGTGCGGTGTGGGCCCGTTTTAATGTGGCCAGAAGTCTTGTCGGCGAGCTTGCGTTGCGGTATGGCATTCGGTGAAGGGTCATCTTGGCAGCGAGGGCGCGTTGCGGTCCCGTTTTTAGGTAGTCAGTAGTCCAGTCGGCGAGCGTTTGATGCGGTCCGGCTTCTCGGTCAACAGTAATCTTGTCGGTGAGCGTGCGTTGCGGTCTTGTTTTAAGATGGCCAGTAGTCCAGTCGGCGAGTGTGCGATGCGGTCCGGTTTCTCGGTGAACAGTCATCCTGTCGGCTTGCGTGCGTTGCTGTCCCGCTTTTTGGTGGCCAGGAGTCCAGTCAGCCAGCGTGCAGTGCTGTCCTGCTTTTTGGTGGCCAGTAGTCCAGTCGGCGTGCTTGCATTGCGGTACGGATTTTCAGTGAACGGTCATCTTGGCGAAACGGGCGCGTTGCGGTCTTGTTTTTAGGGAGACCGGAGTCCATTCGTCAAACCTGCGTTGCGGTCCCGATTTTAGGTAGTCAGTAGTCCAGTCGACGAGCTCACGTTGCGGTCCCGTTTTTAAGTAGTCAGTAGTCCAGTCAGCGAGCAGGCGAAGCAGGCCCGTTTTAATATGGCCAGTAAGCCTGTCGGCGAGCGTGTAGTGCTGTCCCGTTTTTTGGTGGCCAGGAGTCCAGTCGGAGAGCGTGCGGTGCGGGCCCGTTTTTCTGTGGCCAGTACTTCAGTCGACGAGCTTGTGTTGCGGTACGGCTTTTTGGTGAATGGTCATCTTGGCGGCAAGTGCGCGTTTCGGTCTTAATTTTGGGTGGCCAGGAGTCCAATCGGCGAGAGCGCGGTGCTGACCCGTTTTTATATGGCCAGTAGGCCAGTCGGCAAGCGTGCAGTGCTGTCCAGCTTTTTGGTGGCCAGGAGTCCAGTCGGCGAGCATGCGGTGCGGTTCGGCATTCGGTGATCGATCATCTTGGCGGCGAGGGCGGGTTGCGGTCTCTTTTTTCAGTAGCCCGGAGTCCAGTCGGCGAGCCTGCGTTTCCGTCCCGTTTTTTGTGGCCAGTAGTCCAGTCGGCGAGCGTACATTGCTGTCCCGTTTTTAGGTAGTCAGCAGTCCAGTCGGCGAGCTTTAGAATCGGTTTGGCTTCTTGGTCAACGGTAATCTTGTCGGTGAGCGTGCATTACGGTCTTGTTTTAAGGTGGCCAGTAGTCCAGTCGGCGAGCGAGCGTGCGATGTGGTCCGGTTTTTCGGTGAACGGCCATCCTGTCAGCTAGCGTGCGTTGCGGTTTCAATTTTGGGTGGCCAGGAGTCCAGTCGGCGAGCGCACGGTGTGGGTCTCTTTTTATATGGCCAGTAGTCCAGTCGGCGAGCGTGCGGTGCGGGCCCGTTTTTTTGTGGCCAGTAGTCCAGTCGGCGAGCTTGCGTTTCGGTACGGCTTTTCGGTGAACGGTCATCTTGGCGGGCGAGGGCGCGTTGCGGTCTTTATTTTAGGTAGCCCGGAGTCCAGTCGTCAAGCCTGCGTTGCGGTCCCATTTTCAGGTAGTCAGTAGTCCAGTCGGCGAGCAAGCGTGCGATGCGGTCCGGTTTTTTTTCGGTGAACGGTCATCCGGTCAGCTAGCGTGCGTTGCGGTTTCAATTTAGGGTGGCCAGGAGTCCTGTCGACGAGCGCGTGGTGTGGGCCTCTTTTTTTATGGCCAGTAGTCCAGTCGGCGAGCGTGCGGTGCGGGCCCGTTTTTTTGTGGCCAGTAGTCCAGTCGGCGAGCTTGCGTTTCGATACGGCTTTTCGGTGAACGGTTATCTTGGCGGGCGAGGGCGCGTTGCGGTCTTTATTTTAGGTAGCCCGGAGTCCAGTCGTCAAACCTGCGTTGCGGTCCCATTTTCAGATAGTCAGTAGTCCAGTCGGCGAGCGAGCGTGCGATGCGGTCCGGTTTTTCGGTGACCGGTCATCCTGTCAGCTAGCGTGCGTTGCGGTTTCAATTTTGGGTGGCCAGGAGTCCAGTCGGCGAGCGCGCGGTGCGGGCCTCTTTTTATATGGCCAGTAGTCCAGTCGGCGAGCGTGCGGTGCGGGCCCGTTTTTTTGTGGCCAGTAGTCCAGTCGGCGAGCTTGCGTTGCGGTACGGCTTTATTGTGAACGGTCATCTTGTCGGCAAGTGCGCGTTGCGGTCTCAATTTTGGGTGGCCAGGAGTCCAGTCGGCGAGCGCGCGGTGTGGGCCTTTTTTTATATGGCCAGTAGTCCAGTCGGCAAGCGTGCAGTGTTGTCCAGCTTTTTGGTGGCCAGGAGTCCAGTCGGCAGCGTGCGGTGCAGGCCTGTTTTTATGTGGCCAGAAGTCAAGTCGGCGAGCGTGCGATGCGGTCCGGTTTCTAAGTGAACGGTCATCCTGTCGGCTAGCGTGCTTTGCGGTCTCCTTCTTAGGTGGATAGGAGTCCAATGGCGAGCATGCGGTGAGGGCCCGTTTTTATATGGCCAGTAGTCCAGTCGGCGAGCGTGCGATTCGGCCTTGCTTCTTGATCAACAGTAATCTTGTCGGTGAGCGTGCGTTGCGGTCCCGTTTTCTGTAGTCAGTAGTCCAGTCGGCGAGTGTGCGATGCGGTCTGGTTTCTCGGTGAACGGTCATCCTGTCGGCTAGCGTGCGTTGCGGTCTCAATTTTGGGTGGCCAGGAGTCCAATTGGCGAGTGCGCGGTGCTGGCCCATTTTTATATGGCCAGTAGTCCAGCTTTTTGGTGGCCAGGAGTCCAGTTGGCGAGCGTGCGGTGCGGGCCCGTTTTAATATGGCCAGTAGTCCAGTCAGCGAGCGTGCAGTGCTGTCCAGCTTTTTGGTGGCCAGGAGTCCAGTCGGCGAGCTTGCGTTGCATTACGGCATTCGGTGAACGGTCATCTTGGCAGGGAGGGCGCGTCGCGGTCTCGTTATTAGGTAACCCGGAGTCCAGTCGGCGAGCCTGCGTTGCGGTCCCGTTTTTAGGTAGTCAGTAGTCCAATCGGCGAGCGTACGATGCGGTCCGGCTTCTCGGTCAACAGTAATCTTGTCGGTGAGCGTGCATTGCGGTCCTGTTTTATGGTGGCCAGTAGTCCAGCCGGCGAGCGTGCGATGCGGTCTGGTTTCTCGATGAACAGTCATCCTGTCGGCGAGCGTGCGCTGCGGTCTTAATTTTGGGTGGCCAGGAGTCCAGTCGGCGAGCGCGCGGTGCGGGACTTTTTTTTAATGGTCTGTAGTTCTGTTGGCGTGCGTGCGGTGCGGGCCCGTTTTTTTGTGGCCAGTAGTCCAGTCGGCGTGCTTGCTTTGCGGTACGGATTTTCGGTGAACGGTCATCTTGGCGAAACGGGCGCGTTGCGGTCTTGTTTTCAGGTAGCTGGAGTCCATTCGTCAAACCTGCGTTGCGGTCCCGATTTTAGCTAGTCAGTAGTCCAGTCGGCGAGCGCGCGTTGCGGTACCGTTTTTAAGTAGTCAGTAGTCCAGTCAGCAAGTAGGCGAAGCAGGCCCGTTTTTATATGGCCAGTAGGCCAGTCAGCGAGCGTGTAGTGCTGTCCTGTTTTTTGGTGGCCAGGAGTCCAGTCGGAGAGCGTGCGGTGCGGGCCCGTTTTTCTGTGGCCAGTACTTCAGTCGGCGAGCTTGTGTTGCGGTACGGCTTTTCGGTGAACGGTCATCTTGGCGGCAAGTGCGCGTTGCGGTCTTGTTTTTAGGTAGCTGGAGTCCATTTGTCAAACCTGCTTTGCAGTCCCGATTTTAGGTAGTCAGTAGCCCAGTCGGCAAGCGCGCGTTGCGGTCCCGTTTTTAAGTAGTCAGTAGTCCAGTCAGCGAGCATGCGAAGCAGGCCCGTTTTTATATGGCCAGTAGGCCAGTCGGCGAGCGTGTAGTGCTGTCCCGTTTTTTGGTGGCCAGGAGTCCAGTCGGAGAGCGTGCGGTGCGGGCCTGTTTTTCTGTGGCCAGTACTTCAGTCGGCGAGCTTGTGTTGCGGTACGGCTTTTCGGTGAACGGTCATCTTGGCGGCAAGTGCGCGTTGCGGTCTTGTTTTTAGGTGGCCCGGAGTCCAGTCAGCGAGCCTGTGTTGCGGTCCCGTTTTTGGTAGTCAGTTGTCCAGTCGGCGAGCTTGCGATGCGGTCTGGTTTCTCGGTGAACGGTCATCCTGTCGGCTAGCGTGCGTTGCGGTCTCAATTTTGGGTGGCCAGGAGTCCAGTCAGCGAGCACGCGGTGCGGACTCAATTTTGGGTGGCCCGGAGTCCAGTCAGCGAGCACGCGGTGCGGGCCTCTTTTTATATGGCCAGTAGTTCTGTCGGCGTGCGTGCAGTCTTGTCCCGTTTTTTGGTAGTCAGTAGTCCAGTCAGCGAGCGTGTGATGCGGTCTGGTTTCTCGGTGAACGGTCATCCTGTCGGCTAGCGTGCGTTGCGGTCTCAATTTTGGGTGGCCAGGAGTCCAATCGGCGAGTCCGCGGTGCTGGCCCATTTTTATATGGCCAGTAGTCCAGCTTTTTGGTGGCCAGGAGTCCAGTTGGCGAGCGTGCGGTGCGGGCCCGTTTTAATATGGCCAGTAGTCCAGTCAGCGAGCGTGCAGTGCTGTCCAGCTTTTTGGTGGCCAGGAGTCCAGTCGGCGAGCTTGCGTTGCATTACGGCATTCGGTGAACGGTCATCTTGGCAGGGAGGGCGCGTCGCGGTCTCGTTATTAGGTAACCCGGAGTCCAGTCGGCGAGCCTGCGTTGCGGTCCCGTTTTTAGGTAGTCAGTAGTCCAATCGGCGAGCGTACGATGCGGTCCGGCTTCTCGGTCAACAGTAATCTTGTCGGTGAGCGTGCATTGCGGTCCTGTTTTATGGTGGCCAGTAGTCCAGCCGGCGAGCGTGCGATGCGGTCTGGTTTCTCGATGAACAGTCATCCTGTCGGCTAGCGTGCGCTGCGGTCTTAATTTTGGGTGGCCAGGAGTCCAGTCGGCGAGCGCGCGGTGCGGGACTTTTTTTTATGGTCTGTAGTTCTGTCGGCGTGCGTGCGGTGCGGGCCCGTTTTTTTGTGGCCAGTAGTCCAGTCGGCGTGCTTGCTTTGCGGTACGGATTTTCAGTGAACGGTCATCTTGGCGAAACGGGCGCGTTGCGGTCTTGTTTTCAGGTAGCTGGAGTCCATTCGTCAAACCTGCGTTGCGGTCCCGATTTTAGGTAGTCAGTAGTCCAGTCAGCGAGCGCGCGTTGCGGTACCGTTTTTAAGTAGTCAGTAGTCCAGTCAGCGAGTAGGCGAAGCAGGCCCGTTTTTATATGGCCAGTAGGCCAGTCGGCGAGCGTGTAGTGCTGTCCCGTTTTTTGGTGGCCAGGAGTCCAGTCGGAGAGCGTGCGGTGCGGGCCCGTTTTTCTGTGGCCAGTACTTCAGTCGGCGAGCTTGTGTTGCGGTACGGCTTTTCGGTGAACGGTCATCTTGGCGGCAAGTGCGCGTTGCGGTCTTGTTTTTAGGTGGCCTTGAGTCCAGTCAGCGAGCCTGCGTTGCTGTCCCGTTTTTAGGTAGTCAGCAGTCCAGTCGGCGAGCTTTAGAATCGGTCTGGCTTCTTGGTCCACGGTAATGTTGTTGGTGAGCGTGCATTGCGGTCTTGTTTTAAGGTGGCCAGTAGTCCAGTCGGCGAGCGAGCGTGCGATGTGGTCCGGTTTTTCGGTGAACGGCCATCCTGTCAGCTAGCGTGCGTTGCGGTTTCAATTTTGGGTGGCCAGGAGTCCAGTCGGCGAGCGCACGGTGTGGGCCTCTTTTTATATGGCCAGTAGTCCAGTCGGCGAGCGTGCGGTGCGGGCCCGTTTTTTTGTGGCCAGTAGTCCAGTCGGCGAGCTTGCGTTTCGGTACGGCTTTTCGGTGAACGGTCATCTTGGCGGGCGAGGGCGCGTTGCGGTCTTTATTTTAGGTAGCCCGGAGTCCAGTCGTCAAACCTGCGTTGCGGTCCCATTTTCAGGTAGTCATTAGTCCAGTCGGCGAGCGAGCGTGCGATGCGGTCCGGTTTTTCGGTGAACGGTCATCCTGTCGGCTAGCGTGCGTTGCGGTCTCAATTTTGGGTGGCCAGGAGTCCAGTCGGTGAGCGTGCGTTGCGGTCTCGTTTTTAGGTAGTCAGTAGTCCAGTCGGCGAGCGCGCGTTGCGGTCTCGTTTTTAGGTGGCCAGGAGTCCTGTCAGCGAGCCTGCTTTGCGGTCCCGTTTTTTGGAAGTCAGTTGTCCAGTCGGCGAGCGTGCGTTGCGGTCCGGTTTCTTGGTTAACGGTCATCCTGTCGGCTAGCGTGCGTTGCGGTCTCAATTTTGGGTGGCCAGGAGTCCAGTCGGTGAGCGTGCGTTGTCGGCCCGTGTTTATCTGGCCTGAAGTCCAGTCGGCGAGCTTGCGTTGCGGTACGGCTTTTCGGTGAACGGTCATCTTGGCGGCAATTGCGCATTGCCGTCTTGTTTTTAGGTGGCCCGGAGTCCAGTCAGCGAGCCTGTGTTGCGGTCCCGTTTTTGATAGTCAGTAGTCCAGTCAGCAAGCACGCAAAGCAGGCCGGTTTTTTTATGGCCAGGAGTCCAGTCGGCGAGCGTGTAGTGCTGTCCCGTTTTTTGGTGGCCAGGAGTCCAGTCGGAGAGCGTGCGGTGCGGGCCTGTTTTTCTGTGGCCAGTACTTCAGTCGGCGAGCTTGTGTTGCGGTACGGCTTTTCGGTGAACGGTCATCTTGGCGGCAAGTGCGCGTTGCGGTCTTGTTTTTAGGTGGCCCGGAGTCCAGTCAGCGAGCCTGTGTTGCGGTCCCGTTTTTGGTAGTCAGTTGTCCAGTCGGCGAGCTTGCGATGCGGTCTGGTTTCTCGGTGAACGGTCATCCTGTCGGCTAGCGTGCGTTGCGGTCTCAATTTTGGGTGGCCAGGAGTCCAGTCAGCGAGCACGCGGTGCGGACTCAATTTTGGGTGGCCCGGAGTCCAGTCAGCGAGCACGCGGTGCGGGCCTCTTTTTATATGGCCAGTAGTTCTGTCGGCGTGCGTGCAGTCTTGTCCCGTTTTTTGGTAGTCAGTAGTCCAGTCAGCGAGCGTGTGATGCGGTCCGGTTTCTCGGTGAACGGTCATCCTGTCGGCTAGCGTGCGTTGCGGTCTCAATTTTGGGTGGCCAGGAGTCCAATCGGCGAGTCCGCGGTGCTGGCCCATTTTTATATGGCCAGTAGTCCAGCTTTTTGGTGGCCAGGAGTCCAGTTGGCGAGCGTGCGGTGCGGGCCCGTTTTAATATGGCCAGTAGTCCAGTCAGCGAGCGTGCAGTGCTGTCCAGCTTTTTGGTGGCCAGGAGTCCAGTCGGCGAGCTTGCGTTGCATTACGGCATTCGGTGAACGGTCATCTTGGCAGGGGGGGCGCGTCGCGGTCTCGTTATTAGGTAACCCGGAGTCCAGTCGGCGAGCCTGCGTTGCGGTCCCGTTTTTAGGTAGTCAGTAGTCCAATCGGCGAGCGTACGATGCGGTCCGGCTTCTCGGTCAACAGTAATCTTGTCGGTGAGCGTGCATTGCGGTCCTGTTTTATGGTGGCCAGTAGTCCAGCCGGCGAGCGTGCGATGCGGTCTGGTTTCTCGATGAACAGTCATCCTGTCGGCTAGCGTGCGCTGCGGTCTTAATTTTGGGTGGCCAGGAGTCCAGTCGGCGAGCGCGCGGTGCGGGACTTTTTTTTATGGTCTGTAGTTCTGTCGGCGTGCGTGCGGTGCGGGCCCGTTTTTTTGTGGCCAGTAGTCCAGTCGGCGTGCTTGCTTTGCGGTACGGATTTTCAGTGAACGGTCATCTTGGCGAAACGGGCGCGTTGCGGTCTTGTTTTCAGGTAGCTGGAGTCCATTCGTCAAACCTGCGTTGCGGTCCCGATTTTAGGTAGTCAGTAGTCCAGTCAGCGAGCGCGCGTTGCGGTACCGTTTTTAAGTAGTCAGTAGTCCAGTCAGCGAGTAGGCGAAGCAGGCCCGTTTTTATATGGCCAGTAGGCCAGTCGGCGAGCGTGTAGTGCTGTCCCGTTTTTTGGTGGCCAGGAGTCCAGTCGGAGAGCGTGCGGTGCGGGCCCGTTTTTCTGTGGCCAGTACTTCAGTCGGCGAGCTTGTGTTGCGGTACGGCTTTTCGGTGAACGGTCATCTTGGCGGCAAGTGCGCGTTGCGGTCTTGTTTTTAGGTGGCCTTGAGTCCAGTCAGCGAGCCTGCGTTGCTGTCCCGTTTTTAGGTAGTCAGCAGTCCAGTCGGCGAGCTTTAGAATCGGTCTGGCTTCTTGGTCCACGGTAATGTTGTTGGTGAGCGTGCATTGCGGTCTTGTTTTAAGGTGGCCAGTAGTCCAGTCGGCGAGCGAGCGTGCAATGTGGTCCGGTTTTTCGGTGAACGGCCATCCTGTCAGCTAGCGTGCGTTGCGGTTTCAATTTTGGGTGGCCAGGAGTCCAGTCGGCGAGCGCACGGTGTGGGCCTCTTTTTATATGGCCAGTAGTCCAGTCGGCGAGCGTGCGGTGCGGGCCCGTTTTTTTGTGGCCAGTAGTCCAGTCGGCGAGCTTGCGTTTCGGTACGGCTTTTCGGTGAACGGTCATCTTGGCGGGCGAGGGCGCGTTGCGGTCTTTATTTTAGGTAGCCCGGAGTCCAGTCGTCAAACCTGCGTTGCGGTCCCATTTTCAGGTAGTCATTAGTCCAGTCGGCGAGCGAGCGTGCGATGCGGTCCGGTTTTTCGGTGAACGGTCATCCTGTCGGCTAGCGTGCGTTGCGGTCTCAATTTTGGGTGGCCAGGAGTCCAGTCGGTGAGCGTGCGTTGCGGTCTCGTTTTTAGGTAGTCAGTAGTCCAGTCGGCGAGCGCGCGTTGCGGTCTCGTTTTTAGGTGGCCAGGAGTCCTGTCAGCGAGCCTGCTTTGCGGTCCCGTTTTTTGGAAGTCAGTTGTCCAGTCGGCGAGCGTGCGTTGCGGTCCGGTTTCTTGGTTAACGGTCATCCTGTCGGCTAGCGTGCGTTGCGGTCTCAATTTTGGGTGGCCAGGAGTCCAGTCGGTGAGCGTGCGTTGTCGGCCCGTGTTTATCTGGCCTGAAGTCCAGTCGGCGAGCTTGCGTTGCGGTACGGCTTTTCGGTGAACGGTCATCTTGGCGGCAATTGCGCATTGCCGTCTTGTTTTTAGGTTGCCCGGAGTCCAGTCAGCGAGCCTGTGTTGCGGTCCCGTTTTTGATAGTCAGTAGACCAGTCAGCAAGCACGCAAAGCAGGCCGGTTTTTTTATGGCCAGGAGTCCAGTCGGCGAGCGTGCAGTGCGGGCCCGTTTTTCTGTGGCCAGCACTTCAGTCGGCGAGCGTGTGTTGCGGTACGGCTTTTTGGTGAACGGTCATCTTGGCGGCAAGTGCGCGTTGCGGTCTTGTTTTTAGGTGGTCCGGAGTCCAGTCAGCGAGCCTGTGTTGCGGTCCCGTTTTTGGTAGTCAGTTGTCCAGTCGGCGAGCTTGCGATGCGGTCTGGTTTCTCGGTGAACGGTCATCCTGTCGGCTAGCGTGCGTTGCGGTCTCAATTTTGGGTGGCCAGGAGTCCAGTCAGCGAGCACGCGGTGCGGACTCAATTTTGGGTGGCCCGGAGTCCAGTCAGCGAGCACGCGGTGCGGGCCTCTTTTTATATGGCCAGTAGTTCTGTCGGCGTCCGTGCAGTCTTGTCCCGTTTTTTGGTAGTCAGTAGTCCAGTCAGCGAGCGTGTGATGCGGTCCGGTTTCTCGATGAACGGTCATCCTGTCGGCTAGCGTGCGTTGCGGTCTCAATTTTGGGTGGCCAGGAGTCCAGTCAGCGAGCACGCGGTGTGGACTCAATTTTGGGCGGCCCGGAGTCCAGTCAGCGAGCACGCGGTGCGGGCCTGTTGTAATATGGCCAGAAGTTCTGTCGGCGTGCGTGCAGTGCTGTCCCGTTTTTTGGTGGCCAGGAGTCCAGTCGGCGAGCATGCATTGCTGTCCCGTTTTTGGTAGTCAGTAGTCCAGTCGGCGAGCGTGAGATGCGGTCCGGTTTCTCGATGAACAGTCATCCTGCCGGTTAGCGTGCGTTGCGGTCCCAATTTTGGGTGGCCAGGAGTCCAGTCGGCGAGCGCACGGTGCGGGATCTTTTTATATGGCCTGTAGTTCTGTCAGCGTGTGTGCAGTGTTGACTTGTTTTTTGTTGGCCAGGAGTCCAGTCAGCGAGCGTGCGGTGCGAGCCCGTTTTCGGTTGTCATTAGTCCAGTCGGCGAGCGTGCGATGCGGTCTGGTTTCTCGGTGAACGGTCCTCCTGTCGGCGAGCGTTCAGTGCTATCCAGCTTTTTGGTGGTCAGGAGGCGAGGGCGCTTTGCGGTCCCGTTTTTAGGTAGTCAGTAGTCCAGTCAGCGAGCGTACGATGCGGTCCGGCTTCTCGGTCAACAGTAATCTTGTAGGCGAGCGTGCGTTGCGGTCTTGTTTTAAGGTGGCCAGTAGTCCAGTCAGCAAGCACGCGAAGCAGGCCCGTTTTTTTATGGCCAGTAGTCCTACCGGCGAGCGTGCGATTCGGTCTTGCTTCTCGGTCAACAGTAATCTTGTCGGTGAGCGTGCGTTGCGGTCTGGTTTAAAGGTGGCCAGTAGTCCAGTCGGCGAGCGTTTGATGCGGTCCGGTTTCTCGATGAACAGTCATCCTGTCGGCTAGCATGCGTTGCGGTCTCAATTTTGGGTGGCCAGGAGTCCAGTCGGCGAGCGCGCGGTGCGGGCCTCTTTTTATATGGCCAGTCGTTCTGTCGGCGTGCGTGCAGTGCTGTCTCGTTTTTTGGTGGCCAGGAGTCCAGTCAGCGAGTGTGCGGTGCAGGCCCGTTTTTTTGTGGCCAGTAGTCCAGTCGGCGGGCTTGCGTTGCGGTACGGCTTTTCGGTGAACGGTCATCTTGGCGGCAAGTGCGCGTTGCGGTCTTGTTTTTAGGTGGCAAGGAGTCCAGTCGGCAAGCCTGCGATGTAGTCCCGTTTTTTGGTGGCCAGGAGTCCAGGCGGCGAGCGCACGGTGCGGGCCTCTTTTTATATGGCCAGTAGTTCTGTCGGAGTGCGTGCAATGCTGTCTCGTTTTTTGGTGGCCAGGAGTCCAGTCAGCGAGCGTGCGGTGCGGGCCAGTTTTTTTGTGGCCAGTAGTCCAGTCGGCGAGCTTGCGTTGCGGTACGGCTTTTCGGTGAACGGGCATCTTGGCGGCAAGTGCGCGTTTCGGTCTTGTTTTTCGGTGGCCAGGAGTCCAGTCGGCGAGCCTGCGATGTAGTCCTGTTTTTTGGTGGCCAGGAGTCCAGGCGGCTAGCACGCATCGCCGGCCTGTTTTTTTGTGGCCAGTAGTCCAGTCGGCGAGCATGCATTGCTGTCTCGTTTTTAGGTAGTCAGTAGTCCAGTTGGCGAGCGCGCGTTGCGGTCTCATTTTTAGGTGGCCAGGGGTCCAGTCAGCGAGCCTGCGTTGCGATTCCGTTTTTGGAAGTCAGTAGTCCAGTCGGCGAGCGTGCGATGCGGTACGGCTTTTCGGTGAACGGTCATTTTGGCGGCAAGTGCGCGTTGCGGTCTTGTTATTAGTTGGCCCGGAGTCCAGTCAGCGAGCTTGCGTTGCGGTACGGCTTTTCGGTGAACGGTCATCTTGGCGGCAAGTGCGCGTTGCGGTCTTGTTTTTAGGTGGCCAGGAGTCCAGTCGGCGAGCGCGCGTTGCGGTCTCGTTTTTAGGTGGCCAGGAGTCCAGTCAGCGAGCACGCGAAGGGGGCCCGTTTTTATATGGCCAGTAGGCCAGTCGGCGGGCGTGCAGTGCTGTCCCGTTTTTAGGTAGTCAGTAGTCCAGTCGGCGAGCGTACGATGCGGTTCGGCTTCTCGGTCAACAGTAATCTTGTCGGTGAGCGTGCGTTGCGGTCTGGTTTAAAGGTGGCCAGTAGTCCAGTCGGCGAGCGTTTGATGCGGTCCGGTTTCTCGATGAACAGTCATCCTGTCGGCTAGCATGCGTTGCGGTCTCAATTTTGGGTGGTCAGGAGTCCAGTCGGCGAGCGCGCGGTGCGGGCCTCTTTTTATATGGCCAGTCGTTCTGTCGGCGTGCGTGCAGTGCTGTCTCGTTTTTTGGTGGCCAGGAGTCCAGTCAGCGAGTGTGCGGTGCAGGCCCGTTTTTTTGTGGCCAGTAGTCCAGTCGGCGGGCTTGCGTTGCGGTACGGCTTTTCGGTGAACGGTCATCTTGGCGGCAAGTGCGCGTTGCGGTCTTGTTTTTAGGTGGCAAGGAGTCCAGTCGGCAAGCCTGCGATGTAGTCCCGTTTTTTGGTGGCCAGGAGTCCAGGCGGCGAGCGCACGGTGCGGGCCTCTTTTTATATGGCCAGTAGTTCTGTCGGAGTGCGTGCAATGCTGTCTCGTTTTTTGGTGGCCAGGAGTCCAGTCAGCGAGCGTGCGGTGCGGGCCCGTTTTTTTGTGGCCAGTAGTCCAGTCGGCGAGCTTGCGTTGCGGTACGGCTTTTCGGTGAACGGGCATCTTGGCGGCAAGTGCGCGTTTCGGTCTTGTTTTTCGGTGGCCAGGAGTCCAGTCGGCGAGCCTGCGATGTAGTCCTGTTTTTTGGTGGCCAGGAGTCCAGGCGGCTAGCACGCATCGCCGGCCTGTTTTTTTGTGGCCAGTAGTCCAGTCGGCGAGCATGCATTGCTGTCTCGTTTTTAGGTAGTCAGTAGTCCAGTTGGCGAGCGCGCGTTGCGGTCTCATTTTTAGGTGGCCAGGGGTCCAGTCAGCGAGCCTGCGTTGCGATTCCGTTTTTGGAAGTCAGTAGTCCAGTCGGCGAGCGTGCGATGCGGTACGGCTTTTCGGTGAACGGTCATTTTGGCGGCAAGTGCGCGTTGCGGTCTTGTTATTAGTTGGCCCGGAGTCCAGTCAGCGAGCTTGCGTTGCGGTACGGCTTTTCGGTGAACGGTCATCTTGGCGGCAAGTGCGCGTTGCGGTCTTGTTTTTAGGTGGCCAGGAGTCCAGTTCGGCGAGCGCGCGTTGCGGTCTCGTTTTTAGGTGGCCAGGAGTCCAGTCAGCGAGCACGCGAAGGGGGCCCGTTTTTATATGGCCAGTAGGCCAGTCGGCGAGCGTGCAGTGCTGTCCCGTTTTTAGGTAGTCAGTAGTCCAGTCGGCGAGCGTACGATGCGGTTCGGCTTCTCGGTCAACAGTAATCTTGTAGGCGAGTGTGCGTTGCAGTCTTGTTTTAAGGTGGCCAGTAGTCCAGTCAGCAAGCACGCGAAGCAGGCCCGTTTTTTTATGGCCAGTAGTCCTACCGGCGAGCGTGCGATTCGGTCTTGCTTCTCGGTCAACAGTAATCTTGTCGGTGAGCGTGCGTTGCGGTCTGGTTTAAAGGTGGCCAGTAGTCCAGTCGGCGAGCGTTTGATGCGGTCCGGTTTCTCGATGAACAGTCATCCTGTCGGCTAGCTTGCGTTGCGGTCTCAATTTTGGGTGGCCAGGAGTCCAGTCGGCGAGCGCGCGGTGCGGGCCTCTTTTTATATGGCCAGTCGTTCTGTCGGCGTGCGTGCAGTGCTGTCTCGTTTTTTGGTGGCCAGGAGTCCAGTCAGCGAGTGTGCGGTGCAGGCCCGTTTTTTTGTGGCCAGTAGTCCAGTCGGCGGGCTTGCGTTGCGGTACGGCTTTTCGGTGAACGGTCATCTTGGCGGCAAGTGCGCGTTGCGGTCTTGTTTTTAGGTGGCAAGGAGTCCAGTCGGCAAGCCTGCGATGTAGTCCCGTTTTTTGGTGGCCAGGAGTCCAGGCGGCGAGCGCACGGTGCGGGCCTCTTTTTATATGGCCAGTAGTTCTGTCGGAGTGCGTGCAATGCTGTCTCGTTTTTTGGTGGCCAGGAGTCCAGTCAGCGAGCGTGCGGTGCGGGCCCGTTTTTTTGTGGCCAGTAGTCCAGTCGGCGAGCTTGCGTTGCGGTACGGCTTTTCGGTGAACGGGCATCTTGGCGGCAAGTGCGCGTTTCGGTCTTGTTTTTCGGTGGCCAGGAGTCCAGTCGGCGAGCCTGCGATGTAGTCCTGTTTTTTGGTGGCCAGGAGTCCAGGCGGCTAGCACGCATCGCCGGCCTGTTTTTTTGTGGCCAGTAGTCCAGTCGGCGAGCATGCATTGCTGTCTCGTTTTTAGGTAGTCAGTAGTCCAGTTGGCGAGCGCGCGTTGCGGTCTCATTTTTAGGTGGCCAGGGGTCCAGTCAGCGAGCCTGCGTTGCGATTCCGTTTTTGGAAGTCAGTAGTCCAGTCGGCGAGCGTGCGATGCGGTACGGCTTTTCGGTGAACGGTCATTTTGGCGGCAAGTGCGCGTTGCGGTCTTGTTATTAGTTGGCCCGGAGTCCAGTCAGCGAGCTTGCGTTGCGGTACGGCTTTTCGGTGAACGGTCATCTTGGCGGCAAGTGCGCGTTGCGGTCTTGTTTTTAGGTGGCCAGGAGTCCAGTCGGCGAGCGCGCGTTGCGGTCTCGTTTTTAGGTGGCCAGGAGTCCAGTCAGCGAGCACGCGAAGGGGGCCCGTTTTTATATGGCCAGTAGGCCAGTCGGCGAGCGTGCAGTGCTGTCCCGTTTTTAGGTAGTCAGTAGTCCAGTCGGCGAGCGTACGATGCGGTTCGGCTTCTCGGTCAACAGTAATCTTGTAGGCGAGTGTGCGTTGCAGTCTTGTTTTAAGGTGGCCAGTAGTCCAGTCAGCAAGCACGCGAAGCAGGCCCGTTTTTTTATGGCCAGTAGTCCTACCGGCGAGCGTGCGATTCGGTCTTGCTTCTCGGTCAACAGTAATCTTGTCGGTGAGCGTGCGTTGCGGTCTGGTTTAAAGGTGGCCAGTAGTCCAGTCGGCGAGCGTTTGATGCGGTCCGGTTTCTCGATGAACAGTCATCCTGTCGGCTAGCATGCGTTGCGGTCTCAATTTTGGGTGGCCAGGAGTCCAGTCGGCGAGCGCGCGGTGCGGGCCTCTTTTTATATGGCCAGTCGTTCTGTCGGCGTGCGTGCAGTGCTGTCTCGTTTTTTGGTGGCCAGGAGTCCAGTCAGCGAGTGTGCGGTGCAGGCCCGTTTTTTTGTGGCCAGTAGTCCAGTCGGCGGGCTTGCGTTGCGGTACGGCTTTTCGGTGAACGGTCATCTTGGCGGCAAGTGCGCGTTGCGGTCTTGTTTTTAGGTGGCAAGGAGTCCAGTCGGCAAGCCTGCGATGTAGTCCCGTTTTTTGGTGGCCAGGAGTCCAGGCGGCGAGCGCACGGTGCGGGCCTCTTTTTATATGGCCAGTAGTTCTGTCGGAGTGCGTGCAATGCTGTCTCGTTTTTTGGTGGCCAGGAGTCCAGTCAGCGAGCGTGCGGTGCGGGCCCGTTTTTTTGTGGCCAGTAGTCCAGTCGGCGAGCTTGCGTTGCGGTACGGCTTTTCGGTGAACGGGCATCTTGGCGGCAAGTGCGCGTTTCGGTCTTGTTTTTCGGTGGCCAGGAGTCCAGTCGGCGAGCCTGCGATGTAGTCCTGTTTTTTGGTGGCCAGGAGTCCAGGCGGCTAGCACGCATCGCCGGCCTGTTTTTTTGTGGCCAGTAGTCCAGTCGGCGAGCATGCATTGCTGTCTCGTTTTTAGGTAGTCAGTAGTCCAGTTGGCGAGCGCGCGTTGCGGTCTCATTTTTAGGTGGCCAGGGGTCCAGTCAGCGAGCCTGCGTTGCGATTCCGTTTTTGGAAGTCAGTAGTCCAGTCGGCGAGCGTGCGATGCGGTACGGCTTTTCGGTGAACGGTCATTTTGGCGGCAAGTGCGCGTTGCGGTCTTGTTATTAGTTGGCCCGGAGTCCAGTCAGCGAGCTTGCGTTGCGGTACGGCTTTTCGGTGAACGGTCATCTTGGCGGCAAGTGCGCGTTGCGGTCTTGTTTTTAGGTGGCCAGGAGTCCAGTCGGCGAGCGCGCGTTGCGGTCTCGTTTTTAGGTGGCCAGGAGTCCAGTCAGCGAGCACGCGAAGGGGGCCCGTTTTTATATGGCCAGTAGGCCAGTCGGCGAGCGTGCAGTGCTGTCCCGTTATTAGTTAGTCAGTAGTCCAGTCGGCGAGTGTACGATGCGGTTCGGCTTCTCGGTCAACAGTAATCTTGTCGGCGAGTGTGCGTTGCAGTCTTGTTTTAAGGTGGCCAGTAGTCCAGTCAGCAAGCACGCAAAGCAGGCCTGCTTTTTTATGGCCTGTAGTCCAGTCGAAGAGCGTGCTCTGCGGTCCGGTTTCTCGATGAACAGTCATCCTGCCGGCCAGCGTGCGTTGCGGTCCCAATATTGGGTGGCCAGGAGTCCAGTTGGCGAGCGCACGGTGCGGGCCCATTTTCGGTAGTCAGTCGTCCAGTCGGCGCGCGTGCGATGCGGTCTGGTTTCTCGGTGAACGGTCCTCCTGTCGGCGAGCGTGCGTTGCGGTCTTGTTTTAAGGTGGCCAGTAGTCCAGTCAGCGAGCGTGCTCTGCGGTCCGGTTTCTCGATGAACAGTCATCCTGCCAGCTAGCGTTCGTTGCGGTCATAATTTTGGGTGGCCAGGAATCCAGTCGGCGAGCGTACGATGCGGTCCGGCTTCTCGGTCAACAGTAATCTTGTCAGCGAGCGTGCAGTGCAGGCCCGTTTTCGGTAGTCAGTAGTCAGGTCCGCGAGCGTGCGATGCAGTCTGGTTTCTTGGTGAACGGTCCTCCTGTCGGCGAGCGTGCATTGCTTTCCAGCTTTTTGGTGGCCAGGAGTCCAGTCGGCGAGTGTGCGGTGTGGGCCCGTTTTAATGTGGCCAGAAGTCCAGTCGGCGAGCTTGCGTTGCGGTACGGCATTCGGTGAAGGGTCATCTTGGCAGCGAGTGTGCGTTGCGGTCCCGTTTTTAGGTAGTCAGTAGTCCAGTCGGCGAGCGTTTGATGCGGTCCGGCTTCTCGGTCAACAGTAATCTTGTAGGCGAGCGTGCGTTGCGGTCTTGTTTTAAGGTGGCCAGTAGTCCAGTCAGCAAGCACGCGAAGTAGGCCCGTTTTTTTTTGGCCAGTCGTCCAACCAACGAGCGTGCGATTCGGTCTTGCTTCTCGGTCAACAGCAATCTTGTCGGTGAGCGTGCGTTGCGGTCCTGTTTTATGGTGGCCAGTAGTCCAGCCGGCGAGCGTGCGATGCGGTCCGGTTTCTCGATGAACAGTCATCCTGTCAGCTAGCGTGCGCTGCGGTCTTAATTTTGGGTGGCCAGGAGTCCAGTCGGCGAGCGCGCAGTGCGGGACTCTTTTTTATGGTCTGTAGTTCTGTCGGCGTGCGTGCGGTGCGGGCCTGTTTTTTTGTGGCCAGTAGTCCAGTCGGCGTGCTTGCATTGCGGTACGGATTGTCAGTGAACGGTCATCTTGGCGAAACGGGCGCGTTGCGGTCTTGTTTTTAGGGAGACCGGAGTCCATTCGTCAAACCTGCGTTGCGGTCCCGATTTTAGGTAGTCAGTAGTCCAGTCGACGAGCGCACGTTGCGGTCCCGTTTTTAAGTAGTCAGTAGTCCAGTCAGCGAGCAGGCGAAGCAGGCCCGTTTTAATATGGCCAGTAGGCCTGTCGGCGAGCGTGTAGTGCTGTCCCGTTTTTTGGTGGCCAGGAGTCCAGTCGGAGAGCGTGCGGTGCGGGCCCGTTTTTCTGTGGCCAGTACTTCAGTCGACGAGCTTGTGTTGCGGTACGGCTTTTTGGTGAATGGTCATCTTGGCGGCAAGTGCGCGTTTCGGTCTTAATTTTGGGTGGCCAGGAGTCCAATCGGCGAGAGCGCGGTGCTGACCCGTTTTTATATGGCCAGTAGGCCAGTCGGCAAGCGTGCAGTGCTGTCCAGCTTTTTGGTGGCCAGGAGTCCAGTCGGCGAGCGTGCGGTGCGGCATTCGGTGATCGATCATCTTGGCGGCGAGGGCGGGTTGCGGTCTCTTTTTTCAGTAGCCTGGAGTCCAGTCGGCGAGCCTGCGTTTCCGTCCCGTTTTTTGTGGCCAGTAGTCCAGTCGGCGAGCGTACATTGCTGTCCCGTTTTTAGGTAGTCAGCAGTCCAGTCGGCGAGCTTTAGAATCGGTTTGGCTTCTTGGTCAACGGTAATCTTGTCGGTGAGCGTGCATTGCGGTCTTGTTTTAAGGTGGCCAGTAGTCCAGTCGGCGAGCGAGCGTGCGATGTGGTCCGGTTTTTCGGTCAACGGCCATCCTGTCAGCTAGCGTGCGTTGCGGTTTCAATTTAGGGTGGCCAGGAGTCCAGTCGGCGAGCGCGTGGTGTGGGCCTCTTTTTTTATGGCCAGTAGTACAGTCGGCGAGCGTGCGGTGCGGGCCCGTTTTTTTGTGGCCAGTAGTCCAGTCGGCGAGCTTGCGTTTCGGTACGGCTTTTCGGTGAACGGTTATCTTGGCGGGCGAGGGCGCGTTGCGGTCTTTATTTTAGGTAGCCCGGAGTCCAGTCGTCAAACCTGGGTTGCGGTCCCATTTTCAGATAGTCAGTAGTCCAGTCGGCGAGCGAGCGTGCGATGCGGTCCGGTTTTTCGGTGACCGGTCATCCTGTCAGCTAGCGTGCGTTGCGGTTTCAATTTAGGGTGGCCAGGAGTCCAGTCGGCGAGCGCGCGGTGCGGGCCTCTTTTTATATGGCCAGTAGTCCAGTCGGCGAGCGTGCGGTGCGGGCCCGTTTTTTTGTGGCCAGTAGTCCAGTCGGCGAGCTTGCGTTGCGGTACGGCTTTATTGTGAACGGTCATCTTGTCAGCAAGTGCGCGTTGCGGTCTCAATTTTGGGTGGCCAGGAGTCCAGTCGGCGAGCGCGCGGTGTGGGCCTCTTTTTATATGGCCAGTAGTCCAGTCGGCAAGCGTGCAGTGCTGTCCAGCTTTTTGGTGGCCAGGAGTCCAGTCGGCAGCATGCGGTGCAGGCCTGTTTTTATGTGGCCAGAAGTCAAGTCGGCGAGCGTGCGATGCGGTCCGGTTTCTAAGTGAACGGTCATCCTGTCGGCTAGCGTGCTTTGCGGTCTCCTTCTTAGGTGGATAGGAGTCCAATGGCGAGCATGCGGTGAGGGCCCGTTTTTATATGGCCAGTAGTCCAGTCGGCGAGCGTGCGATTCGGCCTTGCCTCTTGATCAACAGTAATCTTGTCGGTGAGCGTGCGTTGCGGTCCCGTTTTCGGTAATCAGTAGTCCAGTCGGCGAGTGTGCGATGCGGTCTGGTTTCTCGGTGAACGGTCATCCTGTCGGCTAGCGTGCGTTGCGGTCTCAATTTTGGGTGGCCAGGAGTCCAATCGGCGAGTGCGCGGTGCTGGCCCATTTTTATATGGCCAGTAGTCCAGCTTTTTGGTGGCCAGGAGTCCAGTTGGCGAGCGTGCGGTGCGGTCCGGTTTCTCGGTGAACAGTAATCCTGTCGGCTAGCATGCGTTGCTGTCCCGCTTTTTGGTGGCCAGGAGTCCAGTCAGCCAGCGTGCAGTGCTGTCCTGCTTTTTGGTGGCCAGGACTCCAGTCGGCAGCGTGCGGTGCAGGCCTGTTTTTATGTGGCCAGAAGTCAAGTCGGCGAGCTTGCATTGTGGTACGGCATTCGGTGAACGGTCATCTTGGCGGCGAGGGCGCGTTGCGGTCTCGTTTTTAGGTAGCCCGGAGTCCAGTCGGCGAGCGTGCAATGCCGTCTGGCTTCTCGGTCAACGGTAATCTTGTAGGCGAGCGTGCGTTGCGGTCTCAATTTTGGGTGGCCAGGAGTCCAATCGGCGAGCGCGCGGTGCTGGCCCGGTTTTATATGGCAAGTAGTCCAGTCGGCGAGCGTGCAGTGCTGTCCAGCTTTTTGGTGGCCAGGAGTCCAGTCGGCGAGCGTTGCGTTACGGCATTCTGTGAACGGTCATCTTGGCAGGGAGGGTGCGTCGCGGTCTCGTTATTAGGTAACCCGGAGTCCAGTCGGCGAGCCTGCGTTGCGGTCCCGTTTTTAGGTTGTCAGTAGTCCAATCGGCGAGCGTGCGATGCGGTCCAGCTTCTCGGTTAACAGTAATCTTGTCGGTGAGCGTGCGTTGCGGTCCTGTTTTATGGTGGCCAGTAGTCCAGCCCATGAGCGTGCGATGTGGTCCGGTTTCTCGATGAACAGTCATGCTGTCGGCTAGCGTGCGCTGCGGTCTTAATTTTGGGTGGCCAGGAGTCCAGTTGGCGAGCGCGCGGGACTCTTCTTTATGGTCTGTAGTTCTGTCGGCGTGCGTGTGGTGCAGGCCCGTTTTTTTGTGGCCAGTAGTCCAGTCGGCGAGTGTACATTGCTGTCCCGTTTTTAGGTAGTCAGCAGTCCAGTCGGCGAGCTTTAGAATCGGTTTGGCTTCTTGGTCAACGGTAATCTTGTCGGTGATCGTGCATTGAGGTCTTGTTTTAAGGTGGCCAGTAGTCCATTCGGCGAGCGAGCGTGCGATGTGGTCCGGTTTTTCGGTGAACGGCCATCCTGCCAGCTAGCGTGCGTTGCGGTTTCAATTTTGGGTGGCCAGGAGTCCAGTCGGCGAGCGCACGGTGAGGGCCTCTTTTTATATGGCCAGTAGTCCACTCGGCGAGCGTGCGGTGCGGGCCCGTTTTTTTGTGGCCAGTAGTCCAGTCGGCGAGCTTGCGTTTCGGTACGGCTTTTCGGTGAACGGTCATCTTGGCGGGCGAGGGCGCGTTGCGGTCTTTATTTTAGGTAGCCCGGAGTCCAGTCGTCAAGCCTGCGTTGCGGTCCCATTTTCAGGTAGTCAGTAGTCCAGTCGGCGAGCGTGCGGTGCGGGCACGTTTTTTTATGGCCAGTAGTCCAGTCGGTGAGCTTGCGTTGCGGTACGGCTTTATTGTGAACGGTCATCTTGGCGGCAAGTGCGCGTTGCGGTCTCAATTTTGGGTGGCCAGGAGTCCACTCGGCGAGCGCGCGGTGTGGGCCTCTTTTTATATGGCCAGTAGTCCAGTCGGCAAGCGTGCAGTGCTGTCCAGCTTTTTGGTGGCCAGGAGTCCAGTCGGCAGCGTGCGATGCGGTCCGGTTTCTAAGTGAACGGTCATCCTGTCGGCTAGCGTGCTTTGCGGTCTCCTTCTTAGGTGGATAGGAGTCCAATGGCGAGCATGCGGTGAGGGCCCGTTTTTATATGGCCAGTAGTCCAGTCGGCGAGCGTGCGATTCGGCCTTCCTTCTTGATCAACAGTAATCTTGTCGGTGAGCGTGCGTTGCGGTCCCGTTTTCGGTAGTCAGTAGTCCAGTCGGCGAGTGTGCGATGCGGTCTGGTTTCTCGGTGAACGGTCATCCTGTCGGCTAGCGTGCGTTGCGGTCTCAATTTTGGGTGGCCAGGAGTCCAATCGGCGAGTGCGCGGTGCTGGCCCATTTTTATATGGCCAGTAGTCCAGCTTTTTGGTGGCCAGGAGTCCAGTTGGCGAGCGTGCGGTGCGGGCCCGTTTTAATATGGCCAGTAGTCCAGTCGGCGAGCGTGCAGTGCTGTCCAGCTTTTTGGTGGCCAGGAGTCCAGTCGGCGAGCTTGCGTTGCGTTACGGCATTCGGTGAACGGTCATCTTGGCAGGGAGGGCGCGTCGCGGTCTCGTTATTAGGTAACCCGGAGTCCAGTCGGCGAGCCTGCGTTGCGGTCCCGTTTTTAGGTAGTCAGTAGTCCAGTCAGCGAGCGTACGATGCGGTTCGGCTTCTCGGTCAACAGTAATCTTGTCGGTGAGCGTGCGTTGCGGTCTGGTTTAAAGGTGGCCAGTAGTCCAGCCGGCGAGCGTGCGATGCGGTCCGGTTTCTCGATGAACAGTCATCCTGTCGGCTAGCATGCGTTGCGGTCTCAATTTTGGGTGGCCAGGAGTCCAGTCGGCGAGCGCGCGGTGCGGGCCTCTTTTTATATGGCCAGTAGTTCTGTCGGCGTGCGTGCAGTGCTGTCTCGTTTTTTGGTGGCCAGGAGTCCAGTCAGCGAGTGTGCGGTGCAGGACCGTTTTTTTGTGGCCAGTAGTCCAGTCGGCGGGCTTGCGTTGCGGTACGGCTTTTCGGTGAACGGTCATCTTGGCGGCAAGTGCGCGTTGCGGTCTTGTTTTTAGGTGGCAAGGAGTCCAGTCGGCAAGCCTGCGATGTAGTCCCGTTTTTTGGTGGCCAGGAGTCCAGGCGGCGAGCGCACGGTGCGGGCCTCTTTTTATATGGCCAGTAGTTCTGTCGGACTGCGTGCAATGCTGTCTCGTTTTTTGGTGGCCAGGAGTCCAGTCAGCGAGCGTGCGGTGCGGGCCCGTTTTTTTGTGGCCAGTAGTCCAGTCGGCGAGCTTGCGTTGCGGTACGGCTTTTCGGTGAACGGGCATCTTGGCGGCAAGTGCGCGTTTCGGTCTTGTTTTTCGGTGGCCAGGAGTCCAGTCGGCGAGCCTGCGATGTAGTCCTGTTTTTTGGTGGCCAGGAGTCCAGGCGGCTAGCACGCATCGCCGGCCTGTTTTTTTGTGGCCAGTAGTCCAGTCGGCGAGCATGCATTGCTGTCTCGTTTTTAGGTAGTCAGTAGTCCAGTTGGCGAGCGCGCGTTGCGGTCTCATTTTTAGGTGGCCAGGGGTCCAGTCAGCGAGCCTGCGTTGCGATTCCGTTTTTGGAAGTCAGTAGTCCAGTCGGCGAGCGTGCGATGCGGTACGGCTTTTCGGTGAACGGTCATCTTGGCGGCAAGTGCGCGTTGCGGTCTTGTTTTTAGTTGGCCCGGAGTCCAGTCAGCGAGCTTGCGTTGCGGTACGGCTTTTCAGTGAACGGTCATCTTGGCGGCAAGTGCGCGTTGCGGTCTTGTTTTTAGGTGGCCAGGAGTCCAGTCGGCGAGCGCGCGTTGCGGTCTCGTTTTTAGGTGGCCAGGAGTCCAGTCAGCGAGCACGCGAAGGGGGCCCGTTTTTATATGGCCAGTAGGCCAGTCGGCGAGCGTGCAGTGCTGTCCCGTTTTTAGGTAGTCAGTAGTCCAGTCGGCGAGCGTACGATGCGGTTCGGCTGCTCGGTCAACAGTAATCTTGTAGGCGAGTGTGCGTTGCAGTCTTGTTTTAAGGTGGCCAGTAGTCCAGTCAGCAAGCACGCAAAGCAGGCCTGCTTTTTTATGGCCTGTAGTCCAGTCGAAGAGCGTGCTCTGCGGTCCGGTTTCTCGATGAACAGTCATCCTGCCGGCCAGCGTGCGTTGCGGTCCCAATTTTGGGTGGCCAGGAGTCCAGTTGGCGAGCGCGCGGTGCGGGCCCATTTTCGGTAGTCAGTCGTCCAGTCGGCGCGCGTGCGATGCGGTCTGGTTTCTCGGTGAACGGTCCTCCTGTCGGCGAGCGTGCATTGCGGTCTCAATTTTGGGTGGCCAGGAGTCCAATCGGCGAGCGCGCGGTACTGGCCCGTTTTAATATGGCCAGTAGTCCAGTCGGTGAGCGTGCAGTGCTGTCCAGCTTTTTGGTGGCCAGAAGTCCAGTCGGCGAGCTTGCGTTGCGGTACGGCATTCGGTGAACGGTCATCTTGGCGGCAAGGGCGCGTTGCGGTCTAGTTATTAGGTAGCCTGGAGTCCAGTCGGCGAGCCTGCGTTGCGGTCCCGTTTTAAGGTAGTCAGTAGTCCATTCGGCGAGCGTACGATGCGGACCGGCTTCTCGGTCAACAGTAATCTTGTAGGCGAGCGTGCGTTGCGGTCTTGTTTTAAGGTGTCCAGTAGTCCAGTCAGCAAGCACGCGAAGCAGGCTCGTTTTTTTGTGGCCAGTAGTCCAGTCGGCGAGCGTGTGATTTGGTCTTGCTTCTCGGTCAACAGTAATCTTGTCGGTGAGCGTGCGTTGCGGTCTTGTTTTAAGGTGGCCAGTAGTCCAGCCAGCTAGCGTGTGATGCGGTCCGGTTTCTCGGTGAACGGTCATCCCGTCGGCTAGCGTGCGTTGCGGTCTCAATTTTGGGTGGCCAGGAGTCCAATCGGCGAGCGCGCGGTGCTGGCCCGTTTTAATATGGCCAGTCGTCCAGTCGGTGAGCGTGCAGTGCTGTCCAGCTTTTTGGTGGCCAGGAGTCCAGTCGGCGAGCGTGCGGTGTGGGCCCGTTTTAATGTGGCCAGAAGTTCAGTCCGCGAGCTTGCGTTGCGGTGCGGCATTCGGTGAACGGTCATCTTGGCGGCGAGGGCGCGTTGCGGTCTTGTTTTTAGGTAGCCCGGAGTCCAGTCGTCAAACCTGCGTTGCGGTCCCGTTTTTAGGTAGTCAGTAGTCCAGTCAGCGAGCGCGCGTTTCGGTCCGGCTTCTCGGTCAACAGTAATCTTGTAGGCGAGCGTGCGTTGCGGTCTTGTTTTAAGGTGTCCAGTAGTCCAGTCAGCAAGCACGCAAAGCAGGCTCGTTTTTTTATGGCCAGTATTCCAGTCGGCGAGCGTGTGATTCCGTCTTGCTTCTCGGTCAACAGTTATCTTGTCGATGAGCGTGCGTTGCGGTCTTGTTTTAAGGTGTCCAGTAGTCCAGTCAGCAAGCACGCAAAGCAGGCTCGTTTTTTTATGGCCAGTATTCCAGTCGGCGAGCGTGCGATTCGGTCTTGCTTCTCGGTCAACAGTAATCTTGTCGATGAGCGTGCGTTGCGGTCTTGTTTTAAGGTGGCCAGTAGTCCAACCGGCGAGCGTGCGATGCGGTCCGGTTTCTCAGTGAACAGTCATCCTGTCGGCTAGCGTGCGTTGCGGTCTCAATTTTGGTTGGCCAGGAGTCCAATCAGCGAGCGCGCGGTGCTGGCCCGTTTTTATATGGCCAGTAGTCCAGTCGGCGAGCGTGCAGTGCTGTCCAGCTTTTTGGTGGCCAGAAGTCCAGTCGGCGAGCGTGCCTTGCGTTCCGGCTTCTAGGTGTCCTACTAGTAGTCCAATCGGCATTTGTATGGTGTGGTTCAGCTTCTCTGTGACCAGCCATCAAGTCGACGAGCATGCAGTGTGGTCCGGCTTCTTGGTCGCCAGTAGTCCAGTTGCTGTGTGTGCGCCACCTTCCGGATTCTTGGTGGGGTTCCGGGTCATAATAAGTTCACTTCCTCTTAGCCTCTTCCCACTCCTCAACAGCAAGTGTTTGGTGCTGCTGTCAGCAAGTGCTCCTGTTCTCATTCTCAACTTTATTCTACACTCAGTGGTGAGTTTAAATCTTGCACCTACATTAAACATTGTTCAGCGTCTCTGGCTGTCATTTGGTTGCCAAACAGGGAAAAAAAAGAAAGAAAAGGTTGTTAAGACCAATTTCATAAGTTGGTATTGTTTGGCACTAATGCTACCAATATGGATTCTCCATTGAGTTTGCTTGTTAGCGAAATGCTGAAGGTGGGTGATTTGCAGGCTAGCATTTCATTCTAAATAATGAATGAATCAAATGCATCACATGCATTACAATGCTGTCGTTCTGTAGTCTTCATTTGAAATGATTATTTGATTTGTTGAATGAGCTGAATGAAGATATTTATGTTCAGTTTATTTAAAACTTGTTGTCTTGGCACAGAAGAAATGATCAACGTTCTGACAAAGTGGAAACGGAAATGCAGGGCTTAAATAAACAAAAGGGAAGTGACATGCTACAAGGAACAGGTGAGGGGAGTAACCAACTAGAATGGTTTTTGCACGTAAAAACAGATGTCTCCCCCTTCCTCATTTCACATTTTTGAGTTATGGTCCGGAAACGAGTCCCACCCTTCAATATGCCAAAGTCCAAATTATTGCCATGGAAACAGAAAAAATAAAATTCAAAAGCAGTTGAAACCCTCAAAAGGCACATTTACTTGTAATGGAGAGACACTATATGAAATTTGGTGAGAATCTGTCAAACAGTTTCAGAGTTATGCTCCGGAAACCAATGGGAACGCCGACGCCAACGGGAATTCAGGCAAAAACAATATGTCCCCCCCAGGAAGGAGGAGACATAATAATGAACAATGAAGGTGAGCACGAAGGAGCCCAAATACAATGATTGGCAAAAGCCAAGACGCTGACTGGGTACACATTGACAACCAATGACAAACAAAGGGCTCCAGTTAAGGAGTTCTACGTACACAGATCAAAGAGTACAGGATAGTCATTAAGCAAGTACGAAAGGTTTCGCGGAAACACAAAAAAGATGCAGGGAAAGCAAAGCAAGGGGTGGAGACTAAACCATAGCAAGTGCTAAGACTATGTTAGTAATTATTAGTAGTGGTGCAATTTATAAATCATTCCAAGTGTTCCTTAGAAATATGTACGGGGTTAGTTAAGGTTAGGTGTAACCCTAAAATTCACCAAAATTTGAAAAACATTACATTTTTCATTTTCTTCTCAATATCACTTCTTAGAATACATTCCTGGTGGCTTTTGAAGGCATAATAACTGAACATTGACGATATCTGGGGCCAGTTGCATAAACTTAGTTTAAGACTGGTTTTCACTGTGACTGGTCTTAAATTGTCGAGTTAGACTAGTCTAATTAAGACTGTCTGTTGCATAAAGCTTAAGACTGACTTAATTTGAGGCAGAAAAATTCGCCACCTCTCCCCCTGGCTAAGACTTGAGATGAGAGCTTTGTTGCCATGGCAGCACATTGTTAGAACACCTGTATGAGGACACAAAGATACGGCAATATTTATTGTTTTTCTCAAAAAAAGGAAAAAAATATTTTACATTGGAAACAGGATTATCAGCTCTGTTATTTATTTATTTATTTTTGTAAGGGGTTCTCCTCCGGTTTTTTCTATTCTCTTTCACATTTCCGTTTTAAGCTGCTTTCACACCGGACGCGAAACAAATTTTCCGCACGACAGATTACATTCGAAGTAAATGCAAAGACCCGAAAATACGTATGTATTCGCGTCTTTGCATTGACTTTGAATGTAACTTGTCGTGCAAAAAATTCGTTTCGCGTCCGGTGCGAAAGCGGCTTTTGATTCTTGCACCAAAGTTTTTGAACATCTTTTACGATTCTCACGACCATTGATACTGTTCGTCTTTCCGGAATTTTCTCCCCTAACTTGATGACGTGTCAATTTTTTTGTTCGCTTGATTAAAACGATTGATTAAAATACTTTTTTCGGCATTATATTCCGCCAGCAAGCAAAGCTTTTCTGTTCCGTTTAAGTGCGGTGATCTCCCGCTGCCACCGAGTGTCACTGTTGTGTCCGCCATTTTTTTCTGCTCTGTGAAGTGTCTTATTTTACCCATGGTACATAGCGCGAAAGGCTATCTAAGTCAGTCTTAAATAAGTCACTCATAGACAGGTTTTATGCAACAGGCTTATTTATGTGTCCATCGTAAGTCTGACTTAAAATTACATTTAAGTCTAAGACTGGGTCTAATTTTATGCAACCGGCCCCTGGTGGGTACATTGATGATACATGGTCAAAAAAAGCATGTAAGTACTAAAACTTGGAATGACCTAAAACCACCTACAACCACCTTCAGAAGTCTAAAATTCCATTTAGAATTTTGTTTTTATCATTATGAGGTATTTGTGTTAATTTTTGTGCCTCTGATCGATTTCAAATGGCCTGCGTGCACACGGGAAATGGGTGTCTGATTTTATTTTAACAAAATAAACACTTGGCTAGAGCGATCCAGTTTACTTATCTTACGTACAGTGCAAAGAATGAGAAAACGATAGATATATTACTACAATATAGTTGCTGTGCATTTTTCTTGCCAAAGAAGTGCGTTTGAAAGTTATTCTGGGACTAATTCTACATGCTCACACAGCCACTCAAAATGATAACAAATGCCTTTGTAGTTGGGTCAATGATGTGAAATTGTCAGAGTGCACTACTTTGGTTTAAAATAATTTTAAATGATTCATAATAGAGCTGCCGGATAGCTCACTCGGTTAAAGCACTGCGCGGCAGTGCAGAGGTGACTATCACGTCGCGGGTTCGAGCCCCGGCATACCCACCGGCAGGGGTCGGCAGCTTTTTCAGAGTAGTGTACAATTGGCCATCGCGCTACAAGGTTCCAAATTGGGAAGGGACAAATGGGTTTGTTCATGTCCGGGTATCCTCCGCCCTCGTTCTGAAGTTACGAGGATTCAACCAATGAGTGTATAAGAATCAGTGGCTGACGGGCACGTGCTTTGGAGGAGAGTCGTGAGCTGTCTTCACTATCCTGAGTTGGCAGCAAGGGGTTGCATACGAGCAAGCTTGGTACATAGTTCACCAATTGGGCATTCCAGATTCGGGTGGGATTGGAGATGCCAAATTTATAAAAAAAAAAAAAAAAAGATTCATAAAAAGCATCATTTAATTTGGGAAAACCAGTTTAATTTTAACATATTTCCATGTATATATTTTATGTTTTGCCATCTCAAACCCTAAAAATGTCAGGTGGCGCAACCATCCAAGCAAGTTAACACTTTGTGAAATGTATTAAATATGTAATTTAAAATATTAATTTATATAATATTCATATGGGGCATAATTTTATTTTGAAAACCTTCACAATAAACAAAGTTTAATGGTTTAATTGTTCTTCAATTGTATGGAAAACCAAAATACCTGCCCCCTACAATCAAGAATCCATAAGTTACTTTTAGCCCCTTAAGAACTGAGATCCTTAAGAACCCCGGTACCGGGGATGGTTATTACGCATTATAAATACAGCATTTTTTCAAATCGCGACATTGTCAAGCGGCATATCCACATTTCGCGAAGAAACTCGGCCAAAAGCTCATGTAAACCATTTTTACCTCAACCAAACACAACTCAAGCACCAAGCAAGTAAATAAGCATGCAGCAGAACATAGGATAAAATCATATCAGTGCTGAATCGCCAGGATTTCTGCTGAATTCGTGCTATGCATCAAAACGATACCTCAAATAAAAGAGGAAAGTCCACAGAATTCAACGATATGAGCCATGTAATTTTACACCGAGACTACATTGAAAGAACAGCGGGCATACACTTTACAGTCTACAGAGATGAGCAGAAAAAAAATTCTTATCTTTGATATTTTGCAATAAAAAAACTGTCGAGGGTAAATCTGTGCTTGCTATTGTTAGCCCAATGTGTTCGTGTTATAACGAAACTATATCTGCCGGGATCCTAGCATGTTCTTTCCCAGGGCGTTGCTTCTAATATCTCAGCTCCGTAGCATTCCGCCTCCTTGCAATGTTTTATTCTTTCTGAGATCGGCTTGTGATGCTGTCAGGAAAACTCTGCCGGTAAAAATTTGATTGTATGAGTCCTGATGATTCTAACGAACTCTAAACCACCTTAATGGCAGAAACCTAGCCTGAGCTACAGCGTTGCGTTCCGAGTGCGTAAAGCTGAGTTCATGGGACATAATGAATGTTCTTGAATAGCGCGACAATATAAACGCATAACTAGTCTGTTTGAGGTATTGTCCGAATTATTATCCGCTAAATATTCAACATTCATTTTCAAAGTCGTTTTCTGGCAGAATCTTTGCACTATTCCGCACAAATACTGAGCCTACAACAGAACAGTAACCTATGTATTTTCCTTACCCATTCGTTGAATGGGCAATTTCTCCATAGACAGTTGTCGATTGGCGCAGCCTGCGCTGCTTAAAGGAAATTGCAAAGGTACGATTCCTGATCGGAGTACCTTTTTTTAATTTTACTTAATTTTTTTTTTTTTGGAAATAATCGCAGTTGTCTTCTACAAATAATCGCTGGGGTTTTTTTTATTCTTACTTTTCTTTAACATATTTTCACATTGCCTTTGTATTAATCAATTTAATTATTTGTTTCGTTTTTTAATTAATATGCTCCAGTGGAGTCAAACTTAATTTTCATTGTATGTATTATCTTTGAATGGGAAATTGTATGGGCAACAAAACTGGCAGAAATATATGGATGGATGCCTGTAGTGATATATAAGTGAAATCTTATGGGTTTTACAGCTTGGTATGTAAGAAATCTGAAATGGAACACAAGGTACCTAAATTGCCAAAATGGAGAGGCCACCAAGACATGCCTCTCTAATTTTGTTCTGATTTACCTGATCAGAATAAACTTTGGCACAGATAATAATGACATTCTGTGCTGTAATTTTTTGAGGTTTCAGGCTGCAACTCAACAAATTTACAACTGATTGAAGTAAAAATTTGTTAGGTGCAAAATGAGATCTTTCATTTACACTGTGTTCCATCTCCATTTACTCTGACTCAGTGACATATATAGTGATTTTTACACCAGGTATGAAATCCCAAATGGTTTTACCTTTATTACAATACCAAGATTATTCAAATGGACCAAGCAGTCGCAGAGATATACTCATTTATACTCATTTCATTTTGGGCTTGCCATTTTCAAAAAAGAGGCTCAGGGCTTAAGGGGTTAATACCCAGCTCAATTATTAAATAGTACTGTTTTAGGTAGACAGTCTCAGGTATACTTACTTAAAAAAATCACTTTTTAAACAAAGAAACAAAGAAGGAAGTGTGTGTTTTTTTTTTTTCCCAAGAAACTTTTGGTTGCACCACCTGACATTTTTTGACTGGTGAAATTGCAAATAGTCTAAAACTGTACTGTTGTTCAACCATTAAGCCTTGTTTAAACACACTCTTCCAACTTCAAATAAATGTATTCTGTACATTTTTAAAGATTTATTGAAATGAAAACATTTTTAAAAGGCTGATTTGACATTGACCCAGTTACAGGCCAGAATTGTAGTCTATATCTAACTAAGTAAATTCTAGCATACCTGTCTGAACCAAACTGCGCATTTCATTGGGTAATATAACAGGTCGATGGTTATAATTATGCATACCCCGACCGGGGAGCTTGTTTGTATTCAGTAGCGTGAAGCCGCCGCCGCAAACGTTTTTGCTAATATCTCCGAGAATAATTTGAGCAGCCATTAGATATTGACCACCCATAGTGAGCAGGCCTGGGGAATTTTGTTGGGTATGGTGACCTTGACCTTGACCTGTTTTTTCAAGGTCACCCTATGACAGCATCAGCATAATTGGCTGTGACATATGTGCTATCACTTTCCATCTCTATTGTTGATTATCTTAGCCTAGGATGTCTCTGATGTCTCTAAGTTCAACTGGGGATGGGCTTCTCGGGGGATGCATACCATATGTTTTCGTTTGTGCAAACTAACATTTCTAGTTCTTGTCAGTACATTTTTATACTTTCATAATCATGCTTGGCCAAGACAGGATATATGTATAGAATTCTTGCTGCAATATTCACGGAGAGATATTTCTTAATGTTTTAGATAATCCACCGAAATGAAGTTTATGCCATGGCATCGACTGAAGGGTGCTCTTTACCTATTCAGAGGTCCACAAAGTTAACAGTTGTGTCTACTCTTCGCTAACATGCACTCTCGGAAATGAAGTGAATGATACTTGTCTAGCCCTGTAAGACCTGACGTTGCAGAATTACAACATTTTTATTTTTTCCAAAAAAAGGTATTAATGTTTTTTTTTTGTTGTTGTTTTTTCATATTAGCATAGTCATTGGGTCCTATTGTTCTCACAATGCTATTGGATAGGACATTTGTATATAAGTCCGGCCCACAGGTCCAGAACTTTCACAAGCTGCAAAACTTTGGCTGAGGAACAACACTTTGTTTCATTGGACTGGATTTATCCGATTTAAGTAAGTAAAATGCCTTTAATATTTTTTTTGGTGATCATTACACTGTCTAGAACATGTACATATGTAGTTATTGTGAAATACATTCCTCAAATGTAAATTAGAGCATGTTGTATATACGTTGTAATTATACAACACTGGGAGAGTGTGGTAGTCAAAATAGCCATGTTGTAAGTTTACAACATACCTGGCTAAGTGTAGTCTAAATAGACATTTTGAAGGGGACCTTCTAGTTTTCACAATATATATACACATTCCAGACCTTATTATATATTATGTAGGCTGTATATTTATTTTTACTTTAATTTCCAATCCAATACTATTTGGAACCCATTGTACTAGAAGCTGAATTACAAAATATATTGCAATAGCATATCACTTTCTACTGCTTATAATGTTATAGTAATGACCTTCAACAGTTCAGTTTCCCATTCTGTTTGTACATATGTGCCCATTATTTTGGCTCAATTCTTAATCAAAGCAGTTAGTTCTGGGGGGATACTGGGGGATGCCTGTTGCATTGGACGCTGTGGCTCAGCTGGTGGAACAGGTGGAACAGGTGAGAATGTTCAGGAATGTGGAATTATCATCCTAAAAGGAATGCTGCATGCATTTCTTTTAGGATGATAATTCCATATTCCTGAACATTCTCACCTGATAATCAGAGAACAATAGGTTGGCCAGACAGTATTGTGTGACTAGTGAAATGTGTAAATAGGATACTTTAGTGAAAAGTGTAAACACTTTGCCCCACCACCCATGTACTAAAGGTATTTCCATTTTATTATCCCCCGCCAACACGAAGTGGAAGGGGGATATAGGTTTGACCTCCGTCCGTCCGTCCGTCCGTGTGTGCGTCCGTCCGTCCGTCCGAGATAAAGGGGACAGCTTTACTCAGAAACTACTACAGATACAGCAACCAAATTTGGTGTGTAGCTTCAGACCATAAAGGCCTTGATTGAGTTCGAAAATGAGAAGCGCACGATTGGCGGGGGATGTTGTAGACCATGTCGACTTGTTTTTTTTATTTCAGAATGTCTTCAGCAAGGAGAAAGCCTTACTACACTGTGCAGGATGTCATTGATGCTGTCCAGAATGGAGAGAGTGATGTGGACATAGTCTTTGATGAAACCGATGAAGACTCAGATGATGAAGCCCATGTAGAAGTGGACAAAGAAAACTATCCACCCATTGACTGCCCAGCTGATGTGGACACTGAGCCCCAACCGGCCAAACATGCCAAGACCCGTGATAGATATCGCTGGCAGAAAAAACATTACATCAGCCCTAATACAGATTTTTCTGGTCCACCTCTCACCGAAGAAGTGCCTTCCCTCCACACACCACTCGAATACTTCAGACAATTTGTGTCTGAAGACATGATTGAGTCACTCACAAGGAACACAAATCAGTACAGCTTTCAAGCAACCGGAAGATCCGTAAACACCAACAAAAAGGAAATGGAAAAAATGATGGGCATGTACCTGAAGATGGGCCTAGTACAAATGGCTGGAATGCGAATGTACTGGGAGACAGACACACGGCACGCCCCTGTTGCTGATGTGATGCCACGCAACAGATTCCAGTCTCTGTTGACATTCTTGCATTTAGTCAACAACTTGACAGTGTCAGACACAGACAAAAGGAACAAACTCTGGAAAATCAGACCATGGCTTAATTCATTCAGAGAGATGTGCCTGCAGGTGGTACCAGAAGAGCACAACTCTGTGGATGAAATGATGATTCGAGGCAAGCCACACCCATGGGGCTTCAAAGTATGGGTGAGAGCTGGAACGTCTGGCATGATGTGTGACTTTGATGTGTACCAAGGAAGCAACAACGGAATACGAGCAGAGTCTGAATTTGGTTTGTCAGGTGATGTCGTGATGAAACATGCCTCAACACTGCCAGAAGGTCAGAACTACAAAATCTATGCAGACAACTACTTCACCTCTGTTCCACTGATAGAGAAGCTCCTTGATCGTGGAATCCATTATGTGGGAACAGCCAGGCAGGTGCGCCTACCCAACTGTAACCTAGAAGACGACAAGAGCTTGAAAAAGAAGGGGAGAGGAACCTTTGACCACAGAGTGGAGGTGAAACACAACATCTGTGCTGTCAAATGGTATGACAACAGAGCGGTCACACTTGTGTCATCCTTTGCTGGAACAGAACCAGTGCAGAAGATTCAACGCTGGGACAAAGCCAACAAGACCTACGTTGAAGTTGAAAGGCCGTACATTGTGGGTACCTACAACACATACATGGGAGGTGTGGATTTTTTGGACTCGTTTACAGCCAAATATAAGTTCCCCCTGAAATCCCGCCGCTGGTACATGTACATCTTCTGGCACACCATCACCCTCGCTGTGGTCAACGCCTGGCTCCTCTACAAGCGGGACTGCCAAGCTCTCAAGATCTCCAAGAAAGAGACACTGAACCTGAGACATTTCCAGGCAGAGCTAGCATCCTCTCTCATTCTGGTGGACACAGTCAAAACTCCAAAGAGGGGACGACCATCTTCAGGCAGCCCAGAAAGACGGATGGTGACAACAGGCAGCCCTTCGAATGGACAGAAGAGACCATCCTCGGGTGATGGGAGTCCAAACAGCGTCCCACAGAAGAGGCCATGTGCACACCCGCCACTGGATGCACGCAAGGACCTCATTGGACATTTCCCAATGAAGACAAAGAGAGGGCGCTGCAGACATTGCTCTAAAGGGTATACCAACACACAATGCCGCAAGTGTGATGTTCGTCTGTGCTTTTCAGAGGACAGGGACTGTTTCTGGAACTATCACTGTAATTGATTACTGCACTACTCCCCAACCTACTACTCCTTATACCCCTTGTACATATTTCTATAGTGTACATATTTGCCAACATGCATGCGCGTGTTCCTGTTTTTATTTATTTGTTTTTAAATAAAATATTTCATTCATAAAAATATGACTAATGTTATTATTATTATTATTCATATTATATACTGTTCTGTGGCTAAGTAATAAGCAATCAAACATGCAAATGAACCCTTAGTGTTTTTTACTGAGGTACAAACATTTGTACCTTTCTGTTCAGACAATGAGTACAGATAGCCAACAGGAAATTCTGCTACCCATTTCACCCAGCGTTGTAATATTACAACGTTCCCATAAAACCTTACAAAAACAAAATTTTTTTACAAACACTTCATTTTCATCATCAAAGGCCTCCGACAACACCATCTAAGAGGTTGAATTTTTTTTTTTAATGTTTTACTATGTCTGGGTCTTACAGGGCTAGATAGGCTTTTTACTCCAATTTGCATTGATCACCCTTGAATGGTTAATATGATTTTATCGATAGACAACAAATGCAACAGAGAAATAAAACTTCATATGTATAGAGAAGCAACGCATTCTTTAATTCATCGAACATTAAACACCTGCAAACCATTTCTTTATTTTAAAGTTCCACTAAATACGTCCTCAATTGCTAACAAGTTTGGATAAACAACAACATAATTCTGGAGGGAATATTAATTTTGGTAATTTACTTAATTCATGTCAAGACTAAGATATGGTACAGTTGTAAAAACAATTTGAAAAAAACTTATTAACACTACTTCATTGTAATTCATTGTTTTTCATAAACAAATACTATAAACTCGTTTCTCTCACAAACCCAAATAAAATGATAAAATTTAATGCTATGTAGCTTTTCCTTAATGTTATGGGTATAAAGAATTGATTTTCTATAACAAAAACTTTGGTATTAACAACCTTTAAGGTGCTCTTTCATGTCACCAGGTAGCTGAAAACTACTATATTGGAACAGCTTAGTGAAATAATTTGTAAATAACTTCATCGCCAGAAATTTGAGACATTACATTTTGTGCAACTTGCACTAAGGCCATCACTTTACGAAACTGCTGATTTTCATTTGTGTGACAGGCTCTTATTTTAGGAGTGATTGAGTGGTCAAAACTCATTTGTTTACGGTCAAGTAAAAGCTTCTGGCTAAAAGTATTGCAGAAACACAAACTTTTGAAAACATAAGTATGAAACAAGCTTCCAGACCATGGGTTTTCGGGCAAAATTGAACCATGAAATGCCGAAATATCGTAATTCAAACTCGCATTTTCAGCTGGCATTTTAGCGTGGAGTGCTGCTGCCGTGGAGTGCTGCCGTGCCATTTTTCTCAATTTTCAAATGAAAAAAATACACATCATATTCAATCGGACTAAGCTGAAAATCTATTTTTTGGCCGCTAAAACGCTTACAGCAAACTGTTAAAAAAATACACATGAAATTCAATGTATTTTCCTTAATTTTGGTATAATATCTTTCTTGATACAACATTTAACCATGGACCGGTAGCACATTTTTGCCTCAGCAAATTTTTTAAGAGATATTTCTGAAAATTTTTCATTCTCCATACATTTTTCTGTTGGTTGTTGCGTTCGCTCCCATGGTCAATTTACCGCAGGACTTATTGATCCGGGGCTCAAATCCCTGATTTCTGGCCATGATACTGAGAAATGCTCACTTCTCTACATGCAACCCCTTGGCCTCTAGCATTACCCTTCCTCCTTCAGGTAGAAATGTAAGGGTGCCTGCAGGGACCGCTGTCGCGGAAAAGGAGAACCTCTGGTCCTACTCAGTGAGGCATTTGGTTAGAAAATGCAGGTAAAGATTACCAGTATATTTGACTATCTTTCCTTACTTATCAGTGCGTTCCTGCACTTCTACACTTTTGACGACAACCTTGTCCGCCTGATGAAAAGCCACCCTGCATTGCTCACATCGTTGGACACTTTTAGGGCACAGCATTGTTTCCAATCCCTGAGTAAAGAGAAGCACGAGAAGTCCAGAGTCGTAATCGCTTTCCATGTTACTTGTGATGAGGTGCACCTTTACGCAGGTGAAACGGAAACTTCAATGCACAAGGATTTTAATTCTGTGTGAGAATCTCATTAAGCGTTCAATGAATAATTGCTGACTACGGTGAATTAACCAAAAAAATGTGTGAGACCTACGCCGAATGCGTGAGACTTGGCATCTCTAGCTTCAACTTTTTTTTAACTGTTAGATAGCACTTTATAATGAATGATGTCAACGCTTTTGGCTGAGGGAATGAAGTTGAGAGAGTGGAAAGAATTAAGCATGGCCACTTAGTTAGTTAAGCATATTTATCCAGTATTGATGTACTGCTGAAAGAAATCCTTAACCGTAAAATAAAAATTCTGATTTATGAACAGAAAGTAGATTAATTGAAGAGAATTGAGAAACTGTTGAAGTATTTTTATAAGTCTTGTCAACTGAATTTGGTTGAATGGTGATGGAATGAGAAGTCTCATATATATATATATATATCATCATGTGTTTTTTTTAAGATTATTTTTTGGGGAATTTTTCCTTTTTTTTTGACAGTTGCAGAGTGTAGACAGACAAGAAAGTTGGGGAGAAGAATGGGGGTAGACATGCAGCAAATGACCTGAGCTGAAATTGAACCCAGGTCGCCGCGGGAAGGACACAGCCTTTATGGTACGCGCACTTAGACCGATGAGCCGCCGATTTGTGATCAGAAGTTGGATGACTGGCCAGTTTGTATTATGCCATTTTATTGTTCATTGAGAATAAAAATGCATTAAAATTCTTTAGGTATGTAATCTGCTTTCTCTTCTGTTGTTTGTATATATAGCAATAATGGAAAGTAAACATTATCAGGGGATGCTCATCATTTTCTGAAGCCAGAAAAGGTTGGGTCAGGAGCTTTTGTTCACCATGGAGAGATTGCCTGGTGGAATGGTTTGGAATAGCAATGCTAGTTTTGTTTTCCAAAAAAAAGTCAATATATCATTAAATGGTACAAAAATTTATCCATTCAGATGTTGAAGGCCGAACACTCCTGACCGTGATGCTGTCATCCCTTGACAACAGAAATTGGAAGACGCATGTGACCCAAGCTTTGAAGAAAACAAGAGGTCTTTCACTGACTTCAAGCATGTAAGTACAGCCTGCAATGCTGCACACCGGTTTTCTAACCATAAAGTGACCCAAGATATCTAACTACACAACCGCTGTCTCAGTCACCATGCATGATCTGAGACTGCTATTACCAAGTAATTACATTTACATTTTCATTCAGTTCAATTTACCATCACTAAATGCATTCCCAGGGGTTAAAGTGGGCCAGAACTGCCTTCGGCCACCTTAGTTTGAATTGAAATATTTATTTGACTAAAGCTGCTATCATACCAGACGCGAAATGAATTTTTTGCCGACAGATTACATTCAAAGTCAACACAAAGACGCGAATACACGACGCAGAACATTTTTTATATAGCAGGCAAGCAAACTATATTATGGTGGCAGCATCGCAGCGTCCTATTACTATCCAGGGATGCGTTTCGCTATCTGCATTAGTGCATAAAATTATTGGAGATCAAGCTTGATACATAAAGGCATAATTTAGCAATAGAAATCAGAACATTGAAGAAGTAGAATATGATTTATGTGTGCAGTGTAAGGGAAGTGTCTTAAAATCACAAAAAGGTAAATAGATTTCTGTTACTGGTTCATTTTGGTAATTATGTAATAGTTTTGATTTACTGTTTTAGGAAATGAAAAATACTGTAACACTAGAATATCTTCACTGTCATACCTCCATGATTCTACAAGTTTTCAGCCAAATCCATCACTGCTTTTCTCTTGTTATGCCTACTTCCTGATTATATGAATACGAAAATTCAATATCATAGTCCCAATGGGCCAAAAATAAATCAAATAGTTATTTTCATTTTGCAATGACTTGTGTCATTTTCCCCCGCTGCGCCGCGACAGCGAATTTTAGGGTTCCCCCACCTGTCAAATCCCACTTTAGCCAGTGTGCATAGCCAGAAAATAATTCAAAGCTTGCCAATGAGCGAGAGCAAGCGCAGATCAGCAGAAGAGGCCTCCAGAGCTTTTAATGAGTTGAAAACACCAAGGAAAACTTGTGACAGGAGCACAGACTGGAACAGTGGTCAGAAAGTCCAGTTCAGGCGATTGGCAAACAACGTCAGAACGGTGATTCTACACCGTGTTCATCAACAGTTCAGGGTCAAATGTTGGGTGGTCAAAATGTTTTGCAACACCTGCAGAACAAGGCATCCTCTGGTGCCTGTGTGGGAGGGGGGGTCCATCTCTGCTCTGGAGGTATCTAGAGAACAGAGAACATGGAGAGCCTGTACCTATTAAATTGCAGTAGTTGCATCAGTTATACTACTTCTACCTAGAAAACTGAAGATGGAGAGCACTAGGACTCAAAATAAAGAGCTGACTAGGAAACTTCTGTCAGGCAGAACAATCTAGCAACAATTCACACCAACTTAGCGACCTATATAAACATGACATTCATCAATGGGATACGAAATGTGGAAGGAAACGAGGATAGCAGGGTGTAGATCGAGTAGTTATCTCAGCTAGAGTGATTGGTCCAATTTATGCAAATCAACTGATGAGTCAGCCGAATGTGTGTAAGTACTAAGGAGGAAACAGTGTCTTTGGACATACTTTGGGAACAATTTTTGGAGCATACTCAGCATTCACCAAAATGGACCCAATATTTTTGGAGGTAATTAAACACATTTTCATTTTATTTTTGGTAATAACACCAAGCCCTGGCACTAACTCGGTGGTGTACTGTGATTCACAAGGTAATCTAGACAAAGCAGTGCATTTCCTTCTGCCTCCATAACCTGCCTATTGAGACATAGAGTAAGTTGAACTACAATGTCTCTTGATAATTTTCCCTCTTTTTCTACAGCTTTGCCGAAGGAACACAAAGGGCTTTGGAAACGCTCCAGGTGTCAGAATACCAGACCATACCCAACCACTCCATCCACTGCAAAGTGGTCAAGTCATCAGCCACAATTTCATGGATGGTCAAAGAAAGTCCAAGGACAGTTACATCCAAGATCAGACCATCTTTAGAAATTAGCTACTCCATCCAATGAGAAATGCTGCAAAATGTGGCAGAAATCTTCAGAAGCAGGTTACACCCTGTGTTTAGATTTATTTGTCTAATGTTCAATATTGTGGTTCTTTACTATGTTGATCTCCCTTCCCTTTATTCCTTGGTCTTAAAGACCACAGCCGGTGCTCTCAAGTATTTGTTTTTAGCAAATGGGCACTTAAGCAAACCCACTCTCCTTGATGTGTGAAGTTTTTAATGTTCTGGACATTCTTTCCACAGACAGTTGAGTGTGATCTTAAGGCTCTTCATTTGTCTGCCTGAGCATTATTTTAACCACATGATACTATATGGCCATCTTGACCCAAATGTTACATAAACTTCCACTTGTACTGTATATAACTAACTGTGTAAGGTTTTAAGGCTTCTGACCTGGAAACTGAATGGAGATTGCTTTCGTGGATAATGCTGTAGTGTTTTTATAAAAAAATAAAATACACTGATCATTTCAATGATTACGGTTAACTCAAGTGTGTTTAGAAATTTTGCAAGTTCACTATAATCCTGCTTGAATGGAAAGCAGCTGTTGCCTGTGATGAAGGAATAAAGGTCAGAATATGCAAAACACTGTGTTACTTGGTCAGTAGTAATGTATACGAGTTGTAATAGGGGAGGAAAAATTCAGAGACACTAGTATTGTATTTCAAAACACAAAACTTAAATTTAGGTTATCTTAACCCAGTCTTTCGTGTATCGTCATCATATGTCCAGCGTTGTGTCTTGTAGCCATGCCCTCGTCTCAGGTCCCACTCGGAAGAGGCCCTCCTCTGAAGGTGTTCTATGGAGGGGACAGTCTGTGATGATGTGGTTGGCAGTCTGCTCAGGCTCCCCGCACTCACATGCTGCATTGTCTGTTAGGCCCCACTTCTTCATGGATGCTTTGAAGCCAGTGTAGAGTAATAACTTCCCATAAGTTGGGTTGTACAATCAACCAATGCAGTTGGCTTGATTGTACAACCCATTACGCAAGGTCAAAGTAACCAAGTATTGGGTTGCCCATATTTGACCCAGTGCTGGGTAGCAGAAACAACCCAATTTGGGTTATATTCAACCCAACATTTTTAGAGTACGGGAATGCGGTGAAAATCCGTCTTCCGTCCTTTCGATATGCGCAAACTTTTCAAACAACGGCGACGGATGGAAAGCGCACAACTGTAAGTTGTAATTACCGATACATTACTGATGTTTGAATGTAGTTTCAAATGTGTCCATTCATAGTTTAAACTTATAAACAAACTAGAAAAGCACTCGGAGAGCGCAGACCTCCGCCAAGCAAAACATTTCCTATTCGGACTATCAGAGAGAAGCTGCTCTCGGTGGGAAGCCTGAGCGCTAACACCGCGGTCATCTTTGAGACTTCCCACTTAGAGCGGTATGAGACCTTACATTGAAGTGGGCTCTGTATGTCGCCCGTCGCCCGCATATCTACCTCCGCCAAGGAGGTTATGTTTTTGGCTGGGTTTGTTTGTTTGTTTGTTTGTTGGTCTGTTGGTTTCCAAAATAACTCAAAAAGTTATGGACAGATTTTGATTAAATTTTCAGGGATTGTGCAGACTGGAATAAGGAAGAAATGATTAGATTTTGGAAGTGATCCGGATCTCTGTCTGGATCCAGGAATTTTTTAAAGGATTCTTTAACATTGGGAGATAGGGCCATTTTCGACATTTATGTATATCACTCCACAAAAATGGTCAGGGCACTTCAAAAAAAAAAAATACAGGACAAGTTTCGGACATGTTCTACAAGATATCAAAGACTGATCCTGAAAATGGAATAATTCCGGATACTATGATCCAGAATACGAAAGTAGGGGACCTTCGGAAATTTCATTATAGGAAGAGAACAAATGAATCTACAAACATGCGACAAACACCATTATATAGCCAAGATATTGCAGAATTAGGAAGGTGTCACCGGATTTACTGTATCTTCAAAAGCCAGGGAACTAGATCCAGAAGAAAACCACCATTACGGAAAATTAGATTTTCTTGTATAACTACTGAAATAATATTTATATCATTATGAATTCAGTTGTTAATGGTATGTTTTCTTGGTCAGGGAATGTGAAAAAATCGATGAAATAAATGTAGGACTAATATTTATGTGTAAATCACAACAAGAGGGGAAATGTTGCATCATAGGAAAAAAAAAAGAAATGAAGCTAGAAACGTGCAACAGACATCTTTAAACAGCCAAGACGCAGTGGAACTAATATTGATTAAGCATTATGAATCAAATTGCCATGTTTTCATGGTCAAGGAATCTAAAAATGAAGATAAAATAAATGTAAGACTAATATCTATGGTTGAAGTCGCAATATGGAGAGAAATGTTGTGCTTGGCGGAGGTCTGCGCTCTCCGAGTGCTTTTCTAGTTTGTTTTTAAGTTTTAACTACGAAGGGACACACTTGAAACTACTTTCAAACATCAGTAATGCATCAGTAATTACAACTTACAGTTGTGCGCTTTTCCATCCGCCGCCGTTGTTTGAAACGTTTGTGCATATCGAAAGGATGGAAGACGGATTTTCATTGCATAGCTGTACATTGCAAATGGCGACTTTCTTGTTCTAGAAAGAGACTCCTATTTCAAATGTCATTGGTGTAGACACTTGTCACTTAAACATGTCTGACCAATGGGGAAGCATCCGCCCACTGTCGCATATTTGTCTCAAAATGATTCAATTGGAAAAAAAATCGACTCTGAAACTTTTTTACTTCAAAGAAAAAAATTGAATGCAAAAATAAAATTGAGACCCAAAAAAAATTCAATTGAACACTTTTTTCTTTGATTGAAAACATTTTTTTGATGGAAGTGATATTTTTAGCTGCGACTAAGCAGCTCTATGAACACTTCTGTCTGTCCGTCCGTCCGTCCGCCTGTGACACCTTTTTCACCATGTTCCTGTCGTCGTATCATCATGAAATTTTCAGGAGTTATTGACCTTCACCAAAGTGATGTCCATGCACAAGGTCGAGGTCAAAGGTCAAGTTCATAGAGGTCACGACCTTGTTTGCGGGTTTTCGCGCTGTAACTCCAGTTACAACTCATGGATCGCTATAAAATTTCGGAAATAGCTTCTAGGCATAGAGGAGGTGTTCCCTGTAGTTTTTCAAGGTCATCCGTCAAATCCCAAGGTCACACAGGTAAAAAAAGTGCCAATTTTGCCCGATTTGATGGTTTTCACACCGTAACTCGAGTTTAACTTAAAAAAAAGTTTAAAAAGTTGCTTCAAACAAAAAAAAATCAAATAACTCACTTAAAATTAAAAAAAATTTCAATCAAAGAAAAACAGGGTTCAAATGCAATTTATTTGGGTCTCAGTTTTACTTTTGCATTCAAAAACTTTTTTTCTTTGATTGAGAATTTTTCTTTTAAATTGAAAATGTTTTTTGTTGAAATAACTTTTTTTTGATTGAATAATTAAGACACAAATGTACCTTCATAAAAAATCCCATCAAATGTCAAGGTGTTAACCTCCTAGCAAATGATCTTGACCTTCTTTGCTGACATATCAACAACTGGCTAAAAAGTTAAGCAAACCACATACCCTGCGATTTTGAAATAAAGATATACACTCAACAAAAATATAAACGCAACACTTTTGTTTTTGCTCCCATTTGTCATGAGATGGACTCAAAGATCTAAAATTCATTCCAGATACATAATATTACCATTTCTCTCAAACATTGTTCACAAATCTGTCTAAATGTGTGATAGTGAGCACTTTTGCTTTGCTGAGACAATCCATCCCACCTCACAGGTGTGCCACATCAAGATGCTCATCAGACACAATGATTCGTCGTCCTCATCGGGGTCTTAACCTGACTCCAGATCGTCGCTGTAACAGACTTGAGTGGGCAAATGCTCACATTCGATGGCGTCTGGCACGTTGGAGAGGTGTTCTCTTCACGGATGAATCTCGGTTTACATCGTTCAGGGCAGATGGCAGACAGCGTGTGTGGCGTCGTGTGGGTGAGCGCTTTGCTAATGTCAATGTTGTGGATCGAGTGGCCCATGGTGGTGGTGGGGTTATGGTATGGGCAGGCATCTGTAATGGACGAAGAACACAGGTGCATTTTATTGATGGCATTTTGAATGCACAGAGATACCGTGATGAGATCCTGAGGCCCATTGTTGTGCCATACATCCATGAACATCACCTCATGTTTCAGCAAGATAATGCACGGCCCCATGTTGCAAGGATCTGTACACAATTCTTGGAAGCTGAAAATGTCCCAGTTCTTGCATGGCCAGCATACTCACCGGACATGTCACCCATTGAGCATGTTTGGGATGTGCTTGACCGGCGTATACGACAGCGCATACCAGTTCCCATTAATATCCAGCAACTTCGCACAGCCATTAAAGAGGAGTGGACCAACATTCCACAGGCCACAATTGACAATCTGATAAACTCTATGCGAAGAAGATGTGTTGCACTGCATAAGGCAAATGGTGGTCACAACAGATACTGACTGGTTCTGAGTCCCCAGACCCCCAATAAAGCAAAAACTGCACATTTCAGGGTGGCCTTTTATTGTGGACAGTCTAAGGTACACATGTGCACTAATCATGGTGTCTGATGAGCATCTTGATGCGGCACACCTGTGAGGTGGGATGGATTGTCTCAGCAAAGCAAAAGTGCTCACTATCACACATTTAGACAGATTTGTGAACAATGTTTGAGAGAAATGGTAATATTGTGTATCTGGAATGAATTTTAGATCTTTGAGTCCATCTCATGACAAATGGGAGCAAAAACAAAAGTGTTGCGTTTATATTCTTGTTGAGTGTACATACTTTCTGAGCTTTACTTGGAACGTATTCAACATGGTCAAAAAATGGAAGATCACAAGGTAAAAAAATTGATAAATTTCATAAACTTATGCTGACGTGCTATTCCCCCTCTGAAACTTTCTTTGACCATATAAACATTGCTAGAAGCATGCGAAAGTCAGAGCTATTTGCATCCCCCATTTGTTCTCCTTCACATATCCTTTGCTGAATATAACAGAGGCGGGATATACTGTTGTGTTCCGTGGTCTGTGTGCCTGGCTAGTTAATTTTAGGTTATTATTTTGGTATGTCAGTTTTTAGTCCATGTCTTAGTGTTCACATATTACTCCTCTCCCGTGTTAGTCCAGTCCATTTTTTAACCCATGTACTGTCTTTGCTTTCTCCCCGGTTGCGTCTTTTTTTGTAGCAGTTTCTGTGTTAATTGATTGTGACACTATTTTGGGTGATTTAATGGATTCTGGGTTTCATCCTTCCTTCTGTTCTCGTTTGCTAGTTTCCTCTTGCTTTTCTATATTTACTAACATGACTAACAGTTTGTTGTTTTCTAAAATAACTAACCAATACTAACCTTGTACGTAATACTAATCTACTAACGAGCACCCGGGATTGTATAGCTGCACTTACTAATCGACTAATTACCTCTCAGCAGTTGCTCTGTTCTAGTCTCCGCCCCTTGCTTTACTGTTCACTGGCTTTGCTAAAGTTTCCTGCAGAATCTCTGCATTCTTATAATCTGTTCTGGCTCTTTTTCTGTACACTTAGGAGTCTTTTTATCCAGTTTATTTATCCCATCTTTGGGATTGTCTTGTGATCCTTGTCTGCGTGTTAATGTTTATCTGTTTTCATGTAATTGGTTTCCCTCATGTTCCACCCCTTGTTAATTAGATTAAGTTTCAACACCTACGTCTGTTTGTGCCCCTGCCCTATATCTGTGAGCCTTTTCTGCATGCGAGCAGATCTGACTTCGCTGTCACTGTCACTTGCACTCACCTTCTGCCCTGTGCACTTCTCCTCTGGTCCCCTCAGTTCTTCTCTATGTGTTTTCAGTTCAGCCACCTACCCTGGCCAGCCTGCCCTTCCTGCCGCCATCAAGCCCCTGGTGCCCCCTGTCTCCTCCAGTGTCTTCTGTGCCCTTTGTGCCAGTCTGCCTCCACCGTCTCCAGTTGCCCTCTGTGCCAGTCTGCCCTGCTGTCCCCAGAGCCCTACGTGCCTGTCTCCCTCGTCCGCTCCTGGCTGCTCCTGTCGCCCACTCCTGTTGCCCTGCCTGTCCTGAGCGCCAGCGTCCTGCCCCCTGAGCACCAGTGCCCTGCCTGTCCTGAGCACCAGCGTCCTGCCTCCTGAGCACCAGCGCCCTGCCTGTCCTGAGCACCAGCGTCCTGCCTCCTGAGCACCAGCGCCCTGCCTGTCCTGAGCACCAGTGTTCCTGCCTGTCCTGAGCACCAGTGTTCCTGCCTGCCCTGAGCCCCAGCGTTCCTGCCTGCCCTGAGCCCCAGCGTTCATGCCTGCCCTGAGCCCCAGCGTTCCTGCCTGCCCTGAGCCCCAGCGTTCCTGCCTGCCCTGAGCCCCAGCTTTCTTGCCTGCCCTGAGCCCTGTGTCCTGTCTGTCATCCTCCTGATGTTCTCCCTGACCCTTCTCCTGGCCAGCTGTGCTACCCGAGTTAGCCATCTGCCAGCTGTGCCAACTGTCTTGTCTTGTGAGTGTTCCCAAGCTTCCCGAGTCCCTGTTCCGAGTCTGTCCCTCGTTCCCGAGTCTGCCCCCCTGGTGTTCTGTTCCGGAGTCTGCCCCCTGGTGTTTTGGTCCGAGTCTGTCCCCTGGTATTCTTTAGAGTTTTTGGATTCCTGAGTTCTCCTGTTTCAGTGCGAGGCACGGTGTTTTTGTTGGCCGGAGTGCCCCCTTTTCCCCCCTGGTTTATTCTGTGTTTATTTTAATAAATAATCATTTTGGATCCCCGCATCTGGCGTCTCACTCCCCTTTTGTGTCTCCCTCCTGTTTAGAGTAAAGTGTTCCAAGGTATTCTGAGTATTTATGAGTTTTCGAGTTCCCCTGTGTTTTTTCCCTCTTGTACCCTTAACAGATACATTTGCCATAATTACTTACCACAGGCCTCAAACTACAGGAGATAAGGGGCACGGCAAAATTTGCTGCAGTCCATGCTAAAAATATAAGGGCACTATGTCAAATGTGCCTCCATATAAGGGGCACCACAGCAAAGTCTGCCACTACCTTGGGGGCACAGCAGCGAATCCACCATGGAGCTTTCGGTCATCACTTTACCTAATAAAGAGAAAAGCTCCATAGTCTCAGATGTTCCTCACATAAAGAGACCAATCAATGTGCGCTATGCAAATCAAAATCATTCTTGAAAGAAAGCATTTCCCGTATTTTTCCCCGCTTACTGTCTTGGAATTTGGCTCAATATTGCAATGGGACATTGTTCGGGCATTGCTAAAATGCAAGTACAAGCAAAGGAAATTCCAATCAAATGCCAGGTCGTTGAAAAAAGTTATCATACTTAGCCATTTTGTCCATCTTCTGCCACCTGCGAAATTCAGCTTTTCTCCTGTCATTCCAACACTCACACTGACAGCAGTGCTAGATACTGACTATAAACACCACTTCCCAAGCTTATTCAACACAAAACATGCAACCTATAAGAGAATTATAGAACCTCCATAACTTTGTCAATTTGCCACACTTTGCGGCTGCCTGTCTGCATCGAGATCGGAGTTAAAAATAGAGGAGATATATACATTATTCAAGAATAATTCTGCGCCCACGATCGCAAGAAAAGGGCGAAAAAGACAGTTGTAAAAACCAGAAGCGATTCATCTGCCGTAACAAAGGGAAGCCAAAACGGCTGTAAACTACCGTGCCCTTTCCCTGCGTTGCCGTAAGTGCCCCTCGGCCAAAAAACCCACCAAAAATAAATAAATCACACAGCATTTCCCATTTTTACCAGTGGCGGTTCGTCGGCTGTGACAAAGGGAAACCAAAATCTTACCCTTCGAAGCTTAATGTCTTAAACCTTTCTGCAGTATACGTAAGCTCCAAAAGTTTTAAGTCATTAAGTTTTGAGATCATGGGTTTGAATCCCTTTCAAGCCTGATTCTTTTTTTCAGGGTTTATTTTCACAACTGTGATGATCTTCCAACCACTAACATTGAGTGTGGGACACGGAACAAGGCTGAAGACCTTTACTGGATGCCCGTCATCTTTAGGCCCTCAGATGCCGTTGCATCACTCACCGGCTTGAATTTGTCATCGACATTACTAGATGGGCCCAGGAATACTTCAAGAAACCACTGTCTGTAAACAAAGTCCACCGTGCTATCCAGAAATGCCACCTAAAACTCTATCATGCAAAAAGGAAGCCATTGTTGAGCATGATCCAGAAGCGCCGCCATATTCTGTGGGCCAAGGCTCATTTAAAATGGACTGTAGCAAAGTGGCAAAGTGTCCTGTGGTCAGACAAGTCCATATTTTACATTCTTGTTGGAAATCATAGGCGTTGTGTCCTCCGGGCTAAAGAGGAGAAAGACCACCCCACCTGTTATCAGCGTTCAGTTCAAAAGCCAGCATCTCTGATGGTATGGGGAGGCATTATTGCATATGGTATGGACACTTGCATGTTTTAAAAACCACCATGAATGCTGAAAGGTATATAAAGGTTTTAGAGCAAAATATGCTCCCCTGCAGACGACATCTATTCTAGGAAAGGCCTTGTGTATTTCAGTAGGACAATACAAAACCACATACTGCAGCTATTACAACAGCATGGCTTCGTAGTAGAAGAGTCCGTGCGCTGAACTGGCCTGCCTGCAGCCAAGTCTTTCACAGATTGAGAACATTTGGTGCATAATTAGACAAAAAGTCAATCAAAGGAGACCCAAAACTCTCCAGCGGCTGGAAGCCTCTATTAAACAAGAGTTGGATCAAATTCCAACGGCAAAACTCAAGAAACTTGTCTTCTCAATGCCCAGATGCCTCCACTCTGCGTTAAAAAGAGGAGGAGATGCAACGCCATGGTAAACAGTCCCAACTTTTTTGAGACCTGTAGCAGCCAACAAATTTGAAATGAGCTTGCTACACTATCTCCGAACACTTGCTACATTATCTCCGTTCTATGGTGAATAAAATACTGGCTGGAGTCATTTGAAAGTCATTACATTTTGATTTTATTCACAATTTACACTTTGTCCCAACTACTTTGGAATTGGGGTTGTACAACTGAAATAACAATTGAGCAGCAATCACTTGTAAGTGTGTGGTTTGAATTAAGTTATAACTCTGTCTCTTGTCTGTCAAATGAAATTTGTCAGGATATAATCCAAAATATTCTTGTTTGATTAACTCACAGATCTAACATGGGTGGGTATATGTACAGTGTAATATATGTTCTTATGCTCAAATTTTTTGCTATTGTTTCTAAGTGCTTTGATTACGAAATATATATTTATATATATATATATATATATATAGACTCCATCCAAGTTTGTAGGCAAAAACACTCTGAACGTCCGGAAATATGTTGCATAATGGACGATTATGGCAAAATTGTTACAGGGAGCACAACACAAAAAAAACATGAGCATCAGGCCATTATTAAACTGAGAGCAGGGTTGTCCTCTGAAACTCTGACTCAAGGGGACTACTGTCCCGCGGTCCATGCTCTGCAGCCAGCAAGGTTCCGTCCCACTGACGATGACCCCATACCATCCATTATCATAACAGAGTCTTGAGGAGAGGATGGAGAGTTTGACCCACGTCTTGTGCCATCAACAAAAGTCACCATTGAAAGTCGCTTTCCCCCCATAGCATTTATCTCTCATTAAATATGTTCATCTACTGCTGATCCAGAATATAATCATGAGAAAGACCAGTATATGAAAAAAAATTGTTTACTCGGAGATGGAAAGTACAAATATTGAGGAAATAAGAGGAGTGTGAGAATATGGAATGGTCCCACCAAAGAATGGGCAGCTTAGCCTCTTCAAATTTCGGCCTCCCCGACCCTTCAGGCGTTTAACTTCAGCGCAAGCTCGTTTTGCCACAGGCTGATCGCCTCCATGCCACGCCGCAACGCTGCAGTAGTTCATGCAAATTGAGCCCCTACCATGTATTGAGTGCTGTACATATTCATACTTTCATAGTCCATTATTCCAGTCTTAAAAAATCCTTTTTCTTTTTTCTTAAGTAATGTACCATTTCAGAGATCCTGAATTTTGGGTTTTCACTGAGTGTTGGTTGTGATCATCGGAGTTGGAGGTGGACACTTGAAATTGTTAGTCTGCGTGTTGTGAATAAGTATAGTATGAGCTTTGCTTTAGAGTTGAGTTACTGGGATGAACTGGGTTTTGATGATGTTCTGGTTTGCTGAGATGCGGTATAACAACAGAATATAACATGCCTGGAGGCTGACTGGTCAAGGTGGTCAAGTTTCAAAATAACACAGACTCATTCGGCTAAAAAGTAGCCTGCACAGATTGACCCACGTTATGAAATGGGCCAATCAAAGTTTTTTATTTTTTTTTAAATGCTCGTCGTTGTAGTGCGTAAATTGCAGGCTCAGTGTTCATTCAGAGTGCTGTCGGTTTAAAATGACAAGGCTTATTTCGTCGGATTCCCTCTTTCATTTGACGTATCGTTCGTATACATGGCACAGATCCAGTGGAAATGCTTGCGATTGAGCTCTAATATTATGCTATGTTTTGCTAGATGCTTTTGTACTTGATTGGTGCTTGAATTGTGTTCGGTTTAGGAAACTGCCTTGAGTTTTATCAGAATTCATCCCTTGAGCATATGCCGAACGAAGATATTGCTTTTAGGAATCACGCTGCACTTATTATGCATATTAATTGCCCTTGGTCTGGGGGCCCGTGGTCATAATAGGTTGCTATTGTTTCGTAGCCTATATATCTTTTTCAACTTTGCGTATTTTCCCCAAAGTCACGCGTCCAATTCCCATCTACTGCGTTTGGCCTCCTCTGTGCCTAAACTGCATGACGTTAAATCCCTGAATGAGGGCCGCCGCTCGATTTGAAATTCTGGTCAAAGCCATCGACTCATTGGATCGGTATGTCATTTTTCTACAGTCTGGTTTGTTCCTCCATTTCTCTTCCGTTTTTACCGATGCAGCCCTTCTGTCGGGTTCGGTGATTATTTTCAAGGTCAGTGGTTTGCATGTAAATGGCCTCGGCCTTTGCCTAAGCTCTAATTCTCAGCACTGCGCGAAATTTAACCATTGCCGTAGCCTGTTGCATCTGTAGCATGTTTTGGCATTGCATAAGTATCGCAGTTCTGTGCAACAATGAAGCCCCAGTGAACGTCATCGTCAAGTCAGGGTGGCACAGTGGTCAGCATGGCTGCTTCTCAGAAAGACAGCCGTGAGTTCAAATGTAGCCTGAGGCCTTTCCATGTGGAGTTTGCATGTACTCCCTGTGTTTGCGTGGGTTTTTCTCTGGGTACTCCAGTCCCCTTTCTACATTCAGCTTCTAATTCTCTGCCTTATTTAGATTTTGCTAGGTTCTACATGAGTAAGGGTCTTGCTTTATCTGCTCTAAAACTGCATGATTTGCAGGAGGATGTCTTGTGTTTCTCTGCTTTTGCCACTAATACTTGTTTCCGTTAGTAGCTACTGTCTGCGCATCTATTGCAATTATTTGTAACTGTAATATATATGTCTGCCTGCTCGCATAATACAACTGCTGATCGGATCATCTGGACTTTTCCATGTCATGGGTGTCTTCCGTTTCTAGGCCCTCCCCTGAGATGACCTGGATCCAGATCCAGATCGGGATTTAGGAACCGTTTTCTGGAATTTTCTCCATACGCCTAATTGTCAGCCCATACTACTCAAAAATAAAGTAATAAATAAAAATTAGTTTACCGGTTAACTTGAAAGTTTTTTACTGAGTGTCACCACTGCTAATGCCTTAAGGGGCGGGGGTCTGCAGTCTTTGATTGTCTTGTTCATCATTGGTTGATGTTTGTCACTTTAAATTCCACAATATAAGGGGTCTAATAGCTGGGGTTCAGTGGGTGCAAGATGTTTTGGCCCATCTTGTCCAAGCCTAATTCTAATAGCCTCCAAGCAATACCTGGTTCATTCATTCAGAATAAGTACTGCTCTTCAGCGGCTATGCTAGGCATACGTACGGCCTCTAACAACTAGACCTCTGGTTGTCTTCAGCATGCACATCCTACGTTCCCACCAAAGCACCTGCAATCTTCAAAGCCCAAAGATCCTTGAAGCCTTTTCTGTACAGGGACACACAAATTCTTCGTCACACTTCAAACTTCCGCAAACTTCCAGGTTTTCAGGAGCCTTGGCCTAAAAGCCTGTTCATCACCGGTTGCAGTCCCCTCTCTGGGTTCAGCCTCCTCCGCAGCCTTATTTGGATACCGTTAGGTTCTGCGTGAGAAAAGGTTTCACGCTCTCTGCTCTAAAACTGCATGATTTGGCTCGAGAATGCTTTTTTGTGTTTCTATGTATGCCACTAAATCCTGTTTTCGTCAGTGCTGTGTGCGTAATTATTCGTCATCGTGCTGATGTTCTTCACTTCAAACTCCGCTACATAAGAGGTCTGGTAGCTGGTGTTCAGTCTGGTGCTAGATGTTCTGACCCATCTTTTCCAAGCCTATTTTCCAATCCTTCTATTAAACTGCTGCTCAAAGGTATTGTCAAGGTTTATCCCCTATTGGATAATAGACCCCCCATCACTCTCTCCATCTCGCATAGGTTGCTAGTAATCCTGAGCCATAGGCTGCTCTTCAACTTATATAGACTCTTGGATTGTTTTTTTTTTTTTTCTTTTAGCTTTACGGGTTTAAGGAGTGGCGAATCAACCACTTTGAGCTCATTTCATCCAGTGAAAGACGTCACTTACTTCTCTCACTTGACTTCACTTGACCTTCTCTCCGGACTTCTATAGTCTTCATCTGACACACTTCGAAGCTGGCAGTACTTGTTGTGCTGCTATCGCTCGCACAGGTTCTCAGTTTTTCCCTTTTAGATCCGAGTGCAAATATTTAAAGATTAGGCCTCTCTCTGAACTTGACTCTCCCCTCTTTCTCACCCCAGACAGTAAACCCATGTCTAAATCTGGAATGGGTGCCGCTACTTTGGCGACTACGCAAGGAATATCTAGAGTGCCTCTCCAAAAACTGGTCATCATCTGCATATGCATCCTACGTGCGCTCTGAAGCATCAGCAATCATAGAAGCCCAAAGATCCCCAAAGCCTTAACAATCCATGGTAAGCTTGCAAATAACTGGTGGTTGGTGGTTGGCATTTCGGCTTTTTTGTCATATGCTAATTGCATGTGGGGCTTGCAGCCCCATAGCCAATGCTGGCTATCGTGTTTTCGCAAGCAGGGCTTTGCAGCCCCTAAGCCATTGCTGGCAACAACATCCCAAAAAAAAAAAAAAAATGCAGCATATTAGCCAACACAGGCTAACATCGGAGGAAAAAAAATGCAGCATATTAGCCAACACAGGCTAACATCAGAGGGGAAAAAATGTAGTATATTAGCCAACACAGGCTAACATCAGAGGGAAAAAAATGCATCATATTAGCCAACACAGGCTAACATCGGAGGGAAAAAATTCCGCATATCAGCCAATACAGGCTAACATCGGAGAAAAAAACGTAGCTTATTAGCCAACACAGGCTAACATCAGAGGGAAAAAATGCAGCATTTTAGACAACACAGGCTAACATCGGAGGGAAAAAAATGCATCATATCAGCCAACACAGGCTAACATCGGAGGGGGAAAAAAATCAGCATATGAGCCAACACAGGCAACGTAAAAAGAATGCAGCATACTAGCCAGCACAGGCTAACATCGAAAAAAAAATGCAGAATATTAGCCAACATAGGCTAACATCAAAAAAATGCAGCATATTAGGCAACACAACTCTCAGCAGCCCGTGCTCCTCCATCTGTTATGTTGTTCCTGCTTGATGAGTATTCCTTCCTTCCTTTTGGGGATTCATCAGGCTGTGCTTCCGCCCCTCATTTTGGGGGATTTCCTGCTGCTGCTCCGAGCCCTGCTCCTGCTCTACGAGTGTCCCGAAGAGCATAAGCGCCATAAGACTTGTTTGATTCTAATAATGTTACTCCTTTATGCTCAAAGCATAATAAATATTTTTCTGATTTCACTTGAGTCTCACCTGATTGAACTTTTTTTTTCCAAATACTTGGTAGCGAAAATCATTACCGGAAGAGTTAAAGCCGGTCTACCACTACTTGGATATGAGGAGGGCCAGGACAGATTGAGTGGTGGCACAGATGACGGTGACGAAGATTGTTTGGCGACATTCGCCTCAATTGAAGACCGTCATATAGAGGTCATTTACAATTTTCGCTAACCACAACTTCCATTGTATCCAAAAATGTACATATCTTTTTTAAAGTAAATGCACATCTGCATTTCTAGGTCAGTGAGCAAGCTGGCCAGATAACAGTTTCCGCATCAGCAGCTGTGAGATGTGGGAAGTGTGAGAGAATCCTCCCTGAGCCCGATTATGTTACTGGTGACAACGCAGATGCAAGTGTGGGACGCAAGTGTGCCAGTTCCTGTGACGTGTGGCTCTGCTGGTGTTGTGCTCAATATGATGCTGACCAGGCTAAAGATGGTGTGGAGTGGTTTTGCTCCATGTGCCGAGAGAATTGTTAAAATGCAAGCCCTTTTGTGACCAATGTGCCCGAGTATGTCCAACCATGTGCTGCCTCGCATGGACATGGATGTTATGTACACTGTTATATGTAAAACACTGAGAACCATCCTGTGTTTGTCCTGAGAAGACTCAATATAGCTTTTTCTAATCTGTTGTCCAATTGGAAATGAAATGTTGAAACCAAATGCATAATATATACATATTTGCATTGTCACTGGCAGAGAATAAGTCAGTTCAAAAATATGGTTTTTGATTTTAATTCATTTTATGATCCCAACATTCATCTTGAGGTTTAAATGAATTGATATTTCAACAGACATGAAAGTGAAACCGTATACGTTGTTATTCTAGTACCTGGAATAAAAAATTGTCTCTCTCCCAGGCGGGGTTATTTCACTTCTATTTCAAGTTAATGAATCCCATGTTACTTGTCATTATTTAAAAATTTTACATGTGTCGAGGAAATAGAAAACCAATCCATACACTTTACAACCCTGGTTGCGAGAAAATAACAATAAAAACATATTAGATCTGACATATGATCTGTCCTTAACTTTAAAATCCAGGATTATAAGTTCAAGACCAAGCTCTTTTAGTTCATCAGTAAGATTGAATCTTCTGACATTACTGCTGAACCGGGTCCAAGAGAACCAAGAAGTTCTGGTGATGCAAGAGTCATTTTTTTGTCCGATGCTCTTCCCCCATATGCCTTGGTAACATAGTTAACACATTAATAAGGAGCAAATCCAACCATAAATAGACTAGAGCACTCGGCAACCGAACACATGTATTCCCCGAAGGACTCTACTTGGGCCAGATGGTCCCAGAGTACCCAAAATCAAAGATGGGCAGCGAGGGCCGCATCTGTCCCTGGTTTTCAACACCAATCTCTGGTCTTTAATTAGTTAATTAGCCAAACTATCCATGAAATCTGACATTTCTTTGAATTATCATGACTTACCACCAAAATTTTTCTTGTCTCCCTACATAAAACTTTTTTCTTTGATCAAACCTTTGCATAAATCAATATTTGTGTATGCAGCCAATTAACTCAATTAGGGTTATTGATAGAAATAAAAATAGGCGTGCAATGCACGGAATACCTCTCAGTCTGATGTCAAAGTTTTTGGAGACGCCCGCCCGCCCTACCGCACAAAGGATAGCAATACCCCGTCAGCCTTAAGGGCTGAGGGGTAAAATCCTGCATACACACCAGCCCTCCAGGACTGGAGTTTCCCATCCCTGATATAGACATAAGCGGTGCAGAAAATACCCCTGAAGCAGCAAAGCAAAATGCAACATTAACCCATCAGATATAGGACAGAGGCTTCTTTATTCCAACATTTAAAGGTGAGTAGTGGAGCTCATTTGATTGGTGAGGATTTGACTCGGCTGTGTTAAACCCACTCAGCCCTTCTCTCCTCCCTTTTTGCCACTTGCGCCGGCAGGAGGGACAGAGGCGGGACAGAGGAGGACAAGTGCCGGACACAAAATTGCGAAATACTGCGAAAAGCTATTATGAAGAAAAAGCATTCATCAGGAGTAATGTATAGTTCTCAGCTGCCTTCCCCTGAAGTTACTTACCTCCAACAAAATAGAACAAATTCGACTGTGTTTTTTGGTGTCCTGTTCTCATGTGAGATGTCTTTCCTTCACTGTTTAAGACATTTCTTTTCATGTATTAGAAAACTGTAGTATGATCTTGTGACCCCAGCAGCCTTGTCTTTGCAAGATGTGTTGGTACATCGCAGAAGCTTCATGTGTAATGTCTCTTGCGGCCCATTACAAATTAGTGAGTTTCCCTCTCCTATCGCAGATGCCATCTTTCTCAAATTTGCCGCTCAACCAGGAGCTGCTCCTGCCTCAAGTAATTATGTGTATTACTTTCAAGTTCAAGACAATGAAAGAGAGGATAATCGTTTCTAATTTGAATAACTATCAATCTTGAATACCAATAGCCTGATAGGCTGCCAAATTCAAGAAAATGCAAAGTTAATTGTTCATCATTACATTTGTTGATGAACCGTAACAGAGCACGAGCCTATCCTGACACTTTTTCATAACAACAGTGAAACAGACGAGTAAGCTCATATATACAAAAAACAGCTGGTTAGGTTATCAAAGTGTTCGCTATCATTGTAAAGTGCACACCCAGTGTCGTCTCAGCCGGTTAATCAGCACAGTTAACCGGAGCTCTGTTTGTTAACAGCATGTGATGAGCTATGAGCGGTCCTGCCGTGAGTGGAACATGCTATATCATGATTTTGACCTCAAATGTTTTGCTGTGTTTATCAAATCGATATTGGCTTGAAATCTCCATCAAAGTCAATATTTTTTCACATGTTGTTCCAATAGAATGTTTCCTCCCATACTTTGTCAGTTTGAAACTTCATATTGCGAGTAGCAATGTTTAATCACAGACGATAATTACCGGATGAGCTTGAAGATTTCCAGTATTCAGCAATGCAAAGTGATGAGCACAGCGGGAAACCACTCCTGCCACGAATGATTATGGGTAATATTGGAACGATGGATTCACTATCAATAATCTTACACAGTGATACATAAAGCAATACCTCAATAGTTGTCACTATCGTTGAGTGACTTACGGTATCATTTAGGAATACTAACTATAATGGATGTGAGGAGATCATCTGCTCCATGACCATGAATAAGCATGCAACTGACTAGTGAGGTGACATGTTCAAATCAAAATAAAGATCCATTGATAAAATGACTAGAGTTGGTGCCTAATAGACCATCATTCTTATTAGGTTTCAACTTATTCATGGCACAAATAATATGATTATTTGAAACATATGCAGAGTCAAATGTTTCATTTATGAGTCTATCTCTCAATTCTTGGAGCTAGAACTTGAGTACCAACACCAACTGCTGATAGCGCCAATTCGGTCCCGTTTCTTGGGGAATCGTGTTGTTCTTACATGATTTGTAGATGACTCGGGACATTCATGGCTGTTTCAGGATGTTTTTTCGGGTTAGGGCCAAGAGTTTTAGGGAGCCACAAATCACTAAGAATCATTACAAAGCTGTTACGGAACATAAGAAGTGATTACGAATGGATTACGATACAGCCACAAAATTGCAATTCAAGCACCCTTCCACAAAAGTTTTTGACAAAAAAAAATTTCTGGCCGATTCAACGAACTCCCGCAAACTGTTTGAATGTTTGGGAATCAAATAAGATTTATTTGAGAAAGAAGAAAATAAGAAATAAATATTAATTTATTTAAGAACTTCAAGAAATGTTTCAGATTCATCTACGAAGATGAAAAATTTCCGATTCCGGATACTCGTGGTCGTAGTGAAAGGGGGGCATAACTGTGTGCTAACTGTAACCCTTTTTCTACTTTGGTGCATGTCGAGTCACAGAAATACCAATCCCGCACGAGAGAGCTAATTCCTATATGAACTTCAGTAACCTTCCTTGACAAAGAAAACCATGGCCCTTCCTCAACAAAAAAAAACATGGCTTGTGCCTTGTGCTTGTGAACAGAACGAAAACTTAATTTCCATGTCATCATGTCATTACTCTTGAGGCTCTGTTGCACGCAAATAATGACCTTCATATTCATTAAATTGGGCTGGAGCTTGAGGACTCTGCAGGATAAATGCACAGATTTCAGCCTCCGCAATGAATTAATCAGGTGGATGCTCAGAACAAGGTAAGGAGCTATGCTTACTCTGTGACTATTTATGGTGGGGCAGGAGTCTGATGTTTCACCACAAAGTCTTCTGTTGAGTCAGATTTTGACTCTGAAGAAGAATTTTGGTTGAAACCTCAGTCACGTCAATAAATCGCCAATTACAACTGTGTGCTCTTTCCTTTGATATTTTATCATTCAACCCCTTTTCCGAGAGGCACTGGTTTATGGCTATAGTTTGTCAGCTGAGGTGAAGATTTCTCTTTGGTTTTATTCATTATGTGAGGTCATGAATTGTCTCAATTATATTTATTTTTTCAAGTGAATAAAAGATTAGAGAATGTTTGTATATCATTGAAAATTTTCTTTCCTCCAACCAGCTATTAGTTGTATTTGTTATTGTTTTTTTTCTTAATTGGCAACATGGATTTACCATGTAATGCTGTTGATGCTAATGAATGAAAAACTTATTCTGAAGGCCAGTCTCTCATATCATCTTTCTTTACAAAAGTCTCCTCAACGAAAAGCAAAAACAATGACAAATACAGTGCAAAATTAATTATTATCAATTATTGAGAAGTTTAGACACACATTTACCCATTTATGTTAACGTGCAAATATTTAGTTTAGTTTTTGATTTTGTAAAAATATCTGGATCTGAATCGTGCATTTGTTCTCTCCCCACAAATAGACCTGAGGGGCAGATGGAGGTGCGTCTTGCACTGAAAGCAGCCGGTTTCATTGCCCTGAGTGTGGTGGGAATCCCAGGTAATCTAGCAGCCCTCCTGCTCTTCTGCCGCTTGTTTACTCAACTGCGGCACATGGGACACAATGAGATCATCCTCAGCCAGCTGATCTTCGCCAACCTGGTGGTGACACTGTGCCGATGTATTCCTCAGGTTATGACTGCACTAGGGATGGGCCTCCTCTTCGATGACCATGCCTGTAAAGCAATCCTTTATGTTTACCGCGTAGGACGTGCAATGTCTATCACCCTCACTTCCTTGTTGAGTGCCTACCAATGTGTGGTCATTGCCCCACCAACACGTGGCTGGAACTGGCTGAAACGCTGGTTGCCAGGTCACCTCCCTCATGCCATCATCTTTCTCTATGGGCTCAATATGACGATCTATGTCTTCAGTGCCCTTCTCCATGCTAAGGCTTTTCCTGCCAATGGTACGATCCCTGAGTACACTCTAAACCTGAAGTTCTGCATTGTGGTGTTCCCAAATGCCACTTATTACTTAGTCAGAGGTTTGGTAAACGTCATGCGTGACTTTATCTTTGTTGCACTGATGGCAGCAGCAGCTGTGTACATGATAGTGGTTCTGCACCGGCACCGTCAGCAGGTTCAGGGTCTACAGGGAGCTGGAAAGAAGACTGAGGAGGCATCGCGTGCCGTCCTGCTGCTCGTGAGCATATATGTGCTGCTGTTCAGCTTGGACAATGTACTGTGGTTCTACACACTCTCTGTATCCCGTGCGCACCCAGCTGTTTCTGATGCTCGCGTCTTCTTTGCCACCTGCTATGCCACCATTAGCCCTTTCCTCATAATTGTCACCAATAAGAAGCTATCCAAGTACTTCAACTGTGGCTCAAAATGCAAGTCAGCACAAAACGTCCAAAGCAGTTCAGAATCCAAAGTCTCTGGAGAGGCAGCAATACAATGAGGATGTTGAATAGTGGGACTGTATCTTCTATACAGCTTTTTTTTGTGATATACTACTATTTACAGTCCCACAATTTAATTGCAATAATAATACTTTAATCAATAAATAACTGAAGAATGTGGTGATTTTCTCAATGATTTTTCTTCATGACATCATTTGCAGTCTTACTCTGCAAAACATTTTGTAAATATTAAAGTTGGGAAGTAGTCACTCTTTATTCATAAAACAATACGAAGCCAACAAGTCCATTCCATGTGTGAGCTACTGCAGTACCTTGCTAGCTACATGCTCAGACAACAGACTGATTTCAGCTCTCCAGCTCCACGGAAACAGTCACAAGTTCATTATAGTTACGGTAGGATTGCAATCGCACATAAAGTTGTGCTGTGTCATAAATCTCAGTTTCATCTGGAGTCCGTTACCAAATCATCAGCTGGTAAAAGGATGTTAGTGTTCGCAAAAATGGCTTCCCCATGAAAGTAAGCTAAACGAAGCCAGCTGGTTCAGTTTTGCTTGGCCTGTTGCATTGGCTATGTGAAGGCCGCGGTGCCTGTAATGAGAAAAACAAGCAGGTAATCAAACATGATTGTGCCATAGGTAGTGATAGAAATACAGTTATTACTAAAAATGTCTCCATCATGCTGTGGACATATTCTGATGTTCTCAGATCTTTATTCTCATTTTAAGGGGCATTCTCATTGCAAAAAAATCGCAAAGTTAAAAATTGTAAAATTTCACCCTGCTGTCCTCATTGGCACAAAAAATCGTGAAGTTAGCTCTGTTGGAAAAAACTGTGAAAATTCAGGAAGTATTGCGCATGTGCTGCTTATGTCATTCAGCCATGAATTCAAGCAGTCAACCTAGATTAGTAACACGTGAGTGACTTCGCAAAGTTTCAGATGTGTGCGTTCTCATTACAAAACTCTAGCTTCAAATTTTTCTTGTGAAGTTTCGGACGGCTTTTGGCACGTTGTTAAGTAACTTTCACCATAACTTTCCGAATTTTACCACTCTGGCTGGAGGGATACTGTCGTCACCTGCGTGTCCGTCCGTCGTCCATCGTCTGTCGTCTGTCCATGATTTTGTCCGGGCCAGTACTCGGCAACTAATGATCACAGTTTCACCAAATATGGTACGGTAACTCACTATGACCCAAAGATGTGTAACGTCAGGTTTTTCGCTGGATTTGACCTTTGACCTTTGCGTTGTGACCTTGACCCTGGAAATCTTGTCCAGGTCAGTACTCGGCAATTAATTATCACAGCTTCACCAAATTTGGAATGGTAACTCACTGTGACACATGGATGTGCAAGGTCATGTTTTTGCTGGATTTCACCTTTGACCTTAGCGCTGTGACCTTGAGGCTGGAAATCTTGTCCGGGCCGAGGGGTTCTCAGCAACCCGTTATGTTTCTAATTTTGCTAAATTTCACTTGCAATGAGAATGCCCCTTAAATCGAAAATCTGACAGTCATTAGGACAGTTCTCAAGCATTTATGAACACGAAACACTTCATGGCCTCGCTGCCCATTTGAGTCGTCATCATTGCGACAAATTCTTAAACCCCCTTAAATGCCATTTTACGGTTCACTGGCCAATTTAATAAGGCAACAGCGGCATGTCCGTTCAATAGAAGTTCTAATCAGCTAAATGAGTACAAGAGCTTACGAACTGCGTGATGTCACTAACTGACAAAGTGACCTTCAGAGCCCAGTTCTATGAGATTTTGTCAGCACTCTCTGTGCTCAATATTCATTTATGAGGAAACCATGAACCATGTCACAATGAGACTCACACTGGGAGGAAAAGTTTCTCTGCATTTTGACATGTAAATTATCTGGGATTTAGAAGAGGTTGACAGAGAATTTTTTGGAAGAATTTTTAGGTCTGGCTTTTGCAGTGTAACTGGCATCTCCCTTCCTGGCTGCAAGCATTCCATTCCATGGAAGCCCAGTATAATCTCATAAACTCTTGATGTTTTAATTTTTATTTCAACATGGTAATGAAAAGAACTTGCTTCAGACAGTGGCTGTTATTCTGCATTTACGTGCATTCAATGAAAGTAAAAAAAAAAAAAACAAGATAAAATACAAAAACAACAAAAAGCAAAATATGCCATTAGACTGATGTGAATGTAATCATAACAGAAAACATCATTGTGAATGTTAAATTGCTTCTACCGTTGAGTTAATTGAGATCTGACAGCATTGAGATTTTTCATTTTAATCTCATCTGGTATTTTTTTGCATTTCTCACTACCTCTGGATGGAAAGCTTCTTTGTTTAAAATTAGCTGAAAACTTACATGACTCAAATTTCAAAATGGTACTACTAAAATATAAAACACTGTTATGACTTTAAAGAATCACAACAAAGAAAGGCAGCAAGTACAACTAAAACAAATTTGTTCTTCACTGAAAAAAGTTCTACAAAAAAATAGTAGTAGTAGCTCTAATAGCACTCTAATGCCACTCATTAACTCTGTTGCCAAAACAAAAACTCAGCTTCTGCTCTGCTCTGCTGTGCTCAAAATGACAGCATTTATATAGACTAGTAACATTCTGGAAAGATCCACAGGATTCCTGGGAAATCCCGCCCCCTCCAGGCCGTAAGGTCCCAGAAGTTTCTAGAAAGCACTAGTTCATGACATAGAGGTGAGATATTACATCAGATTATGTTTTACACATACACCACCAGAGGGTGCTAAATGAACAAAATAAATATAGCTGACCAGCATGGCAGCAAAACAGCATGTAATAAATCTCCATTCACAAATGAAATATGATGCTGTACAAAAAATACTCATACATAACAACACAAACTGCCGTTACATAAAAACTATTTCATATATGATAAAATGGATTTAAACCATTAGATTTTAAAAGTCTAAAGTCTTGCAACCTGTTTGAGGCCTCACGTCTTTCTATGTTGAGGTATGGCGACTTAATGAGACTCCAAAGATGGCTGAATTCACTTTCAACGCCTCCCCAATCACTTTGAATGTGAATTTTTTTCAGTTTATCGCAACGTGTATCGCAAAAAACTGAGACTTCTTCACCAAAAGACATAACATAACCCGATTGAGCCGTGCGTTTTGAAATACATATTTTGCCTCGGTTTCATAAAAAGCTGCAGGAGGAGTAGTGAATCAACATCTGATATGGAGGAGGAATCAGTAAAAGAATTATAAACACCCAGAATAACAAAAGTGCCTCTGGGCTAGCATAGCTGGTGACAGGTGCCACTTCTTACGGGAGCCTGTGGCACTTATAAAGGGCACAAGTCGAGGAGCTGCAGTGAAATGCATCAAAAAACATCGCTGGTGAAGGCCTGACCCCATCAGAGACAACAGCCCAATTACCTTGATGGGCCTGACTGCAGCAACATTGGTGACCACCACTCTGGGCCCTCCACTGTGGGGCTGGAAACCATGTGACCTCCACTACGGGATAGGAAACCATGTAAACACCTAAGTCGAGCAGCTACCTCAACCCATTAAGCTCTTTGAGAAGAGCTAGCTAGTCTGAGAGAAAAGAAAACTTTGATGAACAAGAGCACTCAGAGAGCCATACCTCAGCCAAGACCCAGCATTCCCCCCAGCTGCTTAATCCCTTCCGGATCTAGCCCAAATTCTAATAGCTAGACCAATTCCCACCTACTGTGAAAATTTCGTGTAAATCCCTCCATTAGTTATTTCGTAATGTTGCTAACAAATAAACACAGATTCCAACGATTACATAACCTTCTTGGCAGAGGTAATTAGCTAATCTGACTAAATTGTATGCTTTATGCAAGTAGATTACAACAAAAAGTGTGATTTTCTCGTGGGATTTATAATTGTGGACTATATCTTGATCACGCCAGTTTTATCAGTATGCAAATTACTGGTGGATTACCACTGATTAGTTGAATGTTACGGTTTCAAAGCTGTCATTCATGACTAGTTGTACTGCTTTGTTTAGATCTTGCATATTTTTGGTAATAAACGGATAGTTGATGCAGATCCCACGGAACAACCAAATTTTGCGATGCAGTCACCACAGATCAGATGTTACCGATATGAGATCAGAAGACACCAGACGCGAGATGCAGGGAAACTGGGAGTTTATTAAAACAAAAAACACGGGCATGAGGGCCAACAAAAAACTTGGCCCAAAGGGTTGCAAAAATTCAACTAAGAAGAGCCTCACAGAGCTGATATCTTAAAATCCAAAACGACAAAAACAAAATCACTGGAACCCCCAGGCAGACAACCATGAACAGAAAAGAATAAACTGACTAAGAATATAAAAAACAAATGCGTGAGCTGATTGTCGAACAGTTTAAAAACAACATTCCTCAACGAGCTATTGCAAGAAAGTTAGGGATTTCATCATCTACGGTCCGTACTTTCGTCAAAAGGTTCAGAGAATCTGAAGAAATCACTGCACGTAAGCGACAAGGCCGAAAACCAACATTGAATGCCCGTGACCTTCGATCCCTCATGCAGTACTGCATTAAAAACCGACATCAGTGTGTTAAGGACATCACCATATGGGCTCAGTAACACTTCAGACAACCACTGTCAGTAACTACAGTTTGTCGCTACATCTGCAAGTGCAAGTTAAAACTCTACAATGCAAAGCAAAAGCCATTCATCAACAGCACCCAGAAATGCCGCTGGCTTCGCTGGGCCCAAGCTCATCTAAGATGGACTGGTGCAAAGTGGAAAAGTGTTCTGTGGTCTGACGAGTCCACATGGACTGTTATAGGCGCAATGTTCAAAAGCCAGCATCAGTGATGGTATGGGGGTGTATAAGTGCCCAAGGAATGGGCAACTTGCACATATGTGAAGGCATCATTAATGCTGAAAGGTACATACAGGTTTTGGAGCAACATATGTTGCCATCCAAGCAATGTCTTTTTCATGGACGCCCCTGCTTATTTCAGCAAGACAATGCCAAGCCACATTCTGCACGTGTTACAACAGCATGGCTCTGTAGTAAGAGTGCCGGTACTAGACTGGCCTGCCTGTAGTCCAGACCTGCCTCCCATTGAAAATGTGTGGCGCATTATGAAGTGTAAAATACGACAACGGAGACCTCGGACTGTTGAACAACTTAAGCTGTACATCAAGCAAGAATGGGAAAGAGTTCCACCTGAAAAGCTTCAAAAATTGGTCTTCTCAGTTCCCAAGCGTTTACTGAGTGTCGTTAAAAGGAAAGGCAATGTAACACAGTGGTAAAAAGGCCCCTGTTAATGATTATTTGCAAAAAAAAAAGTTTCTCTGTTTGAACATTAAACATCTTGTCTTTGCAGTGTATTCAATTGAATATAAGTTGAAAAGGATTTGCAAATCATTGTATTCTGTTTTTATCTACGATTTACATAATGTGCCAACTTCACTGGCTTTGGGTTTTGTATTAGTAATGTGCCTGTCTTAGAATCACACCTCCCGTGACTGTTTGTAAATGTTCGTAACTTAAAAACAGTTAATTGCCAATTAAGCTTAGACAGCCCTGAATACAGCACAGAAGGAAGCCAAATACCAAAAGCCAACCAGAGCTCTGAAATGTGCGAAAACGAAGACATGGGGCGGAACGCAGACAAGCGGTGGATTGGCTGCGCAGACCTGGCAAAACAAAAGACACGGAAAAGTAAAAACATGAACAATAAACTTGAACTATGAAATGTGACATCCTAATACAATGACTTTTTAAACCATGATATGAGAAATGACTATGAACTATGAATCCTGGCACAAGAAACTGTTAAAACCCAAAAAATACTGTCCTGGCCAAAGGCCCAGGACCCTGGAATAGAACAGTTACTGCTTGTACGCTGTATCTTATGATCATTACTGCTTTTGTGAGGTTTTGCATATGATTTATCTGCCAACGAAGGATCAACCAGTCAAACTTTGCCACTTTTATACAATGTCTTTGATGATGAAATACCAGCTGGAATTCACAGTCGATAATTCTCTGAATATAAAGTTGAACCTGATTTTGTAAACAGCCTTTGTGCCTTGTACTTGGCCAGTTATGGCAGGATGCAATGCTGGATTTATGATTTGTTCCTCAGACTTATTCTTTTTTTCAGTTTAAGATTTGGCCGTAAAGCCTTCCTGTTTCCGGTAGAGTGTATGCTGGCGTGTCTGTCTGCCGCTACTCACCCGTGTGTAACCTAGCCGGCATTGTGTTCTGCCTCAACTTCTGGATTGTATTTTTAGTTCAGTTACTTTCAGTGCATTCACATTGAAAGTATTACAATCCAGCTCCAATTAGTGGGAGTTTGGCTTTGTTTTTAAGAGTTGCCGACCATGTGGTATTGCAGGATTTCCACTGGTTCGCCATGGCTTTCAATTACTCATCCTCCAAACTGCTGCAGTTGGATTCATCGTTCATACTGCCCTGCAAGGTCTACAATCTTTGCATCGGTCTGGGGATTTCCTTATTTCAAACTGTGTGGGTCACTGCCTGCTGGTACTTGTCTCCATGGTCATATTCCGGCTATCTGGTCCGCCACTCAACGTGGCTTCCCGATTTCACTCATCCGGACCAGCGGAGTGAACTATGATCATCTTCGCCTGCTGCAATTCTGTTCTGCATATTCATCATCTCAAATCGTCGCAGCATCAACCACGGACTATCTCCCTATGAAGATTGCATTAGCTAATGCGCAGTCTCTGTCAGACAAATTGTTTATTTTAAATATTTTTTTTTTACTACTGAAGGATTGGACATTTTATTTGTTACCAAGACATGGATTAATGTCTGCGATTCTACTCCTCTCTGAACTCTCCCAATGACTGCAAATATTTTAACTCTCCCAGGTTTACTGGTCGTGGTGGTGGCTTGGCCACAGTTTTCCGTAAATGATTGAAATTTAGACTGTTGCCTGTTCTAGCGTTTCTGAGTTTTGAGGTGCAGCAACATAAGATTGATTCATATCTCCTTTGTACTTTGTGCTTTGGTGTATAGACCACATAAGTTTAATAAGGATTTTATTCAGGAAGTTTCTGAGTTTTTTATCCTTTGTTGTTCTTCGCTGTGATAAACTTTTAACCCCTTAAGCCCTGAGCCTCTTTTTTGAAAATGGCAAGCCTAAAATGAAATGAGTATATCTCTGCGATTGCTTGGTCCATTTGAATAATCTTGGAATCGTAATAAAGGTAAAACCATTTGGGATTTCAAAATTAGAGAGGAATGTCTAAGTGGCTTCTCCATTTTGGCAATTTAGGTACCTTGTGTTCCATTTCAGATTTCTCAGATACCAAACTGTAAAACTCATAAAATTTAACTAATATATCACTACAGGCATCCATTCCATCCAAATACAACATTTTAAAAATTTTAGAATAAAAAAAAATTATCATTATTTCTGCCAGTTTTGTTGCCTATTCAATTTCCCATTCAAAGATAATACATACAATGAAAATGAAGTTTGACTCCACTGGAGCATATTTATTAAAAAACAAAACAAATAAGTAAAATTAAAGCTGCAAGCAGCGTTGAACGGGCCCTCGCCCCCTTGCGCACGTTGGGGTTGGGCTGAGATCCTGACGGGTGCAGCTCTGCACTCACAACCATTGGACAGGCCAAGTGCAGGCCCCAACCTGAGAAAAAGTGTTGAGCGAATCGGACATAGCTGAAGGAGTTATGACAAGTTGATACTTCATCCACCAGGGGGCGTTCAGAGCGTAACCCAATGTGGGCAGGCACAGTCAGGGGCAGACCGGAAGCACAAATATGAATTTTTGAGCAAATTGGCCAATTTCAACGTAAAATGTGGCATTTCCTGTTTCCACAAGTGGCCGCCATGAGCTAGGTTGCTTAGCAGCACATCTAGGCGTTCAGGGTGGGGCTTTTACCATGTACAGAAATTTTGAATCCATTTGGATGAAGTATGAGGGAGAGAGAGCTGCTTGAATGTGTTTGGCGAGGCATCTGAAATGGGGACACCATGGCGGCCACGCCCATTTTGCGACAGATATGCAGAGCACATCTTTTGATCAGCATGGTCTCTTGATTATCTGAAATAAATTTCAGGTTGATTGGATGGAATCGCTAGGAGGAGTTCGTTAAAATACAATGTGTGGAAATCGGGCCAAAATGACACGTTAAAATCAAAATGGCTGACTTCCTGTTTGGAGTTGACCAATGGTGCCAGAGACTTTTTTGTTCATATTGGCAACGTACACGTGTAGCAATTTTCATCTTCCTATTCCAGAAAAACCCCTATGGGGAGGGGTTTTTCAAAATTCCAAGGGGGCACTATCGAGGCATTTTGCGGCCTTCATGGGCATTGCCCCAATCAGATGTTATAGCTCACCACCCTTGACTGACATATCAATTTCCATGATGATATGAATTCATTAAGAACATCAAATACCCAAACGTATTTTCATGGCGAGGGATCCATTGTCACCGAATTGCCACACGAACGCCATTATTCGAAGCATCACAGCATTCGTAAGGTAGTTTTTGCCACTTGTTCTACATGTTGTACAGGGGGAATAAAGTTGATGGGTTCAACCATGTATCATCAGTACAAGTGAAAGTAAAAACTGGTCACTTCCTGTTAGTAGCCACGCCCACTGACCTACAGACCTGCAGAGCACAACTTTTGATCAGCATAGTCACTCAATGTTTTTTAATAAATCTGGTTTTGAATGGATGAAATCTCTAGGAGGAGCGTGTTAAAATACAATATGTGGAAATCAGGCAAAAATGACACGTTAAAATCAAAATGGCCGACTTCCTGTTTGGAGTAGACAAATGATGCCGGAGACTTTTTTTTGCATCTTGGCCAAATACACGTGCACCAATTTTCATCTTTCTACTCCAAAAAAACCCCTATGGGGAGGGATTTTTGAAAATTTCAAGGGGGCGCTATCGAGGCAATTTGCTTCCCTCATCAGCAAAGCCCCAATCACATGTGAGAGCTTGCCACCCTTGACCTGTCTATCAATTTTTATGATGATACAAGTTTATTAAAGACATCAAAAACCCAAACGTATTTTCGTCTGTGGATCTGTGCTTCTACAGAGAAGTGACTCTGATGACATTGAGCATCGCGTGGCATACTTCTCCAGGAAGTTCAATCGCCACCAAAAGAACTATTCCACATTTGAGAAGGAGCTGTTGGCTGTTGGTTCTATCCTAACAACACTTTGAGGTTTATGTTTGTACAGGGCAAAAGCCAATGATTGTATATACGAACCACAATCCATTAATGTTTTTGAGGAAGATGAAAAACAAGAATCGGAGATTGTTGAATTGGAGTTTGATTTTACAGGAGTTTGATTTAGAAATTGAGCATGATAAAGGGTACTGACAATGTAATTGCTGATTGCTTATCCCTTGTTTATTAGCATCTTGTATTTTATGTATATGTATATATATATATACACAAGTGTCTACTTAACCATTTTTGTATTGAAAAGAAAAATTTTGCCTTTATGAGTCAAAATTTTTCCCTTTTGGAATGGAGGTGTAATGTGAAAAAAAAGAAGCCACTAGATGGTAGTATTGACTTTTTTTGTTAAGCCCAGGCTGGAGCTAGGTTTGGGCATGTCCGAGAGGGGAAAGTCCCAGAGAATTGAAAAAAAGTCTAAAAGGTGGGAGGGGGCTGCAGAAGAGTATGTAAGGAGAAAAATTGAGAGTGTAAAGTAGTAGGAGAAATTGCAAGGAGAAGGATACATTTGACCAGACCTGCCACTCTTTTCAAGACCTGTGAAGTTTTTTTTTGTGAGTCTTTACCTGTGTTTGAGCATTTCCCTGTCCTGGGACATCACCAAGCAACCCCATCTCAAGGGACTGTAAATATTTTTTCTCGTATATGTCAATCTTTGTCAGTAGCATAAATTGCAGGTTAGTTGTCAGTCTTTTTTTAATTAAATCAGTTCAAGTTTTAAAATGTGGTCTGTCATCCCTTGCTGTCTTAGATGTCATAACAAATTGGGGCCATAACAACAGTGATAATACATTTTTAGCTACAGCTGCTGCCTTCGCTCAGGCTAAGGTCTACAGCTCGTGCTGGGTCTGTGGTCTACTACCCATCTCCTCCGTCACCTATCCTTACTTGGCTATCCCGTTTACCCTATTGATTACGTAGCCACCTACAACAACCGCATGAGCCGCTTTTATAACAGTAACATTACCTTTCACGAGAGAAGGATAAATGAGAACCAACTAGAGCAAGTGAAAATTTGTTAAGCACATTTGTTAGGGATTGCTATGCTGGGTAAGTAACCCTGAGATCAGCCGCATTGCTTTAGGGCAGAGCGTGTGTCATTTTTACGCCACCACAGTACCAATAAGTGTGTCAATGATGTGGCATAACAGTGATGATACCTTAGTTCTGCTGACCCTGTCGCATCCCAGAACCCGCCACGTAATGTAGAGGATTGCTAATGACACCCCAGGAGCCTCGTCTTCTATCAATAATGAACTGTATTCTGCTCGACAAATGGTGTTACAGAATTGCATGGCTCTGGACATCATGTTAGCCGATAGAGGTGGCATTTGTGGAATTATCCAAGCCCTATGTTGCTCATACATACCAAATGTTAGAAGTAACGTGACTACCTATGTGAACGATATTTACAAGCAAGTAGCCACTCCAAAGGAGCCCGCAAGTCGGAACTTAAATGCCTGGTTCAAATCCTGAGGGGGAACTTCACTCGTTTATCTGGTACAGATGCTTACATCATTCTTTGCCCCAGTCCTTGGTATTTAAATTGTAGTGCGCGCTGTAATTTTCCTCACCCACCGAATCATTAAGGATCCAAACACCCTGTAGAGACTTCGAGGGCCGAGGATTAACTAGTTCTATCTGACATTTTACTCAAAAATGAGATATCTGTCCTACAATAGTCTCAGTACTAACTAGTTTCAAAATCAAGGAATCATATCCTAACTACAGATAAGTTATGAGATATGTACCTTTTATTGTTTTAAAATAGCAAATAGCTAAATATAAAAACTAATTTTTCTCAAAAAGTAAAAAATGCTAGATAAAACTAGTTAATCCTCGGTCCTCGACTTGCTCATTTCAACCACTGAACCTCTCAAACTGGATAGCCAAATCATAGTGAACTTTTGAGAATAAGCTTCCTGTAAGATGGCTCGTGACCAAATGAGACTATTATTCAGTCCAAACAGCCCCTTTTATTCACATCTGCTCTTCCATTCCTTGTTATGTTTCTTTTCTCTTTGTTTTTCTTATTTATTTATTTACTCATTATTTAAGTGTTTTTGTACCCAAAAAAAAAAGAGTTTAGAGTTTTACGGACAGTGTTAGTATTCCCACAACTTACAATATACAGTACATCTTACCCAGCATTCCAAACCCGCATGTTTATACCTCTCTGTAATTATGGTTTTATCTTAGATGTGAGTGATCAAATGATCAGAGGGGGAAACTGTAAGATTTTAGTGTTCACAGCACGTATAGTTATAGTTGGCGTCCTGTTGGCAGTGATCTAGAATCTTTACAACCAGCTATTCTGTCTCGCCCAACTACTTAATCAAGGCAGTTTCAGTCCACTGCTGTGTTGATGTAGTCAAGCAGGAACATCCTGATGGATTATGTGCTGTATTCACTGAGACATGTCATTAGTGTTTAACTCAATGAGTTAATCAGGCACTATTGTTTCTGTGCCATACCGAAACTCCTGGACCAAAATCTTTTGTTCACAATGAGTATTTAAACCCTGTTGTATCCCAATGAAAGTCAGTCAGATCATAATTAGACTGGTCGAGACGACGAATAAACTCTGTTTCCCTTTAAACTGGGTTTTCCAACACCAAATCTGACTCCGTCTCTTCTCTTGAAAGGCACCACAAAGATGCGGCTGTTTTGTTTTCACGAAGAAAACACAAGAATTCTTCCACCACGCTCATCCTTTTTTGACGCGGCCATCTTGGAAATGATGTTAGCCTTGAAAGCATTCTGTGACCACTGCTGTGCATTTTACTTGCTCACTTCATATGCCAGTCCGATATCGTAACCTGCTGCCAATGTCAAGTCTTTAGTTTGCGCGGCAGTCAGCATCTGGCCGCTTAGCTCCACAGTTTTAACTCCGCACACAAATCTGTCTCTGAGAGCATCCATCCATCCATCCATCTTCTACCGCTTATCCGGGGCTGGGTCGCGGGGGCAGCAGTCTAAGCAGGGATGCCCAGACTTCCCTCTCCCTGGACACTTCCTCCAGTTCTTCCGGGGGTATCCCGAGGCGTTCCCAGGCCAGCCGAGAGACATAGTCCCTCCAGCGTGTCCTGGATCTCCTCCGAGGCCTCCTCCCGGTGGGGCATGCCCGGAACACCTTCAGAAGAAGGAGTCCAGGGGGCATCCGATAGAGATGCCCAAGCCACCCCAGTTGGCCGCTCTCGACGTGGAGGAGCAGCGGCTCTACTCTGAGCTCCTCCCGCGTGTCAGAGCTCCTCACCCTATCTCTAAGGGAGCAGCCCGCCACCCTGCAGAGGAAACCCATTTCAGCCGCTTGTACCCGAGATCTCGTTCATTCGGTCTTGCCCCAGAGTTCATGGCCATAGGTGAGGGTAGGAACGTAGATTGACTGGTAAATCGAGAGCTTTGCCTTTCGACTCCGTCAGTCAATCTCACGCTCCATCCTTCCCTCACTCATGAACAAGACCCCAAGATACTTGAACTCCTCCACTTGAGGAAAGAGCTCTCCTCCTACCCGGAGGGGGCTAGCCACCTTTTTCCGGTCGAGAACCATAGCCTCAGACTTGGAGGTGCTGATTCTCATCCCAGCCACTTCGCACTCGGCTGCACTCCGCCCCAGTGCATGCTGAAGGTCCTGGGTCGAAGGAGCCAACAAGACAACATCATCCGCAAAAAGCAGAGATGAGATCCTGTGGTCCCCAAACCGAACTCCCTCCGGCCCCTGGCTGGGCCTAGAAATTCTGTCCATAAAGATAATGAACAGAACCGGTGACAGAGGGCAGCTCTGCCGGAGTCCAACATGCACCGGGAACAGGTCTGACTTACTGCCGGAAATGCGAACCAAGCTCCTGCTCCGGTCATACAGAGACCGCACGGCCCTTAGTAGAGGGCCCCGGACTCCATATTCCCGAAGCACCTCCCACAGAATGCCATGAAGGACATGGTCGAATGCCTTCTCCAAGTCCACAAAACACATGTGAACTGGTTGGGCAAACTCCCATGCACCCTCAAGCACCCTGCGGAGGGTATAGAGCTGGTCCAGTGTTCCACGACCAGGACGAAAACCGCATTGTTCCTCCTGGATCCAAGGTTCGACTGTCGGCCAGATTCTCCTCTCTAGCACCCTGGAATAGACTTTACCCGGGAGGCTGAGAAGTGTGATCCCCCTATAGTTGCACACCCTCCGGTCCTCCTTCTTAAATAGAGGAACCACCACCCCGGTCTGCCAATCCAGAGGCTCTGTCCCCGACTGCCACGCAATCCTGCAGAGGCGTGTCAACCAAGACAGCCCTACAACATCCAGGGACTTGAGGTACTCAGGGTGGTTCCCATCCACCCCCGGTGCCTTGCCACCGAGGAGCTTCCGAACTACCTCAGTGACTTCAGCTCGAGTGATGGATGAGTCAGTCTCTGAGAGCATCTTCTAGAAAAGTCCTAAACCTACACGTGGCTGCTAGTTTCCTTAAGCTAACTATGTACTCGCTGATGGTGTGACGAAGCGTTCAGGAACCGCACACACAAGAGATAGAAATCCAAAAAACGTATGCCAAAAAAAGGGTCAACTAGAAAGGCAGGGGTCAGAACCAGAAAGTCAGATGAGCAAAGGTACATAAATGGTCGGCAAGAAGTCGTAGTCGATGAACAAAGCCAAGAGTCATACACAGGGTATCCAAATACAGAAATCGTGGTCATACAAAAATGGGTCAAAATCCAAAAAAACAAAACAATAAAAGAAGGGAAATTGCAAGAATCGAAGTCGGACAAACCCGTTGAAGAAAAACAATACTCAATGGCATACACGGTGATCTGCACAAAGAAATATTGATCAATGTTCTGACAAAGTCAGAACTCCAGTGAGGACTCTTAAATAGATGGGAGGGAAGTCACATGCTATGCAGGGAACAGGTGAGCTGGATCAGACTAATTACAATGGGAGATCACATGAGGGAAACACTAATCACAAAAATTTGGCGAAAGCCAAGGCGGGAATCACACAAACAGCCTATGACATTTAAACAGCTCCGATCAAGGAGTTCTAAGTGCACAGATAACGAGTGCAGGAAAGTAATTAAGCACGCCCAAGAGATCTCTACAGGGGAGACAGGTACAGCTGAGCAAGAGACGGAGACTAGAACAGGGCCATTGCTGAGAGGGAATGAGTATTAATTAGCAGCAACTTTACAGATTTAACTAGAGTGCTCGTTAGTAAGTTAGACTGATACAAAATACAAATGTTAGTTTTGTTAGTAATCAGAACAGTAAGACGAAGGAAGTAAATGAGAATCAAAGGAATATATTAAACACCAGAATTAATTTAAATCACCCGAAGTAAGTGAGCACACAGACCGGTAAAATGGACTGAACCAACTAGATCACAAGACAGGGGAGACAAACTTGAGAATTACAATAACCAAAAAGAGTAAATAAAAGACAAAATCATGAACACTGAACTTGAACATAAACATGAACATAAACATGACAAAAAACCCATAACCATGACAGATGGACTCGTCTTCTCTCTGGTTCTTGGTATCAAACTTATACCTGTCAGCAATAAAGTTCATCTTTGACACAAAGTGAGTGCGCATTAATTCAAGGAGCTCTGATAGCTTCTTCTGGGACGGCTTTGTAGGTGCACAGAGGTCCATAAGCAGCATGCGGCTCTTTTTTCCAATCACCGTGACGAATTCAGCTTTTGACTTTTCTTCCAATAAAGGCACGAAAAACTGCTCTCACCTTTCCAGATAGGCATCAAAACCTTCTTCATTTTCATTGAAGTGAAGGTCCTCACTTTTCCGAATACCACTGCCATTTTTGCCCTGCGTCCTCATCTTGATGTAGTTTCACTGAAAAAAAACTCTTTTTACCATCGAGAAAAGCCTATCCTGGTCACCAAAAGTCTGTCGTGTACAGACGGTGTGGGAAAGCGACAGCTAAAAACGACAAAAAGATCTGTATCTAATATGCTAACCGGCAATGGCTTTATTTGTATATTTTCAGTAAGGAGAGCAACTCAGTAACACTCTAAGCTTTTTTGAGCCCTCTACTGGGCAGAAAGAGTAATACACCTTGTTCAGCAGGAGAACAGTATAACATAACATTCTGCTCTGCTCTTTCTTTAAACACCACAACACCCTTAATGAGACTCCACCTTTATTAGACATCCTGTAATAAAAGCGAGAAAACACAAATATTTTAGAAATTTGCCAACAACTTCTTTAAAACTGAAAATTATATTGTTATTTCCTTGGCAAATAACAAACTGAAGCAACTAAATAGTCCTTATTCACACACAAAAATAAAAAAGCCTCCTTTGGGCTTGATAACAGCTTGCATTCTTGAATTCAACCTCTTAAACTAATCTTTATATTCAGGAATGCAAGTAAATAAATGTTACTTGGCATCTTTATCAAAAAATAATTATGTTCTTAACAATTTTTTCTGCACTTTTGTAAAACAGTAAATCAGAACATTTATGGATAACAACAATAATTATTTATTAATTATTTTAGCAATAAGAATATAATTTCAATCAAAGAGCCAGCGCATAATGGTGGATTAACCATAACAGAGACATAAAAATGATTTCGGTAATTACCAATACTGTTAATTTAGTGCAGCTGTGGCATATACCTGACATTATGTGGTGGTCTACTAAATTTGTTAGGCACTGTAAATAATGTATAATGAATATTTTTCAGTGACCAACCAGTATGGAGAATTTGGAGATATGCCCTCATTAGGTATTGTCTGTGTGACATCAAAACATTCGCTGATACAATGGGTAAACTTCACTCAAATTTGGAACAAATTACAAAACCCAAAACCAGTGAAGTTGGCACGTTGTGTAAATTGTAAATAAAAACAGAATACAATGATTTACAAATCCTTTGTAAATCAACCTATATTCAACTGAATACACTGCAAAGACAAGTTACTTAATGTTCGAACAGGTAAACTTTGTAATTTTTTGCAAATAATAGCTCATTTGGAATTTGATGCATCAAATTCCAAATGAGCTAAAATTTGCAAAAAATTACAAAGTTTACCTGTTTGAACATTAAGTATTTTATCTTTGCAGTGTATTCAAATGAATATAGGTTAAAAAGGATTTGCAAATCATTGTATTCTGTTTTTATCTACGATTTACATAATGTGCCAGCTTCACTGGTTTTGGGTTTTGTACATAAAATATGTGACACAAAATTATTTCAACAAGAAATTTCTAAAATGGGCACTCACAACAATCATCAAAGTGATTTGTGTACTTTAGGACCATTGTCATTAGGTGCGCCTCCTCCTCATGAAGTTAAAAAAATACTAAAATGCACGTATACATTCAAAAATGGGCATCAGATAGATCACAGCATCATCATTTTTGGCACCAAAATGGCAAAGTGCCAGTGGAACAGCCTTGATTCTCACTCCACTGTACCCCAGCTAAAAACCTGTTCCTACTTCGGTTCATGGCGTCACAGAAATACCAATCCAGCACAGGTGAGCTAACCTCCTGGATGAGCCTCAGATCTTTTGTCGATTAAAAACGAGGCTTGTGCCATGAGCTTGTGAGCAGAATGAAAACCACATTTCTGTCATGAGTTACTCCCATGGCTCTGCTGCATGCACATAATGAGATTCATATTAATTAATTTTTCTCCCAGTTGGGCCAGATCAAGAGAACTCTGCATAATAAATTCACAGATCTCAACCTCTGCAATGAATTCATCAGTTTGATCACCAGAACAAGGTAAGGAGCTATACGAATTATGTAAGGCCATGAAATGCCCCAATTATGTTTATTTTTCTCAAGAGAATATAAGATTAGAGAATATATAAATATATATATTTGAAAATCATCCAACAAGCTATCTATTCAGTGCATTTGTTATATATTTTTTTAAATAATTGGCGACATGATTCCTTGATAATGATTACCATGTAATGATGATGATAATGAATGACAAATTTATTCTGAGACAGTTTCTATGTTCATCTTTTTTTTCAAAAGTTTCCTTAAAAAAAAAGCAATGAGATACACAAGATGGAAAAGGTATTCATCAATTTTTTTGAAGTTGAGACACATAGCTTGATGATTTATATCACGTGCAAATATTTATGAAATTTTTTATTGTTGCCTTCATTAAATTAATAATCCAATACTTTTCAGTCTGGGCCGAAGGTGATTTAAATAGATTGACACAAAATGATAATCGTAGACATTAAGTTACTGATTTTTGTTATTTAGTTTTTAATTTTTGAAAAAAATCTTTGGATCTGAATTGAAGCACTATCCTAACTTAGTCACCATCCTCGGTTCATTGCGCCAGCGAAAATAATCCACGTGGGCGATGGGCGATTCGCCAAAAAAATCACCCCCACTCAAAATCATACTGTGGTCTGCGGAGTTTGCATAATTGGTCTTAAGTCTCAGACAGGCCACTTGGACTATGCTGCCACTTGTCTACTAACTTGTCTGTGTGTTGAAGCCATGGTGGTAATATAATAGAACTGTAGAGAGTGGGAGATGCTAGGCTACCTACATCAGCCCAGGAAGACGACCAAACTCATGCACGAGCTGTCATCAAGCTCTAAGTATCAATTTTTATTTTGCAGGCCCTCTTGAAAACATTGTACAGTCCCATCAGACAAAGAGAAAAATAATGAAGGATTACTGAATACATTTGCTTTTGTTTTCGCTTTATTTCGTAAGAAAAAAATGTGCACTTTTCAATTGGTGTCTATGGAGCTGCTGCGTCTTTGGCCACAAAATTGCCACCAGTGGGAAAAGCGGAAGCAGGAAGCTAACATGCTAACTGGCTGAAGCAAAGGTACTTCCTCATTCTCTCTGGTTCTATCATATATCTCTATGGTTGAAGTGCAACTTCTCAGGTTTCAGGAATTGAATTTTTTTTCTAAATCCCAAGCCTTACGGTAATTTCGGTACAGACAACATGATGCGCGCATTTGTGTCTGCGACGACACGTTCAGAATAGAAGGGTGAACGTTCACGTCAAGATAGAGCATTTCCTTGTGAGACAGGACAATTGAGCTTGACTTCTGTCCGGAACCTCAAAAGTAGCAACTACTAACCAAGTTGTAGACTAGAAAAAAAAAAAAAGAAAAATGTCATCAAGGGGAGAAGACAATCCACAACCTTGGACTGGGTAGGGGTAGAAAAGTGAGCCGTTTTTCAAATCATATGCAGCTTTTTTCATGATGCATTCTTAACAGCAATGTCATGTATGCAGCTTTTATGATGTAATTGCAGTCTGCAGATGTATGTATGAATCATTGGCATGATAGATGAGAATGCATACGGTGAGTGTAAAAACTAATGAAAATGGATACACATTACATTATTACAAGGTTTAATTGGGAAGTATTGTGCAAATTATGTGTCAAAAATTGGGGTGATTGAATGTGATGATGGTGATAAAATCTGATATTTACTAATCAGTTGAGTTGAATCTGAATAAATTGAGGACTGGAACTAAATGTGGACAGGAATTGGAAATGCAGATATTTGTTGCTTTAAATTTCATTGTTTCATGAAGTTCATTATTTGTAATGAATTTTGAGCCAAATGTAGAAATCAATAAGGTATGCAAATATACGCAACACTGCTCCATTGTAAACAATTCACGAAGAAAAGAAAAACAAAAGGAAAAAATGGCCACAGTGACCACTGAAGTGGCCCCCATGACAATTTTCACGTGGGCTATTTTTTTTCCTCCAGATCTTGAAAACAGCCCTTGTGAAAAAAAATCATTTTTTACCCTGCATTGCACCCTTGTTCTCTCCCCACAAATAGACCTGAGGGGCAGATGGAGGTGCGTCTGGCACTGAAAGCAGCTGGATTCATTGGTCTAAGCGTGGTGGGAATCCCAGGTAATCTGACAGCCCTCCTGCTCTTCTGCTGCTTGTTCATTGAACTGCGGCACATGGGACAAAATGAGATCATCCTCTGCCAGCTGATCTTCACCAACCTGGTGGTGACACTGTGCCGATGTATTCCTCAGGCTATGACAGCTCTGGGGATGGACCTCCGCTTCGATGAACATGCATGCAGAGCAATCCTCTATGCTTACCGGGTTGGACGTGCCATGTCTCTCACACTCACCTCATTGTTGAGCTCCTACCAATGTGTGATCATTGCCCCATCTAAACCTGGCTGGAACCGGCTGAAACGGTGGTTGCCAGGCCACCTCCCCCATACCATCATCTTCCTCTATGGGCTCAACATGACAATCTATGTCTTCAGTGCCCTTCTCTATGCTAAGGAATTTCCCGCCAACAGCACCATCCCTGATTACACTCTTAACATGAAGTTTTGCATTGTGGTGTTCCCCGGGTATACTGCGTATATTGTCGTTGGAATGTTAGCCATCATACGTGACTTTATCTTTGTGGCACTGATGGCAGCAGCGGCACTGTATGTGATGCTAGTCTTGCATCGGCACCGTAAGCAAGTTCAAGGTCTGCAGGGAGCTGGCAAGAAAACTGAGGAGGCATCGCGTGCCGTCCTGCTGCTCGTAAGCATGTATTTGGTGCTATACGGTTTGGACATTGTTCTGTGGTTCTACACACTGTCCGTCTCCCGTGTGCACCCAGCTGTGTTAGACGCTCGCGTCTTCTTTGCCACCTGCTACTCCACCATCAGCCCTGTCCTCATAATCACTACTAACAAGAAGCTGTCAATGTACTTTAACTGTGGCTCAAAATGCAAGTCAGCAGAAAACATCCAAAGCAGTTCTGAATCTAAAGACTCAGGAGTGACAGCAACACAATGAGGATGGTGAATAGAGGAACTGGAGGAGTATTTTCTGTGCTGTTTTTGTTTGTGATACATAACCATTTGCAGCCCCACAATTCAATTGCAATATGATTTTACTCCATGACATCATCTGTTGCGAAACTCTGCAAAACATTATGATGAATTCATGAGAATGTTTTGTGTTTCACATTTTCCTATGTGTGCATGGAAACAGATCACCTTTTTCTGAAGCTTTCAGCTTGAATGTTATCTTTCAGACTTCCATGCGCCATTTTACATCCTGGCTAAATGCTCAACTGGGATTGTAATATCAGGAACAGCTCAATTTAAAATGCATGTTGGTTAACTGCTGATAAACCCATGCACTGCAGACTAATTAATGTTACAGATGCTACATACTGAACCTGTGCAGTGACAAGTCTGTCGATCCTGCATTATAATAAAAAACCTTTGCTTTTCAAGGTAAACTCTGAATTCACTGCGCTGAATTCAATTTGCATACTGTAGGCTAATGAGATGTCTCTCTTTTCCAATATTATACCCCATTCTGTGGAATTTTACTGTACATAGTTCTGGCCGGGCCATTTTAGCGTACCTGGCCAGTACGTTGACAAATGCAAAAGTCACATGCCTGTAAGCTGAAAAAATCCGCTGGCACGCAAAAATTGTGGCCGGCACGTTGCAGATAGGTCACCAGCACCCGTATCTGCAACAACACAGATGGCTTCAGACTGTACTGATCGACCTAGTTTTATCAATTATCTGAAGATAGGCCTGTAAAGCCATCGCTGTCACAAGTAGCCTACCTGTCAAGGCGTAGCATATTAGGCTCAGTACCAGTTAGCGCGCAAACAGCCGATCATGGACGCTTGGCTGGTTCGTCCACCTCCTGAGACTAGTTCCCAAAATGAAACCAGAGCCACGAATGTCTCGACATCAGAAAGTTCGAAAGACGATGACGCGATCGAGCCTAGTCGCAAGCGAAAGCCATCAATGACGGCGGATATCGTTTGAGCGAGTGAATATAGCCAGCTAGAATAAGAACTAGCTCTAGGAAATTCCTGTATAACTGGCCGATGGATCCCGATCTTTTCTACCACTTTGCAGTCTCTTCCGTTCAACCTGCGCAATTGGCACAGTTTAACATAATCACAGAAACTAGGTAGCTTTATACTTTGGAGGTACTGATATTGCAAATTGATCATATCGCTAGGGTCAAATTAGCCACAAGTAATTGGACTAAGATATCTGCACGAGGAGCATCAGACGATATTGCACACTTCCTATCAGATATAAAATTCTGCATTGTCTTTGACTATGATGTTAGATTGGTTAATGGAATTGACATTCATATTGTGAATGGCTACGTCGTAAATTCAGGCCAATTGCCTAACTTATATTGACTAGCTACAAACAAGTCGCACACAGATGAAAAAAATAATAAAATACTGTTGCTAGCTCGTTATTTTAGCCATTATTTATTATTCGTTATTTTATCTTTCCAATATCAATTAACATTTCCAAGTTAAACTCGCTGCCGAATCAGAATGTGCAGACCTTTGTAATGTACGTTCAGCGACCTTGCCATGACATAGCTAGCGAACTGCATAACGTTCGCTAACAATTCTTGCTCAGCTTTATGCACAGTCGAAGTAAGTTGTGTCTCTCAGGCCGAAATACATTGAATGTTCTCCCTCTGCAGCTGCTGCGAAGGAAATGCTGTGGGTCCACTGTGCATTTACAGAGGGCTCGGCACCGAGCAATAATAATTTCAAATGACAGTAGAATTGTCCAATCACATTTCCTTTATGAATGGGAGGGGTTTGTTATCGCTAATGTTATGACAGGTTCCGCCCGCTGTCCCCCAGGCGAATCACAAGCTGGCAAAAAAAAAAAAAAATCGGCGGTAAACAATCTAGCGAGCGCGCCTGAGTTGCTGGTTCGTGATAGCTGTGAATATCGTTTCAAGTTTATGAAGAACGTTTTCTCAACTGATATCCAATGAGAAGTTTGAGTTGATCAGCTTGGCAAAACCTACACCAGACCTTAATTTGATGCAAAAAAAAAACCAAGGCTTTTGAGAGGTATTTCCACACCAGCAATTATGCGTGATACCTATGGATGAAGGAGGAAAATCTGTATTGCTGGGATTAGGTCCCGAGCCAAAGATGGACTCTCTGAGCGGGTGAAAAGGGCAATTAAATGATCATGAAATTGTAAGCTATTTATATGGCTCTGTGAAAAGTGATTTTCGGATTTTTTCCATCGCTGCCAGTGTTTTGTGTATGTTACAAAATTTATTTGAGAAAAAAATGATACGCCATTGCTAAATGGGGAAATAGATTAATCGCTAATACAGCTCGATGCTTTTAGCCAATTTAACTTTTTAGGGGAAACAGATTGAAACTTTTAGCCACTGAAATAATTTTGTGACCTCATGGATGCGTAAGAACACAGCGTTAATTATTCATGAATTAGATCCTCCTGACTCCTTTGGCGTGCGATACTTCTTGTTTACAAACATTGACGTCATATTCAGCCATATGTACAAAACCTTGACAGTACCGTGAAGGCAAGTCATTTCTTTTAGCTTAAGTGCAATGAAGGTCTGTGTAAGCTTCTGGATCCTAACGAGCTGAAAGGTTGGAGGAGCGATCCCTCTATGGGTCTGGGTCAGCTGGATCATCACTTGATTTTCCTTCATCAAACAGAAATTCAACATTTGTTGATCATCATCTGTCGAAGCGTGCAGAAGGTGTTACTACGCCTGTCATTATAGTACGTACTTCCCACAGCAAAGAAAAAGCCACGTTTGGATTTGCGTATCCGAACCCGAACTCATGTCACTGGTCATATAAACCTATGTAAACAGGAAAAACGTGGAAGACTTTGGTCGCATTTAACTACAGCCCAGAAAAATACCGATGACCACAATGAGTCTAGCTACAAATGCTAACAGGTGTGGCAGCGCGTCTGGCTGACTGGGTGGTCGCTCAAAGCTCGGAGAGGTACGTATCATCTCGTCTCATTTCATAGAAAAACACATTACATTATGAAAGTAGGGTGGACTGTTCCTTTAACTCTAAATTTCTTGACTGGATGTACGATGGATGTTTTTACATGCTCGAATGTTTCTCTGAGTACCCAAAATTTAAGCCAAAAAAGTACTGATCTTAGTCCATACTGATGAAGGTTGAAAACGGAATGCTTTCCAATACTAATATCCAAACTGTCACTTAAATACTCGCTATCGGAAAGTAAGGACCTATCGAATTACCCAACAAAAAAAATATCAATCCCTTGCCATGACTGAATAATAAAATGCGAAAACGTAGCAAAATGTCATGGTAGAAATGATGGAAAATAACTTGCGACTGACTCGACAGAAGGTGAAAAGTACTAACACGCCAGTGGGTCGACGGCATCCAGTTCTTGCATCGAACTGCATCAATCCAAGTACATTTATTCGGTTTTCGATCAGGGATACGTAGGAAACGTATTCCTGAACCCTTCACGAAATGGTTTGTGCAGTTAATAACGCTGCAACTGACTGGCATTATGACAAAAAGTGGAGGACAACTTTACTTCACCCATAAAATCAATTGTCAAGTTGCAGCTTTTTGCCAACCACGGTAGTCAACAAATACACGTGACCAAGTTTGTGACATCATGAGACGTAAGGCTCCGGTACGTTCAATAAAATTTCTGGCTAGAACCCTGTCAGTAGTCCCTATTGTATCCGTAAGTCCCACAGACGGCATAATTCCTTTGAAGACCCCCCCCCCTTTCCACCTCAGCATTTGAGAAATGACGTTTAAATTTTTTTTCTGCATAATTCACACCTGCCTGTTCTGCCTATGTGCCCTGCTCCCTCCCACCACCTCTTTCCACCCTGTAGAACTAGCAGTACACATGTCCAGTTTACAGTAGCATGCAGTGATAATTATCAACCTCCACGTGGGGTCCGCATAAATTACTTCTCTATAATTTTTATCCCCCGCCAACACGAAGTGGGAGGGGGATATAGGTTTGACCTCTGTCCGTGCGTCCGTCCGTGCGTCCGTCCGTCCGTCCGTCCGAGATAAAGGGGACAGCTTTACTCAGAAACTACTACAGATACAGTAACCAAATTTGGTGTGTAGCTTCAGACCATAAAGGCCTTGATCGAGTTCGAAAATGAGAAGCGCACGATTGGCGGGGGATGTTGTAGACCATGTCGACTTGTTTATTCATAAAATCATTCCCACAGGTATATTGGGTAAAAATATGGGTAATAAACAAAACCTTGAAACCTTGAAAACATAATTTTTTTAATGACAATTTAAAGTTCTTACAACATTTTTTTGACTATTGTATGGCACAAATGCATGTTTGAAGGCTCAGTCAATGATTATTGATGCAAAAAAAATTGTTTTAACTGGTTTTTTAAACCAATGGTCAGATGTTCCAGTATACGAGGTGAAATAAACTTTGAGTGGTGCCACTGTGTTAAACACGATGGTGTCACAGCAGGAGCTCACTGAGAGAGTTTGTAGCCACATTGTGGCTGTACATGATGCTGGTTGGTCACTGAGAAAAATTTCTGAACACGTTAAATGCTACCAGAGACCAGCGGGACAAAATGTTTTGGTTAATTTTGTGAATTTCATATTTTTTCATTCCTGGGAAATTTGGATTTTTGGCCCCTAAGCTGAGAAGCCATTTTTAAGGTTCAATAGTTCCTTAAATATAATCCCGAGAGTCCTAGAATTAGACATGCACAAAGATAACATTGTTCCCACCAGGATTGAACATTTGAAAGGCACAAGTAAAGGTCAGGTTTTTCAATTATTTGTCCCTGATAATGAAAATGCAAAAGTCTCAAACCAGGGTGGTATTGAGGGCTCAAAATACCTCCCTGAGTTAAAACATATGGAAAATGTAATATTTTTTCCAAGAAAGAAAATCATTAATTGATTTTATAGGGGCTTTTCAGGGCTGTATCGTCGTCAGAATCAGAGATTACAACTTCGGTAAGTGAGGGGCCACCATTTTCACTAATTTTACATGCTAAAATGGCGATGAGGACTTATTTGGACCATGAAATTTTGTATCAAAGGGGGTCTACTTGTGGTCATTTAACATATAAAGTTAAAAGTTGCAACCATGTTGACGTCACATTTAAATTTAACAAGATATGAGATCGGGAGAACGTCTTATTCTCCAGGAAGAGGAAAAGGATTTTTTGCTAAACGTGCCTTTAATCTCTCTTTTGGACATCCAAGAATACAAAGCAGTGAAAAAGTGTTAAACTGCCTTCTGGATTTCATTTATTTTTGCATATTTGTTACATTTAAATGTATCAAATAATGAGATAAATTTTGATTTTGGACTGAAACGAACCAAATAACAAAAAATGTATTTTTTCAATGATTTATTCATTTATTGGAGCAAAAATCTATCTAACTCTACCTGACCCTTTGTGAAACAGTAATTACCCACTTGGACACTAAACAAACCAATTGAGGAAATTAAATTGATAAATGGATTCAATTCCACCAGATACACCCTGGCATGACTACTGCCTGCCCCGCTGAATCTAAACATGACATAAATAGAACCTTTCTGTGAGAAATATGCAAGAAAACAGCACATGATGCCATGCAAAAAAACGGCACATGATGCCGTGATGTGATCAAAATCATGAATGGATGAGGAACAAAGTGGCGGTCTGGTGTTCTGCAGATTGATTCTAAGGGGTCTAATTTCTTGGAGCGCCGCAGCATGGCGTAGCTTGGCGCAGCCCACGCAGTGGTAATTTCGTCAGGCGCAGCCCGCGCAGTGGTAATTTCCTGGGGTGCAACACCGTGTGCAGCCTTAGGTAGATAAACGTGCGCCGAGATGAGTGTGGCAGCGTAGTAGGGGGAGGTGTCACATATTCATCAAGACGCAGTGACAATTTCTAGGAAAAGTCTTCGCTACAGTTGCTCAGAAAGCTCGCAAGCTTCAACCTGGTTTACTTTCTGTGCAGTGGTAATTTGGCTGACCGGCGCACAGTGCGCACACGTCACCAAAACCTCACAGGCTGGTTTTCAGAATGTCAGGCACATTTCAATACAGTAAATAATTGCAGCAACCACTGTTTAATGCAGTGGTTCCCTAAGTGGGGGTGCAGAGCAATTGCAGGGGGGGCGCGGGGTGCGGGAAGCAAATTTTTTTACCCTACTAAAGTTCCGGACACCAACAGAAAATTATTTGCATACAGCAAATCGGCAACCTTGTTCCGGACCACTGAAGGAGTGTCTGGAGACAGTTTAACTTTTTCTGTCTTTACTCGGAACCACTGACTGCACAGTCCATTCGTTGCCCAGAATTCTGCGATTACATCGTAAATGCCTGCCTTACTCTCAGCATAACTGTTGGCCAAATCATTCATGTAGCCTTCCATTTTCATAAACAATTTATAAATGTGGTTGTTCAAGTATTTAAAGCTGATAATATGAGCTGGCTATAATCAACGTAGTCAAGCGATACCCAACTCGCCGCTTTTCTATCCTGCACTGACCTGGCACATTAACAATAAACTAGTATGTGGCACCAAACAAAATCAGATGAAAATAGAACAGTAATAACCGAGATTGCGTCATCTTATTCTCGATGATATGAATGCTCTGTAGGCCGACAGTTTATTTTTATCTAGCCTAGCTACTGAACGTTACTAACATATCCGCAGGTTGGGCAAACGGTGTTCGAGAATTTTTTTCCCACTTTGCTGTCGGCTGTTAATATAGGTTGATCATGGTGCTTTTTTACTGCATCATAGAAACATAATTTTAAGAAGACAGCTATACTCAGAGGGGACTGATACAGCCTAATGATTTTATAGGCTACTTTAAAAGAGGTTTTGAATTATTAAATCTTCCGGTCCCTCATTTGAAAATTACGGTGGCCTTTTCCAAACCTTCCTATCATTTTAAATGTTTCCAGCTAGGCTAGACAAAACTTATCTGTTCAGCGCATTCATATTTTCTAGAATAAGCTGAGAGCGATCTCGATTATTTTCACTTCATAAGTGCAAGGTCAGTAAAATGAGAAAAATGTAACTGTCTCGAGACACTCCTTCAGCGGTCTGGCACAAGGTCGCTGATGGCTGTATGCAAGAAAGTTTCTGTTGGTGTTCGGAAAATGCATTAATAGCAATGTTGTTGAGTATTTTTAAAAAAAGGTGGTTCGTTACTTTGTTATTTATTTTCATTCTGAAAGTAGCTAGTTAGACAACCTACAGTTTATGGCAGTTTACTTTTTTTTTTTTCAAAAAAGGTTGAAGTTTATATTAATTACAGTGTGTGAAATAAACTACAATGGACTCTGAAAACAAAATATGTGTATTACCTGGTTTTTTTTTTGGGGGGGGGGTCGCAAAGATTTTCTTATGTACCAAAGGGGGGCCCAGCAGAGAAAGTTTGCGAACCACTGGTTTAATGTAACTCTTGGAATCAGCACATAAATTATAGTATCTATATCGATTGTCCTGATGTCAGAGGTGGTTGGCACGCGTAATGGAAACTCGATCTGGCTTAATCAACGCAGCTGAATCTGTGATGCAAACTAACGACTTCACATCTTTCTCAGCCAACCACAAACTGCCTTGTTATCAGGCAGTGTGTATAATGCTTGTGTTCTATGCTCAGTAAAGCCGCTTGCACACTGAATGCGAAACAAATTTTTTGCACGACTGATTACAGTCAAAGTCAATGCAAAGACGCAACAGTCGGACAGGGTTTTAATATAGCTCAGTGTCCAAAAGTCATAAAAAATCTAATTTTTCGAGTATTCCAGGAATTATTAGACATGCAAACTTGGCCATGTTTGTGTTCCACCTTCACAAAATGCAAAAATCTTTCTATTCATCTTTTTTCTTCCGTTGAAGATAGACAAGTCTTTATTCGGTCTTTCTTTCGAAAATTAGTTTGATGGATCGAATACATTCATGCTTTATTTCCTCAGCAGAGATAAAATAGTGCTTATAGTAAGTGAGCAAATCAATTCCATGACCACTGACAGTGTGAATAAATTATCGCTTGCACGATCAAGACTGTCCGACGCGAAATGCAAAATGCTCCATGTCCGGCAGCCAGCAAAAGATTAAAGTATTGATATGAGAAGATTTACAACAAAATAAAGAATAAAAATATATCACCAACGAACAGAACATCCAAAAAAGATGAACTGCAAATAAATTGCAGTGTTCATTGGATGTTCTGTTGTTAAAATGTTTCTTTTTATTCTTTATTTCGTTATCTGTTCTAATCGTCCTTTTTTTTTTTTTTGGCTGTCAGACAAGGAGGCATTGTACATTGTCCCGCGCCAATGTCGACTCATTTTATTGAGCAGATATTAAACAGAAACATTGATTGAAATTCTCGGTACTCATCTTGAAGAACTGAGCCCTCTTATCAAAACATTCACGTTTAATACCTAAAAGAGTCCGTAGACTTGAAGAAATTGGACACACAAATATATTAAAACCCTGTCGGACACGTAGACACTGCGATTAACACAATCTGTCGTGTGAAAAATTTGTTTCACGTCGAGTGTGCAAGCAGCTTAATACTAGGCTACTATTATTGTCAATTAGGTTTTATCGTTTAGTGGGGGAAAGAAATACAGCCTGATTGCTATGATCTCGTACTTGTGAGGTACTGTTCTTGAACCAAATGCGAGACCAGGAAGTTTCAGCAAAAGTAGGTTTTATTGAAGTAGGGGGGTAAACCCCCACAGGGCAGAAGGCAACGGTACAAAGTCCACAGTCCAAAATCAGAATCCCAGGGACGAAATCCAAACTGTACACAGGGCAGCTAACACTAAACTGAGAGTCAGGCAAAACAGGTTCGGTACACAGGCATGGAGTTGTCAGAGAGTCCAAAGCCAAAATCCAGTGGGCGTAATCTGAACCATGAACAGGGCAGCAAACACAAAACTCAGAGTCGGGCAAAACAGGTACAGTACACGGGCAGATAAGTATCAAAGAAAAAGCCAAAATCAGATTGGGGACATTCCAGACAGAAGTATAAGACTAAGAAGGAACAGGTGAGTTGGATCAGACTATTCACAAACATGAGGAACTTCCTAATTACAAGAAAATGGCAAAAGCCAAAACTCGGACAGGGATCACAGAGACAGCCTACTGACAAACATACGGCTCCGGTTAGGGAGTTCTAAAGTGCACAGAGTGAGAGGCAGAACAGTGATTAGCAAGGTTCAGAGAATCTACTGAAACACAGCAAAGTAAATTGAGTGAAGGCAAGGGGCGGAGAGTAGAGCAGAGCGAGTGCTGAGAGCTTGTTAGTCAATTAATAATGTGCAGCAATCCCTAGTGCTTGTTAGTAAGTTAGTACTACAGACAATGTTAAGTCTTGGTTAGTATGTTTAACTAAAACAACAAATTATTGTTAGTAAAATTGAAAAGCAGGGTGAAGGAAGTAAACAAGATCGGAAGGAATGGTTGAAATCCCAGAAACCATGAGATCATCCGAAAGTGTGGCACACAATACTGGGGCAGTGAGCGATCACATGACAAACGACCAGGCAGGGGGAGACAAAGTGCAATGCATGGTATGAGACAAAACATGGACTGGAATGTAACTGCAATTTTGGAAAATGGCAAGCAGAAAGAGACAAGGCAAAAACAAAACATGGCATGGAATCCCAAAACACAGTGCAAATCATGGTCAGGCAAAACAGGATAGTAAACAGAGATGGCAAACAAGGCAGAATGACAACAAAAACATGGTCAGGCAGATCAAGATCATAACAGTACTGAGTTAAAATCACATATTGAAAATAAAGGTGTAACGTATCATGCATTGTTTTCCATGCATGTTAATCCCAAAATTTTAACCAGCAACAGGGTGTAATAATTGGAACACGCTATCCATCCTTTCTCTTCCCAATGATGCAGGCAGAAGAAATAAATGGGAAACTCGTATTTCATTCCAACTTCATAAGTTTGAATTATCTGACGTAGTTTCGTTTTGAAATTCCATTAAAGTTCGCTAATGGTAATAACTCGTGAATGCCCTAGCTAGCCAGCTAACTCATATTCGTAATGCTCAATATAGATGTAAGCCGTGTACAAAACAAAACATGCCCTAAGCAGCAAAGTAAAATGCAACATTAACGCATCATGCAGATATAGCACAGAGGCTTCTATTTTCCAACACATTAAAGGTGAGGAGAGGAGCTCATTTGATTGGTGAAGATTTGACTCGGCTCTGTTATACCCAAACACGCTTTCTTTACCACTTGCGCCGGTAGGAGGGACCGAGGCGGGACAGAGGAGTACTTGCGCCAGGCTGCACCGGGCACGAAATTGCAACATACGCCTGGACACACCCCGTTGGCGCGGCGCACCCCCCATTTGCCGCGCTTGCGCCTGGTCTACGAATTTAGAGCCCTAAGTGTTAAAAATGTTTTTAACTTGCTATCGGAAGAATCAAAGGTACTGTGAAGATCCGAGAAACATTCACCACAAAAAAGCAGTAGGCCTATGTCCGTTTAGGTAATGAAAGTAAAAATTTCTGATGAATAACTGGTGACATGCTAATTTTTGCCCCTAACAAAGGGCATTTGGGGGTAAAACTGGAAAAATTTACTTAGAAATTATTTCATTAAAAAACATCTACAAATGATGTTACTTGGAATACTGCATTTGTACAGAGAGATATATCATAATATCATAATAAATGAATTCTAGCATTTTATCTTACTTAGTTTCTGAGTTATAGGTCATACAATGTGGTCTCATATTTGGGCATTTTGTGTGTTCGGCTGATTTTGAGGCTTTACCATAACAGTTGGATCAAGATACACAGAATATAAGGACATTTTCAGATTTTAGGGGATGAACATCCTTAGTATACCCAATTTCAGCCTTGTATAAGCAATCGATTTGGTGCAATAAGTTGCCAAAGGTGGCTGAAAATAGGTTTCACCGAAAAACTTAAAATATTATTCAAATTTTGAAGGGCTATGACATGAAATCTTTTTGTGATACTGGCCTAATATTTGGCATTTTTTCATTTTGTGTGAATAATCACTTGTGGATTTTATCAAAGAATTTTGAGGAGGTGACCTGGCACCCCATAGATGATTTGATGTGGAATAACCCATAAATGCTGTTGTTCAGCATGGACCTCGTTCTGTGATTCTGCACTCTCTCTGTCTCCCATGTGCCACCTGCTACTCCACCATCAGCCCTGTCCTCATAATTGCCGCCAACAAGAAGCTGGCCATGTACTTAAACTGTGGCTCCAAATACAAGTCAGCACAAAACATCCAAAGCAGTTTGGAGTTCAAGGTATCAGGAGTGACAACACAATGAGGATGTTGAATTGCGGAACCGGAGGAGTATCTTCTGAACTGTATTAGTTTGTCATGTCATTGTAGCCCCACAATTTAACTGCAATTATAATAGCACTGCCGCCCCACAGAAAAGTAGGTTATATGTTCAAATCCAGCCTGGGGCCTTTTTGTGTTGAGTTTACATGTTCCCCCCGTATTTCCATGGGTTTCCTCTGGGTGCTCTGGTTTCCTCCCATAGTCCAAAGACATGCACATCAGGCTCATTGAAGATGCTAATTTGCCCATAACTGTGAGAGTGAATTGCTTGTGAATGGTGCGTGCGATAGATTGGTGAGCTGTCCAGGGTGGGTCCCTGCTTTTCACCTGTAGTCACCTGGGATAGGCTCCAGCTCCCCTTGTGACCCTACTGAGGAAGAATTGGGTATAGAGAATGAATGGATGGATGGATCATTTGCAGCCACACTCTTCAAAACATTTTGATAAATAATTCGGTTCATGTGGATTTTTTCACGTTCCAATGTGTGCATCGACATGGATCATATGCAAAAATCACTAAACATTTTACAAAAAATTTTTCCATGAAATTCAATTCCTCGATTTTATTTATGAGATGTAACTTATTAATTTCTTGTTTTGAAGCTCTGAGCTGAAGTGACATCTTTCAGACTTCAATGCCATTTTATATCCAGGCTAAATGCTTCGATTTTATGCAGATTATCATAAATTAGAACCCTATGAATGTTAGATTATAACTGAGAGTGTGATTTCAGGAACAGCTCAAGTCAACAGCCATGTTATTTTACTGCTGATTTAACTGTACAGTACGGATAAATTACCGTTAAAAACGTAACATTATGCAAGGGCGTTACTGTGCCTCAAACTTTGGGGGGACAAGATTTGAAGGGTTTTTTTTTTTAACTCACAAGCAGACAATGTTCAATGCTCCACAGTCTGTTAAGATAAAGGCTGAAATGCTCCAAAAACAAGTATCTTCAAAAGATTTCTTATCAAGGTTTTGGTTACAATGTTACTTAACATTTTGTCTAGAAAAGGAGCACTGTCTTGGTGAGGAGAGTCCAATCCACAAAGGGCCGTTGTGCATGTAGGTTTTCATTTTAGCCCAGCGCTAAATAACCTAATTAACTAATCATGTAGTTCAATAAAAACCTTGATTACTAAAATCAGGTGCAGCGCTTTTAAGTGCTTTTTCCATCAGACGCGGAAGGAATTTTTCGCAATACAGATTACATTCAAAGTCAATGCATCCAGTGGAAACCAGACAAGTATTGCACAAAGCTGGCTTACTGAGTAAGCCTAGCTTTTGCCCAAAGTAAAAGCTATATTTATTTCAGACCATGCTCCAGATTTGAATAGTTTCCAGCTTTTACTTTGTGCAAAAGCCAGGCTTACTCAGTTAGTAAGCATTGTGCATTACCCCCCAGCTTAGTATACCTGATTTTAGTAATCAAGGGCTCAACACTAACTTTTATTTTTAATGAATCATTCGGGAAAGTAAAATCTGATTTTTACTTCTCAAAGAAAAATTTACACGCAAAAGAATAATAATAATAATTTAAAAAAGCATTTCTCAATGACTGGGGACCTTTACATCCTTTCTATAGCAGGAGGACAACCAAGTAAATACAAATTTTATAAGTTCTGGTCTCTTCAGGATTCTTGCATTCAAAAATGTTTTCTTTTACTGTTTTGTTAAACTATGATTTGTATTCCAGGTAATAATATTTTTCAAAGTGATTTTACTGTTGAGTGTATAACAAACGTATATTTTTACACACCAAAATGAATTTTGAATTTTCTCACACTTTTCTACTCAAATCCTCATCTGTTACTTCACAGTCTCCAATAAACACAAGGCAATGTATCAGTGTATAAGAAACCCTTGAAAAATGATATTGCAAATAAAATTCCATTTTAGTTCGTACCCTTTTAAATTCTAATTAAGAAACTCACTTATTTACCCTTTAAACGTTTTAGTCTCACAAATTTCACTTGGGTTCTCTTAAATTCACCCAACAGGGAAATTGGAAATATAGGCTTCACACACAGTGACGTACAACTTTTCACGCAAAGTACTGAGAAGCCCCTGACTGCAGACTGCAGATCGGGGTGTGGCTCAATGTGGGCGGGGTTAAACATTTGACTCCGCCCGCTGCCCCATATAGACCAACGCAACCTTATGTCATCAACTACTTCTCCAGGAGACCACAGGCAAATTTGAATACTGTACAGCAGTGGTGTCGATATGTCGATTAGAAACATTATGCACCATATTATGGCAAGCAGAGGTCGCTGAAATCTGAAATAAAAGTAGAATGGCCCTTGTGCTTGTTTAGAGTGAATATGGGTAAAGTAGGACAATTTTTGAAATTCCATGTTCCTATTAAGCAGATTTATTGTAAGCAAAGGAGATGTGCTGGAAAGAAAAAAAAACGAACATTTAAATTGGTTGTAATAATTCATAGGCCTAATGATAATCATGGTAATAATAAAAATAATAAATAAATAATAAAAGAGGACTTCAGTAGTTGAGAAAACGTACCTTAAAATTTTAGCCGTTTTTTAAATATTTTTGGTAATTTTTTAGAGGTTGCACATTGCAACTAAATAAGATCACAAGGGACAGAAGTAAAAATTTGTGCGGTGCAAATGAGATCTTTCATTTATGCTGTGTGCCATTTTCATTTACCCTGACTCAGTAAAATATATAGTACTGTACTGATTTCTACGCCATGACAGAAATCCCAGATGGTGTTACCTTTCTTGTGATACCAATATTATTCATATGGCCCAAGTAGTTGGAGAGATATACTCATTTTATTTTGGGTATGTCATTTTCAAACCAGAGGCTCAGGGCAAAAACCTCGAGTGCTGTTGAATGTATTTTTATTCATTCTTTTTTTCTTTTATTTGAATGCACATATTGGGTGCATATTGCCTTATTTATATGTTCATTAATGTTACCAAGTTCCAAGCGGAGGATACAGGGGCAAATCCAAGTGATGTGAAGAGCCGTTCCATGAGAAAATGGCTCTTTTTGAAGAAGTTGAGGAGTTGACCCCCCTGGAATTGAATGAAACTTGGCACATAGGTAGATATGGTAGTCTGACAAAAAAAAAAAATTTCAGGTCCATATCTCACTTACAGTATCTCAAAAGTGAGTACGCCCTTCACATTTAGACTATTAATTTAGTATATCTTTTCAAGGGCCAACGTTACAGAAATGAAAACTGCAAATATTCTAGAGTAGTCATTGCACAATATGTGTAGCAGTGTAGATTTACTGCACTGTCCAAATAACTGAACAAACAGTCACTATTTCCAAAATGGGTGGCAACAAAAGTGAGTACACCTTACTGTCAACATGCCAAATTGTGTCCATAGTGTCAATAATTAGAGTGACCGCCATTGTTGTCAAGCACTGCCTTGATTCTCAGAGGCATGGAATTCACCAGAGCTGCACAGGTTGTTGCTGGGATCCTCCACTCCTCCATGACAACATCACGGAGCTGGTGGATGTTGGACACCTGCTGCTCCTCCACCTTCCTTTTGAGGATGCCCCACTGGTGCTCAATGGGATTCAGGTCTGACATACTTGGCCATACCATCACCTTCAGCTTCTTCAGGAAGGTAATTGTCATCTTGGAGGTGTGTTTCGGGTCGTTATCATGTTGGAAAACAGCCGTGCGGCCCAGTTTCTGAAGGGAGGGCATCATTTTCTGCTTCAGAATCTCACAGTACATGTTGGATCCATTATTCCATTAATGAAGTGCAGCTCCTCATGCAGCCCCAGACCTGCTGTCAGCACCATGTTTGACTGTAGGCAGTACACACTTGTTTTGATACTTCTCACCAGGGCGCCGCCACACATGCTGGACACTATCTGAGCCGAACAAGTTTATCTTGGTCTCGTCAGACCACAGAACATGGTTCTAGTAGTTCATGTTCTTGGACTGGTTGTCTTCAACAAACTGTTTTCGGGCTATTTTGTGGGCTAGCTTCAGAAGAGGCTTCCATCTTGGCTGACGGGCATGCAGACCAACTTTCTGCAGAGCATGGCGTATGGTCTGAGCACTGACAGGCTTTTATCCCACTGCTACAACCTTGTTAGCAATGCTGCCAGCAATGCTGCCAGCACTCCTGCGTCTGTTTTCTGAAGCCAACTTGTGCACCTGACGCAGAGCACGAAGACTCAACCTCTTCGGTCGACCCTGACGAGGCCTGTTCCGAGCAGAACTCGTCTTGGAAAACCGCTGGATAACCTTGGCCACCGTGCTGTTGCTCAGTTTCATGGTTTCACAGATCATCTTGTAGCTTAGCCCTTCTTTGTGAAGAGCAACAATTCTCTTTTTCAGATCCTCAGACAGTTCTTTCCCATGAGGTGCCATGTTGACCATCCAGTGACCAGAATGAGAGCATCGCACCCAAAGCACCACAATTTAACCCTTCAACATGTTACACAACCTCATATAGCCCAGTCAAACAGACAAAAGCATGAACATAATGAACAAGTCGCGTTTCATTGCTTGGTTGACCATTATCAATTGGGGTGTGTACTCACTTTTGTGGCCATCCATTTTGGAAATAGTGACTGTTTGTTCAAGTATTTGTACAGTGCAGTAAATCTACACTGCTACACATATTGTACCATGACTACTCTAGAATATATAGAAGTTTCACTTCTGAAGCATTGTCCCTTGAAAAGATATAATAAATTGTCAAAATGTGACGGGTGTACTCACTTTTGTGAGATACTGTAGTCTGCCAGTAGCACCACCTGGAGGTCACTAAAGTGGCTGAGTTTTGCTTTTGACACCACATTTTATATCAATTATAATGACTTAAGGGTACACAGTATCAGATGTGTGAAACTTTTATTATGAACTGTGACACTTCAAGTTTGGATAGACATCCGCACCACATCAGCGCTAGCTGGGTAACTATATTATTGAGCCAGAATTATTTGAGAAATCAGTAAAAATGGAAAATGGGAATAAAATAATATCCTCGACAAACACCAATCAAGAATGGTTTATTTAGCGTTTACTCACAACAAGACTATCATTTTCAGTGAATAGTACCTTGGTATCTTGCTGTGTTTGTGCAATGGACAGCCAGAAATTGATGGTCAAATTTGATTTTTGGTGCACGTTTCCGGTATATTTTCTCTGTGAACCAGACTTGTACTGTGAGGGAAAATGCTGTTTGTTGTACTTTTGGAACTCTTTTTTTCGGGAATGCCAAGCATTACTTTCGTAGTATCTACACTTTCAAGCTAGATGGAGCCAAAGTTGGAGGAAAACTCAAAAGGGACCATTTCATAGCAGACTGTGCAAATGTTTTGGTGGCAATATTTTGTTCACCCAGCAAGATAGAGATCTGAAATTCTCTGGAAACGTAGTCTCTTTGTAGTATTTTCTTTGTAGATCAGGGCTGCCCAACTCTGTTCCCAGAGTGCTACCATCCGGAAGGTTATCACTCCAACCAAAGCAAATCACACCTGCTTTCCCAGTTACAGATCTTGACGAGCTGCTAATGAGCTGAATCATGTGTGTGGGAGCAGAAACCTACAGGATGGAAGCTCTCCAGTGACAGGGTTGGGCAGCCCTGGTATAAAAGATATTAAACATCATAAATCAGAAAAATTTGCCTCCAGGGGGCAATGTAGGCGAGATGCAAGTACTGGCCATCCCCAGCAATGTACCTAAGAAAATTTTTTTGAACTGTGATACACAGACACAGCTAGTTTTCTCAGAAAGTGAAGAGCTTGGTTAAGTACTAAGTGGGGTAGATGGCTTTCTGACTAAAGGTGGCGCTCTAAAAAGCTAATGTTCTTTTGAAATATATTAGGTATATGCACAGTTATCCATAAAATTTGAATCCCTTTGGTATAAAGTTTTTTTGGTTGTAAACTGGTGATGACTGTAAGCATTACAAAAGCACAATACATGGGCTCTGTACAGCGCAGTCAGAAATGTAGCACGTTATAAAGACATGACCAGTCCAAAATTTTTAAATAAATGCCAAAAAAGAACTAATGTAAGAGGCGTACCACTATAAGTGTGTATGCAGTTTTGAGTCAGTGTGGGGAGTTTGTGCATTTGACTGTGAATTTGGGCTAGAGACAGGATGAGATGATGGGAGAAATTGTGACCCTGAAGCGCAAAGTACAAAATTTATAAAATTGATAGATCAATCAAAATTGCTTATTTCCACCCAAAATCGAATAGAATTCGGGATTTTCGGAACGGCCTTCTTTGTTCGATCCAGGTCAATGTCACCAGCGGAGCCAGTCGAGCCTGAGGCAAACCCTACTGCACTGCATCCTGGGTCTCTACAGGGCTGCTTACAGGCGATAGTGAGCGTGTGCGCCTCTAAATTAAATAGCGGGCTGCAGCCTACATGGCGCAACAGTTGCGTCAACACCCATGGCTTGGTACGTACAGAAATGGGAAGTCTGTAAAAGAAACCCCACCCTCCCAACCAGCGGGCATCCCGTAGGCTAGGCATCATGGGCGGATGTTTGGAATGAAAGCATGCACGTTACCACTAAAAATTAACTGGCCTTTTCTTGACACGACACTGTTTGCTAGCTAGGACCTCTGTGCCCCTTTATCAGGACAACCACTCGCTAGTCGCAATCGCTGTGCCCTTTTGCATACCCAAGCACCACACCCGAGGGAAATCCTAGAATTAACACTAGAGCCTGTTCTTCAATTCTAATAGTTAAGTAAAAATGCCGAGTGAGGCTGATGCAGAAATCTCTAAAATTTGCATTCTATTTAATGGCCAGCAGATGGCAACTTCGGAGGTTTCAGAAAGAAGTTCAATGCTAAAGAAGAAAATGACCCTACCTTCCCACCTGATTTATTTTTTCAATAATGATTTTCCACATTATTTTATGGTATCTATCGCAAGTTTCAAGTCTCCTTCGATATATCATGATGTTCATTTTTGTAAGTTACTGTCCTAAATAGATTAGAATAAAGGATGAACCCAGATAATGCTTTGGGGGCCTGGCTATCCTCTGTTCCTCATCTGGTACGGTCAGATCCACCCGTAAATACACTCCTGGCTCCTCCCTGGATCTTCAAGTCATGCTTTTGTTGAATAGGAATCACATCCAGTTTCAAATTGACAAAATGGCACTGTGCAAATAGCCAAAATCAAGGCTTCCGAAATGGTATGCTGACACCAGTGGGCGACGTCACGGTTTCTTTGTCCATCTTTTTATACAGTCTATGGCATCAACACTACAAAACTGGACACTGTACTGAGTTCTGGCAAAAGTCCTACATGTTGACACAATGCTATAATCACCACCAACGTTCTTTTCCAATTTTCAGCCAACCCAGCTTTATACCGAAGGGATTACAAACTTTAAGTTAAACTGTGCATGTACTTTATATATGTCAAAGGACAAAACTTTGGTATTTGACTAGGAATATAGAATATTCGGTTGGTAGACCATTAGCTCTCTAGAGCACCACCTTTGGTCAGATAGCTGTCCATCCAGAATAGTACCAAGCTAAGCTCTTAATTTTCAGAGAAAGCTGTGTGCATCACAATTCAAGAGGGTCATTCCATGAAAATGGTAGCTTTCCTGTCCCTGCATTATTCATCAGGAAAAATGCTCAAAAGTGTTAATGTAATTTAAGTGTTATTGTTATTAAACCATACGTAAGACAGTTATAATGCACATTCTTTTTCTTGAAGAGCATGGTTAGCGCCATGAATTTGGCTTGTCCCTCGGGTAAGGAGTCATGGTTTAGTGACATATGTTGAATATAAATTAATGTTTTTCTCCTGTTTAATTGATTATAATACAAAGTTAAGTGTTATTGCTATTTAGTATAATACTTAGATAAAAAAAAAAATCAATAATGTAAATAGCTGTCCCTTGATTTTATGTCACTATTTGTAAAAACCTTTATTTTGAAAAACTGCTGAATCCCTGCAAACATCTTCTGAGGTCAAGAGTTCATTAGGCGTTGTAATGGAATGAAGGATTTACACAGGGAATCATTGTTTCAGACGCTGTATCCTGTCCCTGTGTTTGTTGACCTGTTGGAATAGCTGCGATGGATGCAAGATTTTACAGATTTGAACAGCAGGTTAACCGTATGTATTAAAATGGAACACATGGGATTATTGTTATATAGCATTAAATCACACTATTGAGCATTGAGGAATTACACAATATACACATGGAGGAGTCACACGACATACATTATGGATATACACATGTACAATAATATCTGGAACTGACAGTGGTGTTAATATTGGGTTTTGGTTATAACATGAGGTATTGGTAACAGTATTAACATTATAGGTGGTTTTGGTATGTTTAGATAATGTAAGTTCTAATAGTGTCCAGTTTAAAGAAAGACTTCTATTTGTGTGTGTAATTTCCAACCTATCAAACTTTCTTGTTGATATGGAATCAGTAAGACACCAGATGCGAGGTGGAAGGGAAATGAGGATTTATTAAACAAAAAATAAAACAGGCACGAGGGCCAACAAAAAAACTTGGCCCAAAGGGTTGCAAAAGACAAACTAAGGTAAGCTACACAGAGCTGGGAACTAAGGAGCTAAAAAGGCAAGAACAAAAAACCACTGGAAACTCCAGGCAGAAATCCAAGAAAAATAAGTAACAAGACTATGGCAATATATACAAGGACTATGAACAGGACTTGGAAGCATGAACATGAGCGAAGACTTGCACATGAAATGAGACTTGGCAACAAGACTTGAGACACTGTCTGCCAGCCAACTTCCACCGCATCCAGATAAAGGCTAGAAATCAAGGACACATGAGGGGCAACACCTGGAGAAGGAGAAACAAGAGACAGGGCAAGATCATGAGACATGGACTGAGATTGGATGACAAGACTTGCTCATTAAGAGAATGAGCGTGCTCAGCTTAAGTACCAATTAAGTATGAAGTTTGGAAGCAAGCATGAATGTTCAGAACAGAAAAGCACAGCAAGATCTTGAAATAGCAAAGCAGGAATCATGACAATAAACTCCCTGTCTAAATTAGTAATATTAGTAATGTGCCTATCTAAGAATTACACCACCCAGTGAGTGTTAGTAAATGTTAGTAACTTAAAAACAGTTAATTGTCAATTAAGCTTAGAAAGCCCTGAATCCAGCACAGCACAGAAGGAAGGGGAAATACCAAAGCCAACCATAGCTCAGAAATGTGCAGCAACGAAGGCACGGGGCGGAACACAGACAAGCGGTGGAGTGGCTTGGCAGACCTGGCGAAAACAAAAACATGGAAAAGTAAAAACCATGGACAATAATGTGAAACATGAAATGTAAAATCCTGAAACAAGAAACTGTTAAAACTATGGCATGAACTATGAGCATGAACTACGAACTATGGAACATGAAACTGTTAAAACCATAAATGGTGTCCTGGCCAAAGGCCAGGACCCAGAACACAACACTTGTTGGAGGTTGAGAAGAATAAAACAAGCTTCTTCAACTTTACGCCTGGCTCCTTGAACATTCAGTCTAGTATCGACCTAAACTGAAACAGGCGTGTCCATTTTGAACAGCACTTGGTAAGTCAGCACCTTCTCTTCATACGTTGACAATTTTAAGAATTAATTATAGCTGCTGGGCAGTAATGGTTGGGGCCAAGCAATTTTAGCCTAAATTTGTAATGATTCTGTTGTGCCTGACCATGTTTTCGTGATGACTCTGATTCCAAGCCATGTTTTTTTTCATTCAGTACATGCCATGTTTTGTTTTTTGCCTGTCTTTCTTTGTTATGCCCTTTGCCTGCCATTTCCCATATTCACAGTTTAGATTATCATTCTGGTTTTTGTATTTCTCATGCCCTGCATTGCACATCGTCTCCCCTGTCTGGTCATGTTATGTGACAGTTTTATTCCCCAGTCTTGTGTGCCACACTTTTCAGGTGATTTCATGGTTTCTGGGTTTCCAAATATTCCTTCCAATCTCGTTTGCTTCCTTCACCTTACTGTTCTATCTTTACTAACAATACAAACAGTTTATTATTTTAGATAAATTACTAACAGTAACTAACATTGAACATAGTACAAACTTACTGACAAGCACTAGGGATTGTATAGCTGCACATTACTAATTAACTAATGAGCTCTCAGCACTCGCTCTGCTCTAGTCTCCGCCCCTTGCCTTCACTCAATTTACTTTGCTGTGTTTCAAGCAGATCTTCTGCACCTTGCTAATCACAGTTCTGCCTCTCACTCTGTGCACTTTAGAACTCCCTAACCGGAGTCGTCTGTTTGTCATAGGTTGTCTGTGTAATCCCTGTCCGCGTTTTGGCTTTTGCCAATGTGGTTAGGTACTTCCTCTTGTTCATTCCTTTGTTAATTAGTCTGATCCGGCTCACCTGTTGCCTATTATAGTATGTGACTTCCCGTATGTGCAATCATTTCACTACCAGCTCTTGTCAGAAAGTTTTTCCTGTGCTGTGATCATTTATGCCTTGTACTCTTAGTGTTACACTTCTGACTGGAACGTCCTGGATTTTGATTTTTGCTTTGTCTTTGAGATTCCTGAGCCTGTCTACCGTACCTGTTTTACCCGACCCTGAGTTTTGTATTTCCTGCCCTGTTTACGAACTGGACTACGTCTACTGGATTTTGGCTTTGGCTCCATCTCTGATATTCCTGTGCCCATGTATCGAACCTGCTTTTCCCGACCCTGAGTTTTGTGTTTGCTGCCCTTTGTACGAATTGGATTATGACTACTGGATTCTGATTTTGGATTGTGGACTCTGTACCATTGCTTACTGCCCTGCAGGGGTTTCCACTCCAGATCCAATAAAGAACAAGTTTACTGGATATTTTTGGTCTTGCTTCTGGTTCCTGAATGCTATCTCACAAAATTAGACAATTCTGAGCAACAAGCAGAGTGTAGGAAGAATTTTTTTAAAAAAAGGTGGCATTCTAATGAGCATTTTACAGCAGTTGAGGCTTGAACTCACAATTTCCAACACAAGAGACTATGCTCTCTCACTGAGCTAATTGGCAAATGGAAATGTCACATGTAGCTTCGCAAATTGACTTAGCCAGTCACATGTGTGCAAGACAGCAGGTCTTAGTGTGTAAGGGCAGATTTAAAACGGCTGCCAAAATTCAGTTAGTTATTACATCTCGACAGCATGGAGATGTTGGTAATTTGTTTTTTTACAATTATTTATTTGCTCCATAAGTGAAAAACCGATGTTTAAAAATGCCATTTTTGTGTTGACTCCAATTGTTAGCATGAGAGTGAAATTCAAATTGCTGTAAAAAAATCAGTTTCAGTCTGAAGATGCTCTGTAGTAAGTTTGGGGTCAATTGAGGAAAAATTGTGGGAGGAGATAGGTTTCATAAGTTTTACAGTTTCTGAAAAACAGTGATAGACTTCATAATTTGCAAAAGGTTTAAATATAAAAAACTATCTTCAGTATTGGGGGTACATTTTGGTGAAAGTTACAAATCTATACCACATATGGTTAATTTGTTTTGAATTTTCAAAATTTTGAAATTTAGAAGCTTGCTGTAGCGTCACCATCAGGACTATTGGCCTGTTTTTGCAGCTGAACCAATCTGGCATGTGTAATGTGAATATAGGCCACTAGATGGCAGTATTTACCTTTTTTTTTGTTAAGCTCAGACTGGAGTCATGTTTAGACATGTCCTGGACATGTCTGGGGCAAGTCTCAGAAAATTAAAAAAAAGAGTTCTAAATGTGGGTGGGGTCTGCAAAAGAGTATATAAGGAAAAGAATTGAGACAGTAAAGTGGTAGGAGAAATTGCAAGAAAATGACCAGACCTGCCATTCTGTTCAAGACCTGTGACGTTTCTTTTGTGGATTTCTTTGCCTGTGTTTGAGCATTTTCATCATCCAGGACATCACCAAGCCACCCCCCACGAACAGGGATTGTAAATATTTATGTTTTGTACATAATTCAATCTTGGTCTTAGTTGTTAGTTACTTAGTCGTTATTGTCTTTGTTTTAAAAATTAAATGTGTTTAAGTTTTTAAAACTGTGTCTGTCATCCCTTGCTGTTGCTGTTGTGTTGTAGATTGTAATAACAAATTGGGGCCATAACAAATTGGGGGCTCGTCCGGGATAGACCATTTTGTGAGTAATTTATTGAAAATCTAACATTTCAAATTGTAAAATTGATTTTTTTTAATTGAATACATATATATTGACAACAGCAATGGATGATTTCTTGGCATCACCAACCGTAGGGGTTTTGAAGTCTTTTTTAAAAAAACAGAACTGCTAGAAATTTGCAGACATTTAGAGCTGACAGAGGTGAAACCAGCCATGCGAAAAGCAAGACTGGCTCGAGAGATAGTTGAATATTACATTGATGAAAATGTGTTTGCACCCCGAGATCTGGAACAGTTTCCAGTGGAAAATCCAAATATAGAAATGGAACTTAAATTAAAAATGCTAGAGATTGAAAGGGAGGAAAGAGAAAAAGAAAGGGAGGAAAAAGAAAAGCAAAGAGAATTTGAGAGGGAAGAAAAAGAAAAACAAAGGCAGTTTGAGTTAGAAAAATTTGCAAGACAGAGAGATTTTGAATTAGAGAAATTCGATAGAGAAGAAAGACTCCAAATGGAGCAACTAAAAATAAAAATTGAAACTAAAAATAAATTTTGTGCCAGTCAGGAGGTAAAACTGGTGCCTCCATTTTCGGAAAAGGATGTTGACAACTATTTCCAGTGTTTTGAAAAGGTAGCAAAGAGTTGCCAGTGGCCAAAGGAACACTGGCCTCTGATGTTGCAAACTGTCCTCAAGGGTAAAGCTCAACAAGCCTATTCGGCTTTGTCTGCAGATGATTCTTCTGATTATGAGGTTGTCAAAAAGGTTATTTTGAGAGCTTATGAGTTGGTTCCAGAGGCTTACCGACAGAAATTCAGAGGTCTGAAGAAATCTGAAAATCAGACTTATGTGGAATTTGCTAATGAGAAGAAGGTTTGCTTTGAGCGCTGGTGTACTTCTATGGAGGTCAAGGATGATTTCAACTCACTAAAAGAGATGGTGTTAGTTGAAGAATTCAAGAACTGTGTTAAAGATGATGTTAAGACCTACCTTAATGAGAAGCAAGCACTGAATTTGCAATCAGCTGCCAAATTTGCAGATGAATATGTTCTCACACATAAGTCCAAATTTCAGTCTAGCAGTAATAATAGATGGTCCCAATTTCAGAAAAAAGGGTTATGGTGATACCCAAGATTCCTCACCCAAAGACAAAGACAAATCTGGTGATGGTGCTCAGAAATCCAGTAACAGGTCTGATCAAAGTGTGAAAGCTGACAGTGACAAAAGTGGTCTAGTTTGCAGTTATTGCAAGAAATCTGGTCATGTTACAACTAACTGTTGGTTCCTTAAAGCTAAGACAGAAAAAGAAAAGGATACCAAACCAAATGCCTTCGGAAAACAAGGTTAGAAACCCCTGTAGTAGATAACCAATCTGCTAAATTGCCTGCTTCTTGTGGGGCTAAAAAGCCTGATACAGCTGACTTCGTGAGGGAGGAATTTCTTCCATTTGTGTCAGAGGGATTTGTGGCTCTGAATGAGCATACTACTCCTGTCCCCATATACATCCTAAGGGATACCGGAGCTTCTCAGTCACTTTTGTTGATGGACTCTTTGGAGTTACGTGATGAGAACGCTTCAGGGGATTTCATACTTGTACAAGGTATTGAAGGGAGGACTGTATCTGTACCCCTGCGCTCTATATTCTTGAAGTCAAATTTAGTTACAGGACAGGTAAAGGTGGGACTTATGTCAAGTCTACCTATAAAGGGTGTTTCTCTGTTGCTAGGCAATGACCTGGCTGGGGGCAAAGTAGTTCCCCCTGTACATCTTACTTCACAGCCGAGCACTGAAGATGGGGATGAGGACCCATCTCTGTATCCTTCTTGCGCAGTGACTCGTGCTATGGCCAAGAAGGCAAAAGAAGAAGATGATGTGGTGCCGTCCAGTACATTGAATAGTCAGGACTCAGGTGGTTCGCCTCATGACTCTGATTGGCCTACTATGGTTTCTCCGTTTGAGGACTTATCAGATACTTTTATCAGTTCTCTATTCAGCCAGCCGGATGGGTCTGGTGATTCTGATGTGTCTGGAGACTTGTCTCTGTCCAGAAAGCGGTTGATTGAGGAGCAAACTAATGATCCTGAAATTGGTGTACTAAAGAGGAGAGCCCTTCCTGATAAAGAAATAGACGCAGTTCCAGTTGGGTATTATCTCAAGGATGGTGTGTTGATGCGGAAGTGGCGCCCTCCTGATATCCCTGCCAATGCAGATTGGGCAGTGGTCAGGCAAATTGTTGTTCCGAAGGTCTATAGGAATGAGATCTTAACAATGGCTCATAGTTTACCTTTAGGAGGTCATCTTGGTGTTAACAAGACTGTTGATAAGATCATGAAACACTTCTTTTGGCCTGGGCTTCGGAAAGACGTTTCCAACTTTTGCAAAACCTGTCACACTTGTCAGGTAGTTGGAAAACACCAGTTAGACCCACCTGTAGCTCCATTGCAGCCTATCCCAGCATTTGGGGAGCCATTCTCTAGGGTCATTGTTGATTGCGTTGGTCCATTACCCAAGACTAGATCTGGAAATCAGTACTTGTTGACAATCATGTGTGCATCTACCAGATTCCCCGAAGCCATACCTCTACGTAACATCAAGGCAACTGCAATCTCGAAGGCTTTGATAAAGTTCTTCACGTTGTTTGGCCTTCCCAGGGAAATTCAGTCAGACCAGGGTAGCAATTTCACTTCAGGATTGTTTCAGCAGGTTGTGTATGAACTAGGTGCAAAGCAGATTCTTTCTAGTGCCTATCATCCAGAAAGTCAGGGTGCCTTAGAGCGGTTTCATTCCACTCTCAAGACAATGATGAGGACTTATTGTTCTGACCATGAGAAAAACTGGGATGAAGGGGTTCATTTGCTGTTGTTTGCAGCTAGAGAAGCAGTGCAGGAGTCTACTGGATTCAGTCCATTTGAGCTAGTGTTTGGTCATGAAGTGAGAGGACCTTTGCTTTTATTGAGTGAACAATGGCAAGAGAAAGAGCCGCATATCAGTCTGTTAGACTATGTTAGCAAGTTCAAGGAAAGATTGCGTGCAGCTTGTGACCTTGCCAAAGAGAACTTGAAATCAAGTCAGGGAAAAATGAAAACTTGGTATGATCATAAGGCTAGAAGCCGTGAGTTTAAACCAGGAGAAAAGGTCCTTGTGTTGTTTCCCTTGCAGTCCAATCCATTGCAGGCTAGATTTCATGGTCCTTATGAAATTCTGACAAAACTCAATGATCTCAATTACATTGTGAAGACTCCAGATAGGAGAAAACCAAAACAATTGTGTCATATTAACATGCTAAAGCCTTATCATGACAGAAATGCTAGGGTTGCAGCTGTCACTTCAGATTCTCCAATGGTCGAAACGTGTGAAGATGAGGGGGAGTTTCAAGATGATGAACCAAGAATTAAAGCTGAAGTTCTTTCATGTAAATTGTCAAACACTAAAGTGTTGCAAAATCTTGATGTAAAACTCCAGCACTTAGAACCCTCACAGAGAGATCAGTTTGAAAGGTTGATCAAGAAATATGAGTATTTGTTTCCTGATGTTCCAAAGAGAGTTACTATAGCCTCTCATGATGTAGATGTTGGTGATGACAAACCAATAAAACAGCATCCGTACCGGATGAATCCTGAAAAGAGAAAGATTGCTGAGAAAGAGGTTGAGTACATGTTAGAACATGATATTATCAGACTCTCCGACTCAGATTTGAGTTCACCCTGTGTGCTAGTTCCAAAACCTGATGGAAGTACTAGATTCTGTACAGATTATCGCAATTATCTGCCATTATCGCAAGTCAATGCTGTAACTAGAACTGATGTGTTTCCAATACCTAGGATTGATGATTGCTTGCCCTACTCTATCGATACAAAGTTTCTGACCAAGATTGATTTATTGAAGGGTTATTGATGTGTGTCTTTAACTGAGAGGGCCAAGAGCATCTCTGCTTTTGCCACACCATCTGGATTGTACCAGTATGAAATCCTACCCTTTGGCATGAAAAATGCCCCAGCCACGTTCCAAAGGATGATACAGTCTACAATCGCCGGATTGCCACACACGGGTGCGTACATCGATGACCTGATCACATGGAGTGACTCCTGGGAAGAACATCTAAAAGATGTAGAGACGTTGTTCCAGCGCCTGACCCAGGCTAACCTGACTGTTAACCTGAGCAAGAGTGACTTTGGTTGTGCTACTGTCACCTATCTTGGCTACGTCATAGGCCAGGGTAAGGTGGCACCCATAAATGCTAAAGTCCAAGCCATCATGGACTTTCCAGTTCCTGACAACAAAAAAGCTTTGCGCCGCTTCCTTGGAATGATCGGGTACTACCGCAAGTTCTGCAAGAACTTTGCTGAGATTGCTCTCAGTCTAACTAACCAACTGAAGAAAGGCGTAAAGTTCACCTGGGATGATGCATGCCAGAGAGCCTTCGATCACCTGAAGTCTCTGCTGTGTCACTTCCCCATGCTCAAATCTCCTGACTTCAACAAACCGTTCTCCATCGCGGTCGATGCTAGCGACCAAGCTTGTGGATCTGTGCTCCTACAGAGAAGTGACTCTGATGACATTGAGCATCCCGTGGCATACTTCTCCAGGAAGTTCAATCGCCACCAAAGGAACTATTCCACAATAGAGAAGGAACTGTTGGCTCTGGTCCTTTCTTTACAACACTTTGAGGTTTATGTTTGTACAGGACAAAAGCCAATGATTGTGTACACTGACCACAATCCGTTAATGTTTTTGAGTAAGATGAAAAACAAGAATCGGAGATTGTTGAATTGGAGTTTGATTTTACAGGAGTTTGACTTGGAAATTAAGCATGTGAAGGGTACAGATAATGTAATTGCTGATTGCTTATCCCGTGTTTGAATGTGTATATATATATCATGTGTTTGAATATTGTATGATATGTATATATAGACAAGTGTTCACTTAACCATTTTGTATTGAAAAGAAAAATTTTGCCTTTATGAGTCAAAATTTTTCCCTTTTGGAATGGAGGTGTAATGTGAATATAGCTGTGAATATATGTGAAATATATATGTGAATATATTTACCTTTTTTTTGTGAAGCTCAGACTGGAGTCATGTTTAGACATGTCCTGGACATGTCTGGGGCAAGTCTCAGAAAATTAAAGTAAAGTGGTAGGAGAAATTGCAAGAAAATGACCAGACCTGCCATTCTGTTCAAGACCTGTGACGTTTCTTTTGAGGATTTCTTTGCCTGTGTTTGAGCATTTTCATCATCCAGGACATCACCAAGCCACCCCCCACGAACAGGGATTGTAAATATTTATGTTTTGTACATAATTCAATCTTGGTCTTAGTTGTTAGTTGCTTAGTCGTTATTGTCCTTGTTTTAAAAATTAAATGTGTTTTAGTTGTTAAAACTGTGTCTGTCATCCCTTGCTGTTGCTGTTGCGTTGTAAATTGTAATAACAAATTGGGGCCATAACACATGAGACTGGACCTTTGTGCAAAATTTGGTGATTTTTTTGTGCATGGGAAGTAGGATTTCCTTGGAAGAAGCATGCAGGATATGCAGGATAACAATAGGGTCCTGGAAGCTTAGGCTGCCTGGCCCCTAACTAGTAATTCCATGTGAGGATTTTAGATGCGTCACTGGTGTTATAGAGTTTATACTAAGGAAAAATTAAATTTTATTGAAATAATTTATCAAATTGTATGATTAGCTGATATATTTTTTAGTTAAGTGTGGGTTTGCCTGCAGTGTCCACCATCTTGAATAGGCCATCTTGTCCGTCGATGTGTCACCGGTGGTACTTTCACTGGAGTTATACAGGTAACACCTGTGACGATCATTAGCACCACTAATCCCTTTCCCCTAAATAATTGAATAGGTCAGCATTGAGAGAAAACAGACTAATTAGCATTTAATTTCTGTTTCAATATTGTAACCATATGATTATCCTTTTGACAGATACGGCAAAGTTGAGTGCAGCTGAAAAGCAAAGACTCTACAGACAGCGCAGGTATGCTGACCCAGATCGCAGAGCACCGTACCTTAAAAAGAAACAACAAACTTACTTTAATGATGTAGAAACTCAAAAAAAGAAAGAAAGTGAAGGACCTCGCAGAAAGGGAGAAAAGACTAGAGTGAAGGAAATGGTGGGTCAGACTGGCAAAGCGCAGAGAGAGACCAAGAGCAGGAAAAACTCCGACGCCCCCAACGACTCCAGACAGTGAACCCAGAAGTTTAAGGTGAAAATTAAGACAGTATAACTCACATAAACATACACACACACACAAACAAACAAGCACGCACGCGCACACACACACACTATATCAAGTACACACCAATTATTTACCCACCACTATATGAAGAACACACACACCACTATACCAAGAACACACACATCACATACTCACACACCAATATACCGAACACACACACATTTTATCATATGCTGACATACACGCAGCACTTTAGCAAACACACACATACTTGCATACCACTACCAAACACGCATACTCTCACACCACTATACCAAGCTCACAAGCCATTAAAATTGTTCTATTTTATATGTTCACTTGTGTGGGCGCATCATCATTGAGTGCCACATCTTGTTCCAACATTTTGATTTTATAAATTAGTTGCTCTATTAGCCATCTCTTTCATACTCATTCCTAGGTTCCTAAGTTCATGAATGAATGAATTTTATGTTTCCAAATTGTGTTATAAATACATATTTGAATAAAACAAATCATTAAATGTGTAATTATTTGAGATGAAAAACTAATAAATTGATAACATCTGTTTAAAACATCTGTTGGTCCATTTCCCTCACATTGTGTCACTGGTGTTACTGTGTGGCATATTGGTGTTTTGGCATCAGAGTTGCCCAGTTTATTTTAATGTTTTTGTGTCTCTAGCTAACTGTTGTAGCATTCATTAGTTATAATTTTAAGAATATGATATTTCAAATCTGAAGACTCAATGTCAATTAATTCTTAAGTTATGTAAAAACAGAAATTGAGAATTGTCACATAATACTATACGCATACATTTTTAAACTAAATTATTTCTCTTTTAAAAAAAACATCATAATAATGTCATTAACATTTTCTTTCTTTGATTATATATGCAAATTAAATAGTCCAATTACATCCCAGGAAGCCTGAATTTTCAACTAAAATATTGGTAACACCAGTGACAAAAAGGCAGAACAAGTATTTTTTTAATATAATGTAATACAAATATTAAAACACATTAAGATGTAACTTATGTTGATTTATAATGGTAAGTGGTTAACTGTAATGTGACCATGTTTTCGTTGTTAAAAAAAGAATACAAATGAAACATGAAATTGCTTTTCAGAAAGATATCTTTACCATAGAGTGACCCAAAACAATTTATTTGGTACATTGCTGGGGATTGCCAGTATTTGCATCCATCCTACAGCACCCTTAGGGATGAAATTTACCAGCGTTTGATGATGAATATCATCTACACTGAAAATACTACCATTAAGATTTTTCTCATGCTGTGATGTACCCCAAAGGATTTCTCTGTATCCAGAGAATTTCAGATCTCTATCTTGTTGGGTAAACAAAATAATGCCACCTAAACATAACACAATCTGCTGTGAAATTGTCCATTTTGAGCGTTCCTCCAACTCTGGCCCCGTCTAGCTTGAAAAAGTAGATACTACCAAAGACATGCTTGATATCCCCGAAAATAGAGTTCCAAAAGCACAACAAACAGCATTTTCCCTCACAGTAAAAAATCTGGGATACAGAGAAAATATACCGCAAACGTGCACCAAAAATGAATTTCGACCATCTTTCTGGCCATCCATTGCACAAACACACCAAGATATCAAGGTTCTATTCAATGAAAATGATTGTTTTATTATGTGTTTACTCACAACAAGACTTTCTAGTATATGTCTGGGATATTATTTTATTTCCGTTCCCATTTTTATTCTTATTTCTCAAATAATTCTGGCGCGATAACGTAGTTACCCAGCTTTGCACTGGCGTGGTGTTGAAGTTTAAATGGACTTGAAATGACAAAAGTATAACATATTTGGTACTGTGTACCCTTAAGTCATGATGGTTGCTGTAAAATGGCGTGTAAAATTGAGCCACTTAAGTGACTTCCAGGTGGCGCTATCGCCAGGCAGAGTGAGATATGGACCTAAAAATTTTCCTTCTTTGGTCTTCCTGTGACTCATCATGCACCAATCTAATACAGGTGAGCTAACTTCCTGCATGCACCTCAGTAAAGTGTGACTTTGTCCAAAAAAAAAAGAAAATCATGGCCATGCACTTGTAAGCATGATGAAAATTTAATTTCAGTATTTGAGAGACGCCCTTGGTTCTCTTGCATGCTAATAATGAGATTCATATTCATTAGCGTTCTCCCAACAGGGCTGGGGGAAGAGGACTCTACATTATAAATTCACACATCTCAGCTTTGGCGATGAATCATTGGCTTGATCACTAGACCAAGGTAAGGAGATATACTCATTATGTGAAACCGTGAAATGTCGCAATTGCGTTGATTTTTTCAAGCGAAGAAAAGATTTTAAAAAATCTATGCTAAATCTATGTTTATCAGTCACACTTTTTGGTATCCTCTGACCCACTTTTAGCGTTACTATGAATATATATATACTGTATATATATATATATATATATTTTTTTTTTTTTTTTTTTTTTCTTAAGTGGTACCATGACTCTTTCAACCATGTAATGCTGTGATGATGATTATGATTATGATACACGTCCATTTTTTTTCTGCAAGACACTTTCCAATTTCATTTTTGTTTTCAATAGTTCCCTCAAGAAAAGGCAAGGGCAATGACATATCTGTTTTAAAATGTCAAAAGTATTCATTGATAATTGTGAGGAAGTTTACAGTCACATTGAATGTGTGTCTAGTATTTTCACGAGTTGGCGTGTAATTGTTTTAAAAATTATTTTTAATCATTGCCTTCATTAAATAAGTAATCCATTGGTTTTCAGCCTGGGCTGAGGGGGATTAAAGTGAGATTAACACAAAATTATTTAGTTTTTGATTTTATAAAAATCTTTGTATCTGTATTGGGGCAATATCCTAACTCAGTCATGCTTGGTTCATCACATCCTTGTTCTCTCCCCATTAATAGACCTGAGAGGCAGATGGAGGTGCGTCTGGCACTGAAAGCAGCTGGTTTCATTGGTCTAAGTGTGGTGGGAATCCCAGGTAATCTAGCAGCCCTCCTGCTCTTCTGCCGCTTGTTCATTGAACTCCGGCACATGGGATACAATGAGATCATTCTCAGCCAGCTGATCTTTGCCAACCTGGTGGTGACACTGTGCCGATGTATTCCTCAGGCTATGACAGCGCTGGGGATGGACCTGATCTTCAATGATTATGCCTGTAAAGCAATTCTCTATGCCTACCGCGTCGGGCGTGGCATGTCTCTCACCCTCACCTCATTATTGAGCTCCTTCCAATGTGTGGTCATTGCCCCTCCAACACCTGGCTGGAACCGGCTGAAACGCTGGTTGCCGGACCACCTTCCCCATGCCATCATCTTCCTTTATGGACTCAACATGTCAATCTACTTCATCAGTGCCCTTTTGCTTGCTAAGGCTTTTCCTGCCAACAGCACCATCCCTGACTATAGTCTTAACCAGAAGTTTTGCATTGTTGTGTTCCCTGGGCCTACTTCTTATATTGCCAATGGCATGGTAACCACTATACGTGACTTTATCTTTGTTGCAGTGATGGCAGCAGCAGCAGTGTACATGTTGCTGGTTCTGCACCGGCATCGTCAGCAGGTTCAGGGTCTACAGGGAGCTGGCAGGAAGACTGAGGAGGCATCGCGTGCCATCCTGCTGCTCGTGAGCACATATGTGCTGCTGTTCAGCTTGGACAATATTCTGCGGTTCTACATACTCTCTGTGTCCCGTGTGCACCCAGCTGTGTCTGACACTCGCGTCTTCTTTTACTCATGCTATTCCACCATCAGCCCTGTCCTCATCATCGCCACCAACAAGAAGCTGTCCATGTACCTTAACTGTGGCTCCAAACGTAAGTCAGCACAAAACCTCCAAAGCAGTACTGAATCCAAATTCTCTGGAGTGACATCAACACAATAGCTATGTTTACACGCGCAGAATTTCTCTAATCTAATCCTAACTGTTCAAAATGATTATCATCATAAACTACCTCTCTCATTCGGAATGAAATTTCATTCCGAATGGACCGAATCGAATCAGAATCTTCTGATTGACGTGTTTACATGAAGCATTTTTAATCTGATTGGGCCATTATTCCGATGTTGTGCGTCCAAGTAAACATAGCTCATGAGGATGTTGAATAGTGGAACTGGAGGAGGATCTTCCAAACTGTTTAAATTTGCAATGTATTGCTAATTCTAGCCCCACAATATAATTCCAATAAAACTCTAAACAATGAAGAATAGCTGAATGAGGTGAATTTCTCCATTTTTTTGAATTTTTTGCTTCACATGGCCCTTTGTGTGTATCGAAACAGATCATTTGCAAAAAGTTACTGAAACATATAACTTAAAAAAAAACATTGTCCATGAAATACAATTTCTTACAATTCCAACCTATTAATGTTGGAATATACAGTTGCAATCAAAATTATTCAACCCCCGTTGCAAATTAGATTTACTGGCATAATCTATGAACTTTCTGCTATTTGCAATGAACAAATCAAACAAGAACAATTTAATTAGCTCAACACAACAAATATTAAAAGTGGGTTCTCCAAATTCAACAGAAAATACCACTTCTAATGACTACTGCAGGCTCAAAATTATTCACCACTTTATGACAAGCATCTTTAATAATTAATAGAGCACCCTTTTGGTGCTATGACCTGTTGGAGATGTGATGCATAGACAGACAACAGCTTCTGGCAGTATTCCCAAGGAATCTTAGCCCAGTCCTTGTGGACAATGGCCTCCAGTTCTCTAATATTCTTGGGTATGCATGCTGCAACTTTCTTCTAATCTTTTTTATGGGGTTTTAGTGAGGCGATTGTGATGGGTACCCTAGAATCGTCCCAGACTTCTTCTGAAACCAAGCCTTAGTGTATGTTAAGATATGTTTAGGATTGATTGTCCTTTTGGAAGGTACAATGATGCCCAAGCGTCAGCTTCCCTACTGACAGCATAACATTTTCTCCTTGGATATCCTGGTACTTGACTGAATCTTGCCCTCCACACTTCCAGATTTCCAGTGCCAGAGGAAGCAAGGCAGCTGCAGAGCATCAAAAAGCCCCCGCAATTCTTCATTGTAGGCAAGGTGTACTTTTCAGCATGTGCTTCTTTATTCCTTCGGCAGACATACCACTGATTCACAAGCACAAAATATTCCCCCCATAGAACAATAGTCCCTAACTTCTGTGGATTATTTGTATGGTTTTGAGCATCCTGGGGCTTGTGCTTTCGGATCAGTCATGGAGTATGTCTTAGAGACCTTCAACATTTATGCACCCTATTGTGCAAACTGAAACCTCATTGCCTCCTGCCTCCAAGTCTTGCTGCAGGTCTCCAGCAGTCACTTGAGGGGTTTTGACCATCTGTCTCCTCAGGAATCTGTTGACAGCCATTGATAGCTTCCTCTTTCAGCCACATCCTGCTACTGTAGCTACTCTTCCTTTAACTCAGAACTATGCTTCCAACTGTATCTCTGTGAACAATCAGTGCCTGCGCAATCTTTTTGTATCCTTTTCCTTTTTTGTGCTAGGTAATGATCTCCTCTGTTAACTTTTTGGACAATTCTCTCAACATATGTCTAATATGAAATCTAAAGTCACTGTCAACAAATCGCTAGGGAGTGCAAGTAATTGATGTAACTATCTTAAGCAAACATTATGTAACTATTTAGGCTCTTGATGAGGTGTGCTTGAGACAACACCTGATTTGCAAATATGCACTAATGACGGATTCTATTCGGGGTGTTGAATAATTTTGAGACTGCAGTAGTCATTAAACGTGGCTTTTTGTGCTAAAATTGGATAAATTACTTGTAATATTAGTTGTGTTGAGCTATTTAAAATGTTCTTGTTTAATTTGTTCATCACGTACGGCTGAAAGTTTGTAAATTTTGGCCAGTAAACCCAGTTTGCAATGGGGGTTGAATGATTTTGATTGCAACTGCATCTGAGAGTGTGATAACAGGAGCAGCTCCAGTTTATAGCCATGTTGGTTAACTGCTGATTAACTTAGGCGCTACAGATTAATATTACAGATGCAACAATATGTACTGTAATAGTGCAATGATAATTCTGTCTATCCTGTATTAAAATAAAAACCCTTGGCATTCAATGAAACCTCTGAATTCACTTGTGCTGCATTCAATGTGCATATTGAGGATTAGTGAGACCTCTACTTTTTCTGTTACTTTAATAGTCCCGTATTATACCCCATTCTTCGACTTTTGGTGTAGTTTTTATTGTCCATAGAAGGCTGAAAGTCTAATTAGGTGCCCTCCTCCCCTCTACCTCAGCATTAGAAAAATGGCATTTGAAAGTTTTCCATTTTCCACATTATAAGCAGACCTGCACAGTTCACACCTCCCAGCTCTGTTCATGTGCCCTGCTCTCTCCCACAGCCTTGCTCAACCTCTCCACCTGTCTCTTCCTTATAAACCTAATAACATGCAATAATTGCATACTTTTTTGTTTCCATTTTGCACAGCATCTCAACTTTTTTTTGGAAATGGGACTGTCCATCAAAAGTCAAACTTTTTGGAAGAAAAAAGTGAACATTTCTGGCACTGGTGCCGTTACATCTGACAAAGATAGTTCTCTTGTGAGGATTTTAAGATACCTGGAATCAATTCTGCAATCTAGCAATCCTGCAACAGTGAAGAATCTTTCAAAGAATTCCTGGAACTGGATGGTTTTCCTCATCACCACCAACATCAAATGAATTGTTCTGGGCCTATATCCTATCCATAAAAAAAATGATAAAAACCCATTTCTCATTGGACACTTTGTCAAAGAGAATATTTATTGAAAGCATACAAGCACACATTGAGTTTGGGGTCATGGCTCTGCTCAAGAGATCCCTGCCCGTCCAGTGAGGAACCGAAGGCAGGGAGCTGCAATTAACCCCCCCTTCATAGAACAGAGCCTACAGCAACAATGGCCTCAAAAGAAGAGACATTGTTATTGAACAGAAATTTAGTCATAAAAGAACAGGATTACAGAATGCTGAAATGGATGGGAGGAGCTGGAGAGGAGAAGGGTTGTTAAGTGTATGTGCTGTGGAACCGCTTCACAGAATATGACCTTAAAGGGATAGTTCGGGATTTTTCACATGAATCTGTATGGCATCACTGTCTTTAGTCTCGTGCGCACACACTGACTTTCCCCCGACAGTGTCCTGCGAGCCGAGTTCCCGACACTGTCGGGGGAAAGTCAGTGTGTGTGCACGAGACTAAAGACGGTGATGCCATACAGATTCATGTGAAAAATCCCGAACTATCCCTTTAAGTAAACTAGCATGTTATCCATCAAGCCATCAAGTGACAGCAAATCAGATGACATTTGCAAGCAGGCATGTGATTCTCCAGTGCAAGAAGCGGCTCCTATTGGTTAGCAAGCTTAACTCCGTGCGTATCAAAATTTACGTCAAGCTCCATTTCTGATAGGACACTTTGTCAGAGAATATTTATTGAAAGCATACAAGCGTACATTGAGTTTGGCAGCATTGCTCTGTTGGAGAGATCCCTGCCCATCCAGCATGGAACCAAAGGAAGGGAGCTGCGATTAACCCCCCAAAACAGAACCACGCTGGCAAAAGCCAAAATATGAAATATGAAGCTTCCTTAGGTTAAGAGGCAGCCCGACGGCTGGCAATTTCTCTTGAAGCCAAATACTAGAGAAATACTCCATGTGAAGTGTGATATGTGTAGTGACAGCACGGCGGCTAGAACAATTTCTCTTGACTCCAAATACAAGAGAAATATTCTACATGATGCAAACCACGCATTAGCCTGGTGGCTGGCAAAATTTCTCTTGCAGCCAAACACTAGAAAAATATTTATGTGAGGTGTTCTATGTGTCATGACAGCCTGGCAGCTGCCACAATTTATATTGAGCCAAATACAAGAGAAATATTCTACATAAAGTGTACTATGTGGAGTGACAGCATGGCGGCTGGCACAATTTCTCTTGAAGCAAAACACAAGTGAAATATTCTAGATGAAGTGTACTATGTGTCATTACAGCCCCCTCAAAAGCAAGTCAGTGGTGACAGTTGCCGAGGATTTGAACTTTGCTGAATAGATGCCATGACCCAGACCATGTCAATGGTGGAGCAGCACTAGGGCAGGGGCCAGGTGGCGTTGATGGTGGAGACCAGCAGCAGCATGCTCAGGGCAGGGCCTGCCGTGGACATGGATAGAACAAAACCAGGCAATTAGTGGAGAACACAATGGAAAAACAGTGCTAGGAATATACCAGGATATAATACTGCCTACTCCATAAAGTTGCTATTAAAGAAAATCTATATTTATCCATACATATTGTAGTGTGGGAAAATAGCTACTAGATGGCAGTACTGCCTTTTTTTTTTTGGTTAAGCCCAGTTTAGAGCGAGGTTTTTGGGCATGTCCTGGGCATGCCTCAGAGGGGAAAGTCACAGAGGGAAAAAAAGTCTGGGAGGTGGGAGGGGGCGGGAAAAGAGTATAAAAGGAGAAAAATTGAGAGAGTAAAGTAGAAGGAGAAATTGCAAGGACAAATAGTAGAAGGATACATTTGACCAGACCTGTAAAGCTCTTTTTGTGGATTTTTACCTGTGTTGGAGTATTTTCCTGTCCCAGGACATCGCATGATAGTAACCCCATCTCCATTACCAAGGGACTTCCACGCAATCATTCTCATAATTGACAAACAATCCTTCCGGGATTTTCCTGGCTTTTTTGTTGGTTTTTTTATATTTCGCAGGAATTTTTCCAAAAAGTGGCAATGAAACTTGCAATGTCTTGGCGATTTATTTTTTTGTCCGCGAGAAATTTGCGTGGATTGGTTGAATTTGCTTTAATAATTGCAATCGCGACATGCAACGTCCTTGAGGGACTGAGCAATAGATTCACTCCACGAACACGCCGGTAAGGCATGGTACATTTGGGTACAGCAACAATCATCAATCTGGAAGCGTAATTTCGTGCATTAAAATAAGCATTATTCAGAATTGCACACAGACGATTTAAATAGTCTTGTAAACAAAACGATCATGAAGCGCCAGTTAAATCACTTGATGTGTGGAAAAGGTAGCGCAGACGTTTGAGAGCAGTTTGTCTTTCATAAAGCGTTGAACAATTTTTGAGTAGCTTAAATAATTTTTCTGATCTGGATTTATCCCATTATTTATTCGTCAATAGATCTCATGGAGAGAGAAAACATTACTTCGATTGCCAGAGGATTATTGTCAAAATTGGAAAACGTGTTAATAATGGAAAATAACTGAGTACAAGCCAGGAACAATCATTGATGCAAAGTCATGGTCCGGGCTCCACCAATTATCACTTCCAGAGACGCCACTGCACACACCATTGTCATCTACTTTCTGCATTGTCAGGAAAACGTTGCAAGTACACGCAAATATATAAATGTTTACTGGTCTAAAGACGTGCTGTGAATATGTATGTTAATGATTTTTGCAGCTAGGGTTCTAAAGATATGAGAGAAGAAACCGAGACGGAGATTTTAGGGCTGCGCAAGCCCCGAGCTGCAAGGCAGCATATTTTCATAAGTAGCGACTATTAACAGAACACGGGACCTACTCGTTTACGCACATTTGTCACAGTATTTTCTGTGTTTCGTGCTTTCACCATGTCTGGAAGGACTTTCACATTTAAAGTGTTTGGACTCAGTAGATAACGCGCTGTTACCAGCGAGATTCAGGCCATTATCTTTCCAATGAACACGGTGCACTTCACCTTCTTATAACCTCAGCCATTCAAAATTTCGATGCAACTCTTTGCGAAAATAATCAACTAATTTTGCACCCGTTCATGGGAATCACTGTATTGATTCTCAGTTTCAGTAACTTTTGATACTGACTCGACTTTTTTAACGTTAACGGTACCAAAAAAAGAAGTCTTCAATTGCTCTTCGTTTCATTTTCTGTCCAAATCTTGTGCATAGCTACAATAGTAACTCTCTGTCCATGAAATGGAGTTATTGACGGCTAAAATTAACCATTCTAGAATCAATACTGAGGTTTAGGACGTCAACCTCCCCTTTGATTGGTCAGAATGGTTACTGTCAGCTCGAGGGAACACACTGGGTCTGCTCCATTGTTTTACCGGTACTCACGGCTGCGGTATGTCCAGTAGATTTACAGTACAGCTGCCGTTACAACCAAAGAGACGGCGTTAGTTCACGCCCCGTTATCTCGAACATTTCGCCCTTCTTACCCATTTGTAACCACGATCTAACCAATGAGCCGAATCACAGGACAATTAACTGCCAGGAATAACCACATGTGGCTCCGCGGAACTGAATGTAGTACCGCGTGTAAGTTATAGAATAGAGGGCATTTTGACTGTTAGAATTACGTGTATTTGCCGTTATGTATTTTAACATCTTTTTATTTTCTCTTGCAGCTAAAGTGCAAGGGAGAGCTTATGAACAAGAAAACTAGAACTAGCCTATTATGAAAAATTCAACAGTGAAATATAAGAAATTGGGTTCTTAAAGGAATTTTTTTTGGTATTTTAGATATGTTTTTTTATTGCAGAAACTGTTTCTGAGAGTTTGTGGGTAGATCTTCAGCGAAGTTTGCCGCAATTGATTTATTGGTTTTGAAAAGCCAGCTGCAATATAAATAAACAAATTGGCAATATACAACTTAATAGCCTGTGAGCTTATGCTCACGTTATTCTCCGAAATTATGCTTTTCGGACCTGCAGAGGTGTGAGGTAGTTTCTCGCCAAGGAGTCAATCTTCGTCCTAAACTCTGGGGAAATGCGTCGTATCGTGACAAGTTCCATAGTAGTGAATGTGATGTCAGTTATAGTTGGGCATTTTATATAAAATTTCTGTCACGCGCTGACTAGGTCACTAATTCTTTAATAGGCTACAATGAGCTTAAAGGGAATATTAGGGTGACAATGAGTGATAAACAGAGATGACACGAACTGAGCTGTATTGAATCAGTGCCAAGTATCCGCTTTTAATTCCTTGAATTCAGTTTACGAAAGAGCCATTCAGCTTTAAGTGACATTGTCCTTTAGAGAAAAGATATTGAGCAGATCTTTTTCTAAATTCCGTTTCCTTATTGATAGATATAGAATAAGCTTACTAAACATTCTGCGTAAGGTTCCGCAGATAGTTTATTTTGCTTTTTTTTTTAGTGCATTCAAGAATCGTTATGGTCGAACTAAATTCATATTGTACGCAATTATTTTATAGTTGCAAGCTTTGCGAACATTATGTTTGAACATCTGAATGGTTATCTGAATGGTTATGAGAAGTCATTATAACAAATACAGACGATGCAAAACGTTTAGAAAAATTGGTTAAAAATGGCCAATTAGCATTTTAAAACGAAACAGTATATGAATCTAAAAACATTCAAGTTCTTTCCCTAAATGAATTTTAAAATCAAACTTTTTTTGCGGGAAAATGACTTCGCTGTCAGCCTTGAGTTTGACACCGCTAGAACGGAAAATTATTGTGGATTTAACTCTAAACTATCGTTTTGAGATATTTGGCTTCAAAGAGAAATAAATGCCCGATAACTGTCGCTTGCCGTTGCAGCAGTAGGCTACCAAATCAACGCTTGTGATAGTGCAGTGTATGGCCATTAAACATGTGTATTCCTGGGATTCATCACGTTATTAGTGTCATTATGATCGGAAATTATCGTATAATTGACCTTATAAATCCCAATTTGTACTATTGATACTTTTTCATCAACACCCATTAGAGTGACTGCTTGTCATTTGACTAGTTCCGCCAACGCCATTTTGTAGGTTTTCAAACTTGTTTATTCTTGTTTATTTTTTCTGAAAAAATTTTATGAAAGTTTATTGTAGTCAGTGTGAAATAAAACATTTTCCCTCCCACCATAACTGTTTTTCTGTGGCTCAACCGGCTGATCGTGACTCATGTCCTGAGTTATTCTGAACTTGTTGTCTCGTCCTGATAATTTCAACGTATACTTGGCATTTACTTGGCCTACTTGAATTGGAAAGAGTAGAAAGAATCATCCGTAGTCGCTGATAGCAGTTGAATATCGATGGATGCACAAATCATCGTTAACTGAGGCCAGCGCACGTGGATTCCAGCTGACGCAATGTCAACACACGGAACAGTTAGCCATAAATTTGACCAATTATTGTGATATCCCCTATAGAGGTAATGCTGGCTAAAATTGGTGGAAAATACATGTGTCTGTTTCGTTGTGGCCAGGGGCACGCAATTATGCCAATAAACAAAGAATATCATAAGTTCGGCCTGACAAAGGGCGCTGTTTGCGAAACTGGAAATTATTTGCGGAACCAGTCAAAGGACCTGCCACTGAAAAATGACTGTGCAAGGCTTTATTCCGAAGGACTGAAGAAAACTAACTGATCCACAAAAAGCGTGAGTAATTTCTGCAAATTCGTGAACAGATAGCTTTCCGCCAGCGAATTCTGTATCAATACCAGACGCTTCAAACAAATTCCATTTGCGGAACCGGTCAACGTGCTGTAGGAATGGATAGGCTATACTAAATTTCAGGTTTGCAACAGGAAAAATAATATATTTCGGCACTTGAGTGTAAAATAGGCCTAATAGTACATAAAAGCATTTATTATCTCCGAACATAAAATATTGCAGAAATGATACCTGACAAATAAAATCCTCACCATAAATAGCATGATATTTAATAGGCTAATCCAATTTTGTATTATACCGTACTAAAGTTTAAAATAGCACAGGTTGAGCAAACTGTATCGTCGAATATAAAAAGGTTTGCTGAAATTATTACCGGCAACATCACCCCCGACAAAGCAAATTTATATTTTATGTAGGCTTACGTTACTTTTGCAATCATATATGGAAATAAATCGCCAACAAGCTGTGCCATTATCTGCATGTACGGACTACTGTCAAAACGACTGTCCCAACAGCCCTTGTGGCTCAGTTATAATCGCCCAGCTACCCCGTGCGCGGTAGGCGGCGGGAGGTCTTCTTTCGTCTTCATGCGCATCAATACGCCAGTCCTACTGCACGGCTGACGACGAGATTTCCTAGTCCTACTGAGAGTTTAACGCTCCCATACTGGCGGATTAACGACTTTTTCTTTGGTTTTAATGGCGGCTGTACTGTATGCACTGCTCCGAGACATATGCCCATCTCTATTTAAGCTGCAGCAGGATGTACCCGAAAAGAGGCAACTAATTGGGGGAAAAAGCGGTCGCACATGTGCGACTATTTTAATTCAAAGGTCGAACAGTGTTAATTATGGTCGCAATTTCGAGCCCTGCACATTCACACACGGCACGATATGCATTTAAGCTCAGCCCAGTCTTCGCTGAATTAAACTACAAACACCATGGAACTGAATTGACAACATTGACATTACTTAATCCTTAAACTGGTGTTCGAACATCTGTACATATAAGCCTAAAACTATGTCAACAGCTCCCTAAAAACAATGGTAAGCACTTTTAAAGACGAAGCATTCAGCAGCATTCCCGTTTTTCTGACCCACAAACTTAACTATGTAATGTATTGCGTGGCAATTACTTGCATGTTTCCTATTTCAAAGTGGGTGGCAATATTTCAGCCAAATTTAACAGTGAGAGGCTAATAGAAATTTTAAAACACCTTGTTCTGAAGCAGCCAAGGGGCAATGCTGCGTTCACCTCTCTTCCAGTAGGAGAGGGGTAATGCGTCTCCATGTACTGCAGGGTCTTCCGGCATCATAGAGCTGCCCCTGGATGCCTATGTGTAAATCATGCCATGGAAACATACATCGGCAAAGTAAAAAAAGCAAATACTGGCCTAATACACTCCTGATCAAAATCTTAAGACCAGTTAAAAAATTGCAAGAATTTGCATTTTGCACTGTTGTATCTTAAGAAGGTTCTAAGTAGAGTTTCAAAATGCAAAAAGAAGAAATAGGAACAAGAGACCAAATGTTTTGAGCAGGCAATTTATTGAAAAGAACAATTTAACTGAAATAGGCTGTTCATCAGCTGATCAAAATTTTAAGACCACATCCTTTAAAAGCCCAAATCTGTGGAAAAAATTTGGATTCCATGTCATTTTCTGTCAAGTAATCACACTGTCAAGACCTCTTGATGGGAAAAGCAAAAAAACTCACTGCCTTCGAACGTGGCAGGATTGTTGAGCTGCATAGACAAGGCCTCTCACAGCGTGCCATCGCTGCTGAGGTTGGACACAGTAAGACAGTCATTTTGCATTTCTTAAAAGATCCTGAGGTTTATGGAACAAAAAAATCAAGTGGTAGACCCAAAAAAATCTCACCGGCTCTGAGCCGGAGGATCCGAATGGCTGTCTGTCAAGACACAGGACGATCCTCATCCCAAATTAAGGCCATTACTGGTGCTGACTGCAACCCAATAACCATCAGACAGCATCTGCAAAGGAACGGCTTCAAAAACAAAAAACGTCTTCAAAGGCCACGTCCCCTTCAACGCCACAAAATTGCCCGTTTGGCCTTTGCAAGGGAGCACCAAACATGGGACGTTCAAAGTTGGAAGAAAGTTTTATTCTCTGATGAGAAAAAATTTAACCTTGATGGTCCTGATGGCTTCCAACGCTACTGGCATGACAAGGAGATGCCACCTGAGATTTTTTCAACACGGCACAGCGGAGGGGGCGCCATCATGATCTGGGGTGCTTTTTCCTTCAATGGAACAATGGAGCTCCAGGTTGTGCAGGGGCGTCAAACAGCAGCTGGCTACGTGGAGATGTTGCAGCGGGCATCCCTCATGACTGAGGGCCCTCGTCTGTGTGGTGATGACTGGGTCTTTCAGCAGGACAATGCTGCAATTCACAATGCCCGTCTGACAAAGGATTTTTTTCAGGAGAATAACATCACTCTTTTGGATCATACTGCATGTTCCCCTGATCTAAATCCAATTGAGAACATTTGGGGATGGATGGCAAGGGAAGTTTACAAAAATGGACATCAGTTCCAGACAGTGGATGCCCTTCGTGAAGCCATCTTCACCACTTGGAGCAACATTCCTACAAGCCTTTTGGAAACACTCGCATCAAGCATGCCAACACGAATTTTTGAAGTGATCAACAATAATGGTGGAGCTACTCATTACTGAGTCTGTTTTTGAGACTTTAATTTCTGTTTTAGGGGTTTTTTGAGCTATGGTCTTAAACTTTTGATCAGCTGATGAACAGCCTATTTTAGTTAAATTGTTCTTTTCAATAAATTGCCTGCTCAAAACATTTAGTCTCTTGCTCACATTTCTTTTTTTTGCATTTTGAAACTCTACTTACAACCTTCTTATGATACAACAGTGCAAAACATAAATTCTTGCAATTTTTTTAACTGGTCTTAAGATTTTGATCAGGAGTGTATATCGACCAGCCGATGTATCGGTCGAGCCTTATTAGAAACCCCTGTAGTAGAAGACCGAGCTGCTCGATTGCCTGCTCCTTGGGGGCAAAGAAACCTGATACTGCTGACTTTGTGAGGGAGGAATTTGTGAGGGACAGGGGTGTAAGTAGGGTTTGACAAAAAAAGAGGAAAGTGGATGGTTCCGATGCAAACCCCGAAGGGGTTTCTCTACTACATTTAAAAAATAAAAAGTATGCTTTCACTTTGTTACTTTGACACTGGCAAATTAGTTACTCGTTTCAAATTAAAATATTAATTGAATTCGTCATTTATGGATTATCCGGATTTGGTGCGTTTGCGATAAACAAAGGTGTATCTTTGTGCAGATGTGTCCGCCAGTGGACGTGCAGCTGCAACTTTCTGCACGCAGTTACAATATTCTATCACTAGATGGCTCACCAGGATCGGTCGCGGAAGTTTTGTGCGCGTTGTAGGCTATTTGCAGAATGAATGCTGACTGCGTTATCCGTCGAATCTTCTTGTCAGATGTGGGAGCTCAAGTCGGCGAGCAATTAAACGTTGCGATATACAAGTATCTATCTTGTATCCACATGTTGCGTGTATATTTCCTTATACTTTGCTACATCAAGCATTTTACAACACAGCTAACAGCTGTGCTTGGCGTCACGAATATGAGTCAGCTGGCCAGCTACGGCATTTGCAAATGCCATTTGACATGAGCTGAAAAATTTGATTTCAACTTGCTAGCGTTTACCCTTTGATTAGTTGTTAGATTAAGAACAAGATAATGTTAAGCCATTCCTGCACTTTTTTTTATTCCAATGGGACTTTCAAAATAAAGGCTAAATTAAATAATAATTTGTGTATTTGTATTGTTTTGTCTGTTACAAACAAGAGATGTTGCAGTACCCCCTGTGACACCGGATCTGAACAGGGTTTGTCTTCAGCCAAAATACACTACCTGAAGGGCAGAGAGCCCCCACTCCCCCCGTAACAAGTAACAAGTCAATTCATCTAACCATAACCATCCAAAGTTGATAAATTGAAGGGGGAAATAATCCATAAAGCAAAAATCCTGCATAGATCCTCGACTTCAATAAGCAGCCTGATTTCGGGCTTTCACTTGCAACTCATCTTTGACGTATGCACACAAAAGCAGCATTCGTGCGCGTGTGGAGAATGTGATTACGGCGCTGCTATTTCACCTAGCAACAAAAAATACTATTCTCCGATTGGCTGATAGGTTGCTGATTCAAGCAAAGCAGTCTGCCTTCGCCTCATCCATTCATAGTTTACTAATCTCTTTTATACAGTATACAGTCTATGTTACTAATGTGCGGCAATTTTATCATGTCTCCGCGTGAGAAATGTTACGTGTGGCATGAGACCGCGAGAACTTACTGAAAGGCATGAGACTTGAGAGCCCTGAATTCTTCACAGTGCGTGCATAGAAGCGGGTCCTACTTTCATTGTCTTAAGTGAATTTATGCGTGAAGCTTACAAAATGCTGCCCTTATCAAAATCTGGACAGTGACTGCTTTTATCCGGGCAGGCTTGGAAATCGATCTCGATGCGTAAAACCGCGGAAATATATATTATATTTTATTAATATATTATATTATATTAAAATATTTTCATATTTTTTTACAAGGATGTTATTTTACAAAACTGCGGATTTCCGCAGAAATGCAGAAGTTTGACACCCAAAGAGGGAGGATTTTCTTCCATTTGTGTCAGAGGGATTTGTGGCTCTGAATGAGCATTCTCCTCCTGTACCCATATGTATCCTAAGGGATACCGGAGCTTCTCAGTCACTTTTGTTGATGGACTCTATTGGAATTATGTGATGAGACCGCTTTTGGGGACTTCATAGTTGTACAAGGTATCGAAGGGAGGACTGTCTCTGTACCCCTGCACTCTTTATTCTTGAAGTCAGATTTAGTTACAGGATAGCTAAAGGGACTTATGTCAAGTCAACTTGTCAAGGGTGTTTCTCTGTTGCTAGGCAATGACCTGGCTGGGGGTAATGTAGTTCCCCCTGTTCATCTTGCTTCACAGCCGAGCACTGAAGATGGTGATGACCTGTGGTCCCAGGTCCTGAGCAGTGACCCGTACTATAGCCAATAGTGCAGTGCAGTACCCGTACTTTAGCCAATAAGGCTCAAGAAGAAGATGATGTGGTGCCTTCCAGCACATTGAATAGTCATGAGTCTGCTCAGCCTACTATGGTTACTCAATTTGAAGACTTATCAGGCACTTTTATCAGTTCTCTATTCAGCCAGCCAGATGGGTCTGGTGATTCTGATGTGTCTGGAGACTTGTCTCTGTCCAGAAAGCGGTTGATTCAGGCGCAAACTAATGATCCTGAATTTTGTGTACAAAAGAAGAGAGCCCTTCCTGATGAAGAAACAGACGCAGTTCCAGTTGGGTATTATCGCAAGGATGGAGTGATGATGCGCAAGTGGCACCCTCCTGATATCCCTGCCAATGCAGTTTGGGCAGTGGTCAAGCAAATTGTTGTTCCGAAGGTGTACAGGAATGAGATCTTAACAATGGCTCAGAGTTTGCCTTTAGGAGGTCATCTTTGTGTTAACAAGACTGTTGATAAGATCATGAAACACTTCAGAGAGATTTTTCCAACTTTTGCAAAACCTTTCACACTTGTCAGGTAGTTGAAAAACACCAGTTAGACCCACCTGTAGCTCCATTGCAGCCTATCCCAGCATTTGGGGAGCCCTTCTCCAAGGTCATCGTTGATTGTGTTAGTCCATTACCCAAGACTAGATCTGGAAGTCAGTACTTGTTAACCATTATGTGTGCATCTACCAGATTTCCTGAAGCCATACCTCTACGCAACATCAAGGCAGCTGCAATCTCGAAGGCTTTGATAAAGTACTTCACGTTGTTTGGCCTTCCCAGGGAAATTCAGTCAGACTAAGGTTGCAATTTCACTTCCAGATTGTTTCAGCAGGTTTTGTATGAACTAGGTGCGAATCAGATTCTTTCCAGCTCCTATCATCCAGAGATTCAGGGTGCCTGAGACCTGTTTCATTCCACTCTCAAGACAATGATGAGGACTTGTTGTTAAGACCATGAGAAAGACAAGGATGAAGGTGTTCATTTGCTGCTGTTTGCAGCTAGAGAGGCAGTGCAGGAGTCTACTGGATTCAGTCCATTTGAGCTAGTGTTTGCTATTGTTGAGTGAACAATGGCAAGAGAAAGAACCGCATATCAGTCTGTTAGACTATGTGTGCAAGTTTAAGGAAAGACTGCGTCAGGGAAAAATGAAAACTTGGTATGATCATCAGGCTAGAAGCCGTGAGTTTAAACCAGGAGAAAATGTCCTTGTGTTGTTTCCCTTGCAGTCCAATCCATTGCAGGCTAGATTTCATGGTCCTTATGAAATTATAACAAAACTCAATGATTTCACTTACATTGTGAAGACTCCAGATAGGAGACAGCCAAAACAGTTGTGTTACATTAACATGCTGAAGTCTTATCATTATAGGAATGCTAGGATTGCAGCTGTCACTTCAGATCCTCCTATGGCCGAGACTTGAGAAGATGAGGGAGAGTTTCAAGATGATGAACCTAGGATTAAAGCAGAAATTCTTTCATGTAAATTGTCAAATTCTAAAGTGTTGCAAAATCTTGATGTAAAACTCCAGCACTTAGAACCCTCACAGAAAGATCGGTTTGAGAGGTTGATCAAGAAATATAAAGATCTATACTGCTCAAAAAAATCCAAGGAACACTTAGACAACACGATATAACTTCAAGTGTTCCCTTTATTTTTTTTGAGCAGTATATTTTCAGATGTTCCAAAGAGAATTTCTATAGCCTCTCATGATGTAGATGTTGGTGATGCCAAACCAATAAAACAGGATCCATACTGGATGAATCCTGAAAAGAGAAAGATTGCTGAGAAAGAGGTTGAGTACATGTTAGAACATGATATTATCAGACCCTCTAACTCAGCCCTGTGTGCTAGTCCCAAAACCTGATGGAAGTACTAGATTTTGTACAGATTACCGCAGAGTCAAACTGTAACTAGAACTGATGTGTTTCCAATACTTAGGATTGATGATTGTATCGATAGAGTAGGGCAAGCAAAGTTTCTGACCAAGATTGATTTATTGAAGGGTTATTGGTGTGTGCCTTTAACTGAGAGGGCCAAGAGCATCTCTGCTTTTGCCACACCATCTGGGTTATACCAGTATAAAGTCCTACCCTTTGGCATGAAAAATGTCCCTGCCACGTTCCAAAGGATGATACAGTCTACAATTGCCAGATTGCCACACAAGGGTGCGTACATTGACAACCTGATCACATGGAGTGGGAAAAACATCTGAAAAATGTAGAGAAGTTGTTCCAGCGCTTGACCCAGGCTAACCAGACTGTTAACCTGAACAAGAGTGACTTTGGTTGTGCTACTGTCACGAATCTTGACTACGTCAAAGGCTAGGGTAAGATGGCACCCATAAATGCTAAAGTCCAAGCCATCATGGACTTTCCAGTTCCTGACAACAAAAAAGCTGTGCGTCGCTTCCTTGGAATGATCGGGTATTACCGCAAGTTCTCCAAGAACTTTGCTGAGGAGTTTGACTTTGAAATTAAGTATGTAAAGGGTACTGACAATGTAATTGCTGATTGCTTATCCTGTGTTTGAGTATGTGTTTATATCACATATGTTTATTAATATATTGTTTATTATATATAATATATATATATATATATACATATATATATATATACGTACACAGAAGTGTCTGCTTAACCATTTTTGTATTGAAAAGAAAAATTTTGCCTCTATGAGTCAAAATTTTTCCCTTTTAGAATGGAGGTGTAATGTCGGGGGGAAAGCCACTAGATGGAAGTATTGACATTTGTTTTGTTAAGCCCAGTTTGGAGCTAGGTTTTTAGGGATGTCCTGCACCGTTGCAGGGAGAAATAGTGGAAGGATACATTTGACCGGACCTGTCTCTCTTTTCATGACCTGTGAAGGTCTTTTTGTGGATTTTTGCCTGTGTTGGAGCATTTTCCTGTCCCAGGACATTGCAAGATAGCAACCCATCTCCATTACCAAGGAACTGTAACCATTTAATTTTTTTATATTCCAATCTTGGTCAGAGTTGGTTTATTAAATGTGTTTAAGTTCTAAAATTTTGTCTGTCATCACTTGTTGTCCGATATGTCATAACAAATTGGGGCCATAACAATATACAATATACACTCACACAAACACATGAATGTCATGAATGAAAACTGTTCAGAGCTTTCTTGAATCTGAAAGCTAAGAGAACTAATGGAATCCCCCCATCCAATGGTGTTGCTAACCCAAACACCAGAGGCTAATGAAAGAGAGCCTTGGAGCCATGACCTTTGAGTCAACCCAACAATTGGCACAGTTGTAGGCGGTAGGACATACTGAGCAGGTAGGGGCAAAGCAATTTGACTGAAATAAGTAGCAGACCACAAGCACTAGCTAGTTGCTGACATGGAGAAGAAAATTAGCGAAGTCTTCGCAATGTGCTGCATCATGGCTTTGCTGAGCGTGCTCAAATAAGCCAGCTTGATTATGTGAGCTTGATGTTGGCAAGCACTCCAAGGTTTTCTTGCAAAGAAAAACATAGCAATCAAAATTTTAACCAAACTTAGGAGCTACTTTGTGATTATACAAGAACACAAGAGGCACTCCTAGAGTGCAAACCTTCACCAAAGTAGCATGGTCCAAATCTTGCTAAGTGGGAGCAAAGTTCAGTTATTAATTGTAATAGGATTTCAAGGTGGCTGCCATGGTTGCCATATGGTGTTATTGATCATGGTCAAAATCAGTTGGGTCCATCCTTGATGTAACAGTGACCCACCTACAAAATTTCAGAAATATTTGTTCATTACATTTTGAGTTAAAGGAGCTATATTTAAGTTTGTGGCCAAAACTGGTAGTGCAGTCACATTCAAAACAGCGCAGAGTGCAGTATCCCCTCCTCCTCTCGCCCAGACGAGAGGTTCCCAGCTAGGTTGCCGGATCCAGCAAGAACGTCAACTACACAGAGCTACCATGGCTACGTTTCAATATCACCTATGATTTGCTTTGACTGGGTTGTGTTCAGGTCAGAAAAGATAGAAAAGATTGAGACTAATGACTTACTAACTTTAGCAATGGTCATATTGGTCAACTTGCTCGTCACACTTCTGTGTGGATAGCCCTCTAAAGTCCATACTGTAAAATGCATAAAGAATGAATGAGGACTCATTTGACCGATGTACTGTCTTAATTACATTTCATATTGCCATAATGGCTGTGCTAATGTTGGAACAGTTTCCACAGCGTCTCAGCATAATGCCAGAGAAACGGACTAATAATGCATTGCTAATGTTAGCAATGAAGATTCACAGTTTTTATAGGAAAACTAGCAGCTCGGGTAACTTAGACATAACAGCGTCTTTTTGCGCTGCCAGAAAAAACACTGCCAAGACTCCAGTATTTGTATTCCATCACAGTTGTCTGAAAGACATGCAGGTCTAAGCACCACACTCCTGATTAAGACAAGTCTGCAGTGCGTTACTGCACTAACATAAAGCATCCAAATGCTTTTTCGACACCTGGAAAAGACCAGCTTCTGACAAAGAGTACTGCCTTGCTAAGTGAAAACTGGAATCGAGCGTTCGTGGCTGCATCTGGATGACCATGCGCTGCTTTAAATTTACAGATGAATGATGACTCCGCAGTAACGAAATGTTCCTTCAGGAAAGACAAAGGCAATGTTTTCCAAATGAGCCACATTTGTTTTTTGCGCCAAGTTTTTTGTGCTGGTTATCCTGCAAAACCTAGAGCTTCTGGTGAGGCAAGCATGACATCAAACCATACCAAATCCACCGAAGTACAGTAACAAAATAAACGTTATGGAAGAAGCAGCAATAAGGAAACCACGAACCTTGTTGCCGGTGGCTCCATTTCCTGTGCCAGCATTTGTTAAGCGTGCGTGCTGTGGTGCCACTTCTCAGAATGTGACCTTAAGTAAACTAGCATATTATATATTATATTGCCAACAGACAGACAAAAAAAAAATCAGGCAAAAAAACAAACAAAAAAACACGAGAACATAAGAGAACTCAGAACATCATGCCAGTTGTTAAACACAGTTGTGGTAGTGTGATGTTCTGAGGCTGTCTTGCTACTTCAGGACCTGGGTACTTTCCATGATTGATGGAATCATGAGTCCATCTCTACCAGAAAATCCTGAAGAAGTCAGTTTTTGAACTAAAGCGAAAGCTCAGTTGGGTTTCTCAGCAAGACAATGATGCACAACACATAAGAGCTCAAAATAAATAAATAAACTTATTGAAGGTATTGGAGTGCCATAATCAATGTCCAGACCATGAATTTGTTTGAAATGTGGAATGTCCCTTTACCAGACAGTTCATGCTTGTAAATCCTCTAATGGGGCTGAATTAACACAATTCTGGAGAGAAGAGTGGGCAAAATTTCATCCAGCGTGAGAAACAAGTTTCATTGCCAGCTATCTCTAATGTTTGATTGCAGTTGTTGCTGTCGAAAGTGGTACAACTAGTTATTACTAGGGATGTCTGATTTGCTTTTTTGTCAATATCGGATATACCTTAAACTCTTAAATTCCAATTCCGATATCCACCGATACCGATATATGATGGCTATATTTCCCTAAAAACTAATTTTAGGCGACATGACATATCTCCTGTCATGGAATTAACACTTCATGTCAAATTTTCTTGTGATGCCCACCTAGATGCATTCACAGATGCAACAAGGCTTTTCAAATGTAAACAATCAATGAGAAAAAATATGGAAACTACTTCAACTTGAGTTATGGAAAAAGTGCCATATTTATTTTTGAAAATTTTGTCTCAAAAGTTTGGATCACACTCTCCTTGAGCTAATCCTAAAAATGCCCTCAACGCCTAGGCAATTTGACTCCTTCAAAAATTTTAGAATATTGGGCCAGTGCTGTGTGCCACAAGAAAAGGCAGACTAAAATAACATGGAAGTGATTAAATTTTGGCATATCTAAGCCAAAGTATAGCTGAGATATAAGCCAAAGTTCAAATGGGCTCGGTGTCCAATCAGCGTGCTTTTGGGTTTTGCTGCCACGTGGCGGTGGAATACTACAATACCCTACATCAGCCAACGAAAATAACTAATGCACAGAGTTGCCTTGGCGTGGCTGAGGTGCTGCGCTCTCTGTGTGCTCGTTTTATCGGCTTTCTTTATCGGCAAAAAAATCAGATTACAGTCTATTCCGATATTACATTTTTATGCAAATATCAGCCAATAATATTGGTCCGCCAATATTATCTGACATCCCTAGTTATTAGGTTTGAGGGTATGATTGTATTTTTACAAGACGAATAAAGCCTTTGAATGACTCTTTATCTTAAGTAAATGAAATAATCATTTAAAAGCTGCATTTTGTGTTTGTTCATTGTAAGGCCACGCCTCCAGACTTCAAATTAACCAGTCTATTAAGACCCGGACCGCATTCTTCAGCTCAGCTGAATAATTGCATGCACCTGTTGTTCATTTCTACTCTGTGGTAGTGTTCTGCTATTAAAGCCTGAGCTTCACACTTAGTTATTGCGAAGTCTCATAAACCATGCAGGTCTCAAGCCGGTGTTATTTGTTTTGTGTCTTGTCTTTCTTTAGACTTATCTCCTGCATTTGCGTGTATCACTATTTATGCCGGAGCCTCGATTCCCTGTTGTCTTGTATTGTACTCAACATTACCTTCTAGCTGTGCCAAAGGCGTAATGAATACAACCAAGTCCATCTTCACACCTGAGTCCAGTCCATCACATCCTGTTCCCTGTGCACATCACTGGTGCTGAGAGCACGACCTTTACACTCATGTTGCCTTTTTCTAATTTAAAAATTAATTAGATAAAATGAAACATTTAAATCTGTCAAATTAGCAATAATAAAAGAAATCATTTTGCAGGCAAATACTTTCTCACACTACTGTAAATCATTTCCGCTTTCTGCTCCAGTGCATGCTCCAGTCATTCAGAGAGCTGAGGTGCCCATTTCCAGATTGCTGGCCAATTATTCAATCAGTAAATCCACCAGGCGTAAATTCTCTGCACTCCCTAATACTCCATTTGTCATCCAGCTTATCCGTGGTGCATTGTTTGTAAGCTCTTCAACTGTACTTTGTCTAGTGACATTTGTGAAGTATTGTTAATTTGGCATCTATTTAGGGTCCTAGCAGCAAAACCGTGAAACCCGCTTCCGATTAGTATTATTCCACCGATTTTTCAGATTTCTTCCCTGTCAAACCCTATGAAACATTGGCGCAGAACGTCATCACTTAAAATCTTCAATTTGAATGTGCCTTATTGCAGTAAATTATTTGTTCTTGTAATTCAATCAACAATCTTTAATGAATGTAGTGTGATGTGAATAGAGGCCACTAGATGGCAGTATTTACCTTTTTTTTATTCAGCCCAGACTGGAGCTAGGTTTAGCCATGTCCTGGGCATGTCTGGGGAAAGTCCCAGAAAATAAAAAAAGGAGGTCTAAATGTGGGTGGGGTCTGCAAAAGAGTATATAAGGAAAAGAATTGAGACAGTAAAGTAGTAGGAGAAATTGCAAGAAGAAGGATACATGTGACCAGACCTGTCATTCTGTTCAAGACCTGTGAATTTTCTTTTGTGGATTTTGTTGCCTGTGTTAGAGCATTTTCCTCACCCAGGACATCACCAAGCAACCTACAAAAGGGACTGTAAATATTTCTGTTTTTTTTTGTATATATCTAATCTTGGTCAGAAAATTAGTTTAGTCGTTATTGTTAGTTGTTGGCTTTGATAATTAAATGTGTATAAGTTTTAAAAACTGTGTCTGTCATCCCTTGCTGTTGCTGTAGTGTTGTAAATGTAATAACAAATTGGGGCCATAACAGTAGCTTGTCAGTTTTGCCTGCATAGATATGTGCAAGCAGCAGGCTAATCCAATAAAAGGCATATAATAATGAAAGCCCAATAATCGTACCCTTAGGGACCACCATCAACATGGTTAAAGTGTTTGTTCATCCAAAAATAAGATTTGGACCACAGAATCTTCAGTATAAATACATCCTTTGTACATTAGTCATTTCAAATTCTAATTAGCTGTTACTAATATATTCACAATTTAATTACTGCAAATCATGATAATCTCATAAAGAATTTATCCTAGGCCATCTTCAGTGATGACGTCAGGGAAGGAACCCAGCCAGCAGCAGAAAATATACTGAACAACAGAAGAAATGCTAGTATAGTATAGTTTGCTTCATATGGAAGAATTCTTTTTGGTTGTGTGCAGACAACTTTTGAAATTGATAGTGACAGTGTTTGAGTTTATGAACTGAAAGAAATTAGCATTCTGGATCAGGTCAAAGTCAATATCTGGTGTGACCACCATGTGCAGCAATTAATGCAGCCAATCTTCTGCGCATTGAACCCACTAAATGACGGATTTCTTGTTGCAGAATCGCCTGCCATTCCTCCTTCAGAGCATTCTGGAGTTGCCCCACTGTGTTTAGGACAGGGATGCGGGCACGGACGCGATGATCCACAATGTGTCATAAGTACTCTATGGGCGACATTTCCAGTCCACAACCTCGTCCTCAGCCTACTGATGGTTGATTCATGAACATTAAGACGTCTGGCAACATTGCGACCCGTCATACCGGCATGAAGCATGCCAATGATACGTTCCCTGAGATTTTGTGTGAGGCGTGGCATCGTGAAAATGCGGTAAATGTCGAATGTTACCATTTGCTTTTATAGACCCCGGATACACCAGCAAAATCGCCACTCCCAAATTTTGGCGACACTGAGGTATTGCTCAAAACATGCCGCACCTCCGTTAATTCATGCATGTGCTCCCCATCACACGTGATCATGTTTGACTGCAAATTCATGCTCATTTGGGTAAAGCTCACTAACTTTACTCTGTATTTTGCTGGAAAACTCAACAGGACACATACCCCCTTGTCTAAACCACACAGTGCATTTCTATTGTTGTTCAGTACACATAATCAATGGCATTGGACTCAGCGATTCGTCATTTTGGATTATTGCCTTGGGAAAATGCCGAATATTTGCCTTGTGTATGGCTGCAACAATAAGGCCAATGCAAGCTGAGGCATCATGGTCCATAAATTTCCAAAAAGAAACCCATAATTCCAAAGGAAGGGGTGGATTTTGTGAAGAGGAAATGCATGGATTTCACAGAGCACTGTGTTGTGTCCAATTTTGCTTTCCTGCCAACTCGTGTTCACCCTTCCGAGAAAAATCAGCAACAGCATCATAAAATTAAGAAAATCATGAAAGAAATAACGTTACAGGGATTGATGAATCAACTCAGTCTTTGGAAAGTTATCACAGATGATGCCTCATAATGCGACAAATTTTAATACTCTGCCATCTTCTGTGATTTTTCATTTTCCGATATTGAGCTCTTTTGCTCAGCAGTGATCACACAATTACCCCATGCTTTAACCATCTTTTCTACCGTCAAATTCCGAGTAAAAGGTACATTCGCTCTCCACCCTATTAAGTTACGTTATTGCATTCAGTTTTTCTTGGAAATACGATTTCACAGGGGAACTCCTGTATTTCGAAATACTCCGTTACAGGACTTAACAATGATTCAGATGAAAAACTGGCAAATCTTTCCTGGCAAACTGGCAAAGAAAATTGTTTCTGCATTATACAGGGTATTGCTCCTTACCTCTTCTGGCAGCCTAGTCCTCCTAAAACATCAATGGGAGAAAGACATGGGCATAACGCCCATGTCCCAATGGGTGACTGTTCTAAAAAGTACAACAACTTTGTCTAAATGTGTTTGATACAATTTGATACTGATGAAACTTGTACTTAGGGCGTATATTACACAATAAATACTTAAGAAAATTCACCAGTCCTGCTCACATTTATGCAAGCATGAAGTTGGGATGCTTATCCATCTGTTATGGGAGTGCCCATCTGTTTTTGAAACAAGGTAATTTCATGTCTGTCGACCATTCTGGATGTAAATATACCAAAATGTCCACTAGTGTGCCTTTTAGGTACGAGTGTGGAAAATCTAAACTTAGTTCTTACACATCGTAATATGGCAATAGCATTCTTGTCGCTTAAATGCATTATCATGCTGAATTGGAAAATACACAAGCCAAATAGTTTTAGCTTTGAAAATTGGTCGAAGGATTTTCATGGATTTATTATCCATGGAACGGGCTGCATCTGCTCTCTCTGACTTTGATCAGGGAGTTGATGGACCCTGAATATTCATGAGGTCATATCTGGAAAATAAGTAGAAATGTATTGAATGAACCTCCCGGCTAATTCAAAAATGGGCAAAAAGGAGGACCGTTGGCTGGAGCTGAGGTGGGCCAAATGGAGCTTGGCTGCTGAAACAAGCCCTCCTAGCTGAAAGCTTTCAACCTGGCAATGGCTGGCACGAGGCCAAGAAACTAGATCAGGTCGATGCCTCATAGTTCGCTATACGCAAGACGCTGGATCATATCTGTCCTAGTAAAGGAATTTAGCTGGCAACTTGCTTGTGGTGGCGAGTCAAGCGCTGTTTATATCCACGAAGCAGTTGCGAGACAAATGCTGTACACTGCTGGGAAGTTGCGGCTGCTGGCTCTGTGTGTATTGATATTCCCCTGGGAATGCGAGGAAGTGCTTGGTTTCGCTCACTGACAAACCTTAGCCAGGTCCCATTAACGGTATTATGGTCAGTCGAATGGTATCATTGCATTACGTAAGTTTACTAAAAGACCTGGTTGACCTGAATTTTCTCATCTCTTGCTCGCAAATTTTGATATGAAGTATTATCACCCTACATTTTGACTTCGGTGAATGCTAAATTAACTGGTTACTGTGGCCAGCATACGCATGGGTTATCAATGCTAATTCAGCTTGGCGTCTTGTCCTACGCTAAATCATGGTTCTTTCATTAGCTGCACAGCTATTCTATGACCTTTATATTAGCGAACAAGACCACTGCGACATGGAACTTTTCTATTGCATTGTATAATTAAATTTGCTTCTGGACCTTGACGAGTAGTCCTTGCTCTAGTTTCATTTTTTTTGGAGCGTCAGTGGACACGGAATATAGCCGAACGTGGCTAGTTAGTGACGCTGTTTTAACCTATAACCTTATGTTATAGGTTAATGTAGTTCGATGATGGTTTTTATGAAGAAACACATTTAGCGACCGCTAGATAGCTCGCTAGATAACGTAGGATAGGTTTAATTATCAATTTATTTGGCTAGCCTCTCTATACACAATAATATATCGGTTATCGCACTGAAAATAGTGTGAATCCATTTGTGGCAATCGTCGCACTCATAGCTCTTGCTGTGCGTATCAATTAATTGTATAATTTCAACAGTATACAGAGTGCTCTCCAGTGTTCTGGGGGATCAGCTTAAAGACCTCGTCATCTGGTAGTGTGCTTTGGTAGTTTGAATGCTGTAGCTAACTAGCCAGCTAATAACTGTGGCAGGCATGCACTGCCTTTGGCATAGCTGGACATCTTGAGCAAAAGCTAACTGAGGGATAATTGTATTCATTCTCTGGCTAGTTGACAAACTTATTTTGAGACTTGCTACTGCATGCCAACATGAAAAAATATTAGAATTTCATTCACCTTAGAAAATAGACCATAGACTCCTAACCAAATAGCAAGACGTCATTTCTCTGTTATTTTGATGAAAACTTCTTCAGTCGCAAACACAGCCAAAGGGTCAAGCTTTGTGACTCCAGTAAGCCTGTGGATAGGCGGCTTTCACTAATATAGTGTCTTGGCAGTGAACCACAAATATTAGTTGCATTTACTTGTCAAAGTGGTCACATTTTATCATTCTTTCCAGCTGTGGATATATGATGTTATTAGTGTGAAGACACATAACTTTACAAATCCCGCCCCCCTGTCTGGTGATCTCTAGATCTGCCACTTCTCCCCCTCCTCCCAATCTTCATGTTTCCTGTAAGTCTGGTCGTGTGATGCATGTGTTGTATTGTTGCATTGGATTGTAGCATTGTATTGTGTCATTGAATTTAAAAAAAGGCGCAGTTGAAGGAAACATTGCTCACTCATCCTTTTCATCCCATCTGGGACATGAGGCCACGACAAAACTTCGCCATACAGACTTGTCCCATGCTTTGCCCCATGTAAGACCCATCTCTTCCACCTCTTTCATCTGATGTGATTCTGGTTCTGCCTAGCCGTGCTTGTTCGGACTGTCTCATGTGTATTTTGATCTTTGGGTATCCTGTCTTCGGCCATCCTCAGTACATGACCGAGCCAACGTAGCCTGCGATTTTTGATCTCTTGGGACATATTCATACTGTTTTCTTGTGCAGTTCGACATTATGAATCTTGTCAGGCCAGTAGATATTACAGATCTTATGGAGGCAGCAGTTGTGAAAGACGTCAGTCTCTCTCATATGTCCTTTCTTTGTTCTATAGCATTCGGAGCCATACAAAAGGACGGACTTAACGTTGCTGTTGTAAAGCCTGATCTTAGTTTTGAGGAAGGCTATTGCTTGGACTTCCAGATGTTATTGAGTTGACTGAAGGCACCTCTGGCTTTGTTAATGTCTTTATGGGCACCATTGTCGTTGCTTATGAGGCTTCCGAGGTATGTGAAGTCTTCGATGCACTCCAGTTCGTCTCCATTGATCGTGATTGGGGATGCTGTTGGTGCATTGACAAACATCACCTGGGACTTTTTTTGGTTGATGTGCAGACCAGTTCGCTTTGCGAAATTACTTAACTGGTTGGATTTTTCCTGGAGATGGCGATGAGTAGCTGATATGACTGCCAGATCGGCAAAGTGTAGGTCTTCCAAGTATGAGAACAAGGTCCAGGGGGACAGTCTGATGTTTTACCCATCACCCAGTCGATAACTACTAGAAACAAGATTGGCGAGAGAATGCAGCCCTGTCTTACTAAAGACTTAATGGGAAATGACTGAGTGCATTTACCTAGATGACACCACATTCGTAGGCCCGTATTCAGAAACGACACTCACCCTCCACACACCATATAGCGAGTACAATTGAAATGTAACTCGAGTGTGAGAAAGATTGTCCTACCAGTAACCGAGGGAGCGGTCCCACTCCTCGTCAGCTGCTATTCACAAACGCCACTCAAACATAACTGACAGTAGTGGGCACTGGGCACCACAGGCGGTGCGTCAGCTGCTGCAAAGGGACGCTCAATCATCACCCTTCAGTTCTGAATGACCTAAACCTGCCGCAGTTTACTTTTCTTGATTAGAAAGTTTCTCTGACTAATTGTTAAAGCGACAATCAAATTTTTGATAGCGTTGATGTACATTGCTCCACAAAATTGAGGCGTTTCTTCCGCACATAAATGACGACGTAAAGTATCAGCATTTCTTCATAAATTCTGTGGTTGAGTGGCTCGCGAAAGGCGCAGGACTGCCCGCAAGGCTCACTGAGCAACAAGCTGTGAAATGTGCCAGACATTTCCTACATTCAGCAATTAATGTAGAAAAGAATGGATTTGCGTGACATACAGCTACACGAGCCTCGCAGACCCAATTCACACGCGCCCCATGAGCCGCTGAGCGCAGAATTTTCCAACCCATATGTAAAGAAAAGCGCGGGAAATCTGAATACGTGACAATTATGTGTCAATAATGAAAACTGGCCACACCTGATAATGCTGAGTGTTTTTGGAGTTCCTGCAATGGTAATTTAAATTAATTGAAAACAGGGTGTGACCGAGGAAGGATTGGGAAACCAATACCACCACCTTAGAGGTGGAGTTGAACAGCCCTACTTTAAATCACTTATACCAAATTGAAGGTCCAGGAAATGCACAAATTCAATCACCAAAGAAAGACAGACGTGATTCCAAACAGATCATGTTTTATTAAACTGACAGCCAGCGATCAGCTAAAAAAAAAAAAAAGGACCAGGACACTAAAACCAATATTTATTAAGTTATACAAGTTGGTTAAATACATATAGCTTGGTCAGCCAGACTAAATACAATTGTACAGCCTGGTTGAAAAACCCCTTGCAGTAGAAAATGTTGCCAGGAAGGTGAAATAAACCTAAGGGCCAACATCAGTGCAAATAACAGATCACAGCAAGCCACACAAATTTGTGCCCAATGCTCACAGTGAGAAGGACCCTTCACGGCTTTCCCCCACCCACTGGCACTCAACTGGCCTGCAAGACCAATAAAACAATCAAAAGGGTATACCAGTGGTTTACAATGATGAAGGTCTACCAAGAGGCTCAAATTTAAACATCCTAAAGAGAATCATTAAAACCATAAACCATGCTGAAATAGGCAAAACAGCAGCTGGATACACTCAAACCACTGGTTCCCGAGCCCACAATTAGTGATGTGATTTGTAAAGCGAGGCGCCGGAGCCTGTATCAAGCAGAAAGGAGCGTGCCAGATGAAGCCCCGATTCGAGGCTTGCGATGAAATACCGGCGCAAGTTAGTGCGGCTGAAGGGAGGTCCTCCCTGCACTCAACCTTCACTCAGAAAGAGACACTATTTTCAGTGTGAGTGAGGTCTCTGAAAGGAAATGAATGTTAGGGCAACCTCTGACTCATTTAGTATAACCTGACACTAACTAAGTTTTAGTACTCATTCACACTCAATTAGTGTGAGTGTTGCTTCTGAATACGGGCCAAAGTGTTCAGAGAATGTTCTTATGATGGTAACAATTTTGGGCGGTATTCTATATGCCCTCATGATCTTCCAGAGGCTCTCACGGTGAACAATGTTGAATGCTTTCTTAAAGTCAATGAAGTTGAAATATAAGGGAGCATTCCACTCAATACACTGCTCTATGATGTTCCGAGAGCAAAAATCTGATCTATGCAGCCTCGACCTTTCCGAAAACCTGCCTGTTCCTGTCTCAGCTTAATATCTAAGGCACAATCGACCCTCTTGAGGAAGACTCTACAGAAGTCCTTGCTGGGGATGGACAGAAGTGTTATGCCTTGCCAGTTGTCACAGTTCTTGAGGTCACCCTCCTTCTGAATCTATAATATATTTGAGGTCGATGTCTGTCTGTGTGTATGTACACGTTTTTCTCTCACAAATTTGTTGTGAATATCCACTTAAGACACCAGGAAGGACTTGACGTTGCCCGATTTTTGAAAAACGGTCATGCACGCAAAAAAAAAGGTAATTTCACTCCGGGCAGCGGGTAGCAGCTAGTCTTGGATATAAGGCCCTTACTCAAGTCTTTGGGGATGATTTTGTGATTCCAGAGCTTAGCAAAGAGATTGGTTAACACCATGGAGGCAGTGGTTATATCTGCCTTGAATATTTCTGCTCGTAGCGAATCGATTACTGGCGCTTTTCCACTCTTCATTGCCTTAATTTCGGTCTCTATCTCAGCCTGGGAGAGTAGGTTGATGTTAAAGACAGTATCACCTGAAGGGTCTGGGTTTGGAGGCTCATTACGCTCAGGCCGGTTGCCTGCTGCCTTTCCGTTGATAACAGTTTTACTTGCTTTTCTTCGACTGGCTTGTTGCAGGAGTTATTCTGTCCACTTAACTGCTTTGTGATCTTGTGAACAGTGTTCAAGTCCCCTTTAGCTGCAGCCGTCTCGGCCAATTCCTCCGCAAAGGTTCTTTTGTCCCTTGTACCATTCTTTCCCACTTTGAGTCAGTCTAAGTGACTTTGCTTTTAGCTGGTTGTCTTTGGCTTTTCTCCTTTCATCATTCTCCCTCCATGTCTCAGGTGCTATCCATTGTTTATCTTTCTTCTTTCTGAAGCCAAAAACAGTCTCTGCTGTTTCTTAAACTCTTAAAATAAACTCTTATAATATTACTGCATGTTGCTTCAACAATGTCCTGGTCTTCTCTATCTTCAGTTTCAAGAGTGCTGAAGCAGTTTCTAAGTTCAGGGGTGAATACTCGTTTAACCTCAGGTGCACTAAGTTTCTTAACTTAAATACTCAGTGCTGCTGTTTGATGGTAGGTGTTGCTTGTAATTTTAGCCTCATCTTGGCTATTAGCAGGTGAAGGAAACATAAAAGATGATTTAGATGTGCAGTGTGTAAGTTAAATCATCATCGGTTTCAAAAAGCTCAGGATTTCACATTTGCCTTTGTTTTCCATGTATTCCAGGATATTCATTTTAAACAACTGAATTCAAATGCACGGAGCACTGAAAGCTCCATGTTCAAATCTCAGTTCCACATTTTAATTTCTTGCCTGCAGTCAAAAATGCAGTCAGATTTGGCTCTGCTACTGTGGACAAATTTTTGGAGATCACCAAGTCTTACTTTAAGGATTGTTTCATGTATGTAATGAATTGTAGTGTAGATGGTGGTTTTGTTATCAAAAATGCTTGTGTCTTAAGCCTAGATCTATGCAATATCAGTACCTTCTTTCCTGCCCTGTTGTAAGATTTGCTGATTATCCTCTCTTAACTGTGTTTTCACATGTGAATAGGTTGTAAATTGCCTCTGAGTTTGGGGGGGTTATTTGCCCCATGCAGTGAACTTGTGCAGTCAGAATGTGACCATTGGTATTTTCATCTTGGCAGGCTTTTGCTCTGAAAAAATACTGATAAAAAGCAAACCGGCGGTGTAATCGGTTTTCTGGTTTTATTGTTTTGATTCCATCACTCTCTCTCCTGGCCCCACCTCACACTGGCATAGTCTCTCCATTTCCCCCCAAACATCATTTGTGGTCCATCCCTATTACGTGGCCCACAGAGTTTTTTGTTTACATGACTTCCTGCCACTTTTTCTTCTTTGAATGAAAGTTTACAATTTGGAAAAATGAAAAAAGGACAACTTTTAAGATTTCCCTTATTTGTATGTGTGTATTTTGAGGTCTATGAAAAGGATGGGTGCACTTAATCTCAAACACATATCAATTGAGACACCATATTCAGCATAGATATGACAAAAATAAGTTAACGAATTAACTTTTCATCATTGGGAGAATTCATTGCTATTTTACAGAAAAAAACAGCAGTCACTTTTGTACCATTTGAGGTACAAAACCTTGTTTATAAAAATGCAGAAATTCACCTCTACTTGGTAGATGATCCACGTACTAATTCATTCCTCTGTGGTTTGCATACTTGTATTTCTTCATGTTGAGCTCAGTCCTGATAAATAAGTTGGGAATGAAATGTATAAAATATGATATAATCTTATTTCAGATTCAAGGAATTTTTTAAATGGGCATACGCAACAATCATGGCAGGGATTTGTGTGATTCAGGACCATAGTAATTTGATGTGCCTCCTTCAAGAAAGTAACAAAAATGCCATACGAAGATGGGCATCAGATGGCATGCAGCATAGTGATTTTTGGCACCAGAATTGCACAATGCTATTGTGCCCCAAATGCAACCCTTTTCCTTCTTTGGTGCAGGGTGAGTCACAGAAATACCAATCCAGCACAAGTGAGGGAACTTCCAGAATGAATCTCAGGAAAATGTAACTGTCAAAAAAATAAAGCCCATAGCTTGTAAGATGCACTTGTGAGCAGCATGAAAACTTAATTTCCGTGTCATGAGAGATACCCATGGTTCTGCTACATGCTTATAATGAGATTCAGATTCATTTATTTTCTCCCTATAGGGTTGGCGCAAGAGAACTCCACATGATAAATGAGCAGATCTCAGCTTTCGCAACAAATTCATTGGTTGGATCACCAGAGCAAGGTAAGGAGATACACTCATTATGTGACACCGTGAAATGTCTCAATTGTATATATTTTTTCAAGCGAATAAAGGATTTGAGAAAATGAATGTATTCCACTGAATTTTTTTGGAATGCTATGACCAGCTATTAGTGTTAATATTTTTTCATAATTGTCACCATGATACTTTTTTTTTGAGAGACAGTTTCCTGGTTCATCTTTATTTTCAATAGCCCACACAAGAAAAAGTAAGGACAATGATGAGGATTTTAAAATGTCAAAAGGATTCATCGATTATTGAGAAGTTGTGTAGACACACGTGAAATGTGTGTCAAATATTTACACAAGTTAATGTGTAAATATTTAAAAAATAATTTTCAAATATTACCTTCATTAAATTAGTCATCCATTGCTTTTCAGTCTGGGCTGAGGGGGAAAAAAAGTAATAAACACAAAATGATGATCAAAGACATTAAGATTCTGGTCATTTGTATTTAATTTTCAATTTTATAAAAATCTTTGGACCTGAATTGGAGCACTATCCTAACTCAGTCACCATGCTTCTGTAGGGCCAAGGCCTGCCAAAATGGCTGCAAACCACAAGAACCTTTCAGTCCCCGGGGATTTCTGCGGTAAAAAAAATGAAATTCCACGGAAAATCCCACTAAATTCTGCGGTAAAAAAAGCTAAATTCTGCAGTTATTCTGCAAGAAATTGTCAATTCTGCAAAAATTCTGCGGTAGCCTTTTGCAAGTAAGTGTAACCCTCATTCATTCAAAAATCAAAGAAGTTTACCTTTACTTTTAGTATTAAAGAATATCTTGAAACAAAGTAGGAAGACACGAAAATCTGTTGCACAATTATTGCTCTTGATGTTTAATTATTGAATGATTCATTACAAAAACTTTCCTTAAACGTAAAGACTTTTATTATTAATATCAAAAATGCGAGACAAAGTGGGTGAAATCACCTTGATTTGACACTGAAAAGAAAATGAAAAGATGATGAAAATAAATAGATGAACATATAAGGATGATGAGAATACCTATCATATAAATGTACATTTTACCACATATAAATTACGTGTCAGTACTGTCTGGGACACTGGCAGTAAAACGGAGGCAGTGCAAGGTCCGCAGGAGCTGCTCACAAATTAAGACGCTCGTCACCTGCTGCAGGTGCCTCAGACCCGTCTGGGAATTTTAGCACCTACCTGTTGTTTTCTAATTCCGTGTCATTGTTCCGATTAATTATTTCATAATAAATAGGCTACGATTTTCCATATGGTTATGCCGTTAGGCTATAAATGTTGAATCTGAATGTGTTTTAATCAAAATAGATGTTTTAATTGTTGTTTTGTCGTTCTGAATTGTTTAATTATTTCTTTACCCAAAAATATCGTTGTAGCTAAATGTTTACAATAAAGCTGCTTTCACACTGGACGCAAATTTTTCGCACGACAGATCACATTAAAAAGTCAATGCAAAGACGCGAATCCGCGCGAAACGTCTTTGCATTGAATTTGAATGTAATCTGTCTTGCGAAAAATTCTTTTTCCGTCCAGTGTGAAAGCAGCTTAATTCATGTTACTTATATACAATTCTATTGCCTAAATATTCATAAATGTATTATTAAACCAGTAAAAACGTAATGCTGGTGTTGTTTCGTTCTTTTGAGAATCATGGTAACATAGGTGCTCAGAGTCGGATTACAATGCTTTGAACCGAGCGGTCCAAACGACCGTTCATGGTGATAAAATGGTAGTGATAAAATTCCGGCGCTTCTAGTGTTAAAACATTAAATTTATTAATAAAAAAAAGACTGTCATTACTGGTGTGCCATAGCAACTGATCGAGTTCATAAAACTTATTAGTTTAGGCCTAAATATTGCTGATTTTTTTAAAAAGAAAAATAAGGACTGACGTGAAGGCAGTTCCTTATCTCGATCCGCTCACACACTGACTCTGTCTTGTTGTGGAGATGGTTTTTTGCTTTTGGCCGGTAGACCTACTCTGTTTTTGTTCTTGAATTCATCTTTTGTGTTTTGCTGATTTGTCATGGTCCTCGACTGTCGATTTTCTAATGTGGTCTATTAGCCTACCACTTTAAAGGGCCGACAAAAGAGCTTTCCGCCGTCCTTGTAACTGAAGGAAAACTGACCCTGTCCTTGGCTGTAATATACTTGGCAGTCTCGCCAACTTCTGGCTAGGGTCTCTCAAGAAATCGCTTCATTTTTAAACTTTCATACAGAATACGCCACGCAACTTCGGCAAAGAACGTAGATTTGTCGCCAACGACGCAATCACTGCCTGGCGGTCAAGTTCACACTTGATGAGATGAGATGCGCGGCGGTAACAGATGTCTGTGAATTGACAAAATTGTGGTTTTGACCAGCTTGTGTCGGTACATTTTGGAATTCCGCGGCGAAATCAGTGAATTCCGCGGTTTCCGCGGTGAAGTGTGGATTCTGCGGAAAACGCCGCGATCGCGGAATTCCCCGGGGACTGACCTTTCTTGCCTATAGGTGCATTTATTCAAGAACCGGTAAAAGAATTGACAGTGGGAGACGACAGTGGTATTTCTTTTGTTTCAATGTCTTTAACCTTTGGAAGAAACGAAAAGGCGACCAGCTTCCCTTTTTGCCATTTTTCCCGAACAACAAGTCAACAAACTTTCTGCATTCTCGTGCATCACCGCACCTGGAGAAGCAGATACTGATTCCTGTCCGCAGACGAGTGCTCTGGAAACAAAGGGACCGACGCCCAAAGGCTTCACTCAGACACAGTCACTGACACTGGAGAAATGGGTCTCTCACTCGGTAGTGATCAATTTGCATCTGGGCAGATTTAGCTAGAATATAAGACGCGCGATTCTATGCTAATTGTTGATGTTTGAATGTAATAATTACTGTATACTTTGAGCGGTGTTTTTTTTTGCTTGTTGTTTTAATTTACTGGATCTTTTAATGTACTGGATCTTACTTTTGTAGTGGTTGAAAACTTAGGTATGTAAGAGAATTTGTCTGGAAATTGCGGACATTTACTCTATATTGGTGCATTGCTGAGCCGTTAAATATCTGATCTTTGAATGGGTTCAGCTAACTTGCGAATTGTTCGTTTTACATTGTTGCTGTGCTCTTTGTAAATCATTGGAACTCTTGAGAGCGTGAACTGAATTGGGACGTTTTGGCTTGTCTAACTGATTGTTCAGCCCGCTGCGGTTTGCTACTCAATCCTATTAGACTTTGCCTGCGCTTTCTTTTCGGCTCTTTTTCTCTCGCATCCTCTCTCTCTCTCTATTCTCATATTCTCTTTTCAGCTAATGTCTGTACACTACACACTGCTTACTGAGTGGGAAACACTGACTCTGGCCTAACTTGTGCAGGAGTATTTTTCTAATTCGCCTATGCCATCCTTTGTTCTTAGTTCTCCCTCTCACTTCCTCCACTCTCAAGCACACTCAAGTGGTTGTCAGACGGCCACATCATCAGTCTGCTATTTCAGATCTGAGTCCACCATTTTAGATCTGAGTCTGCCCTCTTAGATCCGAGTCCACCACGTTATATCTGAGTCCGGCCTCTTAGATCCAAGTCCTCCATTTTGGATCTGAGTCCAAGGCTGCCATTTTAACTCCTCCCTTTAGGTACTAACTTACTCACACACACGCATACGCACACACATACACTCACACATCCTACCTTGAGTCTATTTGTATAAGCTGTTTCACGATATAACTGCTAGTTAATCCTTTCTGTGTGTTTATTGTTTTTTTCAAGTAGTATTGATTGCCTGTTCATTGCTACAGAAACATAGTAAAACCTTTTCTATATATTTTCAACAAGTGGTTCTGGTTGTCTGAATATTGCCTGAATATTAGCTTAAATCTAATCTCTGTCAGGTCAAGAGCTCCCCTTTCCTTCAGGGATGGTTATATTATTGATGCTGGATGTTGATGGTAATTATATTACTATTGAATTTTAGCATTGATATTTAAGCCCAGTTTTCCCATTTTTGTTGAATATTGTAATCATTCATTTATAACATAAATTGTGATTATAGTAATTTGGCATTTATGGTGAAACGTTAATGAGACTTAGTCATTCAATTGCTATTAATTTTCTCTTTTCAAGAAGGGTGGTGCCCCAAGGAACTTTAATTAGTAAATTAAAGTCTTAACAAATAATTAACTAATTCATTAGTTAATAGTTACATTTAATAGCCATTCTAATGCCCTTTTAAGCTGTTGCACCTAAACTTCATTCATTGTGAGTTTGTTCTCTCCCCACAAACAGACCTGAGGGGCAGATGGAGGTGCGTCTGGCACTGAAAGCAGCCAGTTTCATTGCCCTGAGTGTGGTGGGAATCCCAGGTAATCTGGCTGCCCTCCTGCTCTTCTGCCGCTTGTTCATTGAACTGCGGCACATGGGACACAATGAGATCATCCTCAGCCAGCTGATCTTCGCCAACCTGGTGGTGACACTGTGCCGATGTATTCCTCAGGCTATGACTGCACTGGGGATAGACCTCCGCTTCAATGACCATGCCTGTAAAGCAATTCTTTATGCTTACCGGGTTGGGCGAGGCATGTCTCTCACCCTCACATCCTTATTGAGCTCCTACCAATGTGTGGTAATTGCCCCACCTACACCTGGCTGGAACCGGCTAAAACGATGGTTGCCAGGCCACCTCCCTCATGCAATGATTTTCCTCGATGGGCTCAACATGACAATCTATGTCTTCACTGCCCTTCTTCATGCTAAGGCTTTTCCTGCCAACAGCACCATCGCTGAGTACACTCTAAACCTGAAGTTTTGCATTGTGGTGTTCCCTGGCTACACTTTTTATATTGTCAAAGGCATGGTAAACATCATACGTGACTTTATCTTTGTTGCACTGATGGTAGCAGCAGCAGTGTATGTGATGCTAGTTCTGCATCGGCACCGTCAGCAGGTTCAGGGTCTACAGGGAGCTGGCAGGAAGACTGAGGAGGCATCGCGTGCCGTTCTGCTGCTCATGACCACATACGTGCTGCTATTCAGCTTGGATAATATTCTATGGTTCTACACACTTTCCGTCTCCCGTGTGCACCCAACTGTGTCTGATGCTCGCGTCTTCTTTGCCACCTGCTACTCCACCATCAGCCCTGTCCTCATAATTGCCACCAACAAGAAGCTGTCAATGTACTTTAACTGTGTCTCCAAATGTAAGTCAGCTCAAAACATCCAAAACACTTCAGAATAGAAGGTATCAGGAGTGATATCAACACAATGAGGATGTTGAATTGTGGAACTGGAGTAGGATCTTATGAACTGTATTAGTTTGTCATATCAGATGTATTTGTGGCCCAACAATTTAATTGCAATTATAATAGCACTGCCGCCCCACAGCAAGAAGGTTGTGGGTTCAAATCCAGCCTGGGGCCTTTCTGTGTGGAGTTTGCATGTTCTCCCCGTGTTTGGGTGGGTTTCCTCTGTGTGCTCTTGTTTCCTCCTAAAGTCCAAAGACCTGCACATCAAGCTTATTGGAAATTTTAATTGCCCGTAAGTGGGAGAGTAATTGGTGTGTGAATGGTGTGTGCGATGGATTGGCGAGCTGTCCAGGATGGGTCCCTGCCTTTCATCTGTAGTCAGCTGGGATAGGCTCCAGCTCCCCCCGCAACCCTAGTGAGGAAGAAGCGAGTATAGAGAATGGATGGATGCAGCCATACTCTTCAAAAAAATTTTTTTGATAAATAATTGGATTCTTATGAATGTTTTGTTCCATGTTTCTATGTGTGCATCAAAATAGATCATTTGCAAAAATTACCAAACATAATACAGAAAAAAACTCTCCATGAAATTTAATTCCTCAATTTTATTTAAATGATGTAACTCATTAATTCCTTTTTCTGAATCTCTGAGCTGAAAAGACATCTTTCATACTTTAATGCCATTTTATATCCTACCTAAATGCTCCTTCGATTTCACACAGATTATCATACATTTACAACCAACTAACCTATGAATGTTTGGGTAAAACTTGGAGTGTGACTTCACGAACAGCTCAAGTCAATAAGCATGTTATTTAATTGCTGATTAAACTGTGCTTGACAGATTAATTAATGTTACAGATGCAACATTATATAATGCACGTGTGCACTGATGAGTCTATCTTGTATTAACATGGAAACCCCTGGCATTCAATAAAAACTGTGAATTCACTGTGCTGTATTTAATGTGCATATGGAGGTAGAGTGAGACCTCTACCTTTCGCAGTATTTCAATAGTGCCGTTTTATTATTCCACATTCTTTCCACTTTTACTGTGGTCTCTATTATCCCTAATAGCCTACTTTAGATAGAATTTCCTTGAAGGTACCCTATCATGCTGTATTTAGTTGTTTAAAATTTGTTCAATAGGTCTTTCAAATAATTTTGAGAATTCGGTTACAAAAAAAACCACCCAAATCCAGGCCTAGTGAGACCTCTTCTCTCACCCTGTCTGTGCCAGCCTGAAACACAAGCTGTTTTGAGTGGGCGGGAGGTTATGCAAATGAGGTGCTGCTCTGATTGGCTGGCCGCTTCGATTCCAGGGGGTGCAGACCAAGCGGCAACCTGCGGGGCTGAAAAGTGAAGAAAATATAGAAGTGCCAAAAGCTGCGGTTCCTCGAATGGCCAATTGAGGCCGACTGCAGAAACGAGTCAATCCCCATTGACCCCCATGTTAAAAAGCCCAATTTTACAGCAAAAATTAACATGTTTTCAGCCTGCTTCAAAATGTGGTTTTGGCCTGAACGGTATCAATGTAAATAGAAAAGCTAGCTAGCCAGCTAAATATCTAATTTAACATATCCCACAGTATCTAGCAAGCTAGCTAGCTGTCGCTAAAAGTGTTTCTCCATGAAGTCCATCATCCACAAACTAGCTAACCACATTAATGTAATAAATAAACCAGACGGCAACGAAAAAGTGCTACTAACCAGCCACGTTCGGGAATATAAGCCGTCGCTCGGAGTAAAGGCTTTTTCCCTGAAAGTAACATCAATTTTACGACGGGATTTTAAAAAAGTTGCGGATTCCAGTGGTATCGGTAGCTAATACTAGTTTATAAAAGTGGCAGCCATTGCCTCAGGCCATGTTCTAGCCATGTCAGCAAACACAAAGAGCAGATGAGAACAGTGTGGTGAAACTTAAGAAAAGGACAGAGATAGCTGGGCAGCTGATGAAATAACCATGGAGCCTTTGAGCCGGACATCCAGCTGTGTTTGTATTGCTGAGCACCCGCTCGCACTCTGGGGGGAAGCTGATACTCAGTGAGCTAAGTGCCGCATCTTCCCAGCGGTGTCCAGCGTTCGTCGCGCTACTGCCTCACAAATACGAACACTGTTCCTCCTGCAACCACTTCATGAATATAAATAGCATTTGACAAGCCACCGCAAGATACTTGGCAGGATCCATTGCTTTACTGGGACAGATATGACACCGCATCTCGGCCTTAGCGAACCAGGTAGCATCAAGCTGAGTTAGGTTTTTAGTCGAGTATGGAAGTCAAAGGTAGCTTGGTAGCTGCGAGCATAGAGGCCGTGTTAAAGCAAACGAGCTCCATTCGGCCCGCCAACTGGGCTTGCGTCAGCTCCAGCAACGGCCCACATTTTTGGATGATCCAGGAGGTAGGCGGAGTCAAGTAAGCGCCAAGATGGCAACTTAATTTGGACAAATTCAAAATGGACATTCAGAAACCTATGGGTGATGTCATGGAGGCTACATCCATGTTTTTTCAGTCAATGGTGCAGACCCGAAAAACCAGGAACCAAGATGGCATGTATTTCAGGACAGCTCTCCGTGGCATCTATTGCTGTAAGACCATACTTGCTTGATCCCGAATCAAACCCCAAATGGAAGGAGAAAGCAATTAGTATTGCAGCAATGTTTACAGCAAGATGTCAATGAGTGGCAAGTTGAAATTTTAATGTTTTGCTCAAACTGCCTCACCTTGCATGCATGTGATTGTAGCTGTATATAGGCATGTTATACACCCACTTAGCTATCCAGAGGCAACTTTGCATGAAGCTCCTGTTCACCATTTCTACCAAAAACTAAACACAATGCCAACACTAAGCCACTAAATGAGTTTGTAGCAAAAACACACAAGCTGTATAAGCATTGCTTATATGGAGCTAGCAAATCGATAACTTCTTCCGGAAATCTGTATTCAACCTCTAATTCTTTTTCGGCTTATTAGCCAGAACAGTTTTCAAAGGTGGATGAAATTCTGCCACAGCAATTCAGAGAGATTGTTATTCTAGACATGTTATAGTGTGTTTCATGATTGCATTCACCGTGGTGGGATCAGAGTGCTAGCCCACACCACGGCAAAGTACCTGGCTGACTGCAGTCATGGATGAGTGATTGTTTCACAGCAGCAGAAAACAAACCCAAACACATACCCCAAGTTCCGCAAAAGTCTACGTCTGGTCTATTTGCAGCCTAATCAGCCAAAATTTGCAGACACATACAACACCAGCAACATCTCCATGTAGCTTAACTTTGCCTGATTGTAGCCACCACAGTTTATGATGAAACTGCAACATTGATATGATTGTGTCACTTTGGTTAGCATCAATCACAATTACTGCATATAAGTTAACCAGGAGCATTTTTTAAGCAGCATGGCATGCAAACTAACATGCAATAGCTAGTAACTGAGCGTTCATAACACAGCAGAGACAAACATTACTCTGCAATACAGGTTTTACAGAACGTAAGTTCCGTTACCGTGAACGTTTGTAACAAGCATCCAAATTACAAACAAGTTTTCAAAGTTAGTTTCAAATGAGGTTTATGTTCACGCACCTTCTGTTGAAGGTCCCTCTTGCATACTAAGGACACAAACATTAGCAACAGTAACTTTGCCTGTTGAATGTGCGGTTGCACTGTGGCTAACGTATCTATCACATTAGGTAGGCTGATGCAGTAAAGCAACACAAAATGGTAAAACTTACTGCTTATGCTCCTGTGAGTCATGAAAAGTTGCTTCCTATCCTGGCTTTATCTTCAGATATTTTACAAATCCTGCATTTGTGGCCAGTTGTTAGTGCTAACTATCGTTTCCAGTGCGTAAGTCCAGTTTAATTCTGCTCACTCACCATACAGAGCAGAGCTCATTATCAGAGAGCTATGTGAATTTTGTACAACACCTTATTCTTCAGAGGGAGAAGGACACGCTGCAAATTGCCAAAAAATTATGGATTCTCATGAATATTTGCTAAAATGTTCATTAAGCCTCCCTTTTGAACATCCAATAATACGATGCTGTCAAAAAGCATTTCCCTACCTGCTTTCTTCTACTTTTTCACGTCAGTCACCCGTAAATGTTTCAGATCATGAAATAAATTTTAATATTAACAAAGGTTACCAAGGTGAACACAAAATGCATTTTTTAAAATGAATTCATGTATTGAATAAAAAAGCTATCCAACCCTTCCATACCCAATGTGAAGAAGTTGCTTAATCGCTTAATCAACCAATTTAACAAGTTAAATTAGTGACTGGGTTCAATTTCTCGAGACACACCCTGGCTTGATCACTGCCAACCCTGCTGAATATAAATATCGCTTAAAAATAACCTGTCTGGCCATGAGAAATTGACAAAAAAAACAGCACATGATGCCAAGGCTTATGTCTGTGGCGTGAGTTTCTCCTCTGAGTGGCATTCACGTTTCTGTGCCGTTGTCAGCAATTATTCAATCAAAGCGCACTGAAGAAATTCACTTGCGGAATTAAGTCATTGTGCATCAAGTTAATCAGTTTCACATGCATTACGGTGGATTTCCCCACTAATGACACAGAAATCGATTATTACTCTGGAATTCTCAGGCTTGTCTCTATTGAGGGATTAAAAGCAATGGAATGGCATTAAAATGTTTCAGGCATTCAAATGGTCTTATTTCAGTCAAACAATTTGAACGATCATGAAACATACATTGTTTCCAATCCCTGAGGAAAGAGAAGCACGGGAAGTCATAATCGCTTTCCATGTTACTTGTGATGAGGTGCACCTTTACGGAGGTGAAATGGAAACTTCAATGCATAAAGATTTTAATACAGCGTGAGAATCTCATTAAGCATTCAGTGAATAATTACGGACTATGGCGAATTAGCCTAAAAAATGTTTAAGACCTACACCAAATGCGTGACACTTGACATCTCTGATGAAATTCAGGTACAGATGAGAAACAAAGTTGCTGACATTTGTCAGCCTGGAAAAGGTTGCAAAACCATTTCTCTGGCTCTTGGACTCCAGCAAACCACCCTGAGAGCCATTATCTCCAAATAAATAAAGCTTGGAACAGACATTAACCTTTCCAGCAGTGGCCAGCTGCCTACACTTTTTCCAAGAGCGCATTGACAAATCATCCAGGAGGTCACAAAAGAACCTAGACTAACATCTATGGAACTGCTGGCCTCACTTGCTTCAGATATGATCAACATTTACAATTCCACTAAGAGAAATAAACTGGGCAAAAATGGCACCTAATTGTAAACAGGTAGGAGCCTACCTGTTTTATAGGGGAGCTCTAGTGTCCTATCCAGACGGCAGGAAGACCCAGGATTAGGTCCCGGATAGGGACTAAAGGGCTTTTCCATGTCATGGGTTAAATTGACAAGGATTGTAGTCTAGTGCAATATACCTGGACTATAATTAGAAAACACCTGGAAACACGTGACCACTCCCTGTACCCCACCCCAACAGCAATAGGATCAAAGTGCCCCTATTCTGTAGAGACACCTTCAAATTAAAGCATTCCTATTTTGCAATAAATCCAAATTTATATTTTGATCTTGGACTCCCCTAGAGAACTCCTGTTCGTCCAAACGGGGACCTATAATGCTGATCCTTTTTTTAAAAATAGATTTAGGTAATGTTATAATGTTCGATGCCCATACTCAACCTCTGAAAAGTTTCTAAACATAAGATACAGAGGTTTTGCCCTAATCCAAGAATGTGATTTCTTGAATGTGATTTCCTCTCTGAACAGCTCCTCCTGAGATCTTCAAGAGATCTGACGTCAGGTTGTGCCGTCCAATTAGAACAGACATAGCCAAAGCCAATCGCGGCGCTGGACCTGCCCACACCAGAAACTATTCTAGCAGACGTGAACAACCACAGTTCCTACTATGCCTTAGTAGCATCTATACTTCCAGAAACACAAAAGAAGAACCACAGATCATTTGAGGTGCATTTTTGTCATTATCTCTCCCAAGGCTGCTCGTCCGTTTACTTTTGGACGCGAAGAAAAGTACCTACTTCTCCCAAAAGACGATGCCTCCAGAAATCAGGGAACGGCCAAAGGGAACATTAGCTGTTTGTGCTCAGCATTTCACCAAAGACAGCTTTGTCAATAAAGGATAATTCAACACAGGATAAGCGTTTCAGCTGTTTCTCGAACCTGAAGCAGGTGTATTGATCAAGCGCTTGGAGCCACATGCTGTAAGTCACAATATAACAGCACATAATGTATGTGAAGCTAACGAGTTAGAGGAGGCTAGCAGGACCACTAACGATAGTTAGCACAAACAACTGGCCTCAAACGCAGGCATTGAAAAATATCTGAAGATAAAGTCTGTATCGGTCGCGACTGTCTGTGACTCACAAGCTATGTTTCCATCCACTTGTCAATCGAATGATTTGAAGTTCGCCAAAAATATAAATGCGAATAAAGCTGGTGAAAATACGATTCCATGTAACGGCATTAAAGCGAATAAAAAGTAGTGCGTAATGATGCCACATGCTGTTTTGCGATCAAATTGGTGTATCAAGTACATTTCTGACATTCTAAGCTGTTTCTTTTCATTTTCACAATGAATCACAGAACCTTCAAGTGAACAAAAGTAGTTTGTTAGCCAACTAATTTAGCTGGTTAGCCAAAATGAATGGCGTTTACCAACAAATGACGATAATTGCACAAGTTGTCGTAGTGCTTAGGTGTGAGCAGCATAGCAGACCATTATCAGAAGGAAAAAATGACATCAAAACACTGTCAAGATGCAGTAGCAGATTCATTTGGTGAATAACGTTTCCATCAGCATTTATCGTATTAGCCTTTTACCGATGAAGAGAAAATTCAATGAGATGGAATGTACAAACTATGAGTCGATAGTCTTGAAATCAAGTCTAATTTCACCGTCTCCTTGAGGCATTTTTAGTTCACAATTATTTAATTTGTATACGAAAGTTTGGATGGAAACATGGCTGCAGATGCGGAAGCAGTTGCTTCACAGCATAAGCCTACCCAACTGATGGCGTGTTGAATGTGGCTGTAGCACTGCGACTAACATAGCCAAGTTACTGTTGTTAATGTTTGTGTCCTAAATATGGAAGCGTAATATCAGGGGATATTTATGGGATAAGGTTACTGTCAAAAGTTTAGTGCGTGTACACATAAAAATCAAGCACGTATTAAAAATTAGTGCATGTTAGTCTATAGTTGTGAATAAGTTGTGAATAAAAAATTTCTAAACTCTTGTTTAAGTCAAATCAAGCATAGCTGAGTTCAATGATAACTAACCTGCATTGCCGGCGGTCAGCGGCTGGCTGGAGTAAGGAGATGAAAGACCGCCTGCTGTCTTTCTGTCATGAATTTCAAGATATTCAAGCGATTTCTTTTTCAAAGCGTCGTTCTCTACATTCGCCAGCTTTTTTGTGGCAGTTTACGGCGTAACCATGCATTACATTCGATGACAATTCAATTTTGATTGACACCTCTTAAGCCAATCAGTAATTCCCGTTCATTGGTGAACGGACCACTCAAAATCCCTACGTTATCAGGCAGGCGGTCTTTCCTCTCCTTTCTCCAGCCAGCCACTGACCACCGGCTACGCAGGCTAAATGATAACTAGCATGCCAGATGATATTTCAAACTATTGGAATCGATATTTATCCGCACAATACCCACAACAGGACATATAAACCAATGCCAACTAGCCAGAAAACAGACACGATTACATTCAATTCGCTCATCCACATGACGTGATGTCACAAATAAAATTAATCAATTTGAGTTAGCCACTCATTACTCAAAACCGGCGCTCAAACTTTGAGTGCGAAAACACCCCCAACAACTTTATCCTTTAATGTTTATTATGGAGAGGGAGGGGAAAGGACGTTTCAAAATTGTTTAATTTTCTACGATTTCTTCATTTGCTTGGGGTTTTAATCATCTCGTGGAAATGGAGAAACTAAGTTATCAATTCAGTAATTAACTAATGTAATCGTCATGAGTTTCAGGCAGGACAGAGGACTGACAGGTGACTATCAATGAGTATCAGCTGACAGCACAATTAGTCCCTGCATCATAAAAAGCAGCATAATGTTCAGAGTGGCATCTTTGAAAATCCACTCGTAATAATTTATCTGCTCATATCACTAAACACCAATACATACGTTCAAAACAACTTTTTCATTGACTTTTTGCATGCAGAAGGTATCATTTTTTCTAGGCCTGCATGTACAATAATTTTTAGGAAGAGCTCATTAGACACTGTATATCCAGACAGAACAAGACACATTAAACAAACCTATGTTGTTATACACATACATTTTCTGTATATCTTTTTACAAAAGTATTTAACTCTTCTGTACTACAATTACTTCATGAAAAAGAAATCTTGAATACACTCAGAAACATGAATAGCATGTGGGATAGTTAGTCTGTGCCCTCTCCATGTTGTCCTTGTATATAATCTCGACCATGGTTTTCTGTGCTGCGTGAGGATGCTCCAATCGCTGCGGGGTCGAGTACAAAATGTACTGTTTGTAGGCTCAATTCAGCAGGAGAAATCTAACAATCATTCAAAATTACAACAAATATGCACATGCATTTTTTCACAAACCAAGTGTAATGGTGCGATCAGGAACCAGTCGCGAGAACCAGGAAATGCAGTAGAGCTTGTTTTATTAAAGGGGGAGGACCACCGCAGGGCAGAATGCAAAAGTACAGAGTCCACAATCCAAAAGTCAAAATCCAGTTGGGCAAAAATCGTATCAAAAACCAGGGCAGCAATCACAGTAATCGTAGTCGGACAGAAATGGGTCTGGTACACAGGAATAGTACTATCAGAGAAGCAAACCAGAATCCACTGGACGTAATCCGAATCGTTACCAGGGCAGCAAACAGATCTCGTAGTCGGGCAGTAAAATGGTCAAAACACACAGATGCAACAGTAATCCAAAAACACAAAGGCAAAAATCAAAAGTCAGGCAATCCAGTCAGAAAGATAAACACTGAGAAATCGAGGCGAGAAACGTGGCACAAGAAAACTAGGGAGAACAATCTGACAAGAGTGTGAACCAAACAGACATCTTATATACACATCCGGGGTAAACACATGACCAGGGAGAACAGGTGCAATCAATGGTAACAATGATCAGGGAGAGACACATGAGGAATAAACTAATTACATGAATTTGGCTGTAGCCAAAACGCAAACAGGGATCACAAGACAAACCTAAGTACAAAACAACAGCTCCGGTTAAGGAGTACTAAAGTGCCAAGATAAAAGAAAAGGAAAGCACAAAGTATAAGTGGAAATCCACAGAAACTTGCAGCAGAGATAATTAGGGATAGGCAAGGAGGCGGAGATTAGAATTGAGCGACAGCTGAGAGATCGTTAGTCAATTAGTATGTGCAGCTATACAATCCCGAGTGCATGTTAGAAAGTTAGTAAAAATATACAAGATTAGTGTGGTTAGTAATTAGCAAAAACAATAAACTGTTAGTATGTGTTAGTAAGACAGTAAAAGAGAGAGGAAGGAAGAACACTAGATAATGAAAGAAGATTGAAACCCAGAAACCAATAAATCACCTGAATGAGTGGCACGCAAGACAAGGTACCGTGAGCAAAGATACACACCTGACAAGACAGGGGAGACAAAGTGCAAAGCATGGAAATGAAAACATGGCATGGAAAACTGAATGATCTAAACATGAAAAATAATAAAACAAGAAATCTAAATAACCAAAACACAATACACAATCCTAAGAATAGTCAAAGGGCAGGCAGTGGTCACTAAACACAGAAATCCTAAACATGGCTAGGCCAGGCACAGAACTTAAACATGACATGCAGAATGCACAGATCACAACACCAAGACCACACAATTTAGAAGCTTATTGTCCAGTTTAAAAGTAAGGAACGAGGAAAGGCTTGTATAGCTTAGGGAGTTAAGACTCAGGGTGCAGGGTGAGAGTGGTCGGTCTCAATGCAGGGAGTTCTCTGCCTCTTATTGAATCACCTACACTTCTACTGAGAGAGAGAGAGAGGGAGAAAAAGACAGGAGAAAGGGTTAGACACACCTATATGGGCTTGAATGGGAAATGGTCCTGAGAAATGAGGCATGGTCTTTGTTTCCCAACTTAGCTTATGGAACTTAAGTAGTTGTGATCAGCTATGCTGCTGATGTTTGAGGAAATCTCAAATCCTAAAATCTATAACTATAGATAACGGTTTAGCTAATGAATAGCAGTGAAGAAATTAGCTCATACAATCAATATTAATAGCAATGCATCACAGAAACGGATGGCTTTCTGCTTTAACATTATGTAACGTTAACTTTATTATAATAGCTAACGTTAGCTACCTTGTACTCAAAGAAAACCTCACTACACCACCTCCACCACTGTAGCCAGTCTGATGTTATATTTATGTTAATTCTCCAACATTTCACTCCTTCACCCCACTCCGTCACTTTAAGAAGCCTTTTTCTGTAATCTCACGTAGTTGGATGAAATGACACTGAGAGAACGGAGTTTTCCATTATGCTGCTGCTCGTGGTTAACGCTAGTAACTGTGTCGCTAACTGCACCTGGCTAGTATCCCTGCCTAATTTCCTGCCCTTAAACGTTCAATTTATCTTGAATTGTACAGGGGATAATCCAGGAAAACGCTTGACTGAACGTTTTAATTCAGATGTGCTGAAAATATACAGTCTAACTCCTTAATCGTCTTCACGAATATCACGAACGATCCATTCCGCTTCATCTCAGCTGCTGGACTAGAAGTCCTTGTCGCTAACTTCCGGGAATTATTGGGAGACTGAGCAACCCGCCATTATGACGCGACTCTCACCCTATATGGCTCTGCTGTTCAACATCGACATTCGCCTGTGTGCCGTGTTGAGCATATCGGCTAACTGCACCTAGCACAAATAAACCGATAAAGTTACGTAACTAGAAACAAAGGCTATCAAACGAAAGTAAAGCCGCTTCTTTTTCAACTCCCTAATATTTTGCGAATATCATGTTAGAACAAGTAAAAAGAGGTTAACATTACCTAATTTCTTGCAGTGTCCGCATCGTCTGCCATCTTGGCGCCATGAAATTGAACCCACGGTCGAATTTCTGACACATGCGCAGTTTGTAGAATTGATGTTATCTTCCACTCGATATATAATACCCGTGACCTCGTGACATAGTTTTGACAGTTATTTCACGCTATTCAGGTTTGTATTCATTCTGAAGAAAGTGACATCCGTAAACTGCAATCCGTATTTGTAATTTAGTGAAGTTGTAACTTTATGAGTTGTAATCTCACAGAGAATTTATACACTGCATAATCAATGCGGGATTTGACTTAAGAGTTCACAAATTTTTTATTTATGCACAACTTTACACTAACACGAACACATTTTTAATACGTGTACGATTTTTATGTGTACGCGCACAAAACTTTTGACAGTAACCTTACCCCATAGAAATTCAACAGAAGGTGTGTGTGAACTTAAACGTCATTTGAAGCAAACTTTTTATACTTGTTTGTTATTCGGATGCTTGGTACAACTGCCCCCCCTGTAACGGAATTTGCTGTCTGTAAAACCTGCATTGCAGGGTAACATTTGTCTCTAGTTGTTATGACTGCTCGGTTATCAGGTACTTCATGTTAGTTTGCGTGCTGTGCAAATTAAAATGCTCCTGGTAACTAATAGGCAGTAATTATGATTGGTCTGCTTCTGTTACTTTGGTAAGCATCAATGTGGCAGTTCCATCAAAGTTCCATCAACATTGCCTGATAGTAGTCACTACAGTTGAAGCTAACCAGAGAGGTGCTGTATGTGTCTGCAGTTGGGCTGCAAAGGCTGCAGTTAGACCAGACATAGGTTTTGCAGAGCTTGGGGTGCGTTTTTGGGTGCTTGTGAAATGATCGCTTTACTATTCCATGACCGGGGTACTGATAATTCTCCAATACCAGGGCAAGCTCTCTGATGCTACCCGTGAAAGCAATAGGGAAGCGCACAGGCTATAACGTGTCCGATATAACAAACGATTTCTCTGCAATGCCATTCATAGAATATTAAATCAGCGATTGAATATTCAATTCTTTCCTGTAAAAGTTATCGATTCACTAGCTCCACATAAAGCAACGGTTCACTCAAACGGAACTTATGGTCTGTAAAACCTGTATTATGCTCAGAACACAAGTGGAGCTCTATCTAGTTCTTGCGCACTATCCATAACACACCCATTTTCCACAAAGAAACGCTGGTCATTCCGACTCAATAAGTAAACCATTACCATGGGCAATATCCGAAAAGGCCGTTTAGCCTGGAGATTTCACCACTCTACCATATACCAGCGCAGAAGCTGTTCGTTACTCCACGGTAATAACATACCACAGTAATGCACATGAACTAGCAGGGCCGAATACACACTGAAGCAGTCCATAAGCTGTTGGTCCATTTTTAGCGGCTCACTGTCCACGTTTCCCTCTAAGCTCAGACCCTGATTGCAATGGTCTCCGGTCTACACCTGGGTATGTCGTCTGTTTGTGGTGGATTCTAGCTTAGTACTAGCCGCTGTACTCACCACTGTTGCCGTAGCAAATTGTAGCTGACAGCAAATTCGAGCTTGAGTAGCCAGACTTTTGCACTGCGTCCTCCACTTTCGCCGCTACATTTATTAAAACAAGTTCATTTCAATAGATTAATATTCAAGTATGGCATGAGATTTCGGAATTTCCCTGCCGATTCCTTATCAGATGGCAGCTGTGTTTCACTGGCCAGTCAGAAGAAACTGGGCACAAAGGGAGTGGGGGCCATAGCGGAAGAGCCACCTGTAATGTGAAAAAATGCCACTAGATGGCAGTATTGACCTTTTTTTGTTCAGCCCAGGCTGGAGCTAGGTTTGGGCATGTCCTGGGCATGTCTGAGAGGGAAATTCCCAGAGGAAAAAAAAGGTGGGAGGGGGCTGCAAAAGAGTAAATAAGGAGAAAAATTGAGAGAGTAAAGTTTATGGAGAAATTGCAAGGAGAAGGATACATTTGACCATTTGACTAATGGTATGTTTTCTTGGTCAGGGAATCTGTAAAAATAGATGAAATAAATGTAGGACTTATATTTATGAGTAAATCCCAACATGAGGGGAAATGTTGCATCATAAGAAAAAAAAAAAACAAATGAAGCTAGAAACATGCAACAGGCATCTTTAAACAGCCAAGACGCTGTGGAACTAATATTGATGTAGCATTACGAATCAATTTGCCATGTTTTCATGGTCAGGGAATTTAAAAATGAAGATAAAATAAATGTAAGACTAATTTCTATGGTGGAAGTCCCAATATGGAGGGAAATGTTGCGCTTGGCGGAGGTCTGTGATCTCCGAGTGCTTTTCTAGTTTATTTTTTAATTACGAGCTGCAGTTACCAACACCAGTTTGTTAAGGCTGCTGGCCACTGTCCGTCATAAAATCCCCGAGTCCCAACCACCCAGCTCCTTCTTTTCAGTGTCGCGGAAAAACCAAGTAAATCAGATTTTGATCAAAACTGAGTAAGGACAATTTTTGTGCTTACTAGTCTTTGCCTCATCATATACAGTATGATGCAAAAAGTATAATCCCTGATTTCTCATGTTTTGCTGTAGCAAACCCTTGCAAGTCATTTGTATTGTGTCAGCGTTGTTCATTTTCATGCCTGTTTTTTTGGGGTGATCCATCTGGGGGCGCTATTAAACGCACTGTCACGAGTTCTGTCTCCCTGTGGAGAACATGCAGTTTGCAGATTTAAATGCATATTACTCCACTGTAATGTTTCTTTGGATTTTCTCTGCAGCATACAGTGTTGTTTTACATTAGTTTGTGCCCAATAAGCTTGTGAGGGCATATGTATTGTATGTGTGAGGTTATTTGTGATTTTGTATGTAAAAATAAGGGCGAGAAAACACAGCTCATTGACAGCCCTTGGTGGACCTAGAAGAGAACAGGTTGACTAGATACATTTGGGTATAAATTCTCTGGGCGGTAAAAGAGCGCGGGGTTGTTGTTGTGACATTTGTATGCGAGTTATTAGCTAGGATGATGAGGCTCAGTTGAACAGCAGGAATTCGCTGTATGTTTTTTTGCACTGCAGGTAAGGCATCTAGGCCAGGCAAGCGGCTGTGTATTCTCATTAGCTAGTGTGGCTAATGCCCAGGTTTTTAATCGCATTATCTTAACTGCATCTGGTAAAGATTTGGCCAAGGTCATCGATGATCCACATTCATTCTTCAATAAAGAACATTTTATTCTCACCCCAGGGCTCGAGGGTGCTTGTATCTGTGCCAACTAACAAAGAACATATGTATGCTACTGGCAAGCTCACTACAAGTGCAAACAGGGCTTGTTACAGTATTTATTTATTTGTAAAGCAAAAAACTAGCAAGTTGATCTTTTTGGGTTTTTTATGGCAAAACCTACCAAGAAGAATCAGCCAATTATGAAGCAACATCCATATAACATGATCTGCTGGGTCAGAGCACTGGTTGTGCAAGACATTCATGGCCTGAATTTATAAATCACATGAATCACATGCGAATGACTGAAAAATGGCATCAGGAGGGAAGGAGACAGTGGAGTTAGCACTGACATAACTGTCAAACTTCACTCTAACTACACAAGTGCAAGGTTTTTGCCCATTTTGGTAAATGACATTTTTGAATGGTAAAATTTAAATCATGATATTGCCATGGATCCTGACAAACAATGAATAAGGTTCTCCCTAAATATTGTTTATTATGCAATGAATAAATAACTTCCAAGTCAGTTTCATTGTCAAACAAGACCTTAACCCCAGAGGGATACAGGGTTGTCTTTTTCTCAAAATCTGCTTTTTGTTACTTACTGGGTTTTTCCAAAGCACTCAAGTTCTGTTCTACCTCCCAGGGTTAATACTTTTATACTGAAGGTGATCAGGCACTGATACCTCTCTGATACCCCCCCTCGCTGTCATGAGATGTAAATAAAGATGATTTGAAGAATGTTGACCATTTACAGTAGTGTGCGGACAAGGGCTCCCTATCCTAAAAAAAAACAGTTTAACCACTGGTTGGTGCCATCTTCATCAAAGCTTGACCGAGGTTCGGCCTTTGCTATGTGTAGTTCGACCGATCTATAGCTCCGCCCCACCCCCTATTATACTTGTGGTCAAGGAGTTTATGATCCCAAAAATGTATAGTTTTAAACCCCAGCCATTTTTCAATTCTCAGTATTGTTTTTACAATTCATGCTGAATTTTCAGGAAGATTTTTTTTGTTTGCAGCCCTTTTTTTCAACTAAAATCATGAAAAGAAGCTGAAATATGATGGAATTCTACATGCTTCAAGTGTCCTCACTGAGTGGAGCCATTCCTTTCCTGTCTCTGAAGCTGCAATCTTGAATTATAAAACATCAAATTGGGTAACCCAAAAATAGCCAAATTTGGCTTCTTTGCAAAGGGGTTAAATAAGATGAATTGTAATGTATTTTGATATGATGGTGGTTTAGTAATCAAAAATGCTTTGGTGTCTTAAGCCTAGATCTATGTAACATCAGTACCATCTTTCCTGCCCAGTTGTCAGATCTTTGCTGATTATCCTCTCTAATCTGTGTTCTCATGAGTGAATAGGTTGTAAATTGCCTCTGAGTTAGGGGGTTCTTTTACCCCATTTGCGCCATGCAACAAACTTGTGCAGTTAGAATGTTATCATAGGTAGTTTCATCATGGCAGGCTTTTGCTCTGTTAAATACTGATAAAAAGCAAACCGGTGGTGTAATCGGTTCTCTGGTTTTATTGTTTTGATTTCATCACTCTCTCCCCTGGCCCCTCACACTGGCATAGTCTCTCCATTTCCCCACAAACATCATTTGTGGTGCATCCCTATACGTGGCCCACAGAATTTTTTGTTTACATGACTTACTGCCACTTTTTCCTCTTTGAATGAAAGTTTACAATTGGCAAAAATGAAAAAAGGACAACTTTTAAGATTTCCCTTCTGTGTGTATTTTTAGGCCGATGAAAAGGATGGGTGCACTTAAATAAGTCTTCATCTCAAACACATATAACGAAAATGCCAAAATGCAAGTGTGCATATGAAGATGGGCATCAGATGGCATGCAGCATTTTTGGCACCAGAATGGCACAGTGCTAATGGAACAGCATTGACACTCCCCCTATTGTGCCCCAAATGCAACCCATTTCCTTCTTTGGTGCAGGGCGAGTCAGAAATTCCAACCCAGTCCAGGTGAGCTCACTTCCAGAATAAATCTCAGGAAAATGTTACTTTGTCAAAAAAAAAAAAAAACATAGCTTGTAACATGCACTTGTGAGCAGCATGAAAACTTAATTTCTGTGTCATGAGAGACACCCATGGTTCTGCTGCATGCTAATAATGAGATTCAGATTCATTTATTTTCTCCCTACAGGGCTGGCGCAAGAGAACTCCACATGATAAATTAGCAGATCTCAGCTTTCGCTACAAGTTCATTGGTTGGATCACCAGAGCAAGGTAAGGAGATACACTCATTATGTGACACCGTGAAATGTCTCAATTGTGTTTATTTTTTCAAGCGAGTAAAAGATTCAAGAAAATACATATGAATTCCACTGAAATTTTTTGGAATGCTACAATTAGTGTTGATATTTTTTCATAATTAGCACTGTGACGCTTTTTTGCTTATATTGCTGATGATGATATATGTCAAATTGTTTCTGACAGTTTCCAATTTCATCTTTGTTTTCAACAGGTCCCTCAAGAAAAAGTAAGGACAATGATGAGGATTTTAAAATGTCAAAAGTATTCATTGATTATTGAGAAGTTGTTTAGACTCACATCTAATGTGTCTCATATTTACATGAGTTAGTGTGTAAATATTTTAAAATTATTTTCAAACATTACCTTCATTAAATTAGTCATCCATTGCTTTTCAGTCTGGGCTTAGGGTGAATAAAGGTAATTAACACAAAATGATGATCAAAGACATTTAGGGCCTGATTTACTAAGACCATTAGCACATGCAAAATCTTTTTGCCCGTGCAAAACCAAAAACATTGCCCATGATTGGCCAGGGTACTTGCCTTGCACCAATCGGTGGCAAAGTTTCTGGTTTTGCACGGGCAAAAAGATTCTGCATGTGCTAAAGGTCTTAGTAAATCAGGTCCTTAGTTTTTGCTCATCAGTATTTAGTTTTCAATTTTATTAAAATCTTTGGATCTGAATTGGAGCACTATCCTAACTCAGTCACCATGGTTCATTGCACTGTTGTTCTCTCCCCACAAACAGACCTGAAGGGCAGATGGAGGTGCGTCTGGCACTGAAAGCAGCCAGTTTCATTGCCCTGAGTGTGGTGGGAATCCCAGGTAATCTAGCAGCCCTCCTGCTCTTCTGCCGCTTGTTCACTGAACAGCGGCACATGGGACACAATGAGATCATCCTCAGCCAGCTGATCTTCGCCAACCTGGTGGTGACACTGTGCCGATGTATTCCTCAGGCTATGACTGCGCTGGGGATGGACCTCCGCTTCAATGACCTTGCCTGTAAAGCAATTCTCTATGCTTACCGGGTTGGCCGTGGCATGTCTCTCACACTCACTTCCTTGTTGAGCTCCTACCAATGTGTGGTCATTGCCCCACCTACACCTGGCTGGAACTGGCTGAAACGCTGGTTACCCGGCCATCTCCCCCATGCTACCATTTTCCTCTATGGGCTCAACATGACAATCTATGTCTTCAGTCCTCTTCTCAATGCTAAGGCTTTTCCTGCCAACAGCACCATCCCTGAGTACACTCTAAACCTAAAGTTTTGCATTGTGGTTTTCCCTGGGTACACTTTTTATATTGTCAAAGGCATGGTAAACATCATGCGTGACTTTATCTTTGTTGCACTGATGGCAGCAGCAGCTGTTTACATGATAGTGGTTCTGCATCGGCACCGTCAGCAGGTTCAGGGCCTGCGGGGAGCTGGCAGGAAGACTGAGGAGGCATCGCGTGCCGTCCTGCTGCTCGTGAGCACATATGTGCTGCTGTTCACCTTAGACAATATTCTGTGGTTCTACACACTCTCTGTCTCCCGTGTGCACCCTACTGTGTCTGACGCTCGCGTCTTTTTTGCCACCTGCTACTCCACAATCAGCCCTGTCCTCATAATCGCCACCAACAAGAAGCTGGCCATGTACTTTAACTGTGGCTCCAAATGTCAGTCAGTACAAAACATCCAAAGCAGTTCAGAATCCAAAGTCTCAGGAGTGACATCAACACAATGAGGATGTTGAATAGTGGACCTGGAGGGGTATCTTCTCAATTGTTTTAGTTTGTCTTATACCATGGTCTGGGTGAACACTCTTTTCTGATTGGTTGGCAGGTGTTGATTAAAACCGTGGATTCGCACAGGTAGTTCGGACCTATGGAAGTTTTACCATTCGAAGTTCAAAATTCATCTGCTTGCCAATCTATAACCAAAGCAACGTTAGAGCACTGGCATTTGGTTAGGTCCATGGGTAAAACAGAAACCAAACTACTTACTCATTTATCTCCAGTAAATTTTGCAGCGTTAAGTTACATCGCACACAAAAGCGCATAATGTTGTGTTATGCATCATCTCCATTTCAGATGGAATCAAATCACCAGCTGGTAAAAAGATGATAGATTTTTTGTGCATGCTTTCTCCATGAAGGTAAACTGAACTCAGTTAGCTGGTTAGCAACAGCTATGAGAAGGCGCGGCACCTATTTATTGATCTCGTTTTTAAGTGCAAAACTTTCACCAAAATTTCTGAATGCTTTGATTTGATATTGCTGCCAAATGACCGTGATATTAGCGGGAAAATCAACTCGTAGGTGTGCATCACACGGTTTTAAGGCACTTCGCGGAGGTATTTAGCTCCGCGTCATGCCTTAAAACCATGTGATGCACACCTACGAGTTGATTATCCCTTACATATACTATTTGTGGCCCTGAAATTTAATTGCAATTATAATAGCACTGCCGCCACACAGCAAGAAGGTCGTGGGTTCAAATCCCGGCTGGGGCCTTTATGTGTGGAGTTTACACGGATTTCCTCAGGGTGCTCTGTAGGGATGTAAGCAATTAACCGATTACCATTTAATTGTCGTAAACAGCTTACTCGATTAATTTAAATTATTCGTAAATTAATTGAACAGCTTACGGTCCTACACCCTGAGAGGTTTTTTTTTTACTTTTTGTGAAATGTACTGTAGCCAGCTGAGGGCAGCATTGCCAAATCTAGACCACGCTTGACATACCTGATGCAATGCATGCGCGACAATACACGAGCATGATGCGATCAAGACGGAGTGCGGTGTGGGACCACTTCAAACAATAAATGACCAGTGAATGCGTGTTCGGATTTGTTGCAAAGATCAGCTTGGCATTACTTCTTTGATATTGAATGCGGTGAAGTTAGCAGAGGTGTTCATAGTTATTATCGTAATGTCCTCGGATTTCTGGCGAAAGATCAGCTTGGCTTTACTTCTTTGATATTGAATGCGGTGAAGTTCGCCAAGGTGTTCATAGTTATTATCATAATGTCCTCAGATTTGTGGCAAAAGATCACCTTGGCTTTACTTGTATGACACAGAATACGGTGAAGTTAGCCGAGGTGTTCATAATTATTATTTCCCCTGGCGGCGTTTTGGGGATATGGGGCTCTAATTTCGTAGACCAGGCGTAGGCGCGGCGCAGGCGCGGCGCATGGGGGGTGCGCCGCGCCAACGGGGTGTGTCCAGGCGTATGTGGCAATTTCGTGCCCGGCGTAGCCTGGCGCAAGAACTCCTCTGTCCCGCCTCTGCCCCTCCTTCCAGCGCAAGTTGGCAAAGAAGGCGACACAGCCGAGTCAAATCTTGCTCACTGGCAAGAGAAACGATGGATAGCGTGTTCCCATGAATTACAAACTGTTGTTGCTTTAAATTTTGGGATTAACATGCATGGACAACAATGCAAGATACGTGACACATTTATTTTCAATATGCGATCTTAACTCAGTACGAGATCATAGCAATCAGGCTGTAGGCCTATTCCTTTTCCCCACTGAAGACGATAAAACCGAAGTGACAGTCATAGTAGCCTTGTATTAAGCCGCTTGCACACTGGACGCGAAACGAATTTTTCGCTCGACAGATTGCGTCTTGTGCCCGAAAGTCTGACAGGGTTTTAATAAATCTCCGTGTCCGACAGTCTATTATTGTTTTTAATTTCTTCAAATCTGCTGACTCTTGTCGATATTAAACGTGAATGTTTTGATAAGAGGGCTCAGTTCTTTAAGATGAGTACCGAGAATTTCAATCAATGTTTCTATTTAAGCTCTGCTCAGTAAAGCGAGTCGACACTGGCATGGGACAATGTACAATGCCTCCGTGTCTGACAGCTAAAAAAAAAAAAAAAAAAAGAGGACGATTAGAACAGATTGATACCGAAATAAAGAATAAAAAGAAACATTTTAACAACAGAACATCCAATGAACACTGGGATTTATTTTTTAGCGGGTCATCTTTGTTGGATATCCCGTTATAAATCTGTTCTCATTTCAATACTTTTACTTTTTGCTGGCTGGTGGACATGGAGTATTTTGCATTTCGTGTCGGACAGTCTTAATCGTGCATGCGATAATTTCTTCACACTGTCAATGGTCATGGAATTGATTTGCTCACGCACTGTTTTATCTCAGCTGTGGAAATAAAGCGTGAATCTGTTCGGTCCATCTGACTAATTTTCAAAAGAAAGACCGAATAAAGACTGCTGGCTATCTTCAATGGAAGAAAACAGAAGAATAGGCTAAAAAGACCAAGAAAAGTCGATAGCTATCAATTTGCATTCTGTGAAGGTCGAACACAAAAATGGCCAAGTTTCCACGTCTAATAATTCCTGGAATACTCGGAAAAATTAGAACTTTTATGACTTTCGGACACGGAGCTATATTAAAACCCTGTCCAACTATCGCGTCTTTGCATTGACTTTGTCTGTAATCAGTCGGGCGAAAAATTCGTTTCGCGTCCAGTGTGGAAGCGGCTTTAATGAGCATAGAACGCAAGCATTCGATATATATATATATATATATATATATATACAGTTTGTGGTTGGCTGAGAAAGATGTGAAGTCGTTAGTTTGCATCACAGATTCAGCTGCGTTGATTAAGCCCGGTCAAGTTTCCATTACGCGTGGCAACCGCCTTTAATCTGACATCAGGACAATCGATATAGATACAATAATTTATGTCCTTATTCAGATAGTTACATTAAATCGTGCTTCCTGTAATTATTTCTTGCATTGAAATGTGCCTGACATTCTGTAAAGCTGCCTGTGAGATTTCGGTGACGTGTGCGCTCTCTGCGCCGGTCAGCCAAATTACCACTGCACGGAAATTAAACCAGGTTGGAGTTGGCGAGTTTTCTGCGCAACTCCAGCGGAGACTTTTTCTACAAAATTGTCACTGCGTCTTCATGAATATGTGACACCTCCCCCTACTACGCCGCCACACCCATCTCGGCGCACCTTGGTCTACAGAAGGCTGCGCGCCTCACGAAATTACCACTACGCGGGCTGCGCCCTACGAAATTACCACTGCGCGGCCTGCGCTTCGCTACGCTACCTGCGCTGCGCCAGGAAATTAGAGCCCATTATGTTTTTGGTCTGACCGCCGCCACCACCACGCCGCCCTACGTGTTAATAACTTCAGTAATATTTCAATCAGAAAATTCATGTTTTGCATATAAGTAAGTATCATAAAGAGGAAGAACTGAGAAGAACTGATTCGTTTTTGGACAATTTACAATTTCTAGAATGGCCACCAGGGGCCAAAAACTGAAAAATCACTTTTTTTTATCATATCTCTGGAAATATTTGTCCGATTGACCTTAAATCAACTGCAAATGAAAGGTCATGACCTGAGGATGTGTCCCACAATGACATTATACCTGTTTGGTTCAAAATTTTGCCACAAGATGGAGCTTTGTCACATAAAATTCACCATTTTTGCCATATCTTTGGAACCATTTGTCCAATTGACATGAAACTATGTGCAACTGCAAGGTCATGATCTCACAACGTGTCACATGATGACATCATACCTCTATGGTTCAATATTTTGCCACCAGGTGGAGCATTGTGATGGAAAATTACCATTTTGGCCATATCTTCAGAACCATTTGTCCAATTGACCTGAAATTAAGTTTAAATGAAAGTCTTGACTCCAATTGGAGGATTGGAGGCGTTCGGGGATATACCCCAAGCCGTTGCCTCCGATGGCATAAGCCTAGTTATCATAATGTCCTCGGATTTGTGGGGAAAGATCACCTTGGCTTTACTTCTATGATACCTGTGCATGTGCACGTATTTGTATTCTTATGCACTGATGAACAGTGATGTTATATAACTTGAGTGTAGCCGATGCAGGCATTTCGCTAGCGAATGCGGTGAAGTTAGTCGGCGTGGTCATAATAAATCTCATAAAGTGCTCGGATTTGTAGCGAAAGATCAGCTTGGCTTTTGAATTTGCTCCAGACTGACTGAAGCCAGCACTGCTAACTTGGGGTCCGAATGTGTGAAACGAAGCGAATGGAGCCTGAGTGAAGCGAAGAGAAATGATAAGGCCAGCCTTCATCTCACAGTAACGTATTGACATACGATGAGTGACGTACATTGTGCGCTACGCACTGCTGACAGAGGGAGACAGACACATCACTAAATAGTAGTAGTGATAAACAAAGATAAATGGGTCTAGGATCTTTGTTATGAGGTGCCTATTTAAAACGTCATTGGACAGGGACGTTTTTGTTTCAGGAAAGGCAGCCAATATTTTAATTTGATTGTTCCAAGGCCCTCTTATTTTACTGTCTTTTTTCTCAGGGATTTTCAAATTTCCTGTCAGCCTGTAATTTAAGTTTCCGGTTAAAGTTATTTTGCCGTTGCCTTTTTCAACTCAAGAGGGCTTATAAGTTCTACTTATGTTTCAAGTCTTTCAAAATAAGTACCCTACGAGGTTAATACTTTGTTATTTCACACAATATTTTATGTAGGCTTAGCTTATATAATTATTTATTTTTTATTTAGAATTCTGTTACGCTGCTAATGTTTCACATGTGACAGATGGGCCAGTGAGCAATTATTTTCATGTGAAAGTAGCCAACATATTTAATTTAGTTTCTGCAGAGTTCATTTCCTTAATGTAAATGCTATTGTCTGGAATGGATCCCAAATGGTACAATAAATCATTGATGAATGAATAGAACATGCCTTTTTTATTCAGTGTATAATAATCAATGCTTAGCTTTTTATGTTGTAGAACCTATTGATGGAAGGATGGAGTAATTGGTGCGCACTCTGAATAAAAAAGACAAAAAAAGTCTGAGCAAAATGAATTCTTAGCAAACCAATTAAAAATGTCTTCAGGTACTGATGAAATAGTTAACTTTTACTGCGACTGTTTCAATGATCTGAATGTGATTTCAGTTCTGAAGCTTACCCCTTAAGCCCTACTCCCAGTACCGGGGGCCGATTGTTATGCATACAGCATGTTTCCAAATCGCAACATTGTCTTGTGGCATCCACATTTCGCGAAGAAACTCAGCTAAATGATCATGTAGACCATTTTTACCTCAACCGAACACAATTCAGGCACCAAGCAAGTAGATAAGCATGTAGCAAAACAGAATAAAATCATATCAGCGCTAAATCTCCAGAATTTCTCCTGAATGTGAGCTCTGCATAAAAACATTACCTCAAATGAAAGTCCACAGAATCCAACGATATGAGCCCTGTCATTTTATACCGACACCACACTCAAAGGACAGCAAGCATACACTTTACAGTCTACAGAGATGAGCAATTAAAAATTCTTACCTTTGATATTTTGTCATAAAAAACTGCACCAGGGTAAATCTGCGCTTGCTATGTATCATTAGCCCAATGTGTTCGTATTATAACGAAACTAGATCTGACAGTATCCTAGCATTTTCTTTCCCAAGGCGTTGCTTCAAAGATCTCAGCTCCTTAGCATTCAGCTTGCTTGCATGGTATTTTCCTCTCTGCGATGGGCTTGGATTGCTGTTAGTAAGACTATGCCGGTAGCCATTTGGTTATATGGGTCCTGATGTTTCCAACGAACTGTAAACCACCTTAATCGCAGAAACCTAGCCTGAGCTACAGCCTTGCGTTCCCTTTGTGTAAAATTGAGTCAATGGCCATTTGCATGTTCTTGAATAGCGCAACAACATAAACGGATAACTAGTTTGTTTGAGATATTTTTTAAATACTGTAATTATCCGCTAAATATTCAACACTCATTTTCAGTCGTTTTCTGACAGAATGTTTGCGCTATTCCACATAAATACCGAGACGACAACAGTACAGTATGTATTTTCTTTACTCATTCCTTAAATAGGCAATTTCACCGCTGAAGTGTTGTCAGTTGGCTTAGCCTAATGGCTAAAATGCTGCGCTGCAAAGGAGACTTTGTAGGGTTGATTTCTGCTTTAGCCACTTTTTTTGGGAAATAATCGCAGTTTCCTTCTACAAATACTTATATAATACTTACATATAAAATAATTCTTACTTTTCTTAAACATTTTTTTCCCATTGCCTTTGTATTTATAATTTCATTTATTTGGTTTGGTTTTTAATACATTTGCTCCAGTGGAGTTTCATTGTATGTATTATCTTTGAATGGTAAATTGTATAGGCAACAAAACTGGCAGAAATAATAATGAATTTTTTTTCCATTCTAAAAATTTTTTAAATGTTGTATTTTGATGTAGTGACATATAAGTGAAATTAAATTAGTTTTCCAGTTTGGTATCTGAGAAATCTGAAATGGAACACAAGGTGCCTAAATTGCCAAATTGGGAGAAGCTGTTGTGATTCCGTTTCTGTTCTGTGCCTGGCTATGCCATGTTGTTTGATTCTGTGCTTAGTGACCACTGCATATGTCTGACTATTCTTAGGATTGTGTTTTGTGTTTTGGTAATTTAGATTTCTTGTTTTATTATTTTCCATGTTCAGATCATTTAGTTTTCAATGCCTTGTTTTCATTTCCATGCTTTGCACTTTGTCTCCCCTGTCTTGTCATGTGTGTATCTTTGCTCACGGTCCCTTGTCTTGCGTGCCAGTCATTCGGGTGATTTATTGGTTTCTGGGTTTCAATCTTCTTTCATTATCTTGTGTTCTTCCTTCCTCTCTCTTTTACTGTCTTACTAACACATACTAACAGTTTATCGTTTTTGCCAATTACTAACCACACTAATCTTGTATATTTTTACTAACTTACTAACAAGCACTTGGGATTGTATAGCTGCACATACTAATTGACCAATGATCTCTCAGCAGTCGCTCAATTCTAATCTCCGCCTCCTTGCCTATCCCTAATTATCTCTGCTGCAAGTTTCTGTGGATTTCCACTTATACTTTGTGCTTTCCTTTTCTTTCATCTTGGCACTTTAGTACTCCTTAACCGGAGCTGTTGTTTTGTACTTAGGTTTGTCTTGTGATCCCTGTCTGCGTTTTGGCTACAGCCAAATTCATGTAATTAGTTTATTCCTCATATGTCTCTCCCTGATCATTGTTACCATTGACTGCACCTGTACTCCCTGGTCATGCGTTTACCCCGGATGTGTATATAAGATGTCTGTTTGGTTCTCTCTCTTGTCAGATCGTTCTCCCTAGTTTTCTCGTGCCACGTTTCTCGCCTTGATTTCTCAGTGTTTATCTTTCTGACTGGACCGTCCTTGATATCGAGCTTTGCCCCGAGCTTTGCCAAAAGACCTCTTTATGACCTCTTTTGTCTGACTACGATTTTTGTGATTGGTGCCATGTGTTTGACTCTGGATTTCGCCCTTTGGATTCTGATTTTGGATTGCGGACTTTTTTTTTTTTTTTTATTTGGCATCTCCAATCCCACCCGACTCTGGAATGCCCAATTAGTGAACTATGTACAAAGCTTGCTCGTATGCGACCCCTTGCTGCCAACTCAGGATAGTGAAGACAGTTCACGACTCTCCTCCGAAGCACGTGTCCGTCAGCCACTGATTCTTATACACTCATTGGTCGAATCTTCGTAAGTTACGAACGAGGGCGGAGGATACCCGGACGTGAACAAACCCAGAGTCTTCCTGACGAGCGCCTGTCTGGCCAACAGGAGGCACTGGAGCAACGAACAAAGCTGTCGCTGAACACCCAAATCCGGCAGTCCCTTCCCAATTTGAAACCCTGTAGCGCGATAGCCAATTGTGTGCTACTCCGAAAAGGCTGCCGACCCCTGCCGGTGGGTACGCAGAGGCTCGAACCCGCGACGTGGTGATCACCTCTGCCCTGCAGAGCAGTGCCTTAACCGTGTGAGCCACCCGGCAGCTTGGATAGCGGACTTTGTACTGTTGCCAGCTCTGTTGGGGTGTTTTTTTTTTTTATTTCCCCCTTCAGAAATAAAACCTCCTTTTGCATTTTACTGGAGTTTGCTCTTGGTTCATTTCGTAAAAACCTCACAGAAGCCACCTAGACATTCCTCTCTCATTTTGCTCTGATTTACCTGATCAGAATAAACTTTGGCACAATTAATAATGATTTTTTTTTTGAAGTTTCAGACTGCAACTCAACAAATTTACAATGGATATTACAAGTAAAACTTTTGTGTGTAATGTGGGGAGGTTTTTTTTTTTTTTTTTGTTAACCCAGTCTGGAGCTAGGTTTTGGGCATGTCTTGGGCATACCTCAGAGGGGAAAGTCTCAGTGAATTGGAAAAAAGTCTGGAAGGTTGGAGGGGCCTGGAAAAGAATATATAAGGAGAAAAATTTGAGAGTAAAGTAGGAGAAATTGCAAGGAGAAATAGTGGAAGGATACATTTGACCAGACCTGTCACTCTTGACAAGGCCTGTGAAGCCTGTTTTGTGGATTTTCGCCTCTGTTGGAGCATTTTCCTGTCCCAAGACCTTTCAAGAAAGCAACCCCATCTCAATTACCAAGGGACGGTAACTATCTCATTTTTTGAATATATTTCAACCTTGGTCAGTGCTTTGGTTAATTAAATCTGTTCAAGTTTGAAAATTGTCTGTCATCCCTTGCTGTCCGATATGTCATAACAAATTGGGGCCATAATAGGTGCAAAATTAGATCTTTCAATTATACTATGTTCCATCTCCATTTATTCTAACTCAGTGACACATATATAGTGATTTTTACACCAGGGCAGAAATCCCCAAATAGTTTTTCATTATGATACCAAAATTATTCAAATGGACCAAGCAATCACAGAGAGATACTCATTTCATTTTGGGCTTTCCATTTTCGAAAAAGAGGCACAGGGCTTAAGTGGTTAATTCATCATAGATATATATTTCATAGTTGTAAGAGAGAAATTTTTCACCACTTCTTATCCTTGGTGTTCCATGTGATCCACTTGGTCCAGATGTTTCAAAAACAAAATCTTGTTAAGTGTACTTAACACATTTTGTGTTTGTGTATTTACTCACACAAACACCCATATATGCACAGATTTTGCAGGTATTGAAGTAAGTGTGTGTGTGTGTGTGTACGTGCATGTGTGTGTTTGTTTTTTGCTTGTGGGTGAGTTATTGGTGTGATGAGGCAAAGATTAATGATTATAATTAAAGTTATCCATTAATTTCATGTGAACATTTCATGTAGATACTTAGAAAGCAGATTGTTTATGAATTAGGGAGTGACCCTTCAAAGAGCCTTTATGTGAAAGATGGTGAGTTTGAGATGCCAAATGCAGCGGCCGGAATAAAAGGGGGAACCGCAGATGAGAGAGAGACACAAATAAAATAAGAGAACGAGACTTGAGCTCCCAAGGGACCTAGATATCGTCCGAGGCAAGGAAGCCAGGCGAGCTTGACAGGACAAAAAGAAAGGGAAAAAACAGAAAGATTCCCTTGCTATCTAGAACTTGTCCTCAAATACGTAGCTAAACCCTCAACAACTCTCTTTCTCAAGACCTTACCGGCTGAAGTCCAAATATAACACTGACAGTCTAGCAAGGGAAGTGAGGCGGAACTAGGGCTAACTAACTAGAGACGCCCCCAATTAATGCCAGCTGGCCCAGGAATCCGATTGAGGGCAAAACGATGTAGTCCCGGACGAGAGCAAAAAAGAAAGCTCTCAAAGACTCCAAGCCATGACACTTTGTTTATTTGAGGCGGGCAGCAGCAGTGGCTGTGTTCGGTGGCAATGCTGCAGCAGCAGTGGAGAAGTATGCTTTGAATGCTGCCTGTGTCGCAAAGGCCTCCTGGGTGCAGGTGTTGGCACCAACTCTTCTCACATGCAGCAGTGCAGGGATGTTATCCGATGGGCTGTGAAGGTCTACAGTAGAGTTTCACCGCTGAAAATTGTGAAGAGCCACTGTTGCCTTAATAATGGCATCTGCATTTTCAGGGCTTACCCCAATGACGCAATGGTAGATTCTCCACTTCGCAGTAAGAATCCCAAAGGCATTCTCAACTACTCTTCTGGCATGCGGGAGGCGGTAGTTGAAACTGCTCCTTGGGTGGGAGAGGTCCCTTCTAGGATAGGGTCTCAGCAAATTCCTCCTTCACAAAATTATAATGAAGGGCAAAAGACATGGATATATGTAGATGTAACATTTCAGTAAAATTAAAACTAAATGATAAAGTTTAAGACAGTGCTTATCAGAATCCTAAAACATTGTGAATCAGGAATAATCAAGGTTTCACATTTCAAATACATCAAAGTATTACTTACCTAAGGGGGAAAGCCTCATCTCCCACAAAAACATGAGGCATTGGTCCCAGGTGTTCCGCACCAGGGATGACCACATCCTCATGGAGGTCAAGTGTGCCTTCCCGCAAGGCCTCTCCGAAGCTGGAAGCCGCAAGGGTTCTGCCATTGCTGTTTCGGCCGATGTCAACTACCCTGAAAAGGTACCTTGGATCCACAACTGCGAGCAGTACTATGGAGAAGCTTCCCTTGTAATTGTAATACTGGGAACCAGAATTATGGGGTGCCTGGATCACTACATGCTTCCCATCAATTGCTCCTGCACTTCTCCACTTCTCCTGGAAGCCCTGGGCAATGTCCTTCCACTGTGCAGCTGTTGGGACAGGCAAGAACTCCTGTACTCTGCTGTCCCAAATGGCCATACTGACATCTGGCACAATGTTTGCCGCAGTGGAAATGCCCATCCGGTAACTGGAAGCAATGGTGGTGTTGGAGTCACCATTTGCCAGGTATCTGAAATGACAACATTCAAGTTGATGTTCTTGTCATGCAGGTACAGCAATGCAATCTTACGTTAGCCTAATGTGCAAAAACACAAAGTATCAGATAAAATATCATAATCACCTTTGTCAGTAGTAATCAGTAATCATTGTAATGTAACCTGTCATTGTCGAAAATTTCACTGCAAAAGTAGTTAAATGAGCTACAGTTTAGAAATGGATTGGATTATAGTCTGTGCAAGCAATTCACTCCCAAATAGAGGCAAATCTCATTGCTGTTATACTAAGCAAGAGAGCCAGTAGACCTTTTCAAAACATGTAGACTAGCTCACTCAGCTGATGGTCTAAACACACATGGCTGCTCTAATGTTTAACATATAACCAGCTGACAAAAAATATTTTTCATATGATTTTATTGATTTAAAAAGGAGTTAATTGCTTCCGCGAATATATATAGTCACATACGCTGTAATGGGCATAGAACGGCGCGTGTAGCAATGACCTGTTATCAAGAGATATCAGATCACAGAATGCCGTGATTACCCAACCAGTAGACCATATTCAATGTAGCCGTGCAATAAATTTTATTTACACAAAAATCACCCACATCAGACAAACTGCCAGGCGTTCCTTTGGAGAAACTGACTCACGAAAAGTTGTCCGCATCCTGCGGATCCTTGGTCTGACTCTTCCCAGCAGACAATCAAATTTCTCCCTGCTGAGGAGAAAATAGACCAGGAACTGGTTCCTGTGAAACTGTAGCTCCCTCACGAGCCGAAACTCCCCCCTGTTGCTCTCGGGATCTGAGGGTCTCATGCACCCACACCCTTTTCCTCAGGGTTTCCAGCCTCCTCCTCCGGTTCCTCCATCTCAGTCCAAGGACAAGTGCAGGAGCTATCCACACCATGGCAAAGTATCTGGCTGACCGCGGTCATGGATACGTTATTATTTCACAGCAGCAGTAAACAAACCCAGACACATTACCAAAGCTCAGCAAAAGCCTGCGTCTGGTCTATTTGCAGCCTAATCAGCCTAACTTTGCAGACACATACAACACCTTTCCAGTTAGCTTCAACTGTGGTGGCTACAATCAGGCAACGTTATGAGGAAACTGCCACGTTGATGCTAACCAAAGTGACACAAGCACAGCTATCAGAATTACTGCATATACAGTATCTCACAAAAGTGAGTACACCCCTCACATTTTGACAATTCATTGATTTCTATTTTCAAGGGACAATGTTACAGAAATAAATATATTCAAGAGTAGTCATTGCACAACATGTGTAGCAGTGTAGATTTACTGCACTGTCTAAATAACTGAAAAAACAATCATTATTTCCAAAATAGGTGGCAACAAAAATGAGTACACACCCTAATTGGTAATGGTCAACCAAGCAATGAAATGTGTCTTATTCATCATGTTCATGCTTTTTTCTGTTCGACTGGGCCATATGAGATTGTGTAACCTGTTGAAGGTTTCAATTGCGGTGCTTTGGGCGCAATGCTCTCATTTGGGTCACTGGATGGTCAACATAGCACTTCATGGGAAAGAAATCTCTGAAGATCTGAAAAAGAAAATTGTTGCTCTCCACAAAGATGGTCTAAGCTACAATAAGATCTGTGAAACCATGAAAATGAGCAACAGCAAGGTAGCCAAGGTTATTCAGCGGTTTTCCAGAAAACAGACTCAGGAGTGCTGGCAGCATTGCTAACGAGGTTGCAGCAGTGGGAGAACAGCCTGTCAGCGCTCAGATCATACGCCATGCACTGCACCAAGTCGGTCTGCATGGCTGTCAGCCAAGACGGAAGCCTCTTCTGAAGCTAGCCCACAAGAAAGCCCAAAAACAGTTTCCTGAAGATAACCAGTCCAAGAACATGAACCACTGGAACCATGTTTTGTGGTCTGATGAGACCAAGATAAACTAGGCAACAATATAGGAAAATGCTAAGGGCGACGTGGCCTCCAGGTGGCGCCACAAAATCAAGAAAAAAATTCACCTTCAATATAATTATATTAAAACTAGTTATTACTATTAACTCTTAAAATGGGAAAGCTAACATAGATTCAAATGTAAAGCAATGCCCAAATAATATTGCTACAAAGGATAATACCAAATAAGTCCCCCCCTCCTCTTTCTCCGGCTGATCGGTACCTGCTTGATATGACCCCAGAGAACTTTGTAAACATGTCAAAACGACCTAAACTGTCCGGAGCACAGGGAAGAAAAAAAGAAAAGAAGAGGAGGAAAAACTGGAGAACGAAAAAGGTAAAAATACAGTAATTAAATGAAGCATCAGCTTTTTAGCATAGTGTACAGTTAAGTTGATAACTAGCTTCTGAGCGATTAGCCTCAGCGTGGTATGCTAATCAGTAGGGATGCACCCAAATCTGAATCCATATTCAGCAAGTCACGAACAATGGCTTTTTGCCGAATAAACTATTCGTCCAAACATTTTGTTAAAAGTTCGGCTTAATATTATATGTACTAGTGCTGGTCAGCGAATCAGAATAATTTGAAATAGCACAATCGTTAAATTTTCTTGATGCATTTTTTGTGCAGAAAGAAAATCAGGTGTTCACCGTGCCTGTCCTACTTGTTAGAGTATTCACAGAACTCGCTACCTGTAAAAACACCTGCTACCTGCTACCTTTGCTCAGCTGAGTTCTCCAAAAGGCCCATTTAGGCCATTTAACTGTGACATTGTTGTTTTATTGAATTAGAATAATTGAGAAACCGTTTCACTGAATTAGAATAATTTTTATTATAATTAGAATCATCACTTTCTCAGTATTTTGTGGCTGCCCCCTTGGCTTGTATGACTGCCTGAAGTCTCCGCGGCATCGATTTGACCAGCTTGTCACAACTTCCCAGGCAGTGGCGATGTTCTGCTTCAATTGGTCCAGCGTAGTCGGCTCTCTGTCGCAAATTTTCCGCTTGACGATGGCCCAAAGGTTTTCAATAACATTGAGGTCAGACGAGTTGGCCGGCCATGCCAAAACTTCAAGCTTTTTTTTTGGCGAACCAATCTTTGGTCGACTTTGGCGCATGAGCTGGTGCAAGATCCTGTTGAAATATGAGGTCTTCTTCGCCAAACTGTCCCTCAACAGCCGGAATCAGGAACGTTTCCAGAACATCTTGGAATACGGCAGCCTTGACAGTCTTCTTGAGGAAGCAGAGTTTCCCTACACCCCGAGTGGACATGCATCCACAGACCATAACGCTCTGGGGAGATTTGACGCATCTTTTTACGCACTCGTGGTTGTAGGTTTCGCCACCACAACGCTAGACACGAGGACCTTGGTCACCGAAGGAGATGCAAAAGCGTGATTTGTCACTGAAGACCACTTTCTGCCAGTCTTCAGCAGTCCACTCGCCGTGTTCTTCGGCCCACTTCAGCCGTTTCTCCATTTGTTTCTTGTTCAGCATCGGTTTTTCCTGCTGGAACGTGAGATTTGAAGCCGAGTTCGCGCAGAGGACGGTGAGTGGTTGATCTCGAGACGTTAGCGCAGGTCTGCTCGTTCCACAAGTCGCTGAGCTCAGAAGTGGACTTGAACCGGTTGCTGACTGCAATCTTTCTCAGCTGCTTGTTGTCACGAGCTGAAGTTTTTTGGATGCCGGAACAGTTGGTGCGCTTGCTGCAGTCTTTCTTTAGAGCTTTGCAGATGGAAGACTGGCTGATGCCAAGCTGCTCAGCAATTTTAGTTTGGATCAAGCCTTGTTAGCGAAGGGCTTGAATTTGAGTCACTATTACGGTTGAGAGGTCGCGGTGCTGACCCATGATTGATTTTACAGCTTAGAAATTCTACTCAACCCTGACTTTATACTGCACAGTGAACACTCTTCACAGAAAACAAAAATTTGAGCACTTATTCTGATTCAATGAAACAACAGTGTCACAGATGAATGGCCTAAATGGGCCTTTTGGAAAGCTCAGCTGAGCAAATTTTTTACAGGTAGCGAGTTCTGTGAATACTCTAACAAGTAGGACAGGCGCGGTGAACGCCTGATTTGCTTTCTGCACAAAAAATGCATCTAGAAATTTTTGTGGCAGCGTTGCATGAATTTGTTTTTAGAGGTTTACAAACTTTATATCTATTTTCGTACATCAGAGTGGCATAGTCTAGTTATGGTTGTGGAACGGTTATCGTTCATGTGGCCGTGTACGTGCGTATGTGTACTTGTACCAGGTAGGTTCCGATGCGACCAACATTATAACGAACACCCCCAAGATTCAGAGCACCTTCTTTAAAGAGTCGAGCATCCCCATAGGACCTGCAAAAGAAAATCTGTGTCGCCACCACTGGTGTGTGAGTGCGAGAGTGCGTTCTGGAGAAAAATAAACATGGCTGAGAGTTGGGTGGCGAGCTAGCTCCATTGTTGAGCTTGTATAAAGTGCTGTTCCTCAGTAGCACGGTGATTTTTTTTTCTCAGAAATTTACCTTTTTGATTTGTCTCTTGTGTAATATTTTGGAAAATTGATTGAGAAGAACATGTGCATGATCTACCTGTTTGCAGTGCTATTCCCCCACCATAAAAAAACATCGCAGTGATGTCTGGGAGCACTCTACAGTCAGTGCAGTAGAGCCAACTAAGGTGATCTGCAAACTGTGCAAGGCTTAAGTTAGCTGAGGCAAGGATATTAATCACCTGTCAACATCTGCCATGCATAATCACTTGAGTATTGTTGTATTTATAATTTATTTTTTACTATTATTAATATACTAATTTACAGGATTTTTATTTTGTGGTAAGGATATTTATAGTGTATTTCAGATCATTTTTGTATTTATTTGTTATTTATTAAGCATGTGAATTGAGTGACATATTATCTCATAATTTTAAAACAACGGTACAACCAATGCTATTTGATTTCTTTAGTAAGCGTATGTAAATTGCCAATGGAGGGGGTCGCCACATTGGGTAGGGCCGGCCCTGCCAGCATGTGTGGCGGTGCCCTGGTGTGGAGTACCAAGACAAGTGTGTACTGCCTACAGTCAAACATGTTGGTGGCCGCATTATGGTCTGGGGTTGCATGAGTGCTTGTGGTCCTGGGGAGCTGCGCTTCATTGATGGAATAATGGATTCCAATATGCACTGTGACATTCTGAGGCAGAACATGATGTCCTCCCTTCAGAAACAGCAGTTTTCCAACATGATAACGACCCGCAATACACCTTCAAGATGACAACTACTTTCCTGAAGATGGTGATGGTGAAGGTGATGGCAAAGTAAGTGTCCAGACCTGAATCCCATTGAGCTCCTGTTGGGCATCATCAAGAGGGAGGTGGTGGAGCAGCAGGTGTCCAACATCCACCAGCTCTGTGATGTTGTCATGGAGGAGTGGAAGAGGATCCCAGCAACAACCTGTGCAGCTCTGGTGAATTCCATGCCTAGGAGAATCAAGGCAGCACTGGACAAAAATGGTGGTCATACAAAATATTGACACTATGGAAACAATTTGGCGTGTTGACAGTGAGGTGTACTCACTTTTGTTGCCACCTATTTTGGAAATATTGACAGTTCGTTAAGTTATTTGGACAGCGCAGTACATTTACACTGCTACACCTATTGTTCAATGACCACTGTAGAATATATTCCAGTTTCATTTCTGATTGTCGAATTGTCGATCGTCGAAATGTGAGGGGTGTACTCACTTTCGTGAGATACTGCAAGTTAACCAGGAGCATTTTTTAAGTAGCACGGCACGCAAACTAACATGCAATCGCTAGTAACCGAGCATTCATAACCGTGACAGAGACAAACATTACCCTGCAATACAGGTTCTACAGACCGTAAGTTCCGTTACCGTGAACATTTGTAACAAGCTTCAAAATGACAAACAAGTATTAAAAGTTAGCTTCAAATGAGGCTTATGTTCATGCACCCTCTGTTGAAGGTTCCTCTTACATATTTAGGACACAAACATAAGCAACAGTAACATAGCCTGTTGAATGTGCGATTGCACTGTGGCTAACGTACCTATCACGTTAGGTAGGCTTATGCAGTAAACCAACACAAAATGGTTAAATTTGACTGCTTCCGCATCTGTAAGTCACAGACAGTCACAACCGATCCAGGATTTATCTTCAGATATTTTATAAATCCTGCATTTGAGGCCAGTTGTTAGTGCCAATTATCGTTTGTGGTCCTGCTTGCCACCCGTAACACGTGGCTTCACTTACATTATTTGCTGTTATATTGTCACTTAAAGCTTGTGGCTTCAAGTGCTTGATCGATGCAACTGCTCCAGGTTTGAGAAGCAGCTGACATGTATACCCAGTGTTGAATTATTCTTTATTGACAAAACTGTCATAATCTGCATTTTTCTTGTTTCATTATGCTCATTTATTGTGTCATTTATCATTTATGTGTTTAGGGTTGCACCTCGTCTGCCCCAGTTGTGTCATGTACGTCTTTATGTAACTTTGACCACACATTTCCCTGTCCGCGTTCGTGCATCTATTTGGTGATTTCCGTGGGTTTTCCGTGGTTTCCGAAAACCTTCCTTCATGTCTCGTTTCCTGTATTTCCCGCTATTCTCGTATTAACATATTAATTAAGACTAATACTTGATGTTACGTTATGTCATTACTAACATAGACTAATATTCTCACCCTGAGTACTTCTGTGTTGTAATATCCACCTGTCATGTAGTGGTGTGTAAATATCACATTGTTCATTTTTTACTAATGCTCTTTGCATTCGCTCTAGTCTGTGAACTCCGCCCTCCCGTTTTCTATCCCTGACTCGGCTGATTACTGCGATCTCCCGCACCTGCTTTACCTCGAGCTGTCTCCCGTTCTATTATTCACTTAGGCAACTCCTTGATTGGAGTCTGTTTTCATGTTTAGGATTGGTTTGTCAGTTGTGATGCGTAATCATGGTTTGTCTTTCCCTCATGTGCTCATAAGATTTAAGTGTTTAGCAACTCCCATCTATCCTTTTCTCTGCCTAGTTTAGTAATTTCCTTGATTATATGATGTCTCATTGCACTACAGAGCTTCGTCAGATCTTCAATTCCTTTTTTCCTTGCTTGTGTTTAGTATTCTCGTCTAGATTCCCGTGTACAACTATAGCCTGCATCTGACTGATTACTCTTTTGCTTAGCCCTTTTGTTTTGGTTAAAGCATTTATTGATTTTCGTGTACGAACTTTGCCTGCCTGACTTCGTCTCTGTGCTACCCCTGGCTTCCCAACCAACTGTCTGAATAAACGACTACAGCTTTGGATTTCCCGACTCGCGTTTGGTTCTTCTGTCAGCCATGACAAAAACTGTCTTTGGTGAAATGGCGAGCACAAACAGCTAGCATTCCCTCTAAGTGTGGCTGTTTGCCTCCAGCAAACAAAAAAGCTACCCACTGATTTCTGGTGGCATCGTCTTCTGGAAGAGAAAATAGAAGTGTTTTCTTTTTCACATCCAAAAAAAAAAACCTTCAAAAAGGGAGACATACTTTGGGAGACGTACTGACAAATCTACACGTTAAATGATTTGGGCTCGTTTGTGTCTGATTGAATACATTCTGGGGTGGGCAGGTTTGGGCTCGTTTGTGTCTGATTGAATACATTCCGGGGTGGGCAGGTCCAGTGCCGTGATTGGCTCTGGCCAGGTCCCTCCTGATTGGACGCATTAACCTTGTGAAGATCTCAGGACGTGCTGTTCAAAGAGGAAATCACTTTCAGGAAATCTTGTTCTCGGATTACAGCAAAACCCTTGTATCTTTTGTTTAGAAACTTTGCAGAGGTTGAGTATGGACATCCAACATTATAACCGGGGTGCATATACAGTGGCTCCAATAAGTATTTGTACACTACTTGAAAATTTGACTACATAACAGCTTTTGTATATTCGGCTAAATGCTTGCTATTGTGTGTAAAAGTGATTAAAATATTTGATAATCAATATGTTTTAAACAAATATTTAATGTCAAAATGGTATATTTAGTCAGAAAGGCGATTATCTGACCCAATAAGTATCTGTACAGTTCCATTAGTGAGTCACAAAACTTATAATACTCACCTAAAATTGACCCAAGATGTTTACAGGACATGGTTGACTCACTTGGTCTGATTTGGTCAAGCGTGACCATACTGGACACTCCCTCTGTACACAGACTGGCCTATATAAATGGCCTGACCATGCCCATAATGTATTCCTGTGATATGGCTAAGACAGGCGAGATACCCCGTGGAATGCGGGAGCAAATCATTCAGAAGGCCAAAGCACCAGAAAAATTGGAACTCGGGTATCGCTACGCCTCACGACCGTGCAGTACATCATCAAGAAGTACAAACAGTCTGGACGCATAGCCAATGCAGCCAGGAAAGGACATCCCAGGAAGACCAGCCAGCGCACTGACTGGTACATCTCCCTGCTGGTACAGAGGGAGAGACAGTCCTCTGCCTCCAGTCTTGCCACCAAAGTGGAGGAAGCAACTGGAAGCCATGTTTGTGCCCAGGCCATCCGTAACCGGCTCCATGAAGTACAGTAGTGTACAAATACTTATTGGAGCCACTGTATCACTTTAGATATTCAATGACGCAGTGGTATCTAGCTTTAAGTCAAGCCTGTTCTTGAAAATTTCCGAGGATTCTGCCTCAACGATATGGTCAGGCAAGCTATTCTACAGTGGTTGTCGCTGTATTGAGTGCTTATTACATATAGAGTTTGGCTCAATTTGGTATTTCATTTCTGTTAACTGAAACTAAGCCCCTGTTAAAAGAGGTTTATAATCCATTTACATAGTTTCCCCACAGTTTCTATTGTGACTGCTGCTTAGGGCTTCCTAGGTTAATAAATAAATTGATAAATTGTGGTTCCTAAGCTTCCGTCTCGGCATTAGTAATTTTCTTTTATCTAAGGGGAGCAAGGTCATTAGGTAGGGGGTTCAAAATATGGTCGAAACTATATGACGGTTGCAGGATGATCACACTTTTGGAAAGAGATTTCCAGGGTGGGTTGGTTTGCCACCGCTGCCAGCTAATTGAGCATCTGGAGCACAAGATCCATGATCTTCAGGGCCAGTTGGCGGCACAACATAGTTCACAATCAGTGGAGCTCCTAGAGGAACTACGTAGTATGTCGTTTAGAGAAATGGAGTGTACGCCGAAGCAGGGTGGTACTGGGATCCCAGAGCAGGCAGGGAGAGAAAGTTGGGTGACTGTAGGTCGACAGCGCAGGAAAGGGTGTGCACGCCGTACAGCGACAGATTCTCCAGTGGTTGAGGTGTCCAACCGATTCCAGCCCTTGCAGGAACTCGACTTGGCCCCTGACCCTGAAAGTGAGGGGACTGATGAGCAGCAGAGCACCCAGTTGGCCTCTACGCCTCAGAAAAGAGAGTTATTGATAGTGGGGGACTCAATACTTAGAGGAATAGGTAGCTAGCATAGACCTGTAGAGGAGGAGATGAAATCAATGGACCTCACCTGGGGAAGCATCCAGAAATTAGCCCAAGACCAACTGGAGTGGAGGACCTTTGTTGCTGCCCTACATGCTAATAGGCATAATGGGCAGGAAGTAAGTAAGTTTGGCCCGGAGAAAACAGCAGCATTTCTGAATCGTTTTCATGTATGGCTTCTTGTTTGCATAATACAGCTTTAGCTTGCATTTGTAGATTGCACGGCGAACTGACTTCACAGAAAATCATTTCTGGAAGTGTTCCTGAGCCCATGCAGTGTATTCCAGTGCAGAGCCGTCTGAGGGCCCAAAGGTCACAAGCATCTAGTATTAACCTTCAGATTTGTCCTTTGGTCGCAGAGATTTCTCCAGATTCTTTGAATCTCTGATATTATGTACTGTAGATTATCAATTTTACAATAAGGAACATTTTTCTGAAATTGTTCCACAATTTTCACATACTAATTTTTGCAGATTGGTGAATGTCTGTCCATCTGTAATTATGAGTGAGACTGCCTCTCCAAAATGCTCTTTGTTACTCACCTGTTGCCAATTAAACTAATTAGTTGCAAAATGCTCCTTCAGCTGTTTTTTGTTTGTACGACTTACTGTTCCAGCCTTTTGTTGCCCCTCTCCCAACTTTTTTGAGATGTGTTGCTGCCAGCAAATTTAAAATTAGCTAATATTTTTCATAAATCGTAAAATGTGTCACTGTCAACATCTGATATGTTGTCCATGTTCTATTGTGAATAAAATGTGGGATTATGAGATTTGCAGATCATTGCATTCTGTTCTTATTTACAATTTACACAGTATGCCAACTTTTTTTGGAATTGGGGCTATAAAACTCAAGCAGAGTAGCACGCAAGCAAGTCTACCTCTGAATGGCTCAAAAGAAACAAAATGAAGGTTATGGTGTGGTCTAGTCAATTTCCTGGCTTGAATTGGATTTAGATGTTGCTGCATGTCCTTCAACTGACAGATCATACCTGTGAGTCCTCCAGTGTGGCAGAATTAAAACAATATTGCAAAGAAGTGTGGGTCTAAATTTCCTCAACGGGAGGAAAAAGCCTAATTGCCAGCTCAAATGTTTGATTGCAATTGTTGCTGCTAACAGGTTAAAGCTGAAGTTGGGAAGATTGGTCAACCGTGAGGACTTAGTCCGATTTTTTAAACGAGTGCAACTTTCAAGCCCCTCCTCTATTTGCACGGGGATCCTGACTGTGATTGACAGGAAGTTAGCTCCCCCTCCCTTGTTGATTGGTTATTTGAGCCGGGAGCTGAAGAATTTCACCGATGACATTACAGGATGTGGGTGGAGATGAAGTTGCTGATTTTTTATCCAAAATCACCTGATTCATATTTGCATGTCTAAGCATCGTGACTGTTTCAGTAAATACGACCAAAAAATCTTCCTGACTTCAGCTTTAGGATTTAGGGGGACAATAGTTTTTTTTCACTTGGGTGATAAAAATTGTGAATGACTCTGTCTTCGGTAATTGAAATGACAATTTAAAAAGTGCATTTTGTGTTCACTAATGTTGGCTTCTTTAATTTTTAATTAATTAGATGATATTGTGGTAGAACCGAGAGCTTATATTAAATTGTCTTTGATCAAGTTTAATGTACTGGTAAGATTGAGAACAAGTGGTGAATACTACCAGTGAAAACCAACTGCTGAAGTCTGCGGCTCTGTCTGGTACCAGCATAGCAAGAGGCCCTTAAGATGGAGGCCCAGAGATTTATGCTTAAACGGGGAGGACTGTACTTTACCGTAAAGATAGAACTGATTGGATACAAAAGGACAAATGGCTGAGAAAACCAATGAATGATCAACAGAGGGGGGATTAGAGGGACATTCAAAAGATAACAATGGGAGTGGATTGCTTGAATAGCAAAAGGTTTACGATCTTCTCACACCATATGTTAATTGAATGCTACGCAATGGCGGCTCGTGAATTGGCAACAGGGGAAGCCCAAACAATCCCTTAAAGTTAATGATTGTTCATGACCTGTGTTCATGACCTGCTTTCAATCATTCATTTAAATTACCATAACAGAAATTCCGAAAACTCTCTACATTATCAGATGTGGCCAGTTTTCATTTATAACGCATACTGATTACGACTCCTGACTTCTCACGCTTTTATTTACTCAGGAGTTGGGTTTGGAAGCAATGCATTTGTTTCTTGATTGTTTTAATGAAATAAGATAATTTGAAACGTCTTTGTGCAATTACATTGCTTCTAACTCCTCCATGCACAAGTACTTAAATTCCACGCGAAAATCTCTTGCATACGCGTTGATAGAATAATTGCTGTCTACAGCAGAGGAACGTAAAAATGCCTCTTAAACTCGGAGTTTCTGTTATTGTAATTTAAATGAATGATTGAAAACAGGTCATGAACAATCATTAACTTTAAGCTTCCCCTGTTGCCAATTCACGAGCCGCTACTGATGCTACGTACCCTGCTTTACAAGAGCATTGGCCGTGAACAATGCTACTCTGTTCCTTGCCGATCATAATTATCAATGAGTGTGGCTTCTGGGTTTTCAACATTGAGCAATAGCATTTGCATTTCGCTTCAACTTCACGTGTTTATAACAGAAAATGCCACTTTGTGAATATACCCAGATAAAAAAAATTATAAACCTTGTCTTTTGCTTTTTTTGCGATGTGATCTGTTTTTAAAAGTTCGAGATTGATGTTTACAGGAAGCGCTTCCAATGAGGTTATAAGGGACGTTGGTGCCATCTTCAGCAAAGCTTGACCGAGGTCTGGCTGTTGCTATGTGTAGTTAGGGGGTGGGTGGGGCTATGGATTGGTCTATTATACTTGTGGTAAAGGAGTTTATGATCCCAGAAATGAATAGTTTTAACCCCCAGCCATTTTTCAATTCTCAAAATTATTGTTTTCACAATTCCAATGCTGAATTTTCATGAAAATTTTTTGTTTGCAGCCCTTTTTCTCAACTAAAATCATGAAAAGAAACTAAAATACGATGGAATTCGAAATGCTTTAAGTGTCCTTACTGAGTGGCGCCATTCCTTTCCTGTCTGTGAAGCTGCAATCTTGAAGTATAAAGCATCAAATTGGGTAACCCAAAAATGGCCAAATTTGGCTTCTGTGCAAAGGGGTTAAATAAGATGAATTGTAGTGTATTTTGACATGATGGTGGTTTTGTAATCAAAAATGCTTTGGTGTCTTGAGTCTAAATCTACAGCGCCCTCCATAGTTATTGGCAAGATGGTTAAGATGTGTTCTTTAGCTTCTAATAAATTCAGTTTTTTTTCTAAATAATTTATGACCACAAATGAAAAAAAGAGGAAAAGTGCATTTATTCAGTGGGAAAAAAATCCCACGGTAAGAAATAATTCTTTTACATCAAACCATGTGCGCCACAATTATTAGCACCCCTGATGTTAATACATTGTACAACCCCCTTTTGCCAGCAAAACAGCACCTAATCTTCTCCTATAATGTTTCACAAGATGGGAGAATACAGAAATAGGGATCTTCGACCATTCCTCTTTGCACATCTCTTTAAATCATCCAGCAACATGGGTCCTCTCCTCTGCACTTCCTCTTTAGCTCACTCCTCAGGTTTTCTATGGAATTGAGGTCTGGGGACTGGGATGGCCATGAGAGGAGCTTGATTCTGTGTCTGGTGAACCATTTCTGTGTAGATTTGGCCACATGTTTTGGGTCATTATCTTGCTGAAAGACCCAGTGACGACCCATCTTCAGCTTTCGGGCAGAGGCCACCAGATTTTGATTAAAAATGCCCTGTAAAGCGTTCATGATGTCATGCACCCTAACAAGGTTCCCAGGGCCCACAGCATCATCGATCGTCCCCAATACTCCACAGTAGGCATGAGGTGCTTTTCTGCATACTCATCTTTTGTGTTCTGCCAGATCCACTAAGAGTGTTTGTTCCCAAAAGCTCTATCTTGGTCTCATCTGACCAAAGCACACAGTCCCAGTTCTGCTAAGCGAACTCCAGACGTTTGCGTTTATGATTGTGAGTGAGAAAAGGTTTTTTTCCGTGCATGCCTCCCAAACAGCTTGTTGGCATATAGATAGCACCTGATGGTTGTTTTGGAGACTTTGTGACCCCAAGATGCTACCATTTGTTGCAATTCTGTAACAGTGAGCTTTGGAGAACTTTTTATTTCTCTTACCATCCTCCTCACTGTAGGTGGTGGCAAAATAATCTGCGTCCTCGTCCAGGCTTGTTTACCACTGTTCCAGTTGCTTTAAACTTCTTAATGATTCCTCTGACAGTTGATATAGGCAGGTGCAGGCGAGTGGCTATTTTCTTGTAGTCATTGCCTGACTTCTGAAGGCTGACACACATCTGCCTTACGTGAATGGTGTGCTCCTTTGTCTTTCCCATGTTGAAGAGTGGATAAGAGAAATGGCCTCTGTGTCATGTCATATTTATACCCCAGGGAAACAGGAAGTGATGATTTACAAATTAAATGTTCCTAGATACTCTGATCAACTTTGTAAACTACTGCAGAAATGACAGAAATACTTCAATTACATTTAATTCTTAGGAATTGTTTGGAGTGCCAATAATTTTGGAACAGGTGGTTTTATGAAAAATAATTATTTCTTAGTCAGGGAAAATTTTACCTTTAAAATTTATTTGAGTTGAATGTTACATTTTTCAACAATTTTTAGTGTGAGAGTATGCTTCTGCAAAAAAAATAGAATTTATTTTAAGGCTTTTAACACATCTTAACCAGGGGTGCCGATAATTATGGAAGGCGCTGTATGGAATATCAGTACCTAGTTTCCTGCCCAGACCAGATCTTTGCTGATTATCCTCTCTAAACTGTGTTCTCATATGTGAATAGGTTGTAAATTGCCTCTGAGTTTGGGGGGGTTTTTATCCCATTTGCCCTATGCAGTGAACTTGTGCAGTAAGAATGTTACCATCGGTAGTTTCATCTTGGCAGGCTTTTGCTCCGGAAAATACTGATAAAAAGCAAACCGGTGGTGTAATCGGTTTTCTGTTTTTATTTTTTTGATTCCATCACTCTTCTCTCCTGGCCCCACTTCACACTGGCATAGTCTCTCCATTTCCCCACAAACATCATTAGTGGTGCATCCCTATACGTGGCCCACATAATTTTTTGTTTACATGACTTCCTGCCATTTTTTCTTCTTAGAATGAAAGTTTACGATTTGGAAAAATGAAAAAAAGGACAACTTTTAAGTTTTCCCATATGTGTGTATTTTGAGGCCTATGAAAATGATGGGTGCCCTTAAATTAGTCTCAATCTCAAACACATATCAATTGAGACACCATATTCAGCATAGATATAACAAAAATAATTTCATGAATTAACTTTTCGTCATTGGGAGAATTCATAGCTATTTTACAGAAAAGACAGCAATTATCATTGGAGATACAAAACCTTGCTTGTAAAAATGTAAAAATTCACCTCTAATTGCTAGATGATCCACTTAGTCATGTATTCCTCTGTGCTTTGTATACTTGCATTGCTTCATGTTGAGCTGAGTCCTAATAAATAAGTTTGGAATAAAATGTGCGAGAAGTAACAAAAATGCCAAAATGCAAGTGCACATACAAAGATGGGCATCAGATGGCATGCAGCATTTTTGGCACCAGAATTGCACAGTGCTGTTGGAACAGCATTGACACTCCCCCTATTGTGCCCCAAACTCAAGCCATTTACTTCTTTGGTGCAGGGCGAGTCAGAAATACCAATCCAGCACAGGTGAGATACACTGCCCGGCCAAAAAAAAAGTCACCGTTTGGAAGTTAATGAACAAATTCTAAAATTGGATCATTATTGCGGTTATTAATATGTTTCAGATGGCAATAATCATTTTAACCCTGACTGATGAAGTGCGTCGCTATTCATTTCTTACAAAATCATGTCGGAAAACACATTCCCTGATGGTGGAAACGATGTTACAGTATTTCAGAACGGGCAAGTTATTGGCCTGTATTTAGCAAAGAAAACCATGAATGACAAAACCAAGCAGGAAGAAATCATTTTCACAAACAAATTTTCCACCACAAAGTCCTGACCTTTAACATAATAAAAGTTATTGGGATGTGCTCAAGACCACCGAGTGGTTCAACCATTATGTAGAGAAGACATCTTGGACAAAAATCATGGCATTTCTGATCGAAAAGAAATATAGTCGTCAAAACAATGACAAGACGAATATGCACTGTAATCAAAGCTACAGGGATTCCGACTAAATATTTGAGTGTGCGACTTTTTTTTTGGCCAGGCAGTGTAACTTCCGTGATGAATCTCAGGAAAATGTAACTGTCAAAAAAAAGCCCATAACTGTTGCCATGCACTTGTGAGCAGCATGAAAACTTAATTTCTGTGTCATGAGAGACACCCATGGTTCTGCTGCATGCTAATAATGACATTCAGATTAATTTATTTTCTCCCTACAGGCCTGGCGCAAGAGAACTCCACATGATAAATTAGCAGATCTCTGCTTTCGCGACAAATTCATTGGTTGGATCACCAGAGCAAGGTAAGAAAATACACTCATTATGTGACAACGTGAAATGTCTCAATTGTGTTTATTTTTTCAAGCGAATAAAAGATTCAAGAAAATACATATGTATTCCACTGAAATTTGTTGGAATGCTACAATTAGTGTTGATATTTTTTCATAATTGGCACTGTGACGCTTTTTACCTTGCTGATGATGATGTGCGTCAATTTTTTTTTGAGAGACAGTTTCCAATTTCATCTTTGTTTTCAACAGGTCCCTCAAGAAAAAGTAAGGACAATGATGAGGATTTTAAAATGACGAAAGTATTCATCGATTACATCTAATGTGTGTCAAACATTTACACGAGTTAGTGTGTAAATATTTTTTAAATAATTTTCAAACATCATTCAATTCAATTAGTAATCTATTGCTTTTCAGTCTGGGCTTAGGGCGAATAAAGGTAATTAACATAAAATGATGATCAAAGACATTTAGTTTTTGCTCATCGGAATTTTGTTTTCAATTTTATTAAAATCTTTGGATCTGAATTGGAGCACTATCCTAACTCAGTCACCATGCTTGGTTCATCGCACTGTTGTTCTCTCCCCACAAACAGACCTGAGGGGCAGATGGAGGTGGGTCTGGCTCTGAAAGCAGCCAGTTTCATTGTTCTGGGTGTGGTGGGAATCCCAGGTAATCTGGCAGCCCTCCTGCTCTTCTGCCGCTTGTTCATTGAACTGCGGCACATGGGACACAATGAGATCATCCTCAGCCAGTTGATCTTCGCCAACCTGGTGGTAACACTGTGCCGATGTATTCCTCAAGCTACGACAGCTCTGGGGATGGACCTCCGCTTCAATGACCATGCCTGTAAAGCAATTCTCTATGCCTACCGGGTTGGGCGTGGCATGTCTCTCACGCTCACTTCCTTGTTGAGCTCTTACCAATGTGTGGTCATTGCCCCACCTACACCTGGCTGGAACTGGTTGAAACGCTGGTTACCAGGCCACCTCCCATATGCTACCATCTTCCTCTATGGGCTTAACATGACAATCTATGTCTTCAATCCTCTTCTCAATGCTAAGGCTTTTCCAGCCAACAGCACCATCCCTGAGTACACTCTAAACCTGAAGTTTTGCATTGTGCTGTTCCCTGGCTACACTTTTTATATTGTCAAAGGCATGGTAAACATCATACGTGACTTTATCTTTGTTGCACTGATGGCAGCAGCAGCTGTGTATGTGATGCTGGTTCTGCATCGGCACCGTCAGCAGGTTCAGGGCCTTCAGGGAGCTGGCAGGAAGACTGAGGAGGCATCGCGTGCCGTCCTGCTGCTCGTGAGTACATATGTGCTGTTGTTCACCTTAGACAATATTCTGTGGTTCTACACACTCTCTGTCTCCCGTGTGCACCCAAGTGTGTCTGACGCGCGCGTCTTCTTTGCCACCTGCTACTCCACCATCAGCCCTGTTCTCATAATTGCCACCAACAAGAAGCTGACCATGTACTTTAACTGTAGCTCCAAATGTAAGTCAGCACGAAACATCCAAAACAGTTCAGAATCCAAAGTCTCAGGAATGACATCAACACAATAAAGATGTTCAATAGTGGACCTGGAGGAGTATCTTCTCAATTGTTTTAGTTTGTCTTATACCATGGTTAGGGTGAACACTCTTTTCTATTTGGTTGGCAGGTGTTGATTAAAACCGTGGAATTGCACAGGTAATTCGGCCTACGGTAGTTTTACCATTCGAAGTTCGAAATTCATCTGCTGGCCAATCTATAACCATAGCAACATTAGAGCAATGGCATTTGGTTAGGTCCATGGGTATAACAGAGACCAAGCTACTCATTTACACTCAACAAAAATATAAACGCAACACTTTTGTTTTTGCTCCCATTTGTCATGAGATGGACTCAAAGATCTAAAATTCATTCCAGATACACAATATTACCATTGCTCTCAAACATTGTTCACAAATCTGTCTAAATGTGTGATAGTGAGCACTTTTGCTTTGCTGAGACAATCCATCCCACCTCACAGGTGTGCCACATCAAGATGCTCATCAGACACCATGATTAGTGCACAGGTGTACCTTAGACTGTCCACAATAAAAGGCCACCCTGAAATGTGCAGTTTTTGCTTTATTGGGGGTCTGGGGACTCAGAACCAGTCAGTATCTGGTGTGACCACCATTTGCCTCATGCAGTCCAACACATCTTCTTCGCATAGAGTTTATCAGATTGTCAATTGTGGCCTGTGGAATGTTGGTCCACTCCTCTTCAATGGCTGTGCGCAGTTGCTGGAAATTAGTAGGAACTGGTACGCGCTGTCGTATACGCCGGTCAAGCACATCCCAAACATGCTCAATGGGTGACATGTCCAGTGAGTATGCTGGCCATGCGAGAACTGGGACATTTTCAGCTTCCAAGAATTGTGTACAGATCCTTGCAACATGGGGTCGTGCATTATCTTGCTGAAACATGAGGTGATGTTCATGGATGTATGGCACAACAATGGGCCTCAGGATCTCATCACGGTATCTCTGTGCATTCAAAATGCCATCAATAAAATGCACCTGTGTTCTTCGTCCATAACAGATGCCTGCCCATACCATAACCCCACCACCACCATGGGCCACTCGATCCACAACATTGACATCAGCAAAGCGCTCACCCACACGACGCCACACATGCTGTCTGCCATCTGCCCTGAACAATGTAAACCGAGATTCATCCGTGAAGAGAACACCTCTCCAGCGTGCCAGACGCCATCGAATGTGAGCATTTGCCCACTCAAGTCTGTTACGGCGACGATCTGGAGTCAGGTTATGACCCCGATGAGGAAGACGAGCATGCAGTTGAGCTTCCCTGAGACAGTTTCTGACAGTTTGTGCAGAAATTCTTTGGTTGTGCAAACCAATTGTTTCAGCAGCTGTCTGAGTAGCTGGTCTCAGACGATCTTGGAGGTGAACCTGCTGGATGTGGAGGTCCTGGGCTGGTGTGGTTAAACGTGGTCTGCGGTTGTGAGGCCGGTTGGATGTACTGCCATATTCTCTGAAACGCCTTTGGAGACGGCTTAAGGTGGAGAAATGAACATTCAATGCCCGAGCAACAGATCTGGTTGACATTCCTGCTGTCAGCATGCCAATTGCACGCTCCCTCAATGCTTGCGCCATCTGTGGCATTTTGCTGTGAGACAAAACTGCACATTTCAGAGTGGCCTTTTATTGTGGGCAGTATAAGGTACACCTGTGCACTTATCATGGTGTCTGATGAGCATCTTGATGTGGCACACCTGTGAGGTGGGATGGATTGTCTCAGCAAAGCAAAAGTGCTCACTATCACACATTTAGACAGATTTGTGAGAAATGGTAATATTGGGTATCTGGAATGAATTTTAGATCTTTGAGTCCATCTCATGACAAATGGGAGCAAAAACAAAAGTGTTGCGCTTATATTTTTGTTGAGTGTATCTCCAGTAAATTTTGCAGCGTTAAGCTACATGGCGCATAATCGCGCATAATGTTGTGTTATGCATCATCTCCGTTTCAGATGGAATCAGCTGGTAAAAGGATGATAGATTTTTTATGCACGCTTTCTTCATGAAGGTAAACTGAACTAAGTTAGCTGGTTCAGTTTAGCTTGGCCTTTAGCTATGAGCTTGTTTTTAAGTGCAAAACTTTCAAATCAAATTTCTGAATGCTTTGATTTGATATTGCTGGCAAATGACCATGATATTAGCAGGATAATCAACTCGTAGGTGTGCATCACACGGTTTTTAGGCACTTCGCGGAGGTATTTGCTTCCGCGTCGTGCCTTAAAAGCATGTGATGCATACCTACGAGTTGATTATCCCTTACATTCTATTTTTGGCCCCGCAATTTAATTGCAATTATAATAGCACTGCTGCCACACAGCAAGAAGGTCGTGGGTTCAAAACCAGCCTGGGGCCTGTATGTTTGGAGTTTACACAGATTTCCTCTGGGTGCTCTGTCGGGATGTAAACAATTTACCGATTTCAAATTAATTGTCGAAAACAGTTTACTCGATTAAGTAAAATTATTCGTTAATTAATGGAACATTTTACGGTCCTATGCCTCGAGAGCTTTTTAGTTTTGTAAAATGTAGTGTAGCCAGTTGAGGGCACCATTGCCGAATCTAGACCACGCTTGACGTACCTGATGCAATGCATGCGCGACAACACACATGCATAAAGCGATCAAACTGGAGTGCGGTGTGGGACCACTTCAAAATAATAAATGACTTGCGAATCCATGCTCGGATTTGTAGCGAAAGATCAGCTTGGCTTTACTACTTTGATATTGAATGCAGTGAAGTTAGCCGAGGTGTTCATAATTATTATCATAATGTCCTCGGATTTGTGGCGAAAGATCACCTCGGTTTTAATTCTATGATACTTGGGCATGTGCACGTATTTGTATTCTTATGCACAGATGAACAGTGACGTTATATAACTTGAGTGTAGCCGATGCAAGCATTTCACTAGCGAATGCGAAGTTAGTCGGGGTGGTCATAGTTAATCTCATAAAGTGCTCGGATTTGTAGCGAAATCAGATCAGCCTGGCTTTTGAGTTTGCACCAGACGGACTGAAGCCAGCACTGCTAACTTGGGGTTCGACTGTGTGAAACGACGCGAATGGAGCCTGAGTGAAGCGAAGAGAAATGATAAGGCCAGTGTTCATCTCACAGTAACATAATGACGTATAATGAGTGACGTCCGTTGTGTGCTACGCACTGCTGACAGAGGGTGACAGACACATCACTTAATAGTAGTAGTGATGAACAAAAATATATGCGTCTAGGATCTATGTTATGAGGTGCCTATTTAAAACCTCATTGGACAGGGACGTTTTTGTTTCAGGAAAGGCAGCCAATATTTTAATTTGATTGTTCCAAGGTAGGCCCTCTTATTTTACTGTCTTTTTTCTCAGGGATTTTTACATTTTCAGTCACCCTGTAATTTTAAGTTTCCAGTGAAAGTTATTTTGCTGTTGACTTTTTCAACTCAAGGGGGCTTATAAGTTCTACTTATGTCTCACATGTCTTTCAAAATAAGTACCCTACGAGATTAATATTTTGTTATTTTACACACTATTTTATGTAGGCTTAGCCTATATAATAATTTATTTTCTATTTAGAATTCTGTTGCGTTGTTAATGTTTCACATGTGACAGATGGGCCAGTGTGCAATTATTTTCAGGTCAAAGTAGCCAACATATTTTATTTATTTTCTGCAGAGTGTATTTTCTTAACGTAAACGCTGTTGTCTGGGATGGATCCCAAATGGTACAATAAATTACTGATAAATGAATAGAACATTCATTTTTTTATTCAGTGTATCATAAACAATGCGTAGCTTTTTATGTTTTAGAACCTATTGATACCAAGGGAAATTTCAGGAGAATTGCCGCTTCTCAATTAATCGTTCATCGATCGATAAGGTGAACCGAGTAATGATTAATTAATTAATCAATCGTTAGTTTGCATCCCTAGTTGTCTGATTTCCTTCCATAGTCCAAAGACCTGCACATCATGCTCATTGGAGATACTAAATTGCCCATAAGTGTGAGAGTAATTTGTGAGTGAATGGTGCGGGCGATGGATTGGCGAGCTGTCCAGGATGGGTCCCTGCCTTTTGCCTGTAGTCAGCTGGGATAGGCTCCAGCTCCCCCTCAACCCTAGTGAGAAAGAAGCGGGAATAGAGAATAGATGGATGGATATTGGCCTTTCACTCTGATCACGGCAGCGGCAGTGCTGCACTCTGAAACGTATTATTGTCAATGTCATGCACACGGCAAGAACGGTTTTTTCGCTGCGCCAAAGTTGGTACAAGGGTGCAGCAAACTTGCCGCTCTGCCGCTCTTGCGCTTGCCACGGTCAAAATTCAACATTGTTGAACTTTGACAGCGGTGCCGCAGTTATGTCTGGTTGTGCAACCAAAACGAACTGCCAACATGGAGGAAAACCTTGTGATTACTGTCAGCGAATTCCCGGAGCTATATGATACGTCTTCAAAGTCATATAGGGATCCAGAGAGGAAGGCGACGTTGTAGAGGCATATTTCCACCCAAGTTGGCATACCAAGTATGTATAGGGAGACCGGCCTTGCGTTCAACAGCCCCAAACCTTAGTTAAAGTTATTGTTAGCCCAATATAATCTATATTGTCTTGATAGCTAAGTAAGCTATCGTTTTGCCTATTGAACGCACCCCAGGTGCAACTGAAATCCATCCATTTTCTATACCCACTTATTCCTCACTAGGGTCACGGGGCGAGCTGGAGCCTATCCCAGCTGACTACGGGCAAAGGCAGGGACCCACCCTGAACAGCTTGCCTATACATCGCAGGGCGCACACACCATTCACACACCATTCACTCTCACACTCATACTCATACCTATGGGCAATTTGATGTCTCCAATTAGCCTGATATGCATGTCTTTGGACTGTGGGAGGAAACTGGAGTACCCGGCAAAAACCCACGCAACACAGGGAGAACATGCAAACTCCACACAGAAAGGCCCCAGGCCGGATTCGAACCCACAACCTTCTTGCTGTGAGGCAGCAATGCTAACCACTGTGCCACCGAAATATGATATTCAATTGATGCTTAAAAGTTAAACAAAGGCTGTTTAAGCAATAAATTAAATTCTGAACATTACTCATGAACGTTAACATTACCTCTTTAACAAATTGAACAAAGTTGACAGATAGGCTTCTGCCACAGAAGGGCAACATCGGAGTTTTTCATTTATTCACATTCTCATATTTTGCATGTGAATCAGCCACAGGGTAAGCATCGGGATATTGCAAACCAAGAGACAGAATCACAATGATCGTTCATTAGAATTTTTGGTAACACTGGGCTCTAAATTCGTAGACCAGGCGCTGGCGTGGCGATTGGGGGGTGCGCCGTGCCAACGGGGTGTGTTCAGGCATATGTTGCAATTTCGTGCCCGGCATAGCCTGGCTCAAGTACTCTTCTGTCCCACCTCTGTCCTTCCTTCCAGCGCAGGTAACAAAGAAAGAGGAGAAAAGGCTTAAGTGGGTTTAACACAGACGAGTCAACTCTTCACCAATAAAATGAGCTCCTCTCCTCACCTTTAAAGTGATGAAATGAAGAAGCCTCTGTCCTATATCTGCACGAAGCATTAATGTTGCATTTTACTTTGCTGATTTACTTTTGCTAACGTCTACATTAAGCATTACGAATATGAGGCATTCTCGAATTATGACCATTAGCGAACTTGAATGGAATTTCAAAACGAAAACTACGTCAGATCATTCAAACTTATGAAGTTGGAATGAAATACGGCGGTTGCTAATTTATTTCTTCTGCCTGCATCATTGGGAAGAGAAACGTCTTTGTATTATTACACCCTGTTGCTGCTTAAAATTTTGTCAATTACATGCATGGACAAGAATGCAAGATACGTTAACACATTTATTTTCAATATGTGATCTTAACTCAGTACGAGATCATAGCAATGAGGCTGTATTCCTTTTCCATGCTAAAAACGACAAAACCTAAGTGACAATGACAGTAGTACTAAGCCGCTTGCACACTGGACGCTAAACGAATTTTTCGCACGACAGATCCGAAAAATCTCCTGTCCGACAGTCGTTTATTGTTTTTAATTTCTTCAAATCTACTGAATCTTTTAGATATTAAGTGTGAAAGTTTTGATAAGAGGGCTCAGTTCTTCAATCTGCTCAATAAAGTGAGTCGACATTGGCGCGGTACAATGTACAATGCCAGTCGAACATTAAATGGGAAATACTCCGTGTCTGACAGCCAAAAAAGAAAAAGAAATGACGATTAGAACAGATTGATAATGAAATAAAGAATAAAAAATGAAACATTTTAACAACCAACAGGACATTCAATGAACACTGCGATGTACTTATTTGCGGGCCATCTTTTTTGGATGTTCTGTTTGTTGATGTTATATTTTTATTCTTTATTTTGTTATAAATCTGTTCTCTACTGTACCTACTTTCACTTTTTGCTGGCTGCCAGACATGGAGCACTTAACGTCGGACATTCTTGATCGTGCATGTTATATTTAATTACCTCCGCTAAGGAGGTTATGTTTCTGCCTGGGTTTGTGTGTTTGTTTGTTTGTCTTTCTGTTTGTTTGTCTGTTGGTTTCCAAAATAACTCAAAATGTTATGGACAGATTTTGATGAAATTTTCAGAGAAGGTGGGTATTAAGTCAAGGAACAGGTGATTAAATTTTGGCATATCTAGGCCAAAGTACTGCTGAGATATACGCCAAAGTTTAAGATTTCAAGTCTTTCCAATGGGCCAGAGTTCCAATCGCCGTGCTTTTGGGTTTTGCTGCCCCCTGGCAGAGGTCTGCGCTCTCTGAGTGCTTTTCTAGTTCACAATGTCAATGGTCATGGAATTGATTTGGTCACTGACTACAAGCACTATTTTATTTATTTATTTTAAGCCTATTTTATCTCTAGTGTGGAAATAAAGCGTGAATCTGTTTGATCCATCTGACTAATTTTCAAAAGAGAGACCGAATAAAGACTGCAGTCTATCTTCAACGGAAGAAAACAGAAGAATAAACGGACGCGTGTATTTGCGTCTTTGCATTGACTTTGATTGTAATCTGTCGAGCAAAAAATTTGTTTCGCGTCCAGTATGCAAGCGGCTTTACCGAGCATAGAACGCTAGCATTATATATGTGGTTGGCTGAGAAAGATGTGAAGTCGTTTGCATCACAGATTCAGCTGCGTTGATTAAGACAGGTCAAGTTTCCATTACGCCTTTAATCTGACATCAGAACAATCGATATAGATACTATAATTCAGGGGCGTAGATTTAACTGGGAGTTGGTGGGGACGGAGACACGGCCTTTATGACAATTAGTCCTGGCCAGTTCTCCAACATTTTCCTTCATCGATGCGTTTTTCAATTATCGTAATTGGCAACTGAAGACACGGTTCCCATCCATATGCGATCTAACAGCATCCAGATGATACGGTGGGGTAAATTAAGTTCAGAAAATTAATTTACTGCTTGCCTGTGAGTCGACAGGTAAGCAATTTTGAACAACGTTGATTTAAACACAGCAAATACGTATCCTAATGACCGATTGCCGTCTTACTCAATCGGAGAGAACAAGCAGCACCTGTTCATTATGGACTGCAAAAAGTTCAGAACCGTGTCTTCAGTTGCCAATTACGATAATTGGAAAACGTGTCAATGAAGGAAAATGATTGAGAACTGGCCAGGACTAATTGTCATAAAGGCCGTGTCTCCGTCCCCACCAACTGCCAGTTAAATCTACGCCTCTGCTATAATTAAAGTCCTGATTCAGATAGTTACATGAAATAGTGTTTTCTGTAATTATTTATTGCATTGAAATGTGCCTGGCATTCAGGAAACCTGACTGTGAGGTTTCGGTGATGTGTGTGCACTGTGCGCCGGTCAGCCATATTACCACTGCACAGAAAGTAAACTAGGTTGGAGCTGGCGAGTTTTCTGCGCAACTTCAGCGGAGACTTTTCTACGAAATTTTCACTGCGTCTTGATGAATATGTGACACCTCCCCCTACTAAGCCGCCACACCCATCTCTGCGCACGTTCGTCTACCAAAGGTTGCGCACGGTGTTGCACCTCATGAAATTACCAATGCACGGGCTGCGCCGGACGAAATTACCACTGCGTGGGCTGCGTCAAGCTAAGCCACCTGCGCTGCGCCAAGAAATTAGAGCCCTTTATTTGAATGGGTGTGCATAGGACTGACATGACACTGCCATAATCATCTGCACCTGGCCAAACTAATTTTTTCTGTATTGTTCCAATTTTAGTATCTGTGTGCCAGGCCATGCTTATCCTAATTCTGTGCCTGGCCATAATAATCTTCCTTGTCTCATTTGTGTTGTCTTGGTTTTTGTCAAGTTGTCTTAACAAAGACATCTCAAAAAAAATGTCAGCTTTGCTTCTAAAGTGACATAATTTATCGAATGACACTTAATGACAACTGTCATAAGCATTCATTCATGTTCATGTCAGGTGTCACGTCATAATTATGACAGAGTCATGTCAGTCTTGTTCAGACCCATTCAAATGATGTGTTACCGAATTTTTGGACCGCCTTTTAGGTTTGGCAAAGTGTCCCACATTGTCCCACACAAACAAACCATTTGTCCCTCATTTGGTTTGTGAGTATCTGGGCATCCTCCTGTGTAGCTAACAAAATTGTTGAGGCTTGTTATGATACAGATGGGTGGAGACATGCAGCCTAGCTCTTGCTCTAAAGATCAAGATAAAATGTTTTCAGCAGTACCGTTACAGTAGTTTATAATACCGGTCAATGTGAAGTTTACAGTAAAGTACTTTTTTAACAACCAACATTCTCATCACTTTTCATTTAACCCATAGCATCCCAAATGCAAACACATTACCATATTTTCTTCACTTTCTTCAGAGGAGGAATGGAAATGGAAATGGAAAAACCTGCGCAACAGATATATCAAGGAAAGGAAATACATCAGGGTAAAAAAAGTGGTGCAGAGGCAGAAAACACAACAGCATGGAAGTACTTTGCCATCATGAGCTTTTTGGAGCCTCATGTTCGAGAGCGGCTCACAGCTTCAAACTTTCCCCCGCCCTTGCTAGTGTCCAAGCCCAGGCTCTGTGTACATCACTTCACGCCTCCAATACAACACCCCAGGCTCTAAAGGGCAGTAGGAAAAGACGAAGACAGGGAGAGAGAGAGATGAATTTGAGGAGGATGTGATGAAGCTTCTAAGGCAGACCAGGGGTGAGGAGGAGCTTTCCCTGTTAAGCTTGGCCCCACGCTTGAGGAATCTGCTAAGGGCAGAGTTCTCTTAGGGAGAATGTTTCATCAGCAATTAGCAGAACAGTTACTGTATGTTCTTTTTAGTTTTTAGTTTTTTTATTGTTTTTGATATTTCAACAGTGTTATGCCCTCGGATCCGGGAACTAGGCACAATGACAGAAACACTAATAGCTCCTCTGTTTTGTCGTAAAATATAGATATAGGTAAAACACATTTAGTGGCATGGCGGCTGTGTACTGTAATTGCTGACTAGTGGGGGAAATCGGGACGATGCCTTGTGTCCTGATTGGGCAGTGGTTGGTCATGGGAGGGACATCCCTTTTAAATAGGCCAAAATCAAAAGTGGTTTTTGCTATATGCCGGAGCCCTGATCTGCTGAACACCTTTCCACAATCTTTCTTTTTCCGACCGCGTTGTCATGTTTTATTTGAATCATTATTCGGCCATGCTTTTAGATATAACTCACTACACTGAACCAGAGAAGCCGAATACTGCGGAGCTAATCACTGGTGGAGCGGCCGCTTGCGCTAGCCTTGGATTCTGTTCTGCAGATCTGATAGGAATATGGGAAAATTTTTGATGAAGCCAAAATGGATAAATAAATTCAGCATCTGATGTGCACGTTTTATTTTACCTCATTGACATAGAAGGCAATTGAAGGTACAAACCAATTAAAAATATCTTCGGGAACCAATGAAATAGTTAATTTTTACTGTGGCTGTTTCAATTATCTGGACGAGTTAACCCCTTAAGTTAACCCCCGTTGTTACGCATAATAAAAACAGCATGTTTCCAAATCGCAACATTGTCAAAATTGCTGAATCGCCAGAATTTCTCCTGAATGTGTGCTATGCATAAAATCGATACATCAAATGAAAGAGGAAAGTCCACAGAATCCAACGATATGAGCTCTGTCATTTTAAACCGACACCACACTCAAAGGATAGCAGGCATACACTTTACAGTCTACAAAGATGAGCAAAAAAAAATTCTTACCTTTGATATTTTGTCATTAAAAACTGCTCCAGGGTAAATCTGCGCTTGCTACACTTCCCCTCATATATATTGGCACCCCCAGTTAAGATGTGTTCTTTAGCTTTTAATATATTAAGTACAGGACCACAATTAAAAATAGAGGAAAATCCGACCTTTAACTCAAGTATATTTATTCAGCGGGAAAAAAAATCCCACATTCAGAAATTATTATTTTACATCAAATCATGTGTGCCACAATTATTAGCACCCCTGATGTTAATACTTTGTACAACCCCCTTTTGCCAATAAAACAGCACCTAATCTTCTCCTATAATGTTTCACAAGATGGGAGAATACAGAAAGAGGGATCTTTGACCATTCCTCTTTGCACAATCTCTCTAAATCATCCAGCGACCTGGGTCCTCTCCTCTGCACTCTCCTCTTCAGCTCACTCCACAGGTTTTCAATGGGATTGAGGTCTGGGGACTGAGATGGCCATGGGAGGAGCTTGATTCTGTGTCGGGTAAATCATTTCTGTGTAGATTTGGCCACATGTTTAGGGTCATTATCTTGCTGAAAGACCCAGTGACGACCCATCTTCAGCTTTCTGGCAGAGGCCACCAGATTTTGATTTAAAATGTCCTGGTATTTCAAAGCGTTCATGATGCCACGCACACTAACAAGGTTCCCAGGGCCTCTGGAAGAGAAACAGGCCCACAGCATCACCAATCCTCCCCCATACTTCACAGTGGGCATGAAGTGCTTTTCAGCATATTCATCTTTTGTGTTCTGCCAGACCCACTTAAAGTATTTCTAGCCAAAGCGTTCTATCTTGGTCTCATCTGACCAAAGCACACGGTCCCAGTTGAAGTCCCGGTACCGCTTCGCAAACTCCAGAACGTTTGCGTTAGGGATCAACCGATATGGATTTTTTAGGGCCGATGCCAATACCGATTTTTTTTCCATCACCCTTAGCCGATGACCGATTATGGACTGCCGATTTTCTTGGGCCGATAGTGCTTTTGTCCCTCAAATTACATAAAAAAAATGACACAATGATAAAAAATATCAGAGGTCTCAAAGTTAGACAGACATTTATTGAAAAGATTCAACCAGCCATCGAAGTGATGGCTGCTCCTCCCCAGTGAGACGCGCACCCCACACACACACACGCACACACGCGCACACACACACACACACAAACACATCAGCTGAGCAGACGCTGTCTGAAAAACTCCACTACCGCTAGATTGATAACGGCAGCAAACGGCTGTAAATACGTTTTTACAAAACACTGACACAAATTAGTACTACATATGAAACGTTTGTCTCATAATTTAAGTTCTTTTAGTGCATGCTAAAGACCTCTCTGATAGCAGACATGGCTGCACCACTCCGCTCTGAGGGAGAGAGCACACACACACACACACACACAGCAGAGCTTGAAATGTACTTTTTTGCTTGGTAGCGCTGCGCTCCTAAGTTCAAAAAGTTAGGAGCGCAAGCAAAAATTTAGGAGTGCACACACCGAAATCAAAGAAGCACCAATATATATATTTTTTTCATGTTTAAAGAAACTACAATATAACACTCCACATTAACAATACAACTGTCCTAAATACAATGGTAAGCACTTTTAAAGACGAAGGATTCAGCAGCATTCCCATTTTTCTGACCCACAAACTTAACTATGTTTCCAAGCACGTGTACTACATGGCAATTACTTGGCATTCATGTTTCCTATTTCAAAGTGGGTGGCAATATTTCAACTAAGTTTAACAGTGACAGGCTAATTGAATTTTTAAAACACCTTCTTCTAAAGCAGCCACTGTGTTCACGACTCTTCCAGTGGGGGAGAGGTAATGCGTCTGCATGTGCTGCAGGGTCTTCCGGCAACACAAAGCTGCCCCTGAATGCCTGTCCGTAAATCATGCCGCGGAAAAATATATCGGCGAATCCACTCTCGAATCGGCTGATGCTGATTCAAGTAAAAAATGCAAATATCGGCCTAATATATCGGCCGGCCGATGTATCGGTCGATCCTTAGTTTGCGTTTATGATTGTGAGTGAGAAAAGGTTTCTTCCCTGTGTTATGGCCCCAATTTGTTATTACATTTATGACAGCAAGGGATGACAGACACAAGTTTAAAAACTTCAACAGACTTAATTAAATAAAGGCAACTAACAACGAACTACTCTACTGACCAAGATCGTTAAATACAAGAACAAAAATATTTACAGTCCCTTTGGTTGGGTTGCTTGGTGATGTCCTGGGTGAGGGAAGTGCTCCAACAAAGGCAAAAATCCACTAAAAACTTCACAGGTCTTGAACAGAATGACAGGTCTGGTCAAATGTATCCTTCTCCTTGCAATTTCTCCTACAACTCCACTCCCTCAATTTTCCTCCCTATATACTCTTTTGCAGACCCCACACACATTTAGACCTCTTTTTTTTATTCTCTGGCACTTGTCCCAGACATGCCGAAGACATGCCTAACCCTATCTCCAGTCTGGGCTTAACATAAGAAAGGTCAATACTGCCATCTAGTGGCTTCTGTTCGCATTACACCTGCATGCCTCCCAAACAGCTTGTTGGCACGTAGATAGCACCTGATGTTTGTTTTGGAGACTTTGTGACCCCCAAGATGCCACCATTTGTTGCAATTCTTAAACAGTGAGCTTTGGAAAACTTTGTATTTCTCTTACCATCCTCCTCACTGTGCGTGGTGGTAAAATGACCTTGCGTCCCCTTTCAGGCTTGTTTACCACTGTTCCAGTTGTTTTAAACTTCTTAATGATTCCTCTGACAGTAGATATGGGCCGGTGCTGGCGAATGACTATTTTCTTGTAGCCATTGCCTGATTTGTGAAGGTCGACACACATCTGCCTTACTTGAATGGTGTGTTCCTTTGTCTTTCCCATGTTGAAGAGATGATAAGAGAAATGACCTCTGTGTCACGTCATATTGGGAAACAGGAAGTGATGAATTACAAATTAAATGTTCCTAGATACTCTGATCAACTTTGGAAACTACTGTAGAAATGACAGAAAAACTTCAATTACATTTATTTCCTAGAAATTGTTTGGGGTGCCAATAATTGTGTAACAGGTGATTTTATTAAAATTAATTATTTCTTAGTCAGGGATTTCTTTTTTCCCTTAAAATTCACTTGACTTGAAGGTTACATTTTTCTACAATTTTCAGGGTGAGAGTATGCTTCGCCACTAAAAACAGAATTTATTTTAAGGCTTTTAACACATCTTAACCAGGGGTGCCAATAATTATGGAGGGCACTGTATTGTTAGCCCAATGGGTTCGTGTTATAACGAAACTAGATCTGCCAGTATCCTAGCATGTTCTTTCACAGGGCGTTGCTTGAAAGATCTCAGCTCCTTAGCATTCTGCTTGCTTGCAATGTATTTTCCTCTCTGCGATCGGCTTGCAATGCTGTCAGTAAGACTATGCCGGTAGCCATTTGATTATATGGGTCTTGATGTTTCCAACAAACTCTAAACCACCTTAATCACAGAAACCTACCCTGAGCTACAGCCTTGCGTTCCCTGTACGTCAAATTGAGTCAATGGCCATTTCCATGTTCTTGAATAGCGCGACGATATAAACGCTTAACTAGTTTGTTTGAGATATTTTCCGAATTAATATCTGCTAAATATTCAACATTCATTTTCAAAGTCATTTTCTGACAGAATCTTTGCGCTATTCCACGCAATTACTGAGACGACAACAGTACAGTATGTATTTTCGTTACCCATTCGTTAAATAGGCAATTTGACCACTGAAGTGTTGTCAGTTGACGAGCCTAATGGCTAAAATGCTGCGCTGCAAAGGAGACTTTGTAGGTTTGATTCCTGCTTTTGGCACTTTTTTTGGGAAATAAATGCAGTTTCCTTCTCCAAATAATCACTGGGGTTTTTGTTATTCTTACTTTTCTTTAACATTTTTTCACATTGCCTTTGTATTTATAATTTTATTTATTTGTTTTGGTTTTTAATAAATTTGCTCCTGTGGAGTCAAACTTCATTTTCATTGTATTTATAATATTTGAATGGGAAATTGTAAAGGCAACAAAACTAATAATAAGAAATAATAATACATTTTTTTTCCATTCTAAAAATTAAAAAAAGTTGTATTTGGATGGAATGTATGCCTGTAGTGACATATAAGTGAAATTAATTGAGTTTTCCAGTTTGGTATCTGAGAAATCTGAAATGGAACACAAGGTACCTAAATTGCCAAACTGGAGAAGCCACCTAGACATTCCTCATTTTGTTCTGATTTACCTGATCAGAATTAACTTTGGCACCGAAAATAATGAGATTGTGCGCTGTAATTTTTTAGAAGCTTCAGACTGCAACTCAACAAATTAACAATGGATATAAGTAAAACTTTGTTAGGTGCAAATTTAGATCCTTCATTTATACTGTGTTCCATCTCCATTTACTCTGTCGCAGCGATATATACTGATTTTTACAACTGGGCAGAAATCCCAAATGGTTTTACCTTTATTATGATACCAAGATTATTCAAATGGACCAAGCAATCGCAGAGATATACTCATTTCATTTTGGGCTTGCCATTTTCGAAAAAGAGGCTCAGGGCTTTAGGGGTTAATTCATCAGAGATATACACTCAACAAAAATATAAACGAAACACTTTTGTTTTTGCTCCCATTTGTCATGAGATGGACTCAAAGATCTAAAAGTCATTCCAGATACACAATATTACAATTTCTCTCAAACATTGTTCACAAATCTGTCTAAATGTGTGATAGTGAGCACTTTTGCTTTGCTGAGACAATCCATCCCACCTCACAGGTGTGCCACATCAAGATGCTCATCAGACACCATGATTAGTGCACAGGTGTACCTTATACTGCCCACAATAAAAGGCCACTCTGAAATATGCAGTTTTGTCTCACAGCAAAATGCCACAGATGGCGCAAGCATTGAGGGAGCGTGCAATTGGCATGCTGACAGCAGGAATGTCAACCAGATCTGTTGCTCGGGCATTGAATGTTCATTTCTCCACCATAAGCCGTCTCCAAAGGCGTTTCAGAGAATATGGCAGTACATCCAACCGGCCTCACAACCGCAGACCACATTTAACCACACCAGCCCAGGACCTCCACATCCAGCAGGTTCACCTCCAAGATCGTCTGAGACCAGCTATTCAGACAGCAGCTGAAACAATTGGTTTGCATAACCAAAGAATTTCTGCACAAACTCAGAAACCATCTCAGGGAAGCTCAACTGCATGCTCGTCGTCCTCATCGGGGTCATAACCTGACTCCAGATCATCGCCGTAACAGACTTGAGTGGGCAAATGCTCACATTCAATGGCGTCTGGCACGTTGGAGAGTTGTTCTCTTCACGGATGAATTTCGGTTCACATTGTTCAGGGCAGATGGCAGACAGCGTGTGTGGCGTCGTGTGGGTGAGCGCTTTGCTGATGTCAATGTTGTGGATCGAGTGGCCCATGGTGGTGGTGGGGTTATGGTATGGGCAGGCATCTGTTATGGACGAAGAACACAGTTGCATTTTATTGATGGCATTTTGAATGCACAGAGATACTGTAATGAGATCCTGAGGCCCATTGTTGTGCCATACATCCGTGAGCATCACCTCATGTTTCAGCAAGATAATGCACGGCCCCATGTTGCAAGGATCTGTACACAATTCTTGGAAGCTGAAAATGTCCCAGTTCTTGCATGGCCAGCATACTCACCGGACATGTCACCCATTGAGCATGTTTGGGATGTGCTTGACCGGCGTATACGACAGCGCGTACCAGTTCCCACTAATATCCAGCAACTTCGCACAGCCATTGAAGAGGAGTGGACCAACATTCCACAGGCCACAATTGACAATCTGATAAACTCTATGCGAAGAAGATGTGTTGTACTGCATGAGGCAAATGGTGGTCACACCAGATACTGACTGGTTCCGAGTCCCCAGAGCCCCTATAAAGCAAAAACTGCACATTTCAGGGTGGCCTTTTATTGTGGACAGTCTAAGGTACACCTGTGCACTAATCATGGTGTCTGATGAGCATTTTGATGTGGCACACCTGTGAGGTGGGATGGATTGTCTCAGCAAAGCAAAAGTGCTCACTATCACACATTTAGACAGATTTGTGAACAATGTTTGAGAGAAATGGTAATATTGTGTATCCGGAATGAATTTTAGATCTTTGAGTCCATGTCATGACAAATGGGAGCAAAAACAAAAGTGTTGCGTTTATATTTTTGTTGAGTGTATATTTAATAGTTGTAACCCTTAGAACCCGAAGGTACCCCAATAGGGCAAACACAGTGTGAAATAACACACTAATCACGAAAGAATATAGTGATGTTGTACATCAAATTAAACAGCAGAACCTAAGCTACAAGGCTATGTTAAAGTTTTTTACGTGCCATAAACAAAACCCAAATAACAACTAAATGAATTACGACATATGACTCGACATATTGCAAGCTCTACCGCAACTCAAGTTCATGCAAAACACACGAGCGAGGCGTCAAATGAAAGCTAAGATTCCAATGATGTAATGCAAAGCAATTAACGCCAAAATATTTGAGGTCGTAAAATTTCTCTTACCTTTGCTGTTTGGCCGAGAAAAGTTTATTTTTCCATGAAATCCATACTTGATTCTGTTAGACCTACTTCCTGTGTTACGTTTCAAAACTTTCCGGCTTCTATGGCAGTCTTCAGGACCCACAGGAAGCCTCACAATGTCTGTATGCATCAGGGGCTACTTCCCAAACACCAGCATTCTGCTGATTCTGATTGGCAAACAGTACTGTCAATCTCATTTTGGTGAGTGTAGCCGTATTCTGGTGGATCACCCAAATGGACTAATCCATGGCGGAGATAGAGCCATGCATATTGACTGCATTTTCTTGGTAACAAGTTAGACTGGCGCAAAATACGCACAGCTGGAAGCAGAGCGTGCGGCATCGGCTTCGTTTCCAGTTGTTTCTTGACATTTTACTAATTGTGTGAGAAATATGGCCAAGCAGGGGTTCAACAGACGTTTTACTGCCGAAAAGGTGTTGAAACTACTGCGGCAGAATGCTGACAGCACGCTGTGTGTATATGATTCTTCGTCAGAGAACGAATGCCTATCTCATTCACCCGGACAACGAAAAAGACAGCAGTGACTCTGGTTACAGTCCTCCATCTTCGAAAAGGTACGGAATGTCTTATAAACGTTGGATTGGAAGATTTATTGCTGTCAAAATTTCAATGTATTTGCTGCTCGCTGCTTTTTCGGGCCAAAATGCCAGGTTAGTGATATGGGGCTCTAATTTCCTGGCGCAGCGCAGGTGGCGTAGCGAAGCGCAGCCCGCGCAGTGGTAATTTCGTAGGGCGCAGCCCGCGTAGTGGTAATTTCGTGAGGCGCGCAGCCTTCGGTAGACTAAGGTGCGCCGAGATGGGTGTGGCGGCGTAGTAGGGGGAGGTGTCACATATTCATGAAGACGCAGTGACAATTTCGTAGAAAAAGTCTCCGCTGGAGTTGCGCAGAAAACTCGCCAATTCCAACCTGGTTTAATTTCCGTGCAGTGGTAATTTGGCTGACCGGCGCAGAGAGCGCACACGTCACCGAAATCTCACAGGCAGGTTTACAGAATGTCAGGCACGTTTCAATGCAAGAAATAATTACAGGAAGCACGATTTAATGTAGCTATCTGAATAAGGACATAAATTATTGTATCTATATCGATTGTCCTGATGTCAGATTAAAGGCGGTTGCCACGCGTAATGGAAACTTGACCGGGCTTAATCAACGCAGCTGAATCTGTGATGCAAACTAACGACTTCACATCTTTCTCAGCCAACCACAAACTGTATATATATATCGAATGCTTGCGTTCTATGCTCATTAAAGCCGCTTCCACACTGGACGCGAAACGAATTTTTCGCCCGACTGATTACAGACAAAGTCAATGCAAAGACGCGATAGTTGGACAGGGTTTTAATATAGCTCCGTGTCCGAAAGTCATAAAAGTTCTAATTTTTCCGAGTATTCCAGGAATTATTAGACGTGGAAACTTGGCCATTTTTGTGTTCGACCTTCACAGAATGCAAATTGATAGCTATCGACTTTTCTTGGTCTTTTTAGCCTATTCTTCTGTTTTCTTCCGTTGAAGATAGCCAGCAGTCTTTATTCGGTCTTTCTTTTGAAAATTAGTCAGATGGACCGAACAGATTCACGCTTTATTTCCACAGCTGAGATAAAACAGTGCGTGAGCAAATCAATTCCATGACCATTGACAGAGTGAAGAAATTATCGCATGCACGATTAAGACTGTCCGACACGAAATGCAAAATACTCCATGTCCACCAGCCAGCAAAAAGTAAAAGTATTGAAATGAGAACAGATTTATAACGGGATATCCAACAAAGATGACCCGCTAAAAAATAAATCCCAGTGTTCATTGGATGTTCTGTTGTTAAAATGTTTCTTTTTATTCTTTATTTCGGTATCAATCTGTTCTAATCGTCCTCTTTTTTTTTTTTTTTTTAGCTGTCAGACACGGAGGCATTGTACATTGTCCCATGCCAGTGTCGACTCGCTGAGCAGAGCTTAAACAGAAACATTGATTGAAATTCTCGGTACTCATCTTAAAGAACTGAGCCCTCTTATCAAAACATTCACGTTTAATATCGACAAGAGTCAGCAGATTTGAAGAAATTAAAAGCAATAATAGACTGTCGGACACGGAGATTTATTAAAACCCTGTCAGACTTTCCGGCACAAGACGCAATCTGTCGAGCGAAAAATTCGTTTCGCGTCCAGTGTGCAAGCGGCTTAATACAAGGCTACTATTATTGTCACTTCGGTTTTATCGTCTTCAGTGGGGAAAAGGAATACAGCCTGATTGCTATGATCTCGTACTGAGTTAAGATCGCATATTGAAAATAAATGTGTCACGTATCTTGCATTGTTGTCCATGCATGTTAATCCCAAAATTTAAAGCAGCAACAGTTTGTAATTCATGGGAACACGCTATCCATCGTTTCTCTTGCCAGTGAGCAAGATTTGACTCGGCTGTGTCGCCTTCTTTGCCAACTTGCGCTGGAAGGAGGGGCAGAGGCGGGACAGAGGAGTTCTTGCGCCAGGCTACGCCGGGCACGAAATTGCCACATACGCCTGGACACACCCCGTTGGCGCGGCGCACCCCCCATGCGCCGCGCCTGCGCCGCGCCTACGCCTGGTCTACGAAATTAGAGCCCATGGTCTGATGTTATGACGCGTGACATGCTTCGTGTGTGTTTGTACGTGTGTATGTCAAGGTTAATATGGTTTTGAAATTTTCATTAGTTTTCATTTTTATTTAGTTTTACCGTTTGCTTTTTTCAGTTTAGTTTTAGCTAGCTGAACAAGTGATTAAGCAATTTTAGTTTAGTTTTTATTTTGAGGAATTCACTAGTTTTAGTTTAGTTTTTATTTAGTTTTAGTCTTAGTTTTAGTTTTTCAGCCATTATGAGGAAGGCCTTAATTTTTAGAAGCTGACAAGGATAAAAGAATGTATGACAGCAAATATGTTTTTACCGAGTCCTTTATTAATCCTGTATTCTTTAACCATCATATTTTTTAACATGTGACTCTGATGATACTAATATAACTGGGGAAAAAAATCCAATCCATCTCACCCCATACTGTCATCATGCTCAGTTATTTCCACAGCTTTTGCCATGTTTGAGAGCTAACCATCTTCTTCACTGAATGTGCCGCACTGGTAACAAAAATTTCTGGCCCACTGGATTGTGTTTTTGGATTCTGGACTTTGTACCGTTACCTGCAATCCTGCTGGGGTTTTCACCCCAAGTTCAATAAAACTAATTTTGCTGCACTTCCTGATTCTCACGTGGTTCTAGAACGCACCCTCACATGAGTTTCAAAATAATGACGTCTGCAAAATATTATACATGTTTAGTTTTGAGCACACGTATTGTTCAGATGGCAATAGAACCATTACATCAGGTGTTTCATCGATTACTTACATAAAATCACTCATGTTAACTTGGAGTGAATGTGTGCTGTAATGATATTTCGTGGGGGCGATTTTGAAAATATGGTGCCTCGCCCCCTAAAACAACAAATTTTGTTTTAATTCGATATTAATTGGTTCCTTGTGTCTAAAAAAATATAATCAAACATTTAAAATCACTCACAAACGTTAATTAGATGTGTATACATGCCCTTTTTTATATTTCATGGGTCCTTTTTGGAAAATTAGGTGCCACGTCTCCTTAAGTGGCAAATTATGTTGGGGTCCAGCTCTTATGGTTAGAATATAGCAGAGCACTTGTACCAAATTTGATGCTTTTATCAAAAAGTGAACACTCCATGTGCTTAGAACCTGTTCTAGCAGAGATGCTCCAGTAAATATTACATTAACCCCCACCGGAAAACTAATCCAAATAGGGCAGAAGTTGTAAAAAATATTAAACCTGTTACTTACCTATCCAGGAGAAAGCAAGAGACTTCCGCGTCTCTTTGAAGGCCGTTCTTTTGCGTAAGGTTTCTTCATCTTTTGAAAGCCACTCCGATGTTGACCCTTGTTTTTTGCCTTCTCTGGTCTCTGAGTTATTTCCCTGCATCCTGCTCATGCTTTTTGGGTCTGACTGCTTCAGACCAAGCAGCTGTTGGTTTTCCTTTCCTCTGTGGCAAATCGGGATTCTATCAGGGAAGGGGCATTTCAGAAACCACAGTTCACAAGATCGTCACGAAAGTCGCCAAGAAAATCAATCGCAATCAATCGCTAAGAAAATCAATCAAATCGCAATTTGATCAATACATTAAATGGCCAAGTGAATGGAGATGGACAGCATCGTTAGAGCCACTGACGGATCACTAGGTCATTCCACGTCAACTCACCCAAAAAAATGGGATTCTGCACCTCAATTGTATTGATTTTCACAGCTATTGATTTAAATGAGCTCATTTTTTGGATAAAAATGTGAAATGTCGGTTTTAACATTTGAAATTTTATCGATGTTCTATTGTAAATACCATATTGGCTCACGTGATCTGAAAGTCATTGCTTTTTGATTTTATTCACAATTTACACTTCGTCCCAACTGTTTCAGAATTGGGGTTGTAAATTCATGAACTTTTCGAGAACATTGTTCAAGTTCATGAACACTTGAAGAACATGAAGAACTTTTTTTGGTAACTGGCACACCATCTATGAACAACAAATAGTTTGAACTATTTTCGCCAGGAGATGGCTCATCAGGCCAGTGTTAACCCCGGTTTCAGGAGCACGAAGCCTCACAGAGTCTTGCTACTTGCCCTGGGGTGTGTTTCCCAAAATTGCAGATGCTAACTTACATATTTGGTCCCATTAACTGTGAATGGACAAACTATATAAGTTGCTAACTTAGTTAGCAACTACGCTTCTGGGAAACGCACCCCTGAACAGGACGCTAGATCATCACAGGTAATACCCCCCAGCTCTTAGTCAGGTTCCCCCAACCAGTTGCTGGTGCACAATTGTACACTTGGGTGGAGTGGGGCACTGTAGGAGTAAGGTGTTTCTGCACAAGAACACTCCACAAAATCTGTGATAAGGACTCGAACTCAGGACCATTTGATCCTAAGTCAAGCACACTTAACGTGCATCACCGTATAACTTACTCCTGAGATATTCATGAACATTTTCATGAATGTACATGTTCATGAAAAAAGTTCATGAACTTTGAGAACACTGTTTATTAACTTAAGTTCATGAACACCTGAAGAACACGTGAGGAACTTTTTTGTGGTAATTGGTGAACTATTCATGATCCATTCAAGTACTACAAATAGTTTGTGGACCATTTTTGCTGGGGTAGAATTGCACAGTGCTGGTGGAACAGCCTTGACACTCCTCCTGTTGTGCCCTAAATGCAACCCTTTTCATCCTTTGGTGCCTGGCGAGTAACAGAAATACCAATCTGGCGCAGGTGAGCTAAATTCTTCAATGAACCTCAGGAAAATGTCACTTTGTCAAAAAAAAAAAAAACATGGCTTGTGCCATGTGAACAGAATGAAAACTGAATGTCTGCGTCACGAGACATCCCCATAGTTCTGTAGCATGCTAAAAATGAGATTCATATTCATTTATTTTCTCCCCACAGGGCTGTCGCAAGAGGACTCAACATGATAAATTTACACATCTCAGCTCCTACGATAAAATCATTGGCTTCATCACCAGAAGAAGGTAAGGCGATATACTCGTGATGCAATGACATGTCTCAATTGTGTTTATTTTTTCAAGTGAATAAAAGATTACCAAAATATATATACTCTTCCAAAAAAGAAACTATACGTTGTTTTTAGCATCAATTTATAATACATGAAATGTTTTGACAAATGTGGACAACATATTGAAATTTACTCTTCCAAAAAAGAAACTATACAAATATTGAATTATTGATTACACTTTCTTTTCATTATGTTTTCCACATTTGTCAAAACATTTCTTGTATAATAAATTGATGCTAAAAACAATGTATAGTTTCTTTCTTGGAAGAGTATATATATATATATATATATCACTGAAACATTTTGGTATTTGTGTTATATATATATAAAACTTTCTTTTTAATGGCACCATGACTCTTTTTATCCGTGTAATGCTGCTGATGACATGTATGTCACATTTTTTCTGAGAGACAGTTTACGTGCAGGTTAATCTTTTTTTCAATAATTCGATCAAGAATAAGCAAGGAAAATGACATCCATTTCAAAGTGTCAAAGTATTCATCAATTATTGAGAGCAAGTTTAGAGACACATTTAATGTGTCTAATATTTACACGTGTTAGCATGTAAATATTTTTAAAATTACTTTTCATCATTGCCTTCATTAAATAATCCATTGCTTTTCAGTCCGGGCAGATGGGGATTAAAGTAACACAATCGGAGACATTAGATTCTGGTTGTTTGTATTAAGTTTTCACTTTTACAAAATCTTTGGATCTGAATTGGAGCACTATCCCAACTCAGTCACCATGCTTTGTTGACTGTACCCTTGTTCTCCTCCCACAAATAGACCTGCGGGGCAGATGGAGGTCCGTCTGGCACTGAAAGCAGCCAGTTTCATTGCCCTGAGTGTGGTGGGAATCCCAGGTAATCTAGCAGCTCTCCTGCTCTTCTGCCGCTTGTTCATTGAACTGCGGCACATGGGACACAATGAGATCATCCTCAGCCAGCTGATTTTCGCCAACCTGGTGGTGACACTGTGCCGATGTATTCCTCAGGCTATGACTGCTCTGGGGATGGACCTGATCTTCAATGACCATGCCTGTAGAGCAATCCTTTATGCTTACCGCATTGGTCGTGGCATGTCTCTCACCCTCACCTCATTGTTGAGCTCCTACCAATGTGTGGTCATTGCCCCACCGACACCTGGCTGGAACCGGCTGAAACGATGGTTGACAGGCCACCTCCCTCATACCATCATCTTCCTCTATGGACTGAACATGACGATCTATGTCTTCAGTGCCCTTCTCTATGCTAAGCCATTTCCTTCCAACAGCACCATCCCTGACTACACTCTTAACCTGAAGTTTTGCATTGTGGTGTTCCCTGGGTACACTACTTATTTTATCGTTGGCATGGTGGCCATCATACGTGACTTTATCTTTGTTGCACTGATGGCAGCAGCAGCTGTGTACATGATGCTGGTTCTGCATCGGCACCGTCAGCAGGTTCAGGGCCTTCAAGGAGCTGGCAGGAAGACTGAGGAGGCATCGCGTGCCGTCCTGCTGCTCGTGTGCACATATGTGCTGCTGTTCAGCTTGGACAATATTCTGTTTTTCTATACACTCTCAGTCTCTCAAGCACACCCAACTGTGTCTGATGCTCACGTCATCTTTGCCATCTGCTATTCCACCATCAGCCCTGTCCTCATAATCGCCACCAACAAGAAGCTGTCCATGTACTTTAACTGTTGCTCCAAATGTAAGTCAGCACAAAATATCCAAAGCTGTTCTGAATCCAAGGTATCAAGAGTGACATCAACACAATGAGGATGTTGAATAGTGGAACTGGAGGAGTATTTTCCTCACTGTTTAAGATTGCAATATAATACTTTTTGCAGCCCTGCTATGTGATTGCAGTAATACTCTAATCAATAAATAACAGAAGAATGTGCTGATGTTCTCCGTAATTTTCTTCATGACATCATTAACAGCCATACTCTGCAAAAGATTTTGATAAATAATTGCATTCATGTAATTTTTTTGTGTTTTAGCAGCTCCTTTGTGCGCATCAAAACAGATCATTTGCAAAAAATTACTAAAACATATTACAGAAAAAATAACCTTGTCCATGAAATACAATTCCTTAAGTTTATTTATGAAAACATAACTCATTAATTCCTTCTTCTTGAGTCTTTGACCTTGAAAGACATCTGTCAGACTTTTTTACACTGGCAAAAGGCTCCATCGATTTTATACAATTCATAATACATTTAGAACACATTCACTCTATAATGTTGCAACCTATCTGAGAGTGATAACAGGAACAGCTCCAGTTCATAGTCATGTTGGTTAACTGCTGATTAACCTGAGCAGAACAGATTAATTTATATTACAGATGCAACAAGATGTACAGTAATTCTGCTATGACAAGTCTGTCTATCCTGTATTCAAATAAAAACCCCTGGAATTTAATAAAAACTCTGTATTCACTGTGCTGAATTCAATATGGATATTGAAAATGAGTGAGACCTCTACCTTTTCCATTATTACAATAGTCCCGTATTATTTCCCATTCAGCGAACTTTTACTGCAGTTTTTATTGTCCCTAATGGCCCACAGAAGGCTGAACTTCTTTGAAGACCCCCTCCCCCCCTCTACCTCAGCATGAGAAAAATTTTGTTTGAAATTTTTTCTTTTTCCACATCATAAACAGACCTGCACAGTTCACACCTGCCAGCTCTGTTCGTGTGCCCTGCTCCCTCCCACAGCCTTGCTCAACCTCTCCACCTCTCTCTTCCTTGTAAAACTTCCTTGTCTTCCATTGCTTACGTCCAGTTTAGCTCTAATCACAAGCCAAACAGAGCAGAGTTCATTATCAGAGGGCCATGTGCATTATGCAGAACACCTTATTCTTCTGAGGGAGGAGAAGGAGAGGCAACGAATTGACATTAATGGATTCTTGTGGATTTTTATTAAGTGGTTCATTGACCTCCCTTTTGGACATCCAATAATACAGTGCTGTGAAAAAGTGTTTACTCCATTCCTGATTTAATATATTTCCGCACATTTGTCACTCTTACATTTTTCAGATCTTGAAATAAGTTTTAACATTGGACAAAGACAAATCAAGTAAACACAAAATGCATTCTTAAATGATTTTTTTTTTTTATCAAAGAAAATAGCTATCTAACCCTACCTGGTCCTATGTGAAAAAGTAGTTACCCACTTGGATACTAAATAATGCAAAACCAGCTCCAGCAATCCTTGCTGAGAGCCATTATCTGGAAATAATAGGAAAACTTGGAGCAGTGGGTAGCTGGCCAACCAAACTTTCTCGAAGAGTGCATTGACAAATCATCCAAGAGGTCACAAAATAACCAAAGCTAACATCTAAGGAACTGCAGGCCTCACTTCCCTCAGTTTAGATCACCGTATTCCAGAATTAGAAAATGACTGGGCAGAAATGGCAACCATGGGAGCTGCAAGCCAAAAACCATTGCTTACCAAAAAGAAATCAATGGCCTGTGTCACATTGTGATGACAACTCTGTGGACAAATACAACACAATTTCCAAAAAAGCTGGGACATTCTGTTAAATGTAAATAAAACAGAATGCAACGATTTATAAATCAATTAAAACCCTATTGAATTTAATTGAAAGGACAAAGACAATGTATAAAATAAAACATTGAATCTGATAAATGTTATTATTTTTAAAAAATCTGTTCATTTTGAATTTAATGACGGCAACATTTTTTAAAGAATTGGTATGGGATAAAAATAGACTGGAAAAGTTGCATTATCCTAAAAAGACAACTGGCAGAATATCTCACAGCTAATTTGATAATTTCACAACAGGTCAGTTAAATAATTTAGCATAAGAAGTCTTTCGTAAGTAAATATGGTGAGGACTTCATCACTCTATGAAAGCAGGGGCGTTTCCAAGGGGGGGCAGGGGGTGGGCAGTGCCCACCCTGAGAAAAGCTCTGCCCCCCCAATGAAAACTCAAGATAAAAAACTGGTTTACTTCTATTTGACAGCAAACACGCGATATCCAACTGATTCACAGCCGGAGATAGACAGCCATTTAGAGTGAGCCTTACGTATGCTTTATTTATCTATCACTATGTGTGATTGGTGGATTTCTTCCCCAGTCTTTTCTGCTGTGACACCAATAGGCACTCTCAAATTACAAGGACCCTCCCATTCTCTTAGACTGCCGTCTTCACTCGTCAGTCTGAGGTCGCGTCTCCGACCCTGTACTACTCTTGGGGAATTAAAACTTCGCCCATATCTCTTTTGCTGCTTCTTCTTCCACCGCTTATTTTGTCAGGCTTCTTGTTTGACATTAAGGTAATTTGTGTACTAGTTTGTCATCTGAGTTGACTCGTGGGGTTATAACCTGAGTTGGCTACCGAGTCCAGGCAGCTAGTCTGGAGCTTCCGGAAAAAAAAACTTGACTGGCATAAGTTTTTTTTTTTTTTGGCTACACGCTTCGTAGAGTCAGGTAAAGGACGACAGAAGGCAACTCTAAGAAAAGTAAACGTGTTCCCATTTACTTTGCTTGATTGGCTTGAAATGGTGGATTCGTTTACTCTCCAAGTTGAATGAGTAGAGCTGTTTATTAAGACGGCATGTTTGTTTGATGCATTTCGAAATTTAAATGGACGTAGAACAGCAGATTTTCATGAACACGATGTCATTGCCACACGATTTCGTGCAACTGATCATTTATATCTCGCATTCATGTTTCATCCGCGTTTCAGAATGTTTTCCCACCTTGCAGTCATGGGTGTGTCGGCAGTCGTGTAATTTCTTGAAACAGACACACCTGAAGCGGCTTAAACTATTTAAAATGCCGCCGGGAAGAGGCCTGAGTTTAGATTTCGCTAATTGCAGGTGCTCCGCCCTTCCCTAAATCTTCTCCCGTGTACTTAGTGTAAATAACAATCAAATAATTTCTGTGGCCTATAACGATTAAGATGTGATGGTGAAAAGCAGACATACCTAACTGGGCTAAGGTGTTAGATTGAAAGAATGCCAGTTCGAATTATTAGAAAAAATCTTCTGCGTGAGCGGATGAAACTTGAATGTGGGATATAAATGATCAGTCGCACGAAATCGCGTGGCAATGACAATCATGTTCATGCAAATCTGCTGTTCTATGGCCTTTTAAATTTCGAAATGCATCAATCTGCTGTCTTATCAGCTCTACTCATTCAACAAGAGTAAACGATTCCAACATTTCACTGCCAATCAAGCAAAATGAATGGGAGCAGGTTTGTTTTTCTGAGAGTTGCCTAATTGGTTAATAGGAGGCGATTCTGAAGTCATTAACTGGCTCCGTGCAGCATGTTGACGAAGAATACTGATGTCAGTCAAGTTTTTTTTTCCGGAAGCATTTCACATGCCCTTTGATGTGTGGCACTTTCGTTCCACCTGCGTTGCGTTTAATGAAGTAAAAGGGAAAGCTCGGATGTTCGCCCCATGGCAGCAGATGTTGATGCTATACCTTAGAAAAAAATTGCGGTTCAGGATCAGCACAACCCTAGACTGTGCATAATTAATAAAAACTGACCACACCTGTTAATGTCCCTCCCCTATCGCCATTTTACCAGCCGACACACACACCAACACACACACATATATACATATATATAATAATAATAATAATAATTTTTTTTAAATTTTACGGCGATTTAGAGGTTGTTTTTTTTTTTGCTCCCCCAAAGAGGACAAATGCCCACCCAAGCTTGGCATCCTGGTAACACCTCTGTATGAAAGACTGCATGGGGAAATCCAGTGCTGTGAAAAAGTATTTGCCCCTTTCCTGATTTCTTTTTTTTTTTTTTACATATTTTTCACATTTAAATGTTCCAGATAATCACACAAATTTTAATCTTAGACAGAGATAACCGGAGTAAATTAAAAATGCAGTTCGTAAATGATATTTTCATTTATTAAGGGAAAAAAGCTAACCAAACCTACCGGCCCCTATGTGAAAAAGTACTTGTTAAATTATGAATTAACTGTGATAAACCACTTTTTTTTGGTTCAATTTCACTAGCCACACCCAGGCCTGATTACTGCCAGACCTGTTGAATCAAGATGTCATTTAAATGGAACCTGTCTGACAAAGTGAAATTGGCTAAAAGATCTCAAAAAGCAATGCAACTCTGGATGATAATGTTGAGGCCTGTAAAAAGGCCAGCAGAGGGCAGAATTGCACTCCAAATGATCCATATCTAAGGCGTGCCTACCACTATGCAAGAATTTTGCTGTATCATGCAGAGCCATTTGAGTTAATGGCTGAATCATTTCTTCCAATGGAGATGTTAGCAAAGGAGTTTCTTCCATATTGCGACTTCTAACTCTAAGATAGTACGTTCAATCTATTAAATGGAGGTACTATATGAAAGAGGAGAGTCTCCTGAGTAAAATATATAAAAATTGTGTTCGTAGTGCCAAAAATATGGGAACGAGAGCAATTTAGCTAAACGCTAAACTGTGCGTTTAGCCTTTGCAACCTGAATTTTCTTGTCTCATTTAACATTGATAATGGAGTTTCAGTGAGCGGTCCCATTGCTTTTCGGCTCATACAGCCAAAACCATTAGTCTAATTGCTTCCTTAGTTACATTTTCATGACCAGTTCAACTCTTGCTACAACTTGGATATAAAAAAATTTATGTTGATGGAACACTGTGAGAGTTAGAGGAAGTTTAAGAGATGACTTCTTGATGGTTCTGTGGCTGTTCGCCACTCTAACCATGATGTCATCACACTCTAGGTTCCCAGAATTTATTGTTAAACAGTTATTTTAAAAAATCATAGAAGTAACAAAAAAGTTGAACAGTAAAAAAAATTATCCAAGCTTAGCTTAACATTTTGCAGTTTGAATGACATTTCTAACTAAAAGTATGGCAGAGTAAAAATAGCTGAAATTAGCTACATTTAAAAGTCCATTTCATTGTTTCCTATGGGACAAAAATATTGAAATAAAAATTAATAACTGAAAAAGCATGAAAGATATCAAAAAGATAAAAAAGAGCAACATAATTCAGAACAATCTGAATTTTTTAAAGTTTGAATGAAGTTTCTAGGTTAAAGTACGTAGGACCACTGAGTCAGCATAAAAAATCAGAGAATAAAGAAAGAAAGTAAGAAAGAAAGAAATAAAGAGTGGGAAGAACATGAGGTTAATAAAGTTGATTTTTTTTTTAAATTAAAAAGTACGTATTGAAGGGGGAAAGCATTATCGTAAACATATTGACCAGGCATTGAACATGGCATAAGAAAGGTCTTAATATTTGTTAATGGCATTGCGCTGGCTTCCTGTAAGCAAATATGGCCAAAATAGCTGTTTTTTGAGCATTTGGAGTTCTATCCAATGAGCAATAATGTCGTAGATGAAATTGGGACACCATTCTGCCGTTTAGTCTTGAAAATTAGTTAATCAATCCTCTGACTGGTAATCAAGCAAAGTAACAGGGAGTCATTGTTTGTTTAACAGTGAGGATTCTGCCTCCCCTAACTGACCTCTGACGGCACATCACTGGTATGAATGAACCCCGTCATTGCATGATACGAAATCGCACCCTAAAATATGAAATCAATTATAAAAATTATTCAGAAAAATCACAAAAATAGAAGTCAGTAATTTCTTACCTAGCAGATGGACAGCCAGTCGCTGAACGATGATCAAGAATAAGGATTCAAACAATTTGTATCATGATTATCTTTCAGTAACTGTCCTTACGGCAAACAAAGTTGTGGACTTCATGTGCTCAGTCGCGGAAATCAACCGATGTGCAGCAACATACAGAAAAACTTTCTTTGCCGATCAAAGGCATTTACAGAGTCAGTCCAGAAAACATGACAAATCAATAAATGAGGCGTATAATCATAGAATACAAAACAAAATACGTCTTTGGTAATGGTCGTGACTTCTGATTTACTGGACACCAAATGATTTTTTTGTGTTAAACACGTTGACTGCCAACTACAAGATAACTCGTAATGGTGGGTCAGGGTCAGCGCTAGACCTGAAAATCCGGGGGCAAATATCCATCCCTTTATTGACAATAATTTGTCCTGGCTAATTCTAGATGGTTTTCCTTTATTAACACGTTTACCAATTCCAAAATAATCAAGTGGCAATTGAAGACACTGCTTCTCTCCCCCATGTGATTTAACAGCGACAAAATAATGGGCTACATTCAGGACAAAAAATAAATTTATTATAATTAGTTCTATGCACTGGAACTCGGCAAAGGCATTTCAGAACTCTTCGGCGAATGAAGGTCTATTTTTTTACAGCGCGCAGTGATCGCTATTGAGAGAAAGTAGCCCCAAGCAATTACAAGATGTGACTTTTTGGATTACCAGGGTTTTGTTATGCACATAAATCACTCGCTCGAACACATACTGTTTTGAGAAGAAAAACGTTTTACTTTGCAGAACCCAGGAAACCAGCCGGAACTACTTTCGCTTTGATCAAAACTGGACAGAACTTGGCGCACAGGACACTGTCGGGGGAAAATCAGTGTGTGTGCACTAGACTAAAGACGGTGATGCCATACAGATTCATGTGAAAAATCCCGAACTATCCCTTTAATCTCTTTTGTCTTAGGAAAAGGAGACTCAGGGGTGATTTGATTGAGGTCTTTAAATATGTTAAAGGGATTAACAAAGTGAATTATGTAGGATTCCTTCGACCAAGTGTTGTGAGTAGAACTCAGGGTCACAAATGGAAGTTGACCACAGGTAAATTCGGAAATTTTTCTTCACCCAAAGAGTAATTTCAATATGGAATAGCTTGTCTGACCATATTGTTGAGGCAGAGACCTTTGCGGTTTTCAAGAGCAGGTTTGACTTAAATCTTGATACCATTGAGTCATTGAGTATCTGAGGGATATATTCACAATAGTATAAAGAAACTGGCAAGCGAAGTTTGGCTGAAAGGCCTGTTCTTGCCATTCATGTTATGTTATTTAATATCTCCAATGGATATGCTGCACATGCCCTCGCAACCCAGTGTGTCATTAGCATTGACTGTATAAAAAGATGGATGCAGCGATGTCCAAAGTTAATTGCCCCAAAAACACAGTCTGCTTTGTGACCATAGACTGTTCGTGACAGGCTCCTATTTGAGGCATTGAGCTGATAAGCATATGCTCTTCACTGGAGTACTTTGGGGAAGTGTTACCAGTTATGGCTGCATGTTTCCAGTGGCAAATGGTTTTCAGATCAACATCAATCACTAACGTTCTATCAGGGGCGTCGCCAGCCGATTTTACCGGGGCTTCAGCCCGGGGTAATTTGAGCTCAGCCCGAGGTAGCCAAAATAATTGTTTCGCTTTTTCATTTTGTTCTGCTCTCTATCCCTCGCAGCTTGTTAAAATAAGGAATCCCGAACACTACCTCTGGCTCTGGCGAGGAGAAGCCGGGCAGGGCTTGGCTGGGCTGGGCTGATATGGGGGTGAGTGGAGAGCGGCGGGCAACTCGCTGCTTTTTTATCATGCACTGATCATATTATTAATAAATTAGTTAGTGACACCGAACAAAATCCAATTAATATAAAGTAGAGATAACCGAGATTGCGTCATCTTATTCTCCGAAATATGAATGCTTTGTAGACCTACAGATTATTTACATTTAGCCTCGCCACTGAACGTTTTAACATATCAACAGGTTGGAAAGTGCTGTTAATGAATTGTATTCCCACTTTGCTGTCGGCTGTTCATATTTCGCGATTAAGGTGCTTTCTTTCTGCATCAAAGAAACAAAATCTTAAGTAGACGGGCATAGCTACACTCAGGCCAAGGGGTGTGATACAGCCTAATGATTTTACACTGAAAGAGGTTTTGAATAAATCTTCGTGTCCTTGAAAATGCGGTGGCCGTTTCCAGACCTGCCAATCATTTTTAATGTTTCCAGCTAGGGTTGATAAAATCATCTGTTCAGAGCATTCATATTTTCTAGAATAAGTTGACGCGATTTCGGTTATTTTTACATTAGTGCAAGGCCAGTGAAGAGAGAAAAAAATCTAACTGTCTCGAGACACTCCTTCAGAGGTCCGGCATTGGCTGTATGCAAGTAAGTTTCTGTTGGTGTCCGGAACTCATGTAGGGAAAAAAATGATTTGAATTGTGTCAGTTCATCTGGCAGGTTCATGTTCAAATCTGAAGGATATGCTGCAGCGAGTGAGTTAGCCTTTATAGTGAGCTCACTGCTGGACACACTGTCGGGCATGAAAAGAACATTAAATAGCTCGGTTAAATGTGTGAATACATTCAAACGGTGGTCAAGACAGGACACAAGTTTGTCAATGACAACATTGAAAGTTTCGATCCGAAACTTGTCCTTTCCATCAAATGCTACACCTGGCTCTGCACTTTCATCAGGCATTCTTTTGCGCTTCTTCGTGCGCTGGAGGTCATGCCTGTACTCTTGGGAGACAGTAGTAGTGACAATTAAAGCTGCACCTTCAAACACCTCAAAGTGATCTCTCTGTGCTGCCACAAAGTCTCGTAAAGACAAGAGAAGTTGTGTAGCTGTACATATGTCAATATCATGCCTCTACAACTGCATGCTTGTGGCTTGGAGCCTCTGTAGTATTGTGTCCAAGTAGTGTGCCGTGAAGGCATGGGCGTAAAAATGCGTATGGACGCTATGGACGTGTCCATACCAATATTTTGATGTGTTTAAAATGTCCACCATACCAATTTTGAATGGGGCATTGCACGTCATTCGGGACACAAAAGGTTAAATTTCCCCTCCTTAGTTCCGCCTCTCAAAGACGGCGTGTCATTGGTGGGGACAGCCTTGCTATCTGTGATTGGCTCCCCTTCCTGTATCCATCATCATGACTGGGTTGTCATTGGTAAGTTGGTAGGCTACGCGGTGAAAATAAAAAATAACGGCGTAATAACAGCGTCTACTGTCGCTGGCTCGGGGAATCATGTCTGACTCGGGCAGGAAAAGAAAAAGGCGGACATTAAACATTATTTCACCCTGTCAATGGCAAGTTACTCACACAAAATAGTCTTGTAAAAACCTGTTCAGACCGCGACGCATTTTCTCTTCCAAGCGCTCGCTTTCATTGTTTTTCCAGTAGCACAGCATAAACCTCAACATGCAGTAGCCTAATAACTTCCGTGCTTCCCATTCCCATGCTTGACGTTTTGGAGGGGGGTGCGTTGCAGTCTGACACGGATTCTACTGAAACAGATTAATCATGCTAAAAGTCTCTTAGAGCGGAGTGAAATAAGAACAGAAAATCTTTACATAATTTTTAGAATTATCTTTAGCCCTATTCGGACGAGAGAACAGAACGTGAGAGGGGTAGATCTTCACGCACGCACTGTTGTGAGTTGTGACAGTTGTCACGTGACTGCCATCTCCACAATGCATGTTGATGCATCTGAATGCATTTTTACCCTACGTCCCCCCATAAAACTATTCCCGTCCTAATAGGGCTTTAGATGGAATGGTTAGGTGAGTAATAATATAGGAGGACAATGTATTATTAATGCAATAAACAGCCAGCCAGCCAGCATAAAATGTATATTATTATTATTATTATTATTATTATTATTATTATGCAACAAGAGACAAAAATAGGTAGTGTTTCTTGATCATAAATTTTGTTTTACAGCCACAACACAGCAGCTCCGCAGATCAGTCTCCATCAGGCAGACAGGTATATTTCATGTGGAAATTAAGCAACACACTGTATTGCTGATTGATGAGGCTGTATTTTGAGTAGGTTTGGTCATGACATAGGGAGGCATGGGAGGCAAATTATGTCCCCACCAATGTCAACACCATTATTACGCCCTTGCGTGAAGGCCATCTCCAGCGTGTCCAATTTGCCACAGAGTGCAGAGGCTTCACTTTGAGTTTCACTTTTCTCCTCCATATCTTTAGAAATACCATTGAATGCCTCTCTCACTTGTGCATAATATTTCCAAAGAGCCTTCGTCGACTCAGCCCGTGCACTCCACCGAGTACCTGACAGTGATTTCAGTGTGAGTTCGACATCAGTGCGATGGAAAACCTTTCCCCACCTTTATGTAGATGATGCACAAAATATGTACATTGCCTGAACTAAGTCAAAAAAACATCTAGCTTCTGGGCTACTGTCAACAGCATTGACACCAACTAAATTCAACGAATGTGCTGCACAAGGGACAAAACGAATCAATGGGTTTCTTTGTTTAAGATGAGCTTGGACTCCATTGTACTTTCCTGACATATTACTTGCATTATCATATGACTGGCCCCTACAGTTAGATAAGTCTAGGCCCAGATTCTCCACCATCGCGACAACACACTCAGCCAAACTGTCCCCACTATGGTTTTCTGTAGGCTCAAAAGCCAGAAAACGCTCAAATACATGTCCATCAGTATTAACAAACCTTGAAATAAAAGTGAGTTGGTTCACATGAGCTAGATCTCAAGTGGAATCGACTATAAAAGAGAAGTAGTTTGATTCTTTGATCTCATTAGTCACTGCTAACATTAGAGATATTTGTCTCACTGATATCCAGCGGCTTATCAAAAAAGTTTGAGATCAAAGGAATGTGTTTTAGGAAAATGGCCTGCTTTGCCTCCTTAATCTTTTTGTCTGTTCTTCTTGAAGCACCACTTTTTTGTTTGGGATCCATGTTATTGATGGTGTCTCTTAAGATGCTAATATATTGACTTGTCTTGCAAATTCCTGCTGTAAATACTTCCTACGTTGTTTCTATGTTGTAAGAAACAAACAGACAATAGTGAGGGTATGTATTAAAAAAAGCTAGGTTATAACTATTCGCTACTTTATATATATGTATATATATTAAGGCTGTCAAAGTTAACGCGTTATTAATGCGTTAACGCAGCATGCCTTTAACGGCACTATTTTTTTTAACGCGCGATTAACGCAGTGGCATTGGAACCTCGGGCCATTCCGTAGCTTGGAAAACCAGGAAGCAATTTGCCGAGGTCGATGCCGCCAACAGACTACATCCCCGTGAGCAGTAATGGAAAAATATAGTATTTTGAATGGCAAGTTCATCTACAAAGTCTTGCCAGATGGCTCTCGTGACAGGACAAAAGTCATTTGTATTTATTGTCACCGTGAATTTACCTACCACCGGAGTACGTCAAGTCTCAAATACCACTTGTCGGCCAAGCACACAGTGGATGTAGAGACGCCGGCTCCCCCTCCTGGCATGAAGCAAACCACGCTGGATAATTTGAAAAGGAAACAGCTGGACGACTCTACAAGCCGCAAACTTACAAAAGCAGTCGCTAAATGGGTGGCTACAGCGTGCAGGCCGATAAGTATTGTGGAGGACGACGGTCTGCGAGAAATAATCCGCATTGCATCCAAGGACTGGACATACGAACTGCCTAGTCGAGCCACTACTGTCATGAATATCCACGAGCTGTATGAGGACGAGAGAGCCAAAGTGGCGGCGGCGTTGGGGCAGACAGGCACAGTGGCGCTGACCGGAGACTACTGGACCTCACTGAGTAATCATAGTTATATCGGCGTCACGGCGCATTATTTCGATGACGAGTGGGGACTTCAGTCGCGGGCTCTAACTGTTATGAAAACAGAGGAGAGGCACTTCGCCAGTACGTGCGCGGAGCATTTCATGCACATAGCGAGAGAGTGGAAGATCACAGAGAAAGTCAGCACGCTGACCACCGACAGTGCACGGAACATGATTGCGGCGTCTAAGGAGCTCCCGTTTGAGCACATGCCCTGCACAGCACATCTCCTCCAGCGAGCTATCACCGTTTCTCTACAACACAGCCCATTTGATAATGCACTGGCAAAATGCAGAAAGGTAGTCGGCCATTTCAAGCACAGTGCGCCAAATTCAGCGGAGCTTGAGCAGCAACAAGTTGCGAGGGGAAAAACTAAAGAGGTGCTTACACCGGACGTTTCAACCAGATGGAACAGCACCCTGGAGATGATCAGGCGTATTCTGAGAAATCAAGAACCACTGAGAGATGCCCTGGCCCTCCATGCAACCAAGGTCACCATGCCAACAGCAGCTGAGCTGGATAAACTGCAGAAGTTGGAGGCAGTGCTGGAACCCTGCAGGTGAGTTACTGTCTGATACCCTCATTGATGCAATAATTGTTTCTAGGTGTGTGTGTGTGTGTGTGTGTGAGTGTGATAGAAAGAGAGAGAGAGAGAGAGATGAGTGTGTATGTGCGTGTGTGAGTGAGTGTGAGAGAAAGAAAGAGTGTGTGAGTGAGAGTGTGTGTGTGTGTGTGTGTGTGTGTGTGAGAGAGAGAGATGAGTGTGTGTGTGTCTGTGTGTGTGTGTAAAGAAGGGGGGGGGTCTTTAGCCCTTCTGTGGGTGAATGTACTAACTTCTTAACACTTTCTTTCCCCTATTATTGCAGGTACATAACAGAACTTCTCGGAGGAGAGAAGTTTGTATCCTGTTCAGTAGTGCTGCCAGCCTTATGCCATCTGTCACGAGTCATGGAGGTCTCTGAGGATGACCCAGCTTACTTGGTTAAATTCAAGGAGACCTTCACAGCAGACTTGGAGCAACGCAAGGAAAAAACAAACATGACATGGCTGAGGATTGCGACAGCTCTAGATCCTAGGTTCAAGGACCTAAAGTGTCTGAGCAAATCTGACAGGGCTGAGGTGTGGCGTTTGATCACTGCCTTGCTCAGGAAGGAGAAGCCTGCACAGCAAGAACAACCAGTGGCACCTGGGCCACCTAAGAAAAGATTAGCTCTCCTGCTTGCTCCAGGCTCTTCATCCAATGAAGAAGAGGACTGCCTTGTGAGCTGTGTGGAGCGCTACAAGGCGGAGCCCACTATTGACATGGAGGATTGTCCGCAGCAGTGGTGGTCCAACCATGAAGGGGCACACAGCATGATGGCCCGCCTTGCACGCAAGTACTTGGCAACACCTGCCACCTCCGTGCCATGCGAGAGGCTGTTTTCACTGTCCGGGCATATTGTGAACAAGAAGAGAGCCTCCCTGGCTTCTGAAAATGTCAACAGGCTTGTCTGTTTGAACAACTGGCTCAGTGGAAAGAAATAACTTGAAATTCATTTGGTCTGGTGAAAAAGAGTAGAAATGGACGCTGATGTTTAGTTAAGTTTATTTAGTCTGTTAAAAGAGAGGAGATGGAGGTTGGGTTGTTCAGCCTCTGCTGAATATAACAAAACAGTTGTTTATAGGGTATAGGCTGACTGCACTATGATTTGAGTCATGTTCTTTAACACTCATGCACACTTTATAAGTTATTTTGTGCATCACCCTGTTTGTTTTGAATTTGATGCAAATTGCTATGCAGTGCATTGAGGGGCATTCTTTTCTGTTAAATGGATCGAGTGTGAAGTTCAACACACTACTGTGTAATAAACATTACTATGCAGATTGCATATGTTAGTTACTTGAACTGAGAGTATTTCTCATTGTAGCAATAAATAAACATGTTTTTGCATAAAGCAAGCATTTGTCTATTCTCATGTTGAAGAAAGTATTACAATTTTAAAAAATCCATTTAATGTACAGATGAAAAATATGCGATTAATTTGCGATTAATCGTGATTAACTATGATCCATCATGCGATTAATCGCGATTAAATATTTTAATCGATTGACAGCCCTAATATATATATATATATATATATATATATATATATAATTTATATAATAATTATTATGATTTATAATATAATACAATAAACAACGAACAATATGATTTTTAAAAGACTGAGTTACTAGTTAGCAACTGTAAATTAAACTAGCCTTTAAAAAGGCTTTGAACTGAACTGAAGGCTTTAAGGTGTAGTCGTATTACTACAAATATAATATAATATTGAAGCTGCAAGCAGCATTGAACGCCCCCTTGCACACGTTGGAATTGTGTTGGGGTAACTTCAAGTGCTGGCCCCAACCTGAGAGAAAGTGTCGAGCGAATCGGACAAAGCTGAAAGAGTTATGACAAGTTGACACTTCATTCACCAGGGGGCGCTCAGAGAGTAACCAAATGTGGGCAGGCACATTCAGGGGCAGACCCTAAGCACAAATATGAAGTTTTGAGCAAATCAGCTAATTTCAACGTAAAATGTGGCATTTCTTGTTTCTTCCAGGTAGAGACCTGATAGACTCGCAGGCACAGCTGAATGCAAACGCTTTTTCTTTGAACCGAACGAAAACGTAGTTAACTGAGCGATAATATAAAGGGTACGGCAATCGTAGCGCTTATTCTTTAGCTTTGACAAATAATGGAGCATAAATATTGTTGATTTACAATTCCTTATTCGTGTCCTTTTTAAGTATGAAAAGATAAAAAAGAACACGGAAAACAAGTCCCCCCAACCCAAAAAAACATTTCGTTTACTGTTTACATGTGCCTCATTGGACATTTATGTACATACACAATACAGAGGTGCTATTCTGCCGTGTACGCTTTGTTCCAGCCAATGACGTTGTCCACTATAGTTCCTTTTTATATCTCTGGGTATTTGGCTGTCACTGCCACCACGCAGTCACTCTGGTGCCTGCGCACACGATGGGCAGCCTTCAGAAACCTGGATAAGGCGTATACATGCGCCAGTATCCCGGCTCCTATCGGAGTGCTCCAGGTGGCAAAACCGGGTTGCTTGAAACCGGGATAAGGGCATAACCTGGTTTCTGAATTCGGGATATGGTGTTACAAGGACAAACACAAAAACGGGAGACTTAAAAAAAACCCAATCATAACCGGGATACCAAAGACCTTGTAAACGCAGTCAGTGATTGAAATTCTCGGTACTCATCTTGAAGAACTGAGCCCTTTTATCTAAACATTCACGTTTAATATCTAAAAGAGTCAGTAGATTTGAAGACATTAAAAACAATAATAAACGGTCGGACACGGAGATATATTAAAACCCTGTCAGACTTTCAGACACAAGACACTGCTTTCAAACGCAATCTGTCGAGCGAAAAATTCGTTTCGCGTCCATTGTGCAAGCGGCTTAATACTAGGCTACTATTATTGTCACTTAGGTTTTATCCTTTTTCGTGGGGAAAAGGAATACTGCCTGATTGCTATGATCTCGTACTGAGTTAAGATCACATATTGAAAATAAATGTGTAACGTATCTTGCATTGTTGTCCATTCATGTTAATCCCAAAATTTTAAGCGGCAACAGTTTGTAATAATAGGAACACGCTGTCCATCGTTTCTCTTGCTAATGAGCAAAATTTGACTCGGCTGTGTTATACCCAAATACGCCTTCTTTGCCAACTTGCGCTGGAAGGCAGAGCAGAGGTGGGACAGAGGAGTACTTGCGCCAGGCTACGCCGGGCACGAAATTGCAACATACGCCTGGACACACCCCGTTGGCGCGGCGCACCCTCCATTCACCGCGCCTGCGCCTGGTCTACGAAATTAGAGCCCAATAACTTCAAAATGATACATATTTAGAAACAACAGGTAAGGGCATTTATAGCATGTTTGCAAACATTTGTTATCAAATATGGTAGCTCGCCTCGCAGTTTCACAGTGTTTGCAGCTATGTATGAAAGTGTACTGTAGTTCAAGCGGTTCAAGGAGCCATGGTATATGAAGAGACCAAGGCTCTGGTAGTGAGAGGGTTTCATGAGAGAACACAGAGCTCGTGTAACGCCTTTTAGGGTGTACTTACACTAGCCATCATTAGTTAACTAGCTAGTTCTGTAATCGAGTGAAATAAAAATATTGATTATGAAATCAGAAAATATTGGAACCGGTCCAGTTTTACTCAACACTACTGACTGATGATGCAGTTTGAATGTCATGTCATATAATTCACTATGCTCTGAAACAATGTGTTTAAAGAAAAACCAGTTGTTAATAGCTTTCTCAAATGCATTGACATATTTATTATTTGGAGTCTTGTCACTGACGTCATGTTTGGGATCCGTGCTGGGGCACGGTTAGCGATCACACTACATGTGTATCGCGCTACGGTCCACCTCTTCTAAGTGTACTAGTGTATCATACTCAAGTACGAAAGACCAATTAAAACCGGACTTTGGGAATCAAGTGTACTTGTGTACAGTATGGGCTGCCTTATGTGAGTAGGCCCTTTGTGAGGTCAGCAGCCCCTGTATACAAAGGTCTGGGGGCCACTCATAGTCCATGAGACCCCCCCCCCACTCACACAACCACGCCCATCCTTACCAAAGGCCCAGGGTGAAGGTGCTTTCAGCGCTGAAAATAATCAGTAATCAGTCCCTGGTGAAGGAGCAAGACAGCATGGTGGTATTGCTTCAATTCGAAAAAGTTACTTTACAGAATATTTTTGAATTATACGAGTTATATGGTGATGGCTTATCATGAGAGGGTACCACTATGTTGCTTCTGGTGCCAAGAATGTTGCCGCAGTTTGTAGGGCAAAGACAAAAAGGTACATTTTTGCCTTTAATTGCAATGGCCATTCATTGCGCAAAAGAAATTGAATCGAAGACGGAAAGAATTAGGATGGGGGTCCATGCAGGGAGGGAATTTCTTGGAATTAGCCTGTGGAAGTGTAGGGAGAAATCCTAAAATTTTAGAAAAAGGTTTTGGCGAGAGCCAAATGCAAATTAAATTAGTTGTGTAGGCTGCAGTCATGTTTTGAGGAAGTTGGGCACTAGGGAAATAGAAAAAAAACATTTATTGAAAAAGAGAACTGTGGATTAGTTTTTTTTTGCATATTGAAGATAGTCACTCTAGACCTTATGTCAGCATAGTGCGTGGCGGTAATGCACCTCATTATTAGTCCCCTACCGGAAATGGAGGGGACTATAGGATTGCACTCCGACCGTCCGTCAGTCCGTCCACATTCGTGTCCGCTCCATAACTTCAATACCGTATGACCTAGGAACATCAAAGTTGGTGTGTGGATGCATCTTTGGGAGAGGGTGCGTCATGTACCCTATTCAGGTCACTTTGACCTACTTTTTAGGAAATATAATATGCATACACCGGTAGGGGACTAGTGTTGCGCAGCAATACGACATTTGCCGATAGGTGGTGCACTTGTTTGTTTTCTTTTGTCCTAAATTCAGTGGCGGCTGAAGAACTTGGGATAGGAGAAGCTCAAACCATCCCATAAAAATTACGATTGAAAACAGGTCATGACCAGGATACAGCTACCTCCAGAAAGCCCGCAGTACAGGCCGTGGTGGCGGCCTGGCAGTTATCTATCGCAGCGATCAAGAGTTATCTCTGCAGCTACTACCTGAACTGTCTTCCTTTGAATGCCTTGCATTTAAATGTAAGTCCCCCTCCCCTGTGCTGTTCCTCCTCATTTACCGACCACCAAAACCAAACTCATCATTCATCCCCGAGATGTCAAATCTTCTCACAACTTTTTGCACGTCCTCTGCTGATGTCATAATTTTAGGTGACATGAACATTCATGTTGACACCCCCTCCTGCCGCTTTGCAACTGAATTTCTCCAATTGCTGGACTGTTTTAATTTAAAGCAACTTGTTGATGTCCCCACACACACCAGGGGGCACACCTTGGATTTAGTTATTACAAACTCCGCCCCTCTCGTCAACTTGCAGGTGTATGACCTAGGTGTGTCAGATCACATGGCCATTTCTATGGAGTTGCCATCCTCTTTCAGGCTTTCAAAGCCCAAACGAACCATCTGTTTCAGGAACCTGAAAACCATTAACCCAGAACTCTTGGCAGCAGATTTTCAACATCTTTCCACACATTTTGCATCAGCCGATGAAGCAGTGGACTATTACAACAGCCATCTCAGTAACCTCCTGGACCTCCACGCCCCTGTTAAAACTAGATCAGTCACCTTCTCCCACTCAGCACCGTGGTTTACAGATGGGCTTCGGAAGATGAAGGCAGCAGGGCGGGTCCTTGAGCGGCGCTACAAAGCCTCTGGCCTTACTGTCCACAAACAAATTTACCGGGAGCACCAACACAATTATGCAAAGTCCCTTAAAGGAGCAAGGTCACAGTTCTACTCCAATGCCATCCGTAATAGTCCAGGAAACTCCAAGAAGCTCTTCTCCACTGTCAGCCATCTTCTCAAACCACAATCCCCCCCACTCACAGCCGCAACAGAAGAGCAGTGCAATCATTTCATGGATTTTTTCACATCTAAAATTGCACATATCCGCTCTGCCCTTTCTGGCTCTCCCACCCAAACTGTTTTTCCAATATCTACCATTTCCCAACCCCTAAAGTGTTTTCCCGAGGTTTCGTCAGAGGAGGCGCAGGACATTATCATGAAGATGAAATCCTCCACCTGTGCCCTGGACCCTCTCCCAACCTCCCTAGTTAAGACTCATATTACCATCTTAAGCCCCCTGATCACCTCCGTTATAAATCACTCTCTACAATCTGGTCACGTTCCATCTGTTTTAAAAAATGCTATAATCAGACCACTGCTCAAAAAACACACCCTTGATCCAGAAGTCCTATCCAACTACAGGCCCATCTCCAATCTCCCATTCATATCCAAAGTACTTGAGAAAGCAGTCGCCATCCACCTTCAGGACCACCTCAAACTTAACAACCTGTACAAAAAATTCCAGTCTGGTTTCCGTTCCGCCCACAGTACAGAAACTGCTCTCGTTAGAGTCATAAACGATCTCCTCATGTCATCTGATGCTGGCTCTCCCTCCCTCCTCATCCTTCTGGACTTATCTGCTGCTTTTGATACAGTCGATCATGAGATCCTGTTAAATTGGCTCCACCTCACCACTGGACTCACTGATACTGCCCTCAGCTGGTTTCAGTCATACCTCACAAACCGGACAGAATACATCTCTCTTGGTCACTCCCACTCATATTCACATGCAGTCACCTGTGGGGTCCCCCAGGGGTCAGTCCTTGGCCCCCTGCTGTTTATCCTTTACATCATCCCCCTTGGACAGGTCATTAGCCGTCATGGACTTTCATTTCACTGTTACGCCGATGATACACAGCTTTATGTCAATGCTGCAGCTGCAACCCCTCCCTCATCATCATCGTCATCCCCGTCAGAACTCACCACCTGCCTGGAGAAGATAAAGGCATGGATGGAGCACAACTTCCTCCAACTTAACAGTTCAAAAACCAAAGCTCTCCTGGTCGGAACCCCTCATCAGACCCAATCATCATCTGTAACCAGCATCACTTTCTCTGGTTCTAATATCCCTCTCTCATCAGCAGTCACAAATCTCGGTGTCATAATGGACCCTCAACTCACTTTTGAATCCCACATCAACCACATCTGCAAGACCTCCTTCTATCACCTCCGCAATATTTCCAAAATCCGACCCCTTCTCTCCCTCTCAGATGCTGAAAAGCTGGTTCATGCCTTTATCTCCTCCAGGATGGACTACTGTAATGCACTTCTCATCGGGATCCCAAGCAAGAGCCTGCAGAGGCTGCAATACATCCAGAACTCTGCCGCTAGGATCCTGGTGGGAGTGCGCAAACATGATCATATCACCCCCATCCTCCGTTCACTCCACTGGCTTCCCGTTCCCACCAGGATTGAGTACAAGGTTTCCCTCCTCACACACCAATGCATCCATGGACATGCCCCCACTTATCTCAAAGAACTTCTAAACCCCCAAAAAACTACACGCTCCCTCCGCTCCACTCAGTCAAACTTCCTCTTCACCCCCAGAACCAGACTCAGGACCATGGGAGATAGGGCCTTCTGTGCTGCTGCCCCACGCCTATGGAACGCCCTCCCTGACAACCTGAGGGCACCACAATCCACTGACTGTTTTAAAAAAGGACTGAAGACATTTCTTTTCAGCAAAACCTTTGGTTCCCCCTTTTAGATTCTTCTTTTAAACTTTTTATCTGCTCTTAAAACCGCTTATCTTTTTTGTTTTATATCCCTTTATTTTAATTTTATTGTGATGTTTCTTGTTTTTAACATCTAGCCCTTTGAGATCCTAGGATGTTAAGGGCACTACAAATAAAATGTATTATTATTATTATTATTATGACCAATCATACATTACAGAAGCTCTGAAAACTCTCAACATTATCAGGTGTGGCCAGTTTTCTTTCAGTGGCATGATTACGTTCCCTTGCTGTAGTCCGCAATTAAAATCAGTAAGCAAGTCCTTGTGCACGGAGGTTTATCGGTTTCATGTGCATTATGGTGCATTTCACCACAAGTAATTGGAAACCAATTATGACACCTGACTTCTCATCCTTTTGTTTACTCAGGGGTTGGACGCAATGCATGTGTTTCATGATCGTTTATATTGTTTTAATGAAATAAGACAAGTGGAAGCAATGGAATTGCATTAAAACTTTTCTAATGATTTTATTTCATTTTAACAATTTAAACGATAATGAAACACATGCATTGCTTCCAACTCCTGAGTAAAGAAAAGAGTGAGAAGTCTGTAGTCATAATCACAGAATGGGGAATGATATGGCACTATAAAAAAAGGTAGAGGTCTCACTCATCTTCAATATGCATTTTGATTTCAGCACAGTGAAAACATAGTTTTATTGAATGCCAGGGGTTTATATTTTAACACAGGTTGGACAGACTTATAATTGCACAATTACAGTACATAATGTTGCATCTGTCACATTAATTAATCAGTACTGCACAGGTTAATCAGTATTAAACCACCATGGCAACACACAGGAGTTTTACCTGGTATCACTCTCAGATATATTCCAAAATTATTAAGTGAATGTGTTCGAAATGTATGATGAACTGTCTTAAGTGGAAGGAGCTTTTTTGCCAGCATGTAAAATGGCATTAAAGTCTGACAGATTGTCCCTTGAGAATCAGCTGGCTCTATGTCCACTTTTTGCAGAAATGGAGTTAAGCATATCAGGACATTCTAAAATAAGTTAGGTTTATGTCACTTAGGGGTCTATTCTCCCATTAGCGCGTAAGTCCTTTACGCGATTCGAGTTAAGCGCTTTTGAGTTACGCATATTCTCCCCTGCTCGCTTCGATCACGCCCGCAGCGCTTAACTTCAGAATGTAGGCGGCCTTATGAAAGAGGTGTGACTAATGCAAAAGAGAGGCAGACTCTGTACAAAGCTCATTGATTATGGCTATCAGGAAAACATGGAAAAAGGATTTTCTGATTAACAATGAAAATGCATTTGTGGTCCATGAAAAACGCAAACCAGACTATAATTTTGAATAACGTCGGCCTGCTGATAAAACCTCGTATCTCCAAACTGATAAGAAAGAAAAACTTGTATGTCCACAATTCTTACATGCAAAATTAAACATTTATTTTATTTTAAACTATATTTATAATTTTATTATTATCATTTAGTATTATATTTATTTTTTATTTTCCGGTGAAGTTTGTAATTTTGAAGATACAAGGTTTTATATGCTGCTGTAATGTTTTAGGCCTATGTATGTCTGTAGCAATTACAAAAAGTAACTCAGACATCTCTTTATTTATCCCCCGCCGCGCGATTAATGCGAAGCGGGGGAAAAAGCATTACGCCCCGTCCGTCCGTACGTCCGTAGGGACACATAAAATTGAGGCGGCGGGGGATATTGCCATGTTAGTGGCAAACACTGGTTATTTCTTACTCTTGCCATCATGGCATTAAAGCTATGCAAACAAACAAATTGCCGCGAGAATGAAATAATAAATAAAGAATTTAGCGCTTCTCAACCAGCGCAATCAGATCATTGAAAATGTGCCCCTCCTACACCAGCCTGTTTGTTAGGTGAAATGACAGGGAAGAAGACAAAGGGAACATTCTAGTCACACAAAAAGATCAAACTACTCCAATGTCAGGTTTGCAACTGAAGGAAACGCTTCAACAAGGATTCTTACACCGCACGCGGTCATCTCCCCGCCCCGAAACCGCCTCAGCAATGACGGAATTCCATATCCATAGCCTATCATATCCTATTTGATTTGAACGACACATTCACTTGAACTTGTGCCTAATACTTTATTATAATCAATTATACCATTTACTGATAATTATTCTTCCCATGTCAGCTATTCTTTATAGGCTAAAATTGATTGACAAATGGGTAGGGCTTTGGTATTGGCCAGGGTTGGGCTCAATCTAGAGTAGCCAATTTAATATCTTTATTCACACATTAAAATACACAGTATTATCAATGGTAAAAAAAAAATACAAAGACATGAGTTAGTTGATACAGATATCCTCAATTAGAAAATCAATCCCTTCACTCGTGAGAATATCACGACTTTTCAGATGATCGCGAACATATAGGGCAGGCGCATTTGTTAATAGAACATGAAGGCAATGATGGTGACATCGAGCCAAAGCCGAAAACCAAATTTCACAAATGTTGGTGTGGTATGGCAAGTGAGCACTGAAGGCTGATGCGAGGAATTCAGCTGCGAATCTTTCTGGATGTGGCTTCGATTGGGAGATGTAAGCGCAGTATCCCCGATTTAAAGCAGAAATGGAGAGATCTGCGGGGCGCTGTAAAAGCCGGGCTCTCTGCACACTGGAGCAGAGTACACGCAACAGGTGGTGGGCAACCATCATCCCCTGTGCATTTCACTGCACAGGAGGAGGGGATGGCATCCACTCTTTCTGCAGTGGAAGTGCACGGAAAAGAACTTGGAGCGTCAACGAACTGTGTCAGACACCTTGACACAGATGCCTGTGATATGTGTGTGGCATCACCAGCCTCTCTCTGGAACGCCCCAGATGCCAGGAAGACAGCACAGTTCTGACGTTGATGACCACGGGTATATTTTGTGGATAATTGCTGCAGCCGGATAGCTGTTCATCCAGAAGTCAGCAAAGAGAGATGATTGCGTCATGCACGGTCCAGACGAAAGCGCTGGATGCCCTCGATGTTTGTTTGTCCCAGGATGTCCCAACGAAGGCGATATATGCGTGTTCGTCTTCGAGCTAGCGCGCTCCTCTTACTCTTTCCCAATCACGCAAGAGTGCAAGCAAATGCAGGACTGGCATTTTGGTTTTAGATTTTGAGTGCATGGTAGAATGACGGTCTTATGTATACTTTGTATTAATTGTTTTGCGTTTGTAATTGAACTGATTGGAGAAGAGGCTGATGCGTAATATCATGTGATGATTTCGTTTGATAAATTTTTATGGCTTTGAGAAATGTAGTTTAGAAATAAGGAAGAACAATCACATATTAAATGTCTCAACCTTCACCATGTTAAATAAAATAAAATTAATGTTAAAATTCAGCCGATAATCAACATCAAACGCAATATTCCATTTTGCCTTATGTTGGCGCTTGACCTTAATACCCTCCTCAAAAGCGCTTGACAGAAAAAGAGCGTAAGCCAGGGGGAGAATACGCGCAAGTGTTATTTTCATGAGAAACGCCCGGTAACGCCCCAATTTTGGCCTTGCTCCGCCCCAAGCGCGTAACTGCCTTCGGGGCGCGTAATGCACAGAGTCGAGGGGAGAATACGCGTAGGCTGAAAAGCGCGTAGCTACGCGCTTTTTTCAACTTAAGCGCATGGGAGAATAGACCCCTTAGTGCTCAGCTCTGATATTAACCATATTAACACGAAGAAACATCTAGTTCTTTATCCTGAAAGGGGCTAATTTCAAATCAGGTGGTTCTATGTCCAAGGAACCAATCAGGGTCGTACCTGGATCATGTGACATTCGCTCAAAATGGCCAAGGAGCACATGTAAAGCACAAAATGAGAAATACTCAGAAAAAAACGTTCAATTTTGATCCCTTCTGAAAGACTAATGGATTATTTAGATGGGTAAGTTGTTTACCAACAATGTATACACACTGTAAATCTTAATGTTGTCGTGTTAGGACTGGTGTGGAAAAGTCACATTCGTCAATATGCATGGACATGGAACTACTTAATTCTCAAACGATCAACTCTAGGCCTAGAGTGCTAATGTACAGTGCACTTAATATACAATTTGTCAGCGACATTGGGGCAACCCAAGGATATCGGGGGAGACCCCCCTACCCCACCCAAACCTGCACCCCACCCCACCCACCATTTAGGCCCTAGCTAGGCCTACCCCAATATTGTAGTTGTTTTTTACAGAAAATAGGCCTATGGTATTTTCACAGAAAATCAACCTTGTCCTAGTAATTTAATCTGGGAAAGTTCCCCCTTTTGTTCACAGGCTCATTCATCAATCTGTTAATTTGATGCAATACTTTTATCTATGAGTGTATGAAGCATTTTCAATACTCATTCATCCTCAGTCTTATAAATGTTGTTCATGTGTCCCAGTACATTTTTTGTCAAATAAGTATAAAATACAGGTAACCATTCATTGACTAAAATGTTCTTAGTTTGTTCACAACTTTTTTAAAACAACTCTAATGGACAGAACTTCATGATTTTGTGAGGTTACGCTCAGGAACCAGACGCGAGAACCGAGAAATCCAAAAAGCTTGTGTATTTATTTGCGAATCCCCGCAGAGCAGGAGGCAACAGTACAAAGTCCACAATCCAAAATTAAGAATCCCAGGGACGTAATCCAAGTTGTAGTCAGGGCAACAAACGCAAAACTCGTGGTCGGGCAAAAAAGGTTTGATAGACAGATGCAAACAAATCCAGACAAAGCCAAAATCGCAATGAGGGACGGTCCAGTCAGAAGTGAATCACAGAGAGTACAAGGCATAAACAATCGCAGCATAGGAGAAATGTTCTGACCCTGTGAAAAGACTGCTTAAATACACAAACGGGAAGTCACATGCTACAATAGGAAACAGGTGAACTGAATCAGACTAATTTTGTACAAAGGAATGAACATGAGGAAGTTCCTAATTACAAGAAATTGGCAAAAGTCAAAACACAGCCTGGTATCACAAAGACAGCCTACAGACAGACATACGGCTCCAGTTAGAGAGTTCTACCCTGCACAGAAAAGGAGAGAAAACAGAGTTTAACAAGCACAGAGGTTCCGCTGAAACTGCAGCAAAGTAAATTAAGTAAAGACCAGAGGCGGAGACTAGAATAGGGCAAATGCTGAGAGGTCGTTAGTCAATTAGTAAAGTGCAGCTATACAATCCTTAGTGCTCATTAGTAAGTTATTACTATAAACAATGTTAGTTTTGCTTAGTAAGTTTAACTAAAACAACAAACTGTTAGTATTGTTAGTAATATAGAAGCCAGGTGAAGGAAGTAAACAAGATTGGAAGGAATGATTGAAATCCCAGAAACTATTAAATCACCTGAAAGAGTGGCAAGAGATGTCTTTCAAGATGTTTTTTAAATCAGAAGAAGGAATTAATTAATTATTATTTCATTAATAAAATTAAGGAATTGTATCTTATTGACAATGGTTCATTTTTAACCATAATTTTACAGTGATTTTTTTCTGTTATATGTTCGAGTAGTTTTTGCAAATGATCTGTTTTGATGTACACACAGAACAATGAGAAACATAAAACATTTACATAAATCAATACATTACATTTATCAACATGTTTTGCACAGTATGGCTGCAAATGATGTCATGAAAAAATAATGGAGAAAAAAAACCACATTCTTTTGTGATTTATTCATTAGAGTATTACTGCAATTAAATTTTGGGGCTGCGAATAGCAATTTATTACTTTTTTTTTTAAATAGCCTGCCGCCACCCCCCCTCTTTGGAAGACAACTTTGTTTTTATTTTCCGATGTGAAAATGCAAATTAAACAGCAGAATGAGGTTTGTAAAGAAAAAGGAAAAAATATATAGATATATAGTACATTAAGGAAACAAAGAGAGAAAGAAAAAAAGAATAATAATAATAATAATTACAAGAGAAGAGATAACTCAACTTGAATATCAGTGAATAAATGCAAAATTTCATGCAAATTGAATATTTAACATTGGTGAATGAAGTATGTAACGGATAGGAAACGTGGGGAGTAAGGACATGTATCAATGGCAGATGTGTAGATGTTTATTGTGTGAGGCAGAATCGACTATATGGATAAGGAAACCAACATAGACCGCACTGAACCAGCAAAAGCCACCAGTTCATCCACACCTTTCAGTAAGAGACCCCGTCCAGATTCACTCAATAGTACAGGTACATCTCCATCCCCGAAACCACCGTGCTGCACAACCACCGAGGTAAGGGACATTCTCAATTCATTCTCATTCTCATTATTGAAAATAAACTCACCGGACTGTGCACTCATTGAAGATCTGCACAAGGAATTCCAGTCACTGCACTACAGCCTAGAATACCGTCAGGAACAGATAATAATAATAATGCATCAATTTTATATCGCGCTCTTCTGCTTTCTGGGCACTCAAAGACGCTTCACAAGGATACATTATTCATTCACACATTCACACTCTGATGGTGGTAAACTACGTTCTTGTAGCCACAGCTGCCCTGGGGCAGACTGACGGAAGTGTGGCTGCCAGTACGCGCCGATGGCCCCTCCGACCACCACCAAACATTCACACACAGCCATACAGGAGTATTCCTATATTGCATGTTTTGTAGGTGGGGGGAACCGGAGTACCCGGAGAAAACCCACGCGAACACGGAACATGCAAACTCCACACAGAGAGGCCCCAGGCCGGATTCGAACCTACAACCTTCTTGCTGTGAGGCAGCAGTGCAAACCACTGTGCCACGTGCCTATTAAAACTTACATTTACCACCGCAGACAATAAAACCATGAAAGAAACCATCCTCGATTTACAAGCACGCAGTATGAGAGACAGTTTTTTTCTCTAGCATTCCCGAACAACCGACCGAAGACCCGGAATCATCTGAAAAGGAATTCATGTCTATACATCTCAAACTACCCACAGAAACTGTCAACAATATCACATTCCACCGTGTTCATCGTCTCAGACCAAAAAACCCTCTTAGCAATAGACCCCGGCCAATCATTGTGAAATTCGAGTATTTTAAACAAAAACAACTAGTACAGCGACAAGGCACGCAGCTTAAAGGAACGGACTTTGGACTCAATGATCAATACCCTAAAAAAATCATACAAAGGCGCAAGCAGTTATTCCCCATCCGAAAGATGCCAATGGCTGAAGGAAAAAAGCAATCATCTCACTTGTCAAATTATACATAAATGGACAGTTATACCGAGATAAAGATGTAACCTCCTGCCTTTTCTGAACCATCCTATGATCACACACATTCTCATCCCCGTTGCTCACACAGCTACTCTCACATACAGATAAAACACTCTGTCATTCGATGTCTATCTCTAAACTCAGAAGACACCACAATTACACTATAATTACAATTACACTACTATATTGCAAATCAGTTTCAGTATTTATTCAAATGGATTCATCCCCACCAATCAGATAATACATGGATAGATATAGAACAGACAAACTGCAAAAATATCCCCATTTCAACTTTACCATTTCGCAGTCAGTCCATCAGACATTACCCCTGATTTAAGACATTGACAATATCAGCAACTCTGACAGGAAATTCCACTAAATCACAAACTCCACATTTACTTTGTCAAAATTCACTCCAATTTGGAATAACCCCAATCTTCTCCGCAATAAAAAACCATTACATTTCTTCTCATGGTCAGAAAAAGGGATCACTCACTTATCACATATCACTCAAAATAATACACTGGTTTCATTCAGCCACCTGGTCCGGGAGCACGGCATCAGGAACAATCAGTTTCTAGAATACTTGCAGCTAAAATCATCAATTCAAGCTACCTGTAACATTAAATCCATCGACCTTGACTTACCTCCATCAGCCTCAGACCAAATCAAAATTCATTCAACAAAAAAACTTCTCTCAAAAATATATAGAATGTTTTCAACGTCAGATAAAACAATTTCTATGCCAAAAGGAAACTGGGAAAGAGACCTGCTGATTGCTCCTGATGCTGACTTCTGGAACCAAATCTGCCAAAATATTTATTTCATGTCTAGAAATGCAAACCTACAGTTAATTCAATACAAGAACCAACTACACTGGCCAGAATATGTTTAAAATGGGCTTCACTTCAGAAACATGTTCTAACTGCACCCAAAACCAACCAGACACTTACCTCCACGCTATTTATCACTGCACAGCTATTCAGCAGTTTTGGGAAAAGGTTTTAAATTCACTCTCTGATCTCTTTGGATGCCACATCCCTCTGTCCCCCCCACTCTGCTTACTAGGTGACACAACAGTTACAAATTTGACAAGATCAAATAAAAAAATTCTTTTTATAGCCCTAACTGTCGCCAAGAAAACAATCCTCATGAACTGGAAATCAAAATGCAACACAAACATCACACAATGGAAGAATTATCTGATGGATCAGATGGATCTCAAATGACCTTAAGCTCATTCATTTATTCAATTATTCATTAATATGCTTGTTTACATTCATGCGTACGTACAAACAAACACAAAATACATTCAAGCACACATACACACATGCATACATTCAAGCTTAAATACGTACATATAAATAATTGCTCTGTAAGTCTTTCACTCATAATATTGCAATCTACTAATCTTATAAATGATAAAATTATGATTTAAACTGGTGGCGATGGCGGTGACGAGGGCAGCAATAATAATATTAACAAGAAATTATAAATGTGCAGTTGCTAAACTACAATGGTAAGTGTCTAATTGCTGTTATCATTATTTGGTCGAGGGGGGGGCAGCAGGGGCTCTGTGGTCTGCGCCTGCCTTCGTCGTCTCAGCCTTCTTCCAATCCCCACACCTAGGCTAATGCCAGCTGACATGCCTTTGTGCCTTTGCCTTTTTACCTGTATGTTATACACCATCTTCAATACAAAAAAAAAACAAAAAAACAAACACGCACTGAAAGAATATGGCGAGTGGGGCTGGACGTGGGGGCTGGCCTTTGGTTGGCTACATCACATTCCTCACTTTTTTAAAGCACTACACCAGCTGAGTCACACCCCCCCCCCCCCCCCCCCCCAAAAGGAGAGGGAGCAGGCGGGGCTGTGGGTGGCGTCTGGGATGGGCTGAGAGGTTGGCCGGCGGGGCCGGGGCTGGTGGGGGCCACGGGCCCTGTGCATTCTTAAATAGAAATGGTAAGTATAATATATTATGTTATTGTAATTGTTCTTATTATTCTTAAATGTTCTATTATAATTGTTATGGATGTGATAATGATATAGCAATTATTGTTCTTATTATTATTGTTATTATTATTATAATCATTGATTGTTGTTACTGTGGTCGTTTCTGCGCCGTCGTCATTAGCTCCACTAAAAAATAAGTGTTGCAACCTTAACAATTTCTACCACAATAGCTATTTTTGATTATAATTATTATACCTATCAACTAAAATATAAATAAATATATTACAACTATTACGAAGATAAACCTGTGTACATGTACACATACACTCTCACGTGCGCACATACACACACACATAACATTAACATTTAGTTATCTACTTTTGTCTCTCATTTTGTCTGTTTGTTTATGTGTCCATTTATGTATATGTAAAAGTCCGTGCCTCACATAGCAATTTTTTACAAGCTAAAACAGTTCGGAAGATACTCATCCAGTTTCACTATTCAGCAACCTCATTGTGTCGATGTCACACTTGAAACTTTTGATTCTGAACTCTTTTTGATGTTTTGAGCTGACTTACATTTGGGGCCACAATTAAAGTACATGGCCAGTTTCTTGTTGGTGGCGATTATGAGGACAGGGCTGATGGATGAGTAGCAGGTGGCAAAGAAGACACGAGCGTCAGACACAGTTGGGTGCACACGGGATACAGAGAGTGTGTAGAACCACAGTACATTGTCCAAGCTGAACAGCAGCACATATGCACTCACAAGTAGCAAAATAGCACGCGATGCCTCCTCAGTCTTCCTGCCAGCTCCCTGTAGACCCTGAACCTGCTGACGGTGCCGATGCAAAACCACTATCATGTACACAGCTGCTGCTGCCATCAGTGCAACAAAGATAAAGTCACGCATGATGTTTACCATGCCATTGACAATGTAATAAGTGTACCCAGGGAACACCAGAATGCAAAACTTCAAATTAAGAGTGTACTCAGGAATGGTGCTGTTGGCTGGAAAAGCCTTAGCATGGAGAATGGCACTGAAGACATACATTGTCATGTTGACTCCATAGAGGAAAATCATTGCAAGGGGGAGGTGGCCTGGCAACCAGCGTTTCAGCCGGTTCCAGCCAGGTGTTGGTGGAGCAATGACCACACATTGGTAGGAGCTCAACAATGAGGTGAGGGTGAGAGACATGCCACGCCCAACCCGGTAACCATAGATGATTGCTCTGCATGCATGGTCATCGAAGCGGAGGTCCATCCCCAGTGCAGTCATAGCCTGAGGAATACATCGGCACAGTGTCACCACGAGGTTGGCGAAGATCAGCTGGCTGAGGATGATCTCATTGTGTCCCATGTGCCGCAGTTCAATGAACAAGCGGCAGAAGAGCAGGAGGGCTGCTAGATTACCTGGGATTCCCACCACACTCAGGGCAATAAAACTGGCTGCTTTCAAAGCCAGACGCACCTCCATCTGCCCCTCAGGTCTGTTTGTGGGGAGAGAACAAGGGTGCAATGAGCCAACTATGGTGACTGTGATAGGATAGTGCTCCCACAAACCCCAATTCCAATGAAGTTGAGACGTTGTGTAAAACGTGAATAAAAACAGAATACAGTGATAGGCAAATCCCTTTCGACCTATATTCAATTGAGTACACTCTTCTGGAGTCCTGAATGTATTAATTCCAATGGGGGAAAGTAAACTAAAGAGAAATGAGTCGATTAAATTTACATTTGACGTAGTTTCTTTCGTAATTGATACTTAATTTTAACTGAATTTTTTTATCAAAGAGTAACTGTAATTGAACATTCTGTCCAGAAAGCAATTGTAATTGAAAAAAGTAATTGAACCCAACCCTGGTTTGAACATTAAATATCTTGTCTCTGTAGTATACTCAACTCAATATAGGTGGACCAGGATTTGCAAATCATTGTATTCTGTTTTCATTCACGTTTTACACAACATCCCAACTTCATTGGAATTGGGGTTTATATGTGGATCCAGATATTTTTCTAAAATCAAAAAGCAAATATCAAAGATCAGAAACTTAATGTGATCTTATTATCATTTTGTGTTAAACCCCCCTCTGCTCAGATTGAAAGGTAATAGATTAATAATTTAATGACGCCAATGATTAAAAAGTAATTTTAAAAATATTTTCATGGTAACTCGTTTGAATATTAGAAAAACAATAGATGTTTGTCTAAAATTCTTCACAAATATAAATGAATACATTTCACATTTTAAAATGTATGTCATTGCCCTTGCCTTTTCTTGAGGGAACTATTGAAAAGGAAGATTGCAAACAGTCTCGTATAAAAAATTTGACATATATCATTTTCCACATCAGCATTACACTGTAAAAAGTCATGGGGCCAATTATGCGAAAAAAAAAAAGGTATTTTATATATATTTGTGTATATCAATAACAGCTGGCAGTAGCATACCAAAACATTTCAGTGGCATGCTTATTAATCAGAAATAAATACAATTGAAAAATTTCATGGTGTCACATAACAAGCATATCTCCTTACCTTGTTCTGGTGCTCAAACCAACGATTTCATCGCAGAGGCTGAGATGTGTAAATTTATTATGTAGAGTCCTCTTGCCCCAGCCCTGTTGGGAAAAAATGCATGAATGTGAATCTCATCATTAGCATGCAATAGAACCATGGGCTTCTCCCATGACACAGAAATTAAGATTTCATGCTGCTCACAAGTGCATGGCACAAGCCGTGGTTTTTTCTGTGACTCGCCATGCACCAAAGTTGGGAAAGAATTACATTTTGGGCACAGTAGGGGAAGCGTAACGGCTGCTCCACCAGTACTGTGCAATTCTGGTGGGCCATGCATCATGGTAAATGATGTTTGTGGGGAAATGGATAGACTTTGCCAGTGTGAATTTTGGGAAGGTGTAACGGTTGTGCTGGGTGCACAGTTCAGATGTGCAGAGGACAGGAAGTTACAGGAAGTTAAGGACTGGACTCAGGAGCAAGGGTGGACTTGGTTTTATATTTATTATGCCTACTGCGCACAGAGGGCACAAACAATGCAATGCAAAACAAAATGGAAACTAGGTTCCTTCTACACTATTAGTACTAGAGACTCTGGGCTTTAGCTGCAGTAATAATGTATTAACAATAGGATAACAAAAAGGAAACACGGTTCCTTTAAATAAAGTGCTGGAATGTACATAAACAGCACTAAGCTAAAAGAGTTTAGAAATGCAAATCTGGTCTGAGCAAGTCAAAACAAGACTAACAATGCCACACAGGCATGGATTTACAAGACTTCACAATGAAACTGAGTGAAGCTCAGTCTTAAATACACACTGCTACGACCCAGTGACGATGAGAAAGAGTTGAAGTGATAATTGAACAATGACTGAAATACAGTCCGGGTCTTAAGGGGCGTTCACACCTACATGAAAAAGTTAGATTTAAAAATGGATTTCCCAAGCGCAATTCAATTTTCGATTTTTTTTCTGTGTGTGGACAAAAGAATCGCACGAATTAAAGCAATCCAGATCACGATAGACTTTGATAGGGACCAGACAGATCTTAGCACATCTGCCCTGTCAGTATACATCAACAGGAGTGACATGATGATCACAACTTCAGTTTGTCGCATCCTGAAGTGATTCGAAAAGTGATGCCTACGTCTTTCCTTCTCCCATTGAAGTCAACATTGAATTTGTCAATATATGGTTAAAGGCAAAGAATGCCCCATCTTGTTCTCGAGTACATGTCTACGGTTACGCACGGAATAGGGATTGGAAAACGTGGTGTTGCGTGTGAAAGTAAGCAAAAAAAAAATCAATTTTGGGATTACAATCCAAATCAGTCTCTTTTGCCTGGTGTGTGAATGCCCGCAAAAAAAATTGATTTTTGGATCGCGATCCAAATCCTTTAGTTGACCAGTGAAGTGGATGGCTGGAGGTGTGGCCTTATAGTGGGGTAGAGAGTGATGGAATTGAAACAAAATCAGAAAACCAATTACACCACCGGTTTGCATTTTAGAAGTATTTAGCAGAGCACAAGCTCGCCAAGACAAAACTACCCATGGTAACATTCTGAGTGCAAAAGTTTGTAGCAAGGTGCAAATTGGATAAAAACCTGTAAACTAAGAGGCAATTTAAAACTTATTCACGCATGAAGACAGTTTAGAAAGGACCATTGTCTAATCGTCTTACATTGAGGCAGGAAAGAAGGTACTGGCATTACATGGATCCAGGCTTCAGACAACAAAGCATTTTTGATTACAAAATCACCATCAAATAAAATACACAACAATTCATTACATATGTGAAACAGTCCTTAACATCAAACATAAATTGCCTTAACTTAACAATCCGATGTCAAAAACACGCCTACCACATCCCTCCACTTCAATCAAGACAAATTTTGCAATTTTGACGCTGGTGCAAGTTCTGGCGCATACTGTGAAGTCGGCTGCCTAAAACTCTGTTTTTCTCAGTTTACATGCAAACTTGCAACCAAAGTTTTCCAAAATCTCCACTCTGGCCAGAGTTTTTAAAGAGAATTGTTTTCAGAGGCAAATTCTCCGCCTGCGTGTAAACAAAGGGCAAAAATGCAGGGAAATGTCTCCATTTGTCGGGGGCTAAAAGAGATTGGCTTTTTCACAATGGACAAGCTCCCACAGGGTTCTGCCGAGAATGCTACGAGTGCCGGTTGGAGAATTGTTCGTATTGTTCAGAAAATCTTTGCATTAATTCGAAAGCAGATATTGCCTCTGAGTCTCTAGATTACTGTGCTTCTTTGATGCAGATGCCTCTAATTTTCATAGATATATCCCATATTCATAAACTTTTTTTTCTATTTTGTATCCAAATACTTTTGATAAAATTTCTGAATTCGAATTAACCTCTTAAACTCCACCTGAGACTCACCGCAGCAAAATACCGACAACGCTAATTAAGTAGCAATATAGTCATATTACACATCAAATGAAACAGGAGAGCCTGTACTACAAGCACATATAAGTCATTTTTACATACACCGAGCACAACTCAAAAGCCAAGCATATTAATGTTCAAATATCAAAATCCGAGTAGCGTCAGAAAATCAACCCTCTCTCCACATTTCCATGTCTCCCTCTCTGATACTTCATGCTACACAAACGCAGATGTTAGGGAGATGTGCATGCCATCTATGCCTACAGGACTCCCTCCAGCATTTCTATGCCTCGGATAGATAAAACCCTTAGGAGTAAGAGACTGGTTCTGCCACCATCAGTCATGTTTCTGTGCCCTTAGAGCTGTAGTCCTTCTTTTAGTGATGCTGCTGTAACAGGTTGATATCATCAACCCATTTTAAACTGCAGTTTCCAAGTGTGCTACAAGAGGAAAGTCTGATTGCCAAATTAAAGAGTTGAGTTGCACCTGTCTGTTGCTATTTAACCCCTTGGCGCAGAGGCTATTTATGTGTTACCTTATTTAAAGCTTTCTAATTAAAAATTGCAGTTTCACAGAGAGGAAGGGAATGGCTGAACTGAATCAATACACTTGAAGCATTTAGAATTCTATCATATTTCAGTTTATTTTCATGATTTTGGTAGAGAAAAAGGACTCAGCATTTAAGTTGAAAAATAATAATAATACTGAGAATTGAAAAATGGCTGGGGGTTAAAACAATATATTTCTGAGATCATAAACTCCTAACACAAGTATAATTAATCTGAGCATGACATTCTGAATTATCTACTCTTTAGGAGCCAAATAAGACTGCTATCCAGGTGGCTCCCTGAACTCTAAGGTCCCTCAAAATGGTGCACTGTGAAATCATAAAATAATCACATTTTTTAACACAAATCAACTTCAATATGAATTAAAGCTGCAAGCAGCGTTGAAAGGGCCCTCGCCCCCCTCATGCACGTTGGGGTGGCAGCAAGATCTTGATGGCTGCAGGTGTCCATTCAGAGCCATTGGACACTGCTGGACCGCGTACAATGTGGTTTCCTGATGGGAGTGCAAAAATTTTCTGGAGGGCGCTATGATACCATTTTGACTAGCCTGTGCGCAAAATCTACAACACAGTAATCGTAATATGGGGCTCCATGAGTGTGTTGATTTTTGTAAATATTCCAGCATGTTTAGACTTTCAAAAGAGCAATTCTTTTATAAATCTGATTGGGGGCGCTATCGAGCCATTATGCCACATTTAGTGCCAATTGATGGATGATATTAAACAAAATGAGACATTTATAATTTGTGCAAGGTTTTGCAAGTTTTGAAGCATCCTAAGGCCTTAAAACGTGTCTTCAGAAAAATTTGGAAAAACACAGCAAATAGCTCATAGCTCACTTCCTGTTTGGCCAAAAAATTTCAAAAAATTAAACATTACCCGGAATGACGAATGCAATGATCACACCAAATTTCATGAACATTCAAGCACTTTTATCTTAACATGACCATATCTAGAGGGCGCTGTGGAGCCACCTAGCACCTCCCGATCCAATATTAGCATATGTTTTTACTTCGGAGAACAATTTTATCAAGCAGAAAAAGGTTTGGGCAAATCCCACAAAGTATGTGGCAGTAAAAGCAACTCCCTGTTTCATGGCGGGATATCAAAATTCGCCGCGAAGCCACGGATACATTGTTCGATGAAATCAAAATTGCTTCGCAATTTAACATTAGCAAGGTCTTAAGATATTATTTGCCAAATATAAAGTTGATCGGATAAAATCTCAAGGAGGAGTTCGTTAAAGTACGACGCCTGTGAATGGCAAAAAATCAAAAAAAGTTTCAATTTCAATTAAAAATGGCGGACTTCCTGTTGAGTCTAGGTCATGGCACCAAGAGACTTTTTTTTAGTTTTCAGCATATTCCACATGTCTATCGAATTTCATACATGTAGGTTTACCAGGCTGCGAGGGCTGCTTATTTGAAATTATCCAGGGGGCGCTATTATGACAATTTTGCCAAGCCTATATATAAGCTTTTTATCAGAGTAATACAAATGATGATTTTTATACATTTACAAAATTTTGTGAGTTTTTGAACATGCTGAGACCCTCAAAAGAGCAATTCTTTTTAAAATCTGATTGGGGGCACTATAGAGCCATGGTGCCAAATTTAGTGCAAATTGATGTAGAAGATTGAAGATAATAAGACAATTATAATTTGTGCAACTTTTTGCAAGATTTCGAGTATTCTTAGGCTTCCAAATATGTGTTAATAAAATTTGGAGAAACGCAGGAAATGGCTCATAGCTCACTTCCTGTTTCGCCAAAAAATTCCAAAAAAATTATAATAACCTGACATGACAAATGCAATGATCAAACTAAATTTCATGAACATTCAAGCATTTTTATCTCAACATGGTTGTGTGAAGAGGGCGCTGTGGAGCCACCTGACCACACCCAATCTAATATCAACATATCGTTCTACTTGGAAGTAGACTCTTATGAAGCCTGTAAAGTTTTGCGCAAATCTCACAAAGCATGTGCGCGGAAAACCAACTTCCTGTTTCATGGCGGAACATTGAAATTTGCCGCGACGCCACGGATACAAAGTTCAATGAATCCAAAAAAGCTTCGCAATTTAACATCGACAAGGTCTTTAGATGCCATATGCGAAATGTTAAGTTGATCGGGTAACATCTGTAGGAGGAGTTCGTTAAAGAACGACGCCTGTGAATGGCAAAAAATTAAAAAAATTTGCAAATTCAATTAAAAATGGCGGACTTTCTGTTGAGTCTAGGTCATGGCATCAAGAGACTTTTTTTTAGGTCTTGGCATAGTACACATGTCCACCGAATTTTGTACATGTAGGTTAAACATGCTTTGAGGGCTGCTTCATTGAAATTTTCTAGGTGGCGCTGTAATGCAATTTTGCCACGCTCATCAGTCCACCCTATATCCTAGTAAACAGTATGACCAACTAAATAGATGTGCAAAGTAACGTGAGTTTTCGAGCATGCTGAGGCCCTCAAAAATGCAATTATGTATTAGGGGGCGCTTTAGAGCTACCATGTCACACTTAGTGCCAAATGAGATATCGAATTAAAGAACTTAATATTTCTAGTCTATGAGCGAAGTTTGGTGAAATTTCAAGTCTGATAAGGCCCTCAAAAATGTGTTCGTAAAATCTGAAAAAACGCAGGAAATGGCTCATAGCTCACTTCCTGTGCGGCAAAAAAATTTACAAAAAAATGTATGGTGACTACTATGACCCTATCAAATTTCGTGAGAATCCGAGCAAGTGCGTTCCAAAATGGACGCATGTTTGGTGGCGCTATAGAGCCACGGGGGTATGTCTAAGCACAAAAATAGTAATACTTTGCAATTTTTTACCACGACTGACGTGTGGGCAAATTTTTGTGAGTTTTCGTGCATGGCAAAGCCCTCAAAAATGCGTTCTCGCAGCAGAATAAAAAGAAGAAGAAGAAGAAGAAGAATAAAAATCCCATCAAAAACAATAGGTTCCTGGCACCGGTCGGTGCTCGGGCCCTAATTAATGATTTTCAGGTTGAATTGAGCACAAGTTTATCAATATAGGTGCAGTTGGACATCAGTGGTCACCAGTAACCTCTCCAAACACAAAACTGTGATATCCTGCTCTGCAGGCCCTCCCCCTCCTGCTGTTTGCACCTCCACCTCAACGAGCCACATCTGCTGCTCATTGAAGTGGAGGTGCAGGTTGGATTATTTGGCAGTGCAGCTACATTCTGTGTCTTATGGAGCCCTGTTGTTGGGTGCCGCTACTCCTCTCTGTTTTTAGTCTTTAAATTAAATATTTATTTTTTATTTTTACTCAGCCTGAGCATTTGGGTCCCTTTTTTGGTGTTGGGCACATGGTCCCAGTGCCCACCGGCTTCATGTCTACTGCCGGCGGGACAAAACCATGACACAAAACATGCATTTTTTACATGATTAAGTCCAAATTATTGTTAATTTTTCTTCCCACAAGCCAACACACATACTCATTAAAGGAACTGCTTATTTAAAGGTCAGAACATTCACCCTGCAATGAAAAGCCAGCAGTTCCCACTTCTGAGCTTCCAACTTCATATAAAAACATTTCAGACCTTATAAGGAACAAGTTTAACTCGTTAACTCAGTAATATCTGAAATATACCTTATCATAACAGAATAGACATTCCACTGTCAGGAAAAAGTAAAAAATTCAACCCTACATTGAACAGAATGGTGCAATGAGCATACCAGGTTTACTGAAATCCATGAGCTGTTGTCATAATAACCAAATATAAATATTCAATTTCCTTGAATGCAATATAAATTCCAAAACAACAAGCTACATTGAGCAAAATGCAACCACAGTGGCAGGATTTCTTCATTGAATCCCTCCTCCAGAGAGAGACTACTCCCTAAAGACCTATTTGCGCTCAACAATGAGGTCAGAGAGGTTCAATGGGTTGACATTGATGCGGATGCACTACAAGAATTACCCGGTTGATGTCATGGCTGCTGTGGACACATTTACCAGGAGGTTTCACACTAAGATGGCACTCCTGCCCAAAACTCTTCTGAATGAGAAAAATGTTGACGAATGAATTGAATTGGACTGAGAGTGTGTCACTGAGCTCCAAAGCTGAAAATTGACAATTATGTGTCTGACGCTGTTAGTAAACATGATATTTGCTGAAACAAATTAATCATCATCTTTCAAAAAAGAAATGCTGAAAGACTTCAAACAGACAGGTTCAAAAATATTACACAGCTTATCATTGTGTCAGGGGATTAGAGTGGTGCAGGTTTGGAAAATAGACAGAGCTGCATGGTCATGTTCACAAACTGTGTTTTACATCATTTTGGATTACCTTTTTTTTGCTGAGGCTATCTGTAATAGGGCCTTTCAGTTAAACTCAGTGTCAACTACACCAAAAAGGTCAGTTGAAAGCCTTGTTAAGAATGGACTGATTCTTGTTTTTATGTTTGGATATTATGTCTCCGACTCATAAATATGTGAGATTTTTTTTAATCACTCTATTTACAAGGCAGTGTTTTTTCAAGTTTTTTGTTTTTTTTTCAACTGCTAATATATAAAGAAAAGTGTGACAAAGCTAGTCTCAAAATACCCTGTACCCCCATTGGGGGAGGACACCCAAACCCCCCGTCACAAATGTGGTACCCCCCCTTCTGAAGTCCTTGATCCGGCCCTGGATGATGCTACCTACAGCAATCTTCTGTTCCCTCAGTGTTTCTTTTGTAAGGTTTGACGGTTCCAACAAATAAAGGTCAAATTCATCTGTTGTTTTCTCAAACACCTTGTCATAACAGCATGTAAAAAAACAAAACAGAGCAAGCGTATCAAGCAATGGGACTTCTTCTTCCAAAGCATCAACGGATACCATCTGTCTGTTTCTGATGTGTCAAGTTTAAAGCAAACCCAAGGATTGTTTTGACTTGACATTTGCAGTGCACACAGCAGCAGATGTGCCACTGCTGTACTGCCAGGACACACGGCTGCAGTTGGGCCAGTAACATCAAAATCCAGTACACTTATGGATTACACAGTAACTAACTAAGATGCACTTAGTAAAGAGCAGAGGCATATCACATTCTGTTTTTCCTGTATCTTTTGGGTCACTGGTATGTAAAGTTATCAATTCTTTATGAATCAGTCCTGAGCCAATAGAGATTTATTCAGAACTTTGATTTAAATTATATACGTACATTATGAGATATATTTGTGACAAACAGAGACAATACATACCCACCATGCCCCCTTTTGAGAAATTGGTATGAGGTGTTTATATACAATATAGCCAAATCCAAATAAAGAAAGTGATTATTATTCATTGAAAAGCACAGTGCTGCAAGACAACTTTTTAAGTACATAATTCACAATCAAAAGACTATTTTGCACACACAAAAAAATCTATTTGCACATACCACTTTCTCTCTGTGAGCAGCCTCACTCAGCTTTGCACTAGCTTCCTCTAGTTCTGCTGCTGTTAGTGGCTAGGAGAAGTTCTGAATCCGAAGGTCATCAGATCTTGACTTGATGGTTGTGAGAGTGTCCTCTATTTTGTCCAGCCTCATGAAGATTGCCCTTACATAAGATGGCATGCATGCATCATCTAAAATGTAAGAAAACAAAATTCAGTCATGTCAAGTCATCCTTTTATAGTCTTCCTGTCTCTGGAAACTAGGGCAGGGCAATATAGACCAAAAATAGATATTTTAAGGCTGAATGTTAATACACAATGTACAATCTGTATTTTCTATTAAGTGAGTTAAATATTCAGTGGTAACTTGTGTAAACCAGGAAAAGACAACGCTTAAAGAGGATTAAAACGCTAAAACGTTTAAACGCTTAAAACATGAAACACTAAATGTAGTTTTCTTTATTAAATGAAGGTCTCTCACCCTAAAAAGATTATTTTAGTTTTACCACTGATTAGGCAGTGGGCCAAGCAAAGCTAGCTGCTTTAGTTCTTCATTTAGTATTTCCCCATCAAGAGAGTAGATAATATTTTGCATTTATGTAGATAAATTATATATTTATTAAACACAATATCAAATGTTTGGGGTGCAAAAGTTGGCCGTTTTAAATATAAAATTAAAACAAGTGAACAAAACCAGTCTAAATGTTCCAACCAATCAAAGCGCCCATAGAATGACACGTGGATTCAGTCGGCCAATCGTGTTCTTCGTACTGAAGGGAACCGGACATTCTAAAGCCTGCACCTCTGGTAAACAGATATAATAAGGAGACATAATAAATAAATCTTTATTATGTCTATGCTGGTAAACGCAATACGAAGAGGAGAGCAGCGACAGAGCGAAGGATTGGTAGAGCAAATGTTTGTATTCTTCTAATGATTTTGATTATTTGACATATTCTTATGCAAATGGATGCAGACTGAGAATGAGCCGTGTTGATGAAGGCACAATATAATCATAAACATCCAGAGTTTGGATAGTTCTACAGCATGCTGCAAAGTGTAGCAGGAGCTAATCATTTAGAGAAACAATAGCTCCATATTGTTATACCACTAAACAGTGGCCAATCAGTTTGCACCCCTTTAGAGAGCTGATCCACAACATAGCAATCTTAAAAGCCTTAATGCATCACAAGTACTGGCTAAATAACTGGCTTTGCACTCTTGAAACTGATGCATTTTGACCCTGGATATATCTAGCATTTTAGTAAAAGTCTTGAGATATGCATGCAACATGCAATATTTCATTCAGTGTTAGTGAGTTATATTTAATTCATTTTTTACAAACCTTCATCTTTGGCTGATTTTTCTTTCCTCCAACGTGCTCTTTCGATATTGTCCTTATATGTGAACCGCATGTAGCATTTTCTGTGATATCCCACATTGCATGGCATGCTTGGAACATCTTGGTCTTCATTTGGGACTATATTAAAAGTACAAATTGCTTTCACTTTCTGTAGTATTTAGGGTCACCCATCGTCTAGCACATAACACAAATTTGTCCCAACTTTTAAGTGAAAATGTAATTAATGGGGTGTTTGCATTAGATGCCACATGCATGCAGCACTTTCCACAGACGCCTTCGTGTGCACGAATAAATGTGAGCATTCAAGAAAAAAAGAAGTTATTTGACAGGACCCCAGACAGTCCTGTCAGAGTATCTGTCAAGGATGACGTGATGCCTGAGGATGCTGGCCTCAAGTGGTGCAATCAATATGAAAATCATTTAGGTGTATAGATTCATAGGCGCCTACACCTATAGGCAAGTCAGGCAAATGCCCCCCCACTTTGAAAAGTGGGGTGGCAAAACTAGTATTTTGCCACCCCACTTTTTTCAGCTATTTTAAAGTCACAGCGTTGTTATATAATATTTAGTTGAATAAATTTGATTTTAAATAAATCATATTTAATTAAAAATAAAATAAATACATTTTATTTGCATTTAAATAATCGCATTTGAATTATTGTCCACCCCCTTTTCAACCCAAGTGGGATATTCCAACCCGGACTGCGGCGAGGACAGAGCAGTCACTGCAATAACGCAACAGCAGAACTAGCGCCACGTGTCGGCATTCGTTGAGATGAAGTGAACCACAAGCTAAAAACGCCATGATGCGCCTATTTGCTCAGCTAACACCATACAGTTTATGGGTTAAGAAAAGTAAAAAGCCTTTAGAAGCATTTTTCTCTGAAGAACCAACTGTGTAACCTTGAAGTTGGAGGGAAAAGAGTAAATGTTACCATGACTTTTCGTTTCCTAGCTAGTTACGTTAGCCGTTTGCGTGTTTGATAATTTAGCACTAATTAAGCCCCGAGAGAACTGCTGAACTGGCCAGCTAACGTTAATGTCGAAATTAAATGTTTCAGGGGCTTTGTGTCAGGATTTCGCTGTCTTGCAAGTTAAAATCCTGTGTCCGAATGTGAGGGGAAATCTGGTGGTCCGGTCACTGCTCATTTTCTTGAGATTTATCAGCGTTTTTGCGCGCCGCAGTCGTTGTCTGGAGCTCCGAAAAGAATAATCTGATGCAGTTGAATGGTTCAGTTTTCGCGTCAGCACAGATTTCGTGCTTATGTGAATGATGCGTAATTCTTGCCGATTCTGGCTTAGGTTTCGGTGTTTAGCGTTTGTAAAGAAATACAGCGTGAACATGAGGTAAAAGCCAATAAAAACGTAAAACTATGAAATGTTAAGTCTTGCTTTTGTAGTTGTTAATGTGTCATATGCAAGGCTGCTTGGCGCAAGAAAAACGACTTCAGCATGAAAACTGATGAAGGCACCGCACTTCGTGAAAATTGGGACATGCGGCTTACTTTAAACTTTAAATATGTTACTTTAAACATATTTAAGCAGCGCATTTACGTCATTTCTGACCTTGTTTAGCACGAAAACCGAACTCTTCAGTGTTGTAGGCCTAAATTGGGCTTGTCCACACAAAGCTGAACACAATATTTTTGGAAGTGTAGCCTTTTCTATTAAGCTACGGTTTTCTTTCTGTAAACACTGGTGTCTGTGGTCACAAGCATAAGTGAATTTACATAGACTTATTTCTGCGGACTGAGTTTCGAAGAGAGCCTTTTTCGCACATTGCACACAGGATTTAAAGCTCGAAAAATTGCCATGCCGGAAAAATTAAATCGGGGGGGGGTCCAAAAAAAAAAGAAGAGTTGAGTCGTAACGCACTTTGTGATGGTCAATGGTCAGAGGTGTATAGTAACGAACAGTAGCCTACTCAAGTAGTTTTTTTTTTTTTGAGGATTTGTACTTGAGTTTTGACTTTTACTCTTCTGCATTTCAAATATAAAAAGTATGCTTACACTTCGTTACATTCACACTGGCCACTTCGTTACTCGTTACAAATTAAAATATGAATGTAATTCATCATAAGGATTATCTGGATTTGGCGCGTTTAAGAACAACGGTGCTCAGCAGGTATCTTTTTCCAGATGCTGATGCTTGCGGACATGAAGCTTCAAATTTATGCACGCAGTTACAATATTCTATCACTAGATGGAACACCAGGATCCATTGTTGAATCTTCACAAGCAAGCCACACTGAAACACGGTTTCATGGATGAGTTCACTCCTAATTTAAATGCAGAACTTCTACTTTTAATAAAGCATTTACGTTGTGATATTGACACCTTTAGTTAAGTTAATCCTCTGAGTATTTTTTGCCCGACAGTATAAATGCTATATTTTAACACGGGGCAACTAGGCGTCTAGGCCTCTTCAACACTAATGATTTCTATAGCTGAATGAGTAAAATAGCAAGTGACTATTCAACTCTGACAAGTGTGCACTGTCTGTTACATGCAGTCCTATATGGATTAACTATAAGATGAGCTATAACGTTTTAGTAGTGATAACAGCCCTATATCTGAGAGTAACATTTGTGGCAATGAAACTGGATCTTAGACTTGATTATGACAAAGTGATGGATATGTACGCCTGCAGATACCCCTGAAGAATGCTCTTCATCAACCCATTCAATGAGATTTAAAAATTTCCAGAAGATGATTTTGTAGTTCTGCATGCCTACTGAATATGCCTAATGTGCAAGTACGAAATTCACTTCAAAGTGAATTAAATACCATTCTCAATGAAAGAAAGCAACTTTAGTGTTGTGTTTTAAATGTGTAATCCATGATGTATCCTGATGGATGCTTAGATCAGTTTCACAATTTGTCCATTTCTTGTACCTTAAATAGAGATAATTGTTAATGAAAAAAAAGCTTTTTTTCAGCTAAGACCTTGAATTTGTTCCCAGATGCCAGGAAAATGCATATTTGGCACTTTAATTTTCAAATTCTTCTGGGGTCCCCAGACCCCTCCAGGCATTGCGCCTTCAGCGCTTGTATGGGGGCTTCCCCCCCCCCTTCCCAAATTCCTGGATCCACCCCTGATTTAGTCCCTTTGTTGTTGGGATGTTTGACCACTATTTACAGAATATTCTTGAGTTGCATTTGTAATTAGAATGAAAACCAGCACACGCAGTGGACCCCCTGGACGGAGTCTGGGATCCTTTGGGCTTACTGACAGAACCAATGTGCAGTCCTACTGGATTGTACAGGATGCAGTGCGTTTTGGCACATTGATGAAGTATGGTGCAACTTCACAAATTTTTCCTAACTGTAATCAGCTCATCTCCTACACTGCATCTGTTAGAGTGCGAAATTTAGAAGATATAGCTGGAACCTTCTTGAGATATTGAGTACAAAGATTGTCACTCACTCACTTTATAGCCATATTAGCCTGGGAATAAGGAACATTTCTGTCTCTAAAATCACTGCAGTAACAAAAAGGCTGTCATACATAAAATAGCCTACACAGAGGAGGTTTCATAAACATGGCAAATTCATTTTTAAGAAGTTTTTAGGTAAAGATGCCTGTGGTGGGCCTTCTTGGAAGTTTTTTGCAGCTTTAATATGGTTCATATCAATATCGGAATTATTTCGTATAGAGCAACATTAGGATATATATGAAGAGTTTGTTTCCAAAGAGCAATATATCCATTTTACTCATTTTGAGTAAATCACCTTTTTCTATGTTGATGTCTATTGCATTTTATCAAAAAAACTTTGATCATGAAAAAAATACATTTTATAGCATGAATTTCTAAATACAGATTTTTTTGCACCATTTGTAAGAGGCACAGGGCTATCGCTAAATGGAATTTTCTCAATTTTTGTAATATTGGAACTTGTTGCGTTTTGGATGCAAACACTTTATATTGTGATAAAAATTTTGGCCATATCGTCCAGCCCTACCTAAACTGAGTCCCATGCAGCACCCTTTAAAAATAAGTATAAACAGTGCTCACAGACTTATGATCAGATGTGACAGTATCAAAGGGAAGAAATTGCTAATACATAAATGAAAAATTTGGCTATTTTGTGGAACAGTTCACTCCCCCTACTTGTCTCTCTCCTTCTTTTTTACTCTGTTTTTCTCTCACTCACAATTAATAAATATTAAATAAATGCTTTGAAGCTGCAAGCAAATTGTATGTCTTGGTGCTTGTTACAGTCAAAAAATTCGACCTGGAACTTAAATATAAAAGCTTCAAAATTCAAGAAATGACCTCCATGTTTTTCTGTTCTCACAATGCTTGTGAGAACGGGAGTAATTTCTAAGCTTCTTTGTTTTTTCCTGTACTTTGAACATAATGCATGATAAAGGGGGGAATCATTAAAATGTTATCTTGCCTCATATCTTTTAAAGAATTGGTCCTCTGATATAACACTGAGACTCATTACAGTATACAAATCAAATGTAAAATTTTGGGGAATGGAAAACTGGGGTGTGTGGAGATTTGTCAAATGTAAGCCATTCTGTAAGCTGTGAATGTTCATCGTTAAATCAAATTCAAAATTTTTTCTTAAATTTTGTTTTGGATTAAAGCTGATATTTTCCACTTTAAGGGACAAATACTGTTTTGTGAAGGATCTTTGCAGTAACTCTGGGGAACTTGGTATCTGAGATATTAGACCTGTCAGGAAAATTTTGGTCACTGATTTCTAAATATGCCATCAGTTTTTGTGATGATATACTCCTAATTGTTATACATACAACTGATCAGGAGCAAGCAAGGATGACTACAATTATTGCCTTTTAGTAAAGAAAAGGCTTCATGCAATTAGAATTTGTTTATGATTAAATTACATTAATGGAATCAGATAATGGTGAAACTTTCTATGCTTGTTATCATTGATATATTTAAATATAAGTGCATTATCTCAAATCTAGAGCTGCTTGATGGACATGAAGATCATATTCTTATTCAGCGGTGTGATTGAATATAACTAGCATTAAGACTAAAATCTGAGGCACCAAAAAAAAATTTTTTTTCATTTGTCCCCCAGTGTAACCAATAAGTTTATTAGGATAGGTTTTATCTGGGGGTGTGGGTGGATTGCCACTAGGTTTTTCGTACACCCTTCCCTATGATCAGATTTTGCCCCCCCACTTTTACACAAAGTTAGGCGCCCATGTATAGATTGGTTGTATTACTAAAAGCTTGGGATGAAAAACTTAACAGTAATATTACAACGCCGTTTACACAGTATGTTCCATGCAATTGACTATCAAAAGGATAACCATCAAGATAAGTCGTCCAAGCCAAACTCCAAGGTAATCAATTCCTCGTCATTTAGCAACAATTATACTATGGTTAATGTGGTATAAATGAGACACAGATTGTATGAACACCAATCCAAATTTTATTTAAATTATTTGGCATCGTAGGTTAAATACACTTTCATGAAATGAACGCACGTATGAATACAATCTTTACTAAAGTGGAAAAAATACGAGATTGTGCACTTTACGTGGATGAATAGTAGCATGCATTTTCAAAACTTTAAAGTTGTCCTGCAACGTTAGGGATTGATTATTTAGAAGCCTACATTTACCTCTAAGCACGTTTTTGGCTAGCTGCACTCAAAAGGAAGAACCCACCAGTTAGCAGCAATGCTAGAGTTTGTAGTGATCACTTTGTAGCTGAAGACTACGTGGAGGAAAAGTTGATGAGGCAGGAGTACTGCTGACTCATAGAAACAACAGGTTGGAACCAGATGCAACTCCCTCAGTATTTGACTTCTCTTCGATGAGAAGATGATGCACGTAAGACAGACCAATCCCACGCAGTCCACTAACGTCTGAAGTGGCTGTGCGCCATATAACGCGTAACTATTTAACAGAACAGAGAGAGATAATTATACGACCAGCAAATGTGCAACAATCCAGTTTAAATGTTCTACAACCCAGTTAAATCTCAATCATGATCATCCCTTCAATTGCTTAAAAGACAATAATTTCACGGACCTGCCTTCAATGTGTGGCAGATAAACACAACGAAATAAAATGATATGAACGGCATTAAAACAAATGTAAAATTTATTAAGAAATATAACTCATCATTAGGCTGAATCGGTAGGAGCCCTGGACACACTTGGGGGTAATGAGGGAAACTGTTTCCATCCATCGTCAAACATATTCATGCAACAAAGCAGGTGAAAATGCGTTTCCATCTAACGGCATTAAAGCTAATAAAAAGTTGTGTGTAATGACGCCACATGCTGTTATGCAACTAAAGTGGTGTACCGAATAGATTACTGACATTTCAAGCCGTTTCCATTCATTTTCGCACTGAATTGCATGACCTTCAAGCGAACAAAAGTAGTGTGTCAGCCGATGAATTTAGCTGGTTAGCCTAAATGGGTCACGTCTGCCAACAAATGATGATAATCGCACAAGTTGTAGTGCTTATGTGCCAGCTATTAGCAACATTGCAAACCATTATCAGAAGGCAACAATGGCATCAAAACATCATCACAGTGCAGTTGCAGATTTATTCGGCAAATAACATTTCCATCAGCATTTATCGCATCAGCCTTTTACCAATAAAGAAAAAATACGATCAGACTTAATTTGCATAAGAACATGCGGATGGAAACATGGCTAATGACATCAGTAGCTCTCTGTAATAAATGTAAGCTGCACTCAACAGTAGTACAACACAACGGCAGTGTCTGCAGCGATGTCTCTGGCATTCACATTCCTGTGCCGTAGTAAGCAATTATTCTATCAATGCGCACTGAAGAAAGTCACTTGCGGAATCAAAGTCATTGTTCATTAAGTTAATCAGTTTCACGTGCATTACGATGAATTTCCCTACTAGGGGCACGGTGTTGTGTTCTGGGGTCCTGGCCTTTGGCCAGGACAGCATTTATGGTTTTAACAGTTTCATGTTTCAAGATTTCATAGTTTCATAGTTCATGTTCATGTCACAGTTTTAACAGTTTCTTGTATTAGTATCAAGCATTTCATAATTCATGTTTATTGTCCATGTTTTTACTTTTCCATGTTTTTGTTTTTGCCAGGTCTGCCATGCCACTCCACCGCTTGTCTGCGTTCCGCCCCGTGCCTTCGTTGTTGCACATTTCAGAGCTCTGGTTGGCTTTGGTATTTCCCCTTCCTTCTGTGCTGTGCTGATTCAGGGCTTTCTAAGCTTAATTGACAATTAACTGTTTTTAAGTTACTAACATTTACTAACACTCACTGGGTTGGTGTAATTCTTAGATAGGCACATTACTAATACTACTAATTTAGACAGGGAGTTTATTGTCATGATTCCTGCTTTGCTATTTTAAGATCTTGCTGTGCTTTTCTGTTCTTAACATTCATGCTTGCTTCCAAACTGCATACTTAATTGGTACTTAAGCTGAGCACGCTCATTCTCTTAATGAGCAAGTCTTGTCAACCAATCATGTCCATGTCATGATCTTGCCCTGCCTCTTGTTTCTCCTTCTCCAGGTGTTGCCCTTCATGTGTCATGATTTCTAAGCCTTCATCTGGATGCGGTATAAGTTGGCTGGCAGACAGTGTCTCGCGTCTCGCTCAGTGTTCAAGTTCTAGTTCTTGTTTGCAAGTTTGGTCGCTCATGTTCACGCTTTCTAGTCATTGTTTCCAAGTCTTGTGCATAGCCCTTGTGTATATATATATATATATATATATATATATATATATATATATATATATATATATATATAGATAGCCATAGTTTTGTTATTTATTTTTCTTGGATTTCTGCCTGGAGTTTCCAGTGGTTTTTTGTTTTTGCCTTTAGCTCCTTAGTTCTTTGCTCTGTGTAGCGTACTTTAGTTTGTCCTTTTGCAACCCTTTGGGCCAAGTTTTTCGTTGGCCCTCGTGCCTGTTTTGTTTTGTTTAAAATAAAATCCTCATTCCCTTTTCCCGCATCTGGTGTCTAACTGATTCCATATCAGTAGACACTGTCTCCTAGACACCAGCGGGATGGAGCGCAAGATCGCCCAGCAAGAGGCTGAGCTGCTGCGTCAACGGCAGCAGATTCAGGAGCTGACAGCTGCGCTGGCCACACTGCAAGCCAGCCTTCCCCGGGCAGGTCCCAGCCAGGGCCCCATCATGCCAGCTGTCCAGTCCCTTGCTCCTGCGGCACACCAGCCACCTGTCATCCCTGTACGCCAGCCCGGCGCAGAGGCACCTCAGCTGCAGCCAGCTGTCCACCCAGGTCCTGAGCCCCGCCTTCCGCCGCCCGAAAGGTACGGTGGAGAATCAGGGTTCTGCAGGGCTTTTCTCACCTCGTGTGAGATGTGTTTCGCTCTGCAGCCCTCCACCTTCGCCTCAGAGCCAGCCCGAGTCGCCTTCGTCCTCTCCCAGCTGACGGGGCGGGCTCGCTTGTGGGGAACTGCCGCATGGCAGGCTCGGCAGCCCTGCACTACCACCTACCAGGCCTTGGCGGCGGAGCTGCTGCGAGTCTTTGACCGCTCCAAGCAGGGGAGAGCTGCAGGACGGGAGCTGCTGAAGATGAGGCAGGGGAGGAGATCGGTGGCGGACTACGCCATCGATTTCCAGATGGTGGCAGCCACGTCAGGCTGGAGCAAGGAGGCCTTATGTGATGTGTTCCTCCAGGGGCTGTCCGACCCAGTCAAAGACCGACTGCTGTTCTGCGAGATTCCCGAGTCTCCAGAGGCCCTTGCCGACCTGGCCCTGCGTATAGACAGCCGCCTGGAGGAGAGGGCGCTCACCCTTGGTCCTGGTCGACGTTCTGCTCCCTTTGACCGGACCCAACCCCCGGACCTCGGTCGTGCTTCGCCTCAGGACCGGCCGAGGGGGCACGCCACCACACCGTCTCCCGAGGAGGCATCTCCTATGGAGATTGGGAGGCTCCGGCTTACCCAGGAGGAGCGCCAGCGGAGAAGGAGGTCGGGGGCGTGTTTCTACTGTGGCCAGCAGGGTCATGCAGTGCGAAGGTGTCCGTTAAAAGACAACGCCCACTAGTGTCCGGAGGAGTACTGGTGGGCGCGTCATCTCAAGAAACCTCCTCCTACCGCCGGACCTGCATCCCGGTAACCCTGACCTGGGAGGGCCGCTCCCGTAAAACTTCTGCCCTCATTGACTCAGGAGCCAAGGAGAGCTTTATTGACGCCAGAGCTGCTGCCGAGTGGGGGGTTCCCCTATGCCGACTGCCAAGCCCATTGTCCATCTCAGGGCTGGGTGGGCAACCCCTTGCTAAGGTGTCCTTCCAGACCGCTCCTATCCAGCTGCTGGCGTCTGGTAATCACCACGAGCAGGTTCAGCTGTTCGTTACCGAGACACCTCGCTCTCCTATCGTCCTGGGTCATCCCTGGTTGGCGTTACACGGCCCGGTTGTCGACTGGACTCGCCATGAGGTGCGGGAATAGAGTGCCTCCTGTTCGGCCACCTGCCTCCTTGACTCCCGACCTTCCTGTCCCGCGGGTGGACCGGCTCCCGAGCAGAGGCCTGATGTCTCCAGAGTGCCCCCTGAATACCACGACCTAGCGACCGTCTTTAGCAAGTCCCGGGCGGTGTTGCTGCCCCCGCATCGCCCGTATGACTGTGCTATTGACCTCCAGCCTGGGACAGCGCCTCCTAGGGGCAGAGTCTTTTCCTTGTCCGAACCAGAGAGGGGGGCCATGGACAAGTACATCCGGGAGTCCCTGGCAGCAGGCATCATCCGTCCATCCTCCTCTCCTGCGGGGGCAGGCTTCTTCTTTGTCAAGAAGGAGGATGGCTCCCTGCGCCCCTGCATCGATTACCGAGGGCTCAATAAGATCACGGTCAGGAACCGCTACCCGCTTCCACTGATGTCCTTGGCGTTTGATGTCATCCAGGGGGCGGCCATCTTCACCAAGCTGGACCTGCGGAATGCCTACCACCTCCTGCGCATCAGGGAGGGCGACGAATGGCAGACCGCTTTCAACACCCCTAGCGGCCACTGGGAGTACCTGGTGGTTCCATTCGGCCTGACCAACGCACCCGCAGTGTTCCAGAACTTGGTGAATGATGTGCTCGGCGACATGATCGGGCGATACGTCTACCTTGACGACATCCTGATCTTCTCCCGAGACAAGACGGAGCACACAAACCATGTTCGCCAGGTGCTCCGCCGCCTCCTCGAAAACCGCCTCTTTGTCAAGGCTGAGAAGTGCGAGTTCAGCACCACCACTACCTCCTTCCTGGGGCATGTCATCTCCCCTAACCACCTGGGCATGGACGAGGAAGGTCAAGGCTGTGGTGGACTGGCCCGCACCCAAGGATCGCAAGGCCCTACAGAGCTTCCTGGGATTCGCCAATTTCTATAGGCGATTCGTCAGGAACTATAGCACCGTGGCAGCTCCCCTAACGGCCCTTACCTCCAAGGTGCCATTCCGTTGGACTCCGCAAGCCGAGGTGACCTTCTGTGGGCTGAAGAGGCGCTTCACCACCGCGCCCATCCTCACCACCCCCGACCCCGCCGAGCAGTTCATTGTGGAGGTGGATGCCTCCAATGTCGGGGTTGGTGCGGTTCTATCTCAAAGATCCAGCAATGATCAGAAGGTACACCCATGCGCATTCTACTCCCACCGGCTGACGCCTGCGGAGTCCAACTACGACGTCGGGAACCGGGAGCTGCTGGGGGTGAAGCTGGCCCTGGAGGAGTGGAGGCACTGGCTTCAGGGGGCAAGGATTCCGTTCTTGGTCTGGACGGACCATAAAAACCTGGAGTACCTCCGCTCTGCCAAGAGGTTGATGCCCAGACAAGCCAGATGGGCCCTCTTTTTCAACCGGTTCAACTTCTCCCTGGCCTACAGGCCGGGGTCCAAGAATACCAAGGCTGACGCGCTCTCCAGGCGTTTCGACGCTTCCTCGGCCAAGGGAGAGCCCAGCTCCATTCTGCCCAAAACCTGCTTTGTAAACAACGTGTGCCTCCGGATCGAGGAGCTGGTCCGCAACGCTCAGAACGGCGCAGCTACGCCCAGTGCCTGCCCTGCCAACTGCCTGTATGTTCCTGCAGCTGCCCGGTCTGACGTTCTCCAGTGGGGCCACTCCTCCAACCTGTCATGCCATCCTGGGGTCTGCCGGACCCTGTGGTTCATCCAGCGCCGTTTCTGGTGGCCCAAGATGGCAGCAGAGGTCCGGGGGTTCGTTTCTGCCTGCTCAGTCTGTTCCCGCGCCAAGTCCTCCCACACCTCCCTCTGGTCTGCTCCAACCACTGCCCATTCCTCACCGTCCCTGGTCCCACATAGCTCTGGACTTTGTCACTGGCCTGCCCGTCTCCCATGGAACCACCACTGTCCTGACCATAGTTGACCGGTTCTCCAAGTCTGTCCACTTCGTGCCCCTTCCCAAGCTCCCCTCTGCTAAAACCACAGCTGACCTTCTTATCCAGCATGTTGTCCGTCCCCATGGCATTCCTGTGGATATTGTGTCAGATCGTGGTCCCCAATTCACCTCCCACTTCTGGAAAGCATTCTGCACATCCCTTGGCACCTCCTTCAGCCTCAGTTCAGGTTACCACCCACAGACCAATGGACAGACTGAGCGGGCCAATCAAACTCTGGAGACGGTCCTCCGCTGTGTGTGCTCGACCAACCCAACATCCTGGTCAACCATGCTACCCTGGGTCGAGTACGCTGTCAACTCCCACGCCGCCTCTGCCTCCGGCCTCTCCCCCTTCGAGTGCTGTTTGGGCTATCAGCCTCCACTGTTCCCCAGCCAGGAGGAGGAAGTCGGGGTGCCTTTGGCCGGGGCTTTCATCCGACGGTGTGGCCGTGTGTGGCTGTCTGCTCGCCGCGCCTTGGTTCGGGCGGGCAAGACTATGAAGACCGCGGCAGACAAGCATCGGCGCCCTGCCCCTTACTATCGGGTTGGCCAGAAGGTCTGGTTAGCTGCGCAGGACATCCCACTCCGGGTGGAAAGCCGCAAGCTGGCTCCTCGCTTCCTGGGTCCTTTTCCCATCCATAGGATCATCAGCCCCACTGCTGTCCGGCTCAAGCTCCCGTCCACCATGCGACGTCTCCACCCAGTATTCCACGTCTCACGCCTGAGGCCTGTTGCCACCTCCCCCCCTCCTGCCCCCACCTGAGCCTCCGCCTCCTCCTCCGCTCAACGACGGCGGGGAGGCCTACACAGTAAAGTCTCTGCTGGATTGCTGACGGAGGGGCCGGGGCCTCCAGTACCTCGTGGATTGGGAGGGGTACGGCCCAGAGGAGCGTTCCTGGGTCCCGGCCAGGCATATCCTTGACAAGAGTCTCATCCGTGATTACCATCAGTCACACCCCAAGCCATAGTCCCTAGCCCAAGCCAAGCCATAGTCAGGTGCCGCTTTTGTAAGGGGGGGGGGTACTGTTGTGTTCTGGGGTCCTGGCCTTTGGCCAGGACAGCATTTATGGTTTTAACAGTTTCATGTTTCAAGATTTCATAGTTTCATAGTTCATGTTCATGTCACAGTTTTAACAGTTTCTTGTATTAGTATCAAGCATTTCATAATTCATGTTTGTTGTCCATGTTTTTACTTTTCCATGTTTTTGTTTTTGCCAGGTCTGCCATGCCACTCCACCGCTTGTCTGCGTTCGGCCCCATGCCTTCGTTGGTGCACATTTCAGAGCTCTGGTTGGCTTTGGTATTTCCCCTTCCTTCTGTGCTGTGCTGATTCAGGGCTTTCTAAGCTTAATTGACAATTAACTGTTTTTAAGTTACTAACATTTACTAACACTCACTGGGTTGGTGTAATTCTTAGAAAGGCACATTACTAATACTACTAATTTAGACAGGGAGTTTATTGTCCTGATTCCTGCTTTGCTATTTCAAGATCTTGCTGTGCTTTTCTGTTCTTAACATTCATGCTTGCTTCCAAACTGCATACTTAATTGGTACTTAAGCTGAGCATGCTCATTCTCTTAATGAGCAAGTCTTGTCAACCAATCTTGTCCATGTCATGATCTTGCCCTGCCTCTTGTTTCTCCTTCTCCAGGTGTTGCCCTTCATGTGTCATGATTTCTAAGCCTTCATCTGGATGCGGTGGAAGTTGGCTGGCAGATAGTGTCTCGCGTCTCGCTCAGTGGTCATGTTCTAGTTCTTGTTTGCAAGTTTGGTCGCTCATGTTCACGCTTTCTAGTCATTGTTTCCAAGTCGTGTGTGTGTGTATATATATATATATATATATATATATATAGCGCCATAGTTTGGTTGTTTATTTTTCTTGGATTTCTGCCTGGAGTTTCCAGTGGTTTTTTGTTTTTGCCTTTAGCTCTTTAGTTCTTTGCTCTGTGTAGCGTACTTTAGTTTGTCCTTTTGCAACCCTTTGGGCCAAGTTTTTCGTTGGCCCTCGTGCCTGTTTTGTTTTGTTTAAAATAAAAACCTCATTCCCTTTTCCCGCATCTGGTGTCTAACTGATTCCATATCACACGGAAAGTGATTATGAATCGGGAATTCTCAGGCTTGTCTTTACTGAGGGATTGACTGCGATGAAATTGCAATAAGATGTTTAAAATGGTCTTATTTCATTTTAAATAATCATGAAAAACGCATGCATTGTTTCCAATCGCTGAGTAAACAGAAGCACGAGAAGTCATAATCGCTTTCCATGTTACTTGCGGTGACCGTCCACCTTTACGCAAGTGAAACTGATACTTCAATGGACAAGGATTTATCTCATTAATAAGCGTTCTGGAAGGTGCGAGAGTGTGCTAGGGGAGCTATCCTGCATCACCCTATCAGAAATCAGCTTCATGGCAGCACACAGACTCCACACTTGTCGACATTGCGGAGCAGTGACCGCATGTTCACCATGAGGTCTTGCTGACCCGCTTTTCGCTGCCATCTCCGTCCGGAGCCGCTACCGCCTCTCCTCATCCTTTGCTAAAACAGGTCTCTCAATCCTCCTCGTCACTGGCTCAAATGCGTTAGCCATTGGGTAAGATGGCAGAAAAATAACCCTTCTGCCTCATTCTCCAACATTTTTCCACCCTCTAAAACTCGTGAAAACTCTATACTCAAACCAACCATCCACTCCGATGACGTAGGCAGTGATGTAAAATAAAGATGGCGGAGAGTATGCCCCAAAACGTAAATGCATTAAAAAAGTTGATTTTCTTTAAAACAGCTGATTTTTACTTTTTTTTTTTTTAATTTCAGTAATGTTTTAAATATATACACATATCCTATGTTGTCTATTCTGTTGTTTCATGTCCTCTTTAAGCCACACCTCTATTACAATATCCAAAATCCGATATCTAGTCTCATATTACGATATTGTTATACTGCCTAGCCTTACTGGCAATATGGCATATTGTGTGAAATTGATTTGTTTTTTTGAAGCAGTGAAACCAAAATCAATCTCAGAACTTCACAGGCTCTGAACTTCCAGTCTATTCAAAGTTCCATGATGCCATTGGTATTTGAAAAGAGCAACTAGTTTGTATATTAATTTGAAGCTACTTTGATACTTCCATTCCAATGATCAAAAATCCAACTTACTTTCAGTGCTTGGAGTTATTTTTGGAGTGCTGATGAAGGAGGCACCTACATTTATGCAAAATAAACAAATTAGAGTTGTGTACAATTGGATTGTGGCACCATATGCAAGTTGCTTAGTGAATACAGGCATACCTTAGCCACTGCTGTGTCACACAGCCCTGTTTGGGGTTACATACAAACTACTGGTTCTTGTGAGCAAAGCTTTAGAAACAAAAACATATGTACAATATGTTGCTGCCCTTGGCATCATTAAAGATCGGGAGTTCGACTGGTGTTCAAATTATTTATTACATCGTGAAACTAAAATACAAAAATGCATTGCATCATCACAAACTACCAATATACAAAGTAATCCTATTTCACTAACAATTCGACATTAAAGCCAGGTACTGAGTCAATTACATAGCAGGGCATTTAAATTAAGAGGGTACAAACAGAAACATTACCTCATTACGCCTGTCAAGGATGCAAAGCATTAAGTGCCTGGCGATGGGTATGACCCTCCGACATTCACTTCAAAGAACACATTAACGTTAGACAGAAATACCAAGCTAAAATTTAACAAAACAATACAATTTAAAACGCTACATACCAGTTTTTCCTCAGAGCACAACACACACGAGCTCCCAGTGAGTTCAAATAAAAGTTGGTGTGTCACGACAGCCTGAACTTTATACAGTTTCCAGGGTGTGCAGCTCAACCCCTGAACATGAATAAGATATCCACCGGTGGCCACTTACACAATAAATGAACAAAAATTAATGGGTTTGGCCAAGGGGTTACTTCTCTACAATTTTGATGTTCATTGTACAATAACTTTTTAACCAGTTGACTTGTATAAACTTGAAATAGATGTTTCTAAGGGTTTTTATAAGTACTTTAACATGGTATACTCAATAGTTAGTTTTTACATTTTTAAATGTGAAATTTGCAAAAATGCCCTTGGTTAAGGTACTACCAAAAGAAGACATCAAATTTGAGAAGGTGTACGCAAAGATGCATAACGTGTTGTTCTCATTACAAATTGGAGTCAACCTGGTTTCAATATTGCAATAAACCTATTGTTTACCTATTGTTTGCAACAAAAATTGTAGCAAAATATGGAATTTCTTAGATTTAATCGGTAAAAGAATATGGTTACGTAATTACAAGCTGCATTGGTTACGTCACTAGAGAACTAGATGTTCCTGAGAAAAAGAAAGGTTTCCTTCAAGTAAAGAACTAAAATAGATCACATAACATACTTTTATTATAAAAGAAACATTCTACATCACAGATATACATTATTACATAAACCAGTCATGACAGCAATCTCATTTCATCACACAATCTCAACAGTAAAAAACTAATTTTTAATTTGAATTTGGCAAAAATTGTTACAGATCCTGAAAAATATGAATATTAAAAGTTACTAAATGTAGAAACAAGTAAATGTCATGTAGTTTTAGATATTTTATTCTTGAGATGAAAATTCGGTGAAAATTTCTGACGGACGGACTAGACGGATTAAGCTACAAGATCAGCCCATTCACTGTGTTACAAAGGAATATAATTTTCATCACACATGTTCACTTTCGCTTGGCCAGACCCTAATATTAATATTAAAATTTACTGAAAATATTAGAATTATTTCACAAAATTACTACTGATTGCAAAAAAAACTACCTCAGAAAAATTTTAACAATCCTGTAATAAAATAAAAACCTCATGGAACCTCAATAATGAAATATTAAATTGAAAAATGCCTTTTTAAACATTTTTTAAAGAGTAGAAGTTACTTCGATGCCATTTCTTGCTGGCACATGTATCTCATGTCTTGTACAGTTCACTAGCTGTCAGATTTCTTTCTTGCTTGGCAGGCCATAGAAAGTTTTTTCTAATTAAAACTAACATTACAACCTACTCCTGACATGGCCAAATGAGGAGAGGATAAACATGCTCAATAACCAACAAAACCAGGTAAGTTGAGCAAAATTAACAGGACATGTCAGCAACCCATTAAGGGCCGGATCTACTTAGATCCCAATTTGCAAGTACTAATGCGATCTAGAATTTTGCGCGTGGGGCTGAACTGCGGTTTGCAGGTGATTAACTAAGAGTGATTGTGCAAATTGCAACAGGTGGAAACGTGTTGGACACACCCTATTTAAATGAGGGCTTTGCGTGTTTCATGGTTTGCATCATGGAGAGTTTGGAGAGAAGAAAGCGCAAAATGAAATTCGACCCTATGGAATTAGAGGTGTTGGTAGATGAAGCCAATAAACACGTGAATGAGCTACAGCAAAGAAATCTGACTGTCGCACAAAGGAACGCCACATGGGCGGAAATCTGTGAAAAAGTAAATGCTGTGGGTAAAACGATGCGAACAGTGAATGAAGTGAAAAGACGATATCAAGATATCCGAAGACGAACAAAAGAAAAATTGGCGTAGAATAAAACATCTGCAAAGGAAACAGGTGGGGGCACAGTGGATGAGATGCCTCTGACCAGCATTGAGGAACAGGTGCAGTTAACGTTCTGCGAGACGCAAGTCACTGGAATTGCCGGGTATGACACACTGGACCAAACAGCAGAACAAGGTAGGCGCACAATAATACTGTATAAACACACTTTTTCTGAAAAGATATTTATTTAGTAAGTGAAAAAATGAATGTACCTCCTGTGGTTACATTTTGCTGTCCTTTAACTCAAATCCCAAACAAAAAACATTTATTTTTTACATGTAGAATCTTCAGCAGAAGTCCAGCCATCCACCTCAAATCCCCCCAGAGCAGCCGCCACCCCTGCAGAGCCTCGAAAGGGTCCCGAGGACATTGATCTGGAGTTGCTGGAGGAACAAAAGAAACAGTCTGCAGCCATTCAGAAAATTGCACGGGAGATGCGAGCGGCGTCATCGTTGGCACGGGCGGCAAGGTGCGATACTCAGGCCATTGCCACGCACTGCAGACAGATGGTCAGCGCAGTATCTGCCCTGACGATGGCCGTCAAATCTGTGGCAAGAGGGCTACGGGAAGGGATGCAGGCAATGACTGCCCTCAATCCAGGTGGAGAAGCGGGCCGACCGAGTCCCACAGCGACAGCTAGGCAGCCGGGCACCGGAGAGGGAGGAGAGGTGCGCATGACGGGCAAGTTCCACCTGCGTAAAAGGAAACACAAGTGATACATTCAACTGTCACGTTTAAGTTGTCTTCTATTGGCTGTGAATTTTTTTTTTTTTGTATAAAATGGGCTTGATGATGAACTGCTTTTTTCTTTTTTTTTCCACCATAAATGTTAAGACTATAGCCTAATACATTTTCTGACTGAAACAATGTGTCTTAAATATGATTTTGCGGGACTTAACATAATTAGACGTGAATGAGTATTTCGTTTGATAATGTTTGGAATTCAGAAAGTGATTTCAGTATTTTTTTCAATAAATGTTGATTTGCTTAACTTCGCAATGTTCTGCAGTTTGTTGGGTCACACTAGCCAGAGGGAACGGCATTGTATTGCAATCTACAACGCATTATTGAATGAAAATAGAAAAATGCACATACCAAATAGCTCACAAGAAGTGACTTCGAATGAGATTGCTGCGTGTCTGCATCCCTGCAGCATTGGGTTGCTGCTCCATACAGGGGGGCAGGTCGGCGTTCTCCTCCGGCATGGCCTCATGCTCCAGCCCGTGTTGCTTGGCGATGTTATGTAGCATGCAGCAGGTCACTACAATCTGGGCCACTTTTTCTGGCCTGTACAGTAGTGCTCCACTAGTGCGATCCAAACAACGGAACCTGCTCTTCAGGATTCTGAAGGTGCGCTCCACAATATTCCGTGTACGGATATGGGCCTCGTTGTATCTTATTTCTCCGGCAGTGGTCGGGTTGAGAACAGGTGTCAGGAGGAAGGGGTGTAGGGAGTATGCACTGTCACCTTAAAAAACATATGAATCAATGTGAAACATGCTCTTGTTTCTAATGAAATAAATTTCACTAAGGATTTTACAAATTGACTCACCTGCAAGCCAGGCATCTCCAAACTCGCCATCTCGCAACAGACATTACATTATGTAATGTATCAGAAATGATAATAAACATCATGCATCAAACATTTTAACATAAATGATTTAAATTTCAAAGAAAACAGTCAAATTACGGAGCAGCGCTTTGAACACAACTTAACCCCCACAGTGCTTAACAGCGCAGTGAGGGAAAGAAGGGAGGGGCTACGGAAGCCCAAAAGAACTACGAGAGCTCAGGAGGTACAAAAGAGGTTTTATAAAATAAAAGTAAATAAACTTAGTACCTTGGCCCTGGTGATCTGCTGACGATTTTCAGCATTGACCCTGTTATGGTAAGAAATCCTGACAAGAAATCCATCATACAAGTAGATTAAGATATGTTTTGGTCTTAATGGTAAACTACAAAATTAAATGAATGTAAAAACTAGCCTCAAAAAGATTTTAATGTCATCAATACTACTTCTACAACAACTAACAATAACTAGGCCTACGCTGTCAGTGGCCGTCAGCAAGGGGTAAAGCCCCGAAATTCCCCAATCCACAAAACCCTCTTTATTAGGTTCCCCTTTACTAGACCCGCAGTATCTCACAAAAGTGAGTACACCCTTCACATTTCGACTATTAATTTAGTATATCTTTTTAAGGGCCAACGTTACAGAAATGAAAACTGAATATATTCTACAGTAGTCATTGCACAATATGTGTAGCAGTGTAGATTTACTGCACTGTCCAAATAACTGAACAAACAGTCACTATTTCCAAAATAGGTGGCAATAAAAGTGAGTACACCTTACTGTCAACATGCCAAATTGTGTTCGTAGTGTCAATATTTAGAGTGACCGCCATTGTTGTCCAGCACTGCCTTGATTCTCTGAGGCATGGAATTCACCAGAGCTACACAAGTTGTTGCTGGGATCCTCCACTCCTCCATGACAACATCACGGAGCTGGTGGATGTTGGACACCTGCTGCTCCTCCACCTTCCTCCTGAGGATGCCCCACTGGTGCTCAATGGGATTCAGGTCTGACATACTTGGCCATACCATCACCTTCAGCTTTTTCAGGAAGGCAATTGTCCTCTTGGAGGTGTGTTTCGGGTCGTTATCATGTTGGAAAACAGCCGTGCAGCCGTGCAACTTGTGCACCTGACGCAGAGCACGAGGACTCAACCTCTTCGGTCGACCCTAACGAGGCCTGTTCCGAGCATAACTCGTCTTGAAAAACTGCTGGATAACCTTGGCCACCGTGCTGTAGCTCAGTTTCATGGTTTCGCAAATCTTATTGTCGCTTTGACCGTCTTTGTGGAGAGCAACAATTCTCTTTTTCAGATCCTCAGAGAGTTCTTTCCCATGAGGTGCCATGTTGACCATCCAGAGACCAGAATGAGAGCATCGCACCCAAAGCACCACAAATTAACCCTTCAACATGTTACACAACCTCATATGGCCCAGTCGAACAGACAAAAGCATGAACATGATGAACAAGTCGCGTTTCATTGCTTGGTTGACCATTATCAATTGGGGTGTGTACTCACTTTTGTTGCCATCCATTTTGGAAATAGTGACTGTTCAGGTTTTTGGACAGTGCAGTAAATCTACACTGCTACACATGTTGTACCATGACTACTCTAGAATATATAAAAGTTTCACTTCTGTAGCATTGTCCATTGAAAAGATATAATGAATTAATTGTCAAAATGTGAGGGGGATTCTGTATAATGTGAAGCAAATTTTTAGGTTTGTGCAAGTAATTGTTCCAGAGATATGGTTAAAAAACTGATTTTTTTCAATATATATCGCCACCTGTTGGCAAACCTAGGAGTGCATATTTGCCCAAAATCTAATCAGTTCATCTTCTCTACCATATCTACCCGTATGCTAAAAATGAGAAGCTAATGGAAAGTATTGTGTGAGTTATCGCACTAATGGCTAAAATCTGCGGACGCGGCGGCAGACGCGGCGGCAGGTGGGGCGAAACCATGATATCCCCGAAACTCGTATTTCGGGGATATAATAATAATGATAACAATAACAATACTAAACTACAAGCCTACTGTTACTATTACTATCTATTATTATAGATTACAGTGCAAAATATTACTACTACTATTACTACTATTAGTTGTCTACTGGTTCTGCACTTAACCTTATTGCCATTTTGTTCACTTGCCTTTGACCTTGCCTTTTTGTTAAAAGTCTAGATCTGTAACAATGGAACGTGTTCTGTCACTTACTGTGAGCACTTTTACTTGTCTCCTAGGACGTCTGCACTTTTGTACTGTTCTTATGCACTTTTGTACGTCGCTCTGGATAAGAGCGTCTGCTAAGTACCCGTAATGTAATGTAATGTCTGGTAGTACTACTACTTCTACTACTAATATTAACAAAAAACTATTGCTATCTATTATTATATTATCACTATTGTTGATGTATGTACAGACTAAAGTCCGTAGAACACATACTAAATCAGGATCAAACAGACTGAGTGAGTTTATAGCCTATCAATATATACAACCACCAACTGGTCATTTTACCTCCTTTTCTACAGAGGTGAATGGAAAGGGCATTAACATTTATTGAATGTCCTGTTAATCAGGGCCGCTGATTTTTTTTAAAGAGACTGGAGACAGAGATCCTATCTAATGACTAGCAGCTTAGGTGTTTGTGCTACAAAGTTTAATTTTAACTACAATTCCACCTTCAAGTGAAGCACGAGTTTCCTGTTGTTTTGCCTTTTTTCTCTCTTGCTCGGTCCTGACCATGGATGTATGCTCCTGACTCGTGTTTATGATGACATATCGACATCTCTTCACCTGCTGCAGCTCTACAAGTGCCTGCAGGCGCAGCCCTCTGATTAATCAGATGTTGAGTGCTGTCAATCATTGCAGCGACGCATGCGAGGTCAGATCACAGGTTTCTTTTTATCTCCTTCTTTGAGCTGATTGTGCTCTACATGCGCTCTGTATGCGCAAATGCGTCCCCTCACGCAAAATGTGGCCCCCCCCATGGAAGATGAGACCCTACACTGATTATTGTCAACATTGTCCACCTTTCTTTCCTTTAACATCAAGGGTAAGGACAAAAATTCACACGTAAATTATCATATTTGGAGGGCTATTTATGTGTAGGTAGGCTTAAGGAGGTGATAGTATACCAAGGATACTCAGAAGGTAGAAGTGAATGTTGCTCCTCATTGAATACCTATATGATTGCTTTCATGGTGACCCCTTTCGATACACCACTGTGGTAATACAATCTGCAATATTCTTGCCTGTTTTACCCTTTTTTTTCCAGTAGATGGCGTAGTGAGCAGATAAAGCCTCAAGAAGCGTCACCTATTAGTGAACCACTTTCAGAGAAAGCTTCAATGCTCCACGAGGCTTCATCTCGCCATCACAAAGAAACAGTGAAAAAAAAACCACACAGAGCTCAAAACAGGGAGCAGCATCAACATGTCAGTGTCAAAATCAATGATAAAACCAAAATACAGTGCCGACGAGAACTGGCAACTGCCAGCCCAATATACTTCAGATAATCACCTCCACCTTAACAAGCAACAGGTGCAGCTCATTAAACTGGAGGTGAGAGAAAGCCACAGGGGAGGGGCTGCAAGGCAAAAACCCTTACAGATAGGCTATTTCCATTTTTTGTTAAGAAACCAAGGTTGAGAACAGCTGCTTTACTGCATGCTCTACTAACAAAAAAACAATGAAACAGACCATTATTCATTTAGTTATTTATTAAAGATTCAAAAGAAATTACACTTTTGTACTTCTTTTGTACATTTTACCACTCACCTTTTCTTTTGATCTTTTAAAGGAGGACTACACAGAACTACACTTTTTGACTTAATCTTATAGTAATTAGAAAATGTATTAAGTACATTGTATTGTGTATTAAGTATTGTATTAAGTATGCATTTTGTTGACGAAATCTCAAAAATGCTGTTTCTTAAAGTGAGACAAAAAAAATGTTGGCAGGGTATGTCAAGTTTACATCAGCCTACTATCAGCAGGGACAAATAATGTCTCAGGGAGATAGTCAGCTCCATTAAATTTTTTAGTTGAAAATAGGCCCCCAGAATGTAATTGAATAGCCTTCTCCTGTGACGTGCTTCTTAGTTCGCATGATGCTCTGCCTGATGCACCAGAACCTGGGGGCCTTTTAGTCAACTAATGGCTGTGACAACTATATCACATATACTCCTCAACAAAGTTGTCAAAATCAGGCAGTAAGCGGTACGTTCTACCATTTGCCTTGGGCTGCTGGCCACCTACTGTGATCCCAAACATGGTATTTTTACATATCTAAATTTTCAGCTCCATTCGGCATGATTTGAGGGTAAAAATCGCCAAAAATCTGAGTTTATTTGCAGGGATGCGGGGACGCAGTCAGAGTAGGGGATACTGAGAGAGAGAGTCTAATGACGTCATATACAGTATCAGCGTGGATAAAGGTACTGCTAAAATTAACGAGAAGTTGGCTTCGCGTTTTCGTCCACCTTTCTTTGATCCGCCTGGCGGGTGGTTGAAGATTACAACAGAAGTCGGTTTAGTCCCGGCAGGCAGAACATGGGGGAACTGCTGACAGTTTGCTAGCCATGTGCTATATCAGCAGACTTATTTCAGCTTGCTGGCTGTACGGAAACTGTCATAAATTAATTGTAATTGCGAATCGCAAGTTTGCTACAGTCAGCATAATGGAGCATAATGTTGTGTTATGCATAATCTCCGCTTCAGATGTAATCCGTAACCAAATCATTAGCTGGTAATACGATAATAGATTTTCTTTGCGCACACTTTCTCCATGAAGGTAAGCTGAACTTAGTTAACTGGTTCAGTTTAACTTGGCCTATACTGCCCTACAAAGCCAAAGTGCAGTAACTACGAAAGAACTTAAACAGTGAAAAATGGCTTCAGAGATTGTTTGCTGTTCTAGCAAATGAATAGTTAGCACATCTATGATAGAATAAGGTTACTGACTTGCCATGGTGTCATTTATATCCAAATAAATCCTAACGATCATATACTTTCAGGCCCAAAACTGCATAACTCACGTTACCCAAAATGTAGTTACTGTACTTTGGCTTTGTAGGGCAGTATGGTATTGACTATGAGAAGGCGCAGCGCCTGTTTATTGATTACCACAGCTCGTTCTTTAAGTGCAAAATTTTAACCAAAAATTTCTGAATGCTTTGATTTGATATTGCTGGCAAATGAACCATGGTGTAAGCGGGATAATCAACTCATTGTGATAGCTGCTGAAAGAGGACGCCAGGCGCAGCGGCCAAATATAAAAGGCAAATCTCACAGCATATAGAGAGACTAAAAACAGCTAGAAATAACGAGACTCGCACTACCAACAGACCAGACGCCGTCCGTGCTAGAAAACAGGCGAGCTCGAGGAAAACAAAAGAAAAGGGAAATAAATCAAAGATTCCCTTACTCACTAACACTGATCCTGTACGCAGCTACCCTGACAATAATCTCTCAAGAGACCTTACCAGCTAAAGCGGCAAGGAAGCACGGACACTCTATCAAGGAACGCAAGGCGAAACTGGAGCTTAAATATAGTCCAGGCAACGCACCCAAGTACTGCCAGCTGGCCCAGGAATCCGATAGGGAGCAAAACGATAACGTCCCGGACTAGAGCAACAAACAGAGCTCTCAAAGCTCCCAAACCATGACAGGACCTCACACTCTAAGGTACAGCTTCAGAAATCCCCAAGGAACCCCGCGCACGAAACTCCGAAATTAGCAAGCGATCCAGAATATCCCGCAAAGGGACCCATCGCCGCTCCTCGGGACGATATCCTTCCCAGTGTACGAGGAACTGGACTCCACGACCGACACCCCTCTCGGCCAAAATGCGGCGCACGGTATAAACCAGTCCCCCCTCAACCATTCGTGGCGTCGGTGGGGGTGTGTTGGCGGGTGCCAGGATGCTAGTGCTAACTTGCTTAATCTGAGAGAAGTGGAATGACTGATGTATGTGTAAAGATCTCGGGAGCTTCAACTGGACCGTGACTGGATTGATCTTCTGCACTATTTTGAACGGGCCGATGAGGCAGGCGATGATGACTCCATGATGAGGGATTATCCGCCGCCAAACATCGGAGAGTGTTTTCTAGAGATTGATTAGTCCGTTCCGTCTGCCCGTTAGTCTCCGGGTGAAACCCAGAGGAGAGACTCAATGTGGCCCCAACTGCTTACAAAACGCCTGCCAGAATCTGGAACACATTGTTGACCACAAGATGCGCTGTCTCCCGCGCCGACGGGAGCTTGGGTATTGCGAAAAAATAAGCCGCTTTAGAAAAACGGTCAACCACAACCAAAATGACTGTGTTGCCATCAGATATTGGCAGCCCAGTGACAAAATCTAACACGATATGCGACCAAGGGCGCCTGGGAATGAGCAAAGGTCGCAGCAAACCAGCGGGAGGGAGATGAGAAGTCTTATTCCTGGAACAGACGCCACAGGCAGCCACAAACTCCCGAATGTCCCTCTTCATATTCGGCCACCAAAAACGTTGAGCCAGGAACTGCTTGATCCAATGGGCCCCCGGTTGCCCCGCCAAGCGGGAAGAGTGTCCCCACTGAAGGACCTGTTGCCTAACTCCATGCGAGACAAACAAACAGCCAGGAGACTCCCCCCCCAGGACCGGGATCAGACTTCAACGCCTCCTGAACCACCACCTCAACCTCCCACTGAATGGGTGCCACAACCTGCACAGTAGGAATAACAAGGTCCGGGGTAGGATCGCGATCAGTGCGATCATACATTCGTGACAGGGCGTCAGGCTTAATATTTTTAGAGCCCGGGTGATAGGTGAGCGTGAAATCAAAGCGGTGAAAAAATAATGACCATCGAGCCTGCCGGGAATTACGCCGCTTGGTTTGCAGAATATATTGGAGGTTTTTATGGTCGGTCCATACCAGACTTTCAGTCACTAATACTATAATTGCGTGCCGCGGCGGACAAAGACCAAGAGAAGTACGCGCATGGGTGAAGCTTATTATCCCAACGAGGGCGCTGGGACAGCATAGGACCCACGCCAACCTCCGAAGCATCTAACTCCACAGCAAATGGAAGGGAGGGGTCAAAATAGGCTCTGAGCTAAAACGTTTTTTAATTGAAAGGCAGGACCAAAAAAACGTTGAGAAGGTATTCTTTTTAGTGAGTGCAATAATGGGGGCAGCATCCGCGCTAAAATTACGAATAAACCTCCTATAAAAATTCTCGAAGCCCAGAAAGCGTTGAACGTCTTTAACACTCTGCGGTGCAGGCCAATTCCTGACCGCAGCCACCTTGTCCGAGTCCATCCTTAGAAACAATAAAGCCCAAGAGCGAGACAGTTTGGGCGTGGAAAACACATTTTTCGGCTTTAACAAAAAGTTTGGCATTGAACAGGGCTTCCAGTACACGTTCTGCAAGGGGTGCCCCAGCGGACGATAGGGTTGTTCTGTTCCCCCCCGCTGATGCAAGGGTTGTGTTCCTGTAACTAAGAATGCCCTAAAACAATAGGTAAAGCAGGGGAACTGATAATAAAAAACCGAACCTCCTCCGAGTGGCCACCAAATGAAATGAACATATTTAGCGGTTCAGACACTTCTGTTATCACTCCCGATCCAAGCGGGCGACCGTCCAAAGTTCTGACCGAGCGTGACTGTGGAAGCGGAACAGTGGGAATGGAGTGCTTCCTAGCCCACCCAATATCCATGAAACAATCTACTGTGCCCGAATCTACGAACGCTTTAATGCTAAATCTCTTGCACCCCACAGTCAGTTCGACAATGGGACAATGAAGACGGGTATGCCCCGGCTTATTACAATTAAAGCAGATTATTCCTCTGCTAGTATAGTAAGTTTATTAGTCCCACTGTCAAACGAACTGTCAATTTGCATGGGCTCAACCGGGGTACAACTTTCAGTGAGTGGATAGGAGCCGTACACTCGCCACTCGCAACTTTAGCCCCATTGTCAGCTAGCGGCAAACTGTTTAATCTTTCCCTGTTCCATTCGCGAATGCGGTTGCCAATTCACATAGCCGTACAAACTAATGAGTCTAAAGTAGAACAGGATTCTAAAGTAGCCAGCACGTCCTTAATCTCCTCCGTAAGGGCATGGCTAAATACGGTCAACAGAGTAGCCTCCGGCCAGCCTGTCTCTGTGGCCTGAGAACAAAACGCAATAGAAAACTCAGCTGCGCTTCCTTTAAGGTGCTCTGTTTAAGGTGCATTAAATGCATAGCTGCGTCTTGACCACGAATGTCTTGATTGAATACAGACACCATCTCCCTAACAAGGGCCTCTACAGAATCTACGCCTGGTGAGTTAGATCTAATTAGTGGGCCGACCCGCCTGAGCGCTGTAACAGCCAACAGGGATAATATAAATCAGGGTTTCCCCTGGAAAAAATTGGCACCGGACAACGTGACCGGCAGGTTTTCAATTTACCGGACAAATGTGCAAAATTCCGGTCAAATATTATCTGACTTCATTGAGCTTAAATCTGCGCCGTAAAGTATACCCCCGCAGCCTCCGCGAGGGGGGTGGGGGTTATACTTTACAAAGGGCCCCGCCCTTGCCTGTCAAACTTCGTGCGGACTGAATTTAAATAGGAATTTGTTCAACGATATGCCAAAAGATCAAAACATGTAGACTATACAGTCCACTCACCTGCAAGCCTGTGAGAAAACGTAGTCCTGTTGCTAAGTGAGCGTGTATTCACAATTGATGTAATCTTTGTCGCTCTACGTGATAAATCGATTTATAATAGAAATCATTTGCTCTAAGAAACATTTGTTCTATCTTCACAGTACAGTTGTGTAACAATCTGAGTGGACTGTTTACAAAAACTGATTATAAAATCCTGCACTGTGTGTAAATGAGTAATGAGGGGTTAAATAGCGGAGCACGGACAGCTCCGTATAATGACAGTCACAGGATCAGCACCTTGACAGCGACTATGACACTTAGGGCTCTATAGGATGATCTGTCACTGTCTGATTGAACAGCCTCACGGAAATGATATATTACAATTCTTCACATTATTTACTAACGAAATTCGTGAAGGCAGGTAATTTGGTGCTTTTAAAGTCATGATATTGAGCTGACATGGATCCTCACATGTTTACGCTACGGGGCTGGCTTAAAATGATAAATGATATTAAGGATATATAAGAATGATATCAAAGGATGTCAATTTATAATCCATTTTATTGAAAAGTATAGGCTGTATTAAATAAAATTAGTGCCGTCAATTGACCTTAGCCAGGGATATTTATCTTTCCATTCGGCCCAGAACGACCGACATTTCTTTTTTTTTTTTCGGCGGGAGGCACGGCACCATCTGCTGCAGTCTCCGGGATTTCAGCCTCACCATCATCCTTCTCCTTTGAGCTGTTCTGTTTAATAAAATAGTCTTTTGGTTTCGCCTGTTTTGACATGTTTCTCCGGCTCCCGCAATTGTCTTTGTACTGCAGGCTTTGTCAGAGTAAATGAAACGAGTGCTATAAGTTTAGTTCCGCGTGGAAAAAAAAAAAGTTTTGTTCCACATAGACCAGGCCTATTCATAAAAAATAATATTCAGGCTTTTTTTGTTGTTGTTTTTTAATAAAATGAGACGTGGAAGTGGCTTTTTATTAATAATTCAAATAGTGCTTGGAGGGAATATTTTCACCGGACATTTTGACCGGCGGTGTGAAAAAATGTGGGACTTCGGCAGATTTTACCGGTCAAAGTCCGGTAATTACCGGGTAACGGAAACCCTGATAAATGCTACCCGAGAATCCTCATTAACAAATCGTGAAGGCTGAGCCTTAAAAAATATTTCGCACTGGGCGATAAAATCCTTACACTTTCCGGCCGCGCCACTATATCTTTGGGGCAGTTGTAACTTAGGTTCTCAGGGAGGATGTATGGATGGTGCTCCTGCAACTTTTTGTGAAGCTTGTATCGTTAGAGATTTAATACTCTCAGTCAAGCCTAACAGAACGCTCTCTGAAGAGCGGTCTCTTGTAGGTGGAGTCTCTCAACAAGTTCAGATCGCTGACTGCCAAAACCAGAAAGTGCTTCAGTGAACCCAGTCAACATTTCTTGTTGGCTGGCGATAGCCCTCTTAATCTCAGCCACTGCTGGCGTCTCCATGATGGTTAGAGTGTACTGTGATAGCTGCTGAAAGAGGACGCCAAGCACAGCGGCCAAATATAAAAGGCAAATCTCACGGCGTGTAGAGAGACTAAAAACAGATAGAAATAACGAGACTCGCACTACCAACAGGCCAGACGCCGTCCGTGGTAGAAAACAGGCGAGCTCGAGGAAAACAAAAGAGAAGGGAAATAAATCAAAGATTCTTACTCACTAACACTGATCCTCTATGCTGCTAAGTCCCTGACAATAATCTGTCAAGAGACCTTCTTGGCATTAGGATACTGCCTGCCTTTTTCCTATTTTTCAGTACGCATACCGTTGTGCACAGTAAAACCATTACAAATGCCAGCACGTACTGCCCTGCCTGTTGTAAGATCTTAGCTGAGTGTCCTCTCTAAACTGTGTTTTTAATGTGTGAATGAGTAGTAAATTGCCTCCGAGTTTGCAGGGTTTTTATCCTATTTGTTCCATGGAATAAACTTGTGCAGTCAGTAGGGCTAGGTTCAAAAAATCAATTTTCCGATTCAGATACATTTCTAATGAAAATTTTCAATATCGATTCATTTAATTCAAAGATCAATCTTTTATTACACCCCCATAAGCTGGTGATGGATGTGGTGATGTGCTGTAACAGCGCACTGGAGGTGCTCCAGTGCTTTCTGGAGCAGCAGCCAGCCATCTCAGCAGCTGTACTGTCGCCTGAAGTACGCAGGAAGGAGAACAATCTCTGCACCTTGACAGAGGCAGACATCACAGTCGCAGAAGATGTGGTGAAAGCCCTTCAGCCACGCAAATGAGCCACACTTGTAATGTCAGAAGAAGAGTCCCCCACCCTCGCAGTCGTTGCACCTCTGCATGCACAATTGCCAGACGTATCAGTTACAATTGAACAAACATAACACAAATTACCAAGAGCAGCTTGGTTTCTGGGGCTGCACAACATTGACTGTTACTGTCGCCCTTCTCCCTTATGATTGACGACTGGAATGATAAGAATATTAGGGAGTGGTCAGGATGTTTGCTAAAGGGAGCAAAATTGAGGATCCTTGGCATGCCCTTGGCATGTGTAACATCAGCACATGCACGGCAATCTTCCTGTCCTGAATGAGGCTTTGAGGTTTGTAATGTTTGAATCGAAGGCTTTTTTTTTCGCTTTTCAAAATATTTTCGTCACAGTTTCTGATTCCATTTATAATTTCATAAATGATAAAATCATTTTCAACACTTTTGGGGATTTTTTAGAGGATTTCACTGTTTATCACTGAAGAGAATACAGGTGGGAACCCAAAGAAGTTGACATGTATGGAAAAGGCCTGTTGTTCACCACAGTGTGGTGTGCGTTTCAGTAGAACTGTTATGTGTAATCCACATGGTTTACAGGTATGGTTTGGAATGTGCTTCATTTCAGGGTTTTACAAATTAATTACATGTACCTTATGACACATGTAAAAAAACACTAATTTCTCATGTGACTCACATGCAGAAGAAACGTGTTGTGTTTGCGAGGGAACAGTCCTTGAACAAACAAATCCATGAAAATGAGTTCATGAACGAATAACGTCCGGAGAGCTATTGTCGTACCCCCGGTGTCCGCGTCCGCGTCCGTCCGCGTGCAGGAAAACTTTAACCTTGCCCCCCGGCGAGCTTTGTTGTTTTTGTGACAACTCTTGTTGAGAACATTGTTCAAGTTCATGAGCACTTGAAGAACATGTGAAGAACTCCTTTTGGTAATTGGCGTACTTTCTGCGTACTACAAATAGTTTGTGAACTATTTTTGCCAGGATGTAACTCATCAGGCCAGTTTTCACACCGGTTTCTGTTGCATGAAGCCACAAGGAGTATTGCTACTCACCCTGGACAGGACGTTAGTCTATCGCAGGTGAAGATACAATTAGGTGGAGCAGGATTTGCTCACAGCAAACACAGAAGTTAACATCGTAGTCTGTCATTTTGCAGGGTGAACAAAATATTTTTCTCTTATCATTGCACACATTGCATTAAGAAGAAAGCAGCACATTTTAATGCCAATGGCAAATTTTTATTAATTGGAAAACATGTTCATCAAGCAAAATGACTGACGACAGGTCAAGAATTATTGGCGCTCATTTTAACTTTACAAGAATTGGCAACACCTGATTGTCCTTAGGATTTTTGGAGTTTATGTGTAAAGTCATTATACATAGGCGTGGTGACTTTTATTTACATGTAGCGGAAACCCTGTTTTCATGAATGACAAATAGTTTGTGCACTATTTTTGCTGGGGTAGAATTGCACAGTGCCGGTGGAACAGCCTTGATACTCCCCCCACTGTGCCCCAGATGCAACCGTTTTCCTTCCTTGGTGCACGCGAGAAACAGAAATCCAAATCTAGCACAGTTGAGCTAACTTTCTAAATGATCCTCAAGAAAATGTCATTTTTCCAAAAGAAAAAAAACATGGCTAGTGCCATGCTCTTGTGAGCAATATAAAAAAAATCATGAGACATGTCATGAGACTTTCTCATAGTTCTGTTGCATGCTAATAATGAGATGCATGTTCATTTGTTTTCTCCCTAAAGGGCAGGCACTAGAGGACTTCACATGATAAATTTGCACATCTCAGCTTCTGCGATGAAATCATTGCCGTTATCACCAGAACAAGGTAAGGAGGTATACTCATATGATGCTAAGAAATGTCTCAATTGTGTTTATTTTTTCAAGTGAATAAAAGATTTGAGAAAATATATATGTATATCACTGAAACTTTTTGGTATGCTCCATCTTGTGTTTTTTTAATGAGTATATATGTTTTTTTTTTTCTAAAATGGCACCATGAATCTTTTTACCATGTAATGATGATTATGATGATAAGCATGTATGTCAATTTTTTTCAGAGAGACAGTTTTCATGCAGGTTAATCTTTTTTTCAATAGTTCCCTTAAGAAAAAGCAAGGGCAATGTCATTTCCATTTCAAAATGTCAAAGTATTTATCAATTATTGTGAGGAAGTTTAGAAACAAATTTCATTTAAGCGTGTAAATGATTTAAAAATACATTTTAATCATTGCCTTCATTCAATAAGTAATCCATTACTTTTCAGTCTGGGCTGATCGGGATTAAAGTTGATTAACACAAAATGATAATCAAAGGCATTAAGATTCTGGGACCTTATTTATAAACGGCGCACAGGCACAAAAAAGATAAGTACGTCACTTTCTTTGCAGATTTCTGATTTATAGAAACAAACTTGTCATTAAAAAACAGGAAATTATTAAGATTATGCACAATGTCAATAAATTCCAAGTCCATCCTGATTAAATAAATGAAAATTCCATGCAGTTTATTTTAGGTTAATAAATTCAGTTATTTTCCACAAAATGTTGTTTTGATTTTTTTGTGCATATGTATTATTTAGGTATGAAATCCACGCAAATTTTTATGAATAAGGCCCCTGGTTTTTGGTATTTAGTTTTTAATTCCATAAAAAAAATGTGAATAGGCGCACTATCCTAACTCACCGTGCCTCTCTCCTCAAACAGACCTGAGGGGCAGATGGAGGTTCGTTTGGCACTGAAAGCAGCCAGTTTCATTGCCCTGAGTGTGGTGGGAATCCCAGGTAATCTAGCAGCCCTCCTGCTTTTCTCCCGCTTGTTCATTGAATTGCGGCACATGGGACACAATGAGATCATCCTCTGTCAGCTGATCTTCGCCAACCTGGTGGTGACACTGTGCCGATGTATTCCTCAGGCTATGACTGCACTGGGGATGGACCTAATCTTCAATGATTATGCCTGTAAAGCAATTCTCTACGCTTACCGCGTCGGGCGTGGCATGTCTCTCACCCTCACCTCATTGTTGAGCTCCTACCAATGTGTGGTCATTGCCCCACCGACACCTGGCTGGAACTGGCTGAAACGATGGTTGCCAGGCCACCTCCCCCATGCCATCATCTTCCTTTATGGGCTCAACATGTCAGTCTATGTCATCAGTGCCCTTCTCCATGCTAAGGCTTTTCCTGCCAACAGCACCATCCCTGAGTACACTCTAAACCTAAAGTTTTGCATTGTGGTTTTCCCTGGGTACACTTTTTATATTGTCAATGGCATGGTAAACATCATACGTGACTTTATCTTTGTTGCACTGATGGCAGCAGCAGCTGTGTACATGATGTTGGTTCTGCATCGGCACCGTCAGCAGGTTCAGGGTCTACAGGGAGGTGGCAGGAAGACTGAGGAGGCATCGCGTGCCGTCCTGCTGCTCGTGAGCACATATGTGCTGCTGTTCAGCTTAGACAATGTTCTGTTTTTCTATACACTCTCTGTCTCCCAAGCGCACCCAACTGTGGCAGATGCTCATGTAATCTTTGCCATCTGCTACTCCACCATCAGCCCTGTCCTCATAATCGCCACCAACAAGAAGCTGTCCATGTACTTTAACTGTCGCTCCAAATGTAAGTCAGCACGAAACATCCAAAGCAGTTCAGAATCCAAGGTATCAGGAGAGACATCAACACAATGAGGATGCTGAATAGTAGGAGGATCTTCCAAACTGTTTTAGATTGTAAAATGTACTACTATTTGCTGCCCCACAGTTAATTGCAATAATAATAATATTCAAGTCAATAAATAACAAAAAAATGTGGTGATTTTTCCATCATTGCTCTTCATTTGCAGGCATACTCTGCAAAACATTTTGATTAATGATTGGATTCATGTGAATATTTTGTGTTTCACATGGTCCTATGTGTGCATTGAAACAGCTCGTTTGAAAAAATTATTAAAACATATTGCAGAAAAAATTACATGGCCCATGAAATACAATTCCTGAATTATATTTATCAAATAATAACTTATTAATTCCTTTTTCTGAGTCTTTGACCTGGAAAAACATGTCAGACTTTAATGCCATTTCACACTCTGGCAGAAGGCTCCTTCTATTTTATACAGTTCATGATACATTAAGAACACAGTCACCTGACAATGTTGGAATATATCTGAGAGTGTGATACCAGCAACAGCTCCAGTTTATAGCCATGTTGGTTAATTAATCAGAAGTGCTCAGTTTAATGTTACATATGAAACATTATATCCTGTACTTGTGTGCTGATGAATCTGTCCATCCCGTATTAAAATAAAAACCTCGGCATTCAATTCTGGCTTTATCCTTTGTTCTAGTCTACTTGGGACCATGATTCACAAAAATGAACATCATGATATACCGAAGGAGACTATATCGAAGGGTCATTTTCTCATAGACTTCTATAGCATTGAACTTCTTTCTGCAACAACCGACTTTGCCATCTGCTGGCCATGAAATAGAATGCCATTTTATGGTACTTCCGCATGGGCTTCATTTTTCAGACCAGGGTGCAGCATCAATTTTTTCATACTGTCTATGACCACAACGCATCACAGCACCACTGCGCAGCATTGCCATCAGATCATCTTCCCTTAGGTCACTCACCATTTTGCATTGTACATATCATATGACACAAAACGTCAAAATCAGCACCGACTGCCCAACTACTCTGCAGCCATTGTTGCAAGGTACTATCGCAGATCAGCATCATAATTTGACAACAAAGTTAGTGAGTCCATGTAATTACCTCAATTAAGAGACACACTTCTGCCTTCATGCCCCCTGAAAGATAAAGCCTGATGCCCACTGGAGGCAAAGTGAAGCTTTGGGTCAAACACCCATTGGAAACATCAGTAGAATCAATATTGCCGGATGACAACAGGACTGAGTAGCAAGCCGTGGGTGTCCAAAAATGTGGCGAAAAATAAATAACTGAAGCAGATCTCAGCTGCCATTGCTTCATTGAAACGAATCGCTGCCCATGGGCCAACCACTCACAATTATTTGAATGACAAGATTTATTTCAGTAATTCAGGCATCAAGGCCCATAGTACAATGGATTTTGTTCAAATAACATTGGTCACGTGATATACATAGATTTTTGAGTAAATTAAAGACAGTTACACATTTCTTGATATAAAGACATGTTTTAAAAACTCAGCAACAGCATGAATAATATCAGAATTTACAGAGTTAAGTAGATTGACCATTAACTGTCGGTCTTTAAATAAAGTTTGCAACGTAGGGAGAAATTTACACCTTAAATGAGAGTACTTTCCACAAATAAGTAACACATGGTATTCATCTTCTACCTCTCCAGATGAACAGTTATTGCAAATGGAGTTAGTTACATCAACTCCTTTGGACCTGCGACATGCATTGACATTAAAATTGTGCAGAGAATTTCTGAAATAAATCTCATCATCATCATCATCATCATCATCATCATCATCATCATCAATATTTGAATGACAACACCAAGGCCAGCAGTAGAAACTCTGTCTGCCCAAGGGCGTTCTGGTAATAAAACATCAAAATTTGGCTGGCTGATGGCACGGTCAATATTGTAACCTCAATAGTGGCATCCAGCGTCAATGCAAGGCTAGCAATGCTACTACTGCTGGCCCCAGCAGAGCAAAGGAGCTGTGATGCGCTTATAGGACAGATTCTGTTCAGCTCCACAAAATATAACCATTTGTTTTTTGGATAAGGTTGTATACTTTACACAGGCACATTTTATAAAAACTTTAATTACGAAAAAAAAAAAATCATTTAAATTTTTGACAGGGCAAGCAGTGCTAGCCTTGCAGCCCCTGACCGCACACCTCTGTGCGTTTCTTGCTACTGAATCTTGGTTGAATGTTTCTGCGTCAGACAATGATATAGCATTGAATGGTAATTAGGTTTTTAGGTGTGACAGGAGTAAGAGAGAGGGAGGGGTAGTGATGTTTGTAAAATCATCACTCAGTGTAAATGATTTATTATCCTCATCTTTTCCACAGCAGTTTGAGTGTCTAGTTATTAAAATAAGCTTGAGTTCTGCAAGTTTTATACTAGCAGGTGTGTATTGCCCACCGAGCGCTCATTCTTCCTCTATAATCAATCTGTCTTTTATCTTGTCTGCTGATGCCCATACTGAAATAGTTGTTGTGGACAATTTCAACATAGATTAGTTATCACAGTCCTTAAACAATTTTAAAGAAGTCTGCAATGGCCTGATTCTGACACAACTTATTTCGGAGCCTACGCAACCAAGTTTGAAAGATTTATCTCGGCCGACTTTGATCAATCTCATTTTAACTAATAGGCCACATAAATACGCTCTGAGCGGCGTCTTTCCCTCGTCGTTGGCAAAAAGTGAGGGAAATCCCGCAAAATTTTGGAAAATTGTCAAGTCACTTCATCATTACCACACTCTATCCACACTGATTCTTGACCTATTACTGATGAACACAAAATCTGTGCTTTTTAAATAAATGTTTTATAGCTGCTGGAAACCTTTTTGAAAATTTTAATAATCAATTCTCTACAGGAAATATGTCTGACTTCAGCTCTAGGTCACTAACAAATTCTCCAAAACCTAGAGTACTTTTTTCATTTAGGGAATTTAAAGTGAATGAGGTCCTACTAGAATTAAAACACAGATGCAAATAATTCCTCTGGATAGGATCACCTAGTCCCAAGTCTTTTGCATCTCACAGCCCCAATTATTGAACATTCAATAACTAATATTTTTAACTTGTCATTATCGACTGGGGCTGTTCCCAGTGTATGGAAAGCTGCTCATATTTTTCCACTGCTTAAGGGTGGTGACCCCAGTTCTGTAAACAGCCACTGGCCCATCTCAAAATTGCCTTGCCTGGCGAAGATTTTAGAATCTCTTGTTAAGCAACAACTTTGCTGCTTTTTAACTGTGAACAACATTTTAAGTTCACAGCAATCTGGCCTCAAGCCTGGACATAGCACCATTACAGCAGCTTCATTGGTTATAAATGATTTAGAAACAGCTATGGATAATAAAGAAAAATGTGCTGCCCCGTTTACTGATCTAGCCAAAGCTTTTGATATAGGAGACCACATAATCTTATTTAAAAAGTTATTCTCTGTTAGACTTGATTGCATAGCCTGCTCATGGCTCCAGGACTACCTCTAATAGATCACAGGCTATTATGAATGGGGATGTGAAGTCTTAATTTTTTAAGGTGATGAAAGGAGTACCTCAAGAATCCGTGCTTGGACTAATTTTATTCACAATTGATATAAATGATATTGTTAGTAATATAGCAAGTTGCGAGGCTCATTTTCATGCTGATGACACAGTGCTTTACTCCTCAGCCCCAACGTGCACCCAGGCCCTTGTATACTAACAATCTGCTTTTAATATTATACAGCAAGCTCTTGCTGGTCTTAAACTTGTTTTAAATACTGATAAAATTAAGTTCATAATCTTTTCAGCACGGAATACAATTATGCCAAATGCCTCCATTTCCTCATTGACCGGAGCTCAAATTTACCAGGTTCAGTCCAACAAATACTTAGGTATCTGGCTGAATCATGACTTCTCTTTTGAAACACGTTGTCAACTTGTCCAAAAAATTTAAATCAAAATTGGCTTTCTTGACAGAAAGAAATCCTGTTTTTCATCAGACAGCAGGAAGAGGATTGTCTAGGCAACAATCTTACCCATATTTGACTGCAGGGATGTCCTGTACATGCATGCCTCTGATAGTACTTTCAGACCTTTGGACGCAGTTTATCATAGCACACTGCGCTACATTACTGGTGATGGTTTCCGAACTCATCGCTGTGATTTATATAGTTCAGTCGGATGGTTTACACTTCACTATAGAAGGAGGCTACATTGTATTTTATTCATTTATAAAGCATTGCTTGGCAAACTTCCATACTACCTGACAAGGCTTTTGTCCAGACATCAGCATATCCAATCACTAGTGGATTGTTTTAGAGGCACCCAGGACCTCTCTCACCTTGTTTGTGGAATAATTGTCAGGATACCCTGAAGCCAGATTGTCTTATCCCGATCAAGACCTACAAGAAATTAGTTGTTTGTCACTAAATTCCCATTGTCAATGTCTATGCTGTAATAACCCATTTGAAAAAGATTCATAAAAAACTTACAAAGATAAGTATAAAACTGTAATGAAATGGCATATATGGCGCATGCTACAAAAGTGGCCCACTTCATATATATGAATGGAATACAGATCATAAAGGATTTGTATAAATTACATATAAGCCAACATATATGGTCAGCTAATGAAACACGTAATGTTAAGTGTAATGTTTTATATGAGGTATGGACAACAATGTAGTTTTTTTGTATGTTTACATCAATTTTCACATATGAATATGTCAAAGCACACATGTCAAATGTGTAAAACATCTATAGATTACTTACATATTTCTATTAATATTCATTTATGCATATGTGGTAGCCCATACATGTTTTCTGTATGTTACGTGTACAAACATTTATAGATTTCTTACATCTATCAATGTCTATTCTTATATGAATATGTCAAAGTCCATACATGTTTTTTGCATGTTCAGTTGCATGCATGCATTGAATTGAATGTTTTTTTGTCTGCTCATGATGTTGCAACCTAAATTTTGTATGTGTTACTGGTCATTTATGAAAATTAAATCCCAGAGAAATGCCTGATTTCAATTCATTTCTTGACTGACACCACTTTAAAGGAATACGCCACAGTTTTTCAATATTGAAATGTTTTTCCTTGATATTAGACAAGTTGAGGCATATGTCTTGCCTTCATGCGTGCTCTGTCACACTGGCGTAGAAGTGTTAGCATTTAATTAGGATCCAAACATTGGTGAAGTGAGAGGCAACCAACAACTTCCATGTTTCCCCAATTTAAATACAGTTATGTGAGCATCCGTAGGTATTTTAAGAAGCAGATACAAAGGACAACTATAATGCATGGCGGAACTATAGGCTGCTTGGGAGTACTTCAACAGCATTGATAGCACAACTCCCAAACAACCCTTTGGTGATATTACCAAAGTCCTTTTGGGCAAGTTCCTCCACTCAGCCGCCATATTGGTGACGCCTGCAGGCAGCTACAACAAGTCCAGACCCTATCAAAATGAATGGGGAGACATCCAAAAGTCCAGACTGGTGGGTTGAACATACTTAATTCAAATGTGAATGAGCTCATTGGACATTCGTGGCATGGCTACCACTGGTAAACAAAAGGCAAACCGCCAGTAATAAATTCCATGTCCAACAATGCGATTGACTACTTTCAAAACAAGTCAGAACTTGCGTTCAGAATGGCCGCAATGTGTTTCTCTGGGAGGATTTCCTCAGTGATAGGTCTCCCTCTCTCTTAATGTCTCCCCACTGCTCTAATATCGAAGTACTCACAAGTAGAGTTCCTGGGTCTTGTAACAACTCGGGTAACCATATTTAAATAGTGTTGGAAGAGCTTGGTTGCCTCTAACTTCAGACATGCTTGGATCCTAATGAAAGCATTGTGTTAAGCTACATGCTAACATGCTTGCACCCTTCATTAGCGAGATAGATTAGATTGAGGAAGACGAGACAGGTCGGCATTAACTTGTCTAAAAGCAAGGATGAACATATATCAGTACTGAAAAACGGTGGCGTGTTCCTTTAAAGTGGAAAGCATAAAGTATGCAAACATGTATAATTCTCCCAATCAGTGTTTACTTCTGAAATATGGAAACCAACAAATTCTCGTCATGAACATCTTTTTATCTAGGAAACAAAACGACTTAGCTCAGGGGTTTTAAAAGCCCTCTGTGTGAGTGGAAAAAAAAACAAAAACTGTCATCGGCCAGGTGGTGATAATACATGAGTTCATACATGCATAATAATCAGAGGTGTCACTGTCCAATTTAAGCATGCCATTTTAGTGGATAGAAATTATGGAACTTTTCTGGTAAAATGAAGGTTAAATAAATAAATATATATATATATATATATATATATATACATATATATAAATGCGATATATGCTATATATATTAATATATAATTCTTTTTCCACAGAAAACGCGCTATGCCATCACTGACCACAGCTTGGAAATTACCTTGGCCTGGCGGATCATCATGAAAAAAACAACCCTTAACTTGTTGACAAACTTTCATCATGTCTTTGCTAAGGATTTTATATGTATTCTTTGTCTGCCTATATCTCTCATACAAGGTTTGGCATTATATGTCATGTAGTACAAAAGATATTACATGAGGGTTTAGTGCCATCTATGATTCTTCTATGGTGTAAAATTGTGTAAGTTTGATTTTGTAGGCATTTTATATGAATATTGTATCTCCTATAAGATGCATATATGTTTTTCATAAAACATATAAGTTTTATATAAATCTTTTTCATATGGGAAGGGCTCCTCTGCAAAAGAGACTGTTGGGATTCTGTATCTGCCCTGTGCCTTGTTTAAGTTCCGTGCCTGGCCTTGCCATGTTGATTGATTTTCATGTTAAGTGACCACTGCCTGTTTTCTGACCATTCTTAGTATTGTGTATTGTGTTTTGATATTTTAGAAATCCTGGTTTATTATTTTTCATGTCTTGTATTTTTCATTGTCTTTGCCATGTTTCCTAGATCCCATGTCATGTTTATTTTCTGCCATGCCTTGCTTTGCACTTTGTTTACCCAGTCTTGTCTCATGTAGGTCTTTGCTCATGGTCCCTTGTCTTGCGTGCCACTCATTCGGGTGATTTATTGGTTTCTGGGTTTCAACCTTCTTTCATTATCTCGTGTTCTTCCTTCCTCTCTCTTTTGCTATCTACTAACATATACTAACAGTTTGTTGTTTTCGCTTAAGTACTAACCCACATTAACATTGTATATTTTTACTAACTTACTTATTGTATAGCTGCACATACTTGACTAACGATCTCTCAGCAGTCGCCCAATTCTAGTCTCTGCCTCCTTGCTTATCCCTAATTATCTCTGCAACAAATTTCTGTGGATTTCCGCTAATACTTTGTGCTTTCCTTTCTATAATCTATACACTCTAGTACTCCTTAACTGGAACTGTTGTTCTGTACATAGGTTTGTCTTGTGAATCCTGTCTGCGTTTTGGCTTTTACCATATTCATGTAATTAGATTATTCCTCATGTGTCACTCCTGATTATTGTATCATTGATTGCACCTGTTTCTCCCTGGTCATGTGTTCGCCCCGGATGTGTATTTAAGATGTCTGTTTTTGCACTTCCTTTGTCAGATCGTTCTTCCCAGTTTCCTGTGCCACGTTTGTTTTCCGCCATGATTCTTAGTGATTTATCTTTCTGACTGGACCGCCTGACTACGAGCTTTGCCTATTCCCTGTATTGTACCGCATTCTTGTTTATCGACCTCTTTTTGCCTGACAACGATTTTTGTGATTGGTGCCCTGGTTTTGACTCTGGATTACGCCCATTGGAATCTGTTTTTGGATTGCGGACTTTGTACTGTTGCCAGCTCTGTTGGGGGGTTTCCCCCTTCAGAAATAAAGCCTCCTTTTTGCATTCATCTGGTTTTCGCTATTAGTTCATTTCGTACATCACAATATTACGATCTGACCATGACGGAGCCAGCGACAAACCAGCCTCTGCAGGAGGCAGTTAAAGAACAGGGAATTCAGTTCGAGTTCCACGAGCATCAGCTTCGCGCTCTCATGCAGCACATGTGCACCATGAGCCTCCAGATGGCGGATCTAACTTGCTCGGTGCAAGACTCACAGCTGCTGCATCCTCCCCAACCTGCGGTCCACGCCACACCTGCTCCTGCTTCCGCTCAACCACTGCCGGTCTGCGAGCCACGCCTGCCACCGCCTGAGAGGTACGACGGTAACCGGGGAGCCTGTCGTGCTTCCCTTACCCAGTGTGAACTCATCTTCAGCCTACAGCCCTCATCATTCCCTACTGAAAGAGCTCGAGTTGCCTTCATAATCACGCAACTGACGGGAAGGGCCAAGCAGTGGGCTACGGCAGCATGGGAAGCAGATCTACCCTGCATACAATCGTCTGGTCTGATGGGTGAGGAGATGAGGCGTATTTTCGACCGTACTAAGCTGGGTCACGAGGCGGGACGAGGAACTCTGTGCATTCGGTAAGGTAGCCGTTCCGTGGCCGACTATGCCATCGATTTCCAGACACTGGCTACCAACAGCAGGTTGGGGCGAAGATCCTTGTACGATGCCTTTTTTAATGGGGTCTCCGAAGTTTTAAAAGACGAGCTAGTTTCCCGTGAGTTACCGGAGAAATTGGATGACTTGGTTGACTTGCCTTTTTGCATGGATTCGCAATTGGAAGAACGCAGACAATTCCCGCAGACGACCTCACCCAAACCTCCAGAGTACTCCACCTCTACCACCCCCTACTGGCGACAGTCCGCCTGAGCATGAACCCATGCAACGGGGCCGTACTCGCGTTCCTGTGGAGGAGAAAAATCGCCGCCGTCGTGAAGGGGCCTGCTTCTACTGTGGCAAGGGGGGACACCACATCGCTCAGTGTCCCAGCAAGAAAAAAAGTCCTCCTGGTGCCCCGAAAGAAGCAGTAATTTGGGTGACGCCTGTACGGGAGACTAAGAGCCGGACCTGCCTCCCAGTAACCTTGGAATGGGTGAGAGAGAGCAGATTCACAATGGCTCTCATTGATACAGGAGCTGAGGAGAATCTTATTGATGTGGAGCTGGCCCAGGACTGGGGCATCCCTACAGAAAAGATCTTTCCAGATCGAGTGGCCAATTCGCTCAGCAGCCAGAGGATAGCCCAAATAACAGGTTACCAGCCCCATCAAGCTCAAAGCATCAGGAAACCACCACGAAACCATCCAGCTTTTCCTGTTACACTCTCCTCATGCACCCATTGTTCTGGGCCATCCATGGATGGTCAAACACCTCCCCGACATTGACTGGTGCAAGAACGAGGTTAAGGGTTGGAGCCCTAATTGCTCCTTGACGTGCCTCCACAACACCCTCGAACCTCAACCCAGCCCATCTCGAGAAGAGATATCAGACCTTGAAAAAGTTCCTCTAGAGTTTCATGACCTCAAGGAGGTGTTCTCTAAGTCCAGGGCCACCAGCTTACTACCTCACCGACCTTATGACTGCACCATTGACCTGAGGCTAGGCACAATGCCCCCTAGAGGCCGACTCTATTCCCTCTCCAGACCAGAAACCCAAGCCATGGAGAAATACCTCTCTGAGTCACTTGCTGCTGGCATAATTCGCTCATCATCATCACCTGCTGGAGCCGGATTTTTTTTTGTATCTAAAAAGGACGGATCTTTAAGACCATGTATTGATTACCGGAGCCTCAACGAGATAACTGTCAAGAACCGCTAACCTCTTCCTCTCATGAATACTGCTTCTGATCTCCTGCAAGGAGCTAAGATCTTCACCAAGCTCGACCTCAGTAATGCTTATCACTTAGTGCGCATCAGAGAGGGGGACGAATGGAAGACCGCCATCAACACTCCCACAGGGCACTGGGAGTACCTGGTTCTTCCTTTCAGGCTTACCAACGCTCCAGCAGTGTTTCAAAATCTGGTCAACAATGTGCTTAGAGACATGATAAATAAGTTTGTGTTTGTATACCTCGATGACATTTTGATTTTTTCAGAGTCCCAGGAGGCCCTTGTCAAACGCGTACGTCAAGTGCTCCGTCGCCTCCTGGAGAACCGCCTCTTTGTGAAAGCAGAGAAATGTGAGTTTAATGTAGAAGCCACTACCTTTTTGGGTTACATCGTCTCCCCAGGCACCATTGGGATGGGCCCCCTATAGGTGGAAGCTGTCACTAATTTGCCCAGACCGGAAGACCGTGAGTCTCTGCAACGATTTTTGGGCTTTTCCAACTTTTATCGCCGGTTTATCCAGATCTATAGCTCTGTTACCGCTCTGTTTAAAAGCCTGTTTCACCTCTGCACCCATTCTCACGATCCCCAACCCAGAGCTTCAGTTTATTGTTGAAGTGGACGCCTCCAATATCGGAGCTGGAGCCATACTGTCCCAGAGGGCTACAGAAGATGGTTAGGTCCATCCATGTACTTTCTTTTCTCGCCGCCTCAGCTCTGCTGAGAGAAACTACGACATCAGTAATCGGTAGCTGTTGGCAGCAAAATTGGCCCTGGAGGAGTGGAGACAATGGCTGGAGGGCTCCAAGGTACCTTTCATTGTCTGGACAGACCACAAGAACTTGGAGTATCTGCAGACGGCCAAGAGACTCAATCCGCGACAAGCCAGGTGGGCGTTATTCTTTTCCCGGTTCAACTTCCACATTGCCTACAGACCTGGAAGTAAGAATGTTAAGCCTGATGCCCTCTCCCGATGTTTTGTGATCCAGGAAAAGAAACTTAACAATGACACCATCCTCCCTAAAGAAGCGTTTATTAATGCCTTGTGTTTAGACATAGAGAGGGAGGTTAGAAATGCCCAAACCAATGCTGCTACCCCCAGTGCGTGTCGTACTAACTGCTTATATGTCCCAGCTGCCCTGCGCCCCAAGGTCCTGGAATGGGACACTCATCCAGACTATCTTGCCACCCTGGGATTCGCAGGACCAAGAACTTTGTCCTTCAGAGGTTTTGGTGGCCAGAACTAACCCAAGATGTCCAGGGTTTCGTAGCAGCTTGCTCGGTCTGTGCCCACGCTAAAACTTCTCACCAGCCACCACAAGGTTTACTACAGCCCCTTCCGACACCCAGCGTCCCTGGTCTCATATTGCACTAGATTTCATCACAGACCTTCCTCCATCCAATCACCACACCACCATTCTCATCATTGTTGATAGATTCTTCAAAGCAGTTCATCTAGTTCCCCTCACTCGACTTCCTTCCGCTCAAGACACTGCCAACCTTGTCTTCCAACACGTCATTAGGCTTCATGGTATACCCACTGTCACAGCCTGGCTCACAAAGCCATGACAAAAACAAGGGAGATACACCATTATAAAGAAATAACAATTATATTTATTTAACAACCTATTACAAATATAAAATCCACAAATAATCACAAATCATGAGGTGTGAATGTCAGTAAAGTAAGCATGAAGTGCATGTTGGTTGAGTGGAAAATGTATGCAAATGTTGTAGAATACAGAAAGAAAATCAAAAGATGAACACAAGAAACCCGGGGTCAAAACACTGGCAGCATGGTCTCTGCAACGAGAAGGAGAGAGAAGAATGATTAACTTCAGGCTCTTAAAAAGGCTGGTGAACACCGAGCCCAGGTCTCACGAATCAAGCAATGATTGCATTACCCTTCTGCATAATCAGGCCAATGCAGCAATACCAAAACCCAGCCTTAGGGGCCGCCACACCACCGACATCACTTCCGATCGCGGCTCCCAGTTCACTGCACTTTTTTGAAAAACATTCTTTAAGGCACTAGGCACTTCAATCAGTTTATCATCAGGTTTCCATCCCCAGACTAATGGCCAGACCAAGCCAGCTAACCAGTGTGTGGAAAGTGTTTTATGATGCCTCTGCATGAGGAACCCCTCCTCCTGGAGCTATTAGTTGCCGTGGGTGGAATACGCCTTGAACAGCCACACCTCTGCTGCCTCCGGCATCTCCCCCTTCAAAGCCTGCCTGGGCTACCAGCCCCCTTTGTTCCCATCCCAGGAGGAGGAGGTAGCTGTCCCCTCACCCTGCAAGTTTAATCGTAGGTGCAGACGCACCTGGATTACCAGGCCCTGCTTAGGTCGGTTGCCCGGATGAAGGAGCAGGCCGACAAGAAACGCACTACGGTTCCTACGTACCGAACTGGGCAGCGGGTCTGGCTGTTTTCAAGGGACATCCCCCTCAGAGAGGTAAGCCTTTCCCCAAATACCTGGGCCCTTTTACTGTGGAAAAGGTCCTAAGCCCCACTGCCATTCGCCTCCGTCTCCCCTTGTCCATGCGACGTATACACTCCACTTTTCATGTGTCCCAGATTAAACCTGCTATAACCCACCCCCTGTCCTCTGGACCTGATCCCCCTCCATCCGCCGTAGCCTTCATGGTCCGTGCCTTCCTGGACTATCGTCGGCGAGGCAGAGGTCTGCAGTACCTTGTCGACTGGGAGGGTTACAGTCCAGAACATCGCAGTTGGGTGCCAGCTCGGTACATCTTGGATAAAGACCTCATCTGAGATTTTCATGCTAGTCACCCTAGACCCTCAGGTTGAATCTCCGGTGGCGATTCCTTGGGAGGGGGGTTCTGTTGGGATTCTATATCTGCCCTGTGCCTTGTTTAAGTTCTGTGCCTGGCCTTGCCATGTTGATTGATTAAGTGTTAAGTGACCACTGCCTGTTTTCTGACCATTCTTAGTATTGTGTATTGTGTTTTGATATTTTAGAAATCCTAGATTATTATTTTTCATGTCTTGTATCCTTTCATAGTCTTTGTCATGTTTCCTATAACCCTTGCCATGTTTATTTTCTGCCATGCCTTGCTTTGCTCTTCGTTTACCCAGTCTTGTCTCATGTAGGTCTTTGCTCACGGTCCCTTGTCTTGCGTGCCATTCATTCTGGTGATTTATTGGTTTCTGGGTTTCAAGCTTCTTTCATTATCTCGTGTTCTTCCTTCCTCTCTCTTTTGCTATCTACTAACATATACTAACAGTTTGTTGTTTACGCTTAATTACTAACCCACATTAACATTGTATATTTTTACTAACGTACTAACATGCACTCAGGATTGTATCGGGGTCGTACACGAGCGGCTCGTAGACAGCCTCGGCTTCCCTCCCCATAGCATAGAGAAGCGTGTTCACTTGAACTTCACCGCTGTCCTGGTCCAGTTTTGTTGCCACTCGATAGTGATCGAAACGACGGCGCCACATCGGCCATTCTGCCGGGCGGGTGAAGTCGAACTTTTCTGGAGGTCCTAATTTTGCCATTCTTACTAATTGTTAGTAAAATCTGTCACTTCTGACACCATGTCATGAGCGTATCAATAACGAGACCGCTATGCAGGTTGTACTGAATAGAACTCACGGTTTATTCTGAACGTGACCCTATGACATCATTCGTAAGGCAACTACGGTGGCCCAAACATCACGTATCATCACACAGACAGAAAATTCCATTACCATTAACAGTTGTACCAAGCATCCAAATTACAAACAAGCATAGAAAGTTAGCTCCAAATCAGGTTTATGTTCACACACCTTCTCTTGAATGTCCCCTGATATTATGCTTGCATTTTAATAACAAAAATCTTAGCAACAGTAACTTAACTATGTTAGCCAAAGTGCTACAGCCACAATCAAAAAACTATCACATTGGCCCTCATTTATCAAACTTGTGTAGGGTCTGGTGTAGATTCTGGTGTAAATATCAGCGTTCGCCAGCTGTCATGTCTGATTTACTAAAAGTGTGTACGTTGCTGATTTCTGTGTAGAACTGGTGTGGTGTTGATAAATCTGGCCGCTGAAACCATCGTGACACATCCCTATTAATTCATCCTCCGGGAGGCATAGTCCCTCCCACTTTACAACATGGACTCCCAAAAGATGGCAAAGAGGAAAGAACTTCACTGAGGAGGAAATATAAATTATCACGTCTGAGGTGGAAAAAACAAAATTATTTTATTTGGGAGCCTTAAGAGTGGCATAAAGGGAGCCCAGAAGGCTGCAGTTTGGAAAACTGCTGTGGTAAACACCGTTGGGATGGAAAACCAGAGTGCCAGAGAGGTTTCACTTGATTCATTATTAAACCGAAGTGACTATTTGCACTTATTTAAGTGCGTCCAAGCACAAAAATTGATCAAAATTTGCGTTAGATGCACTTAAAAGTGTGGCCAAGATGCACATTTCTCCATTGCCCACGCTTATTTTAAGTGTGTCCAAAGCTAAAAACTTTTTCTGGGCCAAACTTATTTTAAGCGGTACTTTATAAGCGGCACTGGAATGGTCATCAACTGGCACACTTACAAATGTGGCCAAGAAAAAAAATTCAGTATTGGCCACGCGGATAAGCGTGAATAACTTCGACCTGAATAAATTAAATTTTTAGATCCATGATATTTCATGTTTGATAGCCTACATTACTGACCATCCAAATGCTTTACATCTTGGTCAAAAAAAGTTTTAAGATCGATTTTAAGATCGGCACCAAAAAAAAGTTTGGGTTGCTGTAGCAGCGCACAGACTGTTGGAGGCCAAGCTTCCTGCTGTCACCGTTTGAGGAGCGCATGGCGGCATTGATGGTCTCCCCCTGCATCGTGGGAATACGAACCGGTGGGGGGACGGATGAGTTCCCACTGCCTCAATCGGAGCTGCATTAGGGTAATTGTGAAAATACAGTCTGCAGAGATCATTCTTCATTGTGCTTCTATTAGTATTACTCCATGACATTTTATTGGGTGCCACGCAAAACGAGCAGCTACTTGCCACTTTCCCAGAGGAGATCTTCTTTGCGCCGAAAGTTCCACTCATGTCTGACAGAAGCTATTCCTCTAACAATAGAAGATCTGCCATTGTGAAAATGTGATCACGGTCAAAGTTTCTGTAGGCCTATACTGAGCAACAAAAGAAACGCAAGTTAGCTAGTTGGTTAATGTACTCTCAGTCATGGTTTCTCAGTCAAAGTGACCCCAAAATAAAGAAAAGTTTGATGAAACGAGTGTATATGGGCACGCGCTAATAATACATTTGATTTTCTAAAATAATTACGCGCAAACTTATTTTTCAGTCTGCCTTTAATTAACTTATGTTCCTTTTGTTGTTCAGTAGATATCTGACTGGATGAGCATCTGACATACCACACTGCTTATCTGTGAAGCCACGCATTGCGCTTATTCCAATTGATTGTACAAAACCCAAAACCAGTGCACTTGGCACGTTATGGAAATCGTAGATAAAAACAGAATACAATGATTTGCAAATCCTTTTCAACTTATATTCAATTGAATACACTGAAGACAAGATGTTTAATGTTCAAACTGAGAAACTTTATTATTTTTTTTGCAAATAATCATTAACTTAGAATTTAAAGGCAGCAACACATTGCAAAAAAGTTGGCACAGGGGCCTTTTTACCACTGTTACATCGCCTTTCCTTTTAACGACACTCAGTAAACGTTTGGGAACTGAGGAGACCAATTTTTGAAGCTTTTCAGGTGGAACTCTTTCCCATTCTTGCTTGATGTACAGCTTAAGTTGTTCAACAGTCCGGGGTCTCCGTTGTCGTATTTTACGCTTCATAATGCGGCACACATTTTCAATGGGAGACAGGTCTGGACTACAGGCAGGCCAGTCTAGTACCCGCACTCTTTTACTACGGAGCCATGCTGTTGTAACACGTGCAGAATGTGGCTTGGCATTGTCTTGCTGAAATAAGCAGGGGCTTCCATGAAAAAGTTGCTTGGAAGGCAACATATGTTGCTTTAAAACCTGTATATACCTTTCAGCATTAATGGTGCCTTCACATATGTGTAAGTTGGCCATGCCTTGGGCACTAATACACCCCCATACCATCACAGATGCTGGCTTTTGAACTTTGCGCCTAAAACAGTTCGGATGGTTCTTTTCCTCTTTGGTCCGGAGGACACGACGTCCACAGTTTCCAAAAACAATTTGAAATGTGGACTCGTCAGACCACAGAACACTTTTCCACTTTGCATCAGTCCATCTTAGATGAGCTTGGGCCAAGCGAAGCCGGAGGCGTTTCTGGGTGCTGTTGATAAATGGCTTTCGCTTCGCATTGTAGAGTTTCAACTTGCACTTGCAGAGGTAGCGACGAGCTGTAGTTACTGACGGTGGTTTTCTGAAATGTTGGTTTTCGGCCTTGTCGCTTACGTGCAGTGATTTCTCCAGATTCTCTGAACCTTTTGACGATATTACGGACCGTAGATGATGAAATCCCTAAATTTCTTGCAGTAGCTCGTTGAGGAATGTTGTTTTTAAACTGTTCGACAATCAGCTCACGCATTTGTTCACTAAGTGGTGACCCTCGCCCCATCCTTGTTTGTGAATGACTGAGCATTTCAGGGAAGCTGCTTTTATACCCAATCATGGCACCCACCTGGTCCCAATTAGCCCGTTCACCTGTGAGATGTTCCAAATAAGTGTTTGATGAGCATTCCTCAACTCGCTCAGTCTTTTTTGCCACTTGTGCCAGCTTTTTTGAAACATGTTGCAGGCATCAAATTCCAAATGAGCTAATATTTGCAAAAAATTACAAGTTTTACCTGTTCGAACATAAAGTAACTTGTCTTTGCAGAGTATTCAATTGAATATAGGTTGAAGAGTATTTGCAAATCATTGTATTCTGTTTTTATTTATGATTTACACAAGGTGCCAACTTCACAGGTTTTGGGTTATGTAATTGTAAGCCGTCTGACCTGACAAGCAGGTTGTCTCAATTTAATTAATTTCTAAACACAGGTGTCTTATTTATTTATTTAGCCTATTTATTCATTTTACTAATAAGAGCCACAACAGCATGACGTCCGCATCGCTGCATGTGGTTTATTACTCATTTTGACAGTTGCACTCATTCCTGCACGTTGAACGCTGGTTTCAAATCTGCGTACCCCTGGTCAGACCTGCCGTGAGATTTTTGCAGACCGTTCGCTCACATTCGGATTGCCCACCCATTTTTTTGGTGAAGGCACGTTTGATAAATGCGGGCCAAAATGCTTAGTTCCCACTGTCATGTGCTCCGTTATGAACGCCACGATTAGCCATTCGCAGCTGATCGTGGAATTTCTCTGAAGCCACTTTCACACCGGAGGCAAAACACATTTTTCGCTTGACGGATTACATTCAAAATCAATGCAAAGACGCAAATACGTTGTGCTAACAATTTGTTTACCTCCAGTTTGAAAGAGGTTTAAAATTGTTTGGATACGAGGTGATGCGATGATCACGATTGACAATTAATTCAGCTGATCGTAGAAAATTTTTGAACCATCCGAAACTTTTCTGTTATCAACACGATTGCCATGACTGACCTCAAGATCTGATAGGATCACCACAATTACTCCACGATTAAGGCCACGATTTCAATCATGCCGCGAATCGTGATAGTTGGAACCTAGCATTAGGTTACCTAGCATAGGTTTATGCTGCCTTCGATTTGGCTCGGAAGTTGGAAGTTGAGGCTGGGAATAGCATCATACCCAAGCTGACTGCATTCTATTAAGTAAGTCAGAGAACTGGCTTGAGGTCAGTGGGGTGTCCTCATGCCAGGATAGTCTTTATTAGCTATTATAAGCAATACAAATTGATAACAAGTGTTTGCCACTAACATGGCAATATCCCCCGCCGCCTCAATTTTATGTGAACGGATGGACGCACGGAGCCCAATGCTATATCCTCCGCTTCGCTCTAATCGTGCGGCGGGGGATAACAATGCATTACTCAGTATTTTTTGTCTGCAAAATTGACAAATGCTTTGGCTAAATAGGATCAAGTTTTTATTTCCAACCATTAACTTCGACAATATGTTACACAAAAATAAAATTACAGGACAACTTTTTGGATTTTTCATTGTTTATTCTTCATTGCATCCTTCAGGGACAAAACCTGTGGAGTTGCGCAGCTACACAGCTTATTGGAAGCCCATTTGCTCAGTAAATTAATTCAGTTTACCATTAGATTCTTAGTAAGAAATGGGTTGAGCTTTAGCCTGCATTTTGGTTATTTTACTAGTTTTATTGTTACATGAGTAGTTATAACACTACATTGGTAATTAGAAAACCTAAATGGGATTGAGTTTGGAGATATAATGCGCTTGAAGGCAAGGTGAGAGCAGTGCTAATCCCTCCAGTGACAACTCCGAAGTGGAAGAAGTGAAGAGGATATGCCGCATGACGATGATACTATTAGGAAACATACTGTATTTATTATGTGTAATGATTTTCCCTGGTACTGGGGGCATCCGATTTAGGAAGTTAAAATATATTACCTTACATTAATGTGAGTAGTTTTGTGGGAAATCCGAAAAATTGACTTGAAATGATTAAGAGCGAGGCAGAATGTTTATTCACTTTATTCAAAAAGAGATAGACCGAGCTTTCCTTTAAAGAAAACAATGCTGATCATATTTTTCTCCAACCAATTTTTAGGATCAGTACTTTCCTGTGATGTAATTTCTAACAATATGACAATGGTTTTTTGCAGTTTGTCTCAAAGGAATTTATCCAAGAACGTGGTGGAAATCGTGGAGACAGACAGTTGTTCAAAATTTAACTCAATTCCTACAGATGCATCCTTACCTTGAGTCACATACTCAGATACTCAGGGTCAACCTAAGTATCTTTGCTATCCCTGCAACATATGGTGCACCTGACAAAAATAGTGTCTCCATGGAATAAACATCCCGTATACAAGACAAGATTGGGGTTATTGGTAATCAAAACTGCAGGAGTATGAACATTTATAATCAGTACCCCAAGTATAACCATTTTAAATGTACACTCTCCCAAAATGATTTTACAAGAGTAAAGCTGCGATTACTGACGCTCGACTACAACTGTGCGACAATGACGATACGACAGCCACCCACTCAAAAATGAGGAACTAAAAGCAAACCTGAAGGCACTAGAGCAGTAATGTAGTTGAAGTCCAAGATTGGCGGCATTCAACCTAGAAAACGGTAAAAAATAGGTGAAATTAACACATATCAGACGCATTTTTAAGGGTGATCCCTTGTACCTTCAGTAAAAAGGTGAGCGTCCATGCTAAAATAATAAGGAAGTTATGGCAATGTTTCATTTTTCACAATAAGCCTCCTGGTGGCCAAACTTAGAGTCAAAAATGGCCGGAATTCAAAAAATGTGTGAGGCATGCGTAGATGTACCCAGGGGCGCCGCCAGGAATTCTGCTACCCATGAAAAAAGATCACATTGCCCCTCTCCAGGGCAGCTGTTGTCACCACATCTCTAGGACCTAACTGACCCAGAAAAGCTTTACATAACTCAAACTCTGAAGGCTTGCAACTGTCTTGCTTCATAGTTCAGTACTACCAGTGCAATATTTACTGCTACTGGGTTGTCCATGCAACAGTCAGCATACAGTATGCAATTCACTATTTGATGCGAGAGAACATAAAAACATGTGCTTAAGGCCATCTTTTACAGTCTCAATGTAATTTTTATTGTAAAATTCCAAAATGGAAAATCATCACTGATGGAAATTACAAATTTTAAGGTGTTATATTTGAGGTCAAGTTGAGGCCATTGACAATCATCTAACTAATGCCAAAATGTTTGGAAGGATGTGTCTGAACTCTCAGTACACAGAAAGTTGGCATTGCAATGAGAATTAGACCTAGGGTCCTGGGACCTGTAATGATAATATACCAAACCAAAAATAAACCAAACAAAAAAAACTGTGCACCTCGACAGTTGACAAACAATCATTTTTAGAACTGACAGCTTCAAAGAATTCCCCTAAATAAAACCATAGATTTAGAATATGGTTTTCTGTGCCCATTCTGGCTGCCTCCTCAGTGATTGATGATCTTTCATCCTGAACACTGCTCGATGACTTTTGCACAATCGTAACTGTGTTTATTGAATAACCCTACTCTCTCTGTCAGCATCTCCACCTCTACTTCCACTGTGATGCACCCACTGTACATTCAGTCGCTAGGTCGTCTGCCTATCAATTCATACATATGAGTTGTCACCATTAAGATGTGTTGCGAATCTGTGTTTGATTGGCTTTCCACCTGGATGCTAAAATGTATAATCTAAAACAGAAACTCAACGGCAGGAAAGGACAAGACCATTCTATTCAGATTCATATTTTTGTCCGGAATGCGTGATACATAAATGAATTAACCTGTGGGTCTACCTCTGCTGTAGCCAGCTTATTTCACTATGGACATTAAAAGAAAAGTTCACACAAATATGAAAATTCAGTCTACTCACCCCAAGACTAATCAAAGGGTCCATGAATTTCTTTCTTCCTTAACACACTTTTGGAGTTACAAGGAAAAACAGCTTTGAAGACAATCACAAATCAATTGAAGTCAACGTGGACCACTTTTTCAAGCATAAAAAACATTATTTTAAAACCACAAAATGCCTCCATACGGCCTGTGCGGCATTATCCAAGTGTCCGTAAGCCCAGACATTCAAATTTGACTCATAAAGTTGTCTTTTCACTTTATTTTAGCCTTAATATCCAATGTAGCCACTGAGCTAAAAGAGCCCTGTTTATTTTCACGGAAGAAGTTGACCTCACTAAGACCATAAAAATGCGCTGTTAAATGGTGAAATTGACTTGGGGTGTATTGAAACATGATGACGAGTACTAACTTTTGTTGAATACCCCACTTCCGTACACAAGCAGCATTTCGAAATACATGGCTTTTAGCCGAAGCTCCCAACAGGCTTACAATGGCAGTGAATTGGGCATAGCGTTGCCATGCAAAGAAATCGCTATTTTTTTCATCATTAACAAGGCTCAAAGTAGCTCCACACTTCATTGGTAGAATTCCGAGGGCCCTGACATTTAAGACAAGGCACTGAGAACTTTGAAAATGCACAGGTCGTTTATTAAAAATACTGTTTATGCAAACAGTACCTTGAGGTAGTTTCCAGTCGCCTCAATTTTGAAAGTCACAATAAGTCGATTGACGAGCAAGAACAAATAGGAAGGATAGGGGAACAGATTTCAATCTATTAGTTTGTGCTTGTCAATCGACTTATAGGGACTTTCATGATGGAGGCGACTGGAAACTACCTCGAAGGTAAAGTCTGCATAAACATTCTTTTTTAATTAACGACCTGCGCATTTTCAAACTTCTCAGTGCCTCAGTTTAAATTTCAGGAATTCTACCAATGAAGTGTGGAGCTACTTTGAGCCTTGTTAATGATGAAAAAATAGCGATTTCTTTGCATGACAACGCTATGCCCAATTCACTACCATAGTAAGCCTGTTGGGAGCTTCCGCTGAAAAGCCATGTATTTCGAAATGTTGCGTGCGTACGGAGGTGGGGTATTCAACAAAAGTTAGTGCTCGTTATCATGTTTCAATACACATCAAGTCAATTTCACACCGGAATTCTCTTTGAAGTAAGTGAATGCGAACATTCAAAACTGCAGCGCGTTTCTCCAATTGGAGATGTTTAGGGCCGTTGCGGAAGTTTTTGCCCTTGTTGGTCACCGTAGCTAGAGGTCTTGAATTTAATATTACTTCTCTGAAAATGAACAAGGCGGCTACATTGAACATTAAAGCTAATAATATCGCGAAAAAGACGTCTTTACGCGTCAAATTTGAATGGCAGGGCTTATGGACACTTGGATTATGCCGCAAAAGCAGTATGGAGGCATTTTGTGGTTTATAAATATGGTCTTTTACGCATCAAAAAGTGGTCTCCTTTGACTTCAATTGATTTGGATTTGTTTTCAGTGCTGTTTTTCTTTGCAAATCCAAAAGTATTTTGAGGAATAAAGAAATTCATGGACCTTTCGATAAGCCCTGGTATGAGAACATGATGAATGAATTTTTCATTTTAGGGTGAACTTTCCCTTTCAGCTATCAGGTTAATTCCTACCACTCACAGACTGTAGGCTAGGCTACCCACCTATCTTGGAGAAAAATGGGATCACGTATTGACACCCTTTCTTTTGCCTCTCTTCTCTCTCCTTTCTTTCTTTCCTTTTTTGAAGACTGGATTTTATTTTAGAACCAGGCAGCATTGTAGCGCTCTGGCGCAACTACAGACTGCTACTAACCACCGTCACCAGTGAGTGCGCTAAGGCAGGACCAAACCAATTCATGCAAATACAGGGGGGTGGTCGGTCAATATAGATGCATACTTTTTGGTCAATGTGGATATTTAAATTTCACTGCCAAAACAAGTAAAAACAGTGATTATTTTTGATCGTTTTCTGACTTTATTTGAAAGTAAATATTTTCAATCCAGATAGCAAAATCATATTTTAAATTTTAACTATTTTTTGGGGGCCCAGTCAGTCAGGGGCCCTTGGAATTGTCCCAACTTTCCCCCATATATGGCGCCCCTGGATGTACCACCCACCCAAAAATGAGGAACCTAAAAGCAAACCTGAAGGTGCTAGAGTGGTAACGTAGTTGAATTTAAAGATCGGCAGCATTGACTCTATTCGACCTAGAAAACGGTAAAAAATAGGAGAAATTGAAAAGGCGTCTCATATGTGATGAAGGGTGATCCCATGTACCTTAACTAAAAAATTTGAGCATCTTTGCTGAAATAGTAAGGAATTTATGGCAATTTTTACTTTTTGAAATAAGCTCCCTGGTGGCCAAACTAAGACTGGAAAATGGGCAGAATTTGATAGGTTTGTAAAGCACGTGTAGATGTACAGCACCCTCCATAATTATTGGCACCCCTTGTTAAGATATGTTAAAATCCTTAAAATAGATTAAATTTTTATTGCAGAAGCATACTCTCACACTGAACATTGTAGAAGAATGTAACCTTCAACTCAAGGAAATTTAAAGGGGGAAAAAAATCCCTAAGAAATAATTATTTTTCATAAAATCTGTTCCATAATTCACAATTCTCAGGAAATAAATGTAATTGAAGTATTTCTGTCATTTCTACAGTAGTTTACAAAGTTGATCAGAGTAATTCATCACTTCCTGTTTCCCTGGGGTATAAATATGACGTGACACACAGGCCATTTCTCTTATCCACTCTTCAACATGGTAAAAGAACTCACAATTCAAGCAAGGGAGATGTATGTCGACCTTTGCAAGTCAGGCAATGGCTACAAGAAAATTGCCACTTGCCTGCACCTGCCCATATCTGCTGTCAGAGGAATCATTATTCAATTTTCAATTCAATTTATTTTGGATAGCGCTTTTCACTGAGAATGTCACAAAGATGCTTTACAGTAAGAGTTTAAATAAGTGAAAGGCCAATGCCCAGCCTATTCCTAACTACAGCAAATGAGGCAAAAAAAACTCGCAGTTGGGAGAAAAATCCTCGAACAGTGGTGAGAAAAACTCCCCAGTGGGAAGAAATCTCAGGGGGAACCCGGCTATGGTGGGGAAGCCCATCCTCCGCAGGCTAGCTAATTAATAACAAAAAAGTAAGTAAGAGTTTACCCGAGACTATGTAATTGTGTACAGTTTTATAGCCTATTATTCTCCCTAGTATGTTTGCCTGGCGGTGCGCTCGGGCGTTTACGCTGTTCTCCCAAGCAGCTACGGGCACTAAGGTACTTGATATCGCAACAAAGAGCTATCAGCCATAGCTGCAGTCTTTCAGGGTCCTGAACTGGTAGTTTGTGGAAAGTCGGATCTCCTGAACGCACGCTTCATTTGGTTGAAGCAACCCGTTTCACTCTAGTCCATTATCGTCGTAACCTTAAAGAGTGGACGGTTAGAGCAGTATCGTCACTCACTTGAACTTTATTATAACTCGGGAGAACCGTGTGAGCGCGCCTCCAGACAAACATACTAAAGAGAATAATGGGCTATAAAACTGTGCAAAATGACGTTGTTTCGGGTAGACTCTGGATGTTACCCCTTCAGGACACTTGGATTGCAGCAGATGAGCAGTATGGAGGAATATTACAAAGTTTTTGCATAGTTTTATGGACCTTTTCTTTTCGGTAACCACAGACGCTCGTTACATGGATTTGCGGTGCAGGAGGAAAACCCCCCCAGTCTCCGGCTGCACTTTGAGTAATATAAAACTACTCCAGACTTCTCATGAGCATTAGGGTAAGTTGATAATGACTGAGTTTCATTTTGGGGTGAACTATTCCTTTAACACTATCACCAGTACCATATGGACCTCCTCGGTGACTAAGGCTGTAGCAAGCCCCATTCGCACCGTTAATGCATGCTCAGTGCCAGCGGGTCCACATGGATTTACTTAACTCTGGCTTCCAATATCTTGTGAACCCATCATGAAACTAGGTTTTAGTCTGTCCCTTCAGAGCCAAGTAAATGTTTATACATAACCAATCATAGGCTTGACTATAAAGGTAAGTTCTTAGCCTATTCTTGAAGTGTGTCGCTGAGGCCCGAATTTTTGTTGCGAGATTGTTCCACAAGATTGGGGCTTTGTAGGAGAATGCTCTGTCTCCAAATGTAACACTAGATATATTTGGAATTTTCAAATATCCAGCACCCTGTGAACAAAATAATCGTGGAGAGGAGTAAGGAATGAGAAGGACCGTAAGATATTCTGGGGCCAAATCATTTAATGCTTTGTAGTAGCAGTTGAATTTTAAATTCAATTCTAAATTTGACAGGCGGCCAATGAAGACTTTGAGTACTGGGCTAATGTGGTCATATTTCTTCGTCCTGGTCAGATCCCTAGCAGCAGCATTCTGCACTAATTGAAGGCGATATAGGGTAGAACTGGGGCAGCCTGATAGTAAAATATTACAGTAATCCAGCCAAGAGGACACAAAAGCATGAACCATTTTTCGGTGTCCTGAAGAGACAACATTTTTCTCAGCTTTGATATATTTCTAAGATGGAAGAAAGCCACTTTTATGACGTTATTAATATGACAGTGGAGAGAGAGTTCTGAATCAAGGGTGACTCCAAGGTTTTTGACAACAGCTTTAGCAGATACCGGAAGTCCATCAACATTGAGGGAAAACTTTAGGAATGTGTCTCTGAGCGATTTGGGACCAAATACCAATATTTCAGTCTTATCTGGATTTAAAGAGAGAAAATTCCGTGACATCCATGCTTTAACAGCTTTAAGACACATCTCTAATCTAGTTAGTAGATCAATTTCACCCGGCTTAAAAGATTTATAAAGCTGTGTGCCATCTGCATAACAGTGATACTTCACATCATATGAACATATGATGCTTCCAAGGGGACGCATGTATAAGGAAAACAGCAGAGGGCCCAGATCAGATCCTTGTGGTACTCCAAAGTTCACCTTGGAATACTCGGAAGAATTACCATTTAATGTAACAAACTGACATCTATCAGAAAGATAAAACTTTAACCATGAAAGGGCGAGTCCAGAAATACCAACCAGATTTTCTAGCCTGTGAAGAAGAATATGGTGGTCTATAGTCTTGAAGGCAGCACTTAGATCAAGTAGGACAAGGACAGAGATGCGGCCACAGTCCATGGAGATTACGACAGTAAGGGCTGTTTCAGTGCTACGATGTTTTCTAAAACCAGACTGAAACCTCTCATGTACCTTATTCACCTGGAGGAAGAAAGTAAGCTGTTCGCCAACACATTTCTCTGGGATCTTGGATAGAAATAGAGGGTTTGAGATCGGCCTATAATTAGCCAAAACTGTTGCATCTAAATTTGGTTTTTTGAGTAGAGGCTTAATTTCAGCGATCTTAAATGAAGTTGGAACTGAACCTGAAATTAGGGAAGAAATCATTGTGAGCAGAATTGGACTGCCAAGAATGGGCAGGAGTTCCTTCAATAACCTTCTTGGGATGGGATCTAGGAGACAAGTTGTTGATTTGGAAGTAGTGACTAGTTTGGCAAGTTCGCATAAGGATATGGGAGAGAATGAATCAAATTGGTTTATATCCATAGCATGAGGTTTTAAGTTAAGGCCTTCACCAACTGCTTGGGGAGCAATTATTTTCTCTAATTTTAATTATTTAGCCTCAAAAGAATTTTAAAAATCATCACTGCAGCAGGATGCTGGAATTTGAGGGGTACTTGCAGCATGGTACGACTTGAGAACATCCTAGTTTCTGATAATACAGGGTGGGCCAATGAGCTGGGATTCTGTGAATGGATGTCAACCTTGCCAATCTCAATGCCAAAGCTTAAGATCAGGTCTAAAGTATGACCATGAATATGTGTTGGGCCAATAACACTCCAAGATTAGTCAAGATGGATGTTGAAGAATCATCTACCCTCTCGAAATGCAAGTTAAAGTCACCCAAAATAACAATTCTATCATAGCTTGAATCTATTTCAGATAGGAATTTAGAGAAATCATGCATGAAGCCAGAATATTGACCGGGTGGCCTATAGATTATCACCAGAGCAATAGACTGAGCAGGGATGGAGTTTAACTTGCATCAAGAAATGAAAAATTCATTAATAGTACCTCAAATGAATCAAATTAATGCTGCAGTTTGGGCACAGAGTGAAAGTCTTACTATGGAGTCATTATAAATAACAGCAACGCCCCCTCCTTTCCGGTCAAGACGGCGGTGATGAGCATATATAAAACCAGGTGGAGAAGCTTCATTCAAAGATGTGTTTGTTTCTGTAGGGCATAGTACATCAAGACTATAATCAGAGATTAATTCATTCACAAGAGTTGCTTTCAAGTTAAGTGATCTAATATTAAGTAGTTCAAATTTGAGAAAGGGTTTAGTATTCATATAGGAGTTGATATAGTTTGTTTCAATGAAGGTCAAGTTATTGTGGACCACACCACAATTCTTCTTTTTAATTTTATTGGGATTCGGGGAACAGACACAGTCACTATTAAATTTGACCTAAACAATGATTTGTCAACAGTGTCTGTATCGAATGCCTGTGATCTGGACTGGTTTAAACTGTTGGAAAATTTATGTCAGAAGGACAGTGCCCTCTCGAGAAGGATGAACACCGTCCCTCCTCAAAAGGCCAGGTCTGCGCCAGAAAGTTTGTCAATTATCTATGAAGCCCACATTATTTCACGCACACCATTCGGACAACCAGCGATGGAGTGAATCTAACCTGCTGTACATTTCGTCACTACATCGGATCGGGTATGGACCAGAGACAGTTACCGAACGCGAAAGTTTCTTAGCTGGGGCGCAGAGACTTAAAACTACTCTTTGTTATCCCTGATTGTCATAAACGAATGTAATTTGTGCTGGCATGGATAATAATTTTGGAATACTAGTGTTTACCCCTCTCAAGTAATTTCAAATTAGCTTCGATGTCCGTGACACGAGCGCCAGGAATACAGTTGACTGCAGTGGTTTAAACACCCCAAAGTTTCTCACTATGGAATCACCAATAATTAGTGCGCTCGTTCATACAACTGTCGATCTTTGAGGGGAGCGAATGAATTAAATTGTTCGACAGTAGAGAGAGCAGATGGCTGTACGCGTTTCTTTCCCCTCTGTTTACCTCAAACTTTTATGAATGTGTCCTGCTGCGGAAACGCTACCACAGCAGGCATCAGTGGGAAACAATAAAGAAATAATATTAGCACAACTATCAGGCTGGACAGAAAAAGCCTCAATGAACTCCTCATTGGTCTGAATATTCTGAAGAGTCTCGATGCGAGCTACCGACTCCAGAAAATTTTTGGCAAAACTTGCATAAGCAATGCATTTCTTACATGTGTAAGTGCCACTGAGGATGGAACTGAACAAAAAAAGCAAACCTGAAGGTGCTAGAGTGGTAACGTAGTTGAATTTAAAGATCGGCAGCATTGACACTATTCGATCTAGAAAACGGTAAAAAATAGGAGAAATTAAAAAGGCGTCTCATATGTGATGAAGGGTGATCCCATGTACCTTAACTAAAAAATTTGAGCATCTTTGCTGAAATAGTAAGGAATTTATGGCAATTTTTACTTTTTGAAATAAGCTCCCTGGTGGCCAAACTAAGACTGGAAAATGGGCAGAATTTGATAGGTTTGTAAAGCACGTGTAGATGTACAGCACCCTCCATAATTATTGGCACCCCTTGTTAAGATATGTTAAAATCCTTAAAATAGATTAAATTTTTATTGCAGAAGCATACTCTCACACTGAACATTGTAGAAGAATGTAACCTTCAACTCAAGGAAATTTAAAGGGGGAAAAAAATCCCTAAGAAATAATTATTTTTCATAAAATCTGTTCCATAATTCACAATTCTCAGGAAATAAATGTAATTGAAGTATTTCTGTCATTTCTACAGTAGTTTACAAAGTTGATCAGAGTAATTCATCACTTCCTGTTTCCCTGGGGTATTAATATGACGTGACACACAGGCCATTTCTCTTATCCACTCTTCAACATGGTAAAAGAACTCACAATTCAAGCAAGGGAGATGTATGTCGACCTTTGCAAGTCAGGCAATGGCTACAAGAAAATTGCCACTTGCCTGCACCTGCCCATATCTGCTGTCAGAGGAATCATTATTCAATTTTCAATTCAATTTATTTTGGATAGCGCTTTTCACTGAGAATGTCACAAAGATGCTTTACAGTAAGAGTTTAAATAAGTGAAAGGCCAATGCCCAGCCTATTCCTAACTACAGCAAATGAGGCAAAAAAAACTCGCAGTTGGGAGAAAAATCCTCGAACAGTGGTGAGAAAAACTCCCCAGTGGGAAGAAATCTCAGGGGGAACCCGGCTATGGTGGGGAAGCCCATCCTCCGCAGGCTAGCTAATTAATAACAAAAAAGTAAGTAAGAGTTTACCCGAGACTATGTAATTGTGTACAGTTTTATAGCCTATTATTCTCCCTAGTATGTTTGCCTGGCGGTGCGCTCGGGCGTTTACGCTGTTCTCCCAAGCAGCTACGGGCACTAAGGTACTTGATATCGCAACAAAGAGCTATCAGCCATAGCTGCAGTCTTTCAGGGTCCTGAACTGGTAGTTTGTGGAAAGTCGGATCTCCTGAACGCACGCTTCATTTGGTTGAAGCAACCCGTTTCACTCTAGTCCATTATCGTCGTAACCTTAAAGAGTGGACGGTTAGAGCAGTATCGTCACTCACTTGAACTTTATTATAACTCGGGAGAACCGTGTGAGCGCGCCTCCAGACAAACATACTAAAGAGAATAATGGGCTATAAAACTGTGCAAAATGACGTTGTTTCGGGTAGACTCTGGATGTTACCCCTTCAGGACACTTGGATTGCAGCAGATGAGCAGTATGGAGGAATATTACAAAGTTTTTGCATAGTTTTATGGACCTTTTCTTTTCGGTAACCACAGACGCTCGTTACATGGATTTGCGGTGCAGGAGGAAAACCCCCCCAGTCTCCGGCTGCACTTTGAGTAATATAAAACTACTCCAGACTTCTCATGAGCATTAGGGTAAGTTGATAATGACTGAGTTTCATTTTGGGGTGAACTATTCCTTTAACACTATCACCAGTACCATATGGACCTCCTCGGTGACTAAGGCTGTAGCAAGCCCCATTCGCACCGTTAATGCATGCTCAGTGCCAGCGGGTCCACATGGATTTACTTAACTCTGGCTTCCAATATCTTGTGAACCCATCATGAAACTAGGTTTTAGTCTGTCCCTTCAGAGCCAAGTAAATGTTTATACATAACCAATCATAGGCTTGACTATAAAGGTAAGTTCTTAGCCTATTCTTGAAGTGTGTCGCTGAGGCCCGAATTTTTGTTGCGAGATTGTTCCACAAGATTGGGGCTTTGTAGGAGAATGCTCTGTCTCCAAATGTAACACTAGATATATTTGGAATTTTCAAATATCCAGCACCCTGTGAACAAAATAATCGTGGAGAGGAGTAAGGAATGAGAAGGACCGTAAGATATTCTGGGGCCAAATCATTTAATGCTTTGTAGTAGCAGTTGAATTTTAAATTCAATTCTAAATTTGACAGGCGGCCAATGAAGACTTTGAGTACTGGGCTAATGTGGTCATATTTCTTCGTCCTGGTCAGATCCCTAGCAGCAGCATTCTGCACTAATTGAAGGCGATATAGGGTAGAACTGGGGCAGCCTGATAGTAAAATATTACAGTAATCCAGCCAAGAGGACACAAAAGCATGAACCATTTTTCGGTGTCCTGAAGAGACAACATTTTTCTCAGCTTTGATATATTTCTAAGATGGAAGAAAGCCACTTTTATGACGTTATTAATATGACAGTGGAGAGAGAGTTCTGAATCAAGGGTGACTCCAAGGTTTTTGACAACAGCTTTAGCAGATACCGGAAGTCCATCAACATTGAGGAAAAACTTTAGGAATGTGTCTCTGAGCGATTTGGGACCAAATACCAATATTTCAGTCTTATCTGGATTTAAAGAGAGAAAATTCCGTGACATCCATGCTTTAACAGCTTTAAGACACATCTCTAATCTAGTTAGTAGATCAATTTCACCAGGCTTAAAAGATTTATAAAGCTGTGTGCCATCTGCATAACAGTAATACTTCACATCATATGTACATATGATGCTTCCAAGGGGACGCATGTATAAGGAAAACAGCAGAGGGCCCAGAACAGATCCTTGAGGTACTCCAAAGTTCACCTTGGAATACTCGGAAGAATTACCATTTAATGTAACAAACTGACATCTATCAGAAAGATAAAACTTAAACAATGAAAGGGCGAGTCCAGAAATACCAACCAGATTTTCTAGCCTGTGAAGAAGAATATGGTGGTCTATAGTCTTAAAGGCAGCACTTAGATCAAGTAGGACAAGGACAGAGATGCGGCCACAGTCCATGGAGATTACGACAGTAAGGGCTGTTTCAGTGCTACGATGTTTTCTAAAACCAGACTGAAACCTCTCATGTACCTTATTCACCTGGAGGAAGAAAGTAAGCTGTTCGCCAACACATTTCTCTGGGATCTTGGATAGAAATAGAGGGTTTGAGATCGGCCTATAATTAGCCAAAACTGTTGCATCTAAATTTGGTTTTTTGAGTAGAGGCTTAATTTCAGCGATCTTAAATGAAGTTGGAACTGAACCTGAAATTAGGGAAGAAATCATTGTGAGCAGAATTGGACTGCCAAGAATGGGCAGGAGTTCCTTCAATAACCTTCTTGGGATGGGATCTAGGAGACAAGTTGTTGATTTGGAAGTAGTGACTAGTTTGGCAAGTTCGCATAAGGATATGGGAGAGAATGAATCAAATTGGTTTATATCCATAGCATGAGGTTTTAAGTTAAGGCCTTCACCAACTGCTTGGGGAGCAATTATTTTCTCTAATTTTAATTATTTAGCCTCAAAAGAATTTTAAAAATCATCACTGCAGCAGGATGCTGGAATTTGAGGGGTACTTGCAGCATGGTACGACTTGAGAACATCCTAGTTTCTGATAATACAGGGTGGGCCAATGAGCTGGGATTCTGTGAATGGATGTCAACCTTGCCAATCTCAATGCCAAAGCTTAAGATCAGGTCTAAAGTATGACCATGAATATGTGTTGGGCCAATAACACTCCAAGATTAGTCAAGATGGATGTTGAAGAATCATCTACCCTCTCGAAATGCAAGTTAAAGTCACCCAAAATAACAATTCTATCATAGCTTGAATCTATTTCAGATAGGAATTTAGAGAAATCATGCATGAAGCCAGAATATTGACCGGGTGGCCTATAGATTATCACCAGAGCAATAGACTGAGCAGGGATGGAGTTTAACTTGCATCAAGAAATGAAAAATTCATTAATAGTACCTCAAATGAATCAAATTAATGCTGCAGTTTGGGCACAGAGTGAAAGTCTTACTATGGAGTCATTATAAATAACAGCAACGCCCCCTCCTTTCCGGTCAAGACGGCGGTGATGAGCATATATAAAACCAGGTGGAGAAGCTTCATTCAAAGATGTGTTTGTTTCTGTAGGGCATAGTACATCAAGACTATAATCAGAGATTAATTCATTCACAAGAGTTGCTTTCAAGTTAAGTGATCTAATATTAAGTAGTTCAAATTTGAGAAAGGGTTTAGTATTCATATAGGAGTTGATATAGTTTGTTTCAATGAAGGTCAAGTTATTGTGGACCACACCACAATTCTTCTTTTTAATTTTATTGGGATTCGGGGAACAGACACAGTCACTATTAAATTTGACCTAAACAATGATTTGTCAACAGTGTCTGTATCGAATGCCTGTGATCTGGACTGGTTTAAACTGTTGGAAAATTTATGTCAGAAGGACAGTGCCCTCTCGAGAAGGATGAACACCGTCCCTCCTCAAAAGGCCAGGTCTGCGCCAGAAAGTTTGTCAATTATCTATGAAGCCCACATTATTTCACGCACACCATTCGGACAACCAGCGATGGAGTGAATCTAACCTGCTGTACATTTCGTCACTACATCGGATCGGGTATGGACCAGAGACAGTTACCGAACGCGAAAGTTTCTTAGCTGGGGCGCAGAGACTTAAAACTACTCTTTGTTATCCCTGATTGTCATAAACGAATGTAATTTGTGCTGGCATGGATAATAATTTTGGAATACTAGTGTTTACCCCTCTCAAGTAATTTCAAATTAGCTTCGATGTCCGTGACACGAGCGCCAGGAATACAGTTGACTGCAGTGGTTTAAACACCCCAAAGTTTCTCACTATGGAATCACCAATAATTAGTGCGCTCGTTCATACAACTGTCGATCTTTGAGGGGAGCGAATGAATTAAATTGTTCGACAGTAGAGAGAGCAGATGGCTGTACGCGTTTCTTTCCCCTCTGTTTACCTCAAACTTTTATGAATGTGTCCTGCTGCGGAAACGCTACCACAGCAGGCATCAGTGGGAAACAATAAAGAAATAATATTAGCACAACTATCAGGCTGGACAGAAAAAGCCTCAATGAACTCCTCATTGGTCTGAATATTCTGAAGAGTCTCGATGCGAGCTACCGACTCCAGAAAATTTTTGGCAAAACTTGCATAAGCAATGCATTTCTTACATGTGTAAGTGCCACTGAGGATGGAACTGAACAAAAAAAGCAAACCTGAAGGTGCTAGAGTGGTAACGTAGTTGAATTTAAAGATCGGCAGCATTGACACTATTCGACCTAGAAAACGGTAAAAAATAGGAGAAATTAAAAAGGCGTCTCATATGTGATGAAGGGTCATCCCATGTACCTTAACTAAAAAATTTGAGCATCTTTGCTGAAATAGTAAGGAATTTATGGCAATTTTTACTTTTTGAAATAAGCTCCCTGGTGGCCAAACTAAGACTGGAAAATGGGCAGAATTTGATAGGTTTGTAAAGCACGTGTAGATGTACAGCACCCTCCATAATTATTGGCACCCCTTGTTAAGATATGTTAAAATCCTTAAAATAGATTAAATTTTTATTGCAGAAGCATACTCTCACACTGAACATTGTAGAAGAATGTAACCTTCAACTCAAGGAAATTTAAAGGGGGAAAAAAATCCCTAAGAAATAATTATTTTTCATAAAATCTGTTCCATAATTCACAATTCTCAGGAAATAAATGTAATTGAAGTATTTCTGTCATTTCTACAGTAGTTTACAAAGTTGATCAGAGTAATTCATCACTTCCTGTTTCCCTGGGGTATTAATATGACGTGACACACAGGCCATTTCTCTTATCCACTCTTCAACATGGTAAAAGAACTCACAATTCAAGCAAGGGAGATGTATGTCGACCTTTGCAAGTCAGGCAATGGCTACAAGAAAATTGCCACTTGCCTGCACCTGCCCATATCTGCTGTCAGAGGAATCATTATTCAATTTTCAATTCAATTTATTTTGGATAGCGCTTTTCACTGAGAATGTCACAAAGATGCTTTACAGTAAGAGTTTAAATAAGTGAAAGGCCAATGCCCAGCCTATTCCTAACTACAGCAAATGAGGCAAAAAAAACTCGCAGTTGGGAGAAAAATCCTCGAACAGTGGTGAGAAAAACTCCCCAGTGGGAAGAAATCTCAGGGGGAACCCGGCTATGGTGGGGAAGCCCATCCTCCGCAGGCTAGCTAATTAATAACAAAAAAGTAAGTAAGAGTTTACCCGAGACTATGTAATTGTGTACAGTTTTATAGCCTATTATTCTCCCTAGTATGTTTGCCTGGCGGTGCGCTCGGGCGTTTACGCTGTTCTCCCAAGCAGCTACGGGCACTAAGGTACTTGATATCGCAACAAAGAGCTATCAGCCATAGCTGCAGTCTTTCAGGGTCCTGAACTGGTAGTTTGTGGAAAGTCGGATCTCCTGAACGCACGCTTCATTTGGTTGAAGCAACCCGTTTCACTCTAGTCCATTATCGTCGTAACCTTAAAGAGTGGACGGTTAGAGCAGTATCGTCACTCACTTGAACTTTATTATAACTCGGGAGAACCGTGTGAGCGCGCCTCCAGACAAACATACTAAAGAGAATAATGGGCTATAAAACTGTGCAAAATGACGTTGTTTCGGGTAGACTCTGGATGTTACCCCTTCAGGACACTTGGATTGCAGCAGATGAGCAGTATGGAGGAATATTACAAAGTTTTTGCATAGTTTTATGGACCTTTTCTTTTCGGTAACCACAGACGCTCGTTACATGGATTTGCGGTGCAGGAGGAAAACCCCCCCAGTCTCCGGCTGCACTTTGAGTAATATAAAACTACTCCAGACTTCTCATGAGCATTAGGGTAAGTTGATAATGACTGAGTTTCATTTTGGGGTGAACTATTCCTTTAACACTATCACCAGTACCATATGGACCTCCTCGGTGACTAAGGCTGTAGCAAGCCCCATTCGCACCGTTAATGCATGCTCAGTGCCAGCGGGTCCACATGGATTTACTTAACTCTGGCTTCCAATATCTTGTGAACCCATCATGAAACTAGGTTTTAGTCTGTCCCTTCAGAGCCAAGTAAATGTTTATACATAACCAATCATAGGCTTGACTATAAAGGTAAGTTCTTAGCCTATTCTTGAAGTGTGTCGCTGAGGCCCGAATTTTTGTTGCGAGATTGTTCCACAAGATTGGGGCTTTGTAGGAGAATGCTCTGTCTCCAAATGTAACACTAGATATATTTGGAATTTTCAAATATCCAGCACCCTGTGAACAAAATAATCGTGGAGAGGAGTAAGGAATGAGAAGGACCGTAAGATATTCTGGGGCCAAATCATTTAATGCTTTGTAGTAGCAGTTGAATTTTAAATTCAATTCTAAATTTGACAGGCGGCCAATGAAGACTTTGAGTACTGGGCTAATGTGGTCATATTTCTTCGTCCTGGTCAGATCCCTAGCAGCAGCATTCTGCACTAATTGAAGGCGATATAGGGTAGAACTGGGGCAGCCTGATAGTAAAATATTACAGTAATCCAGCCAAGAGGACACAAAAGCATGAACCATTTTTCGGTGTCCTGAAGAGACAACATTTTTCTCAGCTTTGATATATTTCTAAGATGGAAGAAAGCCACTTTTATGACGTTATTAATATGACAGTGGAGAGAGAGTTCTGAATCAAGGGTGACTCCAAGGTTTTTGACAACAGCTTTAGCAGATACCGGAAGTCCATCAACATTGAGGGAAAACTTTAGGAATGTGTCTCTGAGCGATTTGGGACCAAATACCAATATTTCAGTCTTATCTGGATTTAAAGAGAGAAAATTCCGTGACATCCATGCTTTAACAGCTTTAAGACACATCTCTAATCTAGTTAGTAGATCAATTTCACCCGGCTTAAAAGATTTATAAAGCTGTGTGCCATCTGCATAACAGTGATACTTCACATCATATGAACATATGATGCTTCCAAGGGGACGCATGTATAAGGAAAACAGCAGAGGGCCCAGATCAGATCCTTGTGGTACTCCAAAGTTCACCTTGGAATACTCGGAAGAATTACCATTTAATGTAACAAACTGACATCTATCAGAAAGATAAAACTTTAACCATGAAAGGGCGAGTCCAGAAATACCAACCAGATTTTCTAGCCTGTGAAGAAGAATATGGTGGTCTATAGTCTTGAAGGCAGCACTTAGATCAAGTAGGACAAGGACAGAGATGCGGCCACAGTCCATGGAGATTACGACAGTAAGGGCTGTTTCAGTGCTACGATGTTTTCTAAAACCAGACTGAAACCTCTCATGTACCTTATTCACCTGTAGGAAGAAAGTAAGCTGTTCGCCAACACATTTCTCTGGGATCTTGGATAGAAATAGAGGGTTTGAGATCGGCCTATAATTAGCCAAAACTGTTGCATCTAAATTTGGTTTTTTGAGTAGAGGCTTAATTTCAGCGATCTTAAATGAAGTTGGAACTGAACCTGAAATTAGGGAAGAAATCATTGTGAGCAGAATTGGACTGCCAAGAATGGGCAGGAGTTCCTTCAATAACCTTCTTGGGATGGGATCTAGGAGACAAGTTGTTGATTTGGAAGTAGTGACTAGTTTGGCAAGTTCGCATAAGGATATGGGAGAGAATGAATCAAATTGGTTTATATCCATAGCATGAGGTTTTAAGTTAAGGCCTTCACCAACTGCTTGGGGAGCAATTATTTTCTCTAATTTTAATTATTTAGCCTCAAAAGAATTTTAAAAATCATCACTGCAGCAGGATGCTGGAATTTGAGGGGTACTTGCAGCATGGTACGACTTGAGAACATCCTAGTTTCTGATAATACAGGGTGGGCCAATGAGCTGGGATTCTGTGAATGGATGTTAACCTTGCCAATCTCAATGCCAAAGCTTAAGATCAGGTCTAAAGTATGACCATGAATATGTGTTGGGCCAATAACACTCCAAGATTAGTCAAGATGGATGTTGAAGAATCATCTACCCTCTCGAAATGCAAGTTAAAGTCACCCAAAATAACAATTCTATCATAGCTTGAATCTATTTCAGATAGGAATTTAGAGAAATCATGCATGAAGCCAGAATATTGACCGGGTGGCCTATAGATTATCACCAGAGCAATAGACTGAGCAGGGATGGAGTTTAACTTGCATCAAGAAATGAAAAATTCATTAATAGTACCTCAAATGAATCAAATTAATGCTGCAGTTTGGGCACAGAGTGAAAGTCTTACTATGGAGTCATTATAAATAACAGCAACGCCCCCTCCTTTCCGGTCAAGACGGCGGTGATGAGCATATATAAAACCAGGTGGAGAAGCTTCATTCAAAGATGTGTTTGTTTCTGTAGGGCATAGTACATCAAGACTATAATCAGAGATTAATTCATTCACAAGAGTTGCTTTCAAGTTAAGTGATCTAATATTAAGTAGTTCAAATTTGAGAAAGGGTTTAGTATTCATATAGGAGTTGATATAGTTTGTTTCAATGAAGGTCAAGTTATTGTGGACCACACCACAATTCTTCTTTTTAATTTTATTGGGATTCGGGGAACAGACACAGTCACTATTAAATTTGACCTAAACAATGATTTGTCAACAGTGTCTGTATCGAATGCCTGTGATCTGGACTGGTTTAAACTGTTGGAAAATTTATGTCAGAAGGACAGTGCCCTCTCGAGAAGGATGAACACCGTCCCTCCTCAAAAGGCCAGGTCTGCGCCAGAAAGTTTGTCAATTATCTATGAAGCCCACATTATTTCACGCACACCATTCGGACAACCAGCGATGGAGTGAATCTAACCTGCTGTACATTTCGTCACTACATCGGATCGGGTATGGACCAGAGACAGTTACCGAACGCGAAAGTTTCTTAGCTGGGGCGCAGAGACTTAAAACTACTCTTTGTTATCCCTGATTGTCATAAACGAATGTAATTTGTGCTGGCATGGATAATAATTTTGGAATACTAGTGTTTACCCCTCTCAAGTAATTTCAAATTAGCTTCGATGTCCGTGACACGAGCGCCAGGAATACAGTTGACTGCAGTGGTTTAAACACCCCAAAGTTTCTCACTATGGAATCACCAATAATTAGTGCGCTCGTTCATACAACTGTCGATCTTTGAGGGGAGCGAATGAATTAAATTGTTCGACAGTAGAGAGAGCAGATGGCTGTACGCGTTTCTTTCCCCTCTGTTTACCTCAAACTTTAATGAATGTGTCCTGCTGCGGAAACGCTACCACAGCAGGCATCAGTGGGAAACAATAAAGAAATAATATTAGCACAACTATCAGGCTGGACAGAAAAAGCCTCAATGAACTCCTCATTGGTCTGAATATTCTGAAGAGTCTCGATGCGAGCTACCGACTCCAGAAAATTTTTGGCAAAACTTGCATAAGCAATGCATTTCTTACATGTGTAAGTGCCACTGAGGATGGAACTGAACAAAAAAAGCAAACCTGAAGGTGCTAGAGTGGTAACGTAGTTGAATTTAAAGATCGGCAGCATTGACACTATTCGACCTAGAAAACGGTAAAAAATAGGAGAAATTAAAAAGGCGTCTCATATGTGATGAAGGGTCATCCCATGTACCTTAACTAAAAAATTTGAGCATCTTTGCTGAAATAGTAAGGAATTTATGGCAATTTTAACTTTTTGAAATAAGCTCCCTGGTGGCCAAACTAAGACTGGAAAATGGGCAGAATTTGATAGGTTTGTAAAGCACGTGTAGATGTACAGTATCCTCCATAATTATTGGCACCCCTTGTTAAGATGTGTTAAAATCCTTAAAATAGATTCAATTTTTATTGCAGAAGCATACTCTCACACTGAAAATTGTAGAAGAATGTAACCTTCAACTCAAGGGAATTTAAAGGGGAAAAAAATCCCTAAGAAATAATTATTTTTCATAAAATCACCTGTTCCATAATTCACAATTCTCAGGAAATAAATGTAATTGAAGTATTTCTGTCATTTCTACAGTAGTTTACAAAGTTGATCAGAGTAATTCATCACTTCCTGTTTCCCTGGGGTATAAATATGACGTGACACACAGGCCATTTCTCTTATCCACTCTTCAACATGGTAAAAGAACTCACAATTCAAGCAAGGGAGATGTATGTCGACCTTTGCAAGTCAGGCAATGGCTACAAGAAAATTGCCACTTGCCTGCACCTGCCCACATCTTCTGTCAGAGGAATCATTATTCATTTCAATTCAATTTATTTTGGATAGCGCTTTTCACTGAGAATGTCACAAAGATGCTTTACAGTAAGAGTTTAAATAAGTGAAAGGCCAATGCCCAGCCTATTCCTAACTACAGCAAATGAGGCAAAAAAAACTCGCAGTTGGGAGAAAAATCCTCGAACAGTGGTGAGAAAAACTCCCCAGTGGGAAGAAATCTCAGGGGGAACCCGGCTATGGTGGGGAAGCCCATCCTCCGCAGGCTAGCTAATTAATAACAAAAAAGTAAGTAAGAGTTTACCCGAGACTATGTAATTGTGTACAGTTTTATAGCCTATTATTCTCCCTAGTATGTTTGCCTGGCGGTGCGCTCGGGCGTTTACGCTGTTCTCCCAAGCAGCTACGGGCACTAAGGTACTTGATATCGCAACAAAGAGCTATCAGCCATAGCTGCAGTCTTTCAGGGTCCTGAACTGGTAGTTTGTGGAAAGTCGGATCTCCTGAACGCACGCTTCATTTGGTTGAAGCAACCCGTTTCACTCTAGTCCATTATCGTCGTAACCTTAAAGAGTGGACGGTTAGAGCAGTATCGTCACTCACTTGAACTTTATTATAACTCGGGAGAACCGTGTGAGCGCGCCTCCAGACAAACATACTAAAGAGAATAATGGGCTATAAAACTGTGCAAAATGACGTTGTTTCGGGTAGACTCTGGATGTTACCCCTTCAGGACACTTGGATTGCAGCAGATGAGCAGTATGGAGGAATATTACAAAGTTTTTGCATAGTTTTATGGACCTTTTCTTTTCGGTAACCACAGACGCTCGTTACATGGATTTGCGGTGCAGGAGGAAAACCCCCCCAGTCTCCGACTGCACTTTGAGTAATATAAAACTACTCCAGACTTCTCATGAGCATTAGGGTAAGTTGATAATGACTGAGTTTCATTTTGGGGTGAACTATTCCTTTAACACTATCACCAGTACCATATGGACCTCCTCGGTGACTAAGGCTGTAGCAAGCCCCATTCGCACCGTTAATGCATGCTCAGTGCCAGCGGGTCCACATGGATTTACTTAACTCTGGCTTCCAATATCTTGTGAACCCATCATGAAACTAGGTTTTAGTCTGTCCCTTCAGAGCCAAGTAAATGTTTATACATAACCAATCATAGGCTTGACTATAAAGGTAAGTTCTTAGCCTATTCTTGAAGTGTGTCGCTGAGGCCCGAATTTTTGTTGCGAGATTGTTCCACAAGATTGGGGCTTTGTAGGAGAATGCTCTGTCTCCAAATGTAACACTAGATATATTTGGAATTTTCAAATATCCAGCACCCTGTGAACAAAATAATCGTGGAGAGGAGTAAGGAATGAGAAGGACCGTAAGATATTCTGGGGCCAAATCATTTAATGCTTTGTAGTAGCAGTTGAATTTTAAATTCAATTCTAAATTTGACAGGCGGCCAATGAAGACTTTGAGTACTGGGCTAATGTGGTCATATTTCTTCGTCCTGGTCAGATCCCTAGCAGCAGCATTCTGCACTAATTGAAGGCGATATAGGGTAGAACTGGGGCAGCCTGATAGTAAAATATTACAGTAATCCAGCCAAGAGGACACAAAAGCATGAACCATTTTTCGGTGTCCTGAAGAGACAACATTTTTCTCAGCTTTGATATATTTCTAAGATGGAAGAAAGCCACTTTTATGACGTTATTAATATGACAGTGGAGAGAGAGTTCTGAATCAAGGGTGACTCCAAGGTTTTTGACAACAGCTTTAGCAGATACCGGAAGTCCATCAACATTGAGGGAAAACTTTAGGAATGTGTCTCTGAGCGATTTGGGACCAAATACCAATATTTCAGTCTTATCTGGATTTAAAGAGAGAAAATTCCGTGACATCCATGCTTTAACAGCTTTAAGACACATCTCTAATCTAGTTAGTAGATCAATTTCACCCGGCTTAAAAGATTTATAAAGCTGTGTGCCATCTGCATAACAGTGATACTTCACATCATATGAACATATGATGCTTCCAAGGGGACGCATGTATAAGGAAAACAGCAGAGGGCCCAGATCAGATCCTTGTGGTACTCCAAAGTTCACCTTGGAATACTCGGAAGAATTACCATTTAATGTAACAAACTGACATCTATCAGAAAGATAAAACTTTAACCATGAAAGGGCGAGTCCAGAAATACCAACCAGATTTTCTAGCCTGTGAAGAAGAATATGGTGGTCTATAGTCTTGAAGGCAGCACTTAGATCAAGTAGGACAAGGACAGAGATGCGGCCACAGTCCATGGAGATTACGACAGTAAGGGCTGTTTCAGTGCTACGATGTTTTCTAAAACCAGACTGAAACCTCTCATGTACCTTATTCACCTGGAGGAAGAAAGTAAGCTGTTCGCCAACACATTTCTCTGGGATCTTGGATAGAAATAGAGGGTTTGAGATCGGCCTATAATTAGCCAAAACTGTTGCATCTAAATTTGGTTTTTTGAGTAGAGGCTTAATTTCAGCGATCTTAAATGAAGTTGGAACTGAACCTGAAATTAGGGAAGAAATCATTGTGAGCAGAATTGGACTGCCAAGAATGGGCAGGAGTTCCTTCAATAACCTTCTTGGGATGGGATCTAGGAGACAAGTTGTTGATTTGGAAGTAGTGACTAGTTTGGCAAGTTCGCATAAGGATATGGGAGAGAATGAATCAAATTGGTTTATATCCATAGCATGAGGTTTTAAGTTAAGGCCTTCACCAACTGCTTGGGGAGCAATTATTTTCTCTAATTTTAATTATTTAGCCTCAAAAGAATTTTAAAAATCATCACTGCAGCAGGATGCTGGAATTTGAGGGGTACTTGCAGCATGGTACGACTTGAGAACATCCTAGTTTCTGATAATACAGGGTGGGCCAATGAGCTGGGATTCTGTGAATGGATGTCAACCTTGCCAATCTCAATGCCAAAGCTTAAGATCAGGTCTAAAGTATGACCATGAATATGTGTTGGGCCAATAACACTCCAAGATTAGTCAAGATGGATGTTGAAGAATCATCTACCCTCTCGAAATGCAAGTTAAAGTCACCCAAAATAACAATTCTATCATAGCTTGAATCTATTTCAGATAGGAATTTAGAGAAATCATGCATGAAGCCAGAATATTGACCGGGTGGCCTATAGATTATCACCAGAGCAATAGACTGAGCAGGGATGGAGTTTAACTTGCATCAAGAAATGAAAAATTCATTAATAGTACCTCAAATGAATCAAATTAATGCTGCAGTTTGGGCACAGAGTGAAAGTCTTACTATGGAGTCATTATAAATAACAGCAACGCCCCCTCCTTTCCGGTCAAGACGGCGGTGATGAGCATATATAAAACCAGGTGGAGAAGCTTCATTCAAAGATGTGTTTGTTTCTGTAGGGCATAGTACATCAAGACTATAATCAGAGATTAATTCATTCACAAGAGTTGCTTTCAAGTTAAGTGATCTAATATTAAGTAGTTCAAATTTGAGAAAGGGTTTAGTATTCATATAGGAGTTGATATAGTTTGTTTCAATGAAGGTCAAGTTATTGTGGACCACACCACAATTCTTCTTTTTAATTTTATTGGGATTCGGGGAACAGACACAGTCACTATTAAATTTGACCTAAACAATGATTTGTCAACAGTGTCTGTATCGAATGCCTGTGATCTGGACTGGTTTAAACTGTTGGAAAATTTATGTCAGAAGGACAGTGCCCTCTCGAGAAGGATGAACACCGTCCCTCCTCAAAAGGCCAGGTCTGCGCCAGAAAGTTTGTCAATTATCTATGAAGCCCACATTATTTCACGCACACCATTCGGACAACCAGCGATGGAGTGAATCTAACCTGCTGTACATTTCGTCACTACATCGGATCGGGTATGGACCAGAGACAGTTACCGAACGCGAAAGTTTCTTAGCTGGGGCGCAGAGACTTAAAACTACTCTTTGTTATCCCTGATTGTCTTAAACGAATGTAATTTGTGCTGGCATGGATAATAATTTTGGAATACTAGTGTTTACCCCTCTCAAGTAATTTCAAATTAGCTTCGATGTCCGTGACACGAGCGCCAGGAATACAGTTGACTGCAGTGGTTTAAACACCCCAAAGTTTCTCACTATGGAATCACCAATAATTATTGCGCTCGTTTATACAACTGTCGATCTTTGAGGGGAGCGAATTAATTAAATTGTTCGACAGGAGAGAGAGCAGATGGCTGTACGCGTTTCTTTCCCCTCTGTTTACCTCAAACTTTTATGAATGTGTCCTGCTGCGGAAACGCTACCACAGCAGGCATCAGTGGGAAACAATAAAAGAAATAATATTAGCACATCTATCAGGCTGGACAGAAAAAGCCTCAATGAACACCTCATTGGTCTGAATATTCTGAAGAGTCTCGATGCGAGCTACCGACTCCAGAAAATTTTTGGCAAAACTTGCATAAGCAATGCATTTCTTACATGTGTAAGTGCCACTGAGGATGGAACTGAACATATTGCTTTCAGCACACAGGACGGGAAAAGACATCGGGGAACAAGGGGAAGCAGCCATAGATGGTTACTTACGTAAGCTAGCTGCCGATGAGGTTTGTCAGGCTGAGTCAGAAGGTTGACCTCATGGGTGTCTCTTACAAGTGGCGAACAAGTGGCGTTCGGCGAAATTTGCGGGAGAAAAATTGGAATCGGAAACTACAGTCTCTGGAAAGTTTATGAGGGTTTAAAACGGGCAATTATTTAAATAGTAAAATTCAGGAATAAAAATGCTTGCACGGCAGGCGCTGTGAGTCGATCGTATGCCAACACGAAGACAGGAAACGGAGCAGTTCAGAATTCATTATCATGAATATAGGATTCATGAATTTTTATTCAGAATCATTAAGAAGTTTAAAACAACTGGAACAGTGGTAAACAAGCCTGGACGAGGACACAAGGTTATTTTGCCACCACGCACAGTGAGAAGGATGGTAAGAGAAATAAAAAGTTCTCCAAAGCTCACTGTTCAGGAATTGCAACAAATGGTAGTGTAATGTCAATAGAGGCCACTTGATGGCAGTATTTACCTTTTTTTTGTTGAGCCCAGACTGGAGCTAGGTTTGGACATGTTCTGGGCATGTCTGGGGCAAGCCCCAGAAAATAAAAAAAAGAGGTCTAAATGTGGGTGGGGTCTGCAAAAGAGTATATAAGGAGGAGAATTGAGACAGTGAAATAGTAGGAGAAATTGCAAGGAGAAGGATACATGTGACCAGACCTGTCAGTCTGTTCAAGACCTACGAAGCTTTTAGTGGATTTTTGCCTGTGTTAGATCATTTTCCTCACCCAGGACATCACCAAGCAACCCACCAAAGGGACTGTAAACATTTCTGTTTTTGTATATATTCAATCTTGGTCTGTAGAGTAGAGTAGTTTGTTGTTAGTTGCCTTTGTTGAATTAAATGTGTTTTAGTTTTAAAATTTTTGTGTGTCATCCTTTGCTGTCGTTAATGTCATAACAAATTGGGGCCATAACAAATTGGGGGCTCAAGTCCAGGATAGACCATTGTGTGAGTCATTTATTGAAAATTTAACATTTCAAATTGTAAAATTGTTTCTGTGAATTTTCATATATATATACATTTATATATATATATATATTGACAGATCAACAGCAATGGATGATTTCTTGGCATCACAAACCGTTGAGGTTTTGAAGTCTTTTAAAAAGACAGAACAGCTGGAAATATGCAGACATTTGGAGCTGACAGAGGTAAAGCCAGCCATGCGAAAAGCAAGACTGGCTAGAGAGATAGTTGAATATTACATTAATGAAAATGTCTTTGCACCCGGAGATCTGGAAGAGTTTCCAGTGGAAAATCCGAATGTAGAAATGGAACTTAAATTAAAAATGCTAGAGAATGAAAGGGAGGAGAGAGAGAAACAAAGAGAATTTGAGAGGGCAGAAAGAGAAAGGGAGTAAAAAGAAAAACAGAGAATTTGAGAGGGAAAAGATAGAGAAAGAAAGAGAAGAAAAAGAAAAACAAAGAGAATTTGAGAGAGAAAGAGGAAAGAGCAGAAAGAGAGAGACAGAGACAGAGATTTTGAATTAGAGAAGTTGGATAGAGAAGAAAGACTCCAAATGAAGCAACTAAAAATAAATTTTGTGCTAGCTAGGAGGTAAAACTGGTGCCTCCATTTTCGGAAAAGGATGTTGACAACTATTTCCAGTGTTTTGAAAAGGTAGCAAAGAGTTGCCGGTGGCCAAAGGAACACTGGCCTCTGATGTTGCAAACTGTCCTCAAGGGTAAAGCTCAACAAGCCTATTCGGCTTTGTCTGCAAATGATTCCTCTGATTATGAGGTTGTCAAAAAGGTTATTTTGAGAGCTTATGAGTTGGTTCCAGAAGCTTACCGACAGAAATTCAGAGGTCTGAAGAAATCTGACAATCAGACATATGTGGAATTTGCTAATGAGAAGCAGGTTTGCTTTGAGCGCTGGTGTACTTCTATGGAGGTCAAGGATGATTTCAACTCACTAAAAGAGATGGTGTCAGTTGAAGAATTCAAGAACTGTGTTAAGGATGATATTAAGACCTATCTAACTGAGAAGCAAGCACTGAATTTGTAGTCAGCTGCCAAATTTGCAGATGAATATGTTCTCACACATAAGTCCAAATTTCAGTCGAGCAGTAACAACAGATGGTTCCAATTTCAGAAAAAAGGGAACGGTGATACCCAAGATTCCTCACCCAAAGACAAAGACAAATCTGGTGATGGTGCTCAGAAATCCAGTAACAGGTCTGATCAAAGTGTGAAAGCTGACCGTGACAAAAGTGGTCTAGTTTGCAGTTATTGCAAGAAATCTGGTCATGTTACAACTAACTGTCGGTTCCTTAAAGGTAAGAAAGAAAAAGAAAAGGATACTAAACCAAGTGCCTTTGTGAAAACAAGGTTAGAAACCCTTGTAGTAGATGATCAATCTGCTAAATTGCCTGTTTCTTGTGGAGCGAAAAACCCTGATACTGCTGACTTTGTGAGGGAGGAATTTATTCCATTTGTGTCAGAGGGATTTGTGGCTCTGAATGAGCATTCTCCTCCTGTCCCCATATATATCCTAAAGGATACCAGAGCTTCTCAGTCACTTTTGTTGATGGACTCCTTGGAGTTACGTGATGAGACCGCTTCAGGGGATTTCATACTTGTACAAGGTATTGAAGGGAGGACTGTATCTGTACCCCTGCGCTCTGTATCCTTGAAGTCAGATTTAGTTACAGGACAGGTAAAGGTGGGACTTATGTCAAGTCTACCTATAAAGGGTGTTTCTCTGTTGCTAGGCAATGACCTGGCTGGGGGCAATGTAGTTCCCCCTGTTCATCTTACTTCACAGCCGAGCATTGAAGATGGCGATGAAGACCCATCTTTGTATCCTTCCTGTGCAGTGACTCGTGCTATGGCCAAGAAGGCTCAAGAAGAAGATAATGTGGTGCCGTCCAGCACATTGAATAGTCATGACTCAGGTGGTTCGCCTCATGAGTCTGTTCGGCCTACTATGATTTCTCCGTTTGAGGACTTATCAGATACTTTTATCAGTTCTTCGTTCAGCCAGCCAGATGGGTCTGGTGATTCTGATGTGTCTGGAGACTTGTCTCTGTCCAGAAAGCAGTTGATTGAGGAGCAAACTAATGATCCTGAAATTTGTGTACTAAAGAGGAGAGCCCTTCCTGATAAAGAAATAGAAGCAGTTCCAATTGGGTATCTCAAGGATGGTGTGTTGATGCGGAAGTGGCGCCCTCCTAATATCCCTGCCAATGCAGATTGGGCAGTGGTCAGGCAAATTGTTGTTCCGAAGGTCTACAGGAATGGGATCTTAACAATGGCTCCTAGTTTACCTTTAGGAGGTCATCTTGGTGTTAACAAGACTGTTGATAAGATCATGAAACACTTCTTTTGGCCTGGGCTTTGGAAAGATGTTTCCAACTTTTGCAAAACCTGTCACACTTGTCAGGTAGTTGGAAAACACCAGTTAGACCCACCTTTAGCTCCATTGCAGCCTATTCCAGCATTTGGGGAGCCGTTCTCTAAGGTCATTGTTGATTGTGTTGGTCCATTACCCAAGACTAGATCTGGAAATCAGTTCTTGTTGACAATCATGTGTGCATCTACCAGATTCCCTGAAGCCATATCTCTATGCAACATCAAGGCAACTGCAATCTCAAAGGCTTTGATAAAGTTCTTCACGTTGTTTGGCCTTCCCAGGGAAATTCAGTCAGACTAAGGTAGCAATTTCACTTCCGGATTGTTTCAGCAGGTTGTGTATGAACTAGGTGCAAAGCAGATTCTTTCTAGTGCCTATCATCCAGAAAGTCAGGGTGCCTTAGAGCGGTTTCATTCCACTCTAAAGACAATGATGAGGACTTATTGTTATGACCATGAGAAAGACTGGGATGAAGGTGTTCATTTGCTGTTGTTTGCAGCTAGAGAAGCAGTGCAGGAGTCTAACTGAAATGGACTGAATCCAGTAGTGTTTGGCTATGAAGTGAGAGGACCTTTGCTATTATTGAGTGAACAATGGCAAGAGGAAGAGCTGCACATCAGTCTGTTAGACTATGTTAGCAAGTTCAAGGACAGATTGCGTGCATCATGTGACCTAGCCAAAGAGAACTTGAAATCAAGTCAGGGAAAAATGAAAACTTGGTATGATCATAAGGCTAGAAGCCGTGAGTTTAAACCAGGAGACAAGGTCCTTGTGTTGTTTCCCTTGCAGTCCAATCCATTGCAGGCTAGATTTCATGGTCCTTATGAAATTCTGACAAAACTCAATGATCTCAATTACATTGTAAAGACTCCAGATAGGAAAAAGCCAAAACAGTTGTGTCACAATAACATGCTGAAGCCTTATCATGATAGAAATGCTAGGGTTGCAGCTGTCACTTCAGATCCTCCAATGGCCGAGATTTGTGAAGATGAGGGGGAGTTTCAAGATGGTGAACCTAGAATTAAAGCTGAAGTTCCTTCATGTAAATTGTCAAACTATGAAGTGTTGCAAAATCTTGATGTAAAACTCCAGCACTAAGAACCCTCACAGAGAGATCAGTTTGAGAGGTTGATCAAGAAATATGAGGATCTGTTTCCTGATGTTCCAAAGATAGTTTCTATAGCTTCTCATGATGTAGATGTTGGTGATGCCAAACCAATAAAACAGCACCCGTACCGGATGAATCCTGAAAAGAGAAAGATTGCTGAAAAATAGGTTGAGTACATGTTAGAACATGATATTATTAGACCCTCCAACTCAGATTGGAGTTCACCCTATGTGCTAGTTCCAAAACCTGATGGAAGTACTAGATTCTGTACAGATTATCGGAAAGTCAATGCTGTAACTAGGACTGATGTGTTTCCAATACCTAGGATTGATGATTGTATTGATAGTGTAGGGCAAGCAAAGTTTCTGACCAAGATTGATTTATTGAAGGGTTATTGGTGTGTGCCTTTAACTGAGAGGGCCAAGAGCATCTCTGCTTTTGCCACATCATCTGGGTTGTACCAATATGAAGTCCTACCCATTGGCATGAAAAATGCCCCAGCCACGTTCCAAAGGATGATACAGTCTACAATCGCCGGATTGCCACACAAGGGTGCATTGATTGATTGATTGATTGACTTTATTGTCCACCAAAGTGGAAATTTGTCTTTGGCTTCTCACAAATATGTACAGATGACAAAACATCATTAAAACAAACAGATATACAACACAGGATAAAGAGTGACAAAATACAGCAGTGGCAGTGGCCTGAAAGCCGCAGTAGGCAGATGACATGTAACATACTGCATAAGCCCCTAACATCAAGAGCAAGAGCAAGAAACACATGTGCTTACAGTAAAAACTATAAAATGAAAACCACATAGGTCCAACCAGATGCAGTCAGTTGGCATTCAGTGCCAGAACAGCATGAGGAACGAAGGAATTTTTATATATATTCCGACTGGCCTTTGGCACCCTAAATCTGCGGCCAGACGGAAGCAACTGAAACTGTGAGTGCAGTGGGTGTGAGCCGTCCGCAATTATACCTTTAGCCTTCCTGAGTACCGCCCTGTCAAAAATATTGCAGAGGGAAGTCTGTGGCTTGCCAATCACCTTCCCAGCAATTTTTACAATTTTAAAGAGCTTGTTTTTGTTCTTTACACTCAGGTTACCAAACCAAGCAGTAATATTAAATGATAAAATGCTTTCCACCAGACTCCTGTATGCCATTTCAAGAATGTGTTCGCTGACACCAAAGCTCCGAAGCTTCCTAATTAAAAACAATCGCTGGTTGGCTCTCTTAAAAATGCTGTCAGAATTCTCATTAAAAGTTAGGGACTGGTCAATAATTGTGCCAAGGTACTTAAAATGATTAACCTGATCAACAGGCTGGTTGTTGAGCATGACAGGGAGGATGATGCCACTGTCTATTGGTTTCATTGGTAACCTGAGCTCTTTTGTGCATACATCAATGACCTGATTACATGGAGTGACTCCTGGGAAGAACATCTAAAAGATGTAGAGACGTTGTTCCAGCACCTGACCCAGGCTAACCTGACTGTTAACCAGAACAAGAGTGACTTTGGTTGTGCTACTGTCACCTATCTTGGCTACGTCATAGGCCAGGGTAAGGTGGCACCAATAAATGCTTAAGTCCAAGCCAACATGGACTTTCCCGTTCCTGACAACAAAAAAGCTTTGCGCTGCTTCCTTGGAATGATCGGGTACTACCGCAAGTTCTGCAAGAACTTTGCTGAGATTGCTCTCAGTCTCACTAACCAACTGAAGAAAGGCGTAAAGTTCACTTGGGATGATGCATGCCCGAGAGCCCTCGATCGCCTGAAGTCTCTGCTGTGTCACTTCCCCGTGCTCAAATCTCCTGACTTCAACAAACCGTTCTCCATCGCAGTCGATGCTTGCGACCAAGCTTGTGGATCTTTGCTCCTACAGAGAAGTGACTCTGATGACATTGAGCATCCCGTGGCATACTTCTCCAGGAAGTTCAATCGCCACCAAAGGAACTATTCCACAATAGAGAAGGAGCTGTTGGCTCTGGTTCTATCTTTACAACACTTTGATGTTTATGTTTGTACAGGGCAAAAGCCAATGATTGTGTACACTGACCACAATCCGTTAATGTTTTTGAGTAAGATGAAAAACAAGAATCGGAGATTGATGAATTGGAGTTTGATTTTACAGGAGTTTGACTTGGAAATTAAGCATGTAAAGGGTACTGACAATGTAATTGCTGATTGCTTATCCCGTGGTTGAATATGTATATATATATATATATCACTCATTTATTCAAATATTGTATTACATGTATATATAGACAAGTGTCCACTTTAAGCATGTAAAGGGTACTGACAATGTAATTGCTGATTGCTTATCCCGTGGTTGAGTATGTATATATATCACTCATTTATTCAAATATTGTATTACATGTATATATAGACAAGTGTCCACTTAACCATTTTGTATTGAAAAGAAAAAATTTTGCCTTTATGAGTCAAAATTTTTCCATTTTGGAATGGAGGTGTAATGTGAATCGAGGCCACTAGATGGCAGTATTTACCCTTTTTTTGTTGAGCCCAGACTGGAGCTAGGTTTGGACATGTTCTGGGCATGTCTGGGGCAAGTCCCAGAAAATAAAAAAAAAGAGGTCTAAATGTGGGTGGGGTCTGCAAAAGAGTATATTAGGAGGAGAATTGAAACAGTGAAGTATTAGGAGAAATTGCAAGGAGAAGGATACATGTGACCAGACCTGTCATTCTGTTCAAGACCTGTGAATCTTTTAGTGGATTTTTGCCTGTGTTAGAGCATTTTCCTCACCCAGGACATCACCAAGCGGACTGTAAATATTTCTGTTTTGATATATAATCAATCTTGGGCTGTAGAGTAGAGTAGTTTGTTGTTAGTTGCCTTTGTTTAATTAAATGTGTTTTAGTTTTAAAATTTTTGTCTGTCATCCTTTGCTGTCGTTAATGTCATTACAAATTAGGGCCATAACAGTAGTATCTTGGGGTCACAAAGTTTCCAAAACATCTATGAAGCGCTGTCTACATGCCAACAAGCTGTTTGGGAGGCGTGCACGGAAAAAACCTTTTCTCACTCATAATAATAAACACAAACGTCTAGAGTTCGCTAAGCAGTACTGGGACTTCAACTGGAACCGTGTGCTTCAAATGAGACCAAGATAGAGCTTTTTGGCAACAAAAACTCTAAGTGGGTCTGGCGGAACGCAAAAGATGGGTATGCAGAAAAGCACCCCATGCGCACTGTGAAGTATGGGGAAAGATTGGTGATGCTGTGGGCCTGTTTCTCTTCCAAAGGCCCTGGGAACCTTGTTAGGGTGCATGGCATCATGAACGCTTTGAAATACCAGGACATTTTAAATCAAAATCTGGTGGCCTCTGTCCGAAAGCTGAAGTCTTTGTGGTAGTCGTCACTGGGTCTTTCAGCAAGATAATTACCCTAAACATGTGGCCAAATCTACACAGAAATGGTTCACCAGACACAGAATCAAGCTCCTCCTATGGCCATCTCAGTCCCCAGACCTCAACCCCATTGAAAACCTGTGGAGTGAGCTGAAGAGGAGAGTGCAGAGGAGAGGATACAGAGCACTGGATGATTTAGAGAGATTTTGCAAAGAGGAATGGTCGAAGATACCTCTTTCTGTATTCTCCCATCTTGTGAAACATTAAAGGAGAAGATTAGGTGCTGTTTTGTTGGCAAAAGGGGGTTGTACAAAGTATGAACATCGGGGGTGCTAATAATCGTTGCACACATGATTTGATGTAAAATAATTATTTCTTACTGTGGAATTTTTCTACCCACTGAATAAATGCATTTGAATTAAAGGTTGGATTTCCCTCTTATATTCATTGTGGTCCTATATTATTTAGAAAAAAACTGAATTTATTAGAAGCTAAAGAACTCATCTTAACCAGGGATGCTAATAATTATGGAGAGCAGTTTATCACCCACTTAAACATGAGAATCCTAAAAGCAAACCTGAAGGCGCTAGAGTGGTAAAGTTGTTGATGGACAGACGGACAAATGGACACTGAAGGGGACGACAATACCCCTCGGCCGAGAGGTAAAAAAAGCACCCAATGAGACGGACGAAAGCTCCTATATTTAATTATATGAAAAACAATGCCACCATGTTCCCTAAATTGCTCAGCCAAGCACATCTGCATTAACCCCATTAAATGATCAATTTACTGAACAAAAGCAGCCTTATTTCTGCCATATATCCTATACATAAAAATCAGCTCTGTACGAAAAGTCACCGATAGGCCAACTCACCAATTTGAATGGCATTTGGCGAGCTTTGTGTTACGCATAATCCTCGACAATATCCTTAATATTCAACCCAACAAAATTGTCTTGAAATTCATACAGTTGTCAAACTTTATCATTATTTGGGTCAAACGTTAGCTTAGCCCAGGGGTCACCAACCCTGTTGCTGGAGGGCTACCAGCAGGATGGGGTGGGGTGGGGGGGGTGTCGTCTGTGGGCTGGCAACTGCTTGTAAGAAAGCCATATGGAATTTTAGTAGCTTTGCTGCCTTCTCCTCTTTTCTTTTTTTTTGAGTACCCTTTTTATATTTAAATGGCATGACTGCTCCTGAGCATGCAGATTTGCGAGTCAGTTCAAGCGGAAAATCTGAATCTAAAGAACAACTTTTAAACTTTAAAGTGCTTAATTTTTACTCAACCTCTGCCTCCAAAAATTTTAAATTCATTGTTTCGTGCAGTGGTTCCAAAAGTCGGTCCTGGGGACCCACTGTGTAATCTGGTTATTGTTTCAACCATACCTCCAATCTGAATTAATGAGTTGTTAATTTCCCTCAATTGCACTAATTTTGCTCATAATGATTATTTATCCTTTTAGACCACATGCAAAAATGGCCATGATGGAAAAAAGTTTCAAAGTGGGTTATAATGGAAATTGCTTTTCAAGCATAAAAAAAGGAATTTTGCGAATGATGACATGAAACTATGAATTGGAAATTGATAAATTGAGGTAACATGGTCCCTAAAACTAGTTAATAAGCTATTAAGAGGACAAAGCATTTCAAATGAGTCAATCCTGTTAAATGTTAGTGGTTTGGTTTCAGGAAAGAATTTGAAGACGAGTGTTCAGAACCCTAATTTGCACCTAATTGACAGTTTTGCATTTGATCACATTCAACATATCCCCAACTTGGCTCAACATGGCCACTTTAAATACATCAAAACAAATAATCTGAATGCTGGGCTTTATAAAGTTATAGAATGCATAGCTATTTCTGTCATAATGCAGTTTGAGGGACGCCATTCGACCTAGAAAATGGTAAAAAAAAAAAAAATAGGTGAAATTTAAAACGCATCTGATATGTGATGAAGGATGATCCCATGTACCTTCAGTAAAAATTTGAGCATTCTTGCTGAAATAATAAGGAAGTCATGGCTATTTTTCAAAATAAGCCCCCTGGTGGCCAAACGAAGAGAAGAAAATGGTCGGAATTCGATAGGTTCCTGAAGCATTTGTAGATGTACCACCCACCCAAAAATGAGAATCCTAGAAGCAAACCTGAAGGGGCTAGAGCGGTAACGTAATCGATGTACAGACGGACAGATGGACGCCGCAGGGGATGATAATACCCTTCGGCCAGCCAACGTGCCCCTAGCTGAGGTGTAAAAACTAACTGCTTGTCAAAATTCTGGGATAGTAATTGTGGTCGGAACAAAAACCAGCACACACAGTGGGTCCCAAGGACCTACTTTGGGAACCACTGGTTAAGTGGACAAATGACTTTCAGAGAGACTCACAGGGGGATGTTGGGTCAAGCAAGAACCTGCGAGTTCGTACCTCTTGAATGATTAAACTATGTTTGGTTTTGTGTAGACGAGCGAAAACAAAGGCAAGCAGTCTTGCCTTGCTTTTCAAGATGAAGTCCACTGCCACACAACTTGTTATTGATGCAAACCCTAGTAGGCAGCCATGTTGGAAAATGTGCAAGAACTTGCGTGTCGTTCAAAAGACGGGAGTCTTCCCTTGCCAGACCTTGGCACCCTTCAATCTTGAACATGCCCCTGTGAACCCTTTTGAAGGTCATTGCTTGCCAATTTGCTAACAGAAAATTGACAAAATTGTTGATATTTGGAAGGTTAAAATCTGAAATTTTGCACCTTCTGTGACTAGCGGTTTAATGGTTAATACTTCCTTAATGTATTTGTGCGCATTTCTAGGCCAACGAAAATTATAGATTGAATGGATGGATGGAAGCTAAGACTTGTTTCCTCACTGTCATCAAGGACATCCACTTATTAATTTACTTTTTTCACTGTGGAAGTAGTTCTTTCTACATTAGATTGGCTCAACTAGAAAGCCCTCCTCATTGGGGCTTGAACAAGCAATTTGTTTATCTGTAGGTAAGGTTCATACCACTACCTAAATAGTGCAAATACATACTCACCGGAGTCCCAGTGTGATGAGATGCTAAAGCTGGGGAAAAGCATAATTGTCAATTAATATGGCATATGCCCTTAAGTTATTCAGATTTTTTCACTGCTTATGGACAAACAAATAGTTATTCAGATTTTTTTTATTTGAAAAATAAACTTTGTTTGAAATATTAATTATCTGAAGCTATTCATTTTTACAACGATGAGAGAGCACGTGAACACACTGCAACAAACCACAGCAGGATGCATCTTTTCATAGTATAATACATAATACCATATGGACGACCACTTTTTAGCGCTTCTGCCGAAGATGTGTACATACAATAGACTGAATAAAACAAGGTACAGTCTGCACAATTACCAGAAGTATCAGTTACATGAGGCTCTGAGGTTTGTTATTTATATATTTCAATTGTAGGCTTGTTTTAAGCTTTCAAAAATATTGAGATAAAATTTTCACACTTAATTTACATTTTCGATGTCCCCATGCAAAAAGGGCGCAAGTGACATTTTGGGCAGAAATTATATTTTTCTCTTTCAAGATACATAAGGTCTTTTCCTTAAAAGGTCAAAACCCTTTTTCATAAAGGCATATCTGCAAGTAAAATTTTCCCACCAATGTTTCTTATTTGCTAGAAGGGCATATGTAACTATTGCCATGCTAAGTGCAGATATGGGACCAAGACACATGTGCAAGTCTCAACTAAGTCTCAAGTCTTAACCTTCAAGTCTCAAGTGAGTCCCAAGTCATTTTTTTCTTGGGCAAGTCAAGTCAAGTCACAGGTTAATGGCTAGTCAAGTCCTCAAATAGGTGAAGTCAAGTCCAAGTCAAGTCACCTTATTATTGCAATTGGTATAAGTAACTGTCGGTAATCTAAACATCATTGGCCAATGTGTCCAACCTGTTTAAAAGTAATTTGGATTTGCATTCTAATTACTGATATTCAGTAAAATACTTCATGGAATCAAACAAAACAGAAATAAATGCATTAAATTATTAATTGATGGCTTTCAATCTAAACAAGATCACTTCTGCCTCACTTCTACCAACAGTATTTGAAATACTTTAGTTGCCTTGCAAATAACAAGAAAAAAAGCGAACACATAAAAATCTGAAAGAATAAACATATTATGAGCATCAAACACATCTGTATGTGTTTCATCTGTATCATCTTGAGACACCAAGAGCTCTAAACACTTCAATTTTTAACATTCAGTCCATAGAAAAACAAGTAACAGCTTGTTCTTAGAAAAAGATTCTCAGCGAGGATTCAACAATATTAAACTCTGTTCAGAGCCTTCTACTCATGCTCCGCTTAGCAATTCTCCTGTTTCACTAGCGAGGTTAAAGTATGACCGTACAATAGGCTGATGCTTGTATTCAACCGTATCATAACACTTTCCACTTTGTAGTTTATGATTTCATTAATAAACCTGGTTCATCTTTGTGAACAAAGAAGTCCCAATATCGTTTTACTGTAAACTATTACAATCAGGAAGTCGAAAAGTCTTATGTTCTCTGATCATGTTTCTCAAGTAGACACAAAGTGGAAATAACATTCAAAAAAGAATTGGGTGCAATCAGAGTAATTTTCGTTTTCATTGTTGCTATCAACTGATTTAATTTGTTGTGCTTTTAATTCGTACTTAAAGAAAACCGCTGACGTTACAGTCCATTCCAGCTGACTACCGTAAGGAATTCTTTGTTTCTCCTTAGAAACCGCAATACAGAATAAACCATTTCACTTGATTCAAACAATGTTAATTATATAGCCTATTCTAAAAAATTTAATTACTAAATTACTGAAGAAAATAAATTGAATAAAGTGAATTCACATATAATGTCTCAAATCGCAATTTACAAATTTCAAAGCTGCGTGAAGATAAACGGCATTCACTCAACTCAGCCACTTAGCTTATGGTTTTAATGCACTAGCACTAAAACAATTAAAATTGTGCTAAAAATGGCAAACATACCCAGTGAATGACCCGGAATGTGAACTTTAATTGCCTATTATGTAATCCCATTCCGCTAATAAACGAGATGAGCAAAAATGACGTTTTATGAGGTTTGTTGGCTATAAATATATATATAATTAAATTATTTCTTTTTTTCATATGGATTAGGCTAGTCAGGCTGGCTTTGGTAATACGAGCATTTGCTATTGTTCTCGCTTTTTTTGGACACACCGGTGGTTGAAGTTTGCGTTACACTTGCAAGCTAGGCTTACAGGATATCATAGACTGCATAAAAAGATGGGCGCAGCACCCAGGTATGTAAATTGAAGCCCATGCGGAAGTACTGTAAAATGGCATTGTTTAATGGCAAACAGATGGCAACGTCGGCGGTTGCAGAAATAAGTTCAATGCTATAGAAGTCTATGAGAAAATTACCCTACTTTCCCACCTGATTTTTCATTTATATAATGATTTTTCACATTATTTTATGGTAGTTATAGCAAGAATCAAGTCTCCTTCAATATATCATGATGTTCATTTTTGTAAATTAGGGTCCCATATAGACTAGAATAAAGGGTAAAGCCAGAATAAGCTTTAGGGGCATGGCTACCCTCTGGTCCTCGTCCGGTACGGTCAGATCCAGAGCTACAGTTCTCCCTGGATCTTCGATACATGCTCTCGTCCAATAGAAATCACATGTGGTTTCAAAATGACAACATGGCACAATTCAAATTGCCAAAATCGAGACTTCCTTTATGGTATGCTGAAACCAATAGATGACGTCACGGTAGCTTCATCCACGATATTAGCTAATTGACAAGCACTTACTGAGCAGAATGGCTCTTCAAATGACAAACAAATTTTGAAGATGTCGTCTTGCTGTCCAGGGTGTTTATGCCGCATGTCTTGCTCAGTGGTGTTCATCTTTTGCCGTTAAAATTTTAATTCCAAAAAAAAAGAAAAAGCCAAAGACGATGACTTTCGCTTACCTCTCCTGCTGACATGTTGATGCCTATATCTGATATGAGGGCGTGTTTCTCCAATAAACACAAAAGGTATGTAGAGAGGGCATGACTGATTGACAGGGTAGTGATCCAGTAGAGATGACTGGCACATCTGGGTACTTCGCCATACATCAAGGCCGCGCCCCTTTTTGGAGGATAGAAAACCTCAGACCCAGAGTTGCCAAGTTCGCTTATAATACTCAACTTTGGGCTTGTTTTTTCCTGAAGTCGCTTGAAAAAATTACATGTCGCGGGTTGCGTTTTTTGGGCTTGTTTTTGAAAATATGGTTGCATGTTAGAGAAATGTAACAAGTGACCCAGAATTGTTATACGTTTATGGTTGCTATTCCCCCCGATTCATTGATTGACTCTGTGTGCTCACAGCCTCACGAGCAATGTGAGAGAACCCGCCCTCCCTCCTCGGCCCTTCCTCAACTAAATGAAAGATAATTTCTCCCCCCTCCACAAAATGAGAGAGTGATTTCATCCCAGGTTTTCACAGTCACAGTATCGTCTAATTTATATTGCGCTTATTTTGGGCTTGTTTCTCAAGCTGCGATCGCTTATTTGTCTTATCAAAGTTAACAACCCTGCTCAGATCCCATTGACCCTAATGTAATTTGATTTGTTTTCAGGTGTAAAATCTATCTGATTTATTTACCTAAATTTTCTGTTTATATTCATTTATTGATTGATTGATATGTCTAGCGATTATTTTGCTACCTTGCCCGAACCTGAGCGTTTGCGTTATCTTAATAAATTCAGGTTGATCGTCCACCCTCTTGCCCTTTCACTACCGCGAATTTTGAAGTCTGTGTCAGTTTGAGGTTAAGAATAACAAACAAATCCACATAACGTTAGACCGCAAACCTGACTTGGTTAGACCGCAAACCTGACTTGGTTGGCTGACGCTACTTTACGTTAGCTAGTTAAGCAATTAAAGAATAAATAATTACACCAGACAAAAATAGTAGCGAATAAACCCATGAAAGTATAGTACCAAGTCTTACCAAGACTTTATTCTCAAAGCCTATGCTTTGTTTTACATTCAATTATTGTAAGTCCACCCATACAAACCCTCACAGATTTTACATCCCATACTTTTCGTTTCATAAACTGGCCTATAAAATTGCGATTACTAAAAACAAAATTTGTTCTGTAATCATGTCTTACTAATTTCATTCCAACTAAAGAAACGTCATCCTCTCCTTTTTCTATCTTTTTTCCTTTTCTTCCTTTTCATAATGTTTTCAAGTAATCGTGTCTCAAGTTAAGTCCCGAGTCTTTAACTTCCTTGTCCGAGTCAAGTCTTTTATTTTTTGTCAATTCACAAGTCATCAAAACAGCGACCCAAGTCCAAGTCACAGGGACTCAAGTCCCTATCTCTGGCTAAACGGTGGTAGTCAATGGCTTTTTTACAAACAATTGGCATTTTCTGTCAAGGCATATCTGCCTCTTGCACCTTTTTTGCATATTGCTAATCGTGGTTGGTATGAGGACTAGGACTCAAACTCTACATACAGTACGCCCACAGTGAATGCACACTTTATTGTCATTTGTTGTATTATTTGTTGTTTATGGCTTCTGATATCAGTGTCAGCCCAGAGGTGACACCTCTACATGCTCAAGTTCTTTGCAGTTCAACAGCAATTTCATGCAGCATAGATAGACCAGCTGTTTTAATTAATACTTTGTGACAATGGAAACCAAAATGTATATTTTGCCATATCATATCCACGTACAAACCCCAATACCAATGAAGTTGGAACATTGTGTAAAATGAGAATTAACACAGAATGCAATGAGTTGCCAGTCTCATAAGCCCACATTCTATTCACAATAGGACATAGACAACATATCAGATGTTGAAAGTGAGACATTTTACCATGTCATGAAAAATATTAGCTCTTTTTGAAAGTGATGGCAGCATAGTAGTGAATAGTGAATCCAAAGTAGCCGACCGACTTTGTCTGGGGGTTACAATTACTGAAGGTAATTCAGATGGGAACCCAAATGCGTTGACATGTATGGAAAAGGCCTGTTGTTCACCACGGTGTGGTGTGCATTTAAGTAGAACTGCAATGTGTAATCAAGTTCTACACGTATGGTTTGGAATGTGCTTCATTTCACCTTTTCACACATTAATTACAGGTACCTTATGACACATGTCAAAAAAATTACAAGTTTTTCCAATGACTTAAACGTGGAAAAAATGTGTATTGTTTGCAAGGGAACAGTTTGTGAACATTCCACGTCCATGAACTTTTCGAGAACATTTTTCAAGTTCATGAACACTTGAAGAACATGTGAGGAACTTTTTTTGGTGATTACTGTACTGTCTATGAACTACAAATACTTTATGAAGAATTTTTACCAGGGGGTGGCTCATCAGGCTAATGTTCACCCCAGTTTCTGTTGCATGAAGCCACTAGGAGAATTTCTACTCGCCCTCGACAGGATGCTAGTCCATCGCAGGAAATACCCCCGAACTCTTAGTCAGTTTTACGCAACCATTTGCTGGTGCCCAATTGTACACCTGGGTGGAGTGGGGCAATTTGGGAATAAGGTGTTTCTGCAGAAGAATACACCAAAAAACCTGTGGTAAGTGCTTGAACTGAGGACAATTTGATCCTAAGTTAAGCACACTTTAACAGTGCACCACTGTGTAACTTACTCCTGAACCATTCATGACCAGTTCTTGAATATTGATGAACAGTTCATAAACATGTACATTTTGAGAACTTTGTTTATAAACATAAGTTCATGAACACTTGAAGAACATGTGAGGAACTTTTTTTGTGGAAATTGGTGAACTGTTCATGAACCATTGATGAACTGCAAATAGTTTGTGGACTATTTTTGCTGGGGTAGAATTGCACAGTGCCGGTGGAATAGCCTTGACACTCCCCCAACTTAGCCCCAAATGCAACCCTTTTCATTTTTTGGTGGGTGGCGAGTAACAGAAATACCAATCAAGCACAATTGAGCTAACTTTCTGAATTAACCTCAGGAAAATGTCACTCTACCAAAAAAGAAAAAAAAAAACATGGGCTGTGCCATGCACTTGTGAGCAGAAGAAAAACATAATGTCCGCGTCATGAAACATGCCCATAGTTCTGTTGCATGCTAATAATGATATTCATATTCATTTATTTTCTCCCAACAGGGCCGGAGCAAGAGGACTTCACATGATAAATTTACACGTCTCAGCTTCTGCGATTAAATCATTGGCTTTATCACCAGAACAAGGTAAGGAGATATACTCATGTGACGCAACAAAATGTCTCAGTTGTGTTTATTTTTTCAAGTGAATAAAAGATTTTAGAAAACAAATATGTATATCACTGAAACATTTTGGTATGCTCCTATTTGTGTTTTTTTAAATATTATATATAGATTTATTTTTTAAATGGCACCATGACTCTTTTTACCATGTAATGCTGATGATGATGATTTTATTTATTTATTTATTTATTATTAGGATCCCCATTAGCTGCGCAGAGCTGCAGCTACTCTTCCTGGGGTCCACCCAAAAATTACATACATAATAAATAAGGCACAAGATTCCTAGTATATAAAGGGAAAAAAAAAAACAGTATAAAACAGATAAAATAAAAATAAAGAAGAACAAAAAAGTCCAAAACAAAACAAAAAAACACTTTCAGTGTGATTTATATATCAGTCAGATCCCACTTAGTCTACACACATGTAAAAAGAGATGGGCTATATAAATATATATAAAGGTTCACAAATGTGTCCATCTCATCTATGTATTATATATATCTATATATATGCACGTATACATACACATACACATATACATACTTACACATACAACAATGCATATACACATACAATATTCTTATATTATTAAATATATATATTATATACTTAGATGCAATTTTACGAGTCTTTTGAAATGACCTACATTTGGGGTGAGTTTTATATGATTGGGTAATAAATTCCATCCTTTCATACCCCTAAAGATGACAGTGTTTTTAATGGCGTTTGTTCTCGCTGTAGGTAATGTGAAGTTTCCTACCACAGCATGTCTGGTTATGTATCTATGATTTTCTGTACTAAAAGAGAGATTCCTGAACAAGATGCACGGTGACTTAGTGACAATAATATTTCTGGTGAAAATGATAAGAGAGTATAAAAGTCTGTCTTTGACCATTAGCCAGTTTAGATTTTTATGCATTGTAATGATATTTGTTCTATAGTTGCACTTAAGTGCAATACGAGCAGCTCTATTTTGAATAAGTTGTAATTTATTTATCATTTCTCCTGTGACATTCGACCAAACCGCTGGGCAATAGTCGAGGTATGTTAATATTAGTGCTTTAATAGCATAATTCATTGTCGTACAACTTAGAAACCTTGCATGTCTTCTAATAATAGATATACCCCTACCCATTTTTACAATAATATTATTTATATGTTTTTTCCATGATAATTTTGAGTCTACCATTACACCCAGCAGTTTGGTCTCATGTACTTGATTAATTGTAATGTCATTGATTTTAATGTTTAATACAGGATTTTTATTAATAGTACGACTGGAGCCAATAATCATACAGTTCGTTTTCGTAGCATTTAACACTAGCTTATTTGATATTACCCAGTCAACTACATTTTGCAGTTCAATATTTAAAACCGTTTCCAATTCTCTGCATGTGCGTGCTGATGTGTATATGGTAGAATCATCAGCGTACATCACTACATTAGCTTTATCTAAAATATACTCAGCAACAAAAGTTTCTGTGACACCAATATTGTTAATTATTTTTCATAACGCAATTATGAAATTGTCATACATGGTGATATCAGACTGAAACAGTACACGTTAAGACAGCATTGAAATGGAAATCATGAAAATGCGAGAAAATGACTTTGCACGTGAAAACGTGCGTAAATCATGCTTGTGGATGGCAATAAAAGAGGAGAATTTTTGGAATGTTCACATTGTGCCTGATGAACGATGGAAGCATCACTTATCGAAAACACAGCCATTTCGGATCAGGAACTCTACCCTCTAAATGCCAAGACTGTCTGAAAATGATCGGTGGAGGGCCATTGGGATGATTGAATCCGGAACCTCGCAGAGGGAAGTTGCTCATTGCCTGAATGTCCACCGAAACACCATTTGGAACTTATGGCAGCGTCATCAGCAGACAAGACATGTCAGAGACCGTCCTCGCAGCGGCCGTCCACGAGTAACCACTCCCAGACAGGACAACTGGATTCAAACAACCCATCTCCGAAATCGATTCCAACCTGCAACCATAACTGCAAGAACGATACCTGGTTTGAGGCGACTGTCTGCACAGACAATCCGTCGCCGTCTCCGTCATTTTGGCATTGTCCCACGTCGGCCAGCAAGACGTCCAATACTCACAGTACAACACCGACGACTGCGTCTACAGTGGGCACAACAACATCGACGGTGGATCCAACGTCAGTGAAATCTTGCACTCTTCACTGATGAATCAAGATTCATGCTTAACCGATGTGATGGTCGTTTACGTGTATACCGTCGACGTGGAGAACGTTATGCCAACAACTGTGTTCAGGAATTTGATCGTTTTGGAGGTGGTAGTGTCATGATTTGGGGAGGGATCACGGCTAGAAACAGAACAGATTTGCTTGTTATTGATGGAAATCTGACAGGTCAAAGATATCGCGATGAAGTGCTACGGCCATTGGTGGTACCGTTTTTGATGCAACATGGTCCCGGAATAACGCTGCAACATGATAACGCCAGACCACACGTTGCAAGGATTGTACAGCATTATCTGATGCAACAACATGTCAATGTCCTGCCATGGCCAGCCAGATCCCCAGACATGTCCCCAATCGAGCATCTTTGGGACGAGATGGATCGACGTTTGCGGCGGTTGGATAACCCGCCAGCTACACTCCAGGAATTGCGACAACGTCTACGTCAGATTTGGAATGACATCCCACAGCAATTTCTGGCACATCTGATTCGGTCCATGCGCCGGAGATGCGTTGCTTGCATCATGGCACGAGGAAGTCACACCCAGTATTGAAGTGTGAAGGTCACAATTGGTTAGACGTCAGACAAGTGCTTCATGACGCATGAAAATGACATTTTTCGTTTTGAGTGACGTTGGCACTGAAAAGTCAGTGTTTCTCCTGTTAAATAAACATATTGATTGCATTGAGATCTTTGCGTGTCATTTATAACATACACATAAATGGTGTCACAGAAACTTTTGTTGCTGAGTATATATGGCAAATCATTCGTGAAAATTGTGAACAGTAATGGACCTAGGCAGCTCCCTTGTGGCACGCCACATGTTACACTTCTGGTACTTGAGAAGGTGCCATTAAAAAACACTGTCTGTGTTCTATTAGATAGATAGCTGTAAAACCAAGTGAGCGCTGATTGCTCAAAACCATAACAAGCAAGTTTTTCTAACAACAAATCATGGTCAATGATATCAAAAGCAGCAGAGAAATCAAGAAACACCGTACCAACTATATTCTGCTTTTCAATCTCTCTGAGCCAATCATCAGACATGTGAGTCAGCGCCGTAGCAGTGGAGTGACTCTTTCTGTATGCGTGTTGAAAATCATTGATTAAGTTGTTCGAAGAGAAGTAGTTAATGATTTGATCATGTACAATAGACTCTGTAATTTTTCCTAACACAGGTAGAATACTTATGGGTCGACTATTTGAAGTCGAGAATGGGAGTTTCTTATTTTTTGGCAATGGAATAATTTTAGCTTGTTTCCACGCTTGTGGGCAAGTACTGCAAGTAAAACTGAGGTTAATAATGTGGGCTAAAACAGGAGCAATAAAGTCAGCTGCTAGTTTAAGAAGCCTGCTGTCAAGGCTGTCGACACCTGGGGGTTTGTCTTTACAAGATTTGAGGAATTCTTTTACCTTATTTGTACTTACTTTTTCTAATTTGAACCTAGTGTTTTTATTTTTCATAATATTATTTCTTATTAATAGGTTAGATTTAACATTACTTAGATTAGGCATATTTTCTCTTAGCTTGTCTAATTTGTTTATAAAATAATCATTGATATAATTAGCAATCTCTAAAGGCTTTGTTGTAAATTTATTGTCTACCTCAAGAAAGGACGGGTTGATTTTGTTTTTCTTACCCGTCAACTGATTTAAAATGTTCCATAGTTTTTTACTATCATTTCCTGCCTTCTGAACTCGATCATCAAAGTAAATTTTCTTTTTCTTCCTGTTGAGTTTGGTGATAGAGTTCCTCATTTTACGATAGAGGTCCCAGTCATCATTATTTCCTGTCATAATTGCTGTTTTTTTCATCTGGTCTCTCTGTTTTATAGCGACTTTGATTTCATCATCTAACCAAGGTGTGACGATATTCCTGACAGCAAACTTCTTCAGAGGAGCATGAACTTCAACTACAGGCAGAAATAGATTATTAAATCTTGCAAGTGCAATTTCAGGATTGTGACTAGATAGCACCTCAGACCAGCAAATGGCTTTCACATCATCAACAAATTTCTCATTATCATCAAAAGTATGACCTTTTAAATATTACTGTGGGTCCGGGTCTATCCACCACAGTGGCTATTACTGTTATGATCAGATTGTGATCACTGCTGCCAGTGGGAACAGAAATAACTTTGCTGCACCACTCAGGAGAGTTAGTGAAAATGTGATCAATACAAGTTGATGTTCTGGCACCATCATTCTTAACATGTATTCTTGTTGGTTCATTAACAACCTGAGTCAATCCACATGTAGCAGTGGCAGTAAACAACTTATTTTTTAAATGACATTTTTGAGCGAACCAGTCAATATTGAAGTCACCCATAAGGTAAATATCCCGACCCACAGCAGTATTGTTATCCAACATTTCACAGATTGTGTCTAAGTATTCACAGTTGGCATTTGGTGGCCGGTAACAGCAACCTAGCAGAATTGGCTTGCGGTGAGATAAATGAACTTGCAACCATAATATTTCAATATTATATTTCATCATATCAGTCCTAATTTGTGTTGGTAAGTGATCTTGAATATAAAAAGCAACTCCACCACCAAATCTGTTTCTATCATTTCTGTAAATGTTGTAACCTTCGATGTGCAGTTCAGTATTTTCAAAAGAAGAATCCAGGTGAGTTTCTGAAATAGCAAGTATGTGTAGTTTGTATTTGCACAGTATGTTAGTGACCTCACAGATTTTGCTCCTGAGACTGTTAATATTAATATGAGCAATTCTTAGCCCCCTTGTTGGTAGTGTGTGTTGTGATATGATTGTGTTGGCATACAATCATGAAAACGACAGAAGAACTTTTATGTTGTCATACCTTTAAGTTTCAAGCTTACTTTGGAGTGCTGGAGCAAGGATGGATGATAAGCTTGTCATGTCTGAGATAGGCGATGTCACCTCTTTCCCGTGCCGCTTTCAATTTAGGCATTAGTTCTTTTCTTTTTAAGCGTACAGCGTCAGTGTAGTCTTCATTAATAAAAATTAATCATGTACGTCAAATGTTTTCTGAGAGACAGTTGGTTAATGCTGGTTAATCTTTTTTTTCAATAGTTCCCGCAAGAAAAAGCAAGGGCAATGACATATCCATTTCAAAATGTCAAAGTATTCATCAATAATTGTAGAGACACATTTAATGTGTGTCTTATACTTACACGAGTTAGTGTGTAAATATTTTTTAAATTATTTTCAATCGTTGCCTTCATTAAATAAGTAATCCATTGCTTTCAGTCCGGGGTGATGGGGATTAAAGTTGATTAACACAAAATGATGATCAAAAACATTATGATTCTGGACATTGGCATTTAGTTTCCAATTTTATAAAAATCTTTGTATCTGAATTGGAACACTATCCAAACTCAGTCATGCTTGGTTCATCACATCCTTGTACTGTCCCCACAGCCAGACCTGGGGGGCAGATGGAGGTGCGTCTGGCACTGAAAGCAGCCAGTTTCATTGCCCTGAGTGTGGTGGGAATCCCAGGTAACCTAGCAGCCCTCCTGCTCTTCTGCCGCTTCTTCATTGAATTGCGGCACATGGGACACAATGAGATCATCCTCAGTCAGCTGATCTTCGCCAACCTGGTGGTGACACTGTGCCGATGTATTCCTCAGGCTATGACTGCACTGGGGATGGACCTCCGCTTCGGTGACTATGCCTGTAAAGCAATTCTCTATGCCTACCGGGTTGGGCGTGGCATGTCTCTCACCCTCACCTCATTGTTGAGCTCCTACCAATGTGTGGTCATTGCCCCACCGACACCTGGCTGGAATCGACTGAAACGGTGGTTGCCAGGCCACCTCCCCCATGCAATGATTTTCCTCTATGGGCTCAACATGACAATGTATGTCTTCAGTTCCCTTCTCCTTGCGAAGGCTTTTCCAGCCAACAGCACCATCCCTGAATACACTCTAAACCTGAAGTTTTGCATTCTAGTGTTCCCTGGGTACACTTATTATATTGTCAATGGCATGGTAAACATCATACGTGACTTTATCTTTGTTGCACTGATGGCAGCAGCAGCTGTGTACATGATGCTGGTTCTGCATCGGCACCGTCAGCAGGTTCAGGGCCTTCAGGGAGCTGGAAAGAAGACTGAGGAGGCATCGCGTGCCGTCCTACTGCTCGTGTGCACATATGTGCTGCTGTTCAGCTTGGACAATGTACTGTGGTTCTACACACTCTCTGTCTCCCGTGTGCACCCTACTGTGTCTGACGCTCGCGTCTTCTTTGCCACCTGCTACTCATCCATCAGCCCTGTCCTCATAATCGCCACTAACAAGAAGCTGTCCATGTACTTTAACTGTTGCTCCAAATGTAAGTCAGCAAAAAACATCAAAAGGAGTTCAGAATCAAAAGTTTCAAGTTTGACATCAACACAACGAGGAAGCTGAAGGGTGAAACCGGAGGAATATCTTCCGAACTGTTTTAATTTGTAATAAATTGCAATTTGCCGCCCCTCAATTTAATTGCAATAATACTCTTATTATTAAATAACCAGAGGAATGTGGTTACTTTCTTCATGATTTTTCTTCATGAGATCATTTGCAGCCATAATATGCAAAAAATTTTGATAAGTGATTGGATTTGTGTGAATTTTTTGTGTTTCACATGCTCCTATGTGCGCATCGTGACGGATCATTTGCAAAAATTGCTCAACATATTTCAGAAAAAATTAAGGTTACACATGAAATACAATGCTTTAAATTTTATTTTTGAAATCTTGACTCAGTAATTCGTTGTTCAGAAACTTTGAGCTAAAAAGACATCTTTTGGACTTTAATGTCATTTTACATCCTGGCTAAATGGTCCATCGATTTAATACAGATCATCATATACTTAGAGGACACTGACTTATTAATGTTAACGTACACAGCACAGTGCTGTGAAAAGGTATTTGCCCCCTTCCTGATTTCTTTTTTCGCATATCTGTCACACTTAAATGTTTCAGATCATCAAATGCATGTTAATGTTAAAAAAGTAAATTAAAATGTAGTTTTTCAATGATAATTTCATTTATAAATGAAAAAAGCTATCCAAATTTACAAAACCCAAAACCAGTGAAGTTGGCAAGTTGTGTAAATCGTAAATAAAAACAGAATACAATGATTTTCAAATCCTTTTCAACCTATATTCAATTGAATACACTGCAAAGACTAGTAACTTAATGTTCGAATAGGTAAACTTTGTAATTTTTTGCAAATATTAGCTCATTTGGAATTTGATGCCTGCAACATGTTTCAAAAAAGCTGGCACAAGTGGCAAAAAAGACTGAGAGAGTTGAGGAATGCTCATCAAACACTGATTTGGAACATCTCACAGGTGAACGGGCTAATTGGGACCAGGTGGGTGCCATGATTGGGTATAAAAGCAGCTTCCCAGAAATGCTCAGTCATTCACAAACATGGATGGGGCGAGGGTCACTACATAGTGAACAAATGCTTGAGCTGATTGTCGAACAGTTTAAAAACAACATTCCTCAACGAGCTATTGCATGAAATTTAGGAATTTCATCATCTACGGTCCGTAATATCGTCAAAAGGTTCAGAGATTCTGAAGAAATCACTGCACGTAAGCGACAAGGCCGAAAACCAACATTGAATGCCTGTGACCTTCGATCCCTGAGGCGGTACTGCACCAAAACTACACTGTCAGCAACTACAGTTCGTCGCTCTATCTGCAAGTGCAAGTAAAAACTCTACAATGCAAAGCGAATGCTGCCGGCTTTGCTGGGCCCAAGCTCATCTCAGATGGACTGATACAAAGTGGAAAAGTGTTCTGTGGTCTGACGAGTCCACATTTCAAATTGTTTTTGGAAACTGTGGACGTCGTGTTCTGCGGACCAAAGAGGAAAAGAACCATCCGGACTGTTATAGGCGCAAAGTTCAAAAGCCAGCATCTGTGATGGTATGGGGGTATATTAGTGCCCAAGGCATGGGCAACTTTCAGCATTAATGGTGCCTTCACATATGTGTAAGGTACACTCATCAAAAATATAAACGCAACACTTTTGTTTTTGCTCCCATTTGTCATGAGATGGACTCAAAGATCTAAAATTCATTCCATATACACAATATTACCATTTCTCTCAAACAATGTTCACAAATCTGTCTATATGTGTGATAGTGAGCACTTTTGCTTTGCTGAGACAATCCACCCACCTCACAAGTGTGCCACATCAGGATGCTCATCAGACACCATGATTAGTGCACAGGTGTACCTTATACTGCCCACAATAAAAGGCCACTCTGAAATGTGCAGTTTTGCCTCACAGCAAAATGCCACAGATGGCGCAAGCATTGAGGGAGCGTGCAATTGGCATGCTGACAGCAGGAATGTCAACCAGATCTGTTGCTCGGGCATTGAATGTTCATTTCTCCACCATAAGCCGTCTCCAAAGGCGTTTCAGAGAATATGGCAGTACATCCAACCGGCCTCACAACCGCAGACCACGTGTAACCACACCAGCCCAGGACCTCCACATCCAGCAGGTTCACCTCCAAGATCATCTGAGACCAGCTACTTAGACAGCTGCTGAAACAATTGGTTTGCATAACCAAAAAATTTCTGCACAAACTGTCAGAAACCGTCTCAGGGAAGCTCAACTGCATGTTCGTCGTCCTCATCGGGGTCTTAACCTGACTCCAGATCGTCGCCGTAACAGACTTGAGTGGGCAAATGCTCACATTCAATGGCGTCTGGCATGTTGGAGAGGTGTTCTCTTCACAGATGAATCTCGGTTTACATTGTTCAGGGCAGATGGCAGACAGCGTGTGTGGCGTCGTGTGGGTGAGCGCTTTGCTGATGTCAATGTTGTGGATCGAGTGGCCCTTGGTGGTGGTGGGGTTATGGTATGGGCAGGCATCTGTTATGGACAAAGAACACAGGTGCATTTTATTGATGGCATTTTGAATGCACAGAGATACCGTGATGAGATCCTGAGGCCCATTGTTGTGCCATACATCCATGAACATCACCACATGTTTCAGCAAGATAATGCACGGCCCCATGTTGCAAGGATCTGTACACAATTCTTGAAAGCTGAAAATGTCCCAGTTCTTGCATGGCCAGCATACTCACCGGACATGTCACCCATTGAGCATGTTTGGGATGTGCTTGACCGGCGTATACGACAGCGCGTACCAGTTCCCACTAATATCCAGCAACTTCGCACAGCCATTGAAGAGGAGTGGACCAACATTCCACAGGCCACAATTGACAATCTGATAAACTCTATGCGAAGAAGATGTGTTGCACTGCATGAGGCAAATGGTGGTCACACCGGATACTGACTGGTTCTGAGTCCCCAGACCCCAAATAAAGCAAAAACTGCACATTTCAGAGTGGCCTTTTATTGTGGGCAGTATAAGGTACACCTGTGCACTAATCATGGTGTCTGATGAGCATCTTGATGTGGCACACCTGTGAGGTGGGATGGATTGTCTCAGCAAAGCAAAAGTGCTCACTATCACACATTTAGACAGATTTGTGAACAATGTTTGAGAGAAATGGTAATATTGTGTATCTGGAATGAATTTTAGTTTTTTGAGTCCATCTCATGACAAATGGGAGCAAAAACAAAAGTGTTGCGTTTATATTTTTGTTGAGTGTACATACAGGTTTTGGAGCAACATATGTTGCCATCCAAGCAATGTCTTTTTCATGGACGCCCCTGCTTATTTCAGCAAGACAATGCCAAGCCACATTCTGCACGTGTTACAACAGCATGGCTCCGTAGTAAAAGAGTGCGGGTACTAGACTGGCCTGCCTGTAGTCCAGACCTGTCTCCCATTGAAAATGTGTGGCGCATTATGAAGCGTAAAATACGACAACGGAGACCCCGGACTGTTGAACAACTTAAGCTGTACATCAAGCAAGAATGGGAAAGAGTTCCACCTGAAAAGCTTCAAAAATTGGTCTCCTCAGTTCTCAAACGTTTACTGAGGGTCGTTAAAAGGAAAGGCGATGCAACACAGGCCCCTGTGCCAACTTTTTTGCAATGTGTTGCTGCCTTTAAATTCTAAGTTAATGATTATTTGCAAAAAAAAAAAAGTTTCGCAGTTTGAACATTAAACATCTTGTCTTCGCAGTGTATTCAATTGAAAAAAGTTGAAAAGATTTGCAAATCATTGTATTCTGTTTTTATCTACGATTTACATAACGTGCCAACTTCACTGGTTTTGGGTTTTGTATCTGGCCAAATGTGGCTGAATTAAAACAATTCTGCAAAAAAGAGTAGGCCAAAAATTCTCCCACAGCGATGTGAAAAATTAATTGCCAGTTATCGCAAACACTTGATTTCAGTTGTTGTCGCCAAGGGTGGCACAATGAGTTATTCGGTTTAGGGGGCAATTACTTTTTCACAGAGGGCCAGGGAGGTTTGGAAAGCTTTTTCCCTCAATCAATGAAATCATTTCAAGACTGCATTTTGTCTTTACTCGGGTTATCTGTCTAATAAAATTTGTTTGATGATCTGAAACATTTAAGTGTAACAAATATGCAGAAAAAAAAAAAAATCAGGAAGAGGGAAAATTCCTTTTCACAGCACTGTAACTGGGAGTGTGATATCAGGAACAGCTCATCTGAATAGCCATGTAATTTAATTGCTGATTGGTTGTGCAGAGCAGATGAATTACTGTTACAGACGCAACATTATATACTGTACTTGTGCGTTGATTAGTCTATCCTATTTTAAAATAAAAACCCTTGGCTTTTTATAAAAACTCTGAATTCACTGTGCTGAATTCAATATGCCTATTGTAGACAAGTGAGCCCTAGCTTGTCCATTATTTTTATAATCCTTAATTTTCAATCTGACAAGATCTGCAGTAGTCTCTATTGTCCCTAATGGCCCACAGAAGACTGAATTTCTTTGAAGATCCCCTCCCCCCTTTCCACGTCAGCATTGGAAAAATGAAGTTTGAAATGTTTGCCGTTTTCCACATCATAAACAGACCTGCACAGTTCACTCCTGCCAGCTCTGCCCATGTGCCCTGCTCCTTCTCACAGCCTTGCTCAACCTCTCCACCTCTCTCTCCCTTGAAAAAATAACATTACTTACCTCCAGTTTAGCTCCAATCACTAGCCAAATAGAGCAGAGCTCATTATCAGAGAGCTACTGCATGTGAACTGTGTAGAAGGCCTTGTAGTGCTGAGGGTAGAGAAGGACAGACAGCAAATTGCCCAAAAATTATGGATTCTTGTGGATTCTTTGCTAAAAGGTTTATTAGCCTCCCTTTTTGACATTCAATAATACAGTACAGTGAAAAAACATTTCCCTGATTTATTTTACATATTTTTCACACAATTGTTTCAGATCATTAAATTAATTTTAATTAAAAAAAAAAACAGTATAAAACAAGAAAAAGGGACAGAATAGAGACTACCACCTGACATGATTTTTTTACCCCCCCCAAGTTCTAAATATGGCTCAATATAAAAAAAGTGGAAAAATATATTGAAACAGCACGACATGAGCAGCTAGTGGGAAAGGCTTCAGAAATCTTTTGTCTGAAACTTGGTAAAGAGATTGGAGCAGCAATTTTAAGATTAGTTTGAAGGTCATTTCATGACCATGGGCCGAAGTAAAACAGACTCCTCTTACCGACGTCAGATCGCACAGGAGGAACCTTGAATCGCAACCAGGCCTTACAAAATCAGCAAGGGATCAAATATTTATTGCTCCCAATGTAAAATATGAAGGATTTATGGAAAACTTACGGCGCTAGAGTGCTGACAAGGCAAAAGGTTTAAGGACGCACAGACGCCCGACAGACCACCACGAAGGCATGTAACCGCAGCCTAACCTTAATTGGCTTAGAGGCTAAGCTGGCTCAAAATGGCACATGATTCCATGAAAAATGAGAAACAAAGTTGCTGACATGTATCAGTCTGGAAAGGGTTGCAAAACCATTTCAAAGGCTCTGGAGCTCCAGCAAATCATGCTGAGAGCCATTATCTCCAAATGAATAAAACTTAAAACAGTTGCGAACCTTCCCAATAGTGGCCAGCCCACCTACCTAACTTCATCAATGAATGCATTGACAAAACATCCAGGAGGTCACAAAAGAACCATGACTAACATCTTAGGAACTGCTGGCCTCAGTTGCCTCAGATTCCACAGTAAGAAACAAACTGGCTAAAAATGGCATCGATAGGAGAGCTGCAAGATGAAAACCACTACTGACCAATAAGAACGCAATGGCTTGTCTTAGATTGTGATGACTCCCAACAGTTTGGCATAATATCTTGCGGACTAGTTAGTCAAAGGAGTTACTTTTGGTAACACATGGGTTCTGTTATATCTGGCGTAAAGATAACACTTAAACACCACCAAGGCCATAGTCAACTGAACTATGATACAAACATCTCCAGTGACATCTATCATATTTCTACATGTGGCTAAGTTTTGTTAAATTGTTTTTACAGACAAAAAGACAAACAGGCAAAAATATGTGAACAAAAGAGGTAATAAGAGCACCAAACCAGGAGTCAAACACAGTGCTGGTAGTGTAATCGTCTGAGCCTGCCTTGCTGCTTCAAGACCTGTCTACTAATCGGAGGAACCATGAATTCTGCTCTCTGCCAGAAAATCCTGCTGAAGAATGCCTGTCCATTAGTTTTTGAACTAAAGCTCAAGCAGAGTTGGGTAACACAGCAAGACAATAATGCAAAACACGCAAGGTAGTCCACCTTCGAATGGCTGAAAAGAAACAAACAGAAAGTTTTGGAGTGGTCTAGTCAATGTCCAGACTTGAATTGATTTAGATGTTGTGGCATGTCCTTAAACAGCCAGTTCAAGCTTGTGACCCTCTAATTTGGCTGAATTAAAACAATATTGTTTTAAGGAGTGTGGGTCAAAATCACTCCTCTTTGAGAAAAAGCCTCATTGGCAGTTATCGCACATTTTTGATTTCAGCTGTTGCTGCCAAGGGTGGTACCACCAGCTATTAGGTTTTGGGGGGCTATGCTGCCCTACAAAGCAAAAAGGCAGTAACTGCGCAGTGCACCAAACTGAGAAAAATGACCTCAAAGTTATCTTGTTGTCCAGCCCAAGTAGTTGTAGGTAGATTATTGGACATGTGGCAGTATTTTTACTCCATATTACCTAATTCTTTGCAGATATCAATAATTTTAATAAACTTTTTTTTTAACCCCCTTTTTGCAGTTACTGTATTTTTGCTTTGTATCACTCCCACTTTTGAAAGTTCCATACAAAGTAAAAAGGCAGTAAGTAACTTAATATTCTTCAAAAACCTTTTTGGTCACAGCTAGGGTTTTGTTGTATTTGAGTTGTATTAATTGGAACCATTTGTTTCCTGCAAGACAGGGATGCCAAAGCTAATATAATTTAACCCTTTAAGGTGTTTATACTTCATTCAGAAATTGTTCTGTGTTGAAACTGTGCGTCACAAAAGTATATCACATTTCTAAGCCGCATCAAGGGCCAAATTGGCAGTGTTTATTTTTAATATGACCCAATTATGGGAGTGTACTTGGTAACTCGGTACATAAAAATTTGCAGAAAATATTTATGGAACGAGAAGAACGTACTTTTTTTGTGTAAGAGCTGAAAAAAGGGTTTCTTTTCCTTTATAGCGGTGACACATATCTATCAAATCAAAAAATGGATACGACGTTGATTTATTAGAAGTCATAGATCAATACATATCTACTTTATCTACATACGAACATCCATCATTATTTCATCACAATGGTCCTCATTTATCAAACTTGGCGTAGGATCCAGTGTAGATTCCGGTGTAAATATCAGCATTTGCCAGGTGTCACGTCTGATTTACTGAAAGTGTGAATGTCACAGATTTCAGTGTAGAACTGGCATGGCGTTGATAAATCTGGCGGCTGAAACCATTGTAATTTACATGACACGCCCATATAAATTCACGCTCCGGGAGGCATAATCCTGCCCACTTTACAACATGGACTCTCGAAAGACGGCAAAGAAGAAAGAACTTCACTGAGGAGGACATATAAATTATCACATCGGAGGTGGAGAAAAACAAAATTATTTAATTGGGAAGCCTTAGCATAAAGGGAGCCCAGAAGGCTGCAGTTTGGAAAAGTATTGCTGCTGCGGTACACCCCTTTGGGGTGGAAAACCGGAGTGCAACAGACGTTTGATTTAATTCATTAATAAATCAAGCAACTATTTGCACTTAAGTGCGTCCAAGCACAAAAATGGATCGAAATTCACGTTAGACGCACTTATAAGTGTAGCCAAGATGCACGTTTCTCCATTGCCCACACTTATTTTAAGTGCGTCCAAGGCTAAAAATTTTTTCTTGGCCAAACTTATTTTAAGCGGTACTTTCTATAAGTGGCACTGTAATGGTCATCAGCTGTCGCATTTATAAGTGTGGCCAAGAAAAAAATTCAGCAGGCCACACGTATAAGTTTGAATTGTTGCGATTCTGCCTTGTTCCCATGTTTGTTTTTGATTCTGCCATGTCTGGATTATTATCTCTGCTTTGTCTGACCATGCTTTGTATTTTGTATTGGGATTAAGATGCCAGGACATTTTTGTTTTGTTTTGTTTTGGTCTTGTCTCTGTTTTGTTTTAATATTCCCTCTTTGCAGTTTTACTTCGGTCCATGTTTTGGTTTTCACCATGCATTGAACTTTGTCTTCCCCTGTCTGGTCTCATGTCTGGTGATCATTCAGCCCCAGTATTGCGCCACTCTTTCAGGTGATTTAATGATTTCTGGGATTTCAATCATTCTTTCCAATCTCGTTTACTTCCTTCACCTGGCTTCTATATTACTAACAATACTAACAGTTTGTTGTTTTAGTTAAACTTACTAACCAAAACTAACATTGTTTATAGTTCTAACTTACTAATGAGCACTAGGGATTGTATAGCTGCACTTTACTAATTGACTAAAGACCTCTCAGCATTCACCCTATTCTAGTCTCCGCCTCTGGTCTTTACTTAATTTACTTTGCTGCAGTTTCAGCGAAACCTCTGTGCTGGTTAAACTCTGTTCTCTCTCCTTTTCTGTGCACGGTAGAACTCCCTAACTGGAGCCGTATGTCTGTCAGTAGGCTGTCTTCATGATCCCTGTCCATGTTTTGGCTTGTGCCAATTTCTTGTAATTAGAGCTTCCTCATGTTCATTCCTTTGTAATTAGTCTGATCCAGTTCACCTGTTTCTCTTTGTAGCATATGACTTCCCGTTTGTCTATTTAAGCAGTCTTTTCACAGCCAGCTCCTTTGTCAGAACATTTTCCTGTGCTGCGACTGTTTATGCCTTGTACTCTCTGTGATTCACTTCTGACTGAACCGTTCCTCATTACGATTTTTGAACAATTTGATGAAACCAGTGTAAATGTGCACACGCAATAAACTATAAATTAGATTTTTCTAAAATAATTATGCGCAAAAGTATTTTTCAGTTTCCTGCCTTTTGATTAGGCTAACTTGCGTTTCTTGTTGTTCAGTACATATCTGACTGGATGAGGATCTGACATACTACACTGCCAAGCCACGCATTGCGCCTAATCAAATTGATTGTTGTCAGCTGTCTGGCCTGACAAGCAGGTTGTCTCAAAATAGAAGTTTAAATAACACAGGTGTCTTATTCATTTATTCATTCAAGCATTCATTTATTAATTTAGCCTATTTATTCATTTTAGTAAGAGCAACAACAGCATGACGTCCACATTGCTGCATATGGTTTATTACACATTTTGACAGCTGCACTCGTTCCTGCATGTTGTTCGCTGGTTTCAAATCTGCGTACTCCAGGTCAGACCTGGCGTGAGATTTTTGCAGACTGTTCGCTCACGTTGAGATTGATAAATGCAGATCCTTGCGGGAGATTTGGCGCACATAGATTTTTTTGGTGTATGTACGTTTGATAACTGAGGGCCATTGTACTGTATGTTATTATATTTATAGAAATTTTGCATGAACTGTATGGTATGTTGAATATTGCGGCTCATGGATAGAAGAAATAACCACAATCATTTTCTTATCATCTTGGTCCTCAAAGCTTAGCATTTTAAAGTGTTTCATGTTGTTTCATTAGATATGCTTATCGAGATATTGCCATGATTGTTTTCATATTATTTTCCTAAAAGTGCTGTTTTTTTGTGTTTTTTTTGTTTGTTAGTTTCATTGGATATGCTTCTCAAGAAATATTAATTTCTGATCGTCATCAATCCTGTTTGGGTTGTTTTTTAGTCGATAGAATTGTCAAGTTAAATTTGTGAAACTTTTTACCAGAGCTTGTTTAAGAGCAGTTCAAAAAGACCAAAATCCATTCTCGGCCCCCCAACTAGACCTTCCCTTGAACCTGACAGGGGGTCTGCAGTCCCTGGACCCCAGCTGGCTCACTACTTGAGTCATTTTTGGAGTTGCCAGCGCTGCAAATTATCATAAAATGAATTGGGAGACGGAGCTACACGACAACAAAGGGTCTGCTAAAATATGGAGACAAAAGCCAGACAAAGTCTGGGGGAGATCAGTCCAATTGGGTACAGGAGCTGGAGATGAGATGAGAAATTAAAAAGAAAAACATTAGAAAATGTCCTAAGCCTGAAAGTGTGCATTTTGTGGGTGAAATCTCAAAAATTCTGGTTCTTAAAGTGAGACAAAAAAAAAAAATGTTTGTACGATATGTCAAGTTTACATCGGCCTACTATCAACAGCACAAATAATATCTCAGGGAGATGGTCAGCGCCATTAAATTTTTTTGTTGAAAAAGGTCCCCAAAATGTAATTGAATAGCCCGGTACTGTTACGTGCTTCTTAGTCCGCATGAAGAGATCCTCTGCCTGATGTACCAGAACTTGGAGGCCTTTTTTTGTCAACTAGGGGCTGTAACAACTATATCACATATACTCCTCCACAAGGTTGTCAAAATCAGGCAGTAAGAGGTAAATGTTACAATTTGCCTTGGGTTACTTACCAAATACTGAGATCCCAAACATGGTATTTTAGCTCACCTGACGACAAAGTCAGATGAGCTTATGTCATGGCCTGCTTGTCCGTCGTTTGTCGTCGTCATTTGTAAACATCATCTCATCCGAAACCACTGGGCCTATGAAGCTGAAACTTGACAGGTACCTTCCTACCCATTAGGACACCAAAGTTTGTTCAAGGCATTCCGATCCGATTTCAAACATGGCCACCGCGTACCATTAAAATGCACTCTCTAGAGGACAGATAGCTCCTTAACATCTGTCTGACATCCAGTTGTCCCGTTTGAGAAGCCACTCGTGAGCAGCAGGCAGAACATAGGTTCGTTCCTGTATCAGCTACCAAAACACACGCAGTGTGTATCTTCTCTCATAGGTAGCCCTTTGCATCCTACGAACTTCAAAGACTGAAAGGTCAGCTCCAAAACAGTCAGTGCAGTCATTTGCTTTTCAGCAACTCCATGTTTGAGGATAGTGTTGATTGTCGTTCTTTTCAATGGTGCCAGTCTGCTGTCGGCTTCAAGGTGAAAATGGGATTTCTCGTGCTCCCGAAACTTATCTATGGCTTTACTCTTTTCACAAAGTTCCCATCCCTCATCCTATCCACACTGACAAAGTTCTTCTGCATAGCAGAACAGCATACAAAGCATACAGCTTTATCATTTTCCTTAATGTAGTGAAGCCATGTCCACCGCCAAAACCAACATGAGCTGGTTGGGAGTCTGGTGAAGTGTTTGTTTACAAAGCGTTTCGCTGGGACTTTAAACTCCAGGTCATCTTGTAGGGGAACGGGGAGGCTGTTGCTAATGGTAGTCCAATATACTTTCACTGATGAACTGGCAATATGATCTCTGCTTCGTTGATCTTTATTTCCCCCTTCACTGGTGAGAAACAGTGTTAAACATGCTCAAACTTTGTTTGGATGATGCAAAAATGACAAGGAACATGTTTGTGTGAAGTGTGATTGATAGAAATACACTGCTCAAAAAAATAGAGGGAACACTAACACATCCCATCCACATTAACCCATGGAGGTCTGGATTTGGAGTCACACTCAAAATTAAAGTGGAAAAACATACTCCAGCAGCAGTCCCCAATCTTTCCCAGAAAGGGCCGTTGTGGCTGCAGGCTTTAGCTACACACCTGATGTTACTGATCAAGCTTATTAGTAAAGAGTCCAGGGGTTGATTAATAGTTTCAGGTGTGTAATTGCTTAGTTGCAATGGAAGCCTGCACCCACACTGGCCCTTTCTGGGAAAGATGAGGACCCCTGCACTACAGGCTGATCCAACTTTGATGTAATATCCTTAAAACAAGTCAAAATGAGGCTCAGTACTGTGTGGCCTCCACGTGCCTGTATGACCTCCCTACAACATCTTGCAGGGAAGACAGGTGATTCCTCCGTCCTCTCCGGCTTATCTCGTTCACATTCCGAAGCTTCCCCCTTGTACTTCTTCTTCTGTAAACACAAAAACTAAGAGAGAGAAAGAACATCTTGCCCCTGTTATGGGCCCATCAGGTCCTCATGACTCCAGATAGGCTATATGCCATGACGCACCGGTCAGATTTAGGGAAACTTACAGTTATGCAGGCCTAAGCTAATCAGAAACATGCCAGAGAACACCCCAAGGCCTAAAAGACTATGAACTTAAAGCAAAGTGAGAGCAAGCAAGGATGAACAATTAATAATAATGAGCAGATTCAATAAAAATGATTCCACAGGTACCTAATGGCAGTCAGGCTACCTCTGGCGAGCACATGGAGGGCTGTGCGGCCCCCCAAAGAAATGCCACCCCGCACCATTACTGACTCACTGCCAAACTGATCATACTGGAGGATGTTGCAGGCAGCAGAACGTTCTCTACGGCGTCTCCAGACTCTGTCACATCTGTCACACGAGCTCAATGTGAACCTGCTTTCATCTATGAAGAGTACAAGGCGCCAGTGGTGAATTTGCCAGTCTTGGTGTTCTCTGGCAAATGCCAAACGTCCAGCAAGGTGTTGGGCTGTAAGCACAACCCCCACCTGTGGACGTTGGGCACTCATACCATCTGCATGGAGTCGGTTTCTGACCGTTTGAGCAGACATATGCACATTTGTGGCCTGCTGGAGGTCATATTTGCAGGGCTCTGGCAGTGCTCCTCCTGTTCCTCCTTGCACAAAGGCAGAGGTAGCGGTCCTGCTGCTGGGTTATTGCCCTCCTACGGCCTCCTCCATGTCTCCTGATGTACTGGCCTGTCTCCTGGTAGCGCTTCCATGCTCTGGACTCTACACTGACAGACACAGCAACCCTTCTTGCCCCAGCTCGCATTGATGTGCCATCCTGGATGAGCTGCACTACCTGAAGTCAAGTCATATATTTGTATAGCACATTTAAAAACTAGAAGAGCACTCAGAGAGCGCAGAACCTCCGCCGCCAGGGGGCAGCAAAGCCAAAAGCACGGCGATTGGAACTCCGGCCCATTGGAAAGACTTGAAATCTTGAACTTTGTAGTATATCTCAGCAGTACTTTGGCCTAGATATGCCAAAACTTAATCACCTCTTCCTTGACTTAATACCCACCTACCCTGAAAATTTCATCAAAATCCGGCCATCGGTTTTTGAGTTATCTTGTACACAAACAAACAAACCAACAAACAAACGGCACCGAAAACGTAAACCTCCTCGGCGGAGGTTAACAACAGGGGTTGAGCCAAAGTGCTGAACAAAAAGTTAGCTATGGGGTCATAACAAGGACAGTAAGACCATACATCACAAGAATAAGCGTGGTTATTTGTGGTGTTATGGCCCCAATTTGTTATTACATTTATAACACAACAGCAACAGCAACAGCAAGGGATGACAGACACAGTTTTAAAAACTTAAACACATTTAATTTCTCACAAAGACAATAACTAACTAAACTGACCAAGATTGAATAGGAAAAAAAAAGAAATATTTACAGTCCCTTTTTGTGGGGTGGCTTGGTGATGTCCTGGATAATGAAAATGCTCAAACACAGGCAAAGAAATCCACAAAAGAAACGTCACAGGTCTTGAACAGAATGGCAGGTCTGGTCATCTTCTTGCAATTTCTCCTACTACTTTACTGTCTCAATTCTTTTCTTTATATACTCTTTTGCAGACCCCACCCACATTTAGACCTCTTTTTTTTAATTTTCTGAGACTTGCCCCAGACATGTCCAGGACATGTCTAAACATGACTCCAGTCTGAGCTTAACAAAAAAAAGTAAACACTGCCATCTAGTGGCCTATATTCACATTACACCTCCATTCCAAAAGGGAAAAATTTTGACTCATAAAGGCAAAATTTTTCTTTTCAATACAAAATGCTTAAGTGAACACTTGTCTATATATACATATCATACAACATTCAAACACATGATATATATATACACATTCAAACACGGGATAAGCAATCAGCAATTACATTGTCTGTACCCTTCACATGCTTAATTTCCAAGTCAAACTCCTGTAAAATCAAACTCCAATTCAACAAACTCCGATTCTTGTTTTTCATCTTACTCAAAAACATTAACGGATTGTGGTCAGTGTACACAATCATTGGCTTTTGTCCTGTACAAACATAAACCTCAAAGTGTTGTAAAGAAAGGACCAGAGCCAACAGCTCCTTCTCTATTGTGGAATAGTTCCTTTGGTGGCGATTGAACTTCCTGGAGAAGTATGCCACGGGATGCTCAATGTCATCAGAGTCACTTCTCTGTAGGAGCACAGATCCACAAGCTTGGTCGCTAGCATCGACCGCGATGGAGAACGGTTTGTTGAAGTCAGGAGATTTGAGCACGGGGAAGTGACACAGCAGAGACTTCAGGCGATCAAAGGCTCTCTGGCATGCATCATCCCAGGTGAACTTTACGCCTTTCTTCAGTTGGTTAGTTAGACTGAGAGCAATCTCAGCAAAGTTCTTGCAGAACTTGCGGTAGTACCCGATCATTCCAAGGAAGCGGCGCAAAACTTTTTTGTTGTCAGGAACTGGAAAGTCCATGATGGCTTGGACTTTAGCATTTATGGGTGCCACCTTACCCTGGCCTATGACGTAGCCAAGATAGGTGACAGTAGCACAACCAAAATCACTCTTGCTCAGGTTAACAGTCAGGTTAGCCTGGGTCAGGCGCTGGAACAACGTCTCTACATCTTTTAGATGTTCTTCCCAGGAGTCACTCCATGTGATCAGGTCATCGATGTACGCACCCGTGTGTGGCAATCCGGCGATTGTAGACTGTATCATCCTTTGGAACGTGGCTGGGGCATTTTTCATGCCAAAGGGTAGGACTTCATACTGGTACAATCCAGATGGTGTGGCAAAAGCAGAGATGCTCTTGGCCCTCTCAGTTAAAGGCACACACCAATAACCCTTCAATAAATCAATCTTGGTCAGAAACTTTGCTTGCCCTACACTATCAATACAATCATCAATCCTAGGTATTGGAAACACATCAGTTCTAGTTACAGCATTGACTTTGCGATAATCTGTACAGAATCTAGTACTTCCATCAGGTTTTGGAACTAGCACACAGGGTGAACTCCAATCTGAGTTGGAGGGTCTGATAATATCATGTTTTAACATGTACTCAACCTCTTTCTCAGCAATCTTTCTCTTTTCAGGATTCATCCGGTATGGATGCTGTTTTATTGGTTTGGCATCACCAACATCTACATCATGAGAGGCTATAGTAACTCTCTTTGGAACATCAGGAAACAAATCCTCATATTTCTTGATCAACCTTTCAAACTGATCTCTCTGTGAGGGTTCTAACTGCTGGAGTTTTACATCAAGATTTTGCAACACTTCAGTGTTTGACAATTTACATTGAACTTCAGCTTTAATTCTAGGTTCAACATCTTGAAACTCCCCCTCATCTTCACATGTTTCGACCATTGGAGAATCTGAAGTGACAGCTGCAACCCTAGCATTTCTGTCATGATAAGGCTTTAGCATGTTAATATGACACAATTGTTTTGGTTTTCTCCTATCTGGAGTCTTCACAATGTAATTGAGATCATTGAGTTTTGTCAGAATTTCATAAGGACCATGAAATCTAGCCTGCAATGGATTGGACTGCAAGGGAAACAACACAAGGACCTTGTCTCCTGGTTTAAACTCACGGCTTCTAGCCTTATGATCATACCAAGTTTTCATTTTTCCCTGACTTGATTTCAAGTTCTCTTTGGCAAGGTCACAAGCTGCACGCAATCTTTCCTTGAACTTGCCAACATAGTCTAACAGACTGATATGCGGCTCTTTCTCTTGCCATTGTTCACTCAATAATAGCCAAGGTCCTCTCACTTCATGACCAAACACCAGCTCAAATGGACTGAATCCAGTAGACTCCTGCACTGCTTCTCGAGCAGCAAACAACAGCAAATGAACCCCTTCATCCCAGTCTTTCTCATGGTCATAACAATAAGTCCTCATCATTGTCTTGAGAGTGGAATGAAACCGCTCTAAGGCACCCTGACTTTCTGGATGATAAGCACTAGAAAGAATCTGCTTTGCACCTAGTTCATACACAACCTGCTGAAACAATCCTGAAGTGAAATTGCTTCCCTGGTCTGACTGAATTTCCCTGGGAAGGCCAAACAACGTGAAGAACTTTATCAAAGCCTTCGAGATTGCAGTTGCCTTGATGTTACGTAGAGGTATGGCTTCGGAGAATCTGGTAGATGCACACATGATTGTCAACAAGTACTGATTTCCAGATCTAGTCTGAGGTAATGGACCAACACAATCAACAATGACCTTAGAGAATGGCTCCCCAAATGCTGGGATAGGCTGCAATGGAGCTACAGGTGGGTCTAACTGGTGTTTTCCAACTACCTGACAAGTGTGACAGGTTTTGCAAAAGTTGGAAACGTCTTTCCGAAGCCCAGGCCAAAAGAAGTGTTTCATGATCTTATCAACAGTCTTGTTAACACCAAGATGACTTCCTAAAGGTAAACTATGAGCCATTGTTAAGATCTCATTCCTATAGACCTTCGGAACAACAATTTGCCTGACCACTGCCCAATCTGCATTGGCAGGGATATCAGGAGGGCGCCACTTCCGCATCAACACACCATCCTTGAGATAATACCCAACTGGAACTGCATCTATTTCTTTTTCAGGAAGGGCTCTCCTCTTTAGTACACCAATTTCAGGATCATTAGTTTGCTCCTCAATCATCCGCTTTCTGGACAGAGACAAGTCTCCAGACACATCAGAATCACCAGACCCATCCGGCTGGCTGAATAGAGAACTGATAAAAGTATCTGATAAGTCCTCAAACGGAGAAACCATAGTAGGCCAATCAGAGTCATGAGGCGAACCACCTGAGTCCTGACTATTCAATGTACTGGACGGCACCACAACATCATCTTCTTTAGCCTTCTTGGCCATAGCACGAGTCACTGCGCAAGAAGGATACAGAGATGGGTCCTCATCCCCATCTTCAGTGCTCGGCTGTGAAGTAAGATGTACAGGGGGAACTACTTTGCCCCCAGCCAGGTCATTGCCGAGCAACAGAGAAACACCCTTTATAGGTAGACTTGACATAAGTCCCACCTTTACCTGTCCTGTAACTAAATCTGACTTCAAGAATATAGAGCGCAGGGGTACAGATACAGTCCTCCCTTCAATACCTTGTACAAGTATGAAATCCCCTGAAGCGGTCTCATCACGTAACTCCAAGGAGTCCATCAACAAAAGTGACCGAGAAGCTCCGGTATCCCTTAGGATATATATGGGGACAGGAGTAGTATGCTCATTCAGAGCCACAAATCCCTCTGACACAAATGGAAGAAATTCCTCCCTCACAAAGTCAGCTGTATTAGGCTTTTTAGCCCCACAAGAAGCAGGCAATTTAGCAGATTGGTTATCTACTACAGGGGTTTCTAACCTTGTTTTCACAAAGGCATTTGGTTTGGTATCCTTTTCTTTTTTCTTTCTTAGCTTTAAGGAACCAACAGTTAGTTGTAACATGACCAGATTTCTTGCAATAACTGCAAACTAGACCACTTTTGTCACTGTCAGCTTTCACACTTTGATCAGACCTGTTACTGGATTTCTGAGCACCATCATCAGATTTGTCTTTGTCTTTGGGTGAGGAATCTTGGGTATCACCATAACCCTTTTTCTGAAATTGGGACCATCTATTATTACTGCTAGACTGAAATTTGGACTTATGTGTGAGAACATATTCATCTGCAAATTTGGCAGCTGATTGCAAATTCAGTGCTTGCTTCTCATTAAGGTAGGTCTTAACATCATCTTTAACACAGTTCTTGAATTCTTCAACTAACACCATCTCTTTTAGTGAATTGAAATCATCCTTGACCTCCATAGAAGTACACCAGCGCTCAAAGCAAACCTGCTTTTCATTAGCAAATTCAACATAAGTCTGATTTTCAGATTTCTTCAGACCTCTGAATTTCTGTCGGTAAGCCTCTGGAACCAACTCATAAGCTCTCAAAATAACCTTTTTGACAACCTCATAATCAGAGGAATCATCTGCAGACAAAGCCGAATAGGCTTGTTGAGCTTTACCCTTGAGGACAGTTTGCAACATCAGAGGCCAGTGTTCCTTTGGCCACTGGCAACTCTTTGCTACCTTTTCAAAACACTGGAAGTAGTTGTCAACATCCTTTTCCGAAAATGGAGGCACCAGTTTTACCTCCTGGCTAGCCCGAAATTTATTTTCAGTTTGAATTTTTATTTTTAGTTGCTCCATTTGGAGTCTTTCTTCTCTATCGAATTTCTCTAATTCAAAATCTCTCTGTCTTGCAAATTTTTCTAACTCAAACTGCCTTTGTTTTTCTTTTTCTTCCCTTTCAAATTCTCTTTGCTTTTCTTTTTCCTCCCTTTCAATCTCTAGCATTTTTAATTTGAGTTCCATTTCTATATTTGGATTTTCCATTGGAAACTGTTCCAGATCTCCTGGTGCAAACACATTTTCATCAATGTAATATTCAACTATCTCTCTAGCCAGTCTTGCTTTTCGCATGGCTGGTTTTACCTCTGTCAGCTCCAAATGTCTGCATATTTTTCTAACAGTTCTGTCTTTTTAAAAGACTTCAAAACCCCTATGGTTGGTGATGCCAAGAAATCATCCATTGCTGTTGTCAATATATTTATATAGGAAAATTCACAAAAACAATTTCACAATTTGAAATGTTAGATTTACAAAAAATTACTCACAAAATGGTCTCTCCCGGACGAGCCCCCAATTTGTTATGGCCCCAATTTGTTATTACATTTATAACACAACAGCAACAGCAAGGGATGACAGACACAGTTTTAAAAACTTAAACACATTTAATTTCTAACAAAGACAATAACTAACTAAACTGACCAAGATTGAATAGGAAAAAAAGAGAAATATTTACAGTCCCGTTTGTTGGGGTGGCTTGGTGATGTCCTGGATGATGAAAAATGCCCAAACACAGGCAAAGAAATCCACAAAAGAAACGTCACAGGTCTTGAACAGAATGGCAGGTCTGGTCATCTTCTTGCAATTTCTCCTACTACTTTACTGTCTCAATTCTTTTCTTTATATACTCTTTTGCAGACCCCACCCACATTTAGACCTCTTTTTTTTAATTTTCTGAGACTTGCCCCAGACATGTCCAGGACATGTCTAAACATGACTCCAGTCTGAGCTTAACAAAAAAAAGTAAACACTGCCATCTAGTGGCCTATATTCACATTACAATGGCAAAAGCAACAACAACAGCAACATAAGTAAATAAAATAATATAAAATCAAGTAAGACCAGACATCAGCCTGAATTAAAAGCAAGTGAGAAAAAATGGGTCTTAAGATTGGATTTAAAAGAGGTACCTGTAGGGGAGGATTTGATATGTGGAGGGAGGGTATTCCAAAGCTTTGGAGCAGCTGCAGAGAAGGCACGGTCACCACGGGTTTTGAGGCGTGTGCGTAGGACAGCAAGAAGTGATTGATCTTGTGACCTGAGTGACCTGATTGTAGAGTGTGGGAGCAGAAGTTCAGAAATGTAAGGTGGGGCTAAACTATTTGGGGCTTAAAAAACAAAAAGTGAAATTTTAAACTCAATTCTGAATTTAACTGGAAGCCAGTGTAACTGAGTTTAAATTGGTGTTATGTGTTCCCTCTTTTTTGTATTGGTAAGGAGCCTGGCAGCACCGTTTTGTACCATCGGAAGTTTGAGATTTGATAGTGACATGCCTATATACAGGGAATTGCAGTAGTGTAAGCAGGAGGAGATGAATGCATGGATGACTGTTTCATGATTAGCTGGGGACGGAATGGGCTTCAGCTTGGCTATAGTTCTTAATTGATAGAAGCTGCCTTTAACTACGCTACTAACTTGCTGGTTAAACTTTAAGGAGCTGTCTAGTTGAACGCCCAGATTTTTGACTAGGCTATGTTAGTTTGGCGAAAGAGGACCAATTGCATTGCCAAGGCAAGCGACGGAGGAGGGGGTGCCAAATAAAATTTTATCAGTTTTGCTTTCATTTAGTTGCAAAAAGTTGCATGCCATCTAGGATTTGATCTCCTCAAGACTGCTTAACAGTTTGTTAATAAGGGTGGAAGTGCAATTTGGAGAAAAGGGCAGGTAAAGGTGTGTGTCATCAGCATAGCAGTGACATTGGATGTTATGCTTCTGGAGGATAGAGCCAAGGGGCAGCATGTAAAGGGAGAAGAGCAGTGGGCCTAGAATGGATCCTTGGGGGATACCATATTTACTTGCAGCAGTCGAGGAAGACTATCTACCTACTTTGACACAAAAGGTTCTGTCCTCCAAATAGGACGTAAACCAGTTCAGGACTGGGCCTCGCAGGCATACTTTGTCATGTAGGCGTGCCAACAGAATATTGTGGTCTATAGTGTCAAATGCAGCACTGAGGTCAAGAAGGAGAAGGATGGCACATGAACCAGAGTTTACAGTGAGCAAGATGTCATTATACACTTTAAGTAAGGCAGACTCTGTGCTGTGAAGGGCTCTGAAACCTGACTGAGACTTATCTAAAATGTTGAAATTGTTTAGGTGGGAGGAAAGCAGCAGGAAAACCACATTTTCTAAGATCTTAGAGACAAGTGGTAGCTTAGAGATGGGTCTAAAATTTTTAGGGTCATTAGGGTCCAGACTGGGCTTTTTTAACAGAGGCTGGACTATGGCATGCTTAAAGCTAGAGGTGACAATACCATTAGATAAGGAGCAGTTTATAATAGCTAGTATGATGGGGCAGAGTATACTAAAAATTTTCTTGAAAAGTCAAGAGGGCATGATGTCAGAGAGGCAAGAGGAGGGCTTCAAATGAGACACAATATCTGTCAGCTGAGAGGAGGATACCGGAGAGAACAACTGAAAGGGGCTGATTGGTTCAAGAATCTGTGGTGGAGCAGAGTTTACAGGTGGGATGCTAAGTCTGATTTTATACATTTTTCAATGAAGAATTCTAAAAATTCCTCACAAGTAATTGATGTGTCAGCAGGATTTACAGTAGGGTTAAGAAATGAATTTATCATTTTAAAGAGTACCCAAGGCCTGTGGGCCTGGGTGTTAATCAACTGAGCAAAATAATCAGCCTTTGCTTCCTTAACAGAGAGTTGATAAAGCTTTAAATGCTGTTGGAGGATTTCAAAGGCGACTTGGAATTTTTCGAGTATCTACTTTCGCTCAGCCCTTCTACAGGCTCGACGGAGGGCGCGAGTGGTGTCATTTTGCCAGGGTGTGGAGATAATGGTCTTCGGCCGAATAAATTTTAAGGGGGCTATCTGATCCAAGGTATGGGAGCAAGACTGATTAAGAAGACCGACCAGTTCTTCTATGTCAGTACAGGATAAATATTCAGGCGGATGACAGTGGGGGAGAGAGGGAAGAGTGTGCTCAAAGAGGTTGCAGAATTGTGTGGCTGTGGCAGAATTTAAGCAGCGAGCTGGGTGATAGGGTTGAGGCGGGGGGAGGGGGGGTTGGTGGCCAATAACACTCAAACTCTATCAAGAAATGGTCGGACACAGCAGTGTTAGTGATATCCACATTTAAAATACAAAGACCCTGTGACAGGACTAGGTCCAGTGTGTGACCTCTCAGATGTGTAGGGCCAGAGATTGACAGAGTTAGATTGAAAGCATCAATCAGTTTTAAAAATCCATTTCCCATCGGCTGGGTGGGACAGCAAATGTGAATGTTGAAATCTCCCAAAATCAGTAATTTCTCTGAGCGAGAAGCCATAAACGACTTGTAAGAAACTGGAAGTGGCTTTAGGGGGTCTATACACCAGAGCACATAAAATTGGGGAGTGTGCATTTACTAGTAACAGCTTCAAAAGCAGAGTCTAAGTTTTAGTGGGCAGAAGCCTACACTTGTATGACTTATTAAACACTGTTGCCAGACCACCGCCACGACCTGAAACCCTAGGAGAGTTAAAAAAAAAAAAACCACAGTGGGGAGGACATAATTCAACAAAGGAGGACAAATCACCAACCCTAAGCCATGTTTCAGTCATAAAAAGAAAGTCCAGCTCTTAGGATGTAATAAAGGATAAGATGAGGATAAGGGTCTTATTTGCTACAGATCTTCTTGAGCCACTTGTGTGGGCTGTAGAGCCCGTTTAATGAAAGCACTAGAGTGAAAGCACCGACAGCATTCAAAAATGAACTAAACATCCACCGGAAAGTAAAGGGACTGAGAAGTGGTCTGTGGTCACCACCCTAACCACTCCTTTATTGCGGGTGTCTTGCTAATTGCCTATAATTTCCACCTGTTGTCTAATCCACTTGCACAACAGCATGTGAAATTGATTTTCAATCAGTGTTGCTTCCTAAGTGGACAGTTTGATGTCACAGAAGTGTGATTGACTTGGACATTGTGTTGTTCAAGTGTTCCTTTTATTTTTTTGAGCAGTGTAGTTTAGAAACAGTAATTTAACTGGCAGTAACGTTGGGGAATTTACCAAACTCAATAGCATGTAGCTAGCTAGTAATCGTGCAGTTAAATGTGGAGACGGGCTGGTCAATTTCCTGATGCCCTTCAGTGGGTGAAATCAATATTTTGTTATGTTGCAGGTTAAAAAGTATTTCTCATGCAGGTGGATGCCAAGATGAATATTTGCTATATTGGTGCTAAAACTAGGAAAATGAGTAAAGTGCTCTAAGTAATAACACGGCATGCACAGGATAGTATTCTACTGTGCGTTTCAATGAGTAACGCATGTTTTTTTTTCGACTGTGTAATTTCCTAAAGACGCACTTTTTCATGTTGGTTAGACGTAATCACCACTTGTTTCTTTCTTTGAAAGTGTTACGCCCGGCCAAGGGGAAAGCCGGAGTGCAGCATAAAAGTGACCTGCTCCTTCCTTACTTCCAAGGAAAACCAAACAGCTACCAAAATGCAGTCAAAAACTTTTGTTTTATTTTACGGGAGTGATGCAAAGTCAGGGAGGGCATAGAAAAAAATAAAAAAATATACAACCCTTCAAATAACTCTTACCTACCATCAAAAAAAAAAGGAAAAGAACAACAATGCTTTAACCTCCCTCTGAACTACCGACACAGAAGAAAATAAAATATGCAGTAAAGGAAAAAACAGCTGTCCCCTACCCTGGGTCCAGGAGTTACTCTTTACATTTGCGATGTTTCAAGATGCAGATTCAAAACACCACTTTAGACAGACTAGACAGACGAACTACATGACTAAGTGCAAACTTGACAAGAACTTACAAAGACTAGGAACACAGAACAAACTGCATCGCCAGGTTTACAATTCTTTCAAACTCTTTAAAAGGGGACACAAAACGAACGGCATCGTCCAGTTTTCAATTCTTACAAGCGTTTACAAAGAACCATCGAACAGGCTGCGTAGGCCAGGGAAGGAAGGAAGGAAGGAGGCGGGGTCCTGTCTTCTGATGCGGCGTCATTTTAAGGCTACGTACAATTAGCGGTCGTCCAATCAGCAGCAAGCAACCTATATCACAGCACGGACATAGAGCAACACAAAAAGGAAAACAGCAGCAATCCCAAGCATGAAAACAAAATGAGTATGAATACAATATGTGCCTCGGTCATAACAGAAAGATTTCTTGTGTTTTCATGTTCATTGGTCAATTTAATAGTTTCCTCAAAGACTGTGTATAATTCATACTGGCTAATTTGTAATGTGATTTTAAATTTGATTAGTTTCTTAAAGAGACAGGACATATTTGGAGTACTTGTGTAAAAAAATGCAATATGTGTATTTTCTCTTCATTCTGTCCTGCAGGGAGCACGTTTCTTAGTTTCAACGGAATGTATAGAATCTGTGTTGTTCATGTAAAAGAAGAAAAGACACAATGTTACAGAATTTAATTGGAATCGTATTCTTGTATGTTAAGTAATTCATCCAATATACTTTGACTGAAGATATCATCTCCGTGTATTTCATTTTAATTTCCCACAAACACCGCTGTCACTCGCAGCAGCAACTGCGTGCCCTACTCCATGCCTTACCAGTAGGCTTGAGACCCAAAACCCGGTTCCTTTTTGTGACCGGTTCCAAATGTCAAAAATTTGGGGATTCAATAAGGCAAGCTCATTTTGGTTCCACTTTTCGGTTCCTTGTCGCTAATCAAATTACTTACCCCGAGTGGCGCAATGTTCACAAAATAATTTTATGTATCGTTAAGGACCTGCTTGAAGATACGCGTCTGCTCATTTTTTCGTAAAACAAGGTCCTGAATGCTACACAAATCACTTGGGAATTAACTTCTTTGAGAGGCCCAATGCTCCCAAAATAATTATATTTACCAACAAGGACCTGATTTTGCCACGCTTGCTAGAATGGTGCATCGTGCATGCATAACGTTAGATAAACAAGAGACAAGCAACGACATGGCGGATCGTGTGAAACACTCAAAAGCCTGGCTAAGTTTTACAAAAACTCACCGCGATACAGCTAAGTGCAACACGTGTGGTAAAATGTTGTCATGCAAAGGGGGATCCACCTCTAACATGACGAAACATCTAACTCAACTCGGCATTAATCTGAAAGAATGCACCGTGTTCGACACCCTGCGACAGGGGTGTCCAATCTTATCCGTAAAGGGCCGGTGTGGGTGCAGGTTTTTGTCTTAGCAAGCAGTGCTCCTGCACCTGATTCCTCTAATTAACTAATCAGGGGTTTCAATCAGGACCTTGGTGGGTAGAATCAGGTGTGGTAGTGTTGGGCTCTAACAAAAACCAGCACCCACACCGGCCCTTTCTGGATAGGATTGGACACCCCTGCCCTACAAGCTTCTGCTAATCGCAGTACCCAAGCCACGGCCGGTGTCCTGTCAAAGTTTGCTCCCTTCTCAAAAAATGCTACCGTAATACAAAGCGGTCGTACAGTCTTTGTTTTCGCCTTGACATTGCAATATGAATCAGGTTACAATAGTAACTTTGCTATTTGTTAGCATATTCTAACAAAAGTAGATGTTTGAGTTGGATAAGTTTGTATGAAGATATATGCCCATATACGGCATTATCATGTAATTTCTGCATTTACAGGAAAACCCAGCATGTACATGCAAATATATGTACACTCAACAAAAATATAAACGCAACACTTTTGTTTTTGCTCCCATTTGACATGAGATGGACTCATATTCATTTTCTCAAATCTTTTATTCACTTGAAAAAATAAACACAATTGCAACATTTCATGGTGTCACATGATTATATCGCCATACCTTGTTCTGGTGATAAAGCCAATGATTTTATCGCAGAAACTGAGATGTGTGAATTATCATGTGGACTTCTCTTGCGACAGCCCTGTTGGGAGAAAATACACTCAACAAAAATATAAACGCAACACTTTTGTTTTTGCTCCCATTTGTCATGAGATGGACTCAAAGATCTTAAATTCATTCCATATACACAATATTACCATTTCTCTCAAACATTGTTCACAAATCTGTCTAAATGTGTGATAGTGAGCACTTTTGCTTTGCTGACACAATCCATCCCACCTCACAGGTGTGCCACATCAAGATGCTCATCAGACACCATGATTAGTGCACAGGTGTACCTTAGACTGTCCACAACAAAAGGCCACCCTGAAATGTGCAGTTTTGGCTCGGGGGTGAGTGAGCTCCCCGGCAGCTATAATCTTTAATAATAATAGCTCCCCGGCAGCAAGTTTATTTTCAGTAGGGGGATAAGGCCTTTGAATAACTCTTTATCTTCAGTAAATGAAATGATTATTTAAACGCCGCATTTTATGTTTGCTCATGTTGCCTTTGTCTAATTTAAAGATTAATTAGATGAAATTAAACATTTGAATCTGTCAATGATTTGTTTCTTTATCACCAATTTAAGTAGCAAATACTTTTTTCATGCTACTGAATATCATGTCCGCTTTCTGCTCCAGTCATTCAGAGAACAGAGGTGCCAATTTTATTGGGTGTAGGAACAGGATTAGACCGCAAGCGCAGAGCAGCACGCAGAACAACTGGTTTATTGGACACACTCATGATAATACAAATACACGAGGACTGAATCAGAGACAATGACAAATGAATTTGCAAAACACACAAAGGAATGCGAGCTCCAAAAGAGAAGAATACTAGCAAAGGGTATAGTTACGCGAATACGCAAACTCCTGAAGGAAGAAGGATAAAGAGTACAATTTTAGAAGTGCGAGAACATGCTAACTCCCAAAGGAGAGAATATTGCCTCCTGAACCGGGAGAAAAAGCTGAATGTGAGATAGGCAAAGTAAAATGAGTGAGCTAACCAACAAAGGAAACTGACACAAACCAAGAACAAAATAGTGAATACTTACCTGAACTAAACCAATGAGAAAACAGAACTAATAATTCGATAATAAGTGAGTGGGGCAGGAAGCAACACTGGCCAGGAGGCAATATATATATATATATATATATATATATATATATATATATATATATATATATATTTTTTTTTTATACCGCCACCCCCCCCACTTTGGAGGACAACTTTATTCATTCAATCAGTTATATAATTAAGTATGAATCCTCCTACCATCACCCGACCAAACACACACACAAATTTTAAAAAAAAACTATAAAAAATAAATAAAGTACAATACAATAAGGATGGCATTCACAGAGTTTTATACCTTTGGCATTTGTGATTATTAGCTCATCTATTCCATCTCTTATTATTCTCAACCTTCAGCCTCCCGAATTTTATCCCATCTTTTGGCATAAATTACAAGTCCCCTCTCATGGGCCATCATGTGCACTCAATTCTACTGTAATACATGACAAAATTCTTGAATCTCTCAAGTCTTAACTCCCCAACAGATGTCAACCTGAAAATAAATATTTTTGCAAGATATTCAATTATATTACGTATTTGGTGTTTTTCCTTTGTTACATCGCCCAGTAATACTTTAAATAAATTGTTGTATGCTATTTTACTGAGATATCCAATTTTGCACCTTTATCCAAAAAAAAAGGCTGTTGCAGGACAGTACCAAAAGAAATGGTCTACTGACTCCCCTTGTCTCTGTCCAGAAAGATCGAGGAGCAAACTAATGATCCTGAAATTTGTGTACTGAAGAGGAGAGCCCTTCCTGATAAAGAAATAGATGCATTTCCAGTTGGGTATTATCTCAAGGATGGTGTTGTTGATGCGGAAGTGGTGCCCTCCTGATATCCCTACCAATGTAGATTGGGCAGAGGTCAAGCAAATTGTTGTTCCGTAGGTCTACAGGAATGAAATCTTAACAATGGCCCATAGTTTACCTTTAGGAGGTCATCTTGGTGTTAACAAGACTGTTGACAAGATCATGGAACACTTCTTCTGGCCTGGACTTCGAAAAGATGTTTCCAACTTTTGTAAAACCTGTCACACTTGTCAGGTAGTTGGAAAACACCAGTTAGACCCACCTGTAGCTCCTTTGCAGCCTATCCCAGCATTTGGAGAGCCCTTCTTTAAAGTCATTGTTGATTGTGTTAGTCCATTACCCAAGACTAGATCTGGAAATCAGAACTTGTTGACAATCATGTGTACATCCACCAGATTCCCTGAAGCCATACCTCAAAGCAACATCAGGGCAACTGCAATCTCGAAGGCTTTGATAAAGTTCTACAAGTTGTTTGGCCTTCCCCGGGAAATTCAGTCAGACTAAGGTGGCAATTTCTCTTCCGGATTGTTTCAGCAGGTTGTGCATGAACTAGGTGCGAAGTAGATTCTTTCCAGTGCCTATCATCCAGAGAGTCAGGTTGTCTTAAAGCGGTTTCATTCCACTCTCAAGACAATGATGAGGACTTATTGTTATAACAATGAGAAAGACTGGGACGAAGGTGTTCATTTGCTGTTATTTGCAGCTAGAGAAGCAGTGCAGGATTCCACTGGATTCAGTCCATTTGAGCTAGTGTTTGGCCATGAAGTGAGAGGACCTTTGCTATTGTTGAGTGAACAATGGAAAGAGAAAGAGCCGCATATCAGTCTGTTAGACTATGTTAGCAAGTTCAAAGAAAGACTGCATGTAGCTTGTGACCTAGCTAAAGAGAACTTGAAATCAAGTCGGGGAAAAATTAAAATGAAAAGATCATAAGGCAAGAAGCCGTGAGTTTAAACCAGGAGACAAGGTCTTTGTGTTGTTTTCCTTGCAGTCCAATCTATTGCAGGCTAGATTTCATGGTCCTTATGATATCCTGACAAAGCTCAATGACCTCAATTACATTCTGATGACTCCAGATAGGAGAAAGCCAAAACAGTTGTGTCACATTAACATGCTGAAGCCTTATCATGATAGAAATTCTAGGGTTGCAGCTGTCACTTCAGATCCTCCTATGGCCGACACTTGTGAAGATGAGGGGGAGTGTCAAGATGAGCCTAGAATTAAAGCTTAAGTTCTTACATGTAACTTGTGAAATTCCTGAAGTGTTGCAAAATCTTGATGTAAAACTCCAGCACTTAGAACCCTCACAGAAAGATCAGTTTGAGAAGTTGATTAAGAAATATAAAGATCTATTTCCTAAATGTTCAAAAGAGAGTTTCTATAGCCTCTCATGATGTAGATGCTGGAACAAATAAAACAGCATCCGCACGGGATGAATCCTGAAAAGAGAAAGATTGCTGAGAAAGAGGTTGAGTACGTTAGAACATGTTATCAGATCTTCTAGCTCAGATTGGAGTTCACCCTGTGTGCTAGTTCCAAAACCTGATGGAAGTACTAGATTCTGTACAGATTATCACAAAGTCAATGCTGTAACTAGAACTGATGTGTTTCCAATACCTAGGATTGATAATTGTATCGACAGAGTAGTGCAAGCAAAGTTTCTGACCTATTGAAGTGTTATTGGTGTGTGCCTTTAACTGAGAGGGCCAAGAGCATCTCTGCTTCTGCCACACCATCTGGGTTATACCAGTATGAAGTCCTACCCTTTGGCATGAAAAATGCCCCAGCCACGTTCCAAGGGATGATAGTCTACAATCGCCAGATTGCGACACACGGGTGCGTACATCAACAAACTGATCACATGGAGTGACTCCTGAGAAGAACATCTGAAAGATGTAGAGACTTTGTGCCAGCGCTTAACCCAGGCTAACCTGACTGTTAACCTGAACAAGAGTGACTTTGTTTGTGCTACTGTCACGTATCTCAGCTACGTCATAGGCCAGGGTAAGGTGCCACCCATAAATGCTTAAGTCCAAGCCATCATGGACTTTCCAGTTCCTGACAACAGAAAAGCTCAGCGCCAGTTACTTGGAATGATCGGGTAATACCGCAAGTTCTGCAAGAAGTTTGCTGAGATTGCTCTCAGTCTCACCAACCAACTGAAGAAAGGCGTAAAGTTCACTTGGGATGAAGTATGCCAAAGAGCCTTCGATCGCCTGAAGTCTCCGCTGTGTCGTTCCCCCGTGCTCAAATCTCCTGACTTCAACAAACCGTTCTCCATCGCGGTCGATGCCAGCGACCAAGCTTGTGGATCTATGCTCCTACAGAGAAGTGACTCTGATGACATTGAGCATCCCGTGGCATACTTCTCCAGGAAGTTCAATCGCCACCAAAAGAACTGTTCCACAATTCTACCCTTACAACACTGTGAGATTTATGTTTGTACAGAGCAAAAGCCAATGATTGTATACTCAGCAACAAAAGTTTCTGTGACACCATTTATGTGTATGTTATGAATGACACGCAAAGATCTCAATGCAATCAATATGTTTATTTAACAGGAGAAACACTGACTTTTCAGTGCCAACGTCACTCAAAACGAAAAATGTCATTTTCCTGCGTCATGAAGCACTTGACTGACGTCTAACCAATTGTGACCTTCACACTTTAATACCGGGTGTGACTTCCTCGTGCCATGATGCAAGCAACGCATCTCCGGCGCATGGACCGAATCAGATGTGCCAGAAATTGCTGTGGGACGTCATTTCAAATCTGACGTAGACGTTGTCGCAATTCCTGGAGTGTAGCTGGCGGGTTATCCAACCGCCGCAAACGTCGATCCATCTCGTCCCAAAGATGCTCGATTGGGGACATGTCTGGGGATCTGGCTGGCCATGGCAGGACATTGACATGTTGTTGCATCAGATACTGCTGTACAATCCTTGCAACGTGTGGTCTGGCGTTATCATGTTGCAGCGTTATTCCGGGACCATGTTGCATCAAAAACGGTACCACCAATGGCCGTAGCACTTCATCGCGATATCTTTGACCTGTCAGATTTCCATCAATAACAAGCAAATCTGTTCTGTTTCTAGCCGTGATCCCTCCCCAAATCATGAGACTACCACCTCCAAAACGATCAAATTCCTGAACACAGTTGTTGGCATAACATTCTCCACGTCGACGGTATACACGTAAACAACCATCGCATCGATTAAGCATGAATCTTGATTCATCAGTGAAGAGTACAAGATCCCACTGACGTTGGATCCACCGTCAATGTTGTTGTGCCCACTGTAGACGCAGTCGTCGGTGTTGTACTGTGAGTATTGGACGTCTTGCTGGCCGACGTGGGACAATGCCAAAATGACGGAGACGGCGACGGATTGTCTGTGCAGACAGTCGCCTCAAACCAGGTATCGTTCTTGCAGTTATGGTTGCAGGTTGGAATCGATTTCGGAGATGGGTTGTTCGAATCCAGTTGTCCTGTCTGGGAGTGGTTACTCGTGGACGGCTGCTGCGAGGACGGTCTCTGACATGTCTTGTCTGCTGATAACGCTGCCATAAGTTCCAAATGGTGTTTCGGTGGACATTCAGGCGATGAGCAACTTCCCTCTGCGAGGTTCCGGATTCAATCATCCCAATGGCCCTCCACCGATCATTTTCAGACAGTCTTGGCATTTAGAGGGTAGAGTTCCTGATCCGAAATGGCTGTGTTTTCGATAAGTGATGCTTCCGTCGTTCATCAGGCACAATGTGAACATTCCAAAAATTCTCCTCTTTTATTGCCATCCACAAGCATGATTTACGCACATTTTCACGTGCAAAGTCATTTTCTCGCATTTTCATGATTTCCATTTCAATGTTGTGTTTACGTGTACTGTTTCAGTCTGATATCACCATGTATGACAATTTCATAATTGCGTTATGAGAAATAATTAACAATATTGGTGTCACAGAAACTTTTGTTGCTGAGTATATATACTGACCACAATCCGTTAATGTTTTTGAGTCAGATGAAAAACAAGAATCGGAGATTGTTGAATTGGAGTTTGATTTTACAGGAGTTTGACGTGGAAATTAAGCATGTAAAGGGTACTGATAATGTAATTGCTGATAGCTTATTTTGTGTTTGAGTATGTATATATATCTAGTGTTTATTAGAATATTGTATTTTATGTATATAAGTACAGGTGTCAACTTAACCATTTTTGTATTGAAAAGAAAAATGTTACCTTTATGAGTCAAAATCTTTTCTTTGGAATGGAGGTGTAATGTGAAAAAATGCCACTAGATGGCAGTTTTGACTTTTTTTTTGTTAATCCAGCCTGGAGCTAGGTTTTGAGCATGTCCTGGGCATGTCTGAGAGGGGAAAGTCCCAGAGGAAAAATAAGTCTAAAAGGTGGGAGGGGGCTGCAAAAGAGTATGTAAGGAGAAAAGTTGAGAGAGTAAAGTAGTAGAAGAAATTGAAAGGAGAAGGATACATTTTACCAGACTTGTCACTCTTATCAAGACCTGTGAAGTTTTTTTGTGGATTTTTGCCTGTGTTGGAGCATTTGCCCGTCCCAGCATGTCACCAAGCGACACAATCTCAAGGGACTGCAGATATTTTTTTCTTGTATATGTCAATCTTGGTCAGTAGTATAAATTGTAGGTTAGTTGTCAGTCTTTGTTTAATTAAATCTGTTTAAGTTTTAAAATTTTGTCTGTCATCCCTTGCTGTCTTTTTTGTATGTGTCATTACAAATTGTTGCCATAACAATATCTGTAGGAGCAATGAGAATTGTCCTATCATTCCTTTTTAATCTCTTTATTTTTCTTTTTTGTATTACTATGTTGGAGGCTCAAAAATAGTTAATTGCATTTCTCTCCCTTCTCCATCCATTTTGCTTTATTATTATAGTGCATCATAGTTGACTTGTCACAAATTAATTGTTCCAATTCTTTTTGCTTTCGGTTCTATTTGTTGATTACATCGCGAGTTGCTTCTCAGCTGTCAAGTATTGATGTGAGAATCTCAATTTCTTTTTCAAAATTTTGTTCTTTTAATCTTAAAGTTTTTGTCTTCGTGAGGCAAATTGGATTGCGTGGCCTCTAAAAACACATTTAAAGTATTCCATACAATAAATGGGTCTGCTGATCCTATATTGTGTGTAAAAAAATCTGTAATAAATTCTTTTGTACACTCTATAAATGTCTGGTCCTCCAGTGACTTTTGATTAAATTTCCAATATCCCCATCCTCGTGGATATTCAAGTAAATCTAAATGAAGTGATACAAGTTGGTAATCAGATTTAAATTTGTCTTCAATTATTGCCTCTTTTATTTTAGGTAGCAAAGAAAAGGAAATAAGAAAATAGTCTATGCGCCTTGCCTGATTCTGTCTTCTCCATGTGTGTTTACGTAATTCCAGATTCATTATTGATGTGATTTCTGCAGAAGCATGCGGGTGATGATTAGTTGAATTATTCCGAACTGTGTTGAAGTCTCCAACCATTATGAGGTATTTACTTGTGAATTTTGAAGATTTATTGATATTGTAAATTGATTTTAAAAAATGTGGCTCATCGTTATTTGGACCATATAAATTAACTAAACAAATTTGTTTAACCTCAATGTGCAAGAAGAGGCCAGAGGAACACCAGGTGCAGGATCCAGAAGTGTTTATTAAAACACAACACTAAGGGAGAAATGGCAGACATGCCAGAAACAAAACACCGTGCACAAGCACTGAAAAATGGGAGAACTAAGGTACTCTGCCAAAGGCAGGGGGGAAACAGAAATACACTCTCCAAGAGACGATAAACTAGGAAAACAAAAACTGAACCTAGCTAAATTGGCGGACACACTGGGAGACTTATACACGGGGCCGACAAGACTAAAGCGCAGCAAACAGAAAGACTCGGGAATCATACACGGGAGACACTCAGAACGCACGAGGAGCTGAGACTTCACCATGCAGACAAATACGAGGAACCGTCTGACAATCGCGTGGAGAACTGGAGCTTATATTATCACGAGAGGAGGCGGGGACTCGGAATGCAATCACACTGAAACAGAAACACATGGGATTAATAAACAATCACACGAGGACCAGGTTAACAATAATGGCTCGAGACAAGACGCTGAGACGAGCAATCAAGCTTGACAGTTTAGCTAAGTCAATCTAAACGTGACGGGGAAAAAGCACCACAAGAAAAGCGAAAGGAAAGCACAGTTTAAATTAAGTTAAACAGGGAGCTCAGATTGAAATCACAAAAGCCAGAAACACATACGTTCGCTAAATGAGTTAATCAAGGTTAATACTATGTGACGAAATATTTACAATCACCCTTAATAAGTGCTGGTTAATACGTGTTAGTAATATCCTATCAGAGAACGTATTCACTCAGTTTTGCGAGACACGGAATTAAAGACAGCTGGAGGCAATGAATGAAATACCAAAGCCAAACTGAAAGTAGAAACGTGATTGGACGATGAGGAGCCTGGCGTAGCTGTTCTTCTGCTCAAGATGAGACAGCGTGAGATGGAGCATGGTGGAAATCGCATATTGTGTAGATCTGTTTGTTCTATAAGCGAATTGTAGCGGGTCCAGGTCAGCAGGGAGGCAGTTTTTAATGTGCTGCATGACCACGCATTCAAAACATTTCATGACTATCGGCATGAGGGCTACAGGGCGGAAATCAGAGAGGCTTTCACGTTTGCCTTTCAGCTCTTAACCTCGATCCAATACGGTTATCTTATTTTTAAAGAATGTGATTTGGCCACAATTGGACGAGGTCTGCCAGTTTCCATTTTCCCGAAACGATGGACTCCCTCAAAGCGGATCTCGGATACTTCCCCATTTGACATTGCAAGTTCTTCCTTAAAAAATCGTCAGACTTTGCTTTCGGTGTTTGCATAACTTTCCTTCTCATCTTCTTTTAAACCTGTGAGTACGATATTATTTCTCATACTCCGGCATTTTAAATCTAGGCGCTCATTTTGTATTAGTCGATTTTCTTTTTTCTAATTTTCCATTGCGTTCGTCAGCGAATCTATTGTGGCCTTTAAAGATTTATTTTCTTTTGGCAGTACTTGAATTAATTCATTGTTCAAGCCAACCGCGTTTTTCAAGTGCATAATGTCTTTGCTCACCAGAGCAAGATCACTTATAACTTTTTCTAACAACTCGAGCTTTGACTGCTTCACATTGATTTCCTCCATAACTTTAGTACTCACGGTACCGCTGCTGGACTCTGCCATATCGGAGTCACTTGAACCAAGATATGATCTGCTCCTCTTCGATTCTGACTGATTAGGCATTGTATGTCTAAAAATTCCTCCAAACGGGCGATCTTATCGAGCTTAGGAAATTCGTTGCACCGAATTGTTTGATTTATTCAGGACGTTCAAAAACAAACAGGCTGTCACATGAGCCTCAGGATGGCAGCCATCTTCTTCTGGTCTTCTGCGGATTTCTTTGGGGATTTCTTTGTCAATAGATAGAAGATTGCCAGGAGGCAAATTTACTGACTGCAGGTCATTTATTACCATTATGTACATCAGCCAATCACACATCGGCTGTGGTACCATTGTACGTGCCATCAGCCAATCACAGCTAGGCTGGGCTCATGCATCGATGAGAATGGCAACGCATTGGACCATGTCACTGTCAGCTGAGTTGTGTAAATGTGTATCGGGGGAAAAAGATTCCCCCTTGATAGTCACACAAACAGATAGTTAAAAGTTTCCTCATAAACAAATGTCACATCAATGCTTGTGGCAGTTTTTTTATTATTAGTTAGAATACCTATCTTGAAAAATATACAGGTTAATTTACAATAGTTTAATTTCGAACAAAATATGAGATATATAGCTGCATTTTTGTTAAAAATACAGTTTTGAACATAATTCAATAGCACTAGAACCGCTTGGTACCGCCTGAAATTTCTATTCCCTTGACCGCCTCGAACCGCCCATGTCACATGATTACCTAAGGTTACACATAGAACTATGTCATCAGCTTGAAAAGGCTCAAATCGGCAAGAGGGATTTCCCAGTAACCTAAATTCAAGATAAAACATAGGGGTCGCTATTTTGGATTTCACACTTGGAGAAGTACGAAGCCCAGGAAGTCCAATGACGAGAAAATAAATAATTAGTGGCCACAAGATATAACTCATTCCTAAGAATCGGTTATTTCGTTCCCACAGGTTAGTTACTTGTTCCCATGCATAAGTTACATCGTTGCCACAAATTAGCGACTCATTCCCACAAATTTGTTATTCAGTTACCCCAAGTTAGTAACTTGTTCCCATGAATTAGACATGCTGTTGCCACAAAGTGGTAACTTGTTCCCACGAATTCGCTACCTCGTGGCCACAAAATAAAATCCACACTCCCTCTGTCTCTCCAACGCAGATGGCATTTGTCTCCGATAATCTCCGGACGCAGACCTTCCCTTATCCGGATTAAGTTGTAGGTGCTGCAGAGGTCAATCTTGGTGAAGATTTTCGCGCCTCGAAGCCGTTCCACTGCACTGGGGACCAGAGGGAGTAGGTAACAATACCTCACCCTGATGTCATTCAGGTCTCTGGAGTCAATGCAGGGATTGAGACTGCCATCCTTCTTCTTCAGAAAGAAGAAACCTGCAGATGCTGGTGATGTTGATGGGCGAATAAAGGCCTCCTGGACATACTGCTCCATAGCCCAGATTTCTGCCACGGATAGGGGCTGGATATGGTTCTTGAGAGGCATGGCACTAGACAGTAGCTCTATGGCGCAATCCCATGGAAAATGCGGCAGCAGATGGGTAACTTGCGCTTTACTGAACACTTGGTGCAGGTCCTTGTATGCGTCCAGAATGGCTGGCTGCTGATCACACTTGGGACTCTATCATCGTAGAAGCCAGGTTGGAGGGGCCCAGGTGCTATTTGCAGGCAGGTGACTGGAACTGCAGTCTCCTAGTACGCCAGTTGATTGTGAGGTCCTGCATAAGAAGCCATGGTAATTCGAAGATAATGGGGTGCGTAATATAATGCAGCAGCAGAGTGATGTCCTCCAGATGGCGTTGTTACAAACAGAAAGAGAGTGCACCTGTCTGGTGGGTACCACCGCTGTTGTCCAGAGATTGACCATTAATAGCTGCCACTGTTAGAGGGGTCTCAAGCGTATAAATTGGGGCACCCAGGCGTCTCGCCAATTGGTGTGAGATGAAGTTGCCCGCAGCACCAGAGTCAATCAGGGTTTCTGTCAGGAGGGTAACACAATTAAAGGAAATACCGAGAACCATTACCCTGTTAGTGCCGTATGGGACACTTACCTTTGAAGAAAATGTTTCGCCTTCAGGACTGGTGGTGCAGGCTTTTGTTGCGGACCACTGGTGATGCCCAAGTTGTTTGGAGTTCTGCAAATCCATGGGCTTGGGACCCCCGGTTGGCAGCTGTATGGGTCCTCTGGGCTGCGTCCTCCGTCTCTCCTGTATGAGCTGGTTCAGTTTGATAGCCATTTTGATGTAGCTCATCTGTGGCATATCAAGGTTCCTGCAGGCCAGTTCTGCCTGCAGCCCCCGCGATAAAATGATGATTAGGGCAGGCTTGTTTCAACCACTGGTAGAGGCCAGGGTGCGGAATTTGAGTGCTTAGTCAGCTGCAGATCCGTTTCCCTTGCTGATCTCCAGCAGTTAGTCCCCATCTTACTTCACAGGGTGGTCAAAGACTGAGCTGAACTGCTAGAGGAAACTGGTGTAGATGGAGAAGCCAGAATCCCCCCAGAAAGCTGCAGCCCAGTCTAGTGCCTTGCCGGAAACACAGGTCAACTAGGGCTGGGACGATTCTGAATCGATTCTTTTTTAAGGTGTAATACCACTACCTGCTGCCATGGGGCGAACATCCGAGCTTTCCCTTATCCTTTATTAAACCCGACGCAGGTTGAACAAAAGCGCCAAACATCAAAGGGCATGTGAAATGCTTCCGGGAAAAAACCTTGAGTCTGACATCAGTATTTTTCAGCGACATGCTGCAAGGAGTGAAATAAAGGCCGACAGTCTCCTATTAACCAATTAGGCTACTCTAAGAAAAGTTACCTGTTCCAGTTTACTTGCTTGATCAGCAATCACATGGTTGATGCGTTTACTCTCCAAGTTGAATGAGTCAAGCTGTCTATTAGGACAGCATGTTTGATTGCTGCATTTTTAAATTCAAATGGCCATAGAACAGCACAGCATGAACACGATTTCCATTGCCTCGCATTTCGTGCGACTGTGACAGTTTATATCACTCATCCTCTTTTCAGAATGTTTTCCTCCCTGCGTATTTTTTATAGGCTTAAAATCCAGGGCGATCTTATAACAAATCTGTTTTAAATTAATCTTTAATAATGTCCTAAAATGCTGAGAGATGCAATTCAGAGGAAGATTTTTTAAAATTACTGGCATTCTTTCAATTTAACACCGTAGCCCAGTTAGGTTTGTCTGCTTTTCACCATCACATCTTGATCATTATAGGCTACTGAAATTGCTTGATTGTTATTTAGGACAAGTACACGGGTGCAGATTTAGGGTAGGGCGGAGCACCTGCAATTTGCAAAATCTAAACTCAGGCTTCTTTCCGACGGCATTTTAAATTGTGCCGCTTCAGGTGTGTCTGTTTCAAGAAATTACACGCGACCCCATGACGGCAAGTGGTCTTATCACGCTTAAAAAAAAAAAAAAATCCTCATTCAACATCACAATATCCCAGATTTGTTTTCACATCGCCATGGATTTCAAATGTCTAAAAAATACTCAAGGTGGTAAACATTCTGTGAAGCGGATGAAATGTGAATGTGAGATGTAAATGATCTCAGTCGCACGAAATGCGTGGCAATGGAAATCGTGTTCATGTTGTGCTGTTCTATGGCCATTTAAATTTCATAATGCAGCAATCAAACATGCTGCTTTACACCATGGTCTGGGTGAATACTTTTTTCTGATTGGCTGGCAGGTATGCATTAAAACCGTGGAACTGCACAGGTAGTTCGGCTACGGTCGTTTCACCATTCGAAATTCATCCACAAGCCAACTTGTAACCCTAGAAACGTTAGACCTGGTATTCGGCTTAGTACAACGATAACCTAGCTGCTCATTTACCTCCAGTAAATTTAGCGGCGTCACATAAGTTGCGTCCTGCGGGGCGGTTAACAATAGGTACTCAAGCGATAATGACCGTAAATATTGTAGCAGCGAAGTAATCAGGCTTTATCCATTAAACGACTGTAACTGTGTACGGTTACAAATGAAGCTAACGTGTCCACTTCATGTATCAGTGACTGCTGAAAGCGCCGGGAATTGATGACATCACTAGTGAACTACTACGAGCTGACCAAGACACATCGTCTAACCAGATTCACCACCTAATCACTAAAATATAGCACAATGAAAAAATACCAACAGATTGGAGAAAGGGCTTAATCATCAAACTACCCAAGAAAGGAGACCTAACATGCTGTGGAAAACTGGAGGGGAGTAACACTGATTCCAACAACATCAAAAATCCTAGGAAAAATCATCATCAAAAGAATAGCAGAAGAGGTTGATAAACATCTAAGGGAAGAGCAAGCTGGTTTTAGACCGGAACGAGGCACAACAGAGCAGATATTCGTTCTCAGGAATATAGTGGAACAAGCAGGCAGTTAAAGCGCCCCCCATCAGTCAATTTAAGTGAAATTTTCTGGTTATGTTTCAGGTACTTATATGAATATATTCTGTGAGTTTTATGGCTATAGGACAAACAGTTGCTGATTTATTGTCTGATTTGTGTTATAGCACCGCCTGTGGGCCAATTTGCATGAAACTGTCAGGATATGTTCCTGGTAATTATATGGAAATATTCTGCAAGTTCTGTGATGATAGCCCCAATGTTTGTTGAATTTTGTCCAATTATGTGCTAAATCTTATGTGCTAAGCCATGCCCCTGCTGAAGATCATTGGTCAATATCTTGGAAACGAAATGAGATTTCAACAAGCTTTATGCAATCTTTGATATGCTTGGTCCACTAATGATCCACAGCAAATTTCAAAGGAATGGGACATACGGTCTAGGAGGAGATGACAAAAATGTGTTCCAGAAAATCAAAGATGCAACTTAAAGGTCCTTATGGGAAAGTTGTAGAAAATGGACCAAGGAATGTCTCTACCAAGTTTTGTGTAAATTGCACTTATACAGTAGGACTTATAACCTTTAAAGTGAAAACCTGTTTTTCTTGAATTATAGCGCCACCATTATGCCGATTGAGTTAAAAATGCCTTGGTCAGCACCAACCAGTGTGCAAAATTTCAGGTCTCTGCCATTTACCATCTCACAGGAATTTGCAAAAACATTTCTGAAGAAGAAAAGAAATAATTATAAGAAGAAGAAGAATGATAAAAAATAATAATAATGATAATAAGAATAATAAAAATAAAAAGCAAAAGCAATAGGGTTTCAACCCTACGGGCTTGAACCCATAATAAAACACAAAAACAATCGGGTTTCAGCACTACGTGCTTGAACCCCTAATAATATTAATAATAATAAACCAGCACAAAATCAATAGGGTTTCAGCCCTACGGACTTGAACCCCTAATAAAAAGTACAGTAAAAGAAGATACATAAGAAAAAAACGCATAATGACCAGTACAATAACAACACAAATATGAAGGAAAAACATAATCCAACTCACCACACATCACCACAGTGAACACTAATTAGTGTGGCATCCTATTATGAGGAGAATTAAAAAGAAAATCCATAAAAAACCTTAATTTTATTACCATAATGGACCTTTACTCAATACCACACAAGATTACCTGCTGCTGCTAGCTGTTGCTGCTGTTGAAACACCCCCACCCTCAACTAGTTATAAGCGCACAATTAAAGACATACAGGAAAAGAAAACCTACCAAGAAGAGATAATATTGATTACGAGGTAAAATTACTGAACAATACTGACTCCATTCGTCATAAGCAGTGATCCTTACAATTTCCTTTGAATGCTTGCAAATTTTGAGATATTTTAATTTTTAAAATAAGATCATTCCATAGCTTGATTCCATTATACTGGAAAGTTTTAGCACCTTGAGATTAATCAAAGAGGACTATGTAAGACAAATTACTTCTTTGAGTATTGTGATTATGGCTCAGTTTTTCAACATTTATCTCATAAGAGGGTACTGTACCTAGTAATATTTTATACATGTTACTGAGTGCTAAATAGTTTACTCGTTTTTCCACATTTAGCCACTGTAGTTTTTTTGATTCAGAAAAACCAATACTTTGCCTGGGATTGTAGTTTAAGATAAATCTAACTATTTTGTTTTGGGCAGTTTGTAGTCTTTGCTTAAGTTAAACAGTCAGTCCCCTATTCCAAGAACTGCATGTATAGTCAAACACAGATTGAGTGAGAGCAGAGATTAACATTTTCTTTTCTTTTCTGACCAAGTTGCTTGGTTTTCTATACAAGAACTTCAACCTGGAATTGTTTTTTTTAACGAACATAGTGCCCATAGTAAAGACAGACATGTTTTGGTCCAATGTTACATTTAGATACTTTGCAGTTTTCACTGAATTAACATTAATACCATTGCAGGTGACATTTAGAGTAGACTCTATAGCTAGTTACTGATTGGAAGCAAACAGAATGACAATTTGTTTGCCTCAAGTCATGTTTAGAGATTCTATTTCAGAGCTAAGTTGGTTTTGAATGACAGGGGGTTATTGCCACAGACTACCAGAGTCATCGGCATAGAGATACAGATCACAATTAACAGATTGAACCCTGTCATTTACATCAACCATGAAGAGCAAGGGCCCTAGAATGGACCTCTGAGGAACCCCACAAGTGATACGCTTTAACCTCTTAAGCCCCAGCCTCTTTTTTAGGTTTCTGTTTGAAAATGACAAACCCAAAACGAATAGAGTATATATCTGTTTGTGTAGCATGAAGTATCAGAGAGGGAGACATGGAAATGTGGAGAGAGGGTTGATTTTCTGACGCTACTCGGATTTTGATATTTGAACATTAATATGCTTGGCGTTTGAGTTGTTGACTTGGATAATGACTTATATGTGCTTTTAGCAGAGGCTCTCCTGTTTCATTTGATGTGTAATATGACTATATTGCTACTTAATTAGCGCGGCGTTGTACGTATTTTGCTGCGGTGAGTCTCAGGGTCCCCGGAGTTTAAGAGGTTAATGATGATGTACATTAGTTAATTTTGACAAACTGTTGTCTATCAGACAGGTGTGATTTAAACCAATGAACAGATGCTGTGTTTAAACCAACTGTACTAAGTCTGTGAGCCAGTATAGCATGGCCTACAGTGTCAAATGCTTTTTGTAAATCAAATAATACAACGCTGGTTTACAACCCTTTGCCCATATTGAATCTTATATTGTCAACCAGATGTATCAAGGCTGTATCAGTGAATAGCCTTGATGGAACATTATTTCTTTGAACTTTTTTTGATAACCCTCTGAATTTAATTTGAAAGTTTCTTGTATTGGCTGAACAACTTAGTATGTCCATATTTCCTAAATTTCACCGATGCTTTATCTCGTAAGCTGATTCACATGAATGAATGCCACAATAACATGATAATGGTTGATCTTTTTATTACCCCTCAAGGCTGACGGGGTATTGCCATCCTTCGTGCGGTTGGGTGGGCGGCGGGCGGGCGTCTCCAAAAACTTCGACATCGGGTTGAGGGGTATTCCGTGCATTGCACGCCTATTTATTATTATTTTTTTAATAACAAATTTAGCACCAATAGCAAAGTTTAGAGATTTCAACATTACATCATCAACTTGTTACACTTCACCATGTTAAGGCTTTTCCAGCCAACAGCACCATCCCTGACAACACTCTTAACCTGAAGTTTTGCATTGTGATGTTCCCTGGATACACTTATTATATTGTCAATGGCATGGTAAACGTGATACGTGACTTTATCTTTGTTGCACTGATGGCAGCAGCAGCAATTTACACTGGAGATCAAAATTAGAGAACAATTCATGAACAATTAAATAATTCTGAAATAATGCCATCTTCAATGCTCAACAGTTAAAGGCATTTTGGTGTGTTTATACCATGCTACTACAACACTTTTTCACAAAACAGCTAAGGCATTTCAACAAAAAACCTGTATTTTGCAGAAAATGCACTGATCAAAATTAGAGAACACATTGATCAAAATTAGAGAACACAACGACTTTGGCAAGGAAAAAGATTTTTCTGAAGGTTACAACAGTCATCAATTAGTAGGAAGTGTACAGGCCTCTGCTCTGAATGACTTCAGCACATCTGCGGCCACAGGACAGCACTAGTCTCTCACTGCTCTGGTGTGATTTTGGTCCACTCTTCTTCCAGTCTCCTCCACAGTTCGGTGACTGTAGTGGGTTTCCTGACCATAACTTTGTCGCCAAGGATTTTCCAGAGGTTCTCTATTGGGTTGAGATCAGGACTCTGGGCAGGCCATGCCATTAATTCAATATTTTCACTAGCAAGGAAATTCTTTACACGTTTTGCTGAGTGACACGGAGCATTGTCCTGCATGAAGACTGCAGGCTGATTGGGCGATGATCGCAAGGAAGGAACCATGTGTTGTTGAAGAAGGTTCTGATACACATTTGCATTCACTCGGCCATGTAGTTGTACGAGAGGCCCAACTCCTGCTGCAGAAAACATGCCCCAAACCATGACACTTCCTCCTCCACCTTTCACTGACTTTTTTACACACTTTGGGTTTAGTCTTTCTCCAGTGTGTCGCCGAACATAATGTTTTTCATCAGACCCAAATAAATTAAATTTGCTTTCATCACTGAAGTGAACTCTTGACCAGTTCTCCTCTGTCCACACAACATGTTCCTCAGCAAAGCTCAGTCTAGCCTTTTGATTTTTTCTGCTAATGAGAGGTTTGGTCACTGCAGTGTGGGCCTTCAGTCCAAATGCTCTTAAACGGCGAGACACTGTGGCGAGACAGATCCTTACCATGTTCAGCACTAAACTGGCGAGCAATTCCAGCTGCAGTGTGGAAACGATTGCCCATTGACATCCTTCGCAGTAATCTGTCCTCTCTTGCATTTGTCTTCCGTGGACAACCAGCCTTCTTGGGCGACTTGAATGAGTTTGTAGTTTTGTAAAGATTCAAGATTCTTGAAATCACAGATTTGGAACGACCAACTTGTCTTGCTATGGCTGATAGGGTCATCCCTTTGGTTTTCATTTGGACAACCTGCTGCCGGAGGTTTTCAGTCACTTTAGAACGAAGCACCATCTTGCAAAGTCGGTGAAACTGGCACTTAGGATGCTAGTTAAATAGGGGTTGGCGGATAATCAAGGAAATTAGCACCATGCTCTACTTAAGTACCATTAAGTAGGAGTCACCTGAAAGTGTTCTCTAATTTTGATCAGTGCATTTTCTGAAAAATTCAGGTTTTTTGTTGAAATGCCTTAGCTGTTTTGTGAAAAAGTGTTGAAGTAGCATGGTATAGACACACCAAAATGCCCTTCAACTGTTGAGCATTGAAGATGGCATTATTTCAGAATTATTCAATTGTTCATGAATTGTTCTCTAATTTTGATCTCTAGTGTATGTGATGCTTGTCCTGCATCGGCATAGTCAGCAAGTTCAGGGTCTCCAGGGAGCTGGCAGGAAGACTGAGGAGGCATTGCGTGCCGTCCTGCTGCTCGTGAGCACATATGTGCTGTTGTTCAGCTTGGACAATGTTCTGTGGTTCTACACACTCTTTGTCTCCCGTGTGCACCCAACTGTGTCTGATTCTCGCGTCTTCTTTGCCACCCGCTACTCCACCATCAGCCCTGTACTCATAATCGCCACTAACAAAAAGCTGTCCATGTACTTTAACTGTGTCTCCAAATGTAAGTCAGCTCAAATCATCTAAAGCAGTTCAAAATCAAAAGTTTCAAGTGTGACATCAACATAATGAGGAAGCTGGATAGTGAAACTGGAGAAGTATCTTCCAAACTTTTTTAGTTTGTAATAAATTGCTATTTGCTGCCCCACAATTTAATTGCAATAATACTCTAATCAATGAATAACAAAAGAATTTGGTTTTTTTCTCCATGATTTTTCTTCATGACATCATTTGCAGGCATACTCTGCATAACATTTTAATAAATGATAGCCTTAAAATTCAATTTTTATTGCAAAAACATACTCACACTGAAAACTGTAGAAAAATGTAACCTTCAACTTACGGAAATTTTAAGGGAAAAAGAAAATCTCTGACTAAGAAATACTTATGTTTCATAAAATCACCTGTTCCACAATTATTAGCACCCCTCACAATTCCTAGGAATTAAATGTAATTGAAGTATTTCTGTCATTTCTACAGTAGTTTACAAAGTTGATCAAAGTATCTAGGAACATTTAATTAGTAAATCATCACTTCCTGTTTCCCTGGGATACAAATATGACGTGACACAGAGGCCATTTCTCTTATCCACTCTTCAACATGGGAAAGACAAAGGAACACACCATGGAAGTAAGGCAGATGTGTGTCGACCTTCAGATTTTAAAAGAGCTTTATTAAATATTTTTGCATATTACAAATTATAAATTCACCACATATCAAGAAGAAAAACAAAATTAAACAAGTTTCAGGCAGTTACAGAGTGTCACAGAGCCAAATCTCTCCTGCTCACACGTTAATTACAGACCAGTTTTGTTCGGGTGTTTTCTCTTTAAATCAAAAGTCCTCTTCCTTCTTAAGGTTGTCAAAATTTGTTTAAAAACAACATCACTGTTTATAAAAACATTTGTTGTAGTGACTTTGCATCTCGTCTTCCACAATTTTATCACAGTAATACAAACACATAACCAATACAACTTTCTGTGATCATTACCACAGTCAAAATTGGCATAAATGATAGTTTTCCGATCGCACGGTATGTTTAAGCCGATATCTTTCATTTTTTTCAAACTTCTTTTGATCAATAGCAGTCAATTAAGAAGTGACCAATTGTTTCTTTCTCCTTACAGTTTGGCATCGGACTATCTATGGTTTTAATAAAACAACTCCATTTTATTACACTTCTTACTGGCAACCTGCCATTCATTATTAACCACATCACATCACGCATTTCTTCTGATATGCATTTACTATTCAGACATTCCACCGCAGTTTCAGTTTCTAGGAGCGTGCAGTCTCTAAAAGTGGGCCAAGTACCGTACACGGAATTGTTAATCAATTTATATATCACTTTATTCGCTATTGTTTACCAATTAATTTCAAGGTTCTTTTGCTTCGCGACGAAATCACCATATATTACTTTATAATATGCTGTTGACTTCCTTCTTCTCCCGCTTTGTTTTTCCCAACTATCAATACAGCTGACCCAAGCTGCTTTGCGTATAATTCCGCTAGAGATATTTTTACAAAACGCAATCTTTAATTTGTTACCCATTTCTACTGCTCCAAGGCCACCAAATTCAACGCTTTTATACATCAGTTCTCGTTTCGTGACTTCTCTATTATTTCCCCAAATTAGTTTGACACACATTTTATTTAGTTTAGCAAAATATTCATCTGTCGGAGGTAAAACTGTGGCTAAAAACATGAGCTTCGAGAGTATAAAAGTCTTGATGATATTTATCCTCGCCTTGTACGTTGTCTTTCGGCTTTTCCATTTTTCAAGTTCTTCTGAGATCTCTTGTATTTTCTTTTCCCAATTGCGCTTTACACAATCTCCATTAGCGATAAAAATACCCAAAATCTTCACTTCATTTTTTAGTTGGATACTGTGAGGCGCGGTTGTCCATCTTCAATTCCGACCCAAACACATTCGGTTTTTGAGTGGTTTAATTTTGCACCCGCAGCTTTTTCATATCGGTTGAATTGATCATGGATCGCATTCATTCAATTCTTCCTGGTTTTTAATGAATACTGTTACGTCATCAGCATATGCCATCACCTTCACAGTTTCATTTTCATGTACTTGTACTCCAGAAATTCTTGCATCACAATTTATTCGCTTTAACAAAGGACTAATTGCAATAATGTAGAGGGCAGCGCTTAGAGGGCAGCCTTGTTTGACACCTCTATAAATTTCAAGAGTCAGACAGACCACCGATTACGTTAACTCTGACTGTTGATTTTACGTAAAGTAATTTAACCATCTTAATGAAATCAGAGGAAAAACCATAACGTTCCATGACACACCATATATAGTCACGCGAGATAAAATCAAATGCCCTTTTCTGATCAAATCCTACGGTAAAAAAACCAGGATTGTTCGACTTCGGATGAGAAATTAATTCCCTTACCATGCATAGGTTATCCCACATAACACGGCCTTTTATTGCACGTCTGTTGTTTCTCGATGATGTTGTCAAGCACTTTACTTAATCTATTCATCACAATTTTTGCAAACACCTTGTATTCCATATTCATCAAAGTAATTTGCCTCTAATTATTCAAATCTGATTCGTCTCCTTTTTTATAAGGCAGTGTGATAATTCCTTGATAAAAATCATCATGCATTTTTAAATTTACCATACCTTCGTTAAACGCTAACGTTAAGACATCGATTATATCATCGCAGAATGTTTGAAAAAATTCAGCTGGCAAACCATCTGGACCGGGAGATTTTTTCAGATTTAACTGCGAGATAGCGAGCTTCACTTCTGCCTTTCCAATTTCACCCGTTAGCGCCTCAGGCCGAAAGTCAGATTCCTTGTCAACAGCTGTTAAAAACGTTTTCATGTCTTCTAAATTAGTAGACATATCGTTGTACATTTCTTTAAAATTTCTGACGACTGTTTTTCTAATATCGTCATCGCTTTGGACAAAAGTACCATCTTTAGTTTCAAGACGCTTTATACATTTCTTTTCTCTGCGTTCCTTATACTGTTCTATTATTTTCTGGATAGTAAAGTTATTATCCGCGTCAGCCTCATAACCTGCCTGAATTTTAACAGAATCTAAAAATTCATTATTATACATATGCAATCTCTCATTGATTTCTTCAAGGGAAATCTCGTCTTGTACAGATCTGTTAGTTTTACACATAAGGTCAACATAACATTTCATTAAGTCATCATATTCGTCGTTTCGTTCTTGGTTTAATAGTTTAGTTTTATATATATTTTTTAACTCTTTTCTTAATCTCTTACCAGAGCTCTATACTAGATCGTGCTAAAACACTAAGGTCTTGTACCCTTTTGATTTCCTCTTTAATGCCCATAACAAAAGATCGATTACGTAGCCAGTTCACATTCATTTTCCAACAAGTTTTCCTTCCGTCGGCTTTCATATTGATGTAGCTTCTCACAGCTAAATGATCAGAATTCACACAGAGCTCAGTTTTATAAGACAGCACATTAATATTCTCAGAGACATATACTCAGCAACAAAAGTTTCTGTGACACCATTTATGTGTATGTTATAAATGACACGCAAAGATCTCAATGCAATCAATATTTTTATTTAACAAGAGAAACACTGACTTTTCAGTGCCAACGTCACTCAAAACGAAAAATGTCATTTTCATGCGTCATGAAGCACTTGTCTGACGTCTAACCAATTGTGACCTTCACACTTCAATACCGGGTGTGACTTCCTCGTGCCATGATGCAAGCAACGCATCTCCGTCGCATGGACCGAATCAGATGTGCCAGAAATTGCTGTGGGATGTCATTCCAAATCTGACGTAGACGTTGTCGCAATTCCTGGAGTGTAGCTGGCGGGTTATCCAACCGCCGCAAACGTCGATCCATCTCGTCCCAAAGATGCTCGATTGGGGACATGTCTGGGGATCTGGCTGGCCATGGCAGGACATTGACATGTTGTTGCATCAGATACTGCTGTACAATCCTTGCAACGTGTGGTCTGGCGTTATCATGTTGCAGCGTTATTCCGGGACCATGTTGCATCAAAAACGGTACCACCAATGGCCGTAGCACTTCATCGCGATATCTTTGACCTGTCAGATTTCCATCAATAACAAGCAAATCTGTTCTGTTTCTAGCCGTGATCCATTTCCAAATCATGACACTACCACCTCCAAAACGATCAAATTCCTGAACACAGTTGTTGGCATAACGTTCTCCACGTCGACGGTATACACGTAAACGACCATCACATCGGTTAAGCATGAATCTTGATTCATCAGTGAAGAGTACAAGATCCCACTGACGTTGGATCCACCGTCGATGTTGTTGTGCCCACTGTAGACGCAGTCGTCGGTGTTGTACTGTGAGTATTGGACGTCTTGCTGGCCGACGTGGGACAATGCCAAAATGACGGAGACGGCGACGGATTGTCTGTGCAGACAGTCGCCTCAAACCAGGTATCGTTCTTGCAGTTATGGTTGCAGGTTGGAATCGATTTCGGAGATGGGTTGTTCGAATCCAGTTGTCCTGTCTGGGAGTGGTTACTCGTGGACGGCCGCTGCGAGGACAGTCTCTGACATGTCTTGTCTGCTGATGACGCTGCCATAAGTTCCAAATGGTGTTTCGGTGGACATTCAGGCGATGAGCAACTTCCCTCTGCGAGGTTCCGGATTCAATCATCCCAATGGCCCTCCACCGATCATTTTCAGACAGTCTTGGCATTTAGAGGGTAGAGTTCCTGATCTGAAATGGCTGTGTTTTCGATAAGTGATGCTTCCGTCGTTCATCAGGCACAATGTGAACATTCCAAAAATTCTCCTCTTTTATTGCCATCCACAAGCATGATTTACGCACATTTTCACGTGCAAAGTCATTTTCTCGCATTTTCATGATTTCCATTTCAATGTTGTGTTTACGTGTACTGTTTCAGTCTGATATCACCATGTATGACAATTTCATAATTGCGTTATGAAAAATAATTAACAATATTGGTGTCACAGAAACTTTTGTTGCTGAGTATATATTCGATCAATCCTCGTTTTTACTTTTGAGTCGAAACGTGTAAATCCCACCATAGTTGAATGTAACGCTCGAAAAGCGTCAGTCATATTAAAACTTTCGCAAGTTTCTTCTAAGGTTTTCCCAACTTTTGATAGATGGAAGTCTGATGAGGCTATTCGGTCATTACTATCGGTGACCGTGTTAAAGTCGCCTGCCATTATGATTGCATGACCTCCTCATAACACTTCTTTCAGTTTATTAAATAAATAAACTGCCCGCACTTCCAGCACTTAATGGTTTTACACTCCCTCGCTTGATAGTCGGTCGCTTGACAGATGAAACACCTTTGCACCTGACCGGAGTACGTTAGCTTCCCATTATAGGGGCCAAGGGAAATGGAGTTAGGGAGTACTGCCAACCTTCTGTCACCATCTCGGTTTAACTTGATCCGGTATTTCCGGATACCGTGCCATAGTCCGAACTGGTCGAGTGGTTTCTCGGGTGGTTGCAAGATGGTGCAGTACCTGCGAAGGTACTGCTTAATGTCCTCGTCGGCAACTCTCCCCGTCCAGAACTTGACAACTAGGGAGAAGGTGTCTACCGACGCAGAGGACTGTACCTCCCACTCCTTCCACACCCCATCAGCAGAGTTAGAGAAAACAATCTCCAAAAACTGTTTAAGTGCTTGTTCTTGGAAAAAACATAGTTCAAATTCCCGTTTGTTAGGAAGTGCAATGAAGGAATAAATTACCTTTACCGTAATCCACGAGCTTTGAAGAATAATTTGACCCACATCGGATCGAGAAGGAATTTCACCTTCTCCAATGAATTTCAACCGAGCCCAATGGCGCCCGGCTTGCATTTGTTGTAACATTTTGGTTTTTTTTTGCAGCCACAAAACCAACAAAATTCGGCTGAGGAGTGGTTGGAAGACTGCGGACACCTAGAGGGTGCCGCGATCAAAGAAAGTCTTGTTGAAGATGCCGCAAGGCAGTACAGTGTAATAAACTTTAAAACACGGACTTCACGGGGTCAGGCATCTTCCCTTGCGAGAGTCTTCAGGAATTTAAAGCAAAGACGCATGCGCATCACTTCAAAGGACAGTAGAAACTTCCAAGCAAGACATGTCCCAACATGTACACAGGCAAGAGATGAATATGATATACATGTGGATGAATTTGATACACGATTACAAATGATTCAACTGATTATGTTCTCAGTAACAACTAATGATTTCACTGGACAAATATTGATCGAAGCTACAGAAATCAAATATATGATCTGATTATGTTTCTTGAATCAACTAAACAGAAGCCTGCTTACTAATCAAAGCTACAGAAGCTGCTGCTTATGTGTGTGAGAGCTGCTCATGCATGTGTGAACTGAATTGCTTGCATATGTGTGTCTGTCTGTGTGTGAACTGCTTGTATGTATATTTGTCTGTGTGTTTTATGTGTATGTGTCTGTGTGTTTGCACTGCTCATCCCCTCCCTATGCGTATGTGCACTGCTCATCCCCTCCCTATCCGTATGTGAACTACTTGTATGTGTGTGTGTGTGTGTTATGTTATGTGTGTGTCTTTCTGCTGCCTACATAATATGGTTATTTATTATGGTTATTGATGGCTAAATATAATCTAAATCAAATTGTTAGTTTATTATTAGAATGAGTAATGAATGAATAATGATAAAACATATATACAATCAGTATTAGTGAATATCATGAATCAATATTAGTTAAAATAATGAATAATGCTGAAATATAATGTTCAAAATGACCTATTTAAAGAACAACAAGGGGATGGGGCGTTGAAATCGCTATGTGCTGCCCATGACAAACCAGCTGTTTATGCCGGAGTTGAAAAGACTTATAACCGCATTCTCCAGTATTTCTTTTGGCCTGGGGTGAAAAGAGATGTAGCCAGCTATATTAAAACTGTTGCAGAAGTCAACTGACTACAAAACCAAATTTGACTTTAAAACCTGCTCCTTTGCATCCAATTCCTTTGGTGTGTAATCCGTTTGAACACATTATTATCCCCCGCCAACACGAAGTGGGAGGGGGATATAGGTTTGACCTCCGTCCGTCTGTCCGTCCGTGTGTGCGTCCGTCCGTCCGTCCGAGATAAAGGGGACAGCTTTACTCAGAAACTACTACAGATACAGTAACCAAATTTGGTGTGTAGCTTCAGACCATAAAGGCCTTGATTGAGTTCGAAAATGAGAAGCGCACGATTGGCGGGGGATGTTGTAGACCATGTCGACTTGTTATTGACTGTGTTGGACTTCTACCCCGCTCGAAGGCTGGTAGGGAGTACTTGCTAACAGTAATTTGTCAAGTTACTCGCTATCCGGCTGCTTATTCACTTCGTTCAACAACCACAAAAGCCATTGTCAAAGCATTCACACAGTTTATTTCTATTTTTGGTATTCCAAAGTTTATTCAGTCAGACAGGGGCAGTAACTTCACATCTGCTATGTTCGCTGAAGTGCTCCATCTGTCGGGCATACAACACATCTGGCCTCCGCCTATCATCCTAAGTCGCAGGTGTTGTTGGAAAGGTTCCATTCGTTTCTAAAATCTTTGCTTATAGCCTGCTGCATAGAACTAGGTCGTAATTGGGAAGAGGCACTGCCCTGGCTGATGCTAGCAGCCAGGGAAGTCACACAGGAGAGCACTGGCTTCAGCCCGAATTATTTGGTGTTTGCACACCAAGTGTGCGGGCTGTTGGCTGTCTTACACGATCAGTGGACTGATTCAGGTTCGGAACCACCAACAATTTTAACAGAATATGTATTAGGTTTTTGTCATCGATTGTATTGAGCTCTGATTGTGTTGATAAAGCATTTGAAAACGGCTCAGAAAAAACAAATTTTTGACCGCCGCACTGAACTAAGAAAATTTAGTATTGGAGACCAAGTTTTGAACTTGAGTTTTTATTGCAAATTCAACATTTAAACCGTCACATTAACATTTTTGCTTGTTGTTTTCCATTATTAACAGAAAAAAACAAAATAATAATAATAGTACAAATAGAAAAAAAAGATAATGAAATAGTAAATAATGGTAATAGTACACTGGTATATAAGAAAGAACTGAATAAAGACACAAATAGTAAGTAAAGGAACTACATCTTAGGTACACCTATGGAAAGTATCCCTCTACTTTAATCCATGACAGATGAAATACACAGACAGAGGGTCACATACATTTGCGAATGTAAGAGAAGAAAGGATGTGAAGGAAGGACAAAAATACCTGATTAATTTAAAAGTGTGTAAGTATTAGGATGCCCTCACTGTACCAGTACAGCCCTTGCAGGACTCCATCTTTTAATAAATATATGTTTTTGGTGTCTCAAGGAGTATGTTATTTGTTCCATCTGGTGAATTTCCCACACCTTCTCAGTCCATATATGGTATGTTGGTGGGTCAGGTTTTAACCATTTTATTGTAATGCATTTAATTGCTGCTGTTAGAAATATTTGTAAGAGATACTTTTTTGCGCTGCAGTCAATGCCTTCTGGTATTATGCCCAATAGTGCCACCTTGGGATCCATCGGAATATTTTGGTGAAATACTTATTTAAGTGCGTCAAACGCTTCTTTCCAAAATAATTCCAGTGTAGGGCACGACCAAAAGATGTGGGTATGGTTGCCAACTTGCATTCTGCAATCTCTCCAAAATTTATCAGAATTATTTGTATTGAATTTTGCAACGATTTCTGGTGTTCTGAAAAATCTCATTATTACCTTCCACTTGTACTCTCGCCATATGTTTGAGTTAGTTACATGGTGTGCTTCAGTGCATATTTCCTCCCACATTTCCTGTGGTATGTCCAGATTCATTTCAGTTTCCCATCTCCTCTTTGTCTGTAAAGTATTATTTGGGTTCATGTCTAGAAATATTTGGTAGAAACAACTTATACATTTTTTACTCCAGTTTCCGAATTGTATGTTTATTAACAGCTCTTCAATAGCAGTGGGTTTCACGACTTTAGACCATTCTGTATGTTTTGTCAATAACGGAAAAAGTCTGCTAGGGAGCATAAATTCTTCTCTCAACTGTGCAAAAGATTTAGGACTGCCATCTATCAGGAACTGATGCAAATTAATAACTCCGTGTTCTGACCATTTTCTAAACCCTGTATCTATCTGAGATGGTATGAAATCATTTACAAATCCAATATTACTCAGTGCAGAGATCTTTTTGGGCAGACCAAATGTTATTTTTATTTTCCTGCAAATGTTTAATGTCACTTTAGTCCATTCACCCATTTCAGTTTGACCCATGGGAACCTCTACAAAAGGTATGATCTGCAGGGGTCGTGAACATATACTCTTTTCTGTACTGAGCCAGCGTGTATATGAGAGGTCCTGGATCCAAGCAGTTAGTGGTCTCTGGAGACCAAGTTTTGGCATTGCTACCCTTGGTTGGTTCGCGGTTTCAAGCGAAATATGTTGGTCCTTACGCAGTTGTACATTGTAGTTCAAACGATAACTATACAATTTCTAGTCTTGACTGCAAAAGAAAAACTCAAGTTTGTCATGTGAACTTACTTAAACCTTTCTTCCAGCGCAAGGAAGAGGCCCAGTTTTTTCAGCCTGCTTGCCCTGCAATGCTTATGGACAATTCCCTCCAGTTCACTGCGTCACATCCATTGGTGGCAGCCAGACAGTGACAAACTAAAGATGCCTGATGCCGTGTTACTGGGTTGATTACAAAACTCTGAAGCATTGAAAAAATTGGCCACAAAATTGGCGCACTTAGATCCATCATAGCGTTGTGAGTTATTGACTTTGTTAGCTGAGTTCCCAGAGCTTTTGTCTGATGTTCCTACTCAAACAAACTTCTGTAGCTATGATTAGCTGAGCACATCTAAGAAAACTATAACAGAGTTGCATCAGAAACTGTCAAAGTAAATTCAATATGAAACCGAAACAGAAAATCTGGCCCGGGAATATCGGCATTAGCTAAAATCACATTTCTTGGATGATATACCCATCATCTGCTCAGCATCTGATAAAGGCTGATAAGTAACAGAAGCAAACTGTTATTATTGATGCAACCCTGCGTATTTCAGAAAGCACTCTACACTACCTTGTACAACTAGTCAATGGCCCATATTGAACAATCTTGTGTCATAAGTTAACTGACTGGGACAATCACCCTATCCAACACAATAACAGTACAGTACCTCTGGGCGCATTGCGACGTTTCGTCATTATCACATGACTGTTGTAGCAGACGATAGCTAATTAGGGGGAATAAAACCTCATTTATCTAGTCTTTGAAAACAAAAATTCTACATTTTTGAATTTTACAACATTTATTTACTAATTATGTTTGTAGTGAACTACAATGCGCCTCGCGGAGGAATACGTCAGTTGGTTAGTTCAAGATCAACTTAGTTTTTTTCTGCGCAGATAAAGTGCTGTAATTTTTTTTAAATATAGCGTACAATTGAAATTGTGTAGTATTTTCAGGTAGGACCTCATTTAGGCCGCAAAAATTGGCTGTTTCTATGTTTCCATTCACAACAGTCTATCGCCGAAATTTTCACCCAGCACTATGCACTGGTGTGCCTACCTGGAGGAGATCAGAGAGCTTTGTACTGCATCTAATGTAGATAGTGGCAATTTGTAGCTCATACAGCCCCACTTCAAAAAAAGTGAATTATCCCTATAATTACCATCCATGCAGTCTCTCTGCAGCCTTCTTAGTTGACGCAAAGTTGTATGTCATAAATGTTAATGGCAACACAGCTTATTGGAAGCCTATTTGCTTGGGAAATTAATTCAGTTTATTATCCGATTCTTATACTGTTATGGCCCCAATTTATTATGACATATAAGACAGCAAGGAATGACAGACAAAAATTTAAAACTGAAACAGATTTAATTAAACAAAGACTGACAACTAACCTACAATTTATACTACTGACCAAGATTGACATATCCAATCCAATAGGGTGCCGACCTCTTAAGGTAGAGGGATGGCTGCCAGAGTTCGCCAGTCGTCTCTGTAGAACGCCCTTCTTGTAGCCTCGATATATTGCAGGCCTGTCCACTGGCTGATGTTATTCGTCCAGTTCATTCTCGGCCTCCCTCTCACTCTCCTTGCAGGCACTTTCCCATCCAGCAATTTTCTTTGAAGGTTGTCACGTCTAATCATGTGGCCGAAAAACTGCAATGTTCTTGTCGAGACGTTTTGTGGTGTTAGTTCTTCTCAGTACTTCTGCATTTGTGATTCTGTCTGACCACTTGATCCGCAGCATTTTCCTGATATGGTCCATGTCTCTGCTCCATACCATAAAGTTGACCAGATGTAGCAGTATAAAATCCTTAACCTTGTTTTAAAAGGGACTTGTGGTTTAGTTAAAATCAAATTCATTTTTGAGAAGGCTGTTCTTGCTATGCCAATTCTTCGCTTAATTTCTTCGTCACATCTGTTGTCCTCTGTAATCTTGTGCCCGAGGTAAGTGAAACTCTTCACTTGTTCAATCTCAGTGCCATCCACCTTGATCTTCACTTGTGGAGATTCTCCTTGGTTGCTGATTACCATCTTTTTTGTTTTCTTGGCGTTCATTTTCATGTTGTACTGTTTTTCCTCTTCATTGACTTTGTCCACGATTTCTTGCAGATCTTCCTCACTCTCTGCCAGTAGCACAGTATCATCCGCCTACCGTAGATTGTTTATGCGGTAACCTCCAATGCTGATTCCTTTGTCGTCGGATACTGTTCTGAAAATGTTCTCTGTATACAGATTGAAGAGGCTAGGTGACAACACACAGCCTTGTCGTACACCTCTCTTTATCTCGATGTTATCTGATGTCCCTTCCTCCAATCGAATTGCGGCTCGTTGCGTCCAGTACAGATTCACAAATCTAAAAATCAGTTTTAGGTCTTTTTCGCTGGTTCCGATGTTCCTCATACATTCTATCATTTTTTCGTGGTTTACCCGGTCGAACCCCTTCTCATAGTCAATGAAACAGGCATATAAGGTCTTGTCGACTTCACAGTACCGCTCGCAGATGGTTTGTAGATTGAAAATTCCTTCTCGGGTTCCCTTCCCTGTCATGAAGCCACTTTGCAGTTCACTGATTTCATTTTCAATCTTCTTTCTGTTTCTGAGGAGGATGATTCGTAGAATCATCTTCAAAGAGTGGCTCATCAGGCTCAGTGTTCGGTACTCTGAGCAGAGCGTAGCTTTTGACTTCTTGGGCAAGCATATGAAGGTGGATTCCTTCATGTCAGGAAGAATGTGCCCTGTCTTGTAAATCCTGTTCACTAGAGCGTGGACTTTGCGCTCTCTGAGCGGCTAGCTGGTCTGGACCTGCTGCTTTGCCAGCCTTAAGGTCCTTGATGGCTTTCTGAACCTCTGATAGCAGGATGTAGTTCTCGTCAGGCTCTACTTCGGTAGATGGGGGATCGCCTCGTTGATCATTTTAGAGTTCGATGGTGTACTCTTCCCATCTCTTCTTGATCTCTTCTTTTTTGAAAAACATGCACCCGTCCTTGTCCCTGATGCACTTGCTGCCCTTCGATTTAGGCTTGCTTTCTGTGATCTCTTTGATCTTCTTGTGCATTGTTTTGTCCTGATAGGTGGACTAGAGTTTCGATCTCTGCGCACTTCTCATCCCAAAACTACATACATATACAAGAAAAAAATATTTACAGTCCCTTGAGATGGGGTTGCTTGGTGATGTCCTGGGACAGGGAAATGCTCCAACACAGGCAAAAATCAACAAAAAAACTTCACAGGTCTTGAAAAGAGTGACAGGTCTGGCCAAATGTATCCTTCTCCATGCAATTTCTCCTTCTACTTTAGTTTCTCAATTTTTCTGCTCATACACTCTTTTCCAGCCCCCTCCCACCTTTTGGGACTTCCCCTCTCAGACATGCCAAAAAACCTGGCTCCAGACTGGGGATAACAAAAAAAAAATGTCACTACTGCCATCTAGTGGCTTTTTTCCCCCCCCATTACAATACAGTAATAGGTAGTGTTAACCTGCATCTAAATTATGTCACTGGCTGTAGACAGAGCTTTATTGTTACATGAGCAGCCTTAACACGTGCACCTATTTCGGAAAAAACACATTTTTACTCATGGATAAGCAGCTTACGAAATCGTGTTCTGATGAGACTCGAGCGTCACTCACTAATCAATAAGTCAATCAATCAATTTGCCGTTAGCACGACCATGGGCAGTAAGATTCAGAATCAGCTTATCCAGGAATTAACGATAGTGTCACTTTGATTAGAAACGTTTTCTTTGGCGTATCAAGCCAATCAGACACATGCAGAAATAAATATATTCCATTTTGTGAGCTGTAGGAATTCAGAGGCTTCGTAAGACATTCAGATTTTATGTCACCATAAATGAAGATAGAAAAATGCTAGATGATAATATCAATGAACTATAAAGCAAGCTGAGGGGAAATGGATACTGACTGATCCTGGAAACTGAACAAATTAACACTTATTTGGTAATGAGAAAACCTAAATGGAATAGAGTATGGAGAAATAATGCACTTTAAGGCGAAGTGAGAGCAGTGTCAAATTCCTTCCGATGAAGAGTAACCTAATACGCGATAGCACCCAAAGAAGGATAAAGCAGTTAAAACTGGCTATGAAATAACATGTCCCAGGCTGAACTATCACTTTGCTGTTCAAATAAAAGAAGCTAGTAATCAATGGTGAGATTGTGTGAGCGTGTGTATGGGTGTGCATGCAATGGCAATGAAAGTGACAAATCAGAGCTCTAACTTCTCCCAAAGGCATCACTGCTATCATAGGTTCACTTGCTAGCAAGCTGTATCGAAGCAACTGCTTTTAAACTCGCTAGCAAGCTAGCAAAACATCCAAAAATCTGAAAGTATAGTTGGGTGGCATGAAACTGCAGATAAGTTTACGCATATTAAAGCCAGCTAAGTAAAGTTGGGGCAAATCATATCGAATCATATCGCTTTAATGTGATGATCATTTACAAAGATTTTTCTAACTTAACGTTGGCTAGCTTACGAACTGCTTTGGTGGCTATATCCAAAGTGCAACATTACTAAATAAGCATGTCACATAGCAGTCTAGCAATCATGACATTACTAGTAAGCCTCCATGCGTACATGCGCTACCCAGAAGCTGATTGCAAATGAATAACATTGTTTTAGTTTGCGCCCTGTATGAGTGACGTCCAAGCTGAAGTTGGGACAGGGTCAACAAAAGGCTGGGAAAGTAAGTTACTCATTAAAAACAACTGGAGGAACATTTTACAACTTATTAGGATAATTGGCAACAGGTCAATAACATGACTGGGTATAAAAAGAGCATTTTAGAGAGGCAGAGGCTCACAAATCTGCGAAAAACTGGGTCTGAAAATTGCGGAATAATTTCAGAAAAAAGTTGCAATTTTGGAGTATGTCTGAGAGTGTGATACCAGGAAAAGCTCTAGTTTATAGCCATGATAGTTAATTGCTGATTATGTGCACTACAGATTTATTGCCCCCTGCCACCGTGCAAAAGGCACTACTAGACCGTAACAACTAGACCTTTTGCCAGCATGTAAAATGCCATTAAATTCTGACAAATGCACACATAGGACTCTGGGAAACAGAAAAAAATTCACATGAATCCAATCTTTCATCAAAATGTTTTGCTGAGTATGGCTGCCAATGATTTCATGAAAAAAATCATGGCAAAATTCACCACAATCTTCTGTTATTTATTGATTGCAGTTTTAGTATTATTAGTATTATTGCAGTTACAACCCCAATTCCGAAATAGTTGGGACTACGGGTAAATTGTGAATAAAATCAAAATGCAATGACTTTCAGATCACATGAGCCAATATGTAATTTACAATAGAACATAGATAACATTTCAAATGTTTCAACTGAGACATTTTGCATTTTTGTCCACAAAATGAGCTCATTTCAAATTTTCAGGCAGCAACAGGTCTCAAAAAAGTTTGGACACGGGCAATAAAGGGCTGAAAAAGTAATTAATAAACAAGAGAATCAGCAGAAAGAACATTTAGCAAGTAATTAAGTTAACTGGCATCAAGTGTCTAACATGATTGGCTATGAAGGGTCTTTTGGCAATAAAAGGCCAGAGGCTCTCCAACCTGTGAATTTATTAATAATTCATTAAGTGGCAATTCGCACTTATTTAAGTCCGTCCAAGCACAAAAATTGATCAAAATTTGCGTTAGATGCACTTATACATGTGGCCAAGATGCACATTTCTCTATTGCCCACACTTATTTTAAAGGGGACCTATTATGCTAATCCTTCTTTTAATACATATTTGTAATGTTATAATATTAGTTGTCCATACTCAACCTCTGAAAAGTTTGTAAGCATATGATACAGGGATTTTCCGGTAATCCAAGAACGTGATTTCGTGAACGTGATTTCCTCTCTGCCAGATCTGGGCAAAACCTGACGTCAGGTTGTGCCGTACAATTAGCACAGACCTAGCCAGAGCCAATCACCGCCCTGGACCTGCCCACACCGGAAGCTATTCTAGCAGGCACTAACAATGGCAGATCATACTATGCCTTAGTACCATTGACACTTTTGGAAATACGAAAGAAGAACCGCAGATCATTTGAGGTGCAGTTTTGTCAGGATCTCTCCCAAAGATGCTTGTATGTTTACTTTTGGACATGAAGAAAAACACTTATTTGTCTTCCAAAAGAGGATGCCACCAGAAATCAGTGGGCAGCTTTTTTTGTTTGCAAGCAGCAAACAGCTATGGCCAAAGGGAACGTTAGCTGCTTGTGCTCAGCATTTCACCAAAGACAGCTTTATAAATAAAGGATAATTCGAAAATCCTTTAAAAAAAGGATTAAGGAAAAGCGTTTCAGCTGCTTCTCAAACCTGAAGCAGCTGCATCGATCAAGCGCTCGGAGCTACAAGCTGTAAGTAACGATATAACAGCAAATAATGCAAGTGAAGCTAACATGTTACGGTTAGCTAGCAGGACCGCTTGCGATAGTTAGCACTAACAACTTGCCTCAAACGCCGGCTTTCAATAATATCTGAAGATAAAGCCTGTATTGGTCTCGACTGCTCGTGACTCGCAGACACAGAGGCTGTACGTTAGTTTTAGTACATAAGCCAACCTGACGTGATAGCCAGCTGATTGTGGCTGTAACACTGCGGCTAACGTAGCCAAGTTACTGTTGCTAATGTTTGAGTCTAAAGAATGCAAAAGTAATATCAGGGGAAATTTCACAGAAGGTCTGTGAACATAAACCTCATTTGAAGCTAACTTTTAATACTTGTTGTCCCCCACCGCAACGCAGAATGGAGGACTATGTATTCAGCAGCGTCCAACCGTCCGGACGCCCATCCGTCCTGTTTCTTGTTAACGCGATATCTCATGAACCGTTGCTCCTAGAGTCTTCAAATTTGATATCAGCCTACATTGGGGTATTACGCAGGCACCAGTTGATATGGGTGACCTCGACCTTATTTTCAAGGTCACCACTTTCGCCACTTTTCAAACTCTTGTTAATACATTGAAGTATGTGGTATTTACTGAAGCGGTATTTAATGAAATGACGGGGGACATGGCCACCATTAGTGGCAAACACTTGTTTGTAATTTGGATGCGTGGTACAACTGTCCACAGAACTGATCTTGCTTTCTGTAAAACCTGTTTTGCAAGGGTTTGCCTCTGTGGTTATGACCGCTCGGTTACCAGCTACTGCATGACAGTTTGCGTGCCGCCTTGCTAATTAAAAATGTTCCTGGTTAACTTAGATGCAGTAATTCTGATCGGTATACTTGCAGGGCTCTCAAGTTTTGAATGCAGGCTAGAGTGAGATTTTCTTACAGGGGGATGAATTGATGTACATGTACTGCGTTACAGTATTTAAGTAGTACACTTTCACTTCGTTACTTTGACACTGGCAACTTCATTACTCGTTTCAAATTAAAATATCAATTTAATTCATCATTTACAGATTATCTGGAATTGGCGTGTTCCAGAAGAACAATGGTGTATCTTTGTGCAGATGTGTCTGCCAGTGGACATAGAGCTGCAAATTTATGCACGCAGTTACAAAATTCTATAACTAGATGGCAGACCAGGATCAGTTATTGAAAATTCACGACTGCCAGTAAACTGAAATAACTCCCCAGTTATAATAAAGGCTAAATTAAAGGTATTTGTATCATTATCGTATATCGTATTATGTCACAAACAAGAGATGTTGCGGTACCACCTCTGACACTAGATCTGAGTAGGGTTTGTTTTCAGCCAAAATACACTACATGTAGCGCAGAGAGCCCCCACTCTCCCCGTAACAATTTAGAAGTCAATTCATGTAACCATAACCGTCCAAAGCTGTTAAATTGAGGTAAAAATGATCCATAAAGCAAATATCCCACATACTTCCTCGACTTTAATAAGCAGTTGTTGAAAAAAGTGATGTGATTACCTGATTTCGGGCTACTACTTCCAGCTCTTCTTTGACGTGTGCACACAATAGCATTCGCGGTCTGGAAGATGTGAGGCGCTGCTCTTTCACCTAGCAACAAGTAATACTATTTTCTGATTGGCTCATAGGTTGCTGATTCAAGCAGAACCGTCTGCCTCCGCCACATCTGATCATAGATCTCTAATGTCTTCTACAGTTTATGTTGCTAATGTGCGGTGAGTTTTGTCACTTCTCAGCGTGGAATATGTCATTTGTGACATGAGAGCGTGTGAACTTATTGTAATGTGTGAGTGTCACGCTCAATGCGTGAGACTTGAGAGCCCTTTACTTGTCACTTCGGTAAGCATCAAGAGTGTTACTGAATACAGCATAAGTTAGCTGAGCAACGTGGTTAGCATGGTTAGCATTGTTAGCTTAGTTAGCTGAGTAACGTGGATGGCTTGGTTATGATTGTTCTTTCATTCTTTATTTGTTCAGCTTTCAGTTTTTTGATAAAATTCAAGTATTCTACGTAATTCAAATATTATATTTTCATGGCAGCTATTCAGTGTGGTGTCAACAAACATTCAAATCATTCAAACTTTATTGTATTCAAGACAGCATCGCAGTGTGGCTTCAGCTTTCAGCATTCACACTCGCAATTTCTCCAGAAATTGCTTTTCTTTTTGAGATTCAGGTTTGTAGATGCATTCATGTAGGTTGATGTTACACGTAGTCGCTGGGTAATTAATAAAATCAATAAGGGTTTTTCCTTGCAGTCCCTCCCCTGCTGCATTTCTCACCTCCAATTTAACATGCCACACCTGTTGCTCGTCAAAGTGGAGGTGAGGGAAGGGAATTTAAGGGCTGGCTTTGCCAGCTACCAGTGCAGCTGCATTCTGTTATTTTAGCCCTGCTTTGTGGTGTTGCAGCTCCCCTGATTTTGGATGCTGGTAATAGTTTATTTTGATATGTTTATTCAAATCTTTGAAATTTTTAACAGCCTGGGCGTGTGGGTCCTGCCTTTCCAGATTTTGGGCCCATGGTCCCAGTGCCCGTTTGATTGCAGGTTGCATCCGGCAGGACAAAACCAAGATAAAATCTTATTAAAAAAAAAAAAAAAACTCCTCAGAGGAATGGGTCATAATTATGGAGAGTTATGAAGAATGTTAAAATATAAAAACAACAAAAAGCAACACTGTTGCTCCTAATAAGGCCAGAGAGGAATTCTGGCTGAAAATTACTGACAGTGTAAATGCGTAAGTTCTATGACGAAGGAGTAGTGGAAATAACTTCAGTTTCCAGGCCAAATCAAACAAAGAGAAATTAAATTATAGGCTGAATATTGTCTGACTATGATAAATACCAATAGTTTACTTAGTTTTACTAATTTCTTCCTTTTTGGCTAAACATATTTTTTCATTACATTTCTTTTATATTGCATGATTTAAATAAAAACTTATTCCACCACTAACCCTAACCAGTAGCACAATTGCAAATTTAAAGAAGTCCTATGGCATATCAAAACAACAGTAAGAATGATAAAATACTATGAAATTTTGTAATTTGTGCTTTAATAGTTGCGGTACCAGCACTGTCAAGAGGACATGGCAGGAAGTTAAAACAAAGCATAAGAACATTCTTCACAGTGGTAGGCCCCACGTTGCTTTGCTTTCATTATTATTTTAATGGTACGCAGTGTAAAATGTGTAGTACAGTATACAATATTCTTGCTCAGATTTTCTGCATCACCTCCTAAATGCTTTTAGGTTCCCGTGGCAAAAAATCCCCGCTATATATACCGTTTGCGCAACAGTAAGTGCTTGGCTTCTCTTTGTTACATATGTGATCTACTGGAGTCATATATTGGATAAGTAACAAATTCCCTCAGCTGGAAATCTGAAACATTCATAGAGAATATCATCGGGAAAAGCTCAGGGGTTATGCCAGTCTCCCTCCGAAGAGAACCACTTACAATTCGGGTACCACAGTCCAAAGAATTACCTAAGAAAGGGGATACCAACTTCAACGGAGGCGCTTAGTGATAAGGCAGCACATTAATAGCCGATTTAAGCCGAAACTCGGCTCATAACCTGCTCCCAACCAGGTAAAGTTTGCACCGTAAGGTACCATCTAGCCAGGTTAAAAGAGAGCCACCTTCGTGACATTGACAAGCCTAGCTTTAGACTTGACATACCTTGCCCACTTATCTTGCTTCGTAGTAAACCCCCTGCAAGCACAGAGCTGCTGCTAGTCTGCGCTATAGATCATTCACGCTGATTGGACAAAAGTGCATGCCATAAACACCAGCGCATGCTTTTATTTATGTGCCTTGACCTCTGATGAAAAAGTAGAAACAAACTCTCTTGACGTGTACTCGGAACCACGAGTCTGCTTATAAGCATCCTAATCATCCTGGGTTCGTATTTCAATCAGTACGAAATATATTATATATATAATATTTGAAAATACAAAGATTTTCAGCTGAAAATAAAAATTCCAAGTTTATTTTTCTTATTTTCAAGCACTTATTGTCAAATATTTAGCACTACTCAAGGAGTTTAAGATTTTTTTTACAAATTCAAGGACTTTTCCAGAATCTCATGTAAAATTCAAGGACTTTTCAAGACTCTGCGAACCCTAGTAATTTTAAACTTGCCGCTCCTATATTGCAATTACTGAGGGACTGAATTTGCTCTCGGTATGTTACGTTTTTGTCATATTCTTGTCATTCAAATAATCAGTACCTCCTGTATATGATTCATTTTTCCAGCAGTTCCAGCAGCAATTCTTAAGGTTGTAAAATAAGGCTCGATATAAGAGTGCTATCTGCTGAAAAACGATACGCCGGCTTTCTGGCTCTGATGAAATTGCAAGCTTGCTTATCACTTAACGTTACTGTGTTTTACAAAAACAACCCCAAGCGATTTTAATCTGTTACAAGAAACACTGAAGGAATTGGCTAACCATGTGTAAGAATCTCAAGTTGATCCCCTGGGTAAGCAGAATTCATGCTTAAGGCAATAGTTATCCAGCTAAGTAACTAGCAACTGTGTTCATCTTAAAACCCAGGGAAAATGACAGCAGCACTGGCAAGCTAAACAAGGCAGTGACTACTATGGCACTGTATATATATGGCTAAATCAAGTTTAAGTACAGAAGAATGACATCATATGACAGAGTACAGTTAAATTCATTCAAATGCTTATCTTCATCGGTATTCTTGAAATGAAAAATATATATTACGCTCAATATGACTGGCTACCTATCACCATTTTCCCCCACAATACACGGCAATGTTACACTGCTTACTGTTTAACGTTAGCCAAGTTAGCTAGCTCCCTGGATGATAACTTGGCTTGGCTGACTGTTCAACGTTAGCGAAAGAAATAGAAATTTGACTTACCAAATAAAACTACAAAGATTCTTTAGATCAGTCAGGTCAGATAGTTCAGTTCAAGGCAAAACAACTCATTCAGTTATTTTTTTTATTCAAACTGAGGTGCTTAAAACACACAATCGCGGTTAGCCAGCCCTCTGAAAAATTTCAATCAGTGCAAATCTGTCTACGTTCCTACTCCAGCTACGTAAAGATGGTATTCTCAAAAAAATCTGCAGTGGGCAGTGGCCATCACAACTCAGTAGCTGTCAACCAGGCCCCTTTTCTCTACTATCATATAAGTAGATAACTGCAAACTTAGAAAAATTAACACTTGAGCATACATCAGCATGGAGTGGAACTCTAAAAAGGCATAAACCATTTTCAGAAAGAAATAATTTGTCATGTACTTTTTTTGTGTAGCCTGTGACCCATCCACTAACATGAAGGGGGCGGGCTTATAAATTGTACTGTAGCCAGCCACTGGATGGTGATCGAGACGTTTTGGCTACATTTTTCAGGAGCTGTTCGGCTGTCCATATTTATGCACAGTCCATGGGTCAGACTATGGTGTAATGATAATTGTTAATCTAGTATTTATTTCTAAATGTGTCAGAAATTTAAACTTGCAGTAAGTGTGTCTGATTGTATGTCAGGGCAGGCTCTTTGCAAGTTTGACCAGTGTCCAGTGGTGAAATGGTACAATCTCTTAATCTTGTTTGTCTTAATTGAAGTGGAGGGACATGTAGGCTTGTCTGATGTGCGGATGTTAAGGACTGTTTTACTTACAGTATTGTAAGTAAAGTATTGGCAGAATAATGCACAAAAAAAGGGGAGAAGCGGGCTTTCGGGGGCAATACCCATGCAATTGAGGGTGAAAGAACTATCTAGTATTCAACTATATATCCTTGCGCATGGACTTTTATCTCGTTTTAATTTGAATTTTACCAGTGTGTTGGCTCATTGACTTCTTAGCCAATAGATCGCGGAGGGTACAGGTTAATGGGATCCTGTCCAGTATCCGTATTTCTTCCACTGGATTCCCACAGGGCTGCATTCGGTCTCCTCTTTCATTTGTTCTTTACACTAATGGATGTCAGAGTAATCAATTATCTTGTTTCATCCTTAAGTACGCAGATGACTGTGTAATTGTTAGTCTTCTCTGTGGCTCTGAACATGATCATGGCCCAATATTTGAGGAATTTGATAACTGGTGTGACCAGTGCTTCCTCCAGATAAATGTGGCCAAAACAAAGGAAATATATATTGATTCTTGTAAGAAGCCTTGTCCCCCTTCACCTTGCATGATTAAGGGAGTGCCAGTGTCTGTGGTGCAGCAGTATAAATATCTGGGTACTGTCCAGGGGCCTTATTTATAAAAATTTGCGTGGATTTCATACATAAATAGTATGTATGCATAAAAAAAAGACATTTTTTTCTGGAAAATAACGAAATTTATAAACCTATGGGTAAAATGAACTGCATAGAATTTTCATGAATTCAATCGGGATGGACATGGAATTTATTAATGTAATCTTAATAATTTCCCTTTTTTAATTTCAAGTTTGTGTTTATAAATAAGAAATTTGCAAAGAAAATGATGTATGTATCTTTTTTGTGCCTATGCACCGTTTATAAATGAGGCCCCTGGATCATAAACTAAATTATGATGCAAACACAGATGGCTTAAGTAAAAAGGTAAGCCAGGATTTGTTCTTTTTAAGGAAGCTGCAAAGCTTTACATGTCACCGATGAAATTGTTTTACTCTGCCTTCATTGAATCTGTTCTTTCATTTAATTTTATTTGTTGGATTGGACATCTTAGTCTGAAAAACAAAAACAAACTGGAAATAATGGTCAGGCTGTGCTGTAAGATTGCTGGTTAGCCTAAAAAATCTGCAACAGCTTTACAAGGAGTGGCCCTTAAAGGCCCAGCCTATTGTTTCTGACCCTATTGACTTCCGTGCGCCAAACTGTTAGCGAACTAACGTTAGCTAGGTAGCTGGCTAGCTGTCAAGTTTCGCTCAGAACAGAAGTAAAAGTGTATTAGCTGGCATTCCCCATAGCGACTAGGAGCACTTCTGTTGTGTTGATATCTAAATGCAGCGCTTTTCTCTCTTGCATTTGCTTTTTGGTGTGCGTGTTTTTGTATTTGCATCGTTTCTCTTTTTGCGGCCCGTTTCTCCAAATACTTCCATTTTTTGGGCCGTTGCAGCGTGTATGTGTTCACATGGATATGCAGCATTTTTCTTTTGCATTTGCGGTTTGCGTGTTTTTCAATTTGCATCAATTCTGTTTTTGCAGCGCATTTCTCCAATTGGAGATGTTTTTGGGCATTGCAGTGAATTTGCCCGTTGGCCACCATAGAAAAAGGATAAAAATGACAACTTTTAATACTTATTTTATCTATATGTGTGTATTTATAGACCTATGAATAGGATGGGTGTACTTAAATTAGTCTTCATTGCAATCATATGTGAGAGACACCTTATTCAGCATAGAAATTACAAAAATAATTAAATGAATAGATTGTTATACATCCGGAGAATTCTTTGCCATCATATTACCACTGGTGATATAAACCCTTGTTTGTAAAAATTCAGAAGTTCACATCTAATTGCTAGATGATCGACTTACTCATCCATTCCTCTGTGCTTTGCATGCTTGCATTACTTCATATTCATTGGGGTTCGAGTAAATGAATTTGCAATAAAATGTATGAAATGTGATACTTATTGATGATCTTAATTCAGATTCATAGCATTTCGAGAATGGACACAGAACAATCATTGAAGTGATTTGTGTGATTCAGGACCATTGTAATTCGGTGTGCCTTCTCCAAGAGAAGTAACGAGAAAGCCTAAATGCAAGTGCACATTCGAAGATCAGATGACAGGCCGTATTGTCATTTTTGGCACCCGAATTGCACAGTGCTGGTAGAACAGCTTGACACTCCCCAGCTGTGCCCCAGATGCAACTCTTTTCATACTTTGGTGCATGGCAAGTCACAGAAATACCAGTCCAGCACAGCTTGTGCCATGCACTTATTAGCAGCATGAATACTTAATTTCTTTGTCATGGGAGACGCCCATGGTTCTATTGTATGCTAATAATGAGATTAATATTCTTTTATTTTCTCCCAACAGGGTTGGGGCACGAGGACTCTACATGATAAATTTACACATCTCAGCTTCCGCGATGAAGTCGCGGTTTGATCACCAGAACAAGGTAAGGAAATATACTTATTACGTGACACCATGAAATGTCTCAGTTGTATTAACTTTTTTTAACTGAATAAAACATTTCAGAAAATACTTACGCATACCACTGAAACTTTTTGGTATGCTACTGCTAGCTGTTATTGTTATACAAAAGTATATATATATTTTCTATTTTAATATATATTCTATATATAATTATCTCATTTTAAAACTATTGCGTGTAAATATTTTAAAAATATTTTTTAATCATTGCCTTCATTTAATTAGTAATCTATTGCTTTTCAATCTGAGCAGAGGGGGATTACAGGTGATTAACACAAAATGATAATCAATAACATGAAGTTTCTCCTCAATGGTATTTACTTTTTAATTTCATTAAAATCTCTGGATCTAACTCAGTCATGCTCAGTTCATCACACTGTTGTTCTCTCCTCACAAACAGACCTGAGGGGCAGATGGAGGTGCGTCTGGCACTGAAAGCAGCCAGTTTCATTGCCCTGAGTGTGGTGGGAATCCCAGGTAATCTAGCAGCCCTCCTGCTCTTCTGCCGCTTGTTCATTGAACTGCGGCACATGGGACACAATGAGATCATTCTCAGCCAGCTGATCTTGGCCAACCTGGTGGTGACACTGTGCCGATGTATTCCTCAGGCTATGACTGCACTGGGGATGGACCTCCGCTTCGATGACTATGCCTGCAAAGCAATTCTCTATGCTTACCGGGTTGGGCGTGGCATGTCTCTCACCCTCACCTCATTGTTGAGCTCCTACCAATGTGTGGTCATTGCGCCACCAACACCTGGCTGGAACCGGCTGAAACGGTGGTTGCCAGGACACCTCCCCCATGCAATGATTTTCCTCTATGGACTCAACATGACAATGTATGTCTTCAGTTCCCTTCTCCATGCGAAGGCTTTTCCAGCCAACAGCACCATCCCTGAGTACACTCTAAACCTGAAATTTTGCATTCAGTTGTTCCCTGGGTACACTTATTATATTGTCAATGGCATGGTAAACATCATGCGTGACTTTATCTTTGTTGCACTGATGGCAGCAGCAGCTGTGTACATGATAGTGGTTCTGCATCGGCACCGTCAGCAGGTTCAGGGTCTGCAGGGAGCTGGAAAGAAGACTGAGGAGGCATCGCGTGCCGTCCTGCTGCTCGTGAGCACATATGTGCTGTTGTTCAGCTTGGACAATGTTCTGTGGTTCTATACACTTTCCGTCTCCCGTGTGCACCCAACTGTGTCTGATGCTCGCGTCTTCTTTGCCACCTGCTACGCCACCATCAGCCCTGTCCTCATAATCGCCAGCAACAAGAAACTGGCCATGTACTTTAATTGTGGCTCCAAATGTAAGTCAGCTCAAAACATCAAAAGGAGCACAGAATCAAACGTTTCAAATTTAACATCAACACAATGAGGAAGCTGAATAGTATAACTTGAGGAGTATCTTCCAAACTGTTTAAGTTTGCAATAAATTGCTATTTGCAGCCACTCAATTTCATTGCAATAATACTCTAATCAATAAATAACAGAAGAATGTGGTTATTTTCTCCATGATTTTTCTTCGTGGCGATACTCTGCAAAACATTTTGATAAGTTATTGAATTCCTGTGAATTTTTTGTGTTTCACATGTTCCTATGTGTGCATCGTAACAGATCATTTGGAAAAATTGCTAAACATATCACAGAAAAAAATAAGGTCGCCCATGAAATATGATGCTTTAAATTTTATTTATGAAATATTGACTCAGTAATTTTTTTGTTCTAAAACTTTGCGCGGAAAAGACATCTTTTGGACTTTAGTGCCATTTTACATCCTGGCTAAATGCTCCATCAATTTAACACAGATCATCAACATTTGGAGGACACTGACTTTTTCATGTTAGAGAATGCAGTGCTGTGAAAAAGTATTTGTCCCCGTCCTGATTTCTTTTTTTTTCTTGCATATTGGTCACACTTAAATCCTTCAGATCATCAAATACATTTTAATATTAGACAAGGATTACCCGAGTAAAACAAAATGCAGTGTTTAAATGACAATTTCATTTTTAAAGAAAAAAAAGCTACCCAAACCTACCTGGCCTCAGTGGCTGAATTAAAACAATTCTGCAAAAAAGAGCTGCCTAAAATTCCCCCACAGCGATGTGAAAGACTCACTGCCAGTTATCGCAAACACTTGATTTCAGTTTTTGTCTCCAAGGGTGGCACAATGAGTTATTTGGATTAGGGGGCAATTACTTTTTTACACAGGGCCAGGTAGGTTTGGACAGCTTTTTTCCTCAATAAATAGAAATATAATTTATAGACTACCTTTTGTCTTTACCTGGGTTATCTTTGTTTAATATTAACATTTGTTTGATGATCTGAAACATTTAAGTTTGACATGTGCAAAAAAATAAGAAATCAGGAAGAGGGCAAATACTTTTTCACTGTAACTGGGAGTGTGATATCAGGAACAGCTGATCTGAATAGCCATGTTATTTGACTGCTGATTGGTTGTGCAGTACAGATTAATTATTGTTACAGATGAAACATTATATACTGTACTTATGCATCGATTAGTCTGTCTAGCCCATTTTAAAATAAAAACCCTTGGCATTCAATAAAAACTCTGAATTCATTGTGCTGAATTCAATATGCCTATTGTAGACAAGTGAGACCCCTAGGTTTTCCATGATTTTGATAATCCTAAATGAATTTTCAATCTGACGAGCTTTACAGTAGTCTCTATTGTCCCTAATGGCCCACAGAAGACTGAATTTCTTTGAAGATCCCCTCCCCCTTTTTCATGTCAGCATTGGAAAAATGAAGTTTGAAATGTTTGCCGTTTTCCACATCATAAACAGACCTGCACAGTTCACACCTGCCAGCTCTGTTTGTGTGCCCTGCTCCCTCCCACAGCCCTGCTCAACCTCTCCACCTCTCTCTTCCTTGAAAAAATAACATTACTTACGACCAGTTTAGCTCCAATCACTAGCCAAATAGAGCAGAGCTCATTATCAGAGAGCTATGTGAACTGTGTAGAAGGCCTTGTTTTTCTGAGGGTAGAGAAGGACAGACAGCAAATTGCCCAAAAATTATGGATTCTTGTGGATTCTTTGCTAAAAGGTCTATTAGCCTCCCTTTTTGACATTCAATAATACAGTACAGTGAAAAAGGATTTCCCACCTTCCTGATTTCTTTTACTTTTGAATATTTTTCACACCAAAATGTTTCAGATCATTACCTTCATTTTAATATTAACAAAAATAACTAAAGTAAACACAAAATGCATTTTCTCAAACAATGAATTCGTGAAAGCTATCCAACTCTACTTGGCCCTTTCTGAAAAAGTAATTAACCCCCAGTTGCTAAGTCAACAACTCAAGCAAGCTTAATTGATAACGGAGTTCAATTTCATGAGAAACGCCCTGGCTTGACTACAGTCAGCCCTGAGGCTGAACATCATTTTAAAAAAAAAACCTGTCTGGCAATGAGGAATACACAAAAAATAGTGGCAAAGCCACTGCGCCCGCTTGGCCAAACATGCCATGAATTCTGCTTTCTACCAGAAAATCCTGCTGAAGAATGCCTATCCATTAGTTTTTGAACTAAAGCTCAAGCAGAGTTGGGTAATACAGCAAGACAATAATGCAAAGCACGCAAGTAAGTCCACCTTCGAATGCCTGAAAAGAAACCATTTGAAAGTTCTGGAGTGGTCTTGTCAATGTCCTGACTTGAATTCGATTTAGATGTTGTGGCATGTTCTTAAACAGCCAGTTCATGCTTGTCACCCTCTAATGTGGCAGAATTTTAGCAATATTGGAAAGAAGTGTGGGTCAAAATTCCTCCTCTTTGAGGAAAAAGCATCATTGGCAGTTATCAACTATTTTTGATGGCAGTTGTTACTTCCAAGGGTGGTACAACCAGTTATTAGGTTTTGGGGGGCTATGCTTCTTTCACTAGAGTTAAAAAGCCTAGGAATAACTCTTAGGGCTCTAAATTCATAGAAAAAGGGGTGCGCCGTGCCAATGGGGTGTGTCCAGGCGTATGTTGCAATTTCGTGCCTGGCGTAGCCTGGCGCAAGTATTCCTCTGTCCCGCCTCGGCCCCTCCAGCCGGCGCAAGTGGCAAAGAGGGAGGAGAGAAGGCGTGCTTAAGTATAACACAGCGGAGTCAAATCTTCACCAATCAAATGTGCTCCTCTCCTCACCTCTAATGAGTCGGAATATAGAAGCCTCTGTCCTATATCTGCATGATGCCTTATACAATGCAAGATACGTGACACATTTATTTTCAATATGTGATCTTAACTCAGTACAAGATCATACCAATCGGGCTGTATTCCTTTCCCCCACTAAAAACGATAAAACCTAAGTGACAACTATAGTAGCCTAGTATTAAGCTGCTTGCACACTGGAGGCGAAACTAATTTTTTGCACATCAGATTGCGTTGAACGCAGTGTCTTCGTGTCCGAAAGTCTGACAGGGTTTTAATATATCTCCGTGTCCAATAGGCGGATGGCTTCAATATAACTGGATGTCCGACAGTCGTTTATTGCCTTTAATTTCTTCAAATCTACTGAACATTTTAGATATTAAACGTGAATGTTATGATAAGAGGGCTCAGTTCTTCAAGATGAGTACCAAGAATTTCAATCGATGTTTCTGTTTAAGCTCTGCTCAATAAAGTGAGTCAACATTGCTGCGGGACAATTTACAATGCCTGTCGGACATTAAATGCAAAATACTTTGTGTCTGACAGCCAAAAAAAAGAGGACGATTAGAACAGATTGATAACGAAATAAAGAATAAAAAGATATATTTTAACAACAAACAGAACATCCACTGAACACTGTGATATATTTATTTGTGGGCCATCTGTTTTGGATGCTCTGTTTGTTGGTGATATATTTTTATTCTTTATTTCGTTATAAATCTGTTCTCTTATCAATACTTTTTGCTGACTTCCGGACGTGGAGTATTTTGCATTTCGCCTCGGACAGTCTTGATCATGCATGCGATAATTTAGTCACACTGTCAATGGTGATGAAATTGATTTGCTCACTGACTACAAGCACTATTTTATCTCTGGTGTGGTAAAAGGTGAATTTGTTTGATTCATCTGACTAATTTTCAAAAGGTGTACCGAATGAAGACTGTAGTCTATCTTCAACGGAAGAAAACACACAAATACCAAGAAAAGACCAAGAAAAGTCGATAGCTATCACTTTGAATTTTGTGAAGGTCGAACAAAAACATAACCAAGTTTGCACGTCTAATAATTCCTGGAACACTTAAAAATTAGAACTTTTATGCCTTTTGGAGACGGAGATATATTAAAACCCTGTCTGACTTTTGCGTCTTTGCATTGACTCTGACTGTAATCAGTCAGGCGAAAAATTTGTTTCATGTTCAGTGTGCAACCGGCTTTACTGAGCATAGAATGCAGGCAATATATATATATATATATATATATATTTATATATATATATATATATATCTCACGAACAAACTGGTATCCTTGAGGCATTGGCTGTGGTCGACTCAGCTTTTAACCCTGCCTCCTTAGTAGTTTTCTCTAAATCGGGTATGAACGACGTTGACGGAGATAACAATGGTCGACCGTTTGGTGGTGTTACGATAGTCTGTAGGAAATTGGATGGACTAACTTGGCAGCCAATAGAACTGGCCAGTGACAGGCTTATTGGAGTGCTGCTAAATGATGGCTCAGGTGTGCGACAGGTGATTGTTAACACGTACATGCCATTTTTTGAGGGTGAGTGCCGTGAGAAATTAGTACCCTTTATTGAATACTTAGATGCACTACAGGCCTGCTTGAATAGATGGGGCGGTTTAGCGTCTGTCAAAATTCGTGGCGATTTCAATGCTCAGCTACCTAGAGAGTATTTGTTACGCCGTCACTGGTACAAATCTAAGGGTTTTAACAAGCAGTCCAAGTTGCTTTTTGATTTTATTTCTTCAAACAGTTTGGTCGCTGCAGATTTGTCTTGTGTACAAAAAGTTAGTTATACATTTTCATGCATCAAACGAGGTGTTTATACCTGGATAGACCATGTCCTGACTAGTAATTTCGACAGCTGCGATTGTCGAATTATCGAACCTGAGGCGGGCAATGTAAGTGACCACTTGCCTTTACGGTTTTTGGTCAAGGTAAATGTCTGTGTTAATGATAAACAGCATGATTGTAGTCAATACTCAGGCCCCAGGAACACCCTGCAATGGAATAGGCCCGAAAATCGGGAGAAGTATAACCATATTCTTGCTGAGAGGCTTTGTAATCTGCAAGTGAAAGATGCCTCTACTTTCAATAATCGTGACGACGGCCAGTCCTATATCAATGGCATGTTCAGCCAAGTTAATGCTATTGTCCATGGTGCAGCGATTGAGTCTGGCTGCAGCATGAAGCGGTCTTATAAACCTAAATCGTATTGGTGTGCTGATCTCAACTACCTTAGAGATGTCAAAAAGTTCTGGTGGAATTTGTGGGTTTGCAACGACCGTCCCAGAAGCGGTGCAGTTTTTGATTGTTGGAAATTTGCTAAAAAGCAGTTTCGCAAGGCATCTCGGCTGTATCTACGTGAAATGTTTAATAGATCTATACGGGATTTGAATAATTTATTCCATGCAGGTAACAGCAATAGGTTTTGGAATGTTCTTAAACAGTGGTCACGCAGCAGTCCGTCTAGTAATCTATCTGCCCAGGATTTTGCAGGGCATTTTAGCAGTATCATGAAGGATAATTACGACCTTGACCCTTAGCAGGGTGAAGTTAGTTCTGCTGCTAAGACAAAATTTTACTCCCACTACGATGTTTATTCTGAATGTATTGTTGCCAGTGTTAAGGTCAAAGCTGCAATTGATAGGCTGAAAGGTGGAAAGTCTGCTGGAGTAGATGGTATAACTCCAGAGCATCTTAAGTATGGTTCATCTACGCAACTGTGTGATATTATAAGTCATTTGTTTACAGTGATGCTAAGTTGGCATATTATTGGCTTTGATATGCTAATTGTAACTGTTGTACCTGTGTTTAAAACATCTAGGCTTGACCCCAACGATCCTGCCAATTATCGCCCTATAACTATAAGTACTACGTATTGTAAAGTATTTAAACTTATCTTATTGCCCGATAATAGCCAGTGTAGTTGTACTCAATTTGGGTTTAAACAGGGATTGGGGATTGACCAGGCCTGTGCTTTTTTACATGACAGTATAAAATATTTTATCAATAATGATAGCTCTGTGTATGTCTGCAGTCTGGATGCTCAGAAATGTTTCGACCGAGTATGGCATGATGGCCTTTTTTATAAGCTGTTATCATGTATCCCATTGAACCATTGCTTAGTGCTGTATGAATGGTATTTGAAGTTGAAAGCAGTAGTGAAATGGAATGGGGGTGAGAGTTATAATTTTAATATCACATGAGGTATTCGTCAGGGAAGCATATTGACCCCGATATTTTTTACCATGTTTAGTGATGATTTGCTTCAAGACCTATCTGATATGCCACATGGTTTACGGATAGCCGAACAACTTTGTAATAACTTTGCATACGCGGACGATATAACCCTATTGGCTGCGAACGTCCCCGGTCTCCAAATTTGAATTGATATGTGTTACGCCAACGCACGAAAATGTTACTTTTGGTATTTCTAAGACCAAGTGCACTGTTTTCGGTAAAGTCGCATTCCAAGAGAGTCCTAAATGGAAGTTAGGCCACGATGAAATTTGCTGTTCTGAAACTATGGATGTTCTTGGGGTAAGTCTGAACAACAATCTCTCATCCTTAATACATGTTGAGAACCGGGTATCAGCTGCTAGGCAACGTGCCTTTAGTTTACTGAACGATGGTCTCTGTTATCCTGGACTAAACACCGATGTCAAATGCTTCTTGTGGAAAACGGCTGTTCGCCCTATTTTGACTTTTGGGTGCCATTCGATTGACGTGTGTGCCAAAGACCTTGTATCCTTGGAAAGCCTCCAGGGTGACACTGTAAGCGCTTTCTTGGTCTCCCCAGGAGGAGTCACCATAGCAAGCTACTTAAAGCTCTTGGGATTCCCACAAATGTAGATGTTTTAAATAGAAACAGGGTTTCCCTATTTAATAGGATTTTTGCCAAGGATTCCCCTGCACGGGACATTAATTTAATCTTTTTATCTCGTTTTATATCCCATGGCAGCTATACAAATGGTACCTTACTCTCTAACTTAGTGAAAAGTGGTTTTTTTCCCTGTTCAAGTGGCCTTTGGATCTGCGGCTCGCCTATGGAGGCTGGCTAGTGTTGTGCCAGTTGCTGAGGATGGTGTTGTGGACGCGCTCGGATCCCTCCTCTTCAGCAACGGGTACAATGCTGCCAATTCCGTAGAGCTGGCCCTGACCAAATTACTCACTCGAGCCTTCTGAACTGAACGTGCAATGTATGTATTTTATAGTTTGTTTTATTATATACAGTATGTGTATTTCTGTACGTACAATTAATGTATTTTACTACTTGTTTTACTATGTATATTCTGTTCTTTCTCCCACGAGGAGGTTTAAATAAATAAATAAATAAATAATAGGCAGTTTGTGGTTGGCTGAGAAAGATTTGAAGATCACAGATTCAGCAACGTTGATTAAGCCTGGTGGATTTTCTATTACGCGTGCCAACCGCCTTTAATCTGATATCAGGACAATCGATATAGATGCTATCTTTTATGTCCTGATTCAGATAATTACATTAAAAAGTGGTTGTTGTAATTATTTATTGCATTGAAATGTGCCTGACATTCTGGAAACCTGACTGTGAGGTTTCGGTGACGTGTGTGCGCGCTGTGCGCTGGTCAGCCAAATTACCACTGCACAGTAAGTAAACTAGGTTGGAGCTGGCGAGCCTTCAGCGCAACTTCAGCGAAGACTTTTTCAATCAGATTGTCACTGTGTCTTGATGAATATGTGAATCCTCCCCCTACTATGCTGCCCCACCCATCTTGGCGCATGTCCATCTGCCAAATAGCCAAAGTGGCTGTGCACGGTGTTGCACCGCACAAAATTATCACTGCACGGGCTCCACCACACTACGCCACGCTTCGCCACCCAATGCTGCACCAAGAAATTAGAGCCTTTTATCTTTATTAAATTAAATGATTGTTTATAAGCTGCATTTAGTGTTTGCTCGTCCAATATAACAATAATATATGATATGATATAACAATGATATGAAACATTGGAATGCGATTTATAAGAAAAAATAAAAGAAATCATTGATGGGGTAAATACTTTTTTGCAACACTGTATATTATGTCAGCTGTCTGCTCCTGAGTGTTCTCCAATCGTTTGGAGAGCTGCGGGGCCAATTAACTGGTTTCTGGCCAATTATTCAATCAGTACATCCACCTGCCATGAATTCTCCCCCCCCCCAGAGACTCGTTCCTGGCGCCCCACTGTGTCCCTGTTTACACATACACAGTTATTTTGACAAACGGAGACATTTCTCTGCGTTTGTGCCCTTTGTTTACATGCAAACTGAGAATTCGCCTCTTAAAACTCCTGCCAGAGTGGAGATTTTGGAAAACTTTAGTTGCACGTTGGTGTGTTAACTGAGAAAAACTGAGTTTTGGCAGCTGACGTCACAGTATGTGCCAGAGTCTGCACCTGCGCCAAAAGTGTGACCTGTCTTGACATTTTCATTTGGCTGTGGTGATCAGGTGGTGATCATGGATGATCATGATTCGTTTCTGGTGTTGCTATTTTTGGGATTCTGATTGGCTAACGTGGGCTTGAGCTTCTTGTTACATTGCCATGTACAGTTTTGGCATGCTCTTGACGGCATATTCACGGGTATGTGTAAACAAAAACTTTTCTGAAAACTGATATGTATGTATGATATTATTTTTGAAAACGGAGATGGTGAAATGTTCCTTTACGAAAATAGCCAGCGCCGTGTAAATGGAGTAAGAGTATGCTGGTTTCTGTTACAACCACATCTTGCAATCTTTTAACAAGGTGTTGATTTTCTTAATGAGCTGCATTCCATGTTTACCACCATTATTTACCACCTTTAGCTGCATTTGTTTGGACATATGCATGTTAAGCTCATTTCTAAACTGATCAAACTTGACCAGGGGTAGGGAACCTTCTCCAGAAAGGGCCACTGGATGCAGGCTTTCATACCAACCAAACTGCTACACTCCTGATATTACTAATCATGGCCCTTAACAAACATTCCAGAGGTTGATTAGTAGAATCAGGTGGGTAGCAGCTTGGTTGGTGTGATAGCCTGCACCCACAGAGGCTCTTTCTGGAGAAGGTTCCCTACCCCTGAACTACACTCCGTTTACATGTGGCCAGCTGATCCGGAGCTGAGGAACTTGTTATCTGGGCATGGTGCTCATCAGTAAGCTTACTGGTAAGTCACACTGGCCCTCATTTATCAAGGGTCCTGCCCTGCAGTCCCTCCCCCTCCTCCTGTCTGCACCTGCACTTCAACAAACCACATCTGTTGCTCGTTGAGGTGGAGGTGCAGCGAAGAGTATAGTGCGAAGGTGCCCTGTTGTTTTTGCCGCTGCTCCTCTCATGTTTGCTTTAATCTTTTATTTAAGTAAAGATTCTTACATGGTCCCAGTGCCCGCCGGCTTCTTGCCTTCTGCTGGCAGGACCAAACCATGACAAAACGTGTGTACACCAAAAAAAATGGGTATACGCTAAACTTGCAAGGATTGACATTTATCAATCTGAACGGGAGAATATGGCATGCAAAAATCTCACACCAGGTCTGACTATGCATACGCACATTTGAAAGCAGTGCAAACCCATCTCTAAGACTGTAAATATGTATATTATCAATCTTGGTCAGTAGTATAAATTGTAGGTAAGTGTTGGTCTTTGTTTAATTAAACCTGTTTGAGTTTTAAAATTTTGTCTATCATCCCTTGCTGTCGTAAATGTCAGAACAAATTGGGGCCATAACAAATGTGGGGCTCGTCGGGATAGACCATTGTGTGAGTCATTTATTGAAAATCTAACATTTCAAATTGTAAAATTGTTTTTTGTATTTTCCTATATACATATATAGACAGATCAACAGCAATGGATGATTTCTTGGCATCACCAACTGTAGAGATTTAGAAGTCTTTTAAAAAGACAGACCTGCTAGAAATATGCAGACGTATAGAGCTGACAGAGGTAAAACCAGCCACACGAAAAGCAAGACTGGCTAGAGAGATTGTTGAATGATGAAAATGTGTTTGCACCAGGAGATCTGGAACAGTTTCTAGTGGAAAATCCAAATATAGAAATGGAACTTAAATTAAAAATGCAAGAGATTGTTTTTCTCTTTCCTCCCTTTCAAAGAGAATTTACAGAAATTCGACAGAGAAGAAAGGCTCCAAATGGAGCTACAAAAAATCAAAATAGCAGCTGAAAACAAATTTCAGGCTAGCCAGGAGGTAAAACTGGTGCCTCCAATTTCGGAGAAGGACGTTGATAACTATTTCCAGTGCTTTGAAAAGGTAGCTAAAAGTTGTCAGTGGCTAAAGGAACACTGGCCTCTGATGTTGCACACTGTCCTCAAAGGTAAAGCTCAACAAGCCTATTCAGCTTTGTCTACAGATGATTTATCTGATTGTGAGGTTGTCAAAAAGGTTATTTTGACAGCTTATGAGTTGGTTCCAGAGGCTTACCGACAGAAATTCAGAGGTCTGAAGAAATCTGACAGACTCATGTGGAATTTGCTAACGAGAAGAAGGTTTGCTTTGAGCGCTGGTGTACTTCTATGGAGGTCAAGGATGATTTCAACTCACTAAGAGATGGTGTTAGTTGAAGAATTCAAGAACTGTATTAAGGATGATATTAAGACCTACCTCAATGAGAAGCAAGCACTGAATTTGCAATCAGCTGCCAAATTTGCAGATGAATATGTTCTCACAAATAAGTCCAAATTTCAGTCTAGCAGTAACAATAGATGGTTCCAATTTCGGAAAAAAGGTAACGGTGATACCCAAAATTCCTCACGCAGAGACAAAGAAAAATCTGGTGATAGTGCACAGAAATCCATTCACAGGTCTGATCAAAGTGTAAAAGGTCACAGTGACAAAACTGGTCTAGTTTGTAATTATTGCAAGAAATCTGGTCATGTTACAACTAACTGTTGGTTCCTTAAAGCTAAGAAAGAAAAAGAAAAGGATACCAAACCCAATGCATTTGTGAAAACAAGGTTAGAAACCCCTGTAGTAGATGATCAATCTGCTAAATTGCCTGCTGCTTTTGGGGCTAAGAAGCCTGATACTGCTGACTTTGTGAGGGAGGAATTTCTTCCATTTGTGTCAGAGGGATTTGTGGCTCTGAATGAGCATTCTCCTCCTGTACCCATGTACAGTCCTGAACAAAATCTTAAGACCAGGGAAAAAATTACAAGAATTCATATTTTGCACTGGTGAATCATAACCAGGTTGTAAGCTGTGCTTCAAAGCGCAAAAAGAAGAAACTGGAGCAAGAGACAAAGAACAAAAATTAGGGAATTTTTTTTGTATTTAAACTGAAACAGCCAATTCATCAGCTGATCAAAAGTTTAAGACCATGGCCCCAAAAAACAAAAAAACAGAACTAAAGAGTAAAAAAAGGATTCAGTACTTAGTAGCCCCACCATTCTTGTTGATTACTTCAAAAATTCGTTTGGGCATGCTTGATGCAAGTGTTTCCAGGAGGCTGGTGGGAACATTGCTCCATGTGGTGAAGAGGGCTTCACGAAGTGCATCCACGGTCTGGAACTGACGCCCATTTTTGTGAACTTCCCTTGCCATCCATCCCCAAACATTCTCAATGGGATTTAGATCAGAGGAACAAGCAGGATGGTCCAAAAGAGAGATGTTATTCTCCTGGAGGAAGTTCTTTGTCAGGCGGGCGTTGTGAACTGTAGCATTGTCCTGTTGAAAGACCCAATCATTACCACACAGACGTGGGCCCTCAGTCAAGAGGGATGCCCGCTGCAACATTTCCACATAGCCAGCCGCTGTTTGACGCCCCTGCACAACCTGAAGCTCCATGGTTCCACTAAAGGAAAAAGCACTCCAGATCATGATGGAACCTCATCCACTGTGCCGTGTTGAGAACATCTCCGGTAGGATCTCCTTGTCATGCCAGTAACATTGTAATCCATCAGGACCATCCAGGTTAAATTTTTTCTCATCAGAGAATAAAATCTTCTTCCACCTCTCAATGTCCCATGTTTGGTGCTCCCTTGCAAAATCCAAACGCGCAAGTTTGTGGCGTGGGAGGAGGTGTGGCCTGTGAATCCGTTTTTTGTTCTTAAAGCCCTTCTCTCGCAGATGCCGTCTTATGGTTATTGGGCTGCAGTCAGCATCAGTAAGGACCTTAATCTGGGTTGAAGATTGGCTTGGGTCTTCACGGACAGTGCGTAGGATCCTCCGGCTCAGTGTAGGTGAAATTTTTTTGGGTCTACCGCTTGACTTTTTTGTCCCATAACCCTCAGGATCTTTTAGGAAATTTAAAATCACTGTTTTACTGCGTCCAACCTCGGCATCGATGGCACGTTGCGAGAGGCCTTGCTTGTGCAGCTCAACAATCCTGCCACGTTCAAAGTCAGTAAGCTTTTTTGCCTTTGTCATCTGGAGGTCATGACAGTGCAAATGCATGAAAGAAAATGACATGGAGGCCAGATTTTTGCACAGATTTTGACTTTTTAAGGCCATGGTCTTAAACTTTTGATCAGCTGATGAACAGGCTGTTTCAGTTTAAATACAGTTTTCAATAAATTGCCTACTTTCTATTCTTTGTCTCTTGCTCCAGTTTATTCTTTTTGCACTTTGAAACACAACTTACAACCTGGTTATGATTCACCAGTGCAAAATATGAATTCTTGTAATTTTTTCCCGGTCTTAAGATTTTGTTCAGGACTGTATATCCTAAGGGATACCAGAGCTTCTCAGTCACTTTTGTTGATGGACTCCTTAGATTTACGTGATGAGACCACTTCTGGGGATTTCATACTTGTACAAGGTATTGAAGGGAGGACTGTATCTGTACCTCTGCGCTCCGTATTCTTGACGTGAGATTTAGTTACAGGACAGGTAAAGGTGGGGCTTATGTCAAGTCTACCTATCAAGGGTGTTTCTCTGTTGCTGGGCAATGACCTGGCTGGGGGCAATGTAGTTCCCCCTGTTAATCTTACTTCACAGCCGAGCACTGAAGATGGCGATGAAGACCCATCTCTGTATCCTTCTTGTGCAGTGACCCGTGCTATGGCCAAGAAGGCTCAAGAAGAAAATGACGTGGTGCCGTCCAGCACATTGAATAGTTATGACTCAGGTGGTTCACCTCATGACTCTGTTCAGCCTACTATGGTTTCTCCGTTTGAGGACTTATCAGATACTTTTATCAGTTCTCTGTTCAGCCAGCCAGATGGGTCTGGTGATTCTGATGTGTCTGGAGACTTGTCTCTGTCCAGAAAGCAGTTGATTAAGGAGCAAACTAATGATCCTGAAATTTGTGTACTAAAGAGGAGAGCCCTTCCTGATGAAGAAATAGACGCAGTTCCAGTTGGGTATTATCTCAAGGATGGTGTGTTGATGCAGAAGTGGTGCCCTCCTGATATCCCTGCCAATGCAGATTAGGCAGTGGTTAGGCAAATTGTCGTTCTGAAGGTCTACAGGAATGAGATCTTAACAATGGCTCATAGTTTAGGAGGTCATCTTGGTGTTAACAAGACTGTTGACATAATCATGAAACACTTCTTCTGGCCTGGGCTTCGGAAAGATGTTTCCAACTTTTGCAAAACCTGTCACACTTGCCAGGTAGTTGGAAAACACCAGTTAGACCCACCTGTAGCTCCACTGCAGCCTATCCCAGCACTTGGGGAGCCCTTCTCCAAAGTTTTTGTTGATTGCGTTTGTCCATTACCCAAGACTAGATCTGGAAATCAGTACTTGCTGACAATCATGTGTGCATCTACCAGATTCCCTGAAGCCATACCTTTGCGTAACATCAAGGCAACTGCAATCTCGAAGGCTTTGATAAAGTTCTTCACGTTGTTTGGCCTTCCCGTTTCTTGTTTACGCGATATCTCAAGAACGGTTTGATTGATTCCATTCATCTTTGGGGTCAAGGTGTATTAGGGCCGGGGGACATAGTATTCAGCTCCATCAGTCCATCCGTCATGTCCCATTTGTTGCGAACGCGAAAACTCAAAAACGCTTTGGCCTCAGTGTGTAATTTTGCGATACGCCGACCCTAGTCGATTTCCGTCACCTGGTGGGGGACATGGCCACGTTTAGTGGCAACACTTGTTAATTAAGCTGTTAAAGCTTCCAACTACTAATCGTATTTCTAGGCATGAACCCTGGAATTGCCGCTTGGGACTATATTTGTTGGATTTATTTCATCTTATTGTTGTATTTTATTCTTGAATTGATTATATCTTATTGTTGGATTTGTCGAGATTGATTATGTGTGTGTGTGTGTGTGTGTGTGTTTTTTTTTTTTGGTGGACTGTGGTCATTGAATGTTTGTTTGTCAGTGTGTGAGGCCCACTGATGCAAATTCCAATCGACAACTTCGATATGTATTGACGTATTAAGTATTGAATCTTGAGTCTCTGTTCAAGTAATGCTAATCGGAAACGCGAACCCTGGAAGTTGGTTTTAATTTCAACCATCCAAGGAAATAGTAAGTGAAACTTACGTTTAGTTCATGCCAACAAGCCACAATGCTCAGTAATATGCAGTGTGTAACTGTACATCTCGCTACTCGACAGTCCATTCTGGCCCAAGTGAAGATTTCTGGTTTGGCTGAAATTTGACCGATTTGCTGCTGATGGACGGTGAGCAAAATGATTGCAAAATACCAGAGACACGATCGAATGACGTTTGATGTTAATAATTTACTCGTGCCTGGTTGTCTAACAAGCTAGGCTCTTTAAGCTGGAAAATTGAACTGGATGGCGAGCCAAAGAAAGAATTTCGATGCCCAGTGAGTGTGACTTACCTATAACATCTTTGTTTAAAACTTCAAGTGCCACTCTAAAGGCTAGATGGTGTACTAGAACACTGTTGATTTAAAGGCCTTATTATGTGTTAAGTATTATTACTTTGTGTTATTCGTACTATTTACCGTTGCTGGTGTAGCCTGCGTTTGTAGCCTAGCCTACGCTATGTTCGCGCACACACACACGCATGGCTAGAATAAAGCATCCAAATATGATATTTTCTATGTGTTTTCTAGTTAATGATTAGGCTATAATAAGACCATGTTGGCTATGTAATCGCTGTTGAGGTCTTCTGAACAACCCAACAGCATGAAAACCCAAACTGTTTTTTTTTTGGAAGCTGGGGGCGGGACTCTGATAAGCGATTTCGCTTCCCCCGCGACCCTTTCGGACATGATACATGTTTGGTCATGTTGAAATTGTCATGAAATGATTTACAATCATGCCGAAATTTAAAAAAAAAAAAAACCGAGGTTCCAACCAGGCTTGGGGTTTGGGTCCATTCACAAGAACTGACACGCGAGCTGGGTCGGAATCGCGAGAGTTTGCCTCAGGTCTCGGGTCTCTTAACCCGGCTTTTCGCTATATGTAGTACCCGAGAGGACCCAGCGATTGGCGGTCACAGCTGTCAATTACCCCCTCCCTCCCCTTTTCCCCCCTTCTGTCCAATGCGAAGCTGCAAGCTGCCTGTGCGACTGCGTCACGCGATTTAGTAAGGAAGTCAAAACAACTACACGATACAGTCAACAACAAAAAAATAAGGCAGAGAATATTTTGCCATCTGACGGCTTTGTTTGCGTTTCGCTATTTAGCCAGCACTTCCGGCAGACATGCTCACTTGGCACTGGCAAACTTATCTTGTGGTTACAATATTGAGGCGTGGACGGCTATACAAATGCGGGGATATTTTACCGTTCACAACGTCCGGCTTTATGTGCCTTACCCTATTTGGATGGGAATAGTCTGACGTGGTGACATGAAGTTGGCTAATGTATTTATTGCCAGGAATTTTAGTCCCGTCCGAACGCGCCCAGTCAGTAATCATTACGGACATTCTCGGTAAAATTAACGGCCACTTTTACCTTCTGTAAAACGTTCCACAGGCAGTACCCAAGGCAATATCAATCCTGTGCGAATGCAACCCTCTCAGAATGTAGAAACGATACATGTAAATATTCCGTCATATCCAGTTTAACCTCCCTATTTCAAAGGTGGACGCGCTTGAAGAAGCACTTGGTTTAGCGGTTACCAATAGTCCGACACATTCTGTTTTTCAATAGAAGTTTTAAGACAAATTAAAGAAAAAATAAAAAGGTTGAAGGCACTTTTCAGAGGAGTGAGACTTCTGGATAAATGTTAATACATGATCGTTATACACAATCTTGCTTTTGGGTGAACGTTCCAGGCTAACCATTATTAGTATTATTATTTTTATTATTACTACCCTTCAGCACATCTCGACAGGGGAGTGACGGCATAGCATATACTAAGTTTAGCCTCTTTGTCACCGGACGAGAAACAAATTTTTCGAACGACAGATTACATTCCAAATCAATGCAAAGACGCTTGATTTTGAAAGTAATCTATCATGTGAAAAATTTGTTTCGCTTTCGGTGTAAAAGCAGCCTTACTCCTACTTCTGACAGAACTACAGAGACCTCCCGTGCAAATAGGCCATTCGAGCTATTTGACCCTAATGACCGTGGGTCTAGAGGAACTAGCTACGTTTCCATCTAAAAGTGAATCTTTGGGAAATGCGCATTTAAGAAATGCGAATCATGTGTTTCCATTAAATGTGTGAGGGGAAAAAAGCGTGAAAACTACAGTAAGGTCTCAAGCGAGTTAAAAGATTACCTGACCGCAGAACTAGAAACAAAACAATAGTTTTTGTTTATTCACGTGTGTGCAAGTGCGCTATGTGAGACTTAATCAACACTTTTCGAATCATCCTAAACGCGGCCATCTAAGCAAAATTGTTTTGTGCAAATCTATTCCAATTCTAATTCTAATTTTGATGTTTCCATCATCATTTTCCGATGCGATACGTTCTAGACGCACATCGAAACAGATGATGGAAACCCAGCTACTGTCACATAGCCCAGCAGGCTAATACTAAAATTCAGAATGAAATAGGTCGGTCATAACAGCTCGGCCATATAATTGGAGTAAAGGAATAAAGGCAAATTTCGTCATCCAAAACTTAACGGAGATGCGTCCAAAATATTTTTCACCAGTTAATTTAGTTATCAGTATATAATTTGCAATGTAGCTAAGCCCCCTCAAACGTTTTGAGTCGAATCTCAATGTCAATGACGGCTCTATTTGGAGCCAGTATCTTGGTGCTGCTCAGGTGCGGAACTCAGATTAGTAGTAATAGCTCGGGGCCAGTCGGCTCCGGGTACAATTTTCATGGGTCCGTTTGGGTGCGGGTCCGTCAAATTGGACCTGTGAAGACCTCTAAATCGCTGACAGCGGGGGACATTTCATAGTGGTTGGTGGAAACCAGGACATCACAGCGTCCCAACAGGCTTTTGTTGGGACTCGGGACACGCAACTCAAAACCGGGACTGTCCCGGCAAAACTAGGATGTCTGTTCACCTTATAATAACTAAACTTGAAATAAGATGCATAGAATATGATTGAACCTTATTTCAGATTCAAGGAATTTCTAAAATGGACAAACTACAATCATAGAAGTGATTTGTGTGATTCAGGACCGTTGTGATTTGGTGTCCCTCCTCAAAATGAAGAGATGAAAATAACATAATCCCAAGTGCACATTCAAAGATGGGCATCAGATGGCAGGAATTGTCATTTTTGCCTTCACCCTGTTAAAATATGAAGAACTATTCATAAACAGTTCAATCACAGTTCATGATTTTCATTACTGAGCTTTTCAGTCTGGGAGCATGTCCGTTATACTCATATTGAAAATTATGAAATTATGAAATACATTATGCGGATGGGAACCTTGTATACTAATGGGCTCACTAGGCTTTCTATGGTCTGATTTGTTTAGCAACAAAAGTGTGAGTAGCTGGAATTATTTTCTGTCGCTGTTCGGGTAGAGGACTGGATCTGACCGGTTATTTGGGCGGGACATAGACATCTTATTCGTGCATGACTGCATAAACATTCCACTGAGTGGTACACAGTACTTACAGTCCTTCTACGAGAAATTACCGCAGCACATTCAAAATCCCATTTAAGGGTGTTATGGCCCCAATTTGTTATTAGATTCACAACGCAACAGCAACAGCAACAGATGACAGATACAGTTTTAAAACTCAAACACATTTAATTAAACACAACAACTAACTAAACTGACCAAGATTGAATAGCCAACAAAAAACAGAAATAATTACAGTCCCGTTTTGTTGGGATGCTTGGTGATGTCCTGGGTGAGAAAAATCCACAAAAGAAACTTAACAGGTCTTGAACAGAAATGACAGGTCTGGTCACACGTATCCTTCTTCTTGCAATTTCTCCTACTACTTTACTGTCTCAATTCTATTCCTTATATACTCTTTTGCAGACCCCACCCACATTTAGACCTCTTTTTTTTTTATTTTCTGAGACTTGCCCCAGACATGTCCAGGACATGTCTAAACCTGACTCCAGTCTGAGCTTAACAAAAAAAAAAGGTAAATACTGCCATCTAGTGGCCTATATTCACATTACACCTCCATTCCAAAAGGGAAAAATTTTGACTCATAAAGGCAAAATTTTTCTTTTCAATACAAAATGGTTAAGTGAACACTTGTCTATATATACATATCATACAATATTCAAGCACATGATATATATATACAAATTCAAACACGGGATAAGCAATCAGCAATTACATTGTCTGTACCCTTCACATGCTTATTTTCCAAGTCAAACTCCTGTAAAATCAAACTCCGATTCAACAATCTTCGATTCTTGTTTTTCATCTTACTCAAAAACATTAACGGATTGTGGTCAGTGTACACAATCATTGGCTTTTGTCCTGTACAAACATAAACCTCAAAGTGTTGTAAAGAAAGGACCAGAGCCAACAGTTCCTTCTCTATTGTGGAATAGTTCCTTTGGTGGCGATTGAACTTCCTGGAGAAGTATGCCACGGGATGCTCAATGTCATCAGAGTCACTTCTCTGTAGAAGCACAGATCCACAAGCTTGGTCGCTAGCATCGACCGCGATGGAGAACGGTTTGTTGAAGTCAGGAGATTTGAGCACGGGGAAGTGACACAGCAGAGACTTCAGGTGATCGAAGGCTCTCTGGCATGCATCATCCCAGGTGAACTTTACGCCTTTCTTCAGTTGGTTAGTTAGACTGAGAGCAATCTCAGCAAAGTTCTTGCAGAACTTGCGGTAGTACCCGATCATTCCAAGGAAGCGGCGCAAAGCTTTTTTGTTGTCAGGAACTGGAAAATCCATGATGGCTTGGACTTTAGAATTTATGGGTGCCACCTTACCCTGGCCTATGACGTAGCCAAGATAGGTGACAGTAGCACAACCAAAGTCATTCTTGCTCAGGTTAACAGTCAGGTTAGCCTGGGTCAGGCGCTGGAACAACGTCTCTACATCTTTTAGATGTTCTTCCCAGGAGTCACTCCATGTGATCAGGTCATCGATGTACGCACCCGTGTGTGGCAATCCGGCGATTGTAGACTGTATCATCCTTTGGAACGTGGCTGGGGCATTTTTCATGCCAAAGGGTAGGACTTCATACTGGTACAATCCAGATGGTGTGGCAAAAGCAGAGATGCTCTTGGCCCTCTCAGTTAAAGGCACACACCAATAACCCTTCAATAAATCAATCTTAGTCAGAAACTTTGCTTGCCCTACACTATCAATACAATCATCAATCCTAGGTATTGGAAACACATCAGTTCAAGTTACAGCATTGACTTTGCGATAATCTGTACAGAATCTAGTACTTCCATCAGGTTTTGGAACTAGCACACAGGGTGAACTCCAGTCGGAGTTGGAGGGTCTGATAATATCATGTTTTAACATGTACTCAACCTCTTTCTCAGCAATCTTTCTCTTTTCAGGATTCATCCGGTATGGATGCTGTTTTATTGGTTTGGCATCACCAACATCTACATCATGAGAGGCTATAGAAACTCTCTTTGGAACATCAGGAAACAGATCCTCATATTTCTTGATCAACCTCTCAAACTGATCTTTCTGTGAGGGTTCTAAGTGCTGGAGTTTTACATCAAGATTTTGCAACACTTCAGAATTTGACAATTTGCATGAAAGAACTTCAGCTTTAATTCTAGGTTCATCATCTTGAAACTCCCCCTCATCTTCACACATCTCGGCCATTGGAGGATCTGAAGTGACAGCTGCAACCCTAGCATTTCTGTCATGATAAGGCTTCAGCATGTTAATGTGACACAACTGTTTTGGCTTTCTCCTATCTGGAGTCTTCACAATGTAATTGAGATCATTGAGTTTTGTCAGAATTTCATAAGGACCATGAAATCTAGCCTGCAATGGATTTGACTGCAAGGGGAGCAACACAAGGACCTTGTCCCCTGGTTTAAACTCACGCCTTCTAGCCTTATGATCATACCAAGTTTTCATTTTTCCCTGACTTGATTTCAAGTTCTCTATGGCAAGGTCACAAGCTGCACGCAATCTTTCCTTGAACTTGCTAACATAGTCTAACAGACTGATATGGGGTTCTTTCTCTTGCCATTGTTCACTCAACAATAGCAAAGGTCCTCTCACTTCATGACCAAACACTAGCTCAAATGGACTGAATCCAGTAGACTCCTGCACTGCTTCTCTAGCTGCAAACAACAGCAAATGAACCCCTTCATCCTAGTCTTTCTCATGGTCATAACAATAAGTCCTCATCATTGTCTTGAGAGTGGAATGAAACCGCTCTAAGGCACCCTGACTTTCTGGATGATAGGCACTAGAAAGAATCTGCTTTGCACCTAGTTCATACACAACCTGCTGAAACAATCCTGAAGTGAAATTGCTACCTTGGTCTGACTGAATTTCCCTGGGAAGGCCAAACAACGTGAAGAACTTTATCAAAGCCTTTGAGATTGCAGTTGCCTTGATGTTACGTAGAGGTATGGCTTCAGGGAATCTGGTAGATGCACACATGATTGTCAACAAGTACTGATTTCCAGATCTAGTCTTGGGTAATGGACCAACACAATCAACAATGACCCTAGAGAATGGCTCCCCAAATGCTGGGATAGGCTGCAATGGAGCTACAGGTGGGTCTAACTGGTGTTTTCCAACTACCTGACAAGTGTGACAGGTTTTGCAAAAGTTGGAAACGTCTTTCCGAAGCCCAGGCCAAAAGAAGTGTTTTATGATCTTATCAACAGTCTTGTTAACACCAAGATGACCTCCTAAAGGTAGACTATGAGCCATTGTTAAGATCTCATTCCTGTAGACCTTCGGAACAACAATTTGCCTGACCACTGCCCAATCTGCATTGGCAGGGATATCAGGAGGGCGCCACTTCCGCATCAACACACCATCCTTGAGATAATACCCAACTGGAACTGCATCTATTTCTTTATCAGGAAGGGCTCTCCTCTTTAGTGCACAAATTTCAGGATCATTAGTTTGCTCCTCAATCAACCGCTTTCTGGACAGAGACAAGTCTCCAGACACATCAGAATCACCAGATCCTTCCTGCTGGCTGAATGGAGAACTGATAAAAGTATCTGATAAGTCCTCAAACGGAGAAACCATAGTAGGCCAATCAGAGTCATGAGGCGAACCACCTGAGTCCTGACTATTCAATGTGCTGGACGGCACCACAACATCTTCTTCTTTAGCCTTCTTGGCCATAGCACGAGTCACTGCGCAAGAAGGATACAGAGATGGGTCCTCATCCCCATCTTCAGTGCTCGGCTGTGAAGTAAGATGTACAGGGGGAACTACTTTGCCCCCAGCCAGGTCATTGCCTAGCAACAGAGAAACACCCTTTATAGGTAGACTTGACATAAGTCCCACCTTTACCTGTCCTGTAACTAAATCTGACTTCAAGAATATAGAGCGCAGGGGTACAGATACAGTCCTCCCTTCAATACCTTGTACAAGTATGAAATCCCCTGAAGCGGTCTCATCACGTAACTCCAAGGAGTCCATCAACAAAAGTGACTGAGAAGCTCCGGTATCCCTTAGGATATATATGGGGACAGGAGTAGTATGCTCATTTAGAGCCACAAATCCCTCTGACACAAATGGAAGAAATTCCTCCCTCACAAAGTCAGCTGTATTAGGCTTTTTAGCCCCACAAGAAGCAGGCAATTTAGCAGATCGGTTATCTACTACAGGGGTTTCTAACCTTCTTTTCACAAAGGCATTTGGTTTGGTATCCTTTTCTTTTTCTTTCTTAGCTTTAAGGAACCAACAGTTAGTTGTAACATGACCAGATTTCTTGCAATAACTGCCAACTAGACCACTTTTGTCACTGTCAGCTTTCACACTTTGATCAGACCTGTTACTGGATTTCTGAGCACCATCACCAGATTTGTCTTTGTCTTTGGGTAAGGAATCTTGGGTATCACCATAACCCTTTATCTGAAATTGGGACCATCTATTATTACTGCTAGACTGAAATTTGGACTTATGTGTGAGAACATATTCATCTGCAAATTTGGCAGCTGATTGCAAATTCAGTGCTTGCTTCTCATTAAGGTAGGTCTTAACATCATCTTTAACACAGTTCTTGAATTCTTCAACTGAGGAGTTGAAATCATCCTTGACCTCCATAGAAGTACACCAGCACTCAAAGCAAACCTGCTTTTCATTAGCAAATTCAACATAAGTCTGATTTTCAGATTTCTTCAGACCTCTGAATTTCTGTCGGTAAGCCTCTGGAACCAACTCATAAGCTCTCAAAATAACCTTTTTGACAACCTCATAATCAGAGGAATCATCTGCAGACAAAGCCGAATAGGCTTGTTGAGCTTTACCCTTGAGGACAGTTTGCAACATCAGAGGCCAGTGTTCCTTTGGCCACTGGCAACTCTTTGCTACCTTTTCAAAACACTGGAAATAGCTGTCAACATCCTTTTCCGAAAATGGAGGCACCAGTTTTACCTCCTGACTGGCACAAAATTTATTTTTAGTTTCAATTTTAATTTTTAGTTGCTCCATTTGGAGTCTTTCTTCTCTATCGAATTTCTCTTTGTTTTTCTTTTTCCTCCCTTTCAATCTCTAGCATTTTTAATTTAAGTTCCATTTCTATATTTGGATTTTCCACTTGAAACTGTTCCTGATCTCCTGGTGCAAACACATTTTCATCAATGTAATATTCAACTATCTCTCTAGCCAGTCTTGCTTTTCGCATGGCTGGTTTTACCTCTGTCAGCTCCAACTGTCTGCAAATTTCTAGCAGTTCTGTCTTTTTAAAAGACTTCAAAACCCCTACGGTTGGTGATGCCAAGAAATCATCCATTGCTGTTGTCAATATATATCTAGGAAAATTCACAAAAACAATTTCACAATTTGAAATGTTAGATTTTCAACAAATTACTCACAAAATGGGTTCTCCCGGACGAGCCCCCAATTTGTTATGGCCCCAATTTGTTATTAGATTTACAACGCAACAGCAACAGATGACAGATACAGTTTTAAAACTCAAACACATTTAATTAAACACAACAACTAACTAAACTGACCAAGATTGAATAGCCAACAAAAAACAGAAATAATTACAGTCCCGTTTTGTTGGGATGCTTGGTGATGTCCTGGGTGAGAAAAATCCACAAAAGAAACTTAACAGGTCTTGAACAGAAATGACAGGTCTGGTCACACGTATCCTTCTTCTTGCAATTTCTCCTACTACTTTACTGTCTCAATTCTTTTCCTTATATACTCTTTTGCAGACCCCACCCACATTTAGACCTCTTTTTTTTTTATTTTCTGAGACTTGCCCCAGACATGTCCAGGACATGTCTAAACATGACTCCAGTCTGAGCTTAACAAAAAAAAGGTAAATACTGCCATCTAGTGGCCTATATTCACATTACAAGGGTAATTGGATGAGCAGTTTGAATACCTTAATTCCCCATCGCGCACGTTTGTCTCGGATAAAACTTTGAAGCTGAGTCGACCTTTCTATTTGCATAATGTCTCATCGATTGAAATGTTTCAGTGGAGAACAAAAACATTCTTGCAATTCTGCTGCATAGAATCCAGTATCGGCTTTATTTTCTTCAAAAATAGTCATGGATACTTGTCCAGTAAGATCCAGTAACAAACCAATATTTTAAAAAAATAAATAAATGAAAAAATTGATACGTAATATTTAAAAAAAATAAATAAATGAAAAAATTGATACGTGTCAGATCCAATTGCAAACCAATGTTTTTTTTTTGTTTTTTTTTTAAAGGTCCTTCTAAGCTAGTTTCCCCGACTTGGCAGTGGACACTTACCATGCCTCTTGGCATTTGCAATGATAAATTATCCTACCAGTTTTCAAGTGCCCCGTCCTTGATCTTGCTGCTAGAGGAAATAAACAGAATCAGAGAGCTCATAATATCACCGTACTAACCTCTATGATACAGTCTTTATGTTGCGCTCCTCATTGACTGACTGTCGCTATACTAACTCTAAAAGTGCTTCGCGCGCCTCGTTATGAGTTGGAGGCTTCTTCTTCTTATTTTTGGTTTTATGGTGTTTACAGACCTGTTGGTGTATTACCGCCAACTACTGGATTCATTTAACATAGATTTCCCTATTCCTCTTATATCGAATTCCCACCAAAGCCTCGCCAAAGTGAAAGGTGCACTATGTCTAACAATGCGTTTGCACTCTGCATGTGTTCAGTGTGATTACACTTTCGATTCGTGTAATCTACGAGCCGAATTTAGATGCAATGCATTGGCTTTTGAAGAAGGAAATTACGTCAACACCAAAGCTGCCTGCTGATTGGTCCAGCCCAAAAATTTCAGGCGAAGCGCCGCGAGGTAGCTTTCATTTAACGCCCTGAGGGTGTAAATGCATGAATTATTCATGAACTGTTCCAGAACACTAAATGGCCGTTCATGAACTTTGTGCATGAAAATTTTCATGAACTGTTCACAAATCTATAGAGCATGTGATGAACAGTTCATCAACAGTTCACAAACAGTTCCTGATTTAAGTTCATGAATAACTCATGAACTGCTCCTGAACGTTAAATGACCGTTCATGAACTCTGCATGAAAAATATTCATGTACTGTTCAAAAACTTATTCCCGAAGTTATCACAGTAATTCATGTGTAATATTACACTTGTAAGCTTCGCTAATTTTTTGAAGTGGCAAAAAGCCAGTGCCCATTTCTTCTTTGTCATCACACTGATCAATTTACTTTTTTCAAGGACACTGTGGAAGTAATTATTTCTACATTAGATTACCTCAACTTGAAGGCTGTCCTCAGTGGGATTTGAACCAGCAAGTTCTCGATCAGTGGGTAAGGATCATACCTCTAGGCAATGTTAATAGTGCAAATTAAAGCATTCTTGTCAACTTTTCAATACAGCATGCCCTTAAGTTTTTCAGATTTTTTACCCCAGATCCGATTAAGGGGCAGGAAGGTATTCCCATCATGCATGGTATCCATCCGTCTGTCTGTTTTCCCACATTTGATTCCGTGCGATGACTGAAAAACACCATCTCTGATCATCATGATTTTCGGTGAGGACATTGGGGATCAATTGCTACACAAGACTATTGATTTTGGCCACGCTCTGAAATCAAACATGTCTGCCACAGCTGCCATCTTGAATTTCCATTCCATGTGGTAAATGAAAAACAAACTGATCATCACGATTTTTGATGAGGACATCAGGGTACAGTTACTGCAAAAGTCTATCTATTTTGGTTACGATCCGAAAACAAACATGGCTGCCACAGCCGCCATCTTGAATTTCCATTCCGCATGAAAACTCAAAACGCCTCCATCAATCAAAGCCATTTTAGCTCTGTTGCTTGTTCTTGTGCACTGACAGAAGCCTATCGAATTTGATGGCATTCGGATGTCCACTATGGCTGCCACAGCTGCCACCTTGTATTTTGTATTCTATAGGATAACTTGCACTGACCTTCGTCAATTTATTTTCATTCAAAATAATCCAAGGGCTGAGGGGTAAAGCCCACTTTGTTGGGCAATTTTTTTTTTTGCACCTTACGGATGTACAAATAAAGTTATAAAGATTTTTTATTTGAAAAAAAAACTTCGTTTAAAATATGAATTATCTGAAACTATTCATTTTCACAACGATGAAAGCGCATGTGAACACACCGCAACAAACAACTGCAGGATGCATTTTTCATCACACAATACACTTTGCCGTTGGCCATAGTGGATGGCCACTTTTTGAAGCTTCTGCTTAAGATGCATACACACAATAGACTGTATAAAACAAGGTACAGTCTGCACAGTTGCCAGTAGTATCAGTTGCAAATGAACAAACAGATCACAAATGACCAAGAACAGCTTAGTTCATGAGGCTGCACAACATTGGCTGTTACTGTCCCCCCTCTACCTCATGATTGACAACTGGAATGATAAGAATAAAAGAGATTGGTCAGGATTTTTACTAAAGGGAGCAAAATCGAGGATCCTTAGCATGCCTTTGTGTAACATCAGCACATGTGCGGCAATCTTCCCTGTCCTGTATGAGGCTTTGAGGTTTGTAATTTACATATTAGAATCAAATGCTTTTTTTAAGCTTTTTAAAATATTTTGATCACAGTTTCACACCCCATTTATAATTTTATAGGTAATAAATCATTTTCAACACTTCTATGGATTTTTGGGTGGATTTCAATGTTTATTACTGAAGAGAAAACAGGTGTGAACCCAAAGGGGTTGACATGTATGGAATAGGCCTGTTGTTCACCACAGCATGGTGTGAATGTAAATAGAACCACTATGTGCAATCCACATGGTTTACACTTATGGTTTGGATTGTGCTTCATTTCAGGTTTTTACACATTTATTACACATAACTTGTGACACGTGTAAAGAAAATTCTAGTTTCTTAAGTGACTTACACGTGGAAGAAACGTGTAGTGTTTGCGAGGGAACAGTTCGTGACCATCCACATCCTTAAAAATAAGTGCATGAACTTTTCGAGAACACTGTTCAAGTTCATGAGCACTTGAAGAACATATGAGGAACATTTTTTGGTACTTTCTATGAACTGCAAATAGTTTTTTGCAGGATGTGGCTCATCAGGCCAGTGTTAACCCCGGTTTCTGTTGCATGAAGTCACGAGGAGTATTGCAACTCACCCTGGACAGGAGGCTAGCCCATCGCAGGTGATGCCCCCCCAGCTCTTAGTCAGGTTTGCCCAATTGTGCACCTGGGTAGAGTGGGGCACTGTGGGAAAAAGGTGTTTCTGCACAAAAACACACCACAAAACCTGTGGTAAGTGCTTGAACTCAGGACAATTCCATCCTAAGTCAAGCACACTTTCCCAGTCCACCACTGTGTAACTTACTCCTGAACCATTCATGAACAGTTCATGGACATGTACATTCATGAATATAAAATGATGAACTTTGAGAACATTGTTTATAAACATAAGTTTGAATACTTGAAGAACAGGTGAGGAACTTTTTTGTGGTAATTGGTGAACTGTTCATGAACTATTCATGAACGACAAATAGTTTGTGGACTGTTTTTGCCTGGGTAGAATTGCACAGTGCCGGTGGAATAGCCTTGACACTCCCCCTACTGTGCACCAAATGCAACTGTTTTCCTTCCTTGGTGGATGGCGGGTCACAGAAATACCTATCTAGCACAAGTGAGCCAACTTTCTGAATTAACCTCAGAAAAATGTCACTTTACTAAAAAAGAAAAAAAAAACATGGGCTGTGTCATGCACTTGTGACCAGAATGAAAACTTAATGTCCGCGTCATGAGACATGCCCATAGTTCTGTTGCATGCTAATAATGAGATTGATATTCATTTATTTTCTCCCAACAGGGCTGGCACTAGAGGACTTCACATAAATTTACACTTCTGAGATGAAATCATTGGCTTTATCACCAGAAGGTAAGGAGATATACTCATGTGACGCTATGAAAGGTCTCGATTGTGTTTATTTTTTCAAGTGAATTAAAGATTTGAGAAAATAGATATGTATATGACTGAAACATTTTGGTACGCTCCTATTTGTGTTTTATATTTATATATATTTTTTATGAATATACAGTACTGTACAAAAGTGTTTTCCACATTAGAGTTGCTAAATATCAAAAGTAAATTTGAATTCCAAATTCTAATTTAAAGAGAAGTTTTGAAAATAAATGCTTGTAATTATCCCCTGCCGCGCCATGAGGGCGAAGCGGGGGATATAGCATTGGGCTTTGTACATTCGTCCGTACGGACACATAAAATTGAGGCGGCGGGGGATATTTCCATGTTAGTGGCAAACACTTGTATTTCATTGTAAAATAGTTGACACAGATACTATATACTTGATAGAGCCCTGATGTCATCATCATCATGACTGTCTACAATTACTTGGAGGGATAGACACAAGTGAGACAGTCAGTCTGCAGAGGAACAGTGACAAGTTTTCCACTCTGCTTGGAACAAGAAAAAAACAAATCATCTTATAAACTTTAGCTCAACAGAGCTGTGTCCCAGATTTTTTGGCTAAAGGTAGTTACACCAGATATTGGTTTGATATAGTTTATTATTTATTTCATTGTTTTTGCAAGCATATTTGCCCAAAAAATTGCTTTAAATGTGCATAAAACTTTGCACAGTACTGTATACATATTTATCCTTTAATGGCATCATGACTCTTTTTACCATGTACTAATGATGATGATGATGACAATCATGAATGTCAGTCTCCAGGTTCATGTTTCTTTTCAAATGTTCCCTCAAGAAAAAGCATGGGCAATGACAAATACATTATAATATGTCAAAGTATTCATCATTTATTGTGAGGAAATATAGAAGCATATTTTATGTGCGTCTAATATTTACAGGAGTTTGCGTTGAAATATTTTCAAAATAATTTTTAATCATTGCCTTCATTAAATAAGGGCTGATGGGGATTAAAGTTGATTAACATAAAAAGATGACCAAAAACATTAAGATTCTGGTCATTCAATTTCATAAAAATCTTTGGATCTGGATAGGCGCACTGTCCTAACTCAGTCACCATGCTTAGTTCATTGTACCGTTGTTCTCTTCCTGCAAACAGACCTGAGGGGCAGATGGAGGTTCGTTTGGCACTGAAAGCAGCCAGTTTCATTGCCCTGAGTGTGGTGGGAATCCCAGGTAATCTAGCAGCCCTCCTGCTCTTCTGCCGCTTGTTCATTGAACTGCGGCACATGGGACACAATGAGATCATCCTCAGCCAGCTGATCTTCGCCAACCTGGTGGTGACACTGTGCCGATGTATTCCTCAGGCTATGACTGCACTGGGGATGGACCTGATCTTCAATGATTATGCCTGTAAAGCAATCCTCTATGCTTACCGCGTCGGACGTGGCATGTCTCTCACCCTCACCTCATTGTTGAGCTCCTACCAATGTGTGGTCATTGCCCCACCAACACCTGGCTGGAACCGGCTGAAACGCTGGTTGCCAGGACACCTCCCTCATACCATCATCTTTCTCTATGGGCTCAACATGTCAGTCTATGTCATCAGTGCCCTTCTCCATGCAAACGCTTTTCCTGCAAACAGCACCATCCCTGACTACACTCTAAACCTGAAGTTTTGCATTGTGGTTTTCCCTGGGTACACTTTTTATGTTGTCAATGGCATGGTATGCATCATACGTGACTTCATCTTTGTTGCACTGATGGCAGCAGCAGCTGTTTACATGATGCTGGTCCTGCATCGGCACCGTCAGCAGGTTCAGGGTCTGCAGGGAGCTGGCAGGAAGACTGAGGAGGCATCGCGTGCCGTCCTGCTGCTCGTGAGCACATATGTGCTGCTGTTCACCTTAGACAATATTCTGTTTTTCCATACACTCTCAGTCTCTCAAGCGCACCCAACTGTGTCTGATGCTCATGTAATCTTTGCCATCTGCTACTCCACCATCAGCCCTGTCCTCATTATAGCCACCAACAAGAAGTTGTCCATGTATTTAAACTGTGGCTCCAAACGCAACTCAGCACAAAACGTCCAAAACAGTTCAGAACCCAAAGTCTTGGGAGTGACAGCAACACAGTGAGGATGTTGAATTGTGGAGCTGGAGGAGTATTTTCCAAACATGTGTTTGTAATATACTACTATTTGCAGTCCCGCAATTTAAATTGCAATAATAATACTTTTATCAATAAATGACAGAAGAATGTGGTGATTTTCTCCATGATTTTTCTACATGACATCATTTGCGGGCAAAGTCTGCAAAACATTTTGATACATGATTGGATTCGTGTAAATATTTTGTTTCTCACATGGTTCTATTTGCACATTGAAACAGATCACATTGTGTATCTTGGCGTCCCATTGAGGAAAGTATTGTTCAGCCCCATCGATTACAAGATCTTATTTGCTCCAATACCTAAGCTGAAATTTGGGTCTATCATCACCAGTTTAATTTCCTCTTGGAGTGCGGTTGAAAAATTTTGTAAAGTGTCTCCCGATTGGTATCTCCAGTCACCCATATTTTTTAACTCTCGTCTCCAGCTGGGAGGGCATCCTATATATTTTTCCAGTTGGGCAAATAACGGTGTATTTACATTATCTGATATTTTTGGGGTTGAAGGTCTCCGCTCATTCCCAGACATTCAGAAATTCTTTAACTTACCTGTTTCCTTCTTCTTCTTTGATCTTCAGTTGCGTACGGCAATGCGTACTTATGGGGTGCCTTGGGATGGCACACTAGGTTTACACCCTTTTCATGAGGCTCTGACTGGGAGTAAGGGTCTGGTTTCCACTGTTTATGCTATTTTGATGCAGGCATCAAACAAACCACTCTCTCTTGACAGAGTTTGGAAGCAGGACCTCCCATCTGATGACAATAATGTGGATTGGCACTTGATCTGTCTTGTCTTTTTCTTCAAAAAACCCCAACCACCGATTTATTCATTACAATTTCATACACAGGTCATATCTCACTCCACGCAGTTTGTTCAAATTTAAAGCTTTGCCCTCTCTTAATTGCCCTCTGTGTTCGCAAAAGAGCTTAGGCACCTTTTTCCATTTGGTTTGGGAGTGCCCAAGTGTTGTGGTTTTCTGGAAGAATGTTTGTAGTGTGCTGTCCATAATATTGTCTTGGCAGATACCTTACTCGCCTACCATCTTATTACTTAATGACTCTTCTGGTTTGAACCTACCTGCTAAATTAAAACGCCTTTTTTTGGCTGGTCTCACAGCCGCTAAAAGGCTGATTGCATGTAGATGGAAACTCCTTCATTTGTTATCCTTAAATAATTGGTTGCTAGATTTCATATATATAGCCATTATGGATCATTGGGCAGCTAACTTGCACCGAGCCAAACCTGAAAACATTTCTTGTTGGGATGACACCATCTCCACTCTTAAAATCTTTATTGTAGCCATCTCCTCTTTTTACTTTGGGTCCTGTGGGTTGGTTGGGGGAGGGGAGGGATGTGGCACTCCTTGTATATATTTTCTCATTTATATTTCCTTTCTTTTTTTTTCTTCTCTCTCCTGGTTTTATTTACTTATTTTCTATTTAGTTATTTTTTGATCAAGATTATTGAGTATCTCAAGATATTGACTCCATCTAAGAGGTCCAGCCCCCTTTCAAGGCCCCTATAGGCGTTGGGTTTTGAGGACAGTATTGGTTGAGGCTTGCTTAAAAGCTCTGAATTACTATGTGTTTGTATGTGTGTTCACATGCGTGTTTCTATGTACATCAGAGCAATTTATGTAGACAATGCCTGTGGACCCCTTGAGATTCGGGGGGGCGGGAGGGGGGTTGTCTATTTATTTTTCATTATTATTATTATTATTATTATTATTATTATTAATAATAATAATAATAATAATACATTTATTTATTTTTCTTTGTTATGCTACACTACCATTCTTTTTTCTTGTTACTGTTGCCATTATTGTCCAATTGATGCTTGCCACATCTCTTTGTTTTAAATTAAATGGAAAAACGAATAAAAAATTGATCACAAAAAAACATTACAGAAAAAATTTAACATGGCCCATGAAATATGATTCCTTAATTATATTTATTAAATAATCACTCATTAATTCCTTTTTCTGAGTCTTTGACCTTGAAAAACATCTGTCAGACTTTAATGCCATTTCATAGACCGGTGAAAGGCTCCTTCTATTTTATACAGTTCATGATATACCAGTCACCTGATAATGTTGGAATATATCTGAGTGTGGTAACAGGAACTGCTCCAGTTTATAGTCACGTTGGTTAACTACTGATTAACCTGTGAACTTCAGATTAATTAAAGTTAGAGATTAAACCGTATAACCTGTACTTGTGCGCTGATGAGTCTGTCCATCCTGTATTAAAATAAAAACCCCTGGCATTCAATAAAGACTCTGAATTGAATGTGCTGAAATCGATATGCATATTGTTGACAAGTGAGACCACTACCTTTTCAATAATTTTAATAGTCCCATTTTACTCCCTATTCTCTTGACTTTTTCAGTAGTTTGCTGTTGTCCCTACTGGCCCACAGAAAACTGAATTTCTTTGAAGATGCCCACCCCCCTTCCACCTCAGCATTTGAAAAATGACGTTTGAAATTTTTTCCATTTTCCACCTCACACCTGCACAGTTTATACCCGCCAGCTCTGCCCATGTGCCCTGCTCCCTCCCACAGCCTTGCTCAACCTCTTTACCTCTCTCTTCTTTGTAAAACATTGTAACATTGCATATGGCAATGGATAGATTCCTGTGAATTTTTTTAGCTATTAACCTCCCTTTAGGACATCCAAGAATACAGTGCTGTGAAAAAGTATTGACTCTTTTCCTGATTTAATCTATTTCTGCATATTTGTCACACTTTTCAGATTGTGAAATTAGTTTTAATATTGGATGAAGATGAGTCAGGTAATCACAAAATGCATTTTCAAAATGATTAGTTAATTTATCAAAGAAAAAAGCTATATTACCTTCCCTGGCCCTATGTGAAAAAGTAATCATAGCCCCTGGATGAAATTGGGCGGCTCCTATGGATTCATGTGTGTTGTCTCCGCCGCCGCTTCTGTGTACGGAGACACTTCTTTCGGATGCTCTGCAGGCCGTAATTCCATACAGATTACTACCAAATACTTTCATATTTGGTCAGGATATGTGTTATACTTCACTTATGACACCTATGGATTTGGTCGCCCTGGCGACAGTATTGGCTGAATAATAAGCAAATTAGTGGCATAACATAGATATTTCCTCATGAACACAGTACAGGCTGCAATTCTAGACCGATTACTTTGATATTTGATATGGACATATGTTATACTTATGACACTTATCGATTTTGGTTGCCATGCGGACAACTTTTGGTCAAATAATGAAGAAAAAGGAGGAGAAGCGGGCTCTTGAGGGCCACATGCATCCAGTCACGGCCAACCAGACTGTCTAGTTACCCACTTGTGTTGTGTTTCCAGTGTCCTGTGCCGTTCTGCCAGGACACTGTGGGGGGTTTTAACAGTTTCTTGTGCCAGGATTCACTTTTCATGTTCATTGTTCATGTTTTTACTTTTGCCATGTTTTGTTTCTTGCCAGGTCCCAGTCTGCCTAGCCAATCTGCCTGTCCAGTGTCCATGTGGTCTTTTCCGTGTTTTACTTCTCACACTACATTCGGGAGTGGCTTATGGTTTCGGGTTTCCTAGTCTTGTCAGAGGCACCTCCACATGCTTGTTAATTATTTTAATTAATTAGAGCTGCTGAGGATGCGGAGCTGGGGAGGAGGTTGGTGGCAGACTACGCCGTAGAATTCCAGACGGTGTCGGCAACTTCAGGATGGAGTAGGGAGGCCCTCTCTAGCGTCTTCCTCTAGGGGCTGTCCAAACCAGTCAAAGACCAACTGCCCTTCTGTGAGATACCCGACTTGCCAGAGGCCCTTGTAGACCTGGCCTTTCGGATTGACAGCCACCTGGAGGAGAGAGCACTCGCCATGGCCCGCACGCCCCCTTCGGCTCAGAACTCCATCCAACCTGGTCCGGTCGAATCCAAGGCCCCCAGCTGTTCATCACCCGGAACTTACCAATGAGAGGTGAAGCTGCGTCCGTCCCTGGGGAGGCGTCACCCATGGAAGTGGGAAGAGCGGCACCGGAGGAGAATGCTTCTATTGTGGCCAGCGGGGGTATGAGATTCGCAGCTGTCCATTGAAAAGGGCCTGCCCACTCATAACTAGAGGAGCAATATTGGATGCTTCTTCTAACAAAGTCTCCTCTTACCGCCAGACCTGTGTTTCAGTGACTCTGACCTGGGGAGGGCGCTCCTAGAAGGTCTCTGCCCTCATCGACTCAGGAGCAGAGGAGAGCTTTATCGATACCAGAGCTGCCACCAATTGGGGGTCCCCCTCTGCCAACTATTCGGCCCTCTTTCCATCTCGGGGCTGGGTGGGCAACCCCTGGTGTAAATGCGCTTCCGCACCGCTCCCATCCAGCTGCTGGTGTCAGGAAACCATTGCGAACAAATCCAGCTGCTCATCACTGACACACCCCGCTCTCCCATCGTCTTGGGGCACCCCTCGCTGACTAAGCATGGGCCGGTCATCGATTAGTCTAGTCATGAGGTGAGGGAGTGGAAGGCGACCTACTCAGTTGACTACCTCCATCATTCCCAACCTTCCATTCCTGTTGGCAGACTGGCTCCTGAGGGCAAGCTCGACCTCACTAGAGTACCACCTGGTAAACATGACCTCGCACCTGTCTTCAGCAAGTCCCATGCAGTGTCCCTGCCCCCACACTATCCATGCGACTGTGCCATCGAGCTCCAGCCCAGTACGGTACCACCCAGGGGTCGTGTCTTCACCCTGTCTGCACCTGAGAGGCAGGCTATGGACAAGAACATCCAGGAGTCCCTGGCAGCTGGCATCATCCATCCATCCTCTTCTCTGGCTGGGATGGGTTTCTTCTTCGTCAAAAAGAAGAACCATACCCTGCGCCCTTGCATCAATTACCATAGCCTGAACAAGATCACGATCTGGAATCGCTACCCGCTCTCACTGATGTCCTCGGCCTTTGACGTCATTCAAGGGGCAGCCATCTTCACCAAGCTGGACCTGCAGAACACCTGTTGCAGATCAAGGATGGCGACAAATGGAAGACTGCGTTCAACACCCCCTAGCGGCCACTTGGGCGATTTGCCTATGTATACCATGATATCCTGATCTTCTCCAAGGACAAGATAGAGCATGTTCAACGTGTGCGCAAGGTGTTCCGCTGTCTCCTGGAGAATCGACTTTTTTGTCAAGGTGGAGAAGCGTGAGTTTGGCAACACCACCACCACCTTCCTGGGTTACGTCATCTCCCCTAACTATCTGGTCATGGACATTTAGAAGGTCAAGGCAGTGGTGGAATGGCCTGCTCCCAAGGATCGGAAGGCCCTACAGAGCTTCCTAGGCTTTGCAAACTTCTAACGCCGGTTCATCAGGAACTACAGCACCATCGCAACTCCCCTAATGGCTCTTACCTCCATCAAAGAGCCATTCGGTTGGACTCTGCAAGCTGGGAAGACCTTCTGTGAGCTGAAGAGGCACTTCACCACCATGCCCATCCTCCCCACCCCAGACCCTGCCGAGCAGTTCATAGTGGATGTTGACGCCTCCAATGGGCTTGGTGCGGTCCTCTCATAAAGATCCAGTGATGATCAGAAGGTACACCCATATGCGTTCTTCTCACGCCGCCTGACACCTGTGGAGTCCAACTGCGGCATCAGAAATAGGGAGCTGCTGGCGGAGAAGTTGGCCCTGGAGGAGTGGAGACACTGGCTCAGAGGGGCTCGGGTTCCGTTCATGGTCTGGACCGACCACAGGAACCTGGAATACCTCCGCTCCGCTAAGAGGCTGATGCCTAGACAAGCCAGGTGGGTGTTGTTCTTCGACCAGTTTAACTTCTCCCTGACTCACAGGCCGGGGTCGAAGAATGCTAAGGCCGATGCTCTCTCTAGACTTTACGACGCCTCAAAGCCTAGGGGAGAGCCCAGCCCCATTCTTCCCAGGACCTGTTTTGAGAATAATGTGTGCCTCAAGATTGAGGAGCTGGTCCGCAATGCCCAGGACGATGAAGCCCCACCCAGTGCCTGCCCTACCTCCTGCCTGTATGTTCCTACTGCTGCCCGCTCTGAAGTCCTCCAATGGGGCCACACGTCTAACTTGTCCTGCCATCCTGGGGTTGGCCGGACCACTTCTGGTGGCCCAAGATGCAAAGAACATACGGTAGTTTCTTAATGCCCGCTCAGTCTGTTCATGTGCCAAGCCCTCCCATGCACCACCCTCCGGTCTCCTCTAGCCCCTTCCCATCCCTCACTGCCCCTGGTCCCACATCGCACTGGATGTTGTCACTGGCCCGCCCCCCCTGCCCCCCATGGTAACACCACTGTCCTCACTATTGTTGACTGGTTCTCTTAATCCGTCCACTTTGTGTCCATCCCCATGGCATCCCCACCAATGTAGTGTCTGGCCGTGACCCCCAGTTCACCTCCAATTTCTGGAGAGCATTCTCCAAGTCCCTTGGCACATCCTCAGCCTCAGTTCCGGATATCACCCACAGACTAATGCACAGACTGAGTGGACCAACCAGACCCTTGAGATGGTCCTCTGGTGCATATACTAGGCCAATCCCACAGCCTGGTCTTCCCTGTTGCCATGGGTTACATATGCAGTAAACTCCCACTCCGCCTCCGCATCCGTCCTTTCCCCTTTTGAGTGCTGCATGGGGTTCCAGCCCCCATTGTTCCCCAGCCAGGAGGTGGAGGTTGGGATGCCATCAGCTGAGGCATCTTTCCGTCGGTGTCGACGAATGTGGCAATCTGCATGTTGCGCCTTAACCAAGTCGGGGGATCAGATGAAGACCGCGGCGGAAAAACTGCTGGCAGCCCAGGACATCCCCCACCATGTGAAGAGTCGCAAGCTGGCTCCATGCTTCCTGGGTCCCTTCCCTATCCTCAAAATCATCAGCCTCTGCCGTCAGGCTCAAACTCCCCTCCACTATGCGAAGACCATAATTCTTCTTCATTTTATGAATAAGTGCAGTTGTATATTTTACTTATGGCTAGCTGTTAAGGTGTTATTTATTCTCAGTTTATCATACCCATGATGATCACACAGCTTTTTTGCCTCGTTTATAATCCCAAACACTCGAGCACTTCCTTAGGCCCCCTGTGACATTCTTAGTGTGGAAAGTGTTAATATAAGCTTGCGAGCTCGAATGTGAGAACTGCAAGCTTTTCATAGCAGGGTGAATGTTCAGATATTAAATAAGCAGTTCCTTTAATGAGAATGTGGACTGACTTGTGGGACTCCAAAGAAAAATATCCAAAATTCTAAACTTAATCAGGGAGAAAAAGCATTTTTTGGGTATGGAGAGGTTACTGGTGACCATTGATGCCCAGCAGCCCCTTCATTGATAAACTCATGCCAAATTCAATCAGCAAATCATAAATTCATTTTGAATTTTTGTGTCAGAAGTTGATTTGTGTTAGAAATATGATTATGATTTGACAGTGCACCATGTTGAAGGCTCTGAGAGTTTGGGGAGCCACCCGAAGAGCTTTCTGATTTGGCTGCTAAAGCGAAAATAATTTAGAATTTCATGCTTAGATGAACAATACTTGGTCTTGGAGATTATGATCCCATAAATATATTGTTTTAACTCCCAGCCATTTTTCAATCATCAGTATGAATTTTATGTTTTTTACAATTTTACAATTCCAATGCGGTGAATTTTCATGAAGATGTTTTTACATTTGTAGCCCTTTTTCTCTACCAAAATACAAAAACCCAAAACCAGTGAAGTTAGCACGTTGTGTAAATCGTAAGTAAAAACAGAATACAATTATTTGAAAATCCTTTTCAACCTGTATTCAATTGAACTCACTGCAAAGACAAGTTACTTAATGTTGGAACAGGTAAACTTTGTAATTTTTTGCAAATATTAGCTCATTTGGAATTTGATGCCTGCAACATGTTTCAAAAAAGCTGGCACAAGTAGCAAAAAAGACTGAGAGAGTTGAGGAATGCTCATCAAACAGTTATTTGGAACATCCCACAGGTGAACGGGCTGATTGGGAACAGGTGGGTGCCATGATTGGGTATTAAAGCAGCTTCCCTGAAATACTCAGTCATTCACAAACAAGGATGGGGCGAGGGTCACCACTTAGTGAACAAATGCGTGAGCTGATTGTCGAACAGTTTAAAAACAACATTCCTCAACGAGCTATTGCAAGAAATTTAGGGATTTCATCATCTATGGTCCGTAATATCGTCAAAAGGTTCAGAGAATCTGGAGAAATCACTGCACGTGAGCGACAATACCGAAAACCAATATTGAATGCCTGTGACCTTTGATCCCTCAGGCAGTACTGCATCAGAAACCGACATCAGTGTGTAAAGGACATCACCACATGGGCTCAGGAACACTTCAGAAAACCACTGTCAGTAACTACAGTTCATCGCTACATCTGCAAGCGCAAGTTAAAACTACAATGAAAGTGAAAGCCATTTATCAACAGCACCCAGAAACGCCGCCGGCTTCGCTGGGCCCAAGCTCATCTAAGATGGACTGATGCAAAGTGGAAAAGTGTTCTGTGGTCTGACGAGTCCACATTTCAAATTGTTCTTGGAAACTGGACGTTGTGTCCTCCGGACCAAAGAGGAAAAGAACCATCCGGACTGTTACAGGCGCAAAGTTCAAAAGCCAGCATCTGTGATGGTATGGGAGTGTATTAGTGCCCAAGGCATGGACAACTTATACATATGTGAAGGCACCATTAATGCTGAAAGGTACATACAGGTTTTGGAGCAACATATGTTGCCATCCAAGCAACGTCTTTTTCATGCACGCCCCTGCTTATTTCAGCAAGACAATGCCAAGCCACATTCTGCACATGTTACAACAGCATGGCTCCGTAGTAAGAGTGCGGGTACTAGACTGGCCTGCCTGTAGTCCAGACCTGTCTCCCTTTCAAAATGTGTAGCACATTATGAAGCATAAAATACGACAATGGAGACCCCGGACTGTTGAACGACTTAAGCTGTACATCAAGCAAGAATGGGAAAGAGTTCCACCTGAAAAGCTTCAAAAATTGGTCTCCTCAGTTCCCAAACGTTTACTGAGTGCTGTTAAAAGGAAAGGCGATGTAACACAGTGGTAAAAAGGCCCCTGTGCCAACTTTTTTGCAATGTGTTGCTGCCTTTAAATTCTAAGTTAATGATTATTTGCAAAAAAAAAAAGTCTCTCAGTTTGAACATTAAACATCTTGTCTTTGTAGTGTAGTCAATTGAATATAAGTTGAAAAGGACTTGCAAATCATTTTATTCTGTTTTTATCTACGATTTACATAACGTGCCAACTTCACTGGTTTTGGGTTTTGTACAATGGAATTCTAATTGTTGCAAGTGTTTTTTCTCGATTTACCACAGGTATCATTTGCCATGCATCAGCCATGGCCCAGAGAAAAATTTTTTTGTTACTTCCTGCCATTTTTTCACCCGTGAATGCAGGTTTCAGCCTAAGAAAAATAATAAGAAAGTTTTAACCCTTAAAGTGCTTAATTTTTACCACCCTATCCCTCCAAAAGTTAATCATTCATTATTTTGTGGACAAATAAAAGGGTACCTGCAAACCCTTCCGAAGGTCATTGCTAGCTAATTTGCCGACTGAAAATTGACAAAATTGTTGAACATTTTGAAGCCTGAAATCTGAAATTTTGTGTCATATATTTCATGCCTTATGAGAAGATAGCATTGACAAGCACTTTAATGTTGAATACTTTGTTTATGTATTTGTGTGCATTTCTAGGCAGATGAAAAGGATGAGGACACTAAAATTAGTCTTCATTTCAAACACATATCTAAAGAGACACCATATTCAGCATCGGTATCAAAAACATAATTTAATGATTTATATTTTCATCACTGGATGTCACGTAACACTTATCGATAAGGACGAGGAACAGGAAGGGAGTAAATGGAGCAGGGGATTTAATTTCAGAATTGTAGTAATGAACACAGGACATAGACTGGGAAATTGTAACCACAACAAGAATAAGCTATAACAATGCCAGGGTGAAATATATACAGCCACCTCCATAATTATTGGTTAAGATGTGTTCAAAGCATTAAAATAAATTCAATTTTTATTGCAGAAGCATACTCGCACACTGAAAATATTTGAAAAATGTAACCTTCAACTCAAGTGAATTTTGAGGGAAAAAACCAATCCCTGACGAAGAAATAATTATTTTTCATAAAATCACCTGCTCCACAATTATTGGTACCCCTAACAATTCCTAGGAGGTAAATGTAATTGAAGTATTTCTGTCACTTCTACAGTAGTTTACAAAGTTGATCAGAGTATCTCGGAACATTTAATTAGTAATTCATCACTTCCTGTTTCCCTGGGGTATCAATATGACGTGACACAGAGGCCATTTCTCTTATCCATTCTTCAACATGGGAAAGACAAAGGAACACACCATTCAAGTAAGGCAAATGTGTGTCGACCTTCACAAGTCAGGCAATCGCTACAAGAAAATAGCCACCTGCCCATATCTCCTGTCAGAGGAATCATTGAGAAGTTTAAAATAACTGGAGCAGTGGTAAACAAGCCTGGACGAGGACACAAGGTTATTCTGCCACCACACACAGTGAAAAGGATAGTAAGAGACATAAAAAGTTGTCCAAAGCTCACAGTTAAAAAATTGCAACAAATGGTAGCATCTTGGGGTCACAAAGTCTCCAAAACAATCATCAGGCGCTATCTATATGCCAACAAGCTGTTTGGGAGGCATGCAAGGAAAAAACTTTTTCTCACTCAATCATAAACGCAAATGTCTGGAGTTCGCTAAGCAGTACTGAGACTTCAACTGGGATTGTGTGCTTTGGTCAGATTTGACCAAGATAGAGCTTTTTGGCAACAAACACTCTAAGTGGGTCTGGCGGAACACAAAAGACGAGTATGCAGAAAAGCACCTCATGCCCACTGTTGAGTATGGGGGAGGATCGGTGATGCTGTGGGCCTGTTTCTCTTCCAGAGGCCCTAGGAACCTTGTTAGGGTGCATGGCATCATGAACGCTTTGAAATACCAGGACATTTTTAAATCAAAATCTGGTGGCCTCTGCCTGGAAGCTGAAGATGGGTCTTTACTGGGTCTTTCAGCAAGATCATGACCATAAACATGTAGCCAAATCTTCACAGAAATGGTTCTCCAGAACACAGAATAAAGCTCCTCCCATGGCCATCTCAACCCCAGACCTCAACCCCATTGAAAACCTGAGGAGTGAGCTGAAGAGGAGAGTGCAGAGGAGAGGACCCAGGTCGGTGGATGATTTAGAGAGTTTGTGCAAAGAGGAATGGTCAAAGATCCCTCTTTCTGTATTCTCCCATCTTGTGAAACATTATAGGAGAAGATTAGGTGCTGTTTTGTTGGCAAAAGGGGGTGTACAAAGTATTAACATCAGGGGTGCTAATAATTGTGGCACACATGATTTCATGTAAAAGAATTATTTCTTAATGTGGGATTTTTTTTCCACTGAATTAATGCACTTGAATTAAAGTTTGGATTTTCTTCTTTTTTTCATTGTGGTCCTACATTATTTAGAAAAAAACTGAATTTATTAGAAGCTAAAGAACACATCTCAACCAGGGGTGCCAATAATTATGGAAGTCGCTGTATACTAAACAGAATCACGGAATTTCGCAAACCAGTAGATAACTATAACAAAGGAGTATACAGAAAAACCAACACAGCCAAAAGCCAGAGTAACAACTAAAAGCCCCAAAGTAACAAAGCAATGATGAACAATGTAACAAGTGAACACAACTCAAAAACACAAAATGCCAAAAATACAAAAAACCCACAAAAGACAAGGAATACAAATAACGTGAATATAAAAAAAGCTGGGAAAGATGGGAACTGGCAACACACAGGAATCAAATTACATGAGCGTGAACAAGACTGAAAATGCAGGAGGTTGAAACACCGGAGTTGCATTTGACTATGCCCAGTGACCACTGCACAGAAAACTGGGAGTGTAAATTAACAAACAGACAGGTGATTACAATCAATAATCTGGTGAGTTGGAACAAGGAAATGGAGCCTTGATTGAAGTTGTGGGCCTGCTCACTGGGCTGCCAGGCATGGACGTGACATTGGGAGAATTCATTGCTATTTTAAAGAAAAGACAGCAATATCATATTACCACTGGCCATAGAAACTATTATTTTAAAATTCACCCCTAATTACCAGATGATCTACTTACTAATCCATTCCTTTGTACTTTGCATACTTGCATTACCTCATGTTGAGCTGGGTATTACAAAATAAATTTGGAATAAGATGCATAAAATATAATTTAACCTTATTTCAGGCTCAAGAAATTCCAAAAATGGACACACACAACAATCATAGAAGTGATTTGTGTGATTCAGGGCCATTAATATTTGGTGTCACTCCTCCAAGTGAAGTGAGAAAAATAACAAAATGGAAGCGCTCATTCAAATATGGGCATCAGATGTGGCACGCTGTTCATTTTTGGCACCAGAATTGTATAGTGCTCATGGAACAGCCTTGACACTCCCCCTAGTGTGCCACAAATGCATCCCTTTTCCCTCCTCGGTACATTGCAAGTCACAAAAATACCAATCCAGCACAAGTGAGCTAACCTCCTGAATGAACCTCAGGAAAATGTCACTTGGTCAAAAAAAAAGGAAAGAAAAAAACGCAGCTTGTGCCCTGCACTTGTGAACAGAACGAAAACTTAATTTCCATGTCACAAGAGACGCGCATGGTTCTGTTGCATGCAAATAATGAGATTCATATTCATTTATTTTCTCCCTACAGGTCTGGGGCAAGAGGACTTAACATGATAAATTTACACATCTCAGCCTCCGCGATGAAGTTATTGGCCTGATCACTAGAACAAGGTAAGGGGACACTTTGAATATCTCAATTATGTTTTTAAGTTAATAAAAGATTTGAGAAAATACATTTGCCTATCACTGAAACTTCTAAGTATGCTCCTGCCAGATATGAGTGTTATTTGTTATGAATATATACTATATATTATATATGCATACATTTGAAGACCACAGTGGAAAAATGATCAGTCACATTTTCACCTTGTGGAGAAATGATGAATTAAAAATACAAAATGATCTTACAAAGAAATAATATGAAATAAAAGCAAAAAAAAGCTAATATATGATATTATTATATATTATAATACATATTATAATACTATGCAATATATAAAATATAAAAAATTCAACATTTGGATTCTGGTAGTTTTTCCTTTGTAGTCTTTATATATACATATATGGGCAATTCCAGCAAAACAATCTCTTGCAACTAATATTTCAAACTAGAAATATCTCTTCAAATACTATTTGGTCATATACTTTGGCCAACTAACTGTAAGGAAAATAAGGATTTCAAGCAGTTTGACTGAACTTAGGATTTGTACTACTCATCCAATTTCAGCCGCTGAAAAATAGCATTTTTCAACCCAAAACCACCTCTTTTCTTCCTTACACCCTCACTGTAGCCTCTATCTTTAACACAGGATTTATTATAATTGTTTGATTGTATGGATGCCATTGTTAGGAGCATAATCTAAAACTTGGAAGTAAGTATAATTTTCCTTGGGCTGGATGACAGAAATGGTGCAGTCTCTTTCTGTAACGTGAGTAACAAAAAATGATGAACTTTTCCCTCGTTTCACACTGCTGTTAGATAGGACTGTCAGATTCCTGTATTAATCTCTTTTACCTCCACTAGTTACATTTATGAAACAAAATAAGGAAAACCCTTCATAAGCTTTGAGTGGAACTGCCTCAAATTCTGGAGCATGAGTAACATTTAACTTGAGTAACAGTGTCTGTAACGTGAGCAACATACTTTATCCTCTGAGATCTATGGACTGAAGTTTACTTTCCTGTTTGTCAGTGAAACTGATTATCATCACTCTACTTGTAGTACTACAAATGTAATAATTTATATTACTCTTTAGAATTGATATCTATGATGGAGGAATTATTCAAATTTGAACCTTCTAATAACTCATTAATTTCTCATATTCATTGTCTTCTTGCATCCTTTGGGGACCAAATCTCCCTCAAATCTAGACTTGCTTGGGAGGAAGAATTGGGAAACAGATTTGAGGATGATTGGTGGAGGGAGGCAATGGGTAGGATCAATTCTACTACCTCATGTGCAAGACTGGGTCTCATTCAATTTAAGGTGTTACATAGGCTCCACTACTCAAAAACTAAACTCTCAGAAATATTTTCAGATTTAGATGACAGATGTGATCGGTGTGGCCACACCTCTGCCAATCTTCTTCATATGTTCTATTCTTGTCCTAAGATGCAATCATTTTGGGAATTTTTTTTTAGGACTCTGTCTACTATTTGGGACGTAAACCTACAACCCTGTCCTCAGATTTCTATTTTTGGAGTCCCCAAATCCAATCTTAAATCAACTTCTAGTCAAAAAGATGTGATGGCATTTTCTTCTCTTATAGCACGGGAAAGAGTCTTTTTACATTGGAAGTCCACTAGTCCCCCAACAATAAACTCATGGATAGAGGACATGATGCAATTTATTAAACTTGAAAAGATTAAATTCATACTCAGGGGCTCCTCCAGGAAATTTTTAGATAGATGGCAGTCATTTCTGTCATTTATACATAATATGTCGAGCTTCCCGGAAGAACCTCTCTTAGATTTTTAACTTACAATTATCTTCCCTTGTCGCTCTTGGTCTTTTTATTTTACTTTCTGCATTTTTTAAATAACGTTTACATCTTACCTTTCTAAGTAGTCTCCACCCTTTTATTTTTCTTTCAATGTATTTTTTTCTTTTTTTTCTTTTTGCTGTTTCTTTTTCACCAGTAATTTTTGACTTTTATGAGTAGTTTTTTTTTTTTTTGCTTGTCCCTTGTTTATTTAATTCAAATGTATTCTTTTTCTGTCTTTTCTTTTTATTATTATCAATATTAAAAATGTATAATTTGACATTCCTACACTGCTAACATTAATCTAATGAACTTTTTATTCTTTCTAAGTGCCTATTTAGAATACATTCTTCATTTGTATAACATGGTATGCTGGCATTGTATGCATTCTTCTTAATAAAAATTGTATTAAAAAAAAGAAAAAAAAGAATTGATATCCTGGTGAATGAGGTTTCAATGCTCAGGTTGTGTTGTTCCATTGTATCTGTAACTTGAGTAACGTGTCATGAGTAGCGTGACTTTTTCTCTTTAACTGTGTGTAGAGACAATAGTTCATTAACCTATGCCAATTGCTTTGTTCTCTGATCAAGTTTAGCAATAAAAGTTCAAAATATTATCAATCATTTTGCTGTCTCTTTTCTGGTTTAGCGAGAAAGCAAACTTAGCGTAAAAAATGCCATGAGATTTTGGCGCTACGTGACTAATGCTGAACTGGAAGAACCATTAAGCAGAATTTTTCTAATGTTGCCATATGTTGACCTTGAGAGTGGCTGATGGTTATCATGGTGAAGAAAAAAGAATGTTTAGTCTATTCACAAAATAGTGAGACACCTTTATTCAAGAGTCCCGAACTTTAAAGGTGACGTGAGTAATGCTGGAATTGCCCATTTATATATATATATATATATATATATATATATTTATGTGTGTGTGTGTGTGTGTGTCTTTTCACAACACTGGACAGATTTAAGGGATATATTTGATGCATTTAATTCATCTTCATTTTGTTCAGCAGACATATGAGATATAGTGAACCCAAGTAGGTTTCTTTTTATTTAAATTAATTAAAATAATTTTGGGCTCAAATAAGGACACCGAAATATTACATCAAAAATGAACTTTTATCAGACAAGATGTGGGAAATTCAAATTTTTGAGTATCATGTGCATTTGCCCACAAGTTATCGACTCATAGTGAATAAATTTCACTTTGTTACCAAACTTTTCTGGACAGGAACATTGGACCATGTCAGACTGAAATTATAGGGTTAAGGTCATTGCCCAATGTGTCCGCTGTGCTAACAACAGTGACCACGGTTGGCAGGTCTTTAGTGAGTGGCACTGCTCGAATGTACTGCTACACCACAGAAGAACTGACTATCTTTGCGCCGATGAACCAACTTCTTTACTGCTAATATTCGTTGATTTTGAATAATATTAACTCGAAACTGAAAATCATGTCTTGTCCAGTAAATCATGACTATGACCAAAGACAAATATTGATTTTCATTCTTTGATTATACACATCAATTTATTGATTTTTCATGTCCTCTAGAATAACTCTGTGCACACATTTTATCAGCAACTAAAGTTTTCCTCTGTGCTGCTGTGGAATGGCTGATTTCTGCAACAATACCTTATATGTCCACAATTCTGTATGCAGCAATGACTGCTTCATGAAAAAGGAATTATGATAAACATCGTCTAAATCCATCCTTACTCCTGGTCATCTTTCAACAATTGGCCATCCTCCCGCAAGGTAAGACCCAACTGACTGCTATTTTCATGTTTTTACGTGCAATATGCAGCATTGATGTCATTTTTTTTTTTTAGGATTATAACGCAATTACTAATCATGCAGTGACAAATTCATTAGTACCCATCGTTGTCCACCTTAATCCAGCGTGATGTAAGCTTTAGAATTCATGAATGAATTGTTCAGTTGACATTACCTGTAAGCAGTGATGACAACTTCTGAAAATTTTTTTTAAATAAGCATTTTGCTGCTTATTTCATGCTCACCCTTTTGTTAGCCAGTTAAAGACAAATTCACATAAATGGCATCGTGACTCTTTTTACTGTGTAATACTGATGTATATCAAATTCTTTCTGAGAGACAGTTTCCAAGTTCATATGTCTTTTCAATCGATCCTTCAAGGAAAAGCAAGGGCAATGACATATCCATTTTAAAATGTCCAGTATTCATTGATAGTTATGAAAAATTTAGAGACATATTTAATGAGCGAGTAAGCCAGCAAATATTTAGAAAATTATTTTTTATAGTTGCCTTCATTCGATAAATAATCCATTGCTTTTCAGTCTGGGCTAAGGGGTATTAAAGTGAGATTAACACAAAATGAAAATCAAAGTCGTAAAGTTTCTGCTCACTGGTATTTATTTTGAATTTTATAAGAATCTTTGTATCTGAATTGGAAAATTATCCTAACTCAGTCACCATGCTCAGTTCATTGAACCCTTGTTCTCTCCCCGCAAATAGACCTGAGGGGCAGATGGAGGTGCGTCTAGCACTGAAGGCAGCCAGTTTCATTGCCCTGAGTGTGGTGGGAATCCCAGGTAATCTAGCAGCCCTCCTGCTTTTCTCCCGCTTGTTCATTGAACTGCGGCACATGGGACACAATGAGATCATCCTCAGTCAGCTGATCTTCGCCAACCTGGTGGTGACACTGTGCCGATGTATTCCTCAGGCTATGACTGCGCTGGGGATGGACCTGATCTTCAATGATTATGCCTGTAAAGCAATCCTCTGTGCTTACCGCGTTGGGCGTGGCATGTCTCTCACCCTCACCTCATTGTTGAGCTCCTACCAATGTGTGGTCATTGCCCCGCCGACACCTGGCTGGAATTGGCTGAAACGCTGGTTGCCAGGCCACCTTCCCCATGCCATCATCTTTCTCTATGGGCTCAACATGACATTCTTTGCCTTCAATGCCCTTCCCCATGCTAAAGCTTTTCCTGTCAACAGCACCATACCAGACTACACTCTTAACCTGAAGTTTTGCATTGTGGTGTTCCCTGGGTACGCTGCTTATATTGTCAATGGAGTAATAAACTCCCTACGTGACTTCATATTTGTTGGCTTGATGGTAGCAGCTGCAGTGTATGTGATGCTGGTTCTGCATCGGCACCGTCAGCAGGTTCAGGGTCTGCAGGGTGCTGGCAGGAAGACTGAGGCGGCATCACGTGCTGTCCTGCTGCTCGTGTGCACATATGTGCTGCTGTTCACCTTGGACAATGTTCTGTTTTTCTATACGATCTCTGTCTCTCAAGCACACCCAACTGTGTCTGATGCTCACGTCATCTTTGCCATCTGCTATTCCACCATTAGCCCTGTCCTCATAATCGCCACCAACAAGAAGCTGTCCATGTACTTTGACTGCGGCTCCAAATGTAAGTCAGCACAAAACATCCAAAGCAGTTCAGAATCCAAGGTATCAGGAGAGACATCAACACAATGAGGATCTTGAATAGTAGAACTGGAGGAGTATCCTTTGAACTGTTTTAGTTTGTAATGTATTACTATTTGCATCCCCACAGTTTAATTGCTATAATAATACTCTAATCAATAAATAACAGAAGAATGTGGTGGTTTTCTCCTTAATTTATCTGCATGACATCATTTGCAGCCATTCTCTGCAAAACATTTTGATCAACGATTGGATTCAAGTGGATTTTTTGTTTCACATAGCCCTTTGTGGGTATCCCAACAGATCAATTATAAACATTACTAAACATATTGCGGAGAAACTAAACTTTTACCATGAAATACAATTCCTTAATTTTATTTTTGAAATAAGTCATTAATTCCTTCTTCTGAGTCTTTGACCTTGAATCTGTCAGATGTTAATGCTATTTTACAATCTGGTGAAAGGCTCCTTCAATTTTATACAGTTCATAATACATTTAGAATACATTCACCAAATAATGTTGGGATTTACAACCCCAATTCCAAAACAGTTTAATAAAATCAAAACGCAATGACTTTCAAATCACACCAGCCAGTTTTTTATTCCCAATTGAACAGAGATAACATAGCAAATGTTGAAACTGAGAAATGTTATAATTTTATCCACAAAATGAGCTCATTTCAAATTTGATGGCTAATACAGGTTTCAAAAAAGTTGGGACAGGGGCCTGTTTACCATGGTGTAGTATCCCCTCTTCTTTTTATCAGAGTGGAGGCATCTGGGCATTGAGGAAAAAATTTGATTAAGCCATTGGAATTTGATCTTGTTTATTATAGGCTTCTAGCTGCTGGAGAGTTTTGGGTCTCCATTGACGGACCTCTCGTTGAATTATGCGCCAAATGTTCTCAATCGGTGGAAGAACAGGACTGTAAGCAGGTCAGTTTAGCACACAGACTACAAATCCATGCTGTTGTAATATCTGCAGCATGTGGTTTTGTATTGACCTGCTGAAGGCCTTCCCTGAAATAGATGTTGTCTGGAGGGGAGCATATGTTGCTTTAAAACTTTTATGTACCTTTCAGCATTCATGGTGCTTTTTAAAGCAGCACTATGTAGTTTTTTCACTCTCAAATATACAAAACCCAAAACCAGTGAAGTTGGCACGTTATGTAAATCGTAGATAAAAACAGAATACAATGGTTTGCAAATCCTTTTCAACTTATATTCAATTGAATACCCTGCAAAGACAAGATGTTTAATGTTCAAACTGAGAAACTTTATTTTTTTTGTTGCAAATAATCATTAAATTAGAATTTAAAGGCAGCAACACTTTGCAAAAAAGTTGGCACAGGGGCCTTTTTACCACTGTGTTACATCGCCTTTCCTTTTAACAACACTTAAGTTGTTCAACAGTCGTATTTTACGCTTCATAATGCGCTACACATTTTCAATGGGAGACAGGTCTGGACTACAGGCAGGCCAGTCTAGTACCTGCACTCTTTTACTACGGAGCCATGCTGTTGTAACACGTGCAGAATGTGGCTTGGCATCGTCTTGCTGAAATAAGCAGGGGCGTCCATGAAAAAGACGTTGCTTGGATGGCAACATATGTTGCTCCAAAACCTGTATGTACCTTTCAGCATTAATGGTGCCTTCACATATGTGTAAGTTGCCCATACCTTGGGCACTAATACACCCCCATGCCATCACAGTTGCTGGCTTTTGAACTTTGCGCCTATAACAGTCAGGAAGGTTCTTTTCCTCTTTGGTCCAGAGGACACGACGTCCACAGTTTCCAAAAACAATTTGAAATGTGGATTTTTCCGACCACAGAACACTTTTCCACTTTGCATCAGTCCATATTGGATGAGCTTGGGCCCAGCGAAGCCGGCGGCGTTTCTGGGTGCTGTTGATAAATGGCTTTCGCTTTGCATTGTAGAGTTTTAACGTGCGCTTGCAGATGTAGCGACAAACTGTAATTACTGACAGTGGTTTTCTGAAATGTGGCCATGTGGTGACGTCCTTTACACAATGATGTCGGTTTTTGATGCAGTACCGCTTGAGGGATCGAAGGTCACGGACATTCAATGTTGGTTTTTGGCCTTGTCGCTTACGTGCAGTGATTTCTCCAGATTCTCTGAACCTTTTGACGATATTACGGACCGTAGATGAAATCACTAAATTTCTTGCAATAGCTCATTGAGGAATGTTGTTTTTAAACTGTTCGACAATCAGCTCACGCATTTGTTCACTAAGTGGTGACCCTCGCCCCATCCTTGTTTGTGAATGACTGAGCATTTCAGGGAAGCTGCTTTTTTTTTTTTTTTTTATTTCGGCATGATTGTATAGTCGCTACATGACAATTTCAACACAACACAACATGTATCAGGTATCATGACCGAAAGGGTCGCAGGAGAAGCGAAATTGCTTGTCAAAGTCCCGCCCCCAACTTCCAGAAAAACAGTTTGATTATGGTTAAGATATCATAGGGATTATAAATCACAGCAGAGCTAGTGTCTATGTACGCTACGATTTAAACGTCATAAAATACGATCGTAAGATTTATGAATATCATGAGAATTATAATTACAGAATCGGTGAGGGTCCATATAACATTAGATTCAAATGCCACTCTTGATCCAATGCGACATTGCCCTGAAACCCTTTTCTTAATCATTTGGTTTGTTCCGGCTAATTTGGAGTAGATGAGAGGTATAATGATACCGGATCTTTGCTTGGATCTCTTGATTAGTCGTCATTTCCATCGCCTTGGTTCACCCTTCCCTTATCGGATGTAATGACTTCTCGCAGTATGTACAGTCCATTGTTGCCTTCCTTGACACCGAATCCAATTTTATTGAGCTTTCTGTCAAGGATAGCCATGCGATTCAAAGTTTTCTTTATCTTATGGTGAATCAAAAACAGACCAAACCCTAATGACAGCAGACGCGATATCATGAATCCAGATAGATAGACGTCCTCCACATCCTCCATGTCCAGAACTGCCAAACACAGCGAACGCCACTTTCCCCATGCATCCATGGTGTAACCGGCTGGGAATGTCCCATCCGGGCATGTTGGTTCTCCAGAACCTGACCGCCTCGTGGAGATAATTTTGTCGATTGCATTTAACGACCAGGTTATAAGATCCACATTGGTTCAGCTGTCTGTAATGATGTGCTGTGACAGTTGTCTTTCGAACAGATGGTCTGGAGTGTCCAGTAGATACAAGGTACAGATTTAACAATATTGAACATGTTTATAGTTACTCAGATATGCACATTTCAACAAATATTTGAAGGCCTTCAGCTCTTCTGCCATTCTTATATTATCACGAAGTACATTCCATGCCCTGACTCCAGCCACGGATAACGAGTGCTCCCTGCGAGTCGTCCTGACCTTTCTGGGTTGCAACAATATTTTGCCTCTGGTGTTTTGAATACAATCACGCTGAAGAAATAGGCTATATTTTTAGGCAAGTCTCTGTGGTATCCTAAATATACAAGTTGCAAGGAGTTGAATTTTATTATATCCTGTAATTTAAGAAACTTTGCCTTAATAAACAAATCATTTGTATGAGTTCCATACGGAACGCAATGAATAATTCCAAGGGCCTTTTTTTGGAGTTTAAATAAAGATTCTATTGTATTTTTGTAAGTATGACCCCATACTTCAGCGCAGTAATGTAAGTGGGGTGCTATGAGAGCTGAATAGATTATTTTAAGAGACTTGAGGTTTAATAGTTTCTGCATTTTCCAAAGAATAGACACACTTTTAGCTGACTTTCTTTGAACTAAATTTTTATGCGGTTTCCAGCTTGAGAGATTATCTATCATAACTCCCAAGACTTTATTTGTTTACCCTTTCAATTCTGGTACCATTTACCTTTAAGTCTATGTCGTCCTTTAGACCTTTATCATCCTTTAGACCTTTATGATATTATAATATCATAAATTTGGCCTTTGTAAGATTTAGTGATAATTTCTTTACATAAACCACGTGTGAAGTTCAGACATTTCATTACTAGCCAATTTAACTAATCATTTGAGATTGCTAATCAGAGAAAAAATTATTTCTGTAGGTTGATGGTTGCTCATAAATATCTGTCAAGGATTTGAACCTGCCTCAGTGGTCAAACTTCTCCAAATCCCGCATCATCTTGATCAGCACCAGTCTGGTGGTTTCCGGTGAAGATCCATTTGGTTTGATGAAAATTCTGCAGTTAGCCGACCAAGTGCTGTGTATCTTACCCTTTTTCTTTAGTTGACGAGCTTTCCATGCGATGGTTGCATTATGCTTTGTGAGGTTTCATTCATGAATACATTGGATCCTTTGAGATTTGTCCCTTGCTTCAACAAAGAGATCTTGTGCTTTTTGCTTGTAAGTTGTAACAACACGGCCTGTGCTGTATTCCGGTCTCCGCTTCCATTCCTTTTCGGTAGCAGATAAAATGAATCCACATTGTTTTGGTCCAGAGAAATATTTTTGGACTGAAGGAATTCCATCACCTGCATTTCCACAGATTTATTATCCTCCTCGTCTGGCTCATCACCAGTCCCTGCTGCCCTGGCATAACTCCTGGGTTTGATTTTGGGCCCGGTCAGGATTACATCATTACGTTTCTCTTGTTTTTCCAGCTCCTCCAGCTTGCTTGCTAAAGATGTAATCTTCGTGTCTTTCTTGGCAATCTCTTTTTTAAGATCACGGTTCTCTTCCAAAAGCCGGTCCATCTGCTCCTTCACACTGACCACACTGACCCTCAACTCCCTCGCTTCATTTTTCAATTTAATTTTATACCCAATCATGGCACCCACCTGTTCCCAATTAGCCCGTTCACCTGTTGGATGTTCCAAATAAGTGTTTGATGAGCATTCCTCAACTCTCTCAGTCTTTTTTGCCACTCGTGCCAGCTTTTTTGAAACATGTTGCTGGCATCAAATTCCAAATGAGCTAATATTTGCAGAAAATTACAAAGTTTACCTGTTCGAACATTAAGTAACTTGTCTTTGCAGTGTATTCAATTGAATATAGGTTGAAAAGGATTTGCAAATCATTGTTTTCCATTTTAATTTACGATTTGCACCGTGCCAACTTCACTGATTTTGGGTTTTATATATTTCCAAGATCATTCTGGTGATACATCTACTCACAATAGGTTGAATGACACATTTTTCATGGCTCGATCGTACCTGCATCGCCTTCACTGGCACTAAGTAACTTCGGCTTTGGACAGGAACCCAGGCCCAAAAATAAGTACAAAACTTACTTATTGCTTTAAATACGTGACATAATCCCCGTCCCCCACGTCTCTCAAGACCAGAGAGTGAACTTAGGATGAAATAGAGTTGGAAGTGGTGGTAATGGCTGAAGCAGCGAGGAAACCGAAGAAGGCAACGGTGTTGTCAAAGGAGACATTTAAAAGAAAACGTGAAAGCAATAAAATAAGAGCCAGGACTAGGGTCAAGATTGGACCGGCTTTCACTTGCGAGTGAGATCTGAAAGAGGAGGAAGGATGCCCGACTGACGGTGACCTGGCATTGTTAAGGTTTTGGGCAAGTAAATTCAAATTGTTACCTTAATTCTTCATTCTAAATTTAGTTCTAGTGCGTTTGAACTTGCTTTGTGTCAAGCTGTGTCACTGACATAACCTAGTATCCTGTTTATGCTCAGTCAAATAATCGTCTACCTCGATAGCTAGTTGTCATGCTATCGTGAGCTGGCAAACATTGCTAAACTAGTCGCCGGTCAAAATGTTTTATCATAAACGTATACTTCCATTCCCGTATAGAGTACTAAAGGTCGAAAATTTGTTGTGTTTTATTTCAGAAGGATAAGGTAATGATCTGCCTTGGGACTTACTCATGTCGTTTCGGGGATTTTCTGCCCAATTCCCAGCCGCCCTCTCGTTTTATTGCACAAGCAAATTGGTTCTGTGCATGACGATTTTGTGGTCGGATTCTTATAGGGACTGGCTAATCGAATAGCGACTGTGCATGTAAGTAACATCCACTCATTTCTTAGCAGAGCAAAAATGAATTGATGCCAGTTAGGGCTAAAATTAGTAGCTGCTGTGCATGTAAGCGATGCCAACTCGCTCACTTGCTGAGCACTGCGTAGCAGATGACTATAATGATGACCATAACGATTTGAGCATCAGCACTGATGAACGATATCGTTGCGTAAACGTTTATGTTGTGCGTTCCAGCTATGTCACTCTGAAAGTGACCACAATGATGTCGTTTCCCATTATCATTGCTCTTATAGTTGTAGTATGGACTTTGTTGGTGTCACTGGCTTGCCAACAAATGCACGTGTTGACAGATTTTACGGCAGTTGTTACAGACAATACCATTTATCAACTGCAGGAGGACACCGCAAGCAAATCTGGCGAAAACAACAAATGTAGTGCCGCTTTAAAACATGCAAACATGCAAGGGCACTTTGCAACACAGAACACAGTGGCGCTTCTGGATAATGTTACAAATGCAATCATTTGTACTGGAATTGTGCACTAATAAGTCTGTCCATCCTGTATTTAAAAAAAAAATCCCTGACATTCAATAAAACCTCTGAATTCACTGTGCTGAATTCAATATGCCTATTGTAGACGAGTGAGACTTCTAGCTTTTCCATTATTTTAACAATGCTGTATTATTCTTCAATCTCAATCAATATAATTTTACTGATTTTCAAATAGTATGCAACAAGTACACAATTATACAACACAAACATACACAAAAAACATCACAAAAACACCCATCTTGACTTGACATCTGGAAGAAAGAAAATAAATGGAGGGAAAAAAATTACACCCCTCATCTTCCACCTCATCATGTTATTCAAATCCATCTACCACTGTATACATCATACCTAGTTTTTTCACTATGAGTCTATAATACAGCATAATTGTTCCTTCATGAAGGTTTCCTAGTCAAAAACAGAAATCGTTCTGACAATATACACTCCTGATCAAAATCTTAAGACCAGTTAAAAAATTGCAAGAATTTGCATTTTGCACTGTTGTATCTTAAGAAGGTTCTAAGTAGAGTTTCAAAATGCAAAAAGAAGAAATGGGAACAAGAGACCAAATGTTTTGAGCAGGCAATTTATTGAAAAGAACAATTTAACTGAAATAGGCTGTTCATCAGCTGATCAAAAGTTTAAGACCACATTCTTTAAAAGCCCAAATCTGTGGGAAAAATTTGGATTCCATGTCATTTTCTGTCAAGTAATCACACTGTCAAGACCTCTTGATGGGAAAAGCAAAAAAACTCACTGCCTTCGAACGTGGCAGGATTGTTGAGCTGCATAGACAAGGCCTCTCACAGCGTGCCATCGCTGCTGAGGTTGGACGCAGTAAGACAGTCATTTTGCATTTCTTAAAAGATCCTGAGGTTTATGGAACAAAAAAATCAAGTGGTAGACCCAAAAAAATCTCACCGGCTCTGAGCCGGAGGATCCGAATGGCTGTCCGTCAAGACACGGGACGATCCTCATCCCAAATTAAGGCCATTACTGGTGCTGACTGCAACCCAATAACCATCAAACAGCATCTGCAAAGGAACGGCTTCAAAAACAAAAAACGTCTTCAAAGGCCACGTCTCCTTCAACGCCACAAAATTGCCCGTTTGGCCTTTGCAAGGGAGCACCAAACATGGGACGTTCAAAGTTGGAAGGAAGTTTTATTCTCTGATGAGAAAAAATTTAACCTTGATGGTCCTGATGGCTTCCAATGCTACTGGCATGACAAGGAGATGCCACCTGAGATTTTTTCAACACGGCACAGCGGAGGGGGCGCCATCATGATCTGGGGTGCTTTTTCCTTCAATGGAACAATGGAGCTCCAGGTTGTGCAGGGGCGTCAAACAGCAGCTGGCTACGTGGAGATGTTGCAGCGGGCATCCCTCATGACTGAGGGCCCTCGTCTGTGTGGTGATGACTGGGTCTTTCAGCAGGACAATGCTGCAATTCACAATGCCCGTCTGACAAAGGATTTTTTTCAGGAGAATAACATCACTCTTTTGGATCATCCTGCATGTTCCCCTGATCTAAATCCAATTGAGAACATTTGGGGATGGGTGGCAAGGGAAGTTTACAAAAATGGACATCAGTTCCAGACAGTGGATGCCCTTCGTGAAGCCATCTTCACCACTTGGAGCAACATTCCGACAAGCCTTTTGGAAACACTCGCATCAAGCATGCCAACACGAATTTATGAAGTGATCAACAATAATGGTGGAGCTACTCATTACTGAGTCTGTTTTTGAGACTTTAATTTCTGTTTTAGGGGTTTTTTTGAGCTATGGTCTTAAACTTTTGATCAGCTGATGAACAGCCTATTTTAGTTAAATTGTTCTTTTCAATAAATTGCCTGCTCAAAACATTTAGTCTCTTGCTCACATTTCTTCTTTTTGCATTTTGAAACTCTACTTAGAACCTTCTTATGATACAACAGTGCAAAACGTAAATTCTTGCAATTTTTTAACTGGTCTTAAGATTTTGATCAGGAGTGTATTTAGATTTTCAGCAGGGAGATAATCCATGAATGGTTTCCATATATTTAAAAATTACAGGTCATTAGCATTAGGCATGGAGCTAATTCTCACGTGGCAAAAAATAAATTTCTTTGTACCACATAACTGTAGGGGGGCTTTCTTGAATCCATTTTAACAGAATGCTTTTTCTTGCTACAAGCAGTAATTTATCCAGCAGTTTAAACTCCAAAGATAAAAGTCACAAAGTTTTACTGGGTAAAACCAACGGAAAAAGCCCAGTTTCTTTCTTAGTAGTATTTTCAAAACTTAAATTAAGTTCCGCTGCTACATGTGTCCAAAACTTAGATATATGTTTACACTGTCGAAAAAGATGAAAGTAATTTCCTATTTCTCCACGACATTTTAAACAGAGAGGCGATAGTTCACAATCTATCTTGTTGCGGGTTGTGTAAGTTGTGTAATATGTAATCTATGAAGGATTTTATATTGAGTTTCCCTAAGTCTATTGCAAAAAAAGACTGAATTGACTCAATTGTCAGCTTTCTGCCAATCATCCTCTATGTATTCACGACCCAGATCCCTCTCCCATTTGCATTGGATATTATATAAAATTGTTGGACAAATAGAATATAACAGGGAATAAAAGGCAGAAATAAAATGATTAATTTTAGGAACATCAGGTACAGTAACACTATGTTCATTAATAAAATGGCAAGTTTCCAAGTAACCAAAAAAAAAAAAAAGCTCCTTAGGCATATCAAACTGTCGCTGAAGCTGAAAAAGGACATATGAGTACCTTCCTGAAATAAATCTCCAATGACATCAATGCCGTTAAATTTCCACAAGTTAAACACTGAGTTGCTAATACCCGGAAGAAAATCATGATTCCCAAATATGGGTGCCACCATAGAAAAAATATTTTTTTTCTCTCGGCAAAATGATTAAAGGGGACCTATAATGCTGATCCTTCTTTTAATACGTATTAGTAATGTTATTGGGCTCTAATTTCCTGGCGCAGGGCAGGTGACGTTGCGTGGCGCAGCCCCCGCAGTGGTAATTTCGTCCGGCGCAGCCCGTGCAGTGGTAATTTCGAGAGGTGCAACACCATGCGCAGACAAACTTGCGCCGAGATGGGTGTGGCGTTGTAGTCGGGAGAGGTGTCACTTATTCATCAAGATGCAGTGACAATTTTGTAGAAAAGTCTTTGCTACAGTTACGCAGAAAGCTTGCCAGCTCCAACCTGGTTCACTTTTTGTGCAGTGGTAATTTGGCTGACCGGCACAGTGCGCAGACCTCACCGAAATCTCGCAGGCAGGTTTCCAGAATGTCAGGCACATTTCAATACAGTACATAATTACAGCAACCACTGTTTAATGTAACTATCTGAATCAGCACATATATTATAGTATCTATATCGATTGTCCTCATGTCAGATCAAAGGCGGTTGGCACGCGTGATGGAAACTCGACCTGACTTAATCAACGCAACTGAATCGATGATTCAAATTAACGACTTCACATCTTTCTCAGCCAACCATAAACTGCCTCGGCATCAGACAGTGCGTATATAATGCTTGGGTTCTATGCTCGGTAAAGCCGCTTGCACTCTGGACACGAAACAAATTTTTCGCACGACTGATTACAGTCAAAATCAATGCAAAGAGCTATCGACTTTTCTTGGTCTTTTTATTCGTCTGTTTTCTTCCTTTGAAGATGGACAACAGTCTTTATTCGGTCTTTCTTTTGAAAATTAGTCAGATGGATCGAACAGATTCACGCTTTATTCCCACAGCAGAGATAAAATAGTGCTTGCAATCAGAGAGCAAATCAATTCCATGATCATTGACAGTGTGAATAATTTACCGCATGCACAATCAAGACTGTCCGACAGGAAATGCAAAATACTCTGTGTCCGGCACCCAGCAAAAAATAAAAGTATTTATAAGAGAACAGATTTATAACGGAATAAAGAATAAAAATACATTTACATCACCAACCAACATAACATCCAAAAAAGATGACCCGCAAATAAATTAATCGCAGTGGTCGTTGGATGTTCTGTTGTTAAAATGTTTCTTTGTATTCTTTATTTCATTATCAATCTGTTCTAATCGTCCTCCTTTTCCTTTTTTTTTTGGCTGTCAGACACGGAGGCATTGTACATTGTCTCGCGCCAATGTCGACTCGCTTTACTGAGCAGAGCTTAAACAGAAACATTGATTGAAATTCTCGGTACTCATCTTGAAGAACTGAGCCCTCTTATCAAAACATTCACGTTTAATATCTAAAAGAGTCAGTAGATTTGAAGAAATTAAAAACAATAATAGACTGTTGGACACGGAGATATATTAAAACCCTGTCAGACTCTCGGACACAAGACACTGCTTTCAACGCAATCTGTCGAGCGAAAAGTTCATTTCGCGTCCCTTGTGCAAGCGGCTTAATACTAGGCTACTATTATTGTCACTTAGGTTTTATCATTTTTATTGGGGGGAAAGGAATACAGCCTGATTGCTATGATCTCGTACTGAGTTAAGATCACATATTGAATATAAATGTGTAACGTATCTTGCGTTGTTGTCCCTGCATGTTAATCCCCAAGTTATAAGCAGCAACAGGCTGTAATAAAAGGAACAAGCTATCCATCATTTCTCTTGCCAATGAGTAACGTTAATGATTAACGCCTTTGTGTCCGCTAGATGGCTTTGATGATCGCTCCCATCGAGGCGTTAAAGGAAAGCTACCTCGCGGCGCTTTGCCTGAAATTTTTTGGCTGGACAAATCAGCAGGCAGCTTTTGGTGTTGACGTCATTTCCTTCTTCAAAAGCCGTCTTCCGCTAAAGCAGTGGTTCTCAAAGTGGGGGGCGCAGAGCAATTGCAGGGGGGGCGCGGGGTGTGGGAACACCAACAGAAAATTATTTGCATACAGTCCATTCGCTGCCCAGAATTCTGCGATTACATCGTAAATGCCTGCCTTACTCTCAACATAACTGTTCACCAAATCATTCATCTAGCCTGCTATTTTCATTAATAATTTGTTATGAATGTAGTTGTTCAAATATATGAAGCTGGCAAAATGAGCTGGTTACAATCAATGTAGTCTCGCGATACCCAACTCGCCGCTTTTTATCCTGCACTGATCTAGCATATTGATAATAAAATGGTAAGTGACACCGAACAAATCTGATGAATACAAAGCAGAAATAACCAAGATTGTGTCATCTTATTCTCGATAATATGAATGCTCTGTAGGCCTACAGATTATTTTTATCTAGCCTAGCAACTGGACATTACAATCATATCGGCAGGTTTGCAAGTGGTGTTCGTGAATTTTTTTTCGTACTTCGCTGTCGGCTGTTAATATTGGTTGATTATGGTGCTTTCTTTCTGCATCATAGAAACATAATTTTAAGTCGACGGCTATACTAAGGCAGAGGGGAGTGATTCAGCCTAATGATTTCATACTTTAAAAGAGGTTTTGAATTATTACATTTTCGTGTCCTTAATTGGAAAATTACGGTGGCCGTTTCCAAACCTGCCAATCGTTTTTAATGTTTCCAGCTAGGCTGGACAAAAACCATCTGTTCAGAGCATTCATATTCTCTATAATAAGCTGACGCAATCTCGGTTCACGTATTTTAACTTAAAAGTGCGAGGCAAGTGAATGGAGAAAAATGTAACTGTCTTGAGACACTCGTCAGCGGTCCGGCACAAGGTTGCTGATTGGCTGTATGCACGCAAGTTTCTGTCGGTGTCCGGGAAATGCATACATAGCAATGTTGTTTAATATCAAAAAATAAACCTGTTGCACTGAACATAGTTACACAGTCAAGGTGCTTGTAAACAGTGACACATAAAATAATTACGCCGTGGTTGTTTGTTATTTTGTTATTTCTAATTCTAAAAGTAGCCTAGTTGTAGTTTACGACTACCTACAGTTTATGACCGTTTAACGTTACTTTTATTTTTTCGAAAAAGGTTGAGGTTTCTATTAATTACAACATGTGAAATAAACTGCAATGAACTCTGAAAACAAAATGTGCGTTTGTATTACCTATTTTTTTGGGGGGGGGGAGCAAAAATTTTCTTATGTACCAAAGGGGGGCCCAGCAGAAAAAGTTTGAGAACCACTGCGCTAGTGCAAAAGGCGCTGAATGCTCCTTTTGAACCCTTGAGAATGAGTGATTTACTGGCACTTATTAACTGTTTTTTGCAATTCTATATTGTTGCAGCAGTCTGAAACATTCTTTGCACAAGAAGGCTTCCTGTTCGTTAGCTACTGATTTGAGTAACACCACGCGATCAGTTCCAATCACACTTGCTAATTCACAGAGAATATCTAAACCATCATGACATTTCAATGCATTGCGTCTACATCCGGCTCGTAGATTACACGAATCGAAAGTGTAATCACACTGAACACATGCAGAGTGCAAACGCAATTTTAGACACACCTTTCACTTTGGCGAGGCTTTGGTGGGAATTCGATATAAGAGGAATAGGGAGATTTATGTTGAATGAATCCAGTAGTTGGCGGTAATACACCAACAGGTCTGTCAACCGCCATAAAACCAAAAAGAAGAAGAAGCCTCCCACTCATAACAAGGCCGCGCGAAGCACTCTGAGAGCTTTCGCGTACAGGCGTGAGGATAGCGACAGTCAGTCAGTGAGGAGCGCAACATAACAACTGTATCACGCAGGTTAGCCAATGAGCAATTTTTGACTCGGCTGTGTTATACCCAAAAATGCCTTCTTTGCCAACTTGCACTGGAAGGAGGAGCCTCTAATGAGTGCCGGGTCAGTACCAAAAAATACAAGAATTGCCAAGCCACAAAACGAAATCCAGAAACAGTGTCGACTCGACAGGCCGGGGTCAGAAGCAGTAAAACAGAGGAGCAACGGTACATAGACGGCAGGCAAAAAGTTGTAGTCGATAAACAAAGCAGTGGGTCATACACAGGGCATGCAAACACAGAAATTGTGGTCGTACAAAAATAGGTTGAAATCCAGAAAGGCAAAAACAATACAAAAAGGGCAATGGGAAGAATCTTGGTCGAACGAAACAGTCGAAGCAAAACAGTAATCAATGGCATTCGAGAAGCTCTGCACAAAGAAATATTGATCAACGTTCTGACCAAGTCAGAACAGCAGTGAGGACTCTATTTAGACAGAAGGGAAGTCACATGCTATGCAGGGAACAGGTGAATGGGATGAGAACTAATTACAATGGGAGGAACATGAGGGAAATCCTAATCATGAAAATTGTCGAAAGCCAAGATACAGACGGGAATTATGCACTCAGCCTATGACATTAAAACAGCTTCGGTCAGGGAGTTTCTAAGTGCACAGACAATGAGTGCTGGATAGCAATGGGGCACGTGCGAGAGATCTCTCAGAGACAGAGGGAGACAGGTAAAGCTGAGCAAGAGGCGGAGACTTGAACAGGGCAATTGCTAAGAGGGAATAAGTACTAATTGGTAGTGGTGCAACTTTACAGATTGAACTAGAGTGCTCATTAGTGAGTTTGTAATCTATACATGGATTAGTTGGGTTAGTAGACTATGATACAAAACACAAATGTTAGTCTTGTTAGTAATCAAAACAGCCAGACGAAGGAGGTAAACGAGAATTGAAGGAATAATATGAAACACCAGAAACCATTGAAATCACCCAAGGCATGTGAGCACACAGACCGGGGAGATGGACTGAACCAACGAGATACAAGACGGGGGAGACAAGTGCAATGGTACAGAAAATGGCATGAACATAAAACCTGAGCATTACAATAACCGAAAAGAAAGGACAAAATCATGAACACTAAACATGAGCATAAACATGAACACAAAAACCAGAACCATGACATCTACCCTATTTCTATCCGATTCAACTACTCCTAGATACTTTCTGCTATTTCAACAATTCATACATCAAAACGTTCAGCTTTTCCTGGACATAATGGCTATTATTTTTTTCTTTCATACTATTTTTACTTTTTAAAATCTTTCACTTTTTCTTATTTTTTGTTCCATAGGAAACAATGACAAATATCTGAAAATTTAGCTATTTTCAGCTATTTTTTACTATGTCATACCTTTAGCTAGAAACATCATTCAAATGGTAAAATTTAAGCTACGCTTGGATAATGTCTATACCGTTCAACTTCTTTGTTACTTCCATAATTTTCTAATTATGATTAAAAATTTTTTTTTTTACAATTAGTTCTGGGAACTAAGACCGAGGAGAACTCAACTGCTAGGGTGACGAACATCGGCAAAACGTACCAAGATTTTTTTCTTAAACTTGCTCTAACTCCCACAGTTTTCACGCCGCATAAATATTTTTGTATCCAAGTTGTAGCAAAAGTTGTGCTGATAACCAAATTCCAACTATAGAACCAACTGGACAAACGGATTTGGCTGTATGAACCGAAAAGCGTCGAGACCGCGTACGGAAGCTCGATTAACTCCTATTTTAAATGCAGCCAGAAAATGCAGCTTGCAAAGGCTAAACGCAGTTTTCTAACTTGCTCGTGTTTCCATATGTTTTGCACTATGAACACTATTTTGACATATATTACTCAACTGACTCTCCTCTTTCGTACGGCATATCGATTTCATAGATTAGACTTACGATTTTTTCAGTTAGAAGTCGCAATCTGTAAGAAACGCCTGCACCAAAATCTCGATTTCACAAAATGACTCAGCTGAACTGACTTACTGTATTTGATGAAATAATTGCCCGCGTGAAAATACGAGCCTGTGTGCAGAGCCGCCAGGGGTCAGACCTCATTTTGAGTATTAAACGTTGGTTTAATTAAACACCCTGGGCAATTATTCGCACTATTGTGTATAAACGTCTGTGTTACCCCGTGTTGCGGTAACGCAGACGCTAAAACAAGCTTTGGTTTGTCTTTGTATGTATATCTGATGTCAATGAAGATGTGAGGGAAAAAATAGCAGTCTTTGGCACAGAGATATAAAAAAGACAGGAGCGGACAACGTCACTGCCTGGACCAAAGCGCACATGGCAGAATAGCTCTGCCATCTTGCGTATGTACAAAATAAATGTCCAATGAGATTCATGTAAACAGTAAACATGGGTTTTGAAACGTATTATTTTTTTGGGTGGGGGACTTTTTCTCCGCGTTCTTTTTTATCTTCAAGGGGACCTAATTTGCTATTTTTCCAAGTTTATATTTTGGTCTTTGACTCCCCTAGAATACTCCTGATCGCGCAAACTAAAAAAAAAGGGTACTTATTTCGCTCATACTGCCATCTTCAAAAAACCCCATTTGTACTTTATCGTAATCTCTGCCTGAAACACCTCATTGGGGCGGCTCTTCCGCTATGGCCCCCACTCCCCGTGTGCCCACTTTCTTCTGACTGGCCAGCTCTGTGGAGGGCGGGAAGAGGGAGTTGGGCCGGAAGAGGCTGCAGAACGCAGTTTTCCGAGTCTGCCATGGAGTCTGCTTCCCCAGAATGAAACGAGAGACACAGCCGCCATCTGATAATGAAGCGGTGGGCAAAAGCCGCAGTCTAACGTTATACTTGAATATAGATCTAATGAAATGAACTTGTTCTAATAAACGCAGCGGCGAAATTGGAGGAAGCAGGCTCTAAATGAATTGCCTGTGGTTCTTGTGCTGAAAGAGAGAGAGAGGGTGAGAAAAAGGGAAAGAGTTAGACACCTATATTGGCTTAGATGGGAAATTGCACAGGAGATGTGGAGGGGCTTACTTTCACAATGGACCATCAGTATGTTGACGTTGAACAAAGTATGGAAAGTGGTATCAGTTACTGATGTGATGGGAAAATGTATAAAGATATATATGTGTTTATACATACGTTTTTCAGTCTTATGGACATGTAATGCAGTATATCTTATTTTTTAACTTCATTTTTTATTGCATTCATTATGATTCCCCTCTTAGCCTTGTATGTTTGGCCCAGTTTGACTTTTTATTCGGTTTTAATCTTGTACGTCTGGTCCCCAGCTTCCCTCTACATTTGCCATAAATCCTAAATCAGCTGAGCAGCAACAAAATCTAAGCAGGTTTATTGTCAACTGATTCACAAATCCCAAACCACTCAAACAATTGGTTATGATTTATTTTACTGCATACAAAGAAAAAAAATACACATAAAATCAATATTAATAGCGATGTATCACAAAAAAATAAAAGCCCTTTTAATTATTGAATAAGGTAAACTTTATGACACCAACATCAGCTTTAACTTTTAGCTTTTTTTGGATAACCTCACTTCATCACCTCCACTCATCACACTGACAAAACCAATATATTTCCACCAATTTTAAAATTAATAATTAATATTTGACTCCCCCACCCCACAAAAATCACGTCTGAGGGACATTTTCCTCCAATTCCACGACGGCGGTGTATGAAATGGAATCGAAAGAATGGAATTTACAATTGGCTATTATGCTGCTTGTGGTTAACGCTAGTTACTATGTGTTGCAACTTTGGGCTAGGATACTAGCTAGTTAATTTATTGTCCATCAATGTTGAATACATCGCCATATTTAGAGGGGGATAATCCTATTGAATGCTTTACTGTACGTGTAAATTAAATTCAGATGTGCTGAGGACATACATTATAATTCTTTAAACATCTTATCTTCTGTAAATACCTTCAATAAATGAATCGTGAGCGGATCTTCTTGGCTTCAACTCAGCAGCGTGACTAGTCGTCTTTGATAACTTCCAGGAACTATTCCATTGCTGTGAAAAAATTGGTCCATTGGAGTCAATCTCTCTCTCTCTCTCTCAATTCAATTCAATTGTTGTGAATCTGCATTTCTGTTGTGACTTTCCCTAGTTCCATGTTTAAGTTTCGTGCCTGGCCATGCCACGTATGCCGTTTGTGTTTAAGTGACCACTGCCTGCCTCTGACCATCCCCATGATTATGTATTGTGTTTTGTTGTTTGATTTCATGTTTTATTATTTTTCATGTTTTGTTATTATTTATATCTTTGCCATGTTTTATAGTCTTTCCATGTTTCACAGCCTTGCCATGTTTTCATAGCCTTGCCATGCTTTCATAGTCTTGTTTTTATTTCTAGTCCTGCACTTCGTTTACCCTGTCTTGTCTTGTGTAGGTCTTTGCCCACGGTCCCTTGTCTGACGTGCCACTCATTCGGGTGATTTCCTGGTTTCTGGGATTTCAATCTTTCTTCATATCTCATTTTCTTCCTTCCTCTCTCTTTATGCTATCTACTAACCCTACTAACAGTTTATTGTTTTCGATAATTACTAACCCCGATTAACATTGTACATTTATACTAACTGACTAACTTGCACTCGGGATTGTGTAGCTGCACATACTAATAGACTAATGATCTCTCAGCATTCGCCCCAATCTGTAAACTCCGCCTCCTTGTCTATCACTAATTATCTCCACTGCGGTTTCCTCTTATATCTCTTGCTTTCCCTTTCTTTAGACTATGCACTTTTAGTACTCCTTAATCGGAGCTGTTATTTGTTTATAGGGAGGTCTTGTTACCCTGTCTGCGTTTTGGCAGATCGCCTAATTCATGTAATTATTTTTCCTCATGTGTCACTCCCATGTCATTGATTACACCTGTTTACCCTAGTCATGTGCTTAACCCGGATATGTATATAAGGTGTCTGCACTTTTAGTTCCTTGTCAGATCGTCTTTACTCCTTTGTCTTGTGCCACGTTCCTTGCCTTGCTCATTGTGATATTTTCTTTCTGACTGGATTGCCCGACACTTGTTTTTGGTTTGCCCTTTTGGATCTGATTGCCTTTGTGAGTTTTGTCCTATTTTTGCCCGACCACGTCTATTGTCTTTTGCTGCCCTGGTATTTGGATTCGGTCTGTTTACGGCTAATGAGTTTGCCTCTCCACCAAACCCACGCCTGTGTACCAAACCATTTTTGCCTGACCTTGAGTTTTGTTATTGGTGCCCTGGTTACAGTTTTGGATTTTGCCCTTTGGATTCTGCTTGTGGACTGTGGACATTGTACTGTTGCCAGCTCTGTTGGGGGGTTTCCCCCTTCAGATATAAAGCCTCCATTTTGCATTTATCTGGTTTTCGCTCTTGGCTCATTTTGTGATTCCCAACATTAATTCAATTCAATTTATGCTTTATTGGCATGACATGCATGTTGTACATATTGCCAAAGCATATACAGTATTGAACAGATAACAAGTGAAGATTAAACAATGAATATACACATTATCAATACATAGTCACTGGAACAACAATACTATTTCTACTTATAATAATAACAGAAATTATGAAAGAATAAAAAATCTGAGTAAATCTTTTCTCTTCTTTTTTTTTCTTTTTTATTTTGGAGTCACTGACTACCTCTTAGGCTATGACAGGCATAAACAAATAGTGCTGCCAGCATCACGCTGCTGTTTTCCTCTCCCTGGGGAGTTTTTCTTGATCGGGAAGGTTCAAAAAATTTGGGTTAATCTGTCTAATTTTATTGAAGAATATGTCTCTTTCTTTTTGGAATTTATTGCATTTTAGGAGGAAATGATTTTCTGTCTCAACCTCATTTTGATGGCATTGCGAGCACAGTCTTTGGTCTTTAGGGAGCCAAGTTTGCCAGTGCCTGCCGGTCTCTATGGCCAGACTGTGCTCACTGAGCCTCTCTCTCTCTCTCTCTCTCTCTCCCTTGGCACATCCAGGCGCATGTGTAGCTATGCCAGTGACCTGGAGGGCTCTGTGAAAACTCACATTGTCCCAAACAACAACACAGATCAATGCTCATCCTGCTGCACAAACAGAGCATCTTGCATGTGATTGAGGAAAATGAGGAGCTGGTGAGTGTTGTAGGGCCCCAGGTTGGCATAATGGTGGGCAACCTCATGATTGCTGATGGCAGCACACAATGTGACATTGCCACCACGCTGCCCAGGGACACCAACAATGGCCCGTTGACCAATCACACTATGGCCTCTCCTTCTCCTTTTGGTGAGATTAAACCCAGCTTCATCCATGTAGATGTATTCATGGGGTCTTTCCATTGCATCCGCTTGAAAAACTCTGTAGAACTAGATATAGTTTTGCAGGTGATACAGAAAAAGTTATTTAGTCCACTACAGTAAATCACTACTTACAGTGATCAACATCGAATGTGTCTGGATATATACCAACTTGTACATACTGGAATCTTTGCTCTTTGACTCGGAGTTGTGTTCAAATGGCCCTCTGTACAGCTGTTTCATGCGCAGTCTGTTGCGCTTGAGGACACAATCAACAGTAGAGAGGGTGACACTCTTAATACCCTCAAAATTTACTGGTCCTCAATGATCTTCTGCTGAATTTCACACAGTTTAATGGTGTTGTTCTCACAGACCATATCGACAATTAGGGTCTCTTGGTGTGCGGAGAATATATCAGTCCTCCCATCCCCACGTGGCAGTCTTTCAATTCTGCAAAAAGAGAACATGCAGTTACAAAAATATACATCGAATACTTGGCCCACAAACAGACTAACCCTGCATTATAATACTACAGTACATTGGCACAGTGTTGCACTGAAACATATATTTAAGTATACTGTGGTACAGTATATAATATTATCATACAATAATTGCTGTCAACATTTACATACTATAATGTCAAAAAAGATCAATTTTGAGTTGTGTTTAACTGGTGACACCTGTGCTTTAATTGTGTTTGACTTGTGCCACCTGTGCTCACCATTATGCAACACTGGTGCATCACAATGAAAATGTGTTGGGAAGTTGTGTCTAAACAGGTGAAAAGTGTTTTGCCAAAAGAGTGGCTGATTCAATCAGTGGATTCAGGCAACTGAGCATTTGGTTCAGACAATAGGGTTTAGTGTTTTAGCAATTGAGAAAAACTATAAAATGTTCTGAGGCAAAGTGGAAAACTGCCATGTTGGTTTGACTGGTCAAATTGTGTAATTCTTTTTTGTAATCATGGGTGCCACATTCTCTGTGCTAGCCAGCATCCATGATAGTATGGGTGTGCTTTAGTACACATGGCATGGGTAACTTGCACATCCGTGAAGACACCATTAATGGAAAACAATATACACATCTTTTGGTGCAACATTTACTGCCACCCAGATGCTATTTTTAAGGGAAGGCCTTGCTCATTTTTAGCAACACCATGCCAAACAACATACTCTGCAAAAATGAAAACAACATGGTGCCGTAGTAAAAGAGTGTGGGTGCTGAAGTGGTCTGCCTGCAGTCCAGACCTGCCACCCACTGACAATATTTGGTGCATTATAGAATGAAAAATATGACAAAGGAGACTGCAAAGTATTGAGCCCCTGAAATCGTACATAAATCAAGACTGCGAGAACATTTTGCTTTCAAAACTACAGCAGTTGGTCTTCTTAGTTCCCATATTCTTACTGAGTGTTGGTTGAAGAAGATATGATGCAACACCATAGTGAACATGCCCCTGTGCCAATTTTTTTTGGAAAAGGGGTTGTCCGTCGAAAGTGGAACTTTTTTGACTTGACACATAGTGGCAGGTCCCGCATGGACAACCACACCCTTTGGCCTGCGCGATACGAGGGAGCATGGTGGCATCGCCAATCAGCCAGGCTTTTTTGCTAAGCATTAGCCCATGGGAGCGAGAGATGCACTTGTCGCCACATAGACTGGCAGCGACGCACGTGTGCCTCAGCAGACGGTACCCCCACTTCCCTCTGAAACTCTTTAAATAAGGGCAGCTGATAACAGAATTGCGCCTCGAAAGGGGAGACACCTGTGGAGGCTTTGCACATGGTGTTGTGGGCGTACTCAGCCCATGCTAACTGTCTGCTCCACGAGGCGGGATTAGTGGACACAAGACAGGGCATGGTAGCCTCCAAGGTCTGGTTAGTCCTCTCCATCTGCCCATTAGACTCAGGGTGAAACCCACAAGAGAGACTAACTGATGCCTTCAACAGCCAGCAAAATGCACACCAGAACCTGGATATAAATTGGGGGCCCTGGTCGGACACCACATCAAGGAGAAGCCTGTGAATCCTAAAGATGTGGTCCATAATTAACCACGCGACCTCTGGAGCTGAAGGCAGTTTAACCAGTGAAATAAAGTTGGCTGCCTGGGAGAAGTGGTCCACCACCACCATAATGACCGTGTGACTATCAGACGAGGGCAACCCCGTCACAAAGTCAAGAGCGAGGGACAGCGGGTGCAATAACCCAGATGGGGCCCACTGCGAACCCTTGTTCCTGGCTCACACCGGATATGCCGAGACAAAGTCTTGCACGTCTTTCTCCATTCCTGGTGACCAAAACCACCTGGCCAAAAACTCACTGGTGCGGGGTACCTCGGGATGATTAGCCGAACGTGAGGAGTGCCCCCACTCCAGCACCTAGCTCTGCGCCTTGATGGGAAAAAACAGACACTGGGAGGGACCTGAGCCCGGATCCGGCTCTGGCCGCTGAGCCTCCCGCACCTGTGACTCAATAGCCCAAGCCACTGGAGCTACAATCTGACCTTTGGGCATAACAGGCTCATCTAGTCACTCTTCGTCCACCTGATCTAAAACCAGAAAAAACGCCTAAGGCTTGATGGTTTTAGACACCGCCCCATCAGGTGACGTGGAGGGCAGCGCTCTCAGGAGCAGAAAAATAGTAAAGTGCCCCGAGGCTGAACAGTGCCAGGATAAAGGTTAATTGCACAATCATATGAATGGTGGGGTAGAAAGGAGGTGGTGCGATGCTTGCTAAAATCCTCAGCAAGATCAGAAAATACTGTAGCACATTAGGCGCCAAAGGAAAGTTAAGCGACCCTATCGTGTGTGAGCCCCAGTTCAGATTCAGCCAGAGAACTGAAATCATCCCAATCCCCAAAACTGGAGAGATCATCCATCTCCTCGTCGCCATGCCCTCTATGAGGGACGGAGGATGGCTTAGGGCTCCACCCCCAATCTCCACCATATTGCTGATCATAAACTCCCAGCTGGATTATGCGTCTGACTCTGCACCTGTGGTCTGGACCATAACACTGTGTGCTTACGAATACTATGAAAACTTAATTTGTATGTCACAAGTGACAAGCACGGTTCTGTTGCACATGCTAATAATGAGATTCATATTCATTAATTTTCTCCCTACAGGCCTAATGCATGAGGCCTCAACACGATAAATTTACAGATCTCCACTCAGTGATGAATTCATTAGTTTGATCACCAGGACAAGGTAAGGAGATACACTCACCTGACACTCAGACATGTTTCAATTTTGTTTATTTTTTTCAAGTGAATAAAAGATTTGAGGATTTACAAATGTATATCTCTTAATCTTTTTTGGTACGCACTTATAATCTTTAAGTTGCTTTTTTTTTTGATAATTGGCAGCATGACTTAAACCCTCTATTAACCAAACCCATTTCCAATTGTGTTAAAATGATTTCCCTATGCAAAAAAGTTTATTTTAGGCCATTATTTGAAAAACAGTAGACAAAATAATTTTGACACATTTGGCCCACCTTTCCAAATTGTAGCAAATCTGCTACATTGGGTAATAATGCTAATGAAAAAATTTAAGTGATATACCATTCAAGTTATTCTCAAATGTTTATTTGGCATTAAGAAACAAAACCAACAGGGTGTCCAGGCTGTTAACCCTTTTACTTCATGTAGCAGATATGCTACACTGGTTAATAGAGGGTTAATGGATTAACCACGCAGTGCTGCTGATGGTGTATGAAACATTTATTCTGAGTGGCAGTTTCCAAGTTCATCCTTCTTTTCAATCGTTCCCTCAAGGAAAAACAAGGGTAACGACAAATACATTAAAAAAAGTCAAAGCTATTGTGAAGAAGTTTAGGCACAGATATAATGTGTGTCAAATATTTACACAAGATAGTGCGTAAATATTTTTAAAATAATTTTTAAACATTACCTTCATTAAATTAGCAATCCATTACTTTTCAGTCTGGACTTAAGGGGATAAAAAGCGATTAACACAAAATGATGATCAAAAACACTACATTTTAGCACATCGGTATTTAGTTTTCAATTTTATTAAAATCTTTGTATCTGAATTGGAACCCTATCCAAACTCAGTCACCATGCTTGGTTCACTGTACCTTAGTTCTCTCCCCACAGACAGACCTGAGGGGCAGATGGAGGTGCGTCTGGCACTGAAAGCAGCCAGTTTCATTGCCCTGAGTGTGGTGGGAATCCCAGGTAACCTAGCAGCCCTCCTGCTCTTCTGCCGCTTGCTCATTGAACTGCGGCACATGGCGCACAATGAAATCATCCTCAGCCAGCTAATCTTCGCCAACCTGGTAGTAACACTGTGCCGATGTATTCCTCAGGCTATGACTGCGCTGGGGATGGACCTCCACTTTGATGACCATGCCTGTAAAGCAATTCTTTATGCTTACCGGGTGGGGCGTGCCATTTCTATCACCCTTACCTCATTGTTGAGCTGCTACCAATGTGTGATCATTGCCCCACCAACACCTGGCTGGAACTGGCTGAAACGCTGGTTGCCAGACCACCTCCCCCATACAATTATCTTCCTCTATGGGCTCAATATGACGATCTACGTCTTCAGTGCCTTTCTCCATGCTAAGGCTTTTCCTGCCAACAGCACCATCCCAGAGTACAGTCTTAACCTTCAATTTTGCATTGTGGTGTTCCCTGGGTACACTTTTTATATAGTCAAAGGCATGGTGGTCATCCTGCACGACTTCATCTTTGTTGCACTGATGGCAGCAGCGGGATTGTACATGATTGTGGTTCTGCATCGGCACCGTCAGCAGGTTCAGGGCCTGCAGGGAGCCGGCAGGAAGACTGAGGAGGCATCACGTGCCGTCCTGCTGCTTGTGAACACATATGTGCTCCTGTTCAGCTTGGACAATGTTTTGTGGTTCTACACACTTTCCGTCTCCCGTGTGCACCCAGCTGTGTCTGATGCTCGAATCTTCTTTACAACTTGCTACTCCACCATCAGCCCTGTCCTCATAATCGCCACCAACAAGAAGCTGTCCATGTACTTAAAGTGTGGCTCCAAATGCAAGTCAGCACGAGACATCCAAAAAAAAAACAGAATCTAAAGTATCAGGAGTGACATCAACACAATAAGGATGTTGAATAGTGGAATTGGGGGAGGATCCTCCAAACTGTTTTAGTTTGTAATATATTACTATTTGCAGTCCCATAATTTAAATGCAATAATCATAATACTCTAATTAATAAAGAACAGAGGGAAGTGGTGATTTTTCATCATGAAATCATTTGCAGCCATATTGTGCAAAACAATTTGATAAATGATTGGTTTCATGTCAATTATTTGTATTTCACATCTTCCTGTGTATTGCATAGTAAAAGATAATTTGCAAAGATTAATAAACATATTGCAGGAAAAATAAGATTGTCCAAGTAATACAATTGTCATTTTATTTTTTTAAATAATACCTCAAATCCGTGTTCTGAAACTTTGAGCTCGAAAAACATCATGAAGACATTTATGCCATTTTACATAATGGTGAAATGCTCCTTCAATTTTTCACAGATTATCATACATTTTTAGCACACTGACCTTATTAATGAAGAGTATAACAGGGAATGTGATATCAGGAACACATCCAGTTCGTATTCAGGTTTGTTAACTGCTGAGTGACCTGTGCACCACAGTTTAATTAATATTACAAATGCAAAAATATATACTGCAGTTGTGTACTGATGATTTTGTCTGTATTAAAGTGAAAACCTAATGGCATTCACTCTGAATTCACTGTGCTGAATTCAGTACCCATATTGCAAACGAGTGAGCACTCTACCTTCTCCATTATTTTAATAATCCCATATTATCTCTGATTCTGTCCACTTTTACTGTGGTCATAATTTTCTCAATTTCTGAATTTCATTGAAGACCCCTTTCCCACCTCAGCATTTGAGGAACGCAGTTTGAAATTTTTGCCCTTTTCCGCATCATAAACAGACCTGTGCAGTTCACACCTGCCAGCTCTGCCCATGTGCCCTGCTCCCTCCCGCAGCTTTGCTCAACCTCTCCACCTCTCTCTTCCTGGTAAAACAAGCATTGCTGCGCAAGTCCAGTTTAGTTCTGTTCATTGGCAAAACAGAGCAGAGTTCATTATCAGAGAGCTATGTGAGCTCTACAGAACACCTTATTATTCAGAAGGTGGAGAAGGACAGGCAGCGAATTGCCTGAAAATTATGGACTAATTTATTGGTCGAATGTTCATTAGTCTCCCTTTTGAACAGAATACAGTGATGTGAAAAATTGTTTGCCTCCTTCTTGATGTCCTCTATTTTCACACATTTGTCACACTAAATGTTTCAGATCATGAAAATTAATACATTATAGATAGATAATTATGTACTATATTTACAGCACTGTAAAAAAGTATTTGCCCCCTTCCTTATTTCATATTTTTTTGCATGTCACACTTAAATGTTTCACATCAAACAAAATTTTATGTTATGGGAAATTATTAAGGTATAAAAGCTATCCTAACCTGCCTGGCCCTGTGAGAAAAAGTAATTGCCAGAGAGATTATATTATTCGCAAAATTTAATTGATGGCTTTTTGATGAGTTCACATGAGTTCATATAAATTAATTCATAAGATGTTATTATAGTTTATTCTTTATTTCCCCCCTTCTCCTAATCCTCCCCCCTCTCCTCCTCTCCCCCTCTCTCTTCAGGGCTGTGTGAGTGAGATTCAGCACCGTCCCCAAGCCCCCCTTCCCTCTCACCCTGCCCCTTGCACGTTCTGGTGCGGGATAGGATTTTATACATTTTAGTATGTTTTAGCGTGTTTAAAGTTTTTTTGTGGGGATAAACCTTAAAGCATTTATTTACTTGTGTTATAGTTTAGTGCTTTTTAAACACATATTATTTGCGTGGTTGGGGGAAGTGAAAGTGATAAAAGTGGAAAAACTTTATTTCAAGAGTTTTATTGGTAGTGTGGGGCAACGAAAGAGAGTTTAAATTAGGAGAGTGTTCTCAAGTTGTTGGCGAAATGTTGGTAAAACAGTGTTTCAAAGCAGAAAAAAATGAGACAAGAACTGTTAAAACGGGAAAAATAAAGCGATGTGAGAGCGTGCTGAAAATTGCGGGCTGGTGAATAAGTGGGAGTAAATGCAAAAGAAAGAAAGAAAATTATTTACCAGTTAATTGGCGCGATGTGTGTAGAAAAGTTACCAAAAGGTTGTAATGTAGTTGACGAAATAAGGTTTGTTTTCATGTAGAGTTTTAACTCCGTACGTGTTATTCCTTCTCTCTGTCTCTCCCTTCTGTGTCTCTGACTGCTTAGAAACGTGTTGTAAGTGAGTGGACCCCATGGGGGCGGGATTTACAGTCTGCCAGTTGGTGGGGCTTGCGGGGAGGGGGTTGCCACTGAATGATTGATTGAATTGATGTGGCAAACGACTTCTGTCAAAAAGTATTAGTACAATGAAACTTACCCAAGGTGGTGGAGTTGAATCTGGCGGGTGTTTGCACGCGTTTTTGAGTTGGCAGGACTTGCGTGGGGTAGCTAATGAATGATTGATGGAATTCGTGGATGAAATCTTCTGTCAAGAAATAATAGTACAATGAAACTCACCCAGGGGTGGGGGCTGAACGGTATGGGTGTCTGCGTTTTGTGAGATTGTTCCAGACGGTCATTGCTGTGTATTTGGTTTTTCTTGGGCCCTCATATTGTTGATTTTTAGAAGGTGTGAGAAGATCATAGATTTAACACGTGCACAATGTCATGTTTTTGAATGGGAGGTGCAAAATTGTTCAGAACTATCAAAGGATGCATACAAACTTGGCTGATTAATTATTTTTGAAAAGAAAATCCACAGCATTCGTAATGTTAATTGAAAAAGTTGAGAAGGTCAAGGTTACTGGGTATTCACATTCCAAAGTTTTTGAAGGTCTGGGAACTCACAAGGTGAAAGAGCCAACATAAGATGAGATATGATTCTGAAAGGGTGAATGGGAATGCGATGGGTGGTAGTCTAAAGTTTTTGAAGGAGTGGTAATGTGCGCTGCACAATTATAGATAAACCAGTTTCATAAATTTCGATGCAGCATTAGTTTGTTAATTCATATGCAAGGGCTTCGATTCTAAAAATGCAAGTTTCAAAGTATATCCTAGAATTAAATGTTGAATATAGGTTTTAACTAACATTTGAGCGTGAGTGCTTGCGGATTGTGTGTGTGTGTGTGTGTGTGTGTGCGTGCGTGTTTGTATTTGATAAATTACATGCAAGGTCTTCGTTTTTAAGAAACAGTTTAAAAGTCAAAATATACCCGTTGTTTTTTTTTCAGTATGAATAAACAAGCAGAGCCTTTTAGGTCAATGTATCATGTTATATAATGTATTATATTAAAGTTTTTAACTTTAAGAAATGATAACATTGTGTGTAGAAAGCTGGAAATGCGAGTTTCAGAGTAAAATTTTATGTTGAATATAGGTTTTAACTTAGTTTTTCATTTGAGCGGTAGGGCTTGCGGGTCATGTATGTATGTATGGATGTATGTATGTATGTGTGTGTGTGTGTGTGTGGGGGGGGGTCTTGTAAGGTTAGGGAGATTGTAAGACTGTCTAAAAACTTACCAGTTTTTGGGGGGAAGGGGAAAGGGGGGCTACCTCACGGATTTATAAATTAGGGTTTTTGGTTTAGTTTAGTTTAATTCATTTCTCTAACAAGACAGAAACCTCCTCCGGGGTATGTGAGAAATACATTGACACAATAAAGAAATATAAAAAGGCAAACCAGGCAGCTAGCACACACATTTCACCAACACCATTTGAGGTAATACATTGACACTGTGAAATACATAATGCGTGTACATATGGACCTAATATCAAAACAGCAGGACAGAGTCATTCAAAATGGAGCATCACTTTGATTCTCATTGACAAGGTCAGCAAACTATTGACAACTCGCTCACTCCAACACTAGGTAGCATTTACAGTCCTATAACAACAGAAATCACACTGACTGACATCCCAGGCCAGCCTGAGTTCTTTCTATTTTTTATGTAGATTACATGTAAATGCATATCTATTTATCAGAAAATAGACATTATTATGGCAACAAATTCAGCTAAATTTGATAATTGTTTACCCTTCGAATCATTGAAAAACTGCTGGAATTTCAAAGCACTAGGTCTGATGTAATAATACTTTTTATCTCCGCCAAGGAGGTTATGTTTTTGCCTTGGTTTGTTTGTTTGTCTGATGGTTTCCAAAATAACTCAAAAAGTTCTAGACAGATTTTGATGATATTTTCAGAGAAGGTGGGTATTAAGTCAAGGAACAGGTGATAAAAATTTGGCATATCTAGGCCAAAGTACTGCTGAGATATACACAAAAGTTCAAGATTTCAAGTCTTTCCAAGGGGCCGGAGTTCAAATCTACGTCCTTTTGGGTTTTGGTGCCCCCTGGTGGAGGTCTGCGCTCTCTGAGTGCTTTTCTAGTTTATATATGAAGCCCTTAGTGGCAAGAAGGCACTACAGATCATTACACAGTGATACTCATCTCCCAAGATCCCCGAGCCACATTTCATGCAGTGCCCACTTTCAGTGTCATCTTTTTGGAACCTTCTTTCTGTGACTGACAATTGGTGGTTACCACATCGAATTTGGCATAGTTTAATGCACTCGGTAGCACTAAGTAAGGACAGGTAATTCTCATATTCATGGTTCAATTTAAAAAGTCTTTAATTCGAACAAGGACTATGGTTAGTAACATCACTCTTCCAGTTCTGTTCGCTGATATCTCTCAGTCTCTGCTGCACCAAATTCTTTACAAAGCTCTTATCGTGGTGATCAGATCCATGATCCGTGATCAGAAGGTTTGTTCTGACTCAGCGCAGCACCCGTCCAAGCACCAGAAGAAATGTCCTATTATCACACCATATCCTGCTTCGCTCGACTTGGAAGGTTCGTAAAGTATTGCTACTATTTATATTTTACATTTATCTTCATAATAGTGCAACGGAATAATCTTCTGGTTTGTAATTTGTCTTGTAGATATTGATGAAATTTTGACTGCACCGGTCGACCCTAGAGATCTTGACGCTGTAGAAAATTACCTTCAAGCCCAAAGTAAGTGCACTACATGCTTGTGTGATCAGGCGCTGGCTGGAGAGCTTTTTATTTTCTAACCTTTTACATTATTTTTAGGTTTTGAAAGATACCAGAGTGCACTTCGAGGCCTGCTCTTTCGATCACTGCACAAGTACACGGCCCATTCGACAGAGACATACCGGACCTTAAAAGAAAGTGCTTTTATTTTTTTAATTAACAACAATTTAAAAATGTAGGTTATTGTTAATGTTTAATTTTTCAAGCTTCTGAAACATAAGTAAATGATGATGATGATGATGCTGATGATGATGACGCACAGCTGGTCCCAAATACTCTAGAGCCCACGGACCCAAGAAAAAGAAAACGCGGTGAGGCTTAGGAGATTGTACCATATAAGGTTAAATAAATAAATAATGTATTCAAATAAATTCTAACACTGATTACGAATGATCCGTGATATTAACAACGGCATTTTTAATGCACATACATCTGGTGAATCTACACAGGGTGATGTCTTTGGAGGCTTGTTACAGGCATTAGATGCGTTGAACTGAGGTGTTGATAGTTATGTTAACCCTGAAATAACAGTGGGCATACCTCCTGACAAGAACTTGCATGAAGATAATGAAACTAACCATGACATGACATTGGACAGAGCTCTTGATGAGAACTTGCATGAAAATAATGAAACTGACTACACGCCGCAAAATGGTAGGGGGAACAATATTTCAGACATGCAAGTGGTACGCAGGCTACGCTTCAACAACACGGAAATCCGTGTGCGATTTAACTTTGGCACATTGTATGATGTGGACAGTTGCGCAGAGTTCTATGTTCACGTTTTGAAAGTTTTGGAAACTTTTCTGTCCACGGTACGCAAATTGGCCAGAGAAAATGACATTGTGCAATTAGAATTGCGTGGGGATTCTCTAGCATCAGGCATTTCCAAACAGTCATCAGGCCATGACATTGACCTTTCCATGTTTCTGAGCATGTTAGAACAGCTGATTCAAAGTCATTTTGACATTCTGTCGGATGATACTTTGGAGTTGATCGCGGACATCATTTCGAATCCAAGCAGCGGCGGTCACAGCAAAAATTGTCGACTTGTCTTAGAAGCGAGATTATCCAAAAAAAAACTGCAGCACTTGATATTTAGTTACAATTCAGATAATCAGCTTTGTTTCCTATCGTTCACCGTTTGCGAGGCTCTGCGAGAGTCAGAACGTTTGCAGAGGGCTGTAGCCCTGAGTCTGCAGGTCGGCTTTTCGGACATTCAATAATTTGAAAACCTGTTGGGTATAAAGGTGGTAGTCTGGCACTGTGGTGCAGCTAATGGCTCTTTGACAAAGTTCCAAACATCCTCCGTACACAATCCCAAAACAGTTTTTCTCTGCCTGGACGATGGTCATTACTACGGTAGCAAGTCCTTAAAAGGCTTTCTCGGCTCCACTCGTTTGTGAATACTGTTACACTCCATGCACATCAAAATGTGGTCATAAATCGCTACTGCAATGTCTGTCTCACCCCTGATTTTTATTAGCATCAGTCCAGATCAATTCGTTGTGAGGTTTGCTGGCAAATCTGCCGTTCAGTTTTGATACAGTGAACATAAAAAACCAATAGACTGGCAGCCGAGAGGGATTTGGTCAAATGAAGGAGGTACCAATGTTTGACTATATAGGGATTTATGGATTTACTTGGGGTTCAAAGAACTGGGCTTCTGGTGAGTAGCCTCCTCTGCGTGTGGACCCTATGGACCCCTAAAATGGCTGGATTAAACATGAAGTGGTACCATATGAAACCACTTCCGTATTATACCCTTTAACCTGTGAATAATAGATAAGCGCATGACAGACACTTCAGCCCCTGCAATGGACTCTCCAGACACCCTTAAAACGGCCCACATTTTGGGCTAGATCAAACATTAGAGGTACCAGTAGAAACTTATCTTAGATGAACACTTACATGCTGTGGATTATTGAATCAACCACGCCTGACAAGTAACCCCCTGCTTTGACCCTCCCAGACAGCCCTTAAATTTGACCGCTTAAACCACATGTGTCAAACTCAAGGCCCGCGGGCCACATCTGGCCCGTGAATGAATTATCTTTGGCTCGCATGACAAAATTTATTTACTGTCAGAGCTGGCCTGCCGGTATATCGCACGCACTACCATAATACTATAAATCCGACAATGCACTGCCCGTGCGTAGGCACGTCAATCACGGTCCCGCGAAAGCGTGCCCCACTCGTTCATCAGCAGTCATATGGTATTACACACCGCTTGTGTCAACTTTCAATTAACCCTCTCCCCAAAAAATGGCTAAACGAAAGGTGGACTTTGAAAACAGAGGTTTTCAATACAGGTGGGAGGCGCAGTATATGTTTGCGGATGTAAAGGGCAAAGCTGTGTGTCTCCTGTGTGGAGACTGTGGCTGTGATGAAGGAATACAACATAAGAAGACACTATGAAACGAAGCACCACGACAAATACAAGCATCTGGACAGGACACAAAGGCTACAGAAGGTAGAAGAGTTAAAAAGAAGTCTGGTGTCACAGCAGGCTATGTTCACTAAAGCCAAATCACAAAGCGAGGCTGCTGTGAAGGCCAGTTTTATTGTGGCAGCAGCGGTTGCAAAATCAGCCCGGCCCTTTACCGAGGGGGAATTTGTCAAAAACTGCATGATTGAAGTTTGCGACGCCGTGTGCCCAGAAAAAAATAAGCATTTTTTAATGTGAGCCAGAGCCTAAACACCGTTGTTGACCGTGTGCGTCACCTTGCTGCCAATCTCCAACAACAGCTTGTGAGAAAGGGACAAAATTTCCTCGCATACTCCCTTGCTGTGGATGAGAGCACCGACACTTCGGATACTGCCCAGCTGTCAATTTTCATCCGTGGAGTGGACTCAAGCCTGTGCGTAATGGAAGAGTTTTTGGGATTACACTCAATGCATGGCACAACTACGGGGAAAGATCTCTTTGAAGAGGTGTCTAGATGTGTAGATAAAATGGGGCTGCCCATTTTTGTGGGACTGACAACAGATGGCGCGCCTGCGATGTGCGGTCAAAAGAGTGGATTGGTGGGGAGGATCCGAGAAAAGATGCCAGAGGAAAACGTCACAGGTGAGCTGACAGCTTATCACTGCATTATACACCAGGAATCGTTGTGTGGCAAAGCCTTGGAAATGGAACATGTGATGAGCATTATAACACGAGCGGTTAACTTAATCAGAGCCAAAGGTTTAAATCACTGCCAGTTCAAGTCTTCTGGCAGAGTGAAGTTCAGAATATGGTGACTTGCCCTATCACACAGAGGTGCGATGGCTAAGCCAGGGAAAGGTGCTGGAAAGATTTTTCGAGTTGCATGAGGAGATCTGTGAGTTCATGGAAAGCAAAGGGAAAGACACAACAGAGCTCAGAAATAAAAAGTTTCTGTGCGAAGTGGCGTTTCTGTGTGACATCACGGGCCACCTGAATGCGCTCAACCTGCAGCTTCAGGGGCAGGGCCGTGTCATCACTGACATGTACGCTACAGTGAGGGCTTTTAAAACCAAGCTGCGCCTGTGGGAGACGGAGATGCTGCAGGAAAACTTGAGTCACTTTCCGTACTGCCAAACAATGAAAGAGCAGGTCACTACCTCCGTTTTCCCAACTACGCATTTTGCTGAAAAACTCGGCATACTAGGTGCTGATTTCACCCGTCTATTTTCTGATTTTAAAGCGAAAAAAAGCAGGTTTGAACTGCTCAGTAATCCATTTGCTGCTGACGTTGAAAGCACACCATCAAACCTCCAAATAGAGCTGATTGAGCTCCAATATAGTGACACACTGAAGGCAAAATATGAGTCTGTGGGCGCTGCAGAGTTTCCACGTTTCATCCCCGACACAATGCCCCAGCTGCACTCCCAGGCTGCTCAAACTCTCTCTATGTTTGGCAGCACATACTTGTGTGAACAACTGTTCTCTTTGATGAAGGTAAACAAAACTTCACACAGGAGTCGTCTTAGTGATGAACACCTTCACTCAATCCTGAGGATTTCCTCAGCTCAGAGCCTGACCCCAGACATTGATGAACTTGTATCCAAGATGAGACACCAAGCATCAGGCTCAGACTAGTGAGCATCACAGAGCAGCAAACGGTGCTTTGACGCATTTTCAGTTTTTAATGCAGTTTCATTTTTGCATTTTTTCCACTTGCTACTACATATTTGGTTTTTCTTTGAAGTAAATTACTTTTGGCTGTTGTGTACCTGTAGAAAATGTTTTCACTTGAAATTATTCCGGAAAAACTACAGATAGAGCCATAAGATATTAATGAACCTGTTTTTAATTATTTTTATTTATTCATGTATTATTTATTATTCTTATTTCTTTTATTTCATCATGTTGTTTTATAGGCAGTAATTTATTGTTAGTTTCAGGTTCAATCTGTGCAATAAGGTCGTTTCAATAAGTTTTCAATAAACGTTGAACCCGTTGACTTGTAGCAAGTTTTTAATCTCGGCTCATTGTGTAATTGAGTTTGACACCCCTGGCTTAAACCCTTTTTGTCGTTTAGCCTGGAACAAATATTGCAGGTACTGGGTAAGAACAACTTTAAATGAAACCTTAATTGCTACTCCTTATGAATTGATCCGTGCCAGACAAGTAGCCCTCTGATTTGGCCCTGCCAGATGACCCTTTTTGAATGCTTTATCTCATTTCATTTAACATGTAGGTAACTGTAACAATCTACTGTTGGATGCTGCTTTAAAATAGCAGTTTGCTCATTCTGTAATGGTGACCACAGCGTTGAATTTGTGTCTGGAGGCCCAAAGACTTACGGCTTTATGATAATGCTTGGTAAAGTTTGAATGAATGTTAAAGGTGTAACCCTCCACAGTATTAACAATCAGGTTGTCAATTTTTCATCCCTCACAGATTTGGTGTGCCATTATATTCAGAATCAGACAGCTCTAGGTCATGAAATTTCAACAACCCTGCAGCAAATTGTGCGCAGTAAAAGAGGCATTACACTCACAAACCGCTTAGTCCAAAAAATTTTGAGTTGTGTACCACAAAATATTTCAAAACTTTAGCATATAGCTTCTAAAACTGTGTTTGGGGATGTCTTCAACATCCGTTTTCTTGCATCATATCAGGACCATCAAACTGTGGCAGAAGTGTTTTTGTCAGAAAGCTGTTGGAAAATGCTCCCTATGTACTGTCGTGTGCCGCAGAATATTGTATGGTTTTATTAATGCTGGCAACCTATGCATGATGATTTGCGCTGGAAAATAAAGAATTAACATTTTGTTGAAGGTCTGCCTGAATCATTGACTGATGAACCACTGCTTCCTTTGCATAAAACCAATTTGGTTATTGTTGTATTTCGTGATGATGGTTGCAGATACAAAAGTAGTCGCAGACATATGCAATGCTGAACTTAGTTTACCTCTCCATGCAGCCTTCTTCTTCTCTACAGAATGTACATATTACAGGAACACATAGGCGGTATAGCGCCACAAACTGGACAGTAGGTGCATTGCACTATACCACATATCCATCTCTTGTAAGCAAAGTAACTCCACACTGTAGCAGAAGAATATCAGTACTCCAGGGACAACTGTATAAACTGAAACAGTTATAGTACTCTGAAAACATTTCATTTACATAGCATTATATAGCCAGACTCATAAAATGATTATTTGGCTTATGACCGAACAGGAAGTCAGTAAGTACAAAATTTGTAGATTAGCAAATCTGTAAGTCACATGCTATGACGAAAATAGTTTTGCATTTAAATCAAAGTTAAACTGTCAGTCACCATTACAATTTTATGACCTTGGCTACATTACAGTGCAAATTAATGTGTGCTAGCTACCAGTAAACAGCAACATTTTTGTAATGGTATGCACATACATAGTAATGGTATAAACATGTTCTCATCACACAGAATGAACATAGTAACAAGTAACATTTCACATCACATCTTTTTTTTTAATTTATTTTTTTTTTTATGTGATGTAGTCTCTGGACCACACTGGGGCATGTCGTGCTCTTGGTACCCTTGGAGAAGGGGGGAGGAGTGCGGACATTGTCCGGTGGTTCAGGTGCGCTTGGCAGCAAAGCAGCATCACCAGGCTGTGATGTAGGGGCAGTTGAATGCATGGAAGGTGTAGAAGCAAGGTGGATAGCATTCCCACTTTTCCGTCAGAAAGCAGATAAGTGGCAGGGCCTTTCTGAGCAACCACCTGGAATGGTTGGGTGAACTTTGAATATCCTTTTGCAGTGATTCCAGGCTTACGGATGCGGACAAATGTACCAACTGGAAATGTAGGTGGTTTTGCACTGCGCCGTTTATCCGTGTACTGTTTTCTCTTGCTTCTTCTGAATGTTCTGTTTCAGATTTGTTAGTTCTGCAGGGGGCAAGGTGGAGTGCAGGCCTTTAATATACAGCTTAGTATGGAGCTGTCTACCGTGCAGTAACTCGGCAGGAGACACTGAGGTCACGGCATGGGGAGTGGCTCTGCATGTGTGCAAAAATTCAGTCCCAAAGGCTTTCAGCGGTTTGCCTTCAATAGTAGCCGTCTGCAGGCAGTCCTTAAATACTCTGTTATAACGTTCTATTTCCCCATTCGCCTGTGGGTAATACACAGAGCTACGGCAGTCCTTGATATCTCTGTCAGCAAGGAAAGATTCAAACTCCGCTGAAACAAACTGGGGGCCATTGTCAGTGACCAGTGGCAAGAAAATTAATAACAGTCATTGATGTGATGTTTGAGCAGAAAGCAATCTCAGGCCATTGGCTGTAGTAGTCAATGGGTGTTATCGCAAAACGGCAGTTAAGTGACGCATTTTGGATAGGTCCTACAATGTCCACAGCTTTCTTTTCCCAAGCTGCGGTAGGGAGAGGAACGGCTTGTAGTGGAGCAGGACGTGTGATTGCAGTTTTATCATGCTGCAGGCAGGTAGTACATGATTTAATGGCAGCCTCAACCTGTGCATTTATGCCAGGTCACCAGTACAAGTCTCTCAGTCTCTGTTTCGTACGAACGATCCCCTGATGCGTGTCATGAGCTAACTGGATGATCTTTGACTGGAGCTTGCGAGGCACAATCACACAATGAGTGCCACGGATTATGTAATTATCCTGCACAGCCAGTTCATTTCGGACACAAAAGTAAGGGAGGATGAGACTCTCGGCCTTTTCCAGTACGAGGCCATCCATTGGAAATGTAGTCTCTCACCTTCTGTAGAACAAGGCATGCATCACAGGTTTGGGAAGGTTCTTCGGCGGTGACTGCTGCAAAGTCAGTTGAAGTAACAGCCACCATTTCCAGCTCAGGCTGTTGCAGTTCGTCTTGGACAGGAAGAGGCGGACCCGACAAACAATCAGCAGTTACATTTTCTCGACCTGGTTTGTAATTATTGTAATTAAAACACAACAAGCGGGCAGACCATCGGGCTGTTCTCATGCCAGCACGTCCTAGGCCTTTGGTGGAGAGCAGAGTGGTCAAAGGGCTGTGGTCGGTTCTTAAAGTAAAATGACGACCCCACAGGTAAGTACGCCACTTTTCAGTCGCCCAGATGCACGCTAAGGCCTCTAGCGCCAATGCCATAGTCTGACGCATCTGTAGTGACAACAGCCGGCAAAGACGAATTGAACAACGCAAGAGCAGAACTTGTAACTATGATTTCTTTGATGCAGGAGAAATTTTCTTGAGCCTCCTTGGTCGAGTGGAAATCAGCAGTGGACTTTCGAAGCAGAGCACGGAGTGGTTCAAGCAGCATGGCATAATTAGGAATAAATTTTGAGTACCAAGCTGTCAGTCCAAGAAAAGAGCGAAAAGACTGAGCATCATGAGGGGGCGGAGCTTGAGCTGCAGCTTGAACATGGTCAGGGTTTGGTAGTAGGCCAGAGGCAAAGATGAGGTGCCCAAGAAAAGACAACTCAAGCTTCCTGAAGCAGCATTTCGCTGTATTCAGCTTCAACCCACTCTCTTGTAAGGAGTGAAGAACGGCATTTAGTCTAGCATCATGAATTTCTGGCGTTTCTCCATAGACGATTATGTCGATAGCACTGTACGCCTTTCTGATTTGCCAAAATCTGGGACATCATGCGCTGGAAGGCGCTGGGTGCTGAGGCCAACCCATAAGGAACTTGTGTTAACCGAAACAGTCCATCATACGTAATAAATGCAGTAAGGTCTCTGCTACTTGGATGTAATTGAACTTGGTGGTAAGCATTTTGCAAATCAATGGTGGAGAACATTGTTGCACCACGGAGCTCCGTAAAAACTTCATCAATGTGTGGCAAAGGGTGACTGTCGATCACCACTGCCCTATTTGGCTCACGCAAGTCCACGCAAAGACGAATGCCTCCTGTCTTTTTCTTAACGACCACAAGGGGCGACACCCAGGCAGACGAGTCAACTCTCTCTATGATACCCTCAGCTTCAAGTCTTTTCAGTTCATCTGAAACAGAATCACGCACGGCAAATGGCAGTCTGCGTAGTCTCTGCTGAACCGGGGGCACATCCAAACGCACTTTAACTTTATGTATAAATCCAGCAGCAACACCTAACACCTCAGTATTATTGAGAGCCATTGAATTCACTGTCGGCAAAGCAGGTGGTTTGATGTGTCCGTCATGAATTTGTACGTGTAAGGCTGTGAACAAGTCCATGCCAAGCAGAGGAGTGCCATCACGAACAATGTAAAAGTCTGCTTGTGTGCTATGCGTGCCATATATAACAGTAGCACGAAGGCATCCTAAGACAGGAATAGGTTTCTTCATGTGGGTCACCAGACGCACTGTAGGTTTTCTAAGGGGCTGTTTAGAAATGCTGCACGGTAAGTATGCTCTGGGAGTATTGAAACAGCTGAACCAGTGTCTATAAGCAGATCTGTAATAAGTGACTGTCTATCATATACGTGAAGAGACACTGTGCATGTAAGACGTTTCGTCTGCATTGCATCTAATGTGGAAGTAACGCTACGGACTGTTAGATCAGGCACAGTAACTTCTTGCACATTGCATGTAGGAGCAGCGCTACGGCATACTTTTGCAAAATGGCCTGTTTTTCCACACTGTTTGCATTTTACATTTTTAGCAGCACAAGTGGGGTTGTTGGCTAAATGCGAATTGGATCCACAACGATAGCAAGTTTTGCGTTGGGCCGCATGCTTAAATGGACGGTGAGTGTATTTACGTTACGTTTGATTTCTCTCTTGTTCGGCATTTTCGCGTTAAACCCGCCCCACCTCCTGGTTGAACAACTTTTATGGGAGCCTCAGTTGTGGAAGACATTGCCTTAGCTTCGGCCGCTGCAGTTTCAATTTGGCATGCAATTGTAATGTTATCTCTTTTGTTGCTAGTTCTGCCACCGCTTATTTTGTCAGTCTTGGTGTTTGATACTATGGTAATTTCTGTACTAGTTTGACACCTGTGTTGACTCGTGTGGTTATAACCTGAGTTGGCTACCGAGTGAGCCCAGGCTGCTAGCCAGCAGCTAGTCTGGAGTTGCGAACGTTAGTCACTCACTGGGGTTGTTGCAACAATAATTCTGTATCAAGCACTTCCGGGAGAAAACTTGACTGGCGTAAGCATTTTTCGACGACATGCTGAACGGAGCCAAGTAAAGGACTTCAGAAGGCAACTCTAGGAAAAGTAAACGCGTTTAAACATGCACACCTGAAGCGGCTTAAATTATTATCCCCCGCCAACACGAAGTGGGAGGGGGATATAGGTTTGACCTCCGTCCGTCCGTCCGTGCGTCCGTCCGTCCGTCCGTCCGAGATAAAGGGGACAGCTTTACTCAGAAACTACTACAGATACAGTATCCAAATTTGGTGTGTAGCTTCAGACCATAAAGGCCTTGATTGAGTTCGAAAATGAGAAGTGCACGATTGGCGGGGGATGTTGTAGACCATGTCGACTTGTTTAAAATGCCGCCGGGAAGAAGCCGGAGTTTACATTTCGCTAATTGCAGGTGCTCTGCCCTTCCCTAAATCTGCTCCCCTGTACATGGCCTCAATAACAATCAAACAATTTCAGTGGCCTATAACGATTAAGATGTGATGGTGAAAAGCAGACAAACATAACTGAGCTACGGTGTTGGATTGAAAGAATGCCAGTTTGAATAATTAGAAAAAATCTTCCTCTTCCCCCAAAGCATGAAATGTGAATGTCAGATATAAATGATCAGTCGCACGAAATCGCGTGGCAATGACAATCGCGTTCATGCAAAACTGCTGTTCTATGGCCATTTAAATTTAGAAATGCATCAATCAATCATGCAGTCTGAACAGCTCTACTCATTCAACTTAGAGAGTAAACGAATCCACCATTTGATTGCCAAAGTAAATGGGAATAGGTTTGTTTTTTCTGAGAGTTGCCTAATTGGTTAATAGGAGGCGATTCTGTAGTCCTTTACTGCCGTTGTTCTCAAACTCAGTCCTGGGGGACCCCTGTGTATGCTGGTTTTTATTGCAACCACAATAGCAATTCCAGGATTTTAACAAGCTGTTAGTTTTTCTTAATTGGGTTCTTTTGATCTTCAGAGAGGTAGTTTATCATCTTAATCTACAGAATGCCAAACATGGCTTTGAAATGCCCCAAAGATGACTAATTTTACATTGTACTCATTGCACTGTTGGCAAAAAATTAAAGAGGCAACAGACCAATAAGATTAACTTGCCAACTTAATGACTTAACATGTAACTTTCATCATTATCTTCTTGATGGTTAGGAATGAAGGCCAGGTGTACATACCAATTAAGAGCCTCCTGATTGACCACAGATTTTAATTGCATTGGTTAGTTACCTTTCTTCATGTATATTGATATCAACTGTTTGAAATTTAATCCAGTCGGTACCACATGCCCATAGAAGATAAATTTTACATAGCATATATTGACAATTCTGGCATGATGTGATTTAAGAATCTAAGTAATCCAACAGTATGAGCGCCTAGTTTGGATAATTAACATCTTGTTAAAATACTGAGATTGCCAGTGTGGTTGGAACAAAAAGCCAGCCTACACAGGGGTCCCCCAGGTCCGATTTTGAGAACCACTGCTTTATTTGGCTCTGTGAAGCATGTAGCCGAAAAATACTGATGACAGCCAAGTTTTTTTTTTCCGGAAACATTTCACATGCCCTTTGATGTTTTACACTTTCGTTCAACCTGCGATGGGTTTAATGAAGGAAAAGGGAAAGGGAAAGCTCGGATGTTCACCCCATGGCAGCAGGTGGTGGTGCTACGCGTTAAAAAATCGCGGTTCATGATAGGCTCAACCCTAGTGTGCATAATTACTGAAAACTGACCACATCTGTTAATGTCCCTCCCCTACTACCAGTTCACCAGCCGCCACTTATATATATATATATATATATATATATATATATATAGGCCCTATTTATTTATTATACGGTGATTTAGAGGTTCTTTTTTTTTGCCCCCCCAAAGAGGACAAATGCCTCCCCAAGCTTGGCATCCTGGTAATGCCTCTGGCACTCACACTCATCCACCATCAAATGGGCCTGCATCAACCAGGTGTCCAGGGTTTCCTCTCCAGCTGGGGTGGGGGCATTACCTGAAAATGCTCGCAACCTCCTGAAAGCAGTGTTCTCTGGTACCACTGGCCGTTGGGTTTTCTCTAAAATATCTCCTATGGACTTTAAGAACTGGTCTCGAGTGATAATCAGTGACTCAGGGTGAGGCACCGACACTGGGGTCTCCTGGTCGTTATCTGCTAACTCGGGCACACTAAGTGCCCAGGGTTCCCCGCCGGTGACAGGTACCACGTCACTTTTATATTCACCACCTCACTACAATTACACAACACCATCAATCCGTTAGTCTGTGGATGAAACATTTTCCCTTTCACTTTGACCCGACCCAAACGTTTGATTGTATGAAGTTTTTCTTCTAATGTATCCGTACTGACATCTGCTGGGACACCACGTACTACTAAGGCATGGTTGGGGTCTACCCCCTCTCCCTTACACCAGTTTATCAACATAGACATTGTTTTGGCTAGATTATTCAGTCAACTGCAACCTCTCCACTCACTTACTATTTTAACAATAACACAAAATAATAATAATAATACCTACTACTATACCTGTATAGAGAATCCCATTCTCGTCACCATTTTATGTAGCCCTTCTCATTACCCCCCCTGTAACTGAGAGGGCCATAGTGGGTTCGTTGAATAACTATAGCGCTTTAGTGCACACAGACAGGTGATTAACCTTAAGTGAGCGGAGTCCTGACGCAATATATGTCCCTTCAAACCAAATGTGTTTTAATGTACGGTTGTTTTTTACTAAAAAAAAACCCAGGAAAAGGATTCACTTCATTTTGAATAACCAAAATTGTCAGGATACAGTTCTTAACAAAACATTATAATCAAAGGAAAAACACCCTAGTAGTTCATTGGATCCATTTCAGTAGCCCTTTTTTACCAAATAAAAGTTGTCCTTTACCCTCTGGACCTATGCGAATCTGCGACAAAAATCAAATAAAATTAGTGGGCTTCAATATGATTTGATCTCAAGACCGTATTATGCTGTATTTCAAATAACCTAAAAAGCAGCCAGTATACTCATGGAAAATAGAAAGGGATTTCACACCCTGGAACACAGAAAACTGACACACACAACTGCATTGGTGCACCAATGAAAGAAAACAAAAAAAAAAACGGGCAAACCCCCCAAAAATAACAAACGTTGCAGGCCTGGCAAGAATGTTCATATCTGTTTTGTCCTCAGTGTTTAGTCTTTACTCACGACACTGACGAGCTGCTGGGGAAGGCAAAGGGTGGCAGTGCGCACCTCCCAGGTTAGCGTCCTTGTGTCCCAATACTCCCACGGTGCCAAGAGGAACCACTGACGTTACCCAGGTTGCCAGTGGTGCTATCTGGGGCGAGTTGATCCCTCGACAGCTACTTGGTGGAAACTCAGACGTGCCGGGAAGTCTGAGGCGCTAACCAAATAACATTCACTGCCTACTGTTATTAAACACCACAACTCCGTCGCTGTGTTCTAATCTTATTGCAAACGGAGACTGTACCTTTGCCGCAGCTGACTAGCGCGCTGCTGTACTGTTCTCTTTGCAAATTGGCATGCAGTTGTACTGTTCTCTGTGCAAACTAGCATGCACGTCTCTCGCGATAACTTCATGAACTCACATACATACTCTCATTGCACTTTTTGTGTAATGTCTCGTATTGTGTCCTATTTAGTATATTTGAGCAACGTCTTTTTTACTATTACAATTATTGTTTACACAAATAGAAATAATAAGAAAAAAAAATACAATGTCCTCGGATATTAACCATCTACCCAGTTATTGAGGACCAGTAATTTGCATATTGCAATGCAATCACATGACTTGGAGAGGCTCCCGGGTTACATTTGTAATAATTTGATTTGCATCGAATTCATCCACTGGTATCTTTTTCTTTGTCTGCATATCATATTCATCTAGCTGTATTCTTTGTCTGTATATCTCTTGCCTGTGTACATGTCGGGACATGTCTTAGTGGAAGTTTCCACAAAGGTTTTGAAGTGATGCGCATGCGTCTTTGCTTTGAATTCCTGAAGGATTGGCTGACAGGGTTTCAGGTTGCCTGTCCAAATGCAGAATGCGAGAATGAGAAGCGGAAAGACCATATTTAAAAGATATTTTCTGGAGATAAGGGTATAAGACCTGGGTGTGAAAGTCGGAAAATCAGTTCTTCTTGCACAGGAGGAACTCGGCTTTACATTTATCAACATGACACAATAAAGCCTAATTTTCTTTTCAGAATCTGTCTCTCTCCAATTGCTTGAGGATGGAGGAACCTCAAAATGTTGAAGAAAACCACAACAGCAGCACTTTCATTTACGTATTTAGTTTCATTTACTTTTTCTTTAGTGTAATACTTACCTATAGATGTCGTATGGAGGGGAGCATATGTTGTTCTAAAACCTTTATATACCTTTCAGCATTCATGGTACTTTTTAAAACATGCTAATGCATCCCCATACCATCAGAGATGCTGGCTTTTGAACTGTACACTGGTAAAAAGAGGGGTGGTCTTTCTCCTCTTCAGCCCGGAGGACACAACACCCATGATTTCCAACATGAATGTCAAATTTGGACTCATCTGATCACAGGATACTTTGCTACTTTGCTACAGTCAATTTTAAATGACCCTTGGCCCACAGAAAACGGTGGGGCTTCTGGATCATGCTCAACAATGGCTTTCGGAATTGGGGTTGTACTTTCAAAAGTCAGATCAAAATGCCGCAGGCGGCTTGACGAGTTTATTGAAAACCTTACCTTTCAACTGAATACGCCTTGACATCTTGGAACAGATTTGGTCAGACAAAAAGTGAGCTGTTCAATTTTTTCTCTGATAACTAGGCCTATATGTTGTTTCCTATTCCAAAGGGCTGTAAAGCAAGCGCTACTATGAAGGTTTACGAATTTCTCGAAGTGAGCAAGGCGATTGACAGATGTGTTTTAAATAAGACTGCTTTAGTTGCATGTATTTATATACATAGACCAGATAAAAAATGATTTCCGTTTCCCAAACCTAGTGTGCGACTGCAAATATATTTCAATATAATATAGCCCATTTAAATTATTCTTAAAATTAAATTTCATGTTTAACTAATCTCCAGATGGAGTAAACCTGGTGGGTTCCAGTGGCCTGGAGATGTTTCACTTAAAGTTATCCACAGCTTGAATAATTTTGAGCAAATCTTCAACATCTGTGTCACGCCTTGAAGAACAATAATGGAAAACGCCTGTGACCTCCACCGTCCTTAATCTTCAATTCTGCGTTTACTGGTGATAATAATATTTCCATTCCTCTTCCCATATCAAAATAATGTCACTCCGTCACTGTTCTGCCCATTTATAAACCTTACAAAACAAAAAAGGTAAATGATGAGTGCACAGAAATACATCTAAGTGTTCATTCAATAAATGGCACATGAAATAACTTTATAACTGTATAGGGCAAAAACAATTTAGGTATAACTTTTTTTTTTGTAAACCAAACACTACATGACTACAACAAAACATGTACAACTGGTGAATTGCTTGTTCTGAGAAATACCAAATACATATGCACATGGAAAACCACCATTCAACAGCGTGAAAACTTTAGATGGAAGGCCGGCTTTCCAATTTGATGACTCCAAGACCTACCTGATATTTGGTTAATTTTAAATGCCATTCCTTCCAAATGTCGTCTCGATGACCCCTACACAACAGTGAATAGGCCTATTCTACAAATTTGGGATAAGTAATAATTTGCCTTTCAGGACATTATATTGGCAAAATCTATACGCCAAACAAATATCAAACTGATAATTACTGTACTGTTCTGAATTAACCGACTCCAATTGAAGGAAAAAAGACATGGAATGTGAACTCTGTCGTCTACAGGACACTGCAACAAGGCGTCGCTTAAAATATAATTTGACATGTGAAGGGTAGCTGATAACAGAATTGCGACTTGGAAGGGGAGACACCTGTGGAGGCATTGCACAGGGTGTTGTGGGCGTTCTAAGGCCATGCTAAATGACTGCCCATTTGCTCCACGAGGCGTGATTAGCGGACACAAGACAGGGCAGCACAGTTCAGCACATGCTAATAATGAGATACATATTCATTAATTTTCTCCCTACAGGCCTAATGCATGAGGCCTCTACATGATAAATTTACAGATCTCCACTCTGTGATTAATTCATTAGTTTGATCACCAGGACAAGGTAAGGAGATGCACTCACCTGACACTCAGACATGTTTCAATTGTGTTTACTTTTTTCAAGTGAATAAAAGATTTGAGAATTTACAAATTATATCTCTGAAACTTTTTTAGTATGCACTTATAATCTTTTAGTTGCATTTATTAGAAATGGTTTTTTTTTTTTGTTTGATAATTGGCAGCATGACTTTAACCCTCTATTAACCAAACCCATTTCCAACTGTGTTAAAATTATTTCCCGATGCAAAAATGTTTATTTTGGGCCATTATTTGAAAAACGATAGACAAGAGAATTTTGACACATTTGGCCCACCTTTGTGTCAAATTACAGAAAATCTGCTACTTTGGGTAACAATGCTAATGAAAAAATTAAAGTGATGTACCGTTCAAGTTATTCTCAAATGTTTATTTGGCAATAAGAAACAAAACCAACAGGGTGTCCAGGCTGTTGACCCTTTTATTTCATGTAGCAGATATGCTACGCTAGTTAATAGAGGGTTAATGGATTAACCACGCAGTGCTGCTGATGATGTATGAAACATTTATTCTGAGTGGCAGTTTCCAAGTTCATCCTTCTTTTCAATCGTTCCCTCAAGGAAAAACAAGGGCAACGTAAAATACATTAAAAAATATCAAAGCTATTGTGAATAATTGTGAAGAAGTTTCGACACAGATCTAATGTGTGTCAAATATTTACACAAGATAGTGCGTAAATATTTTTAAAATAATTTTTAAACATTACCTTCATTGAATTAGCATTCCATTACTGTTCAGTCTGGGCTTAGGGGGATAAAAAGCGATTAACACAAAATGATGATCAAAAACACTACATTTTAGCACATCGGTATTTAGTTTTTAATTAAAATCTTTGGATCTGAATCGGAACACTATCCTATCCTAACTCAGTCACCATGCTCGGTTCATTGCATCCTTGTTCTCTCCCCACAGACAGACCTGAGGGGCAGATGGAGCTGCGTCTGGCACTGAAAGCAGCCAGTTTCATTGTTCTGGGTGTGGTGGGAATCCCAGGTAATCTAGCAGCCCTCCTGCTCTTCTGCCGCTTGTTCATTGAACTGTGGCACATGGCGCACAATGAGATCATCCTCAGCCAGCTGATCTTCGCCAACCTGGTAGTAACACTGTGCCGATGTATTCCTCAGGGTATGACTGCACTGGGCATGGACCTCCACTTTGATGACCATGCCTGTAAAGCAATTCTTTATGCTTACCGGGTTGGACGTGCCATTTCTATCACCCTCACCTCATTGTTGAGCTCCTACCAATGTGTGGTCATTGCCCCACCGACACCTGGCTGGAACTGGCTGAAACGCTGGTTGCCAGACCACCTCCCCCATATCATTATCTTTCTCTATGGGCTCAACATGACGATCTATGTCAGTGCCTTTCTCCATGCTGAGGCTTTTCCTGCCAACAGCACCATCCCAGAGTACAGTCTTAACCTTCAGTTTTGCATAGTGGTGTTCCCTGGGTATACTTATTATATTGTCAATGGCATGGTGATCATCTTGCACGACTTCATCTTTGTTGCACTGATGGCAGCAGCGGGATTGTACATGATTGTGGTTCTGCATCGGCACCGTCAGCAGGTTCAGGGTCTGCAGGGAGCTGGCAGGAAGACTGAGGAGGCATCACGTGCTGTCCTGCTGCTCGTGAACACATATGTGCTGTTGTTCAGCTTGGACAGTATTCTGTGGTTCTACACACTTTCCGTCTCCCGTGTGCACCCAGCTGTGTCTGATGCTCGAATCTTCTTTGCCACCTGCTACTCCACCATCAGCCCTGTCCTCATAATCGCCACCAACAAGAAGCTGTCCATGTACTTTAAGTGTGGCTCCAAACGCAGGTCAGCACGAAACATTCAAAACAAAACAGAATCTAAAGTATCAGGAGTGACATCAACACAATGAGGATGTTAAATAGTGGAACTGGAGGAGGATCCTCCAAACTGTAATTTATTGGTCAAATGTTCATTAGTCTCCCTTTTGAACAGAATACAGTGATGTGAAAATTTTTTACCTCCTTCTTCATGTCCTCTATTTTTGCACATTTGTCACACTAAAATGTTTCAGATAATGAAAATTATATATTATATATGGATAATTATGTACTATATTTACAGCGCTATTAAAAAGTATTTGCCCTTGCATATTTGATATTTCTTCACATATCACGCTTAAATGTTTCAGATAATTAAACAGAATTTTTTAAGGGAAAAAAAAGCTATCCAAACCTGCCTGGGCCAATGTGAAAAAGTAATTGGCAGCGAGATTATATTATTCATCTTGAGTCAAAATTTGATTGATGGCTTTTTGATGATTTCATCTGAATTAATTCATAAGATGTTATAGTTTATTCTGTATTTCCCCCCTTCTCCTAATCCTCCCCCCTCTCCTCCTCTCCCCCTCTCTCTCCGGTGCTGTGTGAGTGAGATTCAGCACCGTCCCCAAGCCCCCCTTCCCTCTCACCCTGCCCCTTGCACGTTCTGGTGCAGGGATAGAATTATATGCATTTTAGTATGTTTTAGCGTGTTTAAAGTTTTTTTGTGGGGATAAACCTTTCAAAGCATTTATTTACTTGTGTTATAGTTTAGTGCTTTTTAAACGCATATTATTTGCTTGGTTGTGGGAAGTGAAAGTGATAAAAGTGGTAAAACTTTATTTCAAGACTTATGTTGGTGGCGAAATGTTAGTAAAACAGTGTTTTAAAGCAGAAAAAAATGAGACCAAGAACTGTTAAAACAGGAAAACAGAATGTTGGTGAGAGCATGCAGAAAATATGAAAAAAGTGTGCGTAAAGGAATAAGAAAGAAAGAAAATTATTTACCAGTTTTTTGGCGTGATGTGTGTAGAAAAGTTACCAAAAGGTTGTAATGTAGTTGACGAAATAAGGTTTGTTTCCATGTAGAGTTTTAACTCCGTACGTGTTATTCCTTCTCTCTATCTCTCCCTTCTGTGTCTCTGACTGCGTAGAAACGTGTTGTAAGTGAGCAGACCCCATGGGGGCGGGATTTACAGTCTGTGAGTTGATGGGGCTTGCGGGGAGGGGGTAGCCACTGAATGATTGATTGAATTGATGTGGCAAACGACTTCTGTCAAAAAGTATTAGTACAATAAAACATCCCCAGGGGGCGGGGTTGAATCGAGCGGGTGTTTGCACGAGTTTTGAGTTGGCGGGACTTGCGTGGGGTAGCCAATGAATGATTGATAGAATTCGTGGATGAAATTTTCTGTCAAGAAATAATAGTGTAATGAAACTTACTCAGGGGTGGGGGCTGAAATGTATGGGTGTCTGCGTTTTGTGAGATTGTTCCAGACGGTCATTGCTATGTATTTGGTTTTTCTTTGGCCTTCACACTGTTGATTTTTAAAAGGTGTGAGAAGATCATAGATTAAACATGTCCACAATGTCAAGTTTTTGAATGGGGGGTGCAAAATTGTTCAGAACTATGATGGGCTGCTTACAACCATGGCTGAATAATTATTTTTGAAAAGAACATCTGCAGCATTCGCAATCTTAATTCAAAAAGTTTTGAGAAGGTCAAGGTTACTGGGTATTCACATTCTGAAGTTTTCAAGGTCTGGGAACTCACAAGGTGAAAGAGCCAACATAAGATGAGATATTATTCTGAAAGGGCGAATGGGAATGCGATGGAAGGTAGTCTAAGGTTTTTGAAGGAGTGGGAATGTGTGCTGCACGATTATAGATAAACCAGTTTAATACATTTAATTGCAGCATTAGTTTGTTAAATCATATGCAAGGTCTTCGTTTCTAAAAGTGCGAGTTTCAAAGTATATCCTAGAATTATATGTTGAGTAAAGGTTTTAACTAACATTTGAGCGGGTGTTCTTGCGGATCGTGTGTGTGTGTGCGTGTGTTTGTATTTGTTAAATTATATGCAAGGTCTTCGTTTTTAAAAGACAGTCAAATAGTCGAAATATACCCGTTATTTTTTCTTTCAGTATGAATAAATGAGCAGAGCCTTTTAGGTCAATGTATCATGTTATATCATGTATTATAATAAAGTTTTTAACTTTAAGAAATGATATAATAGTGTGTAGAAAGCTGGAAATGCGAGTTTCGAAGTGAAATTTTATGTTAAATATAGGTTTTAACTTAGTTTTTCATTTGAGCTGGAGGGCTTGTGGGTCACGTATGTATGTATGTGTAAGGAATTGTGAATCATTCTGCTGGAGAGCGGGAGACTCATAATTTAGTTAGCCCCGACAATCAACAAGCATGGAACCGCCACATGTTCTGAAATGGTAATCTTGCCAATATAACAAAGTAAAGGCCCACACCCTGGCCTCATGGTAACACCTGAAAACAGGAAAAGCCAACGAAGGCCATCAACTGTCGGAGGAGACATACTGATAGCCATCCTAAGTCAATCAGAGACCATCCAAACACAATTACCACCCACGCGGCTATCCAGCTGAGGAAACGATTGTCTTCTGACCATTAAACTTAATCATGATACGCCTCACCATTATACATTGAAGACCGGTTTCACCCCAAGAGACTGTGATCAGCATTATTTAAGTAATGAATACACTTAATATGCCTGGCCAACTTCAAAGGTTTTTTCATGTATAAGAAATGTACGTTGGGGAGGCTCGGGGTTCATTTTGACTCCGCTGAACCCAGAGTACGTTACCCGTATTTCTGTTCACTGCCGTTTTTACTGGAAATAAACACCATTTTTCATTCGAAGATTGGATTGTCCCTTCTTTCGTTCTTTTTTTCTTACACTGGCGAGCCATCCAACGCGGGATTCCGAAAAAAGAAAAAAAAAACCGGGGAATAAGGTAAGAAACGCGGTTTCTTCATTTTGCTGTTGCTTTTGTTTTACGGACACCCCCGCTTCAAAAACCTAGAAAGGAGTTTAAGGATCGGGATAATTTTTTTATCTTTCAGTAAAAGTTTGCAGTAGGAGTTGGAGCTTAATTCCTGACAATTCAGTAAAGCTGTACAGTGACTGATTCAGTGCGACTGTACGTACGCAGATTTGTGACTTGAATTAAGTTTCGTGCGTAACTAGAAATTGGTGAGCCCAAAGTACCGCGGCTCTGAAGTTTAAACCTACACTATAAAGTTAACCCGAAGTAGTGTGGTTTGCGCCCGAGGTACTGTGGCAGTGTGAGGTTTAACTGGTTCGTGCCAGACGGAGTGTGGCATTGTTGTTGGCCTAAAAAGTAACTGGTCGGTTGAATCACGGATGCCCGAAGTACTGTGGCAGTGTGCGGTTTAACTGGTTCGTGCCCGACGGAGTGTGGCATTGTTGTTGGCCTAAAGTAACTGGTCGATTGAATCACGGATGCCCGAAGTATAGTGGCAGTAGAGTTGTTTCTCTTGGTTTCTATCGTAACTGAAACTGAGTGCCTGTTGTGGTTTGTTACAATTCGAAAACGATTCTAAAGTAACTGAGTCGGCCGGAAGTACTGTGGTAGAGAATTGTCATTGGGATCTGGAACAGTTGGTTGCTGTGCCCGACGCACTGGGACAGAAACCGTGTTGAGTTTTTTTATTCCTAAAGTAACTGGAATAGTGAAGTTGTCTGTGTCCGAAGCACTGGAACAGAAACTGCGTTTTATTTGTTTTCCCTCAAGGTAACCAACTTAACAGTTTGTTTGGTCGTAGGAACGTTGCCAACTATAGTCATGGAAAACTTTGTTGAGCGTTACATTGCCAAACATGGTAAATCGGAAATCTTAGAGGGCATTGAAAGTCAGGCGGAGCCGTATGCATGGGCTTTGTGCCAGTTTGACAGTCACCCAAAGATGGGCAAATTAAATGAAAAGGGAAAAGTTTCAGTAGCTATGACGGGTGTTCTAGTGTCATATAAAATCTGTAAAAAGAGATTAGATGCGCTTGAAACGGAGAATGGCAATTTAAAGAAAGAGATCGAGAACAAACAAGCTGATATTGAAAGTCATCACGTTAACGCCAACTTGAATGCTGAAATTCAATCGGATTTGCGTAAGGAGGTTGCCGAATTAAGGAAATTTAATTCAGAGTTACAGCGCGATTTGGATAATGCCTACAGAGAAGTGAGGAATTTTAAAACTGCATATGATTACTTATTTGAGAAGTGCAATCAAAGTACAGGACATCACACAGACCAGAGAAACTGTAAGGACGATGATTTCTTGAGTAAACCTAAAAGACAGGACATGAATAATGACAGTAATGACAGTTATAACTGTACTCTGAAATTCCCGCTGGCACCAGTGCATGAAACGATGACGATTGTACCTGGAGAAGGGGGAGACCGTATAACGACAACTACAACAGTAAAACCATTATCACCTATTGAACTCGAGTTGCTGGTTCATAATATTGGGAAATTTGAGCCTGGCATGCAAGACCCTGTGGAATTTTTATCCAATTTAGAAAGGATGGTTGACCTGCACCGTTTGACCGATGCTGATGCGTGCATCATTTTGGCTGCTTGTTTGCCCCATGCGTTGGCTAGTGCTCTCCCTCAGAGTATTCATGACAGGGATGCAAGGACAGAGGAGAGAAAATCTGCTCTGTTGGGGGTGTTAGGAACACGTTCGGTTGACTGGGACAAAATACGAGAAGTCGTGATGTCGCCAGGGGAGCATCCAGCAGCTTATGCGGCCAGGTTATGGGAGGTATTTAGTTCCTACAGTGGCGTTGCGAACTTGACTCAGCAAGATCCTATGTTCAAATCCGCGCTCCTTTCTCAGAGTGACGCACATACTCGGAATGCTCTTGCACTGCTTGTCGATTCAAACACACCATATTCAGAAATTGTGGCAAAAATGACCCAGTTTTATAATAATCGGTCTCTGTCGAGAAAATCGCATCCAGTTGCGGCAATAGGAAGAAGACTTTCCTACAGGACCAGAAGAAAAAGAGGGACGGAATCCTCTCATTCTTCAGAGGGGAATCACAGAGCTCCAGACTTCAGAAACATGGTTTGCTATGCATGCGGGAAGGAGGGACACATCGCAAGGAACTGCAGAGGGAGGAGAACAAGAGACCAGGTACCTGTTTGTTTTTCATGTGGTAAAAGGGGACACAAAGCCAGAATGATCAACCGCATGGCAGATTTACAGACAGCCAAATGATATGGACATTAAAAAAAAAAAAACCTCAGACCAACAAAGATGTGGACTGCACAGAAATGTGAGCGGACTGGCAAGACCCTTGTCTGAGCGGAGCCCTCTGGACAGGCTGCACAAGTGCACAAGTTTGAGAGGCTGGGAGAGAAGAATTTCAAGAAAAGACTGAGAGACAATCATTTGGTCACATTTCATGTACACACACACACACACACACACACACACACAAGGATGCATGATAAGATTGTGAAAATTTGTCCTGAATGGATTCTGTGTTGTGATGCTGAGACAATTGTTTTTGAAAGTTTCATGTTATCCTGAATGTTGCGTTAAGATGAAAGATTGCAAACTCTTCCAGCATAACTCTGGAACGGTCCTGTTGGCTGTAGTGGTTCTCAGTTGATACTCTTTCATCCCTAATGATGAGTTGCCATTCAATAGAGAGAGATCCAGTGTGATTGATGGTAATGAGTCCCACGACGGGTAAGTCTCCCTGATGGCCATAGACGGGGGCAACCTAAGGCAGGACATTACCCTACTGGACACCTCTGTGGCGTGATTGAGACACTTTGTTTGATGCTATTTGTGGCTTAATAGCATCAAAAGGGGGGACTGTAAGGAATTGTGAATCATTCTGCTGGAGAGCGGGAGACTCATAATTTAGTTAGCCCCGACAGTCAACAAGCATGGAACCGCCACATGTTCTGAAATGGTAATCTTGCCAATATAACAAAGTAAAGGCCCACACCCTGGCCTCATGGTAACACCTGAAAACAGGAAAAGCCAACGAAGGCCATCAACTGTCGGAGGAGACATACTGATAGCCATCCTAAGTCAATCAGAGACCATCCAAACACAATTACCACCCACGCGGCTATCCAGCTGAGGAAACAATTGTCTTCTGACCATTAAACTTAATCATGATACGCCTCACCATTATACATTGAAGACCGGTTTCACCCCAAGAGACTGTGATCAGCATTATTTAAGTAATGAATACACTTAATATGCCTGGCCAACTTCAAAGGTTTTTTCATGTATAAGAAATGTACGTTGGGGAGGCTCGGGGTTCACTTTGACTCCGCTGAACCCAGAGTACGTTACCCGTATTTCTGTTCACTGCCGTTTTTACTGGAAATAAACACCATTTTTCATTCGAAGATTGGATTGTCCCTTCTTTCGTTCTTTTTTTCTTACATATGTGTGTGTGTGTGTGTGCGTGGGGAGTCTTTTAAGGTTAGCGAGATTGTAAGACTTTCTAAAAACTTACCAATTTATTGGGGAAAGAGGGGCTACCTCACGGATCTATAAATTAGGGTTCTTGGTTTAGTTTAGTTTAGTTAAGTTTAGTTTATTTCTCTAAAAAGACAGAGACCCCTTCCGGGGTATGTGAGAAATACATTGAGACAATAAAAAAATATAAAAAGGTAAATTAGGCAGCTAGAAATTAAGAGAATAAAGCATTCACATCCATTAAATTACAGGTGCAGGACAATGTAAGAATAGGCAAAAATTAAATGGTAAGGTCCACACACTGAAAGACAATGCTCACCAAAAATGAGTGTAAGTAGTTCAGGCAGAAAACTCGAGAAGAGCTACATCAGCTGACAGCAGTCTGGTAAGCTACCAGCACTTCAGCATCAGCAGGCACACAATTGGAGGATACACATCACGAGGTCATACAGCGGTCTATTTGAAAGACATCAAGCTCACTTTCTTCCGCTACTGTTTGCAATGACTTTTCATGGTATGCAACATGCTGTTTGGTTTTTTGCTTGATGTTCATACTGGCGCTTGCAGCAGTCCCTCGCTACGCAGATTGCTTTTGTACCTCATTGCTGTCTTTGTTGGTTATTATACTGCTATTTTGTTTCTGCTAAGTTTACAATATGTTGCTGCTCACGCTTCTTCTTGGCTTTTGGCGTGTATTCTCTGTGTTACAGGATTAATGGGCGCCTGATGAAATTGAATTACAACTGCAATCATATTATATCCTGTTAAAGTTGCGACTGGTGAAGTGCGTGTGAACGCCTCTCAAACGTTATTTTCAAATCGAAAATCCAAGATAATTCTGCTTCAAGTGAGGTTCCACCTGTAAGTCAAAATGACGGTCAATGGGCTGATACAGTTGGAGACCTGGTTCCTGTCTAGACGCAAAAAGCCAATTTCTCCAAAACGACGGAGTCCATTTACCACATCGGCAGCTTCTGTACAACCCTGGCATCCAAATATGCAGGTAATTTAAATTTTGCGATTAATTCTGCTTTATGTGCTACATTGTTCACTGAAGGCTGTTTAATTGTGGATATAATTCTGTTCCTTTTAGTTGCTAAGCATGTCCCTGTCTCTTATAAATTAAATAAATAAATAAAAAACAAACACTGGACTTTAATAGCACGAGGGCAGTGCATGGATACTTATGCGATCTTTTCCTTCAAGATTTATGAATTGGGCGCCAACCTAGTATTTGTTTTGCCTCACAGAGGAGGTGGTACTTTTACTCATATCCCTAGTTTTTCTGCAAAGCGTTTTGTACTGGGATTTAATTCTAAATTTGCGAACTTGAATCGCTTGGCAGTCGCGCTCGGGCTGTGGTTTGCGGACTACGTCAGGGACCTGAAAATCGCTAAATTCTATGCTTTTATGCCTGCTGAAATGGTGCGGTTATATCGTGATGTTCGGATGATTAACAGTGACCGTCAAGAGTGGTTTGCGTCGTGGTGACTCATTTTTGCAGATGGATGTTTGACAGCAAACATTAACAGGGTATATGGGCAACAATGTTGACTATACTGTCTGGATTTCTGTTATTGTTAACAAGTAACGGGTGGAAACCTTATGAATACTCACTCATACGACTACGCGGTGCGAAGAATTCCTGTTTCCTCAATTCTACAATCTTTTTGGCCAACTGATTTAAAAAAAAAAAAAAAAAAAAAACCCCAAGTCATTGCTTCAGTTGTATGCAAAATTAGTCCGCGTTTATTTTTAGCTGTCGAATGCATACGTGATTTATCGAGTTGAGTAAGGTTTTGTCCATTGTAAATGAGCGTAAGACTCAACTAAGCATGAATGGTCGTATCCGTCTATGGTTTGTTCAGTACCAAAGCATTAAGCTATGTTTCCATTAATACGGCTGAAGTCCAGGTGCAACAGACACGGGACATCGCATGCGCCCCATGGTGCGTCCTCGGTGTTCCTTCTAAACGGCTGAACTACGCTATTCCTCCGTTTTCGTCCTCACGGCAGGACCCGACACAGCACTACTTAAACAGCACCTTACGGAGGATGAAGAGCTTATCATAATAATTAAAATCTACACTTTAATACAGAAGAAGAAACTAACTCAAAGAAAGCACTGTTAAAGATGATGAGATGAAAAAGATGGCTGGAATTATGTTCTGTTGAATGATAGTCTGATTCTGAAGATTCGGCTTCATCCTCTGAATTGTAAGAATGACATGTTAGTATGTCACATTAAAACCACCAGGACTACTCTGTTATCATCTCCTAACAAAATTAAGCGCGTGACACGCATGAAAACTTCTGCTTTACAGAAATCACACAGGTATCGTGGCATTACAAAGCTCAGATCATAATTTAAAACGGAACGGTAAATGCATGTATGTTGCTGCTGAAACTTCGGCTCTTCTCTGAACAGGGCAATAAATACACATTGCTTCAAAGGTTCATTTGTTAACAAAATAAAGTGGGGTAACCCCTTTGAACTTTAGGAAATTCCCTGTGCGATTCGTGTGCGTTGGAGCTGGAATCACTCCCTTAAGAGGACTCGGTGGGTATTATCAGTGTCTGAGATCCTTGCACACTATAACCTTTTTGCAGCGTAAAATATGGCGTCATGGTTGGCTCGGTATTCGTTCATAAGTGTTTGCTCGTCGCTCACGTCTGCTGCAGCCGGCCTCTTGTGGTTTAGTGTTCTATTAAGACTCGCAAACATGCAACCTTTTACATTAGCTGTCGGTATTGTTGTAAATATAAAAACCAAAGTTCATGGATGGTATTGCGCATTAGAATACAATATGCATTTCCGAAGGCGATTTACTGAGCTTTTTCCGAAATTCGCGATTGGACTGCTGTCTGAAGCAAAGTAGCACAACTGCAAACTTGCATCCAATCCAGTTTCGTTCTCTTCATGACTCAGAATTTCAATGATTTAGAAGATTTATAGTAAAGTAGCTGTTTTTTGGATTTTATTCCTTAGTCTGGGAGAATTGATGGAATAACCTACCATTCAAATGTTGCTGTCAGAAATCTAATGTTTTGCATTACTTGCTTTGGATTACTGCCTGAAATTGCTCTAAATTAATGTGCATGCATCATCATAGTCAATCCGAGCGGAATGTGATGTACTATCTGAAAGGGAGAATACTCGTATTTTAGAGTTTGGGGAATGAGGGCCATATCTGTCCCAGTTTTTGCTCCCTTTCTGGACTTCAATTAGTTCATTGCCTTAATTGGCAAAAGCACTCATTAAAATCTGAAGTTTCTGCGGCATCTCTAATTTCACTAGATCGACTCCCCCCCCCCCCCCGAAAAAAAAGAATGAATGACTGAATGAATGAATAAATAAATAAAAACTTGGCGCCCTATGTGAAACATTCTCTCTACTGCATGAGCTAATTTGTTTTTGGATAAAACCCATTAATTATAACCCATTATTCAATTAGTCATCGAAATTGGAAGAAATACAACCTTCATTACACACCGGCCTTTCAGGACCAGAATTGTCATCATGAAACTTTGTGGTTTTGGGGGTTTTGAGGTATGATGAATCATAACTTGCTCTTAACCTAGGATTAAAGGTCCTTGATGGTTTCTTTCTAGTAGAATTACAATGCAACAAGCGGATGGAGGGGCGTTGACTGTTTATGACCAATTGTTCCTAAATTCTTACTTGTCACTTGAGACAGGACAGTATTTCTATTATATGCAGTAGTTGTATCCAGTGCCTCACCCCCCTTTTCTCTGTGTCTCTTTCTGAGGATCTTTCCCTCCACTTCAAAGTCCTGGACCATTCAAGCCCTGTCCTTCAACATAAGCGCTGGCTGCTGCTGTGCTGCTGTCCTAATCTAGTCCGGATCCAGTTCAGCTCCTTCCTCGACATGCCACTTCTGGAGCTACAGACACCACTGTTTAGATGCCATTTTATTCTATTATTGCTTTAATTAGCTAGCCCGTGGAGAATGGGCTCCCCCACTAAAGCCAGGTTCCTCCTGAGATTTCTTCCCACTGGGCAGTTTTTTCTCACCACTGTTTGAGGATTTTTCTCCCTACTGGGAGTTTTTTGCCTCATTTTGCTCTAGTGGGGATTAGGCTAGGCACTGCCCTTTCATTTATTTAATCTCAACATAAAGCATCTTCGTGACAGTCTATCTGTGAAAAGCGCTATACAAATAAATTGAACTGAAAAATTTAAAATCCTTTGCGCAGGTGGTTGGCTGGGCCATACTTAATGGTAGAATGTCCATACTTGATCCAGGTAAGCTGCATTGGTGGTAGCAGATGTGCGCCAAAGGCTGGGCAGCCTTTAGCAGCCAATATTGTGACCCTGGATATCTCTATGGACTTCCTGGTCATCCAGGAGACAGTGGGTGCTCTGGCTGTACACATAGTTTTTCTCACTAGGTAGAATGTTTTCCAGGACTAAGATGATGCTTCATCTTGCCTCCCACATCTGTAGGGGTTGCAGACGTGCACTAGAGGGAGCGGCATGTGCCTATTCTCTAGAAGATCTGGCCAAGTATCCAGACTAACAGTGAAGCCCTGCCCGCAGTACAGATCTGAGGGCACCAAGTGGTGTGTTATCGAGGAAACAAGTCTAACGGGTCCCCGCGGTGGAACCAGGCTACACATGGTGAGGTCATGTACATTAGTGATTGTATGTCCATTCTTGATCCAGGTTATCTGCATTGGTGATAGCAAAACTGTGCTAAAGACTTGGCAGCCTTAAGTAGTCAATGTTTTGACCCTGGATATCTCTCTGGACTTCCTGGTCATTCAGGAGGCAGTGGGTGCTCCACTGTACACATAGTTTAGCCTCACTTGGCGGTGGTTGCTGTTTTGGGGGATTTTGATTTCTGTTCATGACTATGTTTGTATGTTTGCTGTGCCTAGGTAGGACATTCCTCCAGAGCAGAACCACCGCCAAAATACAATGTAATGCTTATACCCATGAATGAATTTTCTATTTTATTCAAACGTGAGTTTTCCTGACGGAACTGAGTCTAACTAGTTCAGCCACCTCCACCCCAGCCTCCACCTGTTTGGTTCTGCTTATATTGGGGGGGTTTTGATTTCTGTTCATGACTATGTTTGTATGTTTGCTGTGCCTAGGTAAGACATTCCTCCAGAGCAGAACCGCGGCCAAAATACAATGTAATGCTTATATCCATGAATAAATGTTCTATTTTATTCAAACGTGAGTTTTCCTGACTGAAATGTATTAAGTCAATGTTTTGAACAAAAAGTGATCTTTATCAGGATAAAAGAAAGCAGCACAAACACATCTCTATAAGCACTTACTCGAATTCACAATTGAAATCAGGTGTGAACAATTACTAAGATCAATCAGCAGGGCACAGATGTAATCCACAGAGTAAGCAAGTGAAGGCGTGTGTGCTGACAAAAATTACGTTAAACATACAATCCCAAGACGGGTATATAAATATATTTTGTTTAAGACAATCAATACCAACCTGGACACAACGCAAAAAATAAAAAAACCATACCAACCAGTACCTACAGATAAACTTAATAAAACTAACCAAGGAAGATATATAAAAAAATATAGCAAAGTAGTGTGCAACTGCTTAAATCCCCTCGGTGTATACACATACACAAACAAATAAAAGGGAAAATCAAAAAATACAAAAAAATTCCAGGAGTGGCCTAATGTCAAAAGATTCATACAGACCCCTAGCCACTGTATCAAGAATAGAGATCCAAAAGGCCTCCCTTTGAAGTAACAAATTATTAATGTCACCTCCTCTAGGTGGTAACCGAACACGTTCGATACCTTTATATTTTAAAGATGAAATACAATGTTGTGCTCGAAAAAAGTGCAACTCTACAGGATTCCTAAAATCCTTGGTCCTGATATCGCTTCTATGTTCAGAAATTCTGATCTTTAAAGGTCTGGTAGTCTTACTCACATAGGCCAGCCCGCAAACACACTTAATCAAGTAAATGATATTAGGTGTAGTACAGGTAATAACACCTTTAATTTGAAAATGTAACACAGGTAATACATTGACAATGGGAAATTCATAATGCGTGTGCATATGGACCTAATATCAAAACAGCAGGACAGAGCATAAAGTCATTCCAAATGGAGCAACACTTCTATGTTACTATTCATTTAACAGTCTTACTCATTGACAAGTTTAGCAAACTAATGACAACTAGCTCACTCCAACATTAGGTAGCATTTACAATCCTATAACATCAGAAACCACACTGACTGACATCCCAGGCCAGTCTGAGTTCTTTCTATTTCTATGTAGATTACATGTAAATACATATCTATTTATCAGATAATAGACATTATTATGACAACAAATTTAGCTAAATTTGACAATTGTTTAGCCTTCGAATCATTAAAAAACTGCCGGAATTTCAAAGCACTAGATCTGATGTACAAATACAATACCAGTGAAGTTGGCACGTTGTGTAAATCGTAAATAAAAACAGAATACAATGATTTGCGAATCCTTTTCAACCTATATTCATTTGAAAACACTGCAAAGACAAGTCACTTATTGTTCGAACTGGTTAACTTTGTAATTTTTTGCAAATATTAGCTCATTTGGAATTTGATGCCTGCAACATGTTTCAAAAAAGCTGGCACAAGTGGCAAAAAAGACTGAAAGTTGAGGAATGCACATCAAACACTTATTTGGAACATCCCACCGGTGAACGGGCTCATTGGGAACAGGTGGGTGCCATGATTGGGTATAAAAGCAGCTTCCCTGAAATGCTCAGTCATTCACAAACAAGGATGGGGCGAGGGTCACCACTTAGTGAACAAATGCGTGAGCTGATTGTCGAACAGTTTAAAAACAACATTCCTCAACGAGTAATTGCAAGAAATTTAGGGATTTCATCATCTACGGTCTGCAATATCGTCAAAAGGTTCAGAGAATCTGGAGAAATCACTGCACGTAAGCGACAAGGCCGAAAAGCAACATTGAATGCCCGTGACCTTCGATCCCTCAGGCGGTACTACATAAAAGACCGACATCAGTGTGTAAAGGACATCACCACATGGGCTCAGGAACACTTCAGAAAACCACTGTCAGTAACTACATTTCGTCACTATATCTACAAGTGCAAGTTAATACTCTACAATGCAAAGCGAAAGCCATTTATCAACAGCACCCAGAAACGCCGCCGGCTTCGCTGGGCCCAAGCTCATCTAAGATGGACTGATGCAAAGTGGAAAGGTGTTCTGTGGTCTGACGTGTGGACGTTGTGTCCTCTGGACCAAAGAGGAAAAGAACCATCCGGACTGTTATTGGCGCAAAGTTCAAAAGCCAGCATCTGTGATGGCATGGGGGTGTATTAGCGCCCAAGGCATGGTCAACTTACACATATATGAAGGCACCATTAATGCTGAAAGGTACAAACAGGTTTTGGAGCAACATATGTTGCCATCCAAGCAACGTCTTTTTCATGGACGCCCCTGCTTATTTCAGCAAGACAATGCCAAGCCACATTCTGCACGTGTTACAACAGCATGGCTCCGTAGTAAAAGAGTGTGGGTACTAGACTGGCCTGCCTGTAGTCCAGACCTATCTCCCAATGAAAATGTGTGGCGCATTATGAAGCATAAAATACGACAACAGAGACCCCGGACGGTTGAACAACTTAAGCTGTACATCAAGCAAGAATGGAAAAGAGTTCCACCTGAAAAGCTTCAAAAATTGGTCTCCTCAGTTCCCAAACGTTTACTGAGTGTCGTTAAAAGGAAAGGCGATGAAACACAGTGGTAAAAAGGCCCCTGTGCCACCTTTTTTGCAATGTGTTGCTGCCTTTAAATTCTAAGTTAATGATTTTTTCCAAAAAAAAAAAGTCTCTCAGTTTGATCATTAAACATCTTGTCTTTGCAGTGTATTCAATTGAATATACGTTGAAAAGGATTTGCAAATCATTGTATTCTAATTTTATGTACAATTTACAAAACTTGCCAACTTCACTGGTTTTGGGTTTTGTAATAATACTTTTTTATATATGAAGCCCTCAGTGACAAGAAGGCACGACAGATCATTACACAGTGATACTCATCTCTGAAGACCCCTGAGCCACATTTCATGCAGTGCCCACTTTCAGCGTCATCTTGTTGAAACCTTCTTTCTGTAACTGGCAATCGGTGGTAACCACATCGAAATTGGCATAGTTTAATGCGCTCGGTAGCACTAAGTAAGGGCAGGTAATTGTCATATTCACCGTTCAATTTCAAAAGTCTATAATTCGAACAAGGACTATGGTTAGTAATATCACTCTTCCAGTTCTGTTCGCTGATATCTCTCAGTCTCTGCTGCACCAAATTCTTTACAAAGCTCTTATCGTGGTGATCAGATCTGTGATCCGTGATCAGAAGGTTCATTCTGACTCAGCGCAGCACCCGTCCAAGCTCCAGAAGAAATGTCCTATTATCACGCCATATCCTGCTTCGCTCGACCTGGAAGGTTCGAAAAATATTGCTACTTTTTAATTTTTACATTTAATTTCATAATATTGCAATGGGTTAATCTTCTGGTTTGTAATTTGTCTTGCAGATATTGATGAAATTTTGACTGCAACGGTAGACCCTAGAGATCTTGAAGCTGTAGAAAATTACCTTCGAGCCCAAAGTAAGTGCACCACATGCTTGTGTGATTAGGCGCTGGCTGGACAGCTTTTTATTTTCTGACTTTCAGACATGCAAGTGGTACGCAGGCCAGGCTTCAACAACACGGAACTCTGTGTGCGATTTAACTTTGCCGCATTGTATGCTGTGAACAATTACGCAGAGTTTTATGTTCACGTTTTGGAAACTTTCCTGTCCAAGGTACCCCAATTGGCCAGAGAAAATTACATTGAGCAATTAGAATTGCGTGGGGATTCTCTAGCATCAGGCATTTCCACACAGTAATCAGGCCATGACATTGACCTTTGCATGTTTCTGAGCATGTTAGAACAGCTGATTCAAAGTAATTTTGACATTCTGTCGGATGATACTTTGGAGTTGATTGCGCACATCATTTTGAATCCAAGCGGTGGCGGTCACCGCAAAAATTGTCGACTAGTTGTCTTAGAAGCGAGATAATCCGAAAAAAAACTGCAGCATTCAATATTCAGTTACAATTCAGATAATCAGCTTTGTTTTTCTATCTGCTTAGTGCTTCTTATGAACCCATCGTTCACCATTTGCGAGGCTCTGCGAGAGGCAGAACGTTTGCAAAGGGCTGTACCCCTGAGTGCACAGGTCGGCTTTTCGGACATTCAATAATTTGAAAACCTGTTGGGTATAAAGGCGGTAGTCTGGAACTTTGATGCAGCTAATGGCTCTTTGACAAAGTTCCAAAGATCCTCCGTACACAATCCCAAAACAGTTTTTCTCTACCTGGATGATGGTCATTACTGCGGCAGCAAGTCCTTTAAAGGCTTTCTCGGCTCCACTCATGTTTGTGAATACTGTTACACTCCATTCACATCAAAATGTGGTCATAAATGTGATTGCTGCTGCAATGTCTGTCTCACCCCTGATTGTTATAAGTATCAGTCCAGATCAATTTGTTGTGAGGATTGCTAGCAAATCTGCCGTTCAGTTTTGATACAGTGAACATAAAAAAACCAATAGACTGGCAGCCGAGAGGGATTTGGTCAAAACAAGGAGATACCAATGTTTGACTGTATAGGGATTAATGGATTTACCTTGGGTTCAAAGGGCTTCTGATGAGTAGCCTCCTCTGCGCATGTACTCTGTGGACCCCTAAAATGGCCCTTTAAATGGGTAGATTAAACATGAAGTGGTACCATATGAAACCACTTCCGTATTATACCCTTCAATCTGTGAATAATAGATAAGCGCATGACAGACACTTCAGCCTCTGGAATGGACCCTCCAGACACCCTTAAAACGGCACACATTTTGGGCTAGATCAAACATTGGAGGTACCAGTAGAAACTTATCTTAGATGAACTCAAAGAATCAACCACGCCTGACAAGTAACCCCCTGCTTTGACCCTGCCAGACGACCCTCAAATTTAAACGCTTAAACCCTTCTTGTCGTTTAGCCTTGAACAAATATTGCAGGTACTGGGTAAAAACAACTTTAAATGAAATCTTAATTGCTACTCCTTATGAATTGATCCGTGCCAGACAAGTAGCCCTCTGCTTTGACCCTTTTTGAATCCTATATCTCATTTCATTTAACATGTAGGTAACTGTAACAATCTACTGTTGGATGCTGTTTTAAAATAGCAGTTTGCCATTCTGTAATGGTGACCACAGTGTTGAATTTGTGTCTGGAGGCTCAAAGACGTACAGCTATATGACAATGCTTGGTAAAGTTTGCATGAATGTTAAAGGTGTAACCCTCCACAGTACTAACAATCAGGTTATCAATTTTTCATCCCTCACAGATTTGGTGTGCCATTATAAACAAAATCAAACGGCTCAAGCTCGTGAAATTTCAGCTACCAGGCAGCAAATTGTGTGCAGTAAAAGAAGCTTTACACTCACAACCGCTTAGTCCAAAAAATTCTGAGTTGTGTACAACAAGAGGTCTGCAGCCTGATTTCAAAACTTAAGCTTATGTCTTCTAAAGCTGTGTTTGGGGATGTCTTCAACATCTGTTTCCTTGCATCATATCAGGACCATCAAACTTTGGCAAAAGTGTTTTTGTCAGTAAGCTGTTGGAAAATGCTCCCTATGTACTGTCGTGTGCTGCAGAATATTGTGCCGTTTTATTCATGCTGGCAACCTATGCATGATGATTTGCGCTGGAAAATAAAGAATTTACATTTTGTTGAAGGTCTGCCTGAATCATTAGCTGATGAACCACTGCTTCCTTTGCATAAAACCAATTTGGTTATTATTGATGATATTATTGATCTCATGGAAGCGGCCAGTGATGAAAATCTGAAATCGAAAAGGCCTTTGTCAAGTACACGCATCACAGAAATATGAGCATTATTTTCCAGGTGCAAAACCTTTTTTTCCAGGGTAAAAAGAGCCACACAATCTGGGGCGCTCCTGTCATTACGCGGATTAGGCGGATGCTAGGGGCGCTCGCGAGCAGAAAGGGCGCCAGGGAGGGGAAAAGTTTTTTTTTTGTTTTTAATAAATACTTTTTATTTCACAATATAAAACAACAACAACAAAGACACAGCAATCTAACAACAGTACATACAGTCGTAACGTCTTTAAGCAATATCCTTAACAAGGGCCAGAACCGGAAGAAGATGGCTGTCATCCTGAGGCTCATGTGAGAGCCTGCTTGTTTTGCAACGTCCCGAATAAATTAAACAATTCGGTGCAATAAATTCCCAAGCTGGATAAGATCGCCCGTTTGGAGGAATTTTTAGATAAATATTACGACACGATGCCTAATCAGCCGGAATCGAAGAGGACCAGATCACATCTTGGTTCAAGCGACTCCGATATGGCAGAGTCCAGCGGCGGTACCGTGAGTACTATGGTTATGGAGGAAATCAACGCGAAACTGTCAAAGCTTGAATTGTTAAAAAAAGTTGTAAGTGATCTTGCTCTGATGAGCAAAGACATTATCCATCTGAAAAATGCGGTTGGCTTGAATAATGAATTAATTCAAGAACTACAAAAAGAAAATAAAACTTTAAAGGCCACGGTAGATTCGCTGACAAACGCAACGGAAAATTTGAAAAAAGAAAACTGACTATTAAAAAATGAGCTCCTCAATTTAAAATGTCGGAGTATGAGAAATAATATGGTACTCACGGGTTTAAAAGAAGACGAGAAGGAAAGTTATGCCGACACCCAAAGCAAAGTCCGACGATTTGTTAGGGAAGAACTTGCGATGTCAGATGGGGAAGTATCCGAGATTCACCTTGAGAGAGTCCGTCGTTTCGGGAAAATGGTTACTGGCAGACCTCGTCCAATTGTGGCCAAATTCACGTACTTTAAAAATAAAATAACCGTATTGGATCGAGGTAAAGAGCTGAAAGGCAAACCTTTTTCTATAAATGACCAATTCCCGGCGGAAATAATGGAGAGGAGAAGGAAGCTTTTTCCTGTTATGAAAGAGAACCGAGACAAAAAACTCAAAGTACGCCTGTCAGTTGACAGGTTGTACATAAATAATCAGCTATTTAGGGACGCAGCTATTGCACCTTGGCTGTATTAGCTCAAATGCTGATGCGCGATGTCAATCTTCTCTCATTGCGATTTTTGCTGCTATAGGAATGATGATGATTGAATGAGTCGTGGTAATTATAGCTTGTCGTTGTAGTTGCCATTATGGTATCTGCATCCTTTTCTTCTTCTTGCTATAGTATTCTTTTTTATTTTTCTTTACTCTTTTTTTGTTGTGGTTATTTTGTTTTTATTGTTGTTGTTGTTGTTGTTATTATTATTATTATTATTATTATTTACTTTTTTTTTTTCCCCTAATTTTTCCTTGTGACAATTATAATCCTATGGGACGCAATGGTGGTTTGACCCAAGAGATGGGGTGTGGGACAAAGAGTGATTTATATGTTGTTATGTTTTTGGTTTGTCTTTGTCAGCTAGTCGTTCTGTTTGTGTTTGTGATTTTTTTTCACTTGACTGTGTTATTTTCATTGTTTATGTTTTTCAACTGCTGTACAAATTTTTACAGGCATGGCGCCTGCATTGACAACATTTTTTATTTTCCGATTAGCTCTTCCATTATGCCCAGAAAGGACTCTGCTGGAATATTTGACCATCCAAAATCCTACTCCATTAATCCTAAAATCTTAGCCTGTAAAAAATGGGAATAGATGAAATCACTATTGCCAGTTATAACTGTAATGGCCTCGCTGATAAGAAGAAAAGACATCAAATATTTACGTGGTTAAAAGAGAAAGACCACACTATCTTTTGTATTCAAGAAACTCATTCGGTAATAACAGATGAAACTAAATGGATGGAGGAATGGGGTGGACAAATATTATATGCACATGGTTTAAGAAATTCAAGGGGAGTCATGATCATGTTTAAAAACAACTTTAATTATACTCTTCAAGCTTTAGAATCAGACCCTCAAGGAAGGTGGATCATTTTAAATATGGCCATTGAGGATAAACAAATATGTTTAGTTAATTTATATGGTCCAAATAACGATGAGCCACATTTTTGAATTTGAATTTGAATCAATTTACAATATCATAAAATCTTCAAAATTCACAAGTAAATACCTCATAATGGTTGGAGACTTCAATACAGTACAGAATAATTTAATAGATCGTAAGGGAAATAATTCAACTAATAATCACCCACATGCTTCAGCAGAAATCACATCAATAATGAATACAATGGATCTGGTAGATGTTTGGAGATTAAGGAATCCGGAATTACGTAAATATACCTGGAGAAGACAGAACCAGGCAAGCCGAATAGACTATTTTCTTATTTCCTTTTCTTTGTTACCTAAAATAAAAAAGGCAATAATTGAAGACAAATTTAAATCTGATCACCAACTTGTATCGCTACATTTGGTTTTACATGAATATCCATGAGGACGGGGCTATTGGAAATTTAATCAAAAGTTACTGGAGGACCAGACATTTGTAGAGCGTACAAAAATATTTATTATAGATTTTTTTACACACAACATAGGATCAGCAGACCCACATATTGTGTGGGATACTTTTAAATGTGTTTTTAGAGGCCACGCAATTCAGTTTGCTTCACGAAGACAAAAACTTTTAAGATTAAAAGAACAAAATCTTAAAAAAGAAATTGAGATTCTCACATCAATACTGGATAGCTCACAAGCAACTTGCGATGTAACTGACAAATTGGACCGAAAGCAAAAAGAATTGGAACAATTAATTTGTGACAGGTCAACTATAATGCACTATAATAATAAAGCAAAATGGATGGAGAAGGGAGAGAAATGCAATAAACTATTGTTAAGCCTCCAATATAGAAATACAGCAAAGAAAAATATACAGAAATTAAAAAGGATTGATGGGACGATTCTCATCTCTCCAACAGATATTCTGAATGAGGAAGAGAGATATTTTACAGAGATATTCTCCCCCCAGTTATCAGCTGTTTCACTATGTAATACTGATAGTAATTCATTTTTCCCTCAAAATCAAGTTAAATTATCAGAGGAACAGAAAGCAACATGCGAGGGGCTAATAACAGAAACTGAGCTTTACAATTCAATCATGTCCTTTCAGCGGGGGAAATCGCCAGGGTTAGATGGTATCCCAATAGAAGTCTATCAAACGTTTTATGAACAGATTAAAAACCCCCTGCTCACATGTTTTAATTTTTCATATGATCAAGGTATTCTCACCGGGACTCAGCGAGAAAGTGTAATTTTTTTGCTCTTAAAACAAGAAGCTAGCGGCCACTATAAAGATCCGGTCCACTTAAAAAACTGGAGGCCACTCACTCTTCAGTGCTATGATGCGAAAATATTAGCAAAATGTATAGCATTGCGTATAAAGAATGTCCTGCATGATATTATACATCATGACCAGTCTGGTTTTATACAAGGTAGAAATATTTCAAATAATATAAGACAATTACTTGAAATTATAGAATATTATGATAAAATAAAAAAACCAGGTTTGATTTTTATAGCAGACCTTGAGAAAGCCTTTGATAAAATCAGATGGGATTTCATCTACCAATGTTTAGAATTTTTTAACTTTGGTAAATCTTTAATACAGCGGGTTAAAGTAATGTATCATAACTCCATCTCCAAAATTATAAATAATGGTTATCTCTCAAACTCCATTATACTCTCTCAGGGAGTAAAACAGGGCTGCCCGTTATCACCGTATCTGTTTATTATGGCAATAGAAGTACTTGCTATAAAAATACGAGCAAATAATAATATCAAGGGTCTAGAAATGCAAGATCTAAATACAAAAATTTCAATGTATGCCGATGATACCATTTTTTTTTACTGAATTCTGATTATGAAACACTTCAGTGTCTTACAAAAGACCTGGATGAATACTCAAAACAATCTGGGCTGAACCCTAATTACGAAAAATGTCAAATACTGAGACTTGGTTCCTTGAAAAATAAAAATTTCACTCATCCATGCAATCTACCACTTCACTGGACAGATGGACCGGTCAATGTTCTCGGTATACACATTCCAGAAGATATTAGTGAAATTTCAACGGTTAATTTCAATAATAAACGAGTAAAATTGAAAAAATTCTGCTCCCATGGAAAGGGAAACATTTGACCATTTATGGCAAAATAACTCTGATTAATTCATTAATTGTATCCCAGTTTACATATTTATTCATGGCATTACCAACTCCTAAAGAATCATTTTTCAAAATTTATGAACAGAAGATATTTAAATTTATATGGAATGACAAACCTGATAAAATTAAACGTGTGTATTTCTACAATGATGATGTATCTGGTGGCCTAAAATTATTAAATTTAAAAGCTTTAAATCTTTCACTGAAGGCCTCCCTTATTCCAAAATTCTATTTCAATTCAAACTGGTTTTCCAGTAAGTTACTTAAAAGTGTCCATCCTATGTTTGAAAAAGGATTCTTCCCATTCCTGCAGATTAAACCTGTGCATATTAAGTTAATTACTGACATGTTTTTTAGTGTTTCCACCTTTCTGAAAGAAGCTCTACAGAGTTGGTTGCAATTTCAGTTTCATCCACCAGAAAATACAGAACAAGTTCTACAACAAATAATATGGTTAAATTCCAATATACTTGTTGATAGAAGAATGATTTTCTGGAAACGCATGTTCGATAACGGAATTATTTTTTTAAAGGATAAGTGAATGAGGAAAATAAAATTATGTCCTACAGACAATTAACTAGTGTTTATGGAACTGTCTGCACACTGCAACAATATAATCAACTTATTGGAGCTTTACCAAATACTTGGAAATCAAAAATTATTAAAAGACCAGGAGGACATTTAGTCTGTCTGCCTCAAATGAAAATGGTACAATGGTTAAAGAAAATAAAGATTAATAAACATATATACACATTTTACTTAAGAACAAAGAATTTAGTTGCGACACCATATAGAATTCTAGATAGTTGGGAAAATTTGTTAGACACACCAGTCCATGGAATAAAGTCTTCAAAATTCTTTACAATACATCACTTGATCCGAAGATAAGATATTTTCAATATAAGCTAATATATAAGTTTCTAGCAACAAAAAAGATGCTAAATATCTGGGGAATTGAGCCGTCACCCCTCTGTCGATTCTGTCAAGAGGAAGCGGAGTCAGTAGTCCATTTGTTTTGGTACTGTCCTGTAACAGCCCTTTTTTGGATAAAGGTGCAAAATTAGATATCTCAGTATAATAGTATACAACTAGATTTATTTAAGGTATTACTGGGTGATGTAACTAAAGAAAAACACCAAATATGTAATATAATTGTATATCTTGCAAAAATATTTATTTTCAGGTTGACATCTGTTGGGGAGTTAAGACTTGAGAGATTCAAGAATTTTGTCATGTATTACAGTAGAATTGAGTGTGCGATGGCCTATGAGACGGGTCTTGTAATTTATGCCAAAAGATGGGATAAAATTCGGGAGGCTGAAGGTTGGGAATAACAAAGAGATGGAATGGATGAGCTAATGGTTACAAATGGCAAAAATATAAAACTCTGTGAATGTAATCCTTATTGTATTGTATTTTATTTTAGTTTTTTATTTTTTTTTTATTTTAATTTATTTATTTATTTATTTTTTGTTTTTTGGGGGTGTGCGTTTTGTTGGGTGATGGTAGGAGGATTCATACTTAATTATATAACTGATTAAATTAATAAAGTTGTCCTCCAAAGTGGGGGGGTGGTGGCGGGATAGGGAAAAAAAAAAAAAAGTCTTTAAGCAATGGCTAAATAAAGCATTTATATTCGGGCTTAAGTGTCTGTCTGCCTGCAACCTGTCTGCAATTTTGCCACGGTCCCCAATGGATTGCACACAGGACACGACTCCTCCCCGCCCCCCTGCTCTCTCCTGTAGTCCTACTGCGCTTGTGTCTGAGGTAAGTTGGGTTGGTAATTCTCTCTCTGTTGAACTCAACTAGTTACAGACAGGTAACTTGTAACACAACACACCCATAGCGCCGCCGCCGCCACTGCGGCGGCTTTTGCATCGCAACGCCACCACTAGTTCACCACACAGAGAGACCACACCAAGCACAGCCAACAAGGCAATAATAACATAGGGCAGGCCAGACAGAGCGGCGTCAATTGTCATCATGGCTTAATGGCTGTCCAGCATGTTGCAGAATGCAGATCAAAAACTCAACGTACTAGCTAAGCAAATCTTTTGTGTCAAGCCATTTGCTTATGTTTTATTTGAAGTTACAGATTTATTTACAGATTTAAGGGGGATTCCTTAAGACCCTGTTCCTGCGGCCGGCCGTATTGGCTTTTCGTCCTCTTTTTTTTCTTTCTTTTTTGAGCTGGACAGACTAAAGATTTACACTAAAATTATATTAAGTTACAGACTGTAACTTGTAAGTATAGATCATGTGGTCTCACAACAGCTGTCTTATGACGATGTTATTGATCACTTTGCTGCTAGAAAGACAAGGCGAGTAAGACTCTAGAATTGAGTTGGGCACGAGTCTATTTGAGGCCATTAGACCACTCCAAATGTAGACAGCATTCTCTGTTAGACTTATTTTCCACTTGTTTCCTTGACAATGCTGCTGTTTTTTGAGCCGTTTTGTTGTTGTTGGCTCGATGTTGTGGGCTAGATTGAGGCTGTCCTAGGTATTTTGTTCATGGCCCTGTTTATTGTAGTACAATTACTACACATGCATATTGCAACAATTATTTGCACTCTTTCTAGTTAACATTTTTTACTTTTTTTTTACTATTTGTACTTTGTTGTGTTTGTATTTTTCTATGGTGAGGAAGATTGTTACATTGGGTTGTGACTAGCAGTAACTGCTGTTTTTTGAGCCATTTTGTTGTTGTTGGTTAGATGTTGTGGGCTAGGTTGAGGTTGTCCTAGGTATTTTGTTTATGGCCCTGTTTATTGGAGTACAATTACTACGTATGCATATTGCACTAATTATTTGCACTGTTTCTAGTTTACATTTTTTACTATTTGTAATTTGTTGTGTTTGTATTTTTCTATGATGAGGAAGATTGTCACATTGGGTCGTGACTCGCAATAAATATATGGAGTGTACCCAGTGTGCAGATTCTACTTTCTTCCTGTATTTTTCAAAACATATATGGCTGCTGTATAGTTTATTGTAGTACAATTACTACATTATGCATATTGCACTGCAACTGCGGTTTTAAAATTCCAGAGAAGTGAAGATACCATGTGCCCTGTGTGAGTTTATGATGAATATTTTGCGGTCGGTCAAATAAGTTGCGGGGGGGGGGCCTACCAGAAATCCTGCCTAGGGTGCCAAGTTGCTTAGGAACGCCACTGCACACAATAAATCTGAATGCCAACTGTATGACTTTGTTTTAAAACCCTAGAGATAAATTACAAATTAATGTTTTAGCACAGCAAATGAACCCCAGACATTCCCATTTTTTTTAGTCTTTTGAATACGCAACCAAGAGCCCTTACGGTATATATTGGTGGATCTCAAAGCTGAAACACCAGAACAGTATCGTCTTGAACCAGAGTGGCCGGTGGTTTATCTACGAAGGAAAAAAAGTGATGTCACACCAAATTCTGCGAAATCTGTCGCTTTTCAAAGCATTATTTGAAGGGCAATAATGCCCTTCAATCTGCCAGCCCAGAACTGATAAAAACTATTTGCCCCTGTTGTTTCCTCTAAGTCGCAGCAGAGCTGCATAAATACTAGTTAATGTGAAAGTCTTTGTGATGTCTCATAGTGCCACGCTCTAACGGTGCTGCAAGTATTGTAACTTGATTCGTATCTCGCATGTTAATCAATTCCAAAGCTAAGCACTGCTACCTTTCATGCAGCACTTTCATTTATGTATTTAGTTTAATTTACTTTTTCTTTAGTGCAGGGGTTCCCAAACTTTTCCAAATCGGGGCCCACTTGAAAATCTAAAAAATGTCCGCGGCCCACCTTTGTCCTATAAACAGTACATAGAAAAAATTATGCATTCTCAGAACACTTAACAGCAACAATAATTGTTGTTGTTAAGAAAATAAATAAATAAAGAAATAAAATAAATAAAAAACAACTTATTATTATTATTATTATTATTATAAAGATTCAGGATTGAAATAAAAGCAGGGGGAAAAAGGAAGCCCAAACTTTTCATCTGTGGTGTACACACAAGACAGAATTAATTATCGAACACAATACGTGCTCCTCCGATTATGACCCCTACGTTCCGATCATAAACTATATAAGGTTCCTAAAATATTGTGAGGTCTATAACACTCAATAGGTTATTACTTCTCTATATTTTTTAAAATCGTGCAATAAATATTTCACAATAAAAATCATAAAAAATCATATTTCCAAAAATGAATCATATTTTTACTGACCTCTCACGGCCCACCTGCAGTACCACCACGGCCCACCAGGGGGCCGCAGCCCACACTTTGGGAATCACTGCTTTAGTGTAATACTTACCTATAGACGTCGTCTGGAGGGGAGCATATGTTGCTATAAAACCTATATATACCTTTCAGCATTCATGGTACTTTTTTAAAACATGCAAGTGTCCCACACCATATGCGCTAATGCATCCCCATACCATCAGAGATGCTGGCTTTTGAACTGAACACTGGTAAAAGGAACACTCCTCTTTAGCCCGGAGGACACAACACCCATGATTTCCAACAAGAATGTCAAATTTGGACTCATCTGACCACAGGATACTTTGCTACTTTGCTACAGTCAATTTTAAATGACCCTAGGCCTACAGAAAACGGTGGCGCTTCTGGATCACGCTCAACAATGGCTTTCGGAATTGGGGTTGTACTTTCAAAAGTCAGATCAAAATGCCGCAGGCGGCTTGACGAGTATATTGAAAACCTTACCTTTCAACTAAATACGCCTTGACATCTTGGAACAGATTTGGTCTGACAAAAAGTGAGCTGTTCAATTTGTCTCTGATAACTAGGCCTATATGCTGTACTCTATTCCAAAGGGCTGTAAAGCAAGCACTACTATGAAGGTTCACAAATTTCTCGAAGTGAGCAAGGCAAATGACAGATGTGTTTTAAATAAGACTGCTTTAGTTGCATGTGTAATGTGAATATAGGCCACTAGATGGCAGTATTTACCTTTTTTTTGTTAAGCTCAGACTGGAGTCATGTTTAGACATGTCCTGAACATGTCTGGGGCAAGTCTCAGAAAGTTAAAAAAAAGAGGTCTAAATGTGGGTGGGGTCTGCAAAAGAGTATATAAGGAAAAGAATTGAGACAGTAAAGTAGTAGGAGAAATTGCAAGAAGATGACCAGACCTGCCATTCTGTTCAAGACCTGTGACGTTTCTTTTGTGGATTTCTTTGCCTGTGTTTGAGCATTTTCTTCATCCAGGACATCACCAAGCCACCCCACCAAAAAGGGACTGTAATTATTTCTGTTTTTTCTTATTTATCAATCTTGGTCTTTAGTTGTAGGTTGTTATTAGTCTTTGTCTTTGTTAAAAATTAAATGTGTTTTAGTTGTTAAAACTGCGTTTGTCATCCCTTGCTGTTGCTGCTGTGTTATAAATGTAATAACAAATTGGGGCCATAACACATGTATTTATATACATAGACCAGATCTGCCAGAAAAAAAATTATTTCCGTTTCCTAAACCTAGCGTGCGATTGCAAATATATTTCATTATAATTTAGCCCATTTAAATTATTCTTAAAATTAAATTTCTTGTTTAACTAATCTCCAAATGGAGTAAACCTGGTGGGTTCCAGTGGCCTGGAGATGTTTCACTTAAAGTTATCCACAGCTTGAACAATTTTGAGCAAATCTTCAACATCTGTGTCACGCCTTGAAGAACAATAATGGAAAACGCCTGTGACGTCCACCGTCCTTTATCTTTAATTCTGCGTTTACTGGTGATAATAATATGCCCATACCTCTTCCCATATCAAAAAAATGTCCCTCCGTCACTGTTCTGCCCATTTATAATCCTTACAAAACAAAAAAGGTAAATGATGAGTGCGCAGAAATACATTCAATAAATGGCACATGAAATAACTTTATAACTGTATAGGGCAAAAACGATTTAGGTATAACTTTTTTTAACCAAACACTACATGACTACAACAAAACATGTACAACTGGTGAATTGCTTGTTCAGAGAAATACCAAATACATATGCACATGGAAAACCACCATTCAACAACGTGAAAACTTTAGATGGAAGGCCGGCTTTCCAATTTGATGACTCCAAGACCTACCTGATATTTGGTTAATTTTAAATGCCATTCCTCGATGACCCCTTCAGTCTCGATGACCCCTTCACAACAGTGAATAGGCCTAATCTATTAATTTGGGACAAGTAATAATTTGGATTTCAGTACATTATATTGGTAAAATCTATACGCCAAACAAATATCAAACTAATAATTACTGTACACTTAACCAACTCCAATTGAAGGAAAAAAGACGTGGAATGTGAACTGTGTCCTTTTCAGGATACTGTAACAAGGCGTCGCTTTAAATATAATTTGACATGTGAAGGGTGGCTGTTAACAGAATTGCGACTTGGAAGGGGAGACACCTGTGGAGGCATTGCACAGGGTGTTGTGGGCGTTCTAAGGCCATGCTAAATGACTGCCCATCTGCTCCACGAGGCGGGATTAGCGGACACAAGTCAGGGCAGCACAGTTCAGCATATGCTAATAATGAGATACATATTCATTAATTTTCTCCCAACAGGCCTGGTGCAAGAGGCCTCAACATGATAAATTTACAGATCTCCACTCTGTGATGAATTCATTAGTTTGATCACCAGGACAAGGTAAGGAGATGCACTCACCTGACACTCAGACATGTTTCAATTGTGTTAATTTTTTTCAAGTGAATAAAAGATTTGAGAATTTACAAATTATATCTCTGAAACTTTTTTGGTATGCACTTATAATCTTTTAGTTGCATTTATTAGAAATGTTTTTTTTTTTTATAATTCGCAGCATGACTTTAACCCTCTATAAACCAAACCCATTTCCAACTGTGTTAAAATTATTTCCCGAAGCAAAAATGTTTATTTTGGGCCATTATTTAAAAAATAATAGACAAAAAATGTTGACACATTTGGCCCACCTTTCCAAATTATAGAAAATCTGCTACATTGGGTAATAATCCAAATGAAAAAATTAAAGTGATGTACCGTTCAAGTTATTCTCAAATTTTTATTTGGCAATAAGAAACAAAACCAACAGGGTGTCCAGGCTGTTAACCCTTTTACTTCATGTAGCAGATATGCAACGCTGGTTAATAGAGGGTTAATGGATGCTGATGATGATTTATTCTGAGTGGCAGTTTCCAAGTTCATCCTTCTTTTCAATCGTTCCCTCAGGGAAAAACAAGGGCAACAACAAATACATAATAAAATGTCAAAGCTATTGTGAATAATTGTGAAGTTTAGACACAGATCTAATGTGTGTCAAATATTTACACGAGGTAGTGAGTAAATATTTTTTAAATTATTTTTAAAGATTACCTTCATTAAATTAGCATTCCATTGCTTTTCTGTCTGGGCTTAGACGGATAAAACACAATTAACACAAATTGATAATCAAAAACACGAAATTTTTGCTCATCAGTATTTAGTTTTCAATTGTATTTAAATCTTAGGATAGTGTTCCAATTCAGATCCAAACTCAGTCACCATGCTTGGTTTATTGCATCCTTGTTCTCTCCCCACAAATAGACCTGAGGGGCAGATGGAGGTGCGTCTGGCACTGAAAGCAGCCAGTTTCATTGTTCTGGGTGTGGTGGGGATCCCAGGTAATCTAGCAGCCCTCCTGCTCTTCTGCCGCTTGTTCATTGAACTGCGGCACATGGCGCACAATGAGATCATCCTCAGCCAGCTGATCTTCGCCAACCTGGTAGTAACACTGTGCCGATGTATTCCTCAGGCTATGACTGCGCTGGGGATGGACCTCCGCTTTGATGACCATGCCTGTAAAGCAATTCTTTATGCTTACCGGGTTGGGCGTGGCATGTCTCTCACCCTCACCTCATTGTTGAGCTCCTACCAATGTGTGGTCATTGCCCCACCAACACCTGGCTGGAACTGGCTGAAACGCTGGTTGCCAGGTCACCTCCCCCATGCCATCATCTTTCTCTATGGGCTCAACATGACAATCTATGTCAGTGCCATTCTCCATGCTAAGGCTTTTCCTGCCAACAGCACCATCCCAGAGTACAGTCTTAACCTTCAGTTTTGCATAGTGGTGTTCCCTGGGTACACTTTTTATATAGTCAAAGGCATGGTGGTCATCTTGCACGACTTCATCTTTGTTGCACTGATGGCAGCAGCGGGATTGTACATGATTGTGGTTCTGCATCGGCACCGTCAGCAGGTTCGGGGTCTGCAGGGAGCTGGCAGGAAGACTGAGGAGGCATCGCGTGCCGTCCTGCTGCTCGTGAGCACATATGTGCTGTTGTTCAGCTTGGACAATATTCTGTGGTTCTACACACTCTCCGTCTCCCGTGTGCACCCAGCTGTGTCTGATGCTCGAATCTTCTTTGCCACCTGCTACTCCACCATCAGCCCTGTCCTCATAATCGCCACCAACAAGAAGCTGTCCATGTACTTTAAGTGTGGCTCCAAACGCAGGTCAGCACGAAACATCCAAAAATAAACAGAATCTAAAGTATCAGGAGTGACATCAACACAATGAGGATGTTGAATAGTGGAACTGGAGGAGGATCCTCCAAACTGTAATTCATTGGTCAAACATTCATTAGTCTCTCTTTTGAACAGAATACAATGATGTGAAAAATTGTTTGATTCCTTCATGTTCTCTATTTTTGCACATTTGTCACACTTAAATGTTTCAGATCATGAAAATTGTATTATATATAGATAATTATGTACTTTATTTACAGCGCTGTGAAAAAGTATTTGCCCCCTTCCTTATTTCATTTTTTTTCACACTTAAATGTTAAATCAAACAGAATTTAATGTTATGGGAAATTATTAAGAAAAAAAAAAAGCTTTCCAAACCTGCCTGGGCCAATGCGAAAAAGCAATTGCCAGCGAGATTATATTATTCATCTTGTGTCAAAATTTGATTGATGGCTTTTTGATGATTTCATATGAATTAATTAAAAAGAGATTATAATAGTTTATTCTTTATTTCCCCCCTTCTCCTAATCCTCCCCCCTCTCCTCCTCTCCCCCTCTCTCTTCAGGGCTGTGTGAGTGAGATTCAGCACCATCCCCAAGCCCCCCCTCCCTCTCACCCTCCCCCTTGCACGTTCTGGTGCGGGATAGGATTTTATACATTTTAGTGTGTTTTACATTTTTTTGTGGGGATTAACCTTTTAAGGCATTTATTTATTTGTGTTATAGTTTAGTGCTTTTTAAATGCGTATTATCTGCGTGGTTGGGGGAAGTGAAAGTGATAAAAGTGGTAAAACTTTATTTCAAGAGTTTTGTTGGTTGTGTGGGGTAACAAAAGAGAATTTAAATTAGGAGAGTGTTATAAAGTTGTTGGCGAACAGTCTGTGAGTTGGTGGGGCTTGCGGGGAGGGGGTAGCCACTGAATGATTGAATTGATGTGGCAAACGACTTCTGTACAATGAAACTTACCCAAGGTGGTGGAGTTGAATCTGGCGGGTGTTTGCACGCGTTTTTGAGTTGGTGGGTCTTGCGTGGGGTAGCCAACGAATGATTGATGGAATTCGTGGATGAAATCTTCTGTCAAGAAATAATAGTATAATGAAACTTACCCAGGGGTGGGGGCTGAACGGTATGGGTGTCTGCGTTTTGTGAGATTGTTCCTGACGGTTGTTGCTATGTATTGGGTTTTTCTTGGGCCTTCACATTGTTGATTTTTGAAAGGTGTGAGAAGATCATAGATTAAACACGTTCACAATGTCAAGTTTTTGAATGGGGGGTGCAAAATTGTTCAGAACTATGATGGGCTGCATAAAAACATGGCTGAATAATTATTTTTGAAAAGAACATCCACAGCATTTGCAATGTTAATTTAAAAAGTTTTGAGAAGGTCAAGGTTACTGGGTATTCACATTCCAAAGTTTTTGAAGGTCTGGGAATTTGTCACTTCCTTAGAGTGAATTCCGTATCATTAGGTGTTTAACAAATGTCAAATTCTCTGAGGCTTTGGAGTTTATCAAGTTTTATTTGTTAATCTAGAGTGTCGTCAACACTTGATGATCAGTCTCCCTTAATTGCTATTGGCTGCTACGTTAACGGGAGCATTGTTCTACAATATCAAATCTTGTTTGCTGAAGCTGCGTTACATATCTCCTTGATTACATGTGATTCTGTCTTTGGAAGTTACGAAGTTAAGTGATCACAACTGCTGGGACTCCTTGATTTTAGTAAAAATATTAGTTTTTGCAACATATGGCATCAGGTCAGCGTACCACAGAGTCGGTGAAGTGATTATTGTAACCGCATATCGCTTTAAAGGCACTGTGCTGTAAGAAGTCGCGCGTGAATCCGTAGCGTGCATGCATGCATGCATTTATTCATTCATTCATAATTCGCACTTCTTGGAAATCAGATGTAACCTGTCAGGATGGAAATTATCGGCCCCATATCTGTGGAATCTTGGCGAAAAAATATGAAATCATTTCATACAAGTTTGCTTACTTCATTAAAGAGAAATCGTATAGTCTTGTTGCAACATATAGGTAGGCTTTTGTGGATGGGGGTGAGAAATGTAAAAAAAAAAGAATCACCCCTGCCACCCCTGCCATTCTTGATAATTATATCCCCGAACGCCGGATATTAAGTTTTTGGTCCGAACGCCGCCGTAATACGTGTTAACGCGATAACTTCAGTAATATTTCAATTACAAATTCCAAATTTTGCACATAAGTAAGTATCATAAATAGGAAGAACTGATTCGATTTTGGACAATTTACGATGTCTAGATTAGCCACCAGGGGCCAAAAACTGATTTCAGTGTTAACGCGATAACTGCAGTAATATTTCAATTAGAAATTCCAAATTTTGCATATAAGTAAGTATCATAAAGAGGAAGAACGAATTCGATTTTGGACAAACTACTATTTCTAGATTGGCCACCAGGGGCCAAAACCTGAAAAAAAATCACTGTTCCGCGATAACTTCAGTAATATTTCAATTACAAATTTCAAGTTTTACACATAAGTAAGTATCATAAGGAGGAAGAACTGATTCAATTTTGGACAATTTATAATCTCTAGATTGGCCACCAGAGGCCAAAAACTGATTTACATGGTAACACGATAACTGCAGTAATATTTCAATTAGAAATTCCAAGTTTTGCATATAAGTAAGTACCATGAAGAGGAAGAACTGATTCTATTTTGGACGATTTACAATTTCTAGATTGGCCACCAGGGGCCAAAAACTGAAAAAATCACTGTTTTTATCATATGGAAATATTTGTCCAATTGACCTCAAATCAAGTGCAAATGAAAGGTTGTGACCTGAGGATGTGTAATACGATGACATTATACCTGTTTGGTACAAATTTTTGACACAAGGCGGAGCTTTGTCACATAAAATTCACAATTTTTGCTGTATCTTAGGAACTATTTCTCCAATTGACATGAAACTATGTGCAACTGCAAGGTCATGACCTCACAACGTGTCACATGATGACATCATACTTGTATGGTTCAATATTTTGCCACCAGGTGGTGCTTTGTGATGGAAAATTACCATTTTGGCCATATCTTCAGAACCATTTGACCGATTGATCTGTTCAAATGAAAGTCTTTTCAAGGTCTATTCAAGGATTGGGGAATTGGAGGATTGGGGGCGTTCGGGGATATACCCCCAGCTGTCGCCTCCGACGGCATAAGCCTAGTTTATTTTCAACTCATTGCTTCGGGATTGATCCGTAAGTAAGGATGAGTGTTATTCCTGATTTTGATCTCGGAACTTTGGAATCTTGGTCCTTAAGCTAGAATTCTGGTATTAAGCATGAGAATCTTTACTTCATCACTTGCTTCAAATGGCTTTATTGATATGACAACCAAACATTCAAATCAGCGGGGATGGAGGTGATTTGCATAAATTATGTTTTCAAAACACCATATCTCAGTAACTAAGACATTTACACTCTGCGCAGGTTGTCTGATCCAGCATCTATGGGCTAAACCTTAAGGTTGGATACTATAAAAAAATGCAAAGGTTTTTGAAATTTCGCTCCTGACTTAAACTCTCTACCTGATTTAATTTCAGGGGGTGCTGACTATATAGACTACCAAAAGGGCCACTGTAGCTGTCTGAAGACAATTTCCCTTTTTTGTGATATATTTGTCATTTTTGTACTTGCCTCATGAGCATCTTTTAATTGGGTAATGGTGCATTGGAAATGTATGAGAAGTGATTGTTCATCTGTTTCTTTAATTGGTTTAATTTGTGAAGACCGCACAATTGTTCACATGACCGGGGAAAGATAAAAAGAGATGTGTACACGTCATCAGATGAACAGAAAAGAATGAGACAAGTCGTTAGCATTTCGTTGATTAAAAAAATTTTTTTTCTGCAAAGTTTGGAACATGTGGGAAAGGCGCACAGCAGTATGTCTAATCTCATTGTATCTTATGTTTTGTGGTGTTAGTCAAACGATTTTAACTGAACCAGTGCAGTATATCGATCTCTGATCTGTTTGCATTGTAGTTATCACGGTGTTAAAGAAGCAACAGAACAGCTCAGAATGGAAACAGCAACGATTAAAACCTAAACCTCTTCTTAAACATTTGTTGATACCTCCTGCATGTTGAAATAATCCCACGTGTTACAACAGCCATATATTTGGGTCCAGGACATCCATCATGCTGTATACTATTGAGGATCCAAATTTCATTAAAATTAGACTTGTGGTTTTGAGAAGCAGCGCGTGAAATGTGGAAAAGGTTATGGTAGTTTATGGTTGTTTATAGTAGTAATCTACCTTAAGCTCATCTGAAACTGGTCCCAATCCAATCACTCGAACTGCTCCTGAGCTACAAAACCCAAAACCAGTGAAGTTGGCACGTTGTGTAAATCGTAAATAAAAACAGAATACAATGATTTGCAAATCCTTTTCAACATATATTCAACTGAATACACTGCAAAGACAAGTTACTCAATGTTCGAACAGGAAAACTTTGTAATTTTTGCAAATATTAGCTTATTTGGAATTTGATGCCTGCAACATGTTGGCAAAAAAGCTGGCACAAGTGGTAGAAAAGACTGAGAGAGTTGAGGAATGCTCATCAAACACTCATTTGGAATATCTCACAGGTGAACGGGCTAATTGGGAACAGGTGGGTGTCATGATTGGGTATAAAAGCAGCTTCCCTGAAGTGCTCAGTCATTCACAAACAAGGATGGGGCGAGGGTCACCTCTTGGTGAACAAATGCGTGAGCTGATTGTCGAACAGTTCAAAAACAACATTCCTCAACGAGTTATTGCAAGAAATTTAGGGATTTCATCATCTACGGTCCGTAATATCGTCAAAAGGTTCAGAGAATCTGGAGAAATCACTGCACGTAAGCGACAAGGCCGAAAACCAACATTGAATGCCCGTGACCTTCGATCCCTCAGGCGGTACTGCATCAAAAACGACATCAGTGTGTAAAGGACATCACCACATGGGCTCAGGAACACTTCAGAAAACCACTGTCAGTAACTACAGTTCGTCGCTACATCTGCAAGTGCAAGCTAAAACTCTACAATGCAAAGCGAAATCCATTTATCAACAGCACCCAGAAACGCCGCCGGCTTCGCTGGGCCCAAGCTCATCTAAGATGGACTGATGCAAAGTGGAAAAGTGTTCTGTGGTCTGACGAGTCCACATTTCAAATAGTTTTTGGAAACTGTGGACGTCGTGTCCTCCGGACCAAAGAGGAAAAGAACCATCCGGACTGTTATCGGCGCAAAGTTCAAAAGCCAGCATCTGTGATGGTATGGGGGTGTACTAGTGCCCAAGGCATGGGCAACTTACACATATCTGAAGGCACCATTAATGCTGAAAGGTACACACAGGTTTTGGAGCAGCATATGTTGCCATCCAAGCAACGTCTTTTTCATGGACGCCCCTGCTTATTTCAGCAAGACAATGCCAAGCCACATTCTGCACGTGTTACAACAGCATGGCTCCGTAGTAAAAGAGTGTGGGTACTAGACTGGCCTGCCTGTAGTCCAGACCTGTCTCCCATTGAAAATGTGTGGCGCATTATGAAGCGTAAAATACGACAACGGAGACCCCGGACTGTTGAACAACTTAAGCTGCACATCAAGCAAGAATGGGAAAGAGTTGCACCTAAAAGCTTCAAAAATTGGTCTCCTCAGTTCCCAAACGTTTACTGAGTGTCGTTAAAAGGAAAGGCGATGCAACACAGTGGTAAAAAGGCCCCTGTGCCAACTTTTTTGCAATGTGTTGCTGCCTTTAAATTCTAAGTTAATGATTATTTGCAAAAAAAAAAAAAAGTTTCTCAGTTTGAACATTAAACATCTTGTCTTTGCAGTGTATTCAATTGAATATAAGTTGAAAAGGATTTGCAAATCATTGTATTCTTTTTTTATCTACAATTTACATAACGTGCCAACTTCACTGGTTTTGGGTTTTGTATAATTTTAATGTTTTCTTTATAGCAGTTTGAAAGAATACATACTCAAGTAGTAAACTAGCCCAAAATCTCAAATTTGACCACTCAATGAAAAATCCATGTTTTTGCCTAACATGTCTCGCCTAATTCTGACTCCTTCGGCTATACAGCTGACCCGCATTATCCGCCTGCAGCAGACCACTCAGCCCTTCCGAGTTCTGCTGTTAGCACCCGCAGCGTCAATATCACCTTGTTAGGCGAGGTCCTCTCCGCTCCAGTTTTAGCGAAAGCCATCCCTTCCGCTAACCAGCCAGTTCCCCCTGTGCCTGCTCCCCCTGTTCACAATTCCTTTAGTCTCTTTTCCTCCCTCATTTTGTCCCTGTGTTCGCTGCCCGCACTTTCGTCCTGTGCACAGATGTCTCCTGCCAGACAAAATCCGGTGTCTGTGGCTACTTCAGCCCCCTTCTGAATTCTCCAAGGCTACAGCAGTTTTGGAGTTAACCCACCTATGCCCAGAGAACCACCGGCCACTGCTTCATCTCCTCATCTTTCCCACAGCACTCTCTCTCCCCACCCCCTCTTGCCCCCCTCCCCTTCCTCATTTCCCAATGTGATTAACTCTGTGCTTCCTCCTACAGGTACGCCCCTCCCACCACCCTCTTCGACCATCTCCACGCAGTCTCACCCACCACACTTCCAGTACACTCTAGCCACCGCCCTACCTCCTGTACGCCCCTTGAATTCTACTCCAAACCCTTCACCATTATCCCCTGTTCTTAGACAACAGATTTTATACGGTATGTACGTTGATGTGGCCCAGCTCATTCTACCATCCTTTCTGCATTCATATCTCAGTCGTGAAATCCAAACCATCCTCGGCCCTGCCCAGCTCAAACACCAAACCCCCCTGATAAAATCTGCCAGTCCTTTCCTCATCATGGCAAGAACTGGACGATTACCTTACACTCGCTCTCAGCCTAGCTTTACATTTCGATGCCACACGATTTTTATCAATACCATGTACTCTTCGCCTCTAAAGCAGCAGGTTTGGTCCAGCAGTACAGTCAGAGAGTTTACTTGAGCACTTTAGACTCAGAACTGTATTGTCACATTTTTGCCGCCTGAACATTCCTCCCATGCAAGGTCTGCGGGGCCCCCTCGCACCCCACTACTGCATGTACTGTTTCAGTCTGTTTATCTTATACTGCAAAAGCTTCTAACCCCAGCAAACCAACTGTATATTCGCGTTTGTCTTCCGCTGCACCCCCACCTCCTTCGGCGCCCGTTTGTGTAACTCCTTGCCCCTCCGCCACCATGACGTCCCCCAGCACCACCGATAGGAAATGGTGGCCTATCCTCTTCAGGGGGGGGGGGGCCGTGATTTGCAATAATTTTAATACCATTGAAGCTGCCGCTTTCTCCACTCCTGCTCCTTCTGCGAGGGCGCCCACGCTCGATCCTGTTCCCCCCACAACCCGCCTAAATGACTATTAAGATATCTCAAAACTCCTATCCAAGTTGAATTACTGTCCTCTGCCTTATCTAACCACCCGATCCCAACTTCATTTGTTACCTCATTCACAACTTTATCCACGGTATCCACCCCGGCTTAGTTGCTATTCCCGATCACCACTTCACGTTCACTAAAAAGCAATCCGCCTTAGCAGAGCCCCACATCGTCGACAAATTTATACAAGATGAAGGCGACTTGGGTTTCATGATTGGGGACCTTACTCCAAGCCAGCCTTTCTTGTCTTTCGCATCACCCCCTCGGAATAGCTGCCCCTAAATATTTGGGGGGAAAAAGTAGTTGATTATAGTTTTATCATCCCCTCACAGTTCCGCCATCCCCAGTATCAACAGCCTTATCCCCAAGAACAATTTTTCTATGCGCTACTCTTCTGAGGACCACGTTATCACTCTCATCCACCTTACTGGTCGCGACACCTGGTTGGCGAAAGCTGATATCACAAATGCTTTTAAGGTCGTCCCACTCAACACACTTTTTTGGGGATATTTTGGCGTTTCCTAGAAGGAGCGCTATTACTTCGCCGTTCGTCCTACTTTCGGATGTAAAAGCATCCCCAAGATTTTCGATTCCCTCTCAGGGTACTGCTCTTCTCCCACGGATTCCGCCCTAGAACCAATGTTCCTACTAGCCTTTTTGCTATGCTCTGAGTTCGCTCCGCTCTCCGCTAATTACAATCCTACACGCCACGCCAGCCTAAATTACATCTCATTCTACTCCCCTGTCTGCCCTAGATTCAAGACAAAGAGTAGTAAAACGGATTAGTTTGGCTTTTCTCAGGCCATAAAGAATGAAAACAAAGAAAGAAAACCCTTTTTTGGCTCTTACCCAAAAAAAGTGCAGTTCTTCTTGTTCCATAGATATATGTAATATACTCAGCAACAAAAGTTTCTGTGACACCATTTATGTGTATGTTATAAATGACACGCAAAGATCTCAATGCAATCAATATGTTTATTTAACAGGAGAAACACTGACTTTTCAGTGCCAACGTCACTCAAAACGAAAAATGTCATTTTCATGCGTCATGAAGCACTTGTCTGACGTCTAACCAATTGTGACCTTCACACTTCAATACCGGGTGTGACTTCCTCGTGCCATGATGCAAGCAACGCATCTCCGGCGCATGGACGAATCAGATGTGCCAGAAATTGCTGTGGGATGTCATTCCAAATCTGACGTAGACGTTGTCGCAATTCCTGGAGTGTAGCTGGCGGGTTATCCAACCGCCGCAAACGTCGATCCATCTCGTCCCAAAGATGCTCGATTGGGGACATGTCTGGGGATCTGGCTGGCCATGGCAGGACATTGACATGTTGTTGCATCAGATACTGCTGTACAATCCTTGCAACGTGTGGTCTGGCGTTATCATGTTGCAGCGTTATTCCGGGACCATGTTGCATCAAAAACGGTACCACCAATGGCCGTAGCACTTCATCGCGATATCTTTGACCTGTCAGATTTCCATCAATAACAAGCAAATCTGTTCTGTTTCTAGCCGTGATCCCTCCCCAAATCATGACACTACCACCTCCAAAACGATCAAATTCCTGAACACAGTTGTTGGCATAACGTTCTCCACGTCGACGGTATACACGTAAACGACCATCACATCGGTTAAGCATGAATCTTGATTCATCAGTGAAGAGTACAAGATCCCACTGACGTTGGATCCACCGTCGATGTTGTTGTGCCCACTGTAGACGCAGTCGTCGGTGTTGTACTGTGAGTATTGGACGTCTTGCTGGCCGACATGGGACAATGCCAAAATGACGGAGACGGCGACGGATTGTCTGTGCAGACAGTCGCCTCAAACCAGGTATCGCTCTTGCAGTTATGGTTGCAGGTTGGAATCGATTTCGGAGATGGGTTGTTCGAATCCAGTTGTCCTGTCTGGGAGTGGTTACTCGTGGACGGCCGCTGCGAGGACGGTCTCTGACATGTCTTGTCTGCTGATGACGCTGCCATAAGTTCCAAATGGTGTTTCGGTGGACATTCAGGCGATGAGCAACTTCCCTCTGCGAGGTTCCGGATTCAATCATCCCAATGGCCCTCCACCGATCATTTTCAGACAGTCTTGGCATTTAGAGGGTAGAGTTCCTGATCCGAAATGGCTGTGTTTTCGATAAGTGATGCTTCCGTCGTTCATCAGGCACAATGTGAACATTCCAAAAATTCTCCTCTTTTATTGCCATCCACAAGCATGATTTACGCCCATTTTCACGTGCAAAGTCATTTTCTCGCATTTTCATGATTTCCATTTCAATGTCGTGTTTACGTGTACTGTTTCAGTCTGATATCACCATGTATGACAATTTCATAATTGCGTTATGAAAAATAATTAACAATATTGGTGTCACAGAAACTTTTGTTGCTGAGTATATTTTATACTTTTTGTGGCAATGTCTCGGACAGGGTGGGCAATTCCGGTCCTGGAGGGCCTGTGTGTATACAGGTTTTCATTTTTATCAATTACCCTGATTAATTGACTTAATTGGTTGCATAAACTAAGGGAAATTTGTCCAATGATTAGATCAAAGAAAAACGTTTTATCAGGGGAGACAAGGACAGTCTTTGGTGCTCATTCAAGATAATTGAAAGAAATACGCCTTCAATGTCAGAGTTCATATGGTTTGGCTAATTTTGAAAATCAAATAATTAAAGGCCAGAAGTTGGTGTGAAAACCAGGGACAGGTACGACCTTCGTTGCCCACCACTGGTCTAGGATGTTTTGATGCACTTGCGCACCAAGAAATCAGCTGATCTATTTAAAGTGTATACAAATGAGTCTTGATTATCACTCGTGCTGCAATTTAATTTTATGCCTAGTAATCAAGGTTCAATATTACCAATCATTATGAGAACTTGTGCAACAAAATCAGTGGTAATTCTGCTTTGTGTTGCTGTTGATTGATCCCGCAAAATGGGAAACTCAGACCTCCCTGTGAGCAAAAGCTTGCACTGATTTCCCCTAGTGAAGCCTGACTTGATAGGACAGTGGTTGCACAACATGGGATTCAACCAGTGGCGGGTGGCATGGAACATCCCTTTAAAACAACAATTAGTCTTGGCTAGTAGACTAAATTCAGTTCAAGAAAATAGGTTCCTCAAAAATAGGCCTATACTTTACAGAAGACAAACTGCTCTGAAAGTTCCGCATTACCTTTTCCGCACATCAGGCAATTTAACTTGTTCACATTGTTCACATTTAATTAAAGTCCATTTGAAATGTCTTTATGCAATTTCATTGCGTCTGACCCCTGGGAAAAGAAGCGCAAGAATTCCGGAGTTATAATTGGTGTCCATGCTACAAATGGTGAAATCTACCAAAACACACATGAAAGTGAAAAACTTCCATGCACAAGGACTTCAATTCCAGGTGATAATCTCTTAAATACTGGTTGATTGAATAATTTAAATATTGCCTTTCACTCTCGGCGTAGCATGGGTTGATTAAAGTTTGGGACTCAGCAATTAAATATAATTTAGTTTTCCAAATTAAAATTTTAATTTCACTTTTGTTATAAAGTGTCAGGTGATTGACTGTCATGAGAATGCGATATGCCACCAAAAGCGTGGGACTCAAGTCGCATGATTGAGAGCTGACAGGAATAAAATTTTTAATGTCACCCATTTGAATGGACCTACTTACTCATCCAAATGAATGATTGTCCATGGAATTTGTAAAAAGACATGCAGAAGAATCATAAAACTGATGTGTGAGATTTAGGACCAATGTACAATGTACTTCCACCAAGGGAAGTGACAAAAATACCAAAATGCACATGCGAAAATGGGTGCTCGCTGGCGCGCTACGGAGTCAGTATTGGCACCAAAGTAGCACTGGACAAGTGGATCTGCCTTTGTACACATCCTACTATGCCCCCTCTGCGCCTCTCTTTCTAGGTTAACCCAGGCCGAGGCATAAAAATACCAATCAGGAAAATGTCACTCCGCAGGGAAAAAGAAAAATGAGAGAATATTGTTTTTATCATGCGCTTGTTAGCATAATCAAAACCTAATTTCTGCATCATGACTGACACTCCTGGCAGTGTTGTATGCTAATCATTTGATTCATATTCATTCATTTTCTCCCTGTTGGCCCGGCGCATGAGGACTCAACATGATAAATTAACAGATCTCAGCTTTAGTGGCTAATTCATTCGTTCGAACACCTGAACAAGGTAAGGAGCTATAATCCTTATGTGACACCATGAAATGTATCTGCTGTATTTATATTTTCAATTAAAGGAAAGTTTTGAGAAAATTCATAAATCACTGAACCTTTTTGGTGTGCCCTTACCAACAATTAAGAGTATTTATTGTAAAAATATATTTCATAGTCTCTAACACATTGGTCACCAACCCTGTTCCTGGAGCAGAACCATCCTGTAGGTTTCTGCTCTGTCTTCAATTCGGCACACCTGATTCAACTAATTAGCTACTTAACTGCTCTGCTGGTGATCTTGTTAAGTAGCTAATTAGTTGAATCAGGTGTGCTGAAAAGGAGGTAGAGCAGAAACCTACAGGATGGTAGCTCTCCAGGAACAGGATTGATGACCTCTGCACTAACACAATAGGTTATCTCCAATAGATTTACCAGGTAATTCTGTTTCCTATGCACAGCATGATCCAATAGATGAATGACAAATTTATTCACGCAAGCAATTTTTGGTATCATCATTCTTGTCAACAGTTTCCAAAAGAAGGAAGGGCAATGGCATATATGCTTGAAAATGATAAAGATTATTCATGATTTATTGTGAAGAATTTCAGACACACATCTATTGCTTAATATCAGCGTGTGATTTTTTTTTTTTTTTTTGGTATAATTGTACCTTTCATAAAATTTAATGATCCAGCACCAAAGACTATTAACACAGATGATCATAAAATATGTTAAGTTAGTGCTTTTTTTGTTTTTACTTTTCAATTTTATGAAAAGCTTTGGATTTGAATCAGACAGGAATCTCATTTCAGTCATGTTACTTAGTTCATTGCACCCTTGTTCTCTCCCCACAAAAAGACCTGAGGGGCAGATGGAGGTACGTCTGGCACTGAAGGCAGCCAGTTTCATTGCCCTGAGTGTGGTGGGAATCCCAGGTAATCTAGCAGCCCTCCTGCTCCTCTGCCGCTTGTTCATTTCACTGGGCCACATGACGCACAATGAGTTCATCCTCAGCCAGCTGGTCTTTGCCAATCTGATGGTGACACTGTGCCGGGGTATTCCACAGGCTCTTACTGCCTTGGGCGTTGAGCAACACTACAGCCACAGCGCTTGCAAAATAATCATCTTTGCCTATCGGCTTGGCCGTGCCATGACTATAACCATCACTTCCCTGTTGAGCTCCTACCAGTGTGTGGTCATGGCTCCATCAACGCCTGGATGGACCTGGTTGAAACGCTGGCTTCCTGGCCACCTCCCTCATGCCATCATCTTCCTCTATGGCCTCAGCTTCGTCATCTGCCCCACTGCTTTTATCTATAGTAGGGCTCTTCCAATCAACAACACCCTTCCAGAATTCACCCTTAACTTGGAGTTCTGCATTATTGTATTCCCAAGCTTCGTGTCTTACTTAGTCAATGGTGTCGTATTCATCATACGAGATTTCATTTTTGTCGGACTAATGGTTGTAGCAGGAGTGTATGTGATGCTCATCCTGCATCGACATCGTCAGCAGGTTCAGGGCCTTCAGGGAGCTGGCAGGAAGACTGAGGAGGCATCGCATGCCGTCCTGCTGCTCGTGAGCACATATGTGCTGCTGTTCAGCTTGGACAATGTACTTATTTTCTACACACTCTCTGTCTCCCGTGTGCACCCTACTGTGTCTGACGCTCGCGTCTTCTTTGCCATCTGCTATTCCACCATCAGCCCTGTCCTCATCATTACCACCAACAAGAAGCTGTCCATGTACTTTAACTGTGGCTCCAAATGTAAGTCAGCACAAAACATCCAAAGCCTTTTAGAATCCAAAGTCTCTGGAGTGACATCAACACAATGAAGATGTTGAATAGTGGAACTATCTTTTCTACAATTGTTGGTATTAAGTATTCACAGCCCAACAAATCAGTAGCCATAATGATACTTTAATCAAAAGGGGGAAAAAAAAGAATAATTTGCTGATTTTTTTTCTCCATGATTTCATTTGCAGCCATACTCTGCAGAATATTTTTGATGAACTGGATTCATCTGAATTTCTTGTTTGTCACGTTTTTTTTGTGGATGGATAATGAGTGGTTTTACATAAATTTTGGAATTTTACTTAATGTATAAATAACTCATTAATTCCTTCAAACCTTGAGCTGGAAAGACATTTTTCAGACTTGGAGGCAATTATACTTATTGGCAAAATGCTCTTTCAATCTTAAATATCAGTACACATGGTCCCATTTCATGTTAGAATAAAACTGGCAGAGTGATATCAGGAACAGCACCAGTCAATAGCCATGTTGGCTAATTGTTGATTAACAGATGCACTGCAGATTAATTAGTGTTACAGATGAGGCAACTTGGTGGGAACTGCGCAGATGTTTTTTTAGGATATAACCGCATTATATGCTGTACATTGATGTGTCTGGCTTGAGTTAAAATTAATATCCTTGGTATTCAATTTCAACACTGAATTCACTGCAGAATTTGGAGTGGATTTTGTCAGCTACTTTTTCTATTATTTTAATGGGCCCATATTATTCCATCTTTACAGTGGTCTCCATGATATCTAACAGCTCAGAGAAGGCTGACTTTCACTGAGCCATGGATGTGCGGTCAGGGTAGGCAGTGACTTCTCCTTTTTTATCGATAGATTTTGTCAACCTGTTTCCACATCCTATGCCTGATTGATTGACAATCAATTTGACCTTTTTTCTGGTCAATTAAACCTGTAATGATTAAGAGGTGATAGTGACAAAAAGATTATTAGGAAATTAGGAAAAAATCTCAACTCTCTTGATAATTCCTTACATTGTTTTAATCTTTTGTTTATCAGATTATGAAAGAACACTGAAAATAAACTCCCTACTTTTTTAAAATGGCATTAAAAAGTACGTGTTTAAGGGGGGAAATATTATCGTAAACATATTGACCACATATTGAACGCCGCAAAAGGTTTCAATAATATTGGGTTAGTTTCTTCTAAGCAAACATGAACAAACTTTCTGTCTTGTCAGCATTTTAAGTTCGATGCACTGAGCAATAATGTCGTGGATGGAACTGGCACGCCATTCAGCTTGTAAATTAGTTAGTCAATTCTAACATTGCTAATCAAGAAAAGAAATAGAGTTATCGTTTGTTTAACGGTGAGGATTCTGCCTACCCTAACCGACCTTCAACGGCACCTCACTACACTGAACACACACACACACACACACACACACACACACACACACACCCCTTTTCCTCTTCAGCATTTGAAAAAATGGAGTTTGCCATTTTTACCCGTTTCAACGTCAAAAACAGTCCTGCACAGTTCACACTGCCAACTCTATGCCCCTCACTCTTCCACAGCCTTGCTCAATGTTTCAAACTCTCTTATTTGTAGCACTTACATTGCCAACTTAAACTGTCCTCTGTGGCCAAAAAGAGTAGAGCTCATTATCGGAGAGCAATGTTAACTATGCTTAAAGCCTGCTCTTCAAGAGGAAGAGAGGAACTGACTGTGAATGGCCTCGACATCGATTTTTTGCTAAAACATTCATTCACCTCCCTTTTGGATATCTCAGAATATAATGACTTAAAATAACTACATAATATGGGATCTTTAAAGTTCTTTTGAAGAAAGTGAGCTAGTTTTGTTTAAGCATTTTTCTTTTTCAGTCCATGGTTTCTATAAAATGGCCAGTAGCCCCTCCGCTCTACTCTCCATGCCTATATTTGCGGGTTTCAAAACAGTTTCAAAACAAAGCAAACACTCCTGCCCGCCCAATGCCAACAGTTGAAATATTGCCAGTAAGCATTTAAAGAAAGCAGAGATATAATATGATCCACAAATCAACTGTTAAAGTGAACACATACAATATTCAATTAGAAACCAGTAATGTGGTTTCCGTGGTGACATGAACATGATTTTTGATATTCATTAATATTCTGCAATATGCTACAAGTGGATCAACCCCATATGATCACATGCTTCTGTATAAATACCAAATTTTGGTTTAAAACTAAAATAAATCTATGCCATATTTTTTACAGTGTTGAGGTAGTTACTCTAGAAAAGTGAGCCATGACTCATTACCAGTTCCTTTTAAAAAGTAATCCCTTACTTTAATTACTCACTGCTGAATGTAAATAGTTACATGACTAGTTACATTACTATTGGATTACACAGCACCATCATCTGATATTCACCATTCACCAAGGTAATTAATTAACCATATCAGGTTAAAACCTGGCTTATGCCCAGATCAGCACAGATCTTTATTCTAGCACAGAGGGTTCACACAAGATGTCTCTTTCAGGCTCTTTAATTCAGTAAAGCCAACAGCGAAGTTGTAAAATTCAGCCCAAACAGCACTTCACAGAAACGTGAGTCAATTTCAAGGCAACAGTACTGGCACAAACACACATAATAAAGTATGTCTGATTTGTTTTTTGTTCTTGGTCTCAATCGCCAATATACTCAAAAGAAAGAAGAAGACGTTTTTCTGGCCTCGTGTCTTAATAATAGTAGTAGAAATTAAAGTAATGCAAGTAACTAGATAGTTTCTAGTTTATTTGCTACTAACTGCAACCCAATATTTAAATTATCAAAGTAATGCATTACATTATTGTATTACTTATAAATGCAATCTGACTACAGTAATTAGTTTCTTTGTAATGCGTTCACGCCAATACTGATTATTTGTAATACCACCCTCCACTTCTGCACATGCAGTTTTTTTAGAAAATGGTGTTGCTGATTTCCTGACTGTTGGACATTATTCAATCAGTACATCACCTGCCATAAACTCCTTGCACCCTACCTCTGACAGCCTACTTCAGCAGGTTGCAATATTGGGAGCTCTTGTACTATGGTCTGTCTAAAGATTACCCACCTAGCTCGCCATTCATAACATTGCAGAACTGTCTCGAGTTTCAATAAAAAATACCAGGAAGTAACTTGCATCTGTGTGGCAATGGATCATTCATTAAGTTATTCACTCCGCCAACACGAATTTGGCAGGAGATTGTGATCGGTAGCGTTTGTCGGTTTGTTTGTGAACAATATAATTCAAAAAGTAATGAACTGATATTTATAAAATTTTGTGGTCGGGTCACTATCACATTGGGGATGGACCATTTTGATTTTGACTGCGGTCAGTGAGACAATATGGCATCTTGAAATCCTGGGACACGCAATTACTGAACTTTTTTCCCCTCTCAGCAAGATTTGGACTGTGCTGCCTGTGTTGCTGAGTTACTAATATAAAAATTATTATACTTCTCTAAAGGAAGAAATACACCCCAAAACATGAATCGTGTATGCAAAATATTGCTGGTTCTTTTTAATTAAACTTTTTCAAACAGAACTTTTAGCAGCATTTTTTGGTCAGTACCATTCAAACATTTAAAGTGAATAGAATTAATTTTGAATTTTTAAGAGTGCACCTTCATGCAAAAGTTTGAATCTGCCCATTTAGAATAATAAAGGAATCATAACTACAGTGTAAAATACTGGACATAACAACACTCAATCAGATCCAGAAGCCTTGCAGCCGAGTATAATGGCTCAGATTGCACGTCTGTGAAATGTTTGGTCAGAGTCTCGCGAAAGTTGCCCATCATCGTATTGATTCCCTCGTCAGCCTCGGTTTCTTGAGTGAGAATGCGTTTCAGGACATGGGCAATGAGGATGACGTTGGCTGCTGAGGCAGACCCAGAGCTAACTTCATTCGTCAACTCCTCATAAGGGGCCCGAGCGGCAAGTGTCTTTTCCAGTCTCCCCCACTGGTTTGCAGTCAAACTGACTGGCGGCTCGTACTCCGCTGAGTATGCACATTTCTGTCCAATGAGGCTCTCGATCTTGTAATATGAACTGTTCCACCTCGTTTGTACATCTTGTTGCAGACGCTTGGGTGGCATATTCATTTCCAATTGAATGTCCTCCAAGCGTGAATGAGCAAGTGGCGAGTGCTTGAAGTGACCCCCAATTTTTCTGCAGATGGCCAGTGCATCACTCACACTGCGCTGTGAGAGCAGTCCTTCATTCACAATAAGCAGCAGTTTATGCACGTAGCATCCCAGACTGGCAACTCCAAGGCGATCCATTGCTTTTGTAATGTTACTGGCATTGCCTCTTGCAATTAAATGGACTCAGCTCTTTTCAATTTTCCATGCATGTAACATCTCCTCTGTTGCCTGTTGAGAGTCAATGGAATCTCCTGTGTGTGAGCCACGAAAGTGTTTAGCCTGCAGATGTTTAGATGTTTAATGTTCAAACTGAGAAACTTTTTTTTTTTTTGCAAATAATCATTAACTTAGAATTTAAAGGCAGCAACACATTGCAAAAAAGTTGGCACAGGGGCCTTTTTAGCACTGTGTTACATCGCCTTTCCTTTTAACGACACTCAGTAAACGTTTGGGAACTGAGGAGACCAATTTTTGAAGCTTTTCAGGTTTAACTCTTTCCCATTCTTGCTTGATGTACAGCTTAAGTTGTTCAACAGTCCGGGGTCTGCGTTATCGTATTTTACACTTCATAATGCGCCACACATTTTCAACGGGAGACAGGTCTGGACTACAGGCAGGCCAGTCTAGTACCCGCACTCTTTAGTACGGAGCCATGCTGTTGTAACACGTGCAGAATGTGGCTTGGCATTGTCTTACTGAAATAAGCAGGGGTGTCCATGAAAAAGACGTTGCTTGATTAGCAACATGTGTTGCTCCAAAACCTGCATGTACCTTTCAGCATTAATGGTGCCTTCACATATGTGTAAGTTGCCCATGCCTAGGGCGCTAATACACCCCCATACCATCACAGATGCTGGCTTTTGAACTTTACGCCTATAACAGTCCGGATGGTTCTTTTCCTCTTTGGTCTGGAGGACACAACGTCCGCAGTTTCCAAAAACAATTTGAAATGTGGACTCGTCAGACCACAGAACACTTTTCCACTGTGCATCAGTCCATTTTAGATGAGCTTGGGCCCAGCGAAGCCGGCGGCGTTTCTGGGTGCTGTTGATAAATGGCTTTCGCTTTGCATTGTAAAGTTTTTACTTGCACTTGCAGATGTAGCGACGAACTGTAGTTACTGACAGTGGTTTTCTGAAGTGTTCCTGAGCCCATGTGGTGATGTCCTTTACACACTGATGTCGGTTTTTGATGCAGTACCGCCTGAGGGATCGAAGGTCACGGGCATTCAATGTTGGTTTTCGGCCTTGTCGCTTACATGCTGTGATTTCTCCAGATTCTCTGAACCTTTTGACGACATTACGGACCGTAGATGATAAAATCCCTAAATTTCTTGCAATAGTTTTTAAACTGTTCGACAATCAGCTCACACATTTGTTCACTAAGTGGTGACCCTCGCCCCATCCTTATTTGTGAATGACTGAGAATTTCAGGGAAGCTGCTATGATACCCAATCATGGCACCCACCTGTTCCCAATTAGCCGGTTCACCTGTGGGATGTTCCAAATAAGTGTTTGATGAGCATTCCTCAACTCTCTCAGTCTTTTTTGCCACTTGTGCCAGCTTTTTTGAAACATGTTGCAGGCATCAAATTCCAAATGAGCTAATATTTGCAAAAAATTACAAAGTTTACCTGTTCGAACATTAAGTAATTTGTCTTTGCAGTGTATTCAATTGAATATAGGTTGAAAAGGATTTGCAAATCATTGTATTCTATTTTTATTTACGATTTACACATCATGCCAAACTGGTTTTGGGTTTGTATTTGGAAGACCCTTAAAGCTTACTTGAGGGGACAGATTATTTCTTATAGTGCCTCTGTTCAAAGTTCTCACATAACAAGACAGACACAACTACTACAGCTCAATAAAGATATAGACAATGTCTATTCTAGAGCCCCAATGACAGAGCTGTATAAAGAACGGATGCTCTATCAGTCAGAATTTGGCAGACTTTCAACTCGACAGGCTGAACTTACCCTTCTCAAGACTAAACATCTGTTGCATGAACAAGGAGACAAGCCGAGTCAGGTGCTTGCACATATTCTAAGACATATATATATATATATATGCCACTCAGACAATTGACTAAATAAATTAAGAGTCAGATTTACTCTCAGATCCTTCTGATATTAATAAGCAGTTCTACGACTATTATCAAAATATTTATAAGTCAGAAAATACATCAGATCAAAATCTAATTGATAATTTTTTGAAGGTTTATCAAATCCCCTCTGTGAATGAAGAATCAAGAGCCATCTTTGAAAGCCCAATCACCTTAGATGAAGTTTAAAAAGCCAATATCTGTATGCAAAGTGGCAAATGTCCAAGTCCAGATGGTTTTCCCACCGAATTTAATAAAAAATTTTCTTCAAAACTGAGTCCTTTACTTTTAGCTGTTCCTGTTGATAGCTTAGATTCAACTAGTCTCCCTTCAACCCTGTTAGGCTTCAGTATCTCTGATACTGAATAAAGGCAAGGACCCTCTTAATTTCTGCCCTATTAGTCTTCTTAATGTTGATGTGAAAATATTTGCTTAAGTGCTGGGCCTCCGCCTTGAAACTGTTACCTACTATTATTTTGTCAGACCAAACTGGTTTTATTAAGAAAAGACAGTCTTTTTTCAACGTTAGACATGTTCTTGATATCTTGTAGACTCTGTCTCAGTCTCAACATCCAAAGGTAATTTTGTCCCTGGATGCTGAAAAAGCCTTTGATCTACCTGTTCTATGTTCCGCGGCAGTTTGGTTTTATTGACACTTTTATTTCCTGGATCAAATTGTTCGACAGATTCATTGGCTTCAGTTAGAATAAATGATAAACACTGATTATATTTCCCCTCCAGCGTGGGATAGGACAGGAATGCCCACTAGCCCCATTACTTTTTGCGTTAGTCTTGGAACCGCTGGCAATTTCAATTCGGCACTCTGTAAATATTAAGGGGATTCTTAGAGGAAACCATGAAAATAAAATCTCATTGTATGCTGTCATTCTTTATGTATCTGACCCTCTGCCATCCATCCAACACATCCTCCATACTCTCCAAGAATTTGGAAGATTTTTGGGTTATAAACTCAACCTTGATAAAAGTGAGCTTTTACCCATAATGACGCTGCTGGCCAAACATCTTTGCACTCTGGACCATTTAAAATATTGAAAAATAAACTGAATTACCTTGTTATATGCATTACACGATCTCACTCTCAGCTGTCTGAGGCCAATTTTATCCAACTTCTGGGTCTTACTCGGGAGGATCTCCTCCGCTGGTCGACTATGCCCTTTTCATTAGTCGGACGTATTAACACAATCAAAATGAATGTTCCAAAGTTCTTGTATCTATTTCAGTGCATTCCTTATTTTCTCCCAAAAGCCATTTAAAAAAAAGCTTGACAGTCTTGTTTCATCTTTCATCTGGAACAATAAAACACCCCGGATTTGGAAACTGTACTTGCAGAGGCAAAGCAGCTGGGTGGAATGGTGTTACCAAATTTTCAAATCTACTATTGGGCGGCAAATGTTTAAAGTTTGTTATTTTGGTTATGCGATACTTTAGGTCCCGAGGCACCTGCTTGGTTGCAAATTCAATTTTATTATTGCACTGGTAGCTCGCTTGTTGCTCCTCTGTGCTCTTCAATCCCTTTGCACACCCCCCTGGCCTGTCAGAACCCAGTGGTTCTTCACACTCTAAAATTATGGTCTCAATTGAGAAAACACTTTGGGCCGATATTCATGTTTACCCTTCCTCCGATTGCAGCCAATCACCTGTTTCAATCCTCTTTATTAGACGATGCATTCAATCTGTGGCCTCATGCAATTCAAGATTGTACACCGCCTACATATTTTTAATTTTTCCAAAAATGTTTCTGATATCAGCCCAACCTGTGACAGATGCAAACAGGCTCCTGCCAGTCACTATCACTCTAATTAATTTCAGCAAACCCCGTTTACACAAGTAAATCTTCAGCTTCAATCCCACGCGTCTTCTTCTCTCAGCTCAACCAGAATGATCACCAACGAACACCAACGAACAGCGTTACAGCACAGCCAAGCTGCATGACCTCGCAGATCCACCCACTAGAATTTGGAGGATGATCACTCCTCCAATTTGTAAGAATGAGACGTCTTGCCAGAAGGGCAGAGAAGGCTACGCGACTCAAGTGCACTTTATTTAGAGTAACTTCACCTGATAACAGACCAAAAAGACCAAGAAAAGTACATAGTTCAAAGGATTGACCCATAATCTCTGAAAATACATCAACTATATCTGACAAGTATGATTCTATGACTAGAATTTGTGTTAAGGCTCAAACAATAATAGAGATTAGACTATTTATTCCCGAGGTAAAACCTTTGTCACAGTAGGGGCAGGGGGAATCTTCCCCCAGTTTTTTTTTTCCCCGTCACAACTCGGTGAGCAAACAGCCAAATTAAATCGCTAATCTGGTCAAACAAAGGCGTCGGGGGTTTTTTTTGGGGGGGGATTTCAGTCTCCCGGGAGCAAAGTGCGGTAAGGTAAAATAAACGCTAAATTTAAAGAATAAATTAAATGCTAAATAATTGTCAAACAAAGTGATTTGTGCGATATACAAAGTAACACAGTTGTTTTCAAGGACTGAGGTACTGTCGCCTGGTTTTTCTGTAGCTGATTTAGCTAACGAACCCTAGCAAGCTCTCAACGCCAAGAATATTATCGAATTACTTGGATATGTAACAATAACCCGGCTTGATTTCATACTCGGTGGCTTGCCTTTCATACAGTCTTCTAGCCAAAAATTATTTACGTTCACAGGGTTTTTTTAGTCCCCTTCGCTCTCTATCCTTACTGCATTACCGCATAAACGCATTGCCAAGCTCGAATTTTAACGCAAACTGGGGTTTTTTTTATTTTTCACATTTCATTACTACCAAAGGGCTCTTCTGATTAAAAACATTGTAAATACCCTACCTTTGTATTTTCCTCCGGTTGCTGTGCCTTGACCAGCTGATTAAAGTTTAGCTGCTTGTATAAGTGCTGAGGACAGCTTATTGGGTGAGGTACCGTGTTTAGTTCGCTCACATTGTAAAAGACTTGTTTATTAGGTTCGTTATAATTAAAGGGAACCGGGACTTTACTCGTTTCTCGGATACCCTTGGTTGTATTTGTAGCTAGCTAGCTAGATAAGTAATGTTTGCATTTGGGTGGGGATATCAGATTAAGTATTGAGTATGTAGGGCAGCAGTCACTGAGTCATCCAATCGTTTAGCTTGGAATTTAAGATTTAAACGGTAAGTTTTACTGGAGTGCTCCGCCTCCTCCAGTCTTTCCTGGGCATTGTATCCGGTTTGTTTTATCTGGGTTCTCAGCTAAGCCCAGTGATCTTTTTAAGTTAGTATATTAATATTATTGGGACTAGATAAACTCAATTCGGCTTATTAGGAGTGCTTATTCCATATAGAGTTTGGCTCAATTTGGGATTTAATTTCTGTTAACTGAAACTAAGCCCCTGTTAAAAGAAGCTTATAATCCATTTACATAGTTTCCCCACTGTTTCTTCTGTGACTGCTTAAGGCTTCTTCGGTAAGTAAATTAATGAATTGTGGTTCCTCAGCTTCTGTCTTGGCATTAGTCATTTTCTTTTATGTAGAGTGAATGAAGTCATTAGGTAGGGGGTTCAAAATGTGGCCAAAACTATGTGACGGTTGTAGGATGATTGCACTTTTGGAAAGAGATTTCCAGGGTGGTTTGTCTGCCAACGGTGCCAGCTAATTGAGCATCTGGAGAGTAATATCCTTGATCTTCAGGTCCAGTTGGCGGCACGACATAATGCGCAATCAGTAGAGTTCCTAGAGGAACTAAGTAGTATGTTGTTTAGGGAAATGGTGTGTACGCTGAAGCAGGGTGGTATTGGGATCCCAGAGCAGGCAAGGAGAGAAAGTTGGGTGACTGTAGGTCGACAGCGCAGGAAAGGGCGTGCACGCCATACAGCAACAGCTCCTCCCGTGGTTGAGATGTCCAACCGATTCTGGCGCTGGCAGAAACTTGAGAATTGGCCCCTGACCCTTAGAGTGCGGGGACTGATGAGCAGCAGGGCACCTTGTTCACCTCTAACCCTCAGAAAAGAGAGTTAGTGATCGTGGGGGACTCAATACTTAGAGGAATAGACAGCAATCTGTTCGCGCGATAAGGAGTCTCGTTCGGTGTGTTGCCTGCCTGGTGCCCAGGTAGGAGACCTCCTGGAGCGTGCGGACAAGCTCCCGGCCAGAGCGGGGAGGGATCCAGTTGTCATGGTCCATGTTGGGACAAATGACATGGGTAAGGGTAGGTTTGAGGTTCTGCAAGGCAAATTTGTGGAATTAGCTGAGAAACTTAGGAGCAGATCCTCAACGATAGTGTTCTACCGGAACCACATGCAAGCAGAGGAAAGCAGAATTTTATCTGGAGGTTTAACACGTGGCTACGAACCTGGTGGAGGAAAGACGGGTATAGGTTTATGGGGTACTGGAACTTTTTCTGGGACAGGGGTGACCTGTTCAAGCCTGACGGGCTGCCCCTGAACCAGAGGGGTACCTTTGCACTGGGCCAGCATATGTTAAGGGTAGAATAGTATTATTTAAACTAGGGACTTGGAGAGCAGGAAGGTTAGTGAGTGTTATACATAGGGAAATGCAGACTGCCCCAATGGAAGCTGACAGTGTTACATGCACTATTGATTAAATACTTTTAAAGCAACACAACGTAGTGGGGGGCTTGAAGCAGCGGCCGCATGGGAAATCAAGGGGGAAGAGCATTAGTAATAACCTGAAATGGTACTTTTTAAATGCAAGAAGCATAAAAAATAAATTTCCTGTGGTTGAGGCCGGTATGATCAGTGAGGGCTATGACATATACTCAGCAACAAAAGTTTCTGTGACACCATTTATGTGTATGTTATAAATGACACGCAAAGATCTCAATGCAATCAATATGTTTATTTAACAGGAGAAACACTGACTTTTCAGTGCCAACGTCACTCAAAACGAAAAATGTCATTTTCATGCGTCATGAAGCACTTGTCTGACGTCTAACCAATTGTGACCCTCACACTTCAATACCGGGTGTGACTTCCTCGTGCCATGATGCAAGCAACGCATCTCCGGCGAATGGACCGAATCAGATGTGCCAGAAATTGCTGTGGGATGTCATTCCAAATCTGACGTAGACTTTGTCGCAATTCCTGGAGTGTAGCTGGCGGGTTATCCAACCGCCGCAAACGTCGATCCATCTCGTCCCAAAGATGCTCGATTGGGGACATGTCTGGGGATCTGGCTGGCCATGGCAGGACATTGACATGTTGTTGCATCAGATACTGCTGTACAATCCTTGCAACGTGTGGTCTGGCGATATCATGTTGCAGCGTTATTCCGGGACCATGTTGCATCAAAAACGGTACCACCAATGGCCGTAGCACTTCATCGCGATATCTTTGACCTGTCAGATTTCCATCAATAACAAGCAAATCTGTTCTGTTTCTAGCCGTGATCCCTCCCCAAATCATGACACTACCACCTCCAAAACGATCAAATTCCTGAAAACAGTTGTTGGCATAACGTTCTCCACGTCGACGGTATACACGTAAACGACCATCACATCGGTTAAGCATGAATCTTGATTCATCAGTGAAGAGTACAAGATCCCACTGACGTTGGATCCACCGTCGATGTTGTTGTTCCCACTGTAGACGCAGTCGTCGGTGTTGTACTGTGAGTATTGTCCCACGTCGGCCAGCAAGACGTCCAATGCCAAAATGACGGAGACGGCGACGGATTGTCTGTGCAGACAGTCGCCTCAAACCAGGTATCGTTCTTGCAGTTATGGTTGCAGGTTGGAATCGATTTCGGAGATGGGTTGTTCGAATCCAGTTGTCCTGTCTGGGAGTGGTTACTCGTGGACGGCCGCTGCGAGGACGGTCTCTGACATGTCTTGTCTGCTGATGACGCTGCCATAAGTTCCAAATGGTGTTTTGGTGGACATTCAGGCGATGAGCAACTTCCCTCTGCGAGGTTCCGGATTCAATCATCCCAATGGCCCTCCACCGATCATTTTCAGACAGTCTTGGCATTTAGAGGGTAGAGTTCCTGATCCGAAATGGCTGTGTTTTCGATAAGTGATGCTTCCGTCGTTCATCAGGCACAATGTGAACATTCCAAAAATTCTCCTCTTTTATTGCCATCCACAAGCATGATTTACGCACATTTTCACATGCAAAGTCATTTTCTCGCATTTTCATGATTTCCATTTCAATGTTGTGTTTACGTGTACTGTTTCAGTCTGATATCACCATGTATGACAATTTCATAATTGCGTTATGAAAAATAATTAACAATATTGGTGTCACAGAAACTTTTGCTGCTGAGTATAGTTGGGATTACAGAGACATGGCTTAGTGAAGAGGATGGAGATGAATATAATATAGAAGGTTTTAAGCTCTTTCGGAAGGATAGGTGTAATAGATGAGGAGGGGGCGTAGCAATATATGTGAACGAAAACATAAATGTACAGGAAATTCCCGAAATTGAACATTCCTTGCCCTGTGAAGATATCTGGGTCAGGCTCATTGGCAAACACGAGACAGGTTTAAACATAGGAGTATGCTATCGACCGCCAGCTTTGGACAGTACAGTCAATGAAATGCTTTTTAAGAGGATTACGCAAGCTTGTTGAGGTAGAGAGACTATTATTATGGGAAACTGAAATTATCCTGGTATCGATTGGGAAATGGTGAAAGGACAGGAATTTTTAGATGTTATAAATGATTATTTTTTGGTGCAGTATGTTAATAAACCTACAAGAGAGAAGGCAATTTTAAACTTAGTGCTCTGTAATGACCCAGATAGAATTAGCAATGTTGAGGTACTGGAGCCACTTGGGACAAGTGATCACTCTGCTGTTAATTTTGATGTTTCATGGGAAGTTAAAAAGTTCTTTTCAAAAACAAAAATTTTCAATTTTAGGCGAGCAAACTTTGACAGGATGCGCTCATATTTAAGTGAAATAAAATGGGAGAGGCCCCTGGACTGTGAGTCCATTAATGACGTGGGAAAGATTTAAGGGGGTTTTACTTGAATCACAATGCAAATTCATTCCAAAGGTGTCCAAAAGTAAGCTGAAAAAGCAAATCCTCAGTGGATGACCAAAAGTAATCGTAGCATTTTGAGGGAAAAGAGGAATCTTCATAAGATGTAGATGAAGGATAACAATGAGAACGCCAAGGCTGAACACTGTAAAATGCGGCCAGCGGTCAAAATCTCAAATTATTGAGATCATCTTTAAGCCGCTATCCGCCATCTTCAGACGGTCTTAAGAAACTGGAGAAATACCAAATGATTGGAAACAGGGCAATATAATACCAATTCTAAGAAAGGGGACCGTACAGAGCCAGGAAATTACAGGCCAGTCAGTTTAACTTGCATGGCATGCAAAATATTGGAATCTATCATAAAAGATGAGCTGGACTTATTTCTTGAACGTAACAGTATCTTAAGGGATAGCCAACATGGGTTCCATAAGGGAAGGTCATGCCTGACAAACCTTTTGGAATTTTTTGAAGAGGCGACCAAGACTAATGACCAGAGCAGGGCTTATGACATCATATACTTGGATTTTCAGAAAGCATTTGATACCATACCACATAATTTTTAAAATGAGCTCCATTGGAGTTACAGGAGGTATTCTGGAGTGGAATACTTCCCCCAGGGATCGGTGTTAGGACACCTGCTGTTCCTCATGTACATTAATTACCTTAATAGAAATATTGAGAGCAGATTAGTTAAATTTGCCGATGATACTAAATTGAGGGGTTTGGCAAATAGTTTAGAGTCCACTAAAGTGATTCATGATGATTTTGATAAAATCCAGAATTGGGCAGAAATGTGGCAAATGAAATTTAATGTAGCGACATGTAGAGGTTTGACTCTGAAGAAGACCTTGTGTTGAAACGTAAGTCACCTGCACCTTAATAAATCGCCTTATATGACTGTGTGCTCCAGGACTTCTTCCTTTGATATTATATGTTTTCTTTGGCTCAAAAAGTAGATCAGAGTGAGATCTACTCACTCACAAAATTTCATGCAGATATCTTCGCTCGTTATTGAGATGTGGCAAAGATATGGATTTATGTGGCAAAAATTCCCTTACAGCGAAAATTTGTTTCAAAGCTAGATGAATGTTTTTTTGACCTAGTATCGACAATGTACTCACCAGATATTGTCAATGTTCAACAGCGGCGGCTCTAGAACTGGGAATTGGGGGGGCAAAGACACTACCCTTTTAGTCCTGGCAAGTTCTCAATCATTTTCCTTTATTGACGTGTATTTATTTTCCTTTATTGTAAGATGACAATCATTCATCTGGAGGCGTATTTGCTGTTTTTAAATCAAAGTTGTTCAAAATTGCATACCTGTTGACACTCAAGCAAATTACTTATTTAACTGCCGAGTGCCACTTTTTTAAATCAACCACGCAATACTGAGAGTAAAAGACAATATTTCATTGGAATGCGGACCAGTTCAGTCAACGCGAAGCATTGGCCTATTAATAAGTCAATAATTTTTCTGTATAGAAATTGTAAATTTGATTGTAAATATTTTGTCATGTAGTATTAACCTTAATTAACTCATTAGCGAGTGCGTGTGTTTGTAGCTTTAGTAATTCCTACGTAAGCTTTCCCAGATTAACTGCGTTTAAAGCTGTGCTTTCCTACGCTTCTCTTGTGGTGCTTTTCACTCGTCACGTTTAGATGATCTTAATCTAAACTTTCTAGTTTTATTGATGGTCTCAGCGTCTTGTCTCGACTTATTATTGTTAACCCTGTTCTCATGTAATTGTTTATTAATCCCATGTGTTTTTGTTCCAGCCGAGATAGCTTTTCGAGTCCCTGCCTCCTCACGTGACTTTAAATGTGGCAGAGATGGGCGGGATCATCAAACGGAACTTTGTTAGACTCTGCTCTGCATTGTGAAATCTCAGCTCCTTGTGCCTTCCGAGTATTTCCTTTGTATGATTCCCGAGTCTTGTATTTTGCTGCACCCACGTCTTGCCTGCCCCTTGTTTAAGTCTCCCAGTGTGTCCTTCAGTCTAGTTAGGTCCAGTTTTTGTTTTTGTAGTTTATCCACTCTTGGAGTGTGTACTTCTGTTTCCCCCTGCCTTGGGCAGTGTACCTTAGTTTTCCCATTTGTTCAGTGCATGTGCAGAGTGTTTTATTTCTGGCTTGTCTGCCAATTTTCTCCTAGTTTTTCGTGTTCAATAAATGCTTCTGGATCCTGCATCTGGTGTTGCCCTGACCTCTTCTTAACATCAGTATTGGCAGATCTGCCTTGGTACACTTCCTACTATGCCCCTTCTGCACCTCTCTTTCTAGGTTGCACAGGCCGAGGCATAAAAATACCAATCAGGAAAATGTCACTTTGCAGACAAAATTAAAATGAGAAAATATTGTTTTTATTATGCGCTTGTTAGCAGAATCAAAACCTAATTTCTGCATCATGACTGACACTCCTGGCAGTGTTGTATGCTAATCATTTGATTCATATTCATTCATTTTCTCCCTGTTGGCCCGGCACACGAGGACTCAACATGATAAATTTACTGATCTCAGCTTTTGTGCTTAATTCATTCATTCAAACCCCTGAACAAGGTAAGGAGCTATAATCCTTATGTGACGCCATGAAATGTCTCAGCTGTATTTATTTTTCAATTGAACTACAGTTTTGAGAAAACATGTAAATCACTGAAACATTATACGTCCCATATATATAGAGGTATCCCATCTCCGTCACATTACTCAGTTCAGTGCACCTTTGTTCTCTCTCCACAGACAGCATTGGCAGATGGAGGTGCGTCTGGGACTGAAAGCAGCCAGTTTCATTGCCCTGAGTGTGGTGGGAATCCCAGGTAATCTAGCAGCCCTCCTGCTCTTCTGCCGCTGGGTGGTCATTGCCCCACCAACACCTGGTTGGAACTGGCTGAAACGCTGGTTGCCAGGCCACCTCCCGCATGCCATCATCTTCCTCTGTGGACTCAATATGACTCTTTATTTTCTTCAGTGCTATTCTTAATGCTAATGCTTTTCCTTCCAACAGCACCATCCCAGAGTACAGTCTAAATCTTATACTGCCCGGCCAAAAAAAAAGTTGCACACTCAAATATTTAGTTGGAACCCCTGTAGCTTTGATTACAGTGCACATTCATTTTGTCATTGTTTTGACAACTATATGCAATGCCAGAACATTTATGTTCGATCATACATGCCATAATTTTTGGCCGAGATCTTGTCTTCTCGACATAATGGTTGAACCACTCGGTGGTCTTTCTTGAGCACATCCCAATAACTTTTACTGGGTCTAAGATCAGGACTTTGTGGTGGCAAATATGTTTGTGAAAATGATTCCTCATACTTGTTTTTGCATTCATGAGTTTCTATGCTAAATACAGGCTAATAAGTTGCCTGTTCTGAAATACAGTAACATCTTTTCCACCAGCAAGGGATGTCTTCCGACATGATTTTTTGAGAAATGAGTAGCGATGCGCTTCATCAGTCAGGGGAAAATGATTATTGCCAGCTGAAACATATTAGTAACCGCAATAATGATCCAATTCTAGAATTTGTTCATTAATTTCCAAACGGTGACTTTTTTTTGGCCGGGCAGTGTAAGATCTGCATTGTGGTGTCTCCGAGTGCCACTTATTACCTACTCAGAGGTTTGGTGTACATCATACATGTCTTTATCTTTGTTGCACTGATGGCAGCAGCAGCTGTGTACATGATGCTGGTTCTGCATCGGCACTGTCAGCAGGTTTAGGGTCTGCAGGGAGCAGGCAGGAAGACTGAGGAGGCATCGCGTGTCGTTCTGCTGCTCGTGATCACATATATGCTGTTGTTCAGCTTGGACAATGTTCTGCGTTTCTACACACTCTTTGTCTCCTGTGTGCACCCAGCTGTGTCTGACGCTCGCGTCTTCTTTGCCACCTGCTACACTGCCATCAGCCCATTCTTCATCATTACCACCAACAAGAAGCTGGCCATGTACTTTAACTGTGGCTCCAAATATAAGTCAGCACAAAACATCCAAAGTATTCCAGAATCCAAAGTCTCAAGAGTGACATCAACACAACTGAAGTAGTATCTTTTGTAAAGTTTCAGCTTGTTGTGTTGGTATTAAGTATTCACTGCCCCACAAATCAGTAGCATTTTTTCAAAAGAAAAAAAGACTGAAGAATGTGGTGATTTTCTCAATGATTGTTCTCCATCTTCACTCATTTGCAGGCATACTCTGCAGAATATTTTTGATACAAGAAATTTGCATGAATCCAGTTTGTTTGTCATGTTCCTTTACGTGGATGTAAACAGATAATGTGTGGTTTCACATGAAGTAAAATTCCAAAATTTTTTTCTGTAAGAACAACTCATTATTTCCTTCAAGTCTTAAAGAGCATGAAAAAGCTAGGGGATAGGCAATCATTATATGATTGAGAATTTCTCAAAGATAGCAAAATTTGTTTTTTTTACAAAATTTGATCGCAGATCGCTGCAAATTAAATTTATTGATCACCTCCGGCGGAACATGCCGACCTCGGCCCGAACGCACCCAAAGTAAGCATGACATCAGCACTCGAGCACAACAGGCAAGGTCAACATGGCGTCATAGAGTTAACATGAATCTAGCAAGAATTCCGACTAGATTACCACTGGAGTGATGAGGAATCTGGAGACACAGAATTAGTTCTTGATGTGGCAGATATGGAGGAATACAATGGTCCTCAACCCTACATTTATAAGCCACCAGCAAAGCAAGAAATCCAGCACCAAGCAGGACATGCAGCTGATGCCATTCCTGACAATGCGGTATTTTACAAGATCGTGTTAGCAATGCGACTTGGTATGTTATTTTCCTATATTTTGAATTACGGTAATGTTTATTTGAAAAAAATAGTAAATTAATCAAGTGTATTAGGAATGACTTGACACAGTTTAACATCCCCGATCTCTTCAAATATATCGGACTATTAGCTGCATACAATGGTGTGCCGTCAGATGTCAGGAAGGCCTTCAGTAACATCACCCTTTCACACATACTTGCTCTTAAACTGTTTGCGATCAAGTTTGCCTGATTAACAATCAAGCAATTTATTAAATGAACAACCATTATCAATGCATGACACGTAATGATTAAGAAATGCTAAAGACAAAGCTGGTGTTCTGACAATTTGGGCTGCCTTGTCAAAAAATGCAACCGCAATGCAATGCGATCTTAAATTTATTTATTTTTGCCATAATATTGCAAAATGAATCAGTGTACAGTAGTAATTTTGTCATTTATTATCTTATTATAACATAAGCAGATGTTATAATGAGTTGGATAAGTTTGTTTAAAGACATATGCCCATATACGTCATTATCATCCAATCTCTGCATTTTCAGGAAAACCCAGCATGTTCATGCAAAAATATATACGCTTAAAGGTTGAAAGGCGCACTGAAAAAAGATGTATATTTATCATATTTGAAGATACTTGAGATGTAAGTGAAGAAATAGAGCCCAAGAATTTAGGTTTGCTAAAGCGCAGAACCATGAGGTAGCTATTTTGATAGGTAGAAAATCCAAAACTTTCGCTGACTTTGCAGCAAATATTTTCACCATCACTCAGCTTTACATTGTACCTAAAAATGCACTTTAGCTGTCACTTCATCCAGACTATAGATAGGATTAGAGAATTCTTGTGTTTTCTTCGTGAAAACAAAACAGTCGCTACTTCATGGTGCGTTTCAGGAGAAGAGACGGAGTCATATTTGATGTTGGAAAACCCAGTTTTAAAGGAAACAGAGTTTATTTGTCGTCTGGACCAGCGCAGTGCCCAGTATAATGATGATCTGATTGACTTTCATTGGGATACAACAGGGTTTAAATACTCATTGTGAACAAAAGATATTGGTCCAGGAGTTTCGGTGTGGTACAGAAACAATCGTGCCTGATTAACTCATTGAGTTAAACACAAATGACATGTCTCAGTAAATACAGCACATAGCCCATCAGGATGTTCCATCTTGACTACATCAACCCAGCAGTAGACTGAAACTGCCTTGAATAAGTAGTTGGGCGAGACAGAATAGCTAATTGTAAAGACTCTAGATCACTGCCAACGGGTGGCCATATACAAAACCCAAAACCAGTGTAGTTGGCACGTTATGTAAATCGTAGATAAAAACAGAATACAATGATTTGCAAATCCTTTTCAATTTATATTCAATTGAATTCAATTGAAACTTTTTTTTTTTTTTTGCAAATAATCATTAACTTAGAATTTAAAGGCAGCAACACATTGCAAAAAAGTTGGCACAGGGGCCTTTTTATCACTGTGTTACATCGCCTTTCCTTTTAACGACACTCAATAAACGTTTGGGAACTGAGAAGACCAATTTTTGAAGCTTTTCAAGTGGAACGCTTTCCCATTCTTGCTTGATGTACAGTTTAAGTTGTTCAACAGTATGGGGTCTCCGTTGTCGTATTTTACGCTTCATAATGCGCCACACATTTTCAATGGGAGACAGGTCTGGATTACAGGCAGGCCAGTCTAGTACCCGCACTCTTTTATTACGGAGCCATGCTGTCGTAACACGTGCAGAATGTGGCTTGGCATTGTCTTGCTGAAATAAGCAGGGGCGTCCATGAAAAAGCCGTTGCTTGGATGGCAACATATGTTGCTCCAAAACCTGTATGTACCTTTCAGCATTAATGGTGCCTTCACATATGTGTAAGTTGCCCATGCCTTGGGCGCTAATACACCCCCATACCATCACAGATGCTGGCTTTTGAACTTTGTGCCTATAACAGTCCGGATGGTTCTTTTCCTCTTTGGTCCCGAGAACACGACATCCGCAGTTTCCAAAAACAATTTGAAATGTGGACTTGTCAGACCACAGAACACTTTTCCACTTTGTATCAGTCCATCTTAGATGAGCTTGGGCCCAGCGAAGCCGGCGGCGTTTCTGGGTGCTGTTGATAAATGGCTTTCGCTTTGCATTGTACAGTTTTAACTTGCACTTGCAGATGTAGCGACGAACTGCAGTTACTGACAGTGGTTTTCTGAAGTGTTCCTGAGCCTATGTGGTGATGTCGTTTACACACTGATGTCGGTTTTTGATGCAGTACCGCTGAGGGATCGAAGGTCACGGGCATTCAATGTTGGTTTTCGGCCTTGTCGCTTACGTGCAGTGATTTCTCCAGATTCTCGGAACCTTTCGACAATATTACGGACCGTAGATGACGAAATCCCTAAATTTCTTGCAATAGCTCGTTGAGGAATGTTGTTTTTAAACTGTTCGACAATCAGCTCACGCATTTGTCACGCAAGTGGTGACCCTCGCCCCATCCTTGTTTGTGAATGACTGAGCATTTCAGGGAAGCTGCTTTTATACCCAATCATGCCATCCACCTGTTCCCAATTAGCCCGTTCACCTGTAGGATTATCCTAATAAGTGTTTGATGAGCATTCCTCAGCTCTCTCAGTCTTTTTTGCCACTTGAGCCAGCTTTTTTGAAACATGTTGCAGGCATCAAATTCCAAATGAGCAAATATTTGCAAAAAATTACAAAGTTTACCTGTTCAAACATTAAGTAACTTGTCTTTGCAGTGTATTCAATTGAATATAGGTTGAAATGGATTTGCAAATCATTGTATTCTGTTTTTATTTACGATTTTCACAACGTGCCAACTTCAATGGTTTTGGGTTTTGTATAACTATATGTGCAGTGAACACTAAAATCTAACAGGATTCCCATGACTTATTACTCAGTGAGCCTCGCAAACTAATTTGCCAGCTACAAGAGGACAGAAATTACAACGACTTGATATTTGTCATTGATGTGCGGCAGAAAACGCCATATAATTTCATAGTGCTATGTATATTGAGGCTTTCATAAATAAATTAGACTCTCATTGGTTCTACCAATTAGTCTGAGGAACTGTTGCTAATCGGGAGAGGTAGACTGCGAGAGGGATTACACTGTCCGAGTAGGAAATACTTTTTGATTACTACGCCCGGTTTTATCAGAATTTCCACAGAATTTGACAACACAACGCTGAACCATCTTTCAAAAAGCTAGATAAACAACCATAACAATGCGAGTGAATGGCTGAATGCAACTTATGGCTGTTCATGTGCGCCTGGCACTGCCTGCACGCTGATTTGTGGTCTAGAGCTGACGTCACATGCCTCTAACGAGCAAAAATTGGTGATTTTTAAACCTTGGTGACATTTCAACGAAGGAAAAAATTGGTGATTTTTAAACCTTGGTGACATTTCAACGAAGGACCACCATGTGGAACAGGTGTCTCCAAAATGGTTTTGGGTGTGTACTCAAACAAATCACAAAAGCAGAGCAATAGTAAAGGAAGGGTACCCACGCTCTTTAAACTTGAAAGACATTTTTCAGACTTGGATGCAACTTTACATATTGGCAAAATACTCATTCAATCTTAAATATCAGTACATATTGTCCCATTAATGTTAGAATAAAACCGGCAAAGTGATATCAGGAATAGCGCCGGTCAGAGCAACCTGGTGGAACTGTGCTGATGTATTTTTCAGGACATAACCGCAATAAATGCTGTAAGTGTACATTGATGTGTCTGGCTTGAGTTAAAATAAATATCCTTGGCATTCAATTTCAACACTGAATTCACGGTGCAGAATTTGGTGTGCATATTGTATGCTACTTTTTCTATTATTTTAATGGGCCCATATTATTCCAGCTTTACAGTGGTCTCCATGATATCTAACAGCCCAGAGAAGGCTGACTTTCACTGGACACCCCCCCCCCTTCCTCTTTAGCATTTGAAAAATCAAGTTTGACATTTTTACTGTTTCATCATCAAAAACAGTCCTGCCCAATTCACACTGCTAACTCCATGCCTGACTCTCTCCCACAGCCTTGCTCAATGTCTCCAACTCTCTCTTCTTTGTAACACATTGCTTATGTCAACTTCAACTGTCCTCTGTGGCCAAACAGAGCAGAGCTCATTATCAGAGAGCTATGTTAACTATGCTTAAAGCCTGCTCTTCAAGAGGGAGAGTGGGACTAACTGTGAATGGCCTGGACATTGCAGATTGTCCTGTATTTTTTGCTAAAAAGTTAATTAACCTCCCTTTTGGATATCACAGAATATAATGCCTTAAAAAGCAGCATAATATGGGACCTTTCATAAAGTTTTTTTGAAGAAAGTGAGCCACTTGGATTTTTCAAGTTTAAGCATTTTTCTTTCTCGGTCTTTGCTTTTGATAAAATAGCCACTAGCCCCTCCACTCTACTCTCCATGCCCATATTTGCCAGTTGCAATAAAGTTTCAAAACAAAGCAAACCCTCCAGCCTGCTCAATGCCAATTGTTCAAATATTGCCTGCAAACATTCAAAGAAAGCAAGAGATATAGGGCTCTAAATTTGTAGACCAGGCGCAGCGAATAGTGGGAGCGCTGTGCCAATGGGGTGTGTCCAGGCATATGTTGCAATTTCATGCCCGGCGTAGCCTGGCGCAAATACTCCTCTGTCCCGGCGCAAGTGGCAAAGAGGGTGGAGAAAAGGCTTAAGTGGGTTTAACACAGCCAAGTCAACAAGTCAATAAAATGAGCTCCTCTCCTCACCTTTAAAGGGGACCTAATTTGCTATTTTTACCCCTCAGCCCTAAAGGCTGATGGGGTATTGCTATCCTTCGTGCGGCCAGTAGGGCGGCGGGCGGGCGGGTGTCTCCAAAACCTTCGACATTGGGCTGAGGGGTATTCCATGCATTGCACGCCTATTTTTCCAAGTTTATATTTTGGTCTTTGACTCCCCTAGAGTAATCCTGATCGCGCAAAGCAAAAAAAGGGCACTTATTTCGCTCATACTACCTTCCTCAAAAAACCCCATTTGTAGTTTATTGTGCAGTCTCTACCTGAAACGCCTCATTGGGGTGGCTCTTTCGCTATGGCCCCCACTCCCCGTGTGCCCACTTTCTTCTGACTGCACAGCTCTGTGGAGGGCGGGAAGAGGGAGTTGGGCCGGAAGAGGCTGCAGAGGCTGCAGAACACAGTTTTCCAATTCTGCCATGGAGTCTGGTTCCCAGAATGAAAAAAGAGACACGGCTGACATCTGATAACAAAGCAGCGGGCAAATTCCGTAATCTAACGTTATACTTGAATATAGATCACATGAAATGAACTTGTTCTAATAAACGCAGCGGCGAAATTGGAGGAAGCAGTGCGAAAATCTGGCAGCGCAAGCTCAACTTTGCTATCGGCCACAGTTTGCTACTGGTTAGTACAGCAGTTCTTCTACTAGCTAGGATGCAGAAAATCCACAACTAGAATCCACAACATACAGACACATTTTTAGAACAGGTCGACATACCCAAGTGTTCACCGGAGACTGTAGAAATCCGGTGGGTCAGAGTTTAGAGGGAAACATGGACAGTGAGGAGCAGCTAAAAGTGGACCAACAGCTTATGGACTGCTTCGGTGTGTATAAGGACCTGCTGGTTGGTGTGCATAACTGTGGTGTGTTGTTAGCGTGGAGAAACGAACAGCTTCTGCGCTGGTATATGACGGAGGGGTGAAACGGCCTTTTTCGGAAATTGCCCGTGGGAATAGTTTACTTATTGCTTCGGAATGACCAGCTTTTCCTCGCAGAAAATGGGCGAGTTATGGAGAGTGCGCGAGAGCTAGATAAAGCTCCAGTTATATAATGAACATAATACAGGTTTTACAGACCGTAAATTCCGCCTGCGTGAACCGTTGCTTATGTGGAGCTAGCGAATCGATCACCTCTACAGGAAAGAATTTAATATTTAATCAATGGCAATAAGTCGTTTGTTATACCGGACACGTTATAAGCCTACACGCTTCCTTATTGCTTTCACCAGTAGCAATGGTGTAGCTCACCAGTAGCTTCACCAGTAGCTCAGAGAGCTTGCCCAGACATTGGAGATGTATCAGGCTGACCCTGGTCATGGATTAGTAAAGCAGTTGTTTCCCAAGCACCCAAAAATGCACTCAGGCTTTGCAAAATCTTCGGCTGATCTAACTGCAGTTAGCTTCAACTGTAGTGGCTACAATCAGGCAACGATATAATGAAACAGTCACTTTGATGCTTACCGAAGTAACACAAGGATACCGATCAGAATTGCTGCATATAAGTTAACCAGGAGCATTTTTAATTAGCACGACACACAGAGGTGTTACCAGGATGCCAAGCTTGGGTGGGCATTTGTCCTCTTTGGGGAGGCAAAAAAAGAACCTCTAAATCGCCGTAAAATTAAAAAAAAAAAAAAAAAAAAAATATATATATATATATACAGTACCGGCCAAAAGTTTGGACACACCTTCTCATTCAATGCATTTCCTTTATTTTCATGACTATTTACATTGCAGATTCTCACTGAAGGCATCAAAACTATGAATGAACACGTGGAATTATGGACATAACAAAAAAGTGTGAAATACCTGTAACTGAAAACATGTCTTATATTCTAGTTTCTTCAAAGTGGCCACCCTTTGCTCTGATTTCTGCTTTGCACACTCTTGGCATTCTCTTGATGAGCTTCGAGAGGTAGTCACCTGAAATGGTTTTCACTTCACAGGTGTGCCTTGTCAGGGTTAGTTAGGGGAATTTCTTGCCTTATCAATGGGGTTGGGACCATCAGTTGTGTTGTGCAGAAGTCAGGTTGATACACAGCCAACAGCACTATTGGACAAAAGTTAGGTACATACATAATTCCTGATGTGTTCATTCATAGTATTGATGCCTTCAGTGAGAATCTACAATGTAAATAGTCATGAAAATAAAAGAAACGCATTGAATGAGGAGGTGTGTCCAAACTTTTGGCCTGTACTGTATATATATGTGTGCGTGTGTAATCAGTGGCCGCTGGTAAAATGGCGATAGGGGAGGGACATTAACAGGTCTGGTCAGTTTTCATTAATTATGCACACTAGGATTGTGCCGATCATGAACCGCGATTTTTTTAAGGCGTAGCACCACCACCTGCTGCCAAGTGGCAAACATTTGAGCTTTCCCTTTTCCTTCATTAAACCCAACGCAGGTTGAACGAAAGTGCGAAACATCAAAGGGCATGTGAAATGCTTCTGGAAAAAACTGACATCAGTATTTTTCGGCTGCATGCTGCACAAAGCCAAGTAAAGGACTACATAATCGCCTCCTATTAACCAATTAGGCAACTCTAAGAAAAGCAAACCTGTATCCATTTCCTTTGCTTGATTGGCAATCAAATGTTGGATTCGTTTACTCTCTAGTTGAATGAGTAGAGCTGTTTAGACAGCATGATTGATTGGTGTATTTCTAAATTTAAATGGCCACAACAGCAGATTTGCATGAACACGATCATTTATATCTCACATTCACGTTTCATCCCCTTTTAGGAAAGAGTAAGATTTTTTTAATTATTATTCAAACTGGCATTCTTTCAATCTAAAACCATAGCCCAGTTAGGTTTGTCTGCTTTTCACCATCACATCTTAATCGTTATAGGCCACTGAAATTGCTTGATTGTTATTTAGACAAAGTACACGGGTGCAGATTTAGGGAAGGGCAGAGCACCTCCAATTAGCGAAATCTAAACTCCGGCTTCTTCCCGGCGGCATTTTAAATTTTTCAAACCTCTTTATGCGTGTATGTTTCAAGAAATTACATGAGATTGCCTACACACCCATGACTGCAAGTGGGCTCATCACACTTAAAAAAAAAAAAAAAAAAAAAATCCTCGTTCAAAATCGCCACATCCCTACTCAGCATTTCATCTCTCCTATTTTTAGGAGATCTATAATGATAAAATAAAAATAAAAAGATTTGTTATAAGAACACTCTGGATTTTAATCATCTAGAAAATACACAAGGTGGAAAACATTCTGAAAAGCGGATGAAACATTAATGTGAGATATAAATGATCAGTCGCACGAAATGGTGTGGCAATGACATCATGTTCATGAAAATCTGCTGTTCTACGGCTATTTTAATGTCTAAATGCATCAATCAAACATGCTGTCTTAACCCTAAACAGCTCCACTCATATAACTTAGGGAGTAAACGAATCCACCATTTCATCAAGCAAAGTAAATGGGAACACATTAACTTTTCAGAAGAGTTAGTCCTTTACTTGACTCCGTGCAGCATGTCGCCGAAAAAACTTAAATCAGTCAAGTTTTTTTGCTGCCTGGGCTCACTCGGTAGCCAACTGAGGTTATAACCACCCGAGTCAACACAGATGACAAATTAGTACACAAATTACCTTAATGTCATACAACAAGACTGACAAAATAAGCGGTGGCAGAAGTAGCAACAAACGAGATATGGGCGAAGTTTTAATTCCCTGAGAGAAGCGCCGGGCCGTAGACGTGACCTCAGACTGATGAGTGAAGACGGCAGTCTAAGAGAATGGGAGGGTCCCTAGTAATTCAAGAGTGCCCATTGGTCTCACAGCAGAATAGACTGGTGAAGGAATCCACCAATCATGCATCGTGATAGATAAATGAAGCATACGTAAAGCTCACTCTGAATGGCTGTCTACTTCCGACTGTGAATCAGTTGAATATCGCGTGTTTGCTGTCAAATAGTAGTAAATCAATTTTTTATCTTGAGTTTTCATTGGGTGGGCAGAGCTTTTCTCAGGGTGGGCACTGCCCACCCCCTACCCCCCCCTGGTAATGCCCCTGAGGACACACAAACTGACATGCAGTAGCTGGTAACCGAGCGGTCATAACACAGAGACAAACCCTTGTAATACAGGTTTTACAGACAGCAAGTTGTGTTACTGTGAACAGCTGTACCAAGCATCCAAATTACAAACAAGTATGAAAAGTTAGCTTCAAAAGAGGTCTATGTCCAGACACCTTCTGTAGAATTTCCCCTGATATCACTCTTGCATATTTAGGACACAAACATCAGCAACAGTAACTTGGCTACATTAGCCGCTGTGCTACAGCCACAATCAACTGGCTATCACGTCAGGTTGGCTTATGCAGTAAAAGCAACTTCCAGCTTCTGTGGCTGTGAGTCACGGACAGTCGCGACCGATACAGGCTTTATCTTCAGATATTTTACAAAGCTTGCGTTTGAGGCCAGTTGTTAGGGCTAACTATCGTTAGCGGTCCTGCTAGCCACCTGTAACACGTTAGCTTTACTTACATTATTTGCTGTTATACGGTTACTTACAGCTTGTGGCTCCGAGCGCTTGATCGGTGCAACTCCTTCAGGTTTGGGAAACAGCTGAAACGCTTATCCTGTGTCGAATTATCCTTTATTGACAAAGCTGTCTTTGGTGAAATGCTGAGCTCAAGCAGCTAATGTTCTCTTTGGCCGTGGCTGTTTGCTGCCTGCAAACAAAAAAGCTACCCACTGATTTCTGGTGGCATCGTCTTTTGGAAGAGAAATTTTTGTTTTTCTTTGCGTCCAAAAGTAAACGGACAAGTAGCTTTGGGAGAGATACTTACAAAATTGCACCTCAAATGATCTGCGGTTCTTATTTTGTATTTCCAAATGTGTCAATGCTACTAAGGCATAGTATGATCTGCTGTTGTTAGTGCCTGCTAGAATAGTTTCCGGTGTGGGAAGGTCCAGCGCAGTGGTTGGCTCTGTGTAGGTCTGTACTAAATGGACGGCACCATCTGACGACAGGTTTTGCCCAGGTCTTGTGAAGATCTCGGGAGGAGCTATTCAGAGAGGAATATTCATGCTCACAAAATCACATTCTTGGATCATCGTAAAATCCCTGTATCTTATGTTAAACTTTTCAGAAGTTGAGCATGGACAACCAACATTATAACATTACTAATATGTATTAAAAGAAGGATCAGCATGTTAGGTCCCTTTTAATGAGTATTTTCAATCCCTTTTCTCCCCCAGCCTTCACTACGTACATATCCGGACATACCAGTTTCCAAGCATGCTCATTTGGCTAATGTAACGATTACTGTCCATGATGTTGAATCAGTTTTGCCTAACCTTGATATAAACAAAGCGTGTGGGCCAGATGAGTTTCCTGTGTGGATTTTAAATGAATGTGCTCATGAATTGGCGCCATCACTTATGTAGTTTGTTCAACAAATCTCTTCAAACTGGAGAATTGCCACTTGAAATGGCTAAGAGCAAATGTTATTCCAGAGCATAAAAAATGCGATAAAGAAAATGTGATAAATTATCAACCAGTATCATTATTGTTTATTTGTAACAAGGTGCTGGAAAGGTGTATATTAAATGTGGTTTCATCCTCTCATAGTGCCTGCTATGCATCATCTACTACACGGTTTTGTAAAGGGACAGTCAACAACAACTCAGTTAATTCAGGTTTTTCACGAAGTAGGCAAAATTCTTGATCAGTCCACACAAATTGATATTCTATATTTAGATTTTTCATCTGCTTTTGACTCTGTTCCCCATGATTTATTTCTGCATAAACTTCAGATTTATAGATTTCATGGCAATCTCTTAAAGTGGCTAACATCATATTCAGAGTTGTCGCTAAGAATTTTGTCAGGCGGGCTATAGGATAACGCAACCGGGTGCAGCAGGTCAGCCCTCGCGTCCATCGCAGAAAAATTTGAAGTGCACAGTCTGTGACATCGAAAATGGCTAAAAGATCCTTATGCCGCTGTAATAAATAACTGCTGTGACCTTCGAACGTTGCGCTCCCGCTTCCCGCTAAAGTCTCGCATGCATTTATTGCCGCCGATGAACATACCGCGATCCTCCGACTTCGCGAAACGAGCGTAGTTGCTGCGTAATTCTGAAGGCACCTGTGCATTCCATTTCATCTCCGCTGGCTTCTGAGTTGATGAACAAGGAAAATCAGATTGGCAATCAAGAATGTTTTATTACTTTGTAACCTAATTGCAACACACATTTTACCGAGTATCTTAATTATAAAATGTCACTCAAATTACTTGCCAAAATAAAGATTCACAATAACAAAAAACTCAAATTACTTGCCAAAATAAAGATTCACAATAACAAAATTAACTGAATTATTCTACCCTGGCTGCATTGTTTATCCTAAATCAAGACTGATCCATCGAAACAAATAAAACAACTATTTATTTTAAATGTAGCAGCAAGTACATTCAAGGAAGTTTGTGGCTGGATCGTTAGAGCCAAAATGTTTCAAGTTCGTCCACCCAATCCAATTCAGAGTCCTGGGTAAGACCAGATGCATCCAAATCATCATCTGACATGTCATCAGAAGATTCCGACATTACCTCAGAATCACTTGAGTCGACTTCTCAAATTTATGTTTCTTTCTTACTTGCATCTGCCTTGCCCAACATTAGTGGCAACCGTCTTCGTTTTTTGGTGCCCAGCCAAGATTTGCTGGCCTGCAAAATCATTTTTGTGCATTTTGGGGAACCTAATGTTGGGCCATTAATACTGATATGAATTACGACTTCAAGCATATCATTTCCAAGACGATTTCTGAGCTTTGATTTTATTCGCCGCATTGCACTCACGCTGCGCTCTGGCCAAGCATTTGTCACCGGAATGTGTAGAATTGACTGAATGACAGACAGAAGATATGGGAAGTTTGGACCATAAGATGATCTCAGCTTTAAAACTTATTTCATTAACCACTTGGTAGCGGTTTGAGTTTTCATTCCCGGGTTTGCAATGCATTCAGGCATTTTAGTTCTCATTTCAAGCATATCGTACTTGAATTTACGAAACTCATCACTTAACTGGGCCTTTTCATCATCATGGATCTAATGTTTATCAATTATTTCAATTTCTCTCTTGCCATATTCTCTGAAAGCTGGGTCATGGCGCTTTGGGTATACAATGGGATTGAGTAGGGCAAATGCGGAAACAACTGGTTTGATATCATCTGGAAATCTCTTGTCAATGTTGGCCATCAGGGCCTCAACATACTTTCTCAATGATGTTATTCAGCCATCATCATTACAATCGCACTTCATTAGTTCACAACAAAGGTCAAGCCTTCCACCCGTTGCTAGATCCTTTTTCAATTTGAACAGTGGACTTCATGACTCAGATATTTCGTTCAGAGAATCCTTAGCCACAAGAAGCACTGGGGAAATGCGACTATAGTTCAAAGATGATGTCTGGAAGCATTTGCTCATGCTAGATAAAATTGGTAATACACTCTTTAAAATGTACAGACAGGCAAGGAATTTGACCACGCCCACAGATACTGGTTCTCTAGAGCAGTTCCTTAACGTTACCAGCTTAGGGTAATAGTTGAAGAATGCGGACTCAACCGATTTGTCCAAAGAGAGCCACCTGATGGAGACTGCTCTTTTCAATTTGCGTATGCCTTTTCTACGTCCAACACCACGTGCACGATTATAATTTCTCACAGCCTTGGTAAATGCGGCCATCCGAGTTGGATGGTTATCAAAGAGCTTCCACGCGTGCGTCAGCCATGTCTGGACGTCAGCAAAGCAATCAAGATCTTTTACTGTATCCATACATGGCAACGCTAATCTATGGCATATACAATGAATATTTATCAGAATTTGTTCATTAGTTTCAGATGCCTGGCTAGTCCTTTTAATCTGACAACATGACAGCAGCGCCGTCTGTTCATGTTCATGTTCTCCACAAGTAACCCTAATTCTGTAATGTTATTTTTACAAAGTGTATCCGCATTTGCCTACTCTGACGATTCCAAGGCATCTTTTATGAACAAGAAATCAGGACACACATCATGTGAATCAGGGTTTATGTGTGACAGGCAGGGGGCACCTGTGTGACTATTTCTTTACATTCCACTGGGGAATAGACCACACCCACTCAATAGACCAGGACACAAGGTTCTTCGTTTAAAACAATATAATTTATTAAGGTAGTTAAAAAGAGGGGGGTTTAGTGGGTAAAAGGTCAAAAAGTCGAAGTCAAAAAGTGGACTGGTCCCACAACATTCCACGCACACCGACAAAAAAGGGAGGACCAAAAAGGGTACCGAGTCTGTCTGCCACTCGGTGGAACCGGCTGGCCGTCTTGGGTACGGTGTAGGCTCACAGCAGTCACCCTGAAGCACAATTGGGCGAGATTTCCAAAGCGGCCAGCAGGAGGAAACAGCTGTATGGTAGGATAGACAGTAGTCAATTTTCCACAGCGGGCCAATTATGGCCAGCAGGGGGCCAACTTGATGACAGGATAGTCAATGCTCAGTTGGACAAGCTCTCAATATGGCCAGCAGGGAGCTAGCTAGCTGGCAGGCTAGTCAGTGCTCAGTTGAACAGGGTTCCAATACGGCCAGCAAGGGAGTAGCGAGACAGCAGGCTAGTCAATGCTCAGTTGAACAGGGTTCCAATACGGCCAGCAAGGGAGTAGCTAGGTAGCAGGCTAATCAGTGCTCAGTTGGACAGAGTTCCAATACAGCCAGCAGAGGAGTAGCTAGACAGCAGGCTAGTCAGTGCTCAGTTGAACAGAGTTCCAATACAGCTAGCAGAGGAGTAGCTAGACAGCAGGCTAGTTAGTGCTCAGTTGAACAGAGTTCCAATATGGCCAACAAGGGAGTAGCTAGGTAGCAGGCTAATCAGTGACTACCATCCAAGTCAGAGGCACAGGCTCACAAGAAACGCTCAGACTGTGTTAGGAGTGGCTAATACTCATTTACACACACGTGAGACAATCCACAGCAAATCCACATCAACCAGTGAGGCACTTCACACGATGGCACATCAAATAGTGGCACAGCAATCAAGTCACACATACCCACAGCAGCGTGAGCTAGGGCCCAAGGCACATAGTCGCGGACTTGTGAGTCAGCCTGAGCAGGAGTGGGGGGGGGGAGTAGCCACTTATCTTGATGAGCAGGGAGAATGCAGGGGCACAATAATGCAAGTCGGGAGGTGCAATGAACTTCTTATGTCGTGAAGCGACCCACAAACATAGGCACAAAGACCATAAAGAGGCACACTTATCTCCATACAAGATTAACTTCCGTAGCCCTTTCCCCTTAATCCAACGGCTGGGTTGTCAGGTTATTTATCCCGAAGGGAACGTAAGATCCGCATCTGTCAGAATGCCGGGTCCACGGTGAATTCACTCTGGTCCGATCACGTCGTTACCGCCGTATCGTCAGCCCCAGCCAAATCCGTCATGAGCCTGTGTGTCTGCGCTGCCAAACTGCTTCTCCTCCCGACGAGCTCTCGAAACTATCGGCTCCCTGGGATATAAAAGGCATTCCCCGAGACTCGTATACCAATCACGAAGCATTATTTTTACCCGCTAAACACCTGTAATTAATGGCTGACAATGAATGAATACAGGTTTGGTTTGTTTACATCTGCCCCCTATGCGCCGCCATCTTAAGTGTAGCGGCACAGCCATCCCCATAGGAAACCATTTCCCTTACAGTAGTTCCGCCCCCCTTTCGTCTAGGCACTCCGTGACATCTGTACTGAACAAGAGCAAGCATCTGTTCTAGACAAGCAACGTCTGAAGCGTCATCAACTAATCCGTAGCTCTCACTTTTCACAATGTTCTGAACCAAAATATCTCTGATTGTCTTCCCTAGAGTCAAAAATACCTGCAGGACACACATTAGAGACTGGTGTTTATAACCTGCAATCTTGGTGGCACCTACCTCTTCTAACAAACCTAACAGAGAAACAAATTTCATGTTAGCGACTTCTTCCTTGGCTAAACAGTATGCCGCCTTGAAAGCAGCTTGGATGACCTCTTTCTGTAGGCTAGCTTTTTCACTGACAGCTTGCTGGAAAACAAACACTTTGCATAAATTCAGAAAAAATGGCATTTTTGTGCATATCTGACGTTCATGATCGCTCACTGTTTCTTTTCGATTGCAAGTGGAGGGGGCAGTGTTGAAAACCTTCAAATTATTTGTATTATTTTTTGTATCATGTTTCTTGCACAGAAAGCAATACATTCCAACATTCTCGATCAACACCGGCCACTACATCCCTGTTTCTTTGGAATAGGCAGATTCACCAGTTAGCCAAGAATGATGGAAAGTAGTGTTTTTTTTGCCATGCTTACTTAATGCTAGTCTAGAGAGTTTACAGTCAGCACACTGGCATAAGTATTTAGAATGAATGCGCCGCTGGTCAGGGGTTTCAATACCAAAAACTCTCTTAATGTCTTTCAAAACTGTATCTCCATCAACTGGAGTCGAGACAGGAGACTGGGCCCTCGTACTTGGCCCAGGGACTGGGGTCGACGGTCCAGCAATCATGGTATCTTCATCCTCTGAAGAAACAGCTGATTCAGGTAAGTCCGGAAGGCTAACGTCAACGGGGCCTGGTAGCAGCAAATCGTCATCAGAATTCACCGTGCTTGAAGGTGCAGATGGTGAGGGTGAATCTCTGCTGTTTTTCAATAAAACAAATAGAATGAAAAAAAAATATTGTGTTACGAACAGTTACATTATCCTGAGTTAATGATCCACTGATTCCAGGTTATAAATTTTACGCTGGCCTGTTCGGCCTCCATGAACACCGCCCAGTACATAACAGCAAGGCTATAAGCACGCTCAGTGCAACAAACTTGAAGGTGGGGATTCCCCAGCTCGCGGCCTACATCGATGCAGTTGTGACTCAGAAATCACAACAGAGGTAGATGAAATCTTCGCTAGATCTAACGGATTAGACTACTTTTGGTGAGTAACAATATCAGGATATCATGGTACGCACACAGCAACCGGTGCAAAAAAGTCTGTTATCAGGCCTCGGCCACGTTTTGCTGGTGGCGGTCCGCCCGACACCACTCCGACAGTACATGCAGAACAAGCGAGAATCAGCGAATCAAGAGCACGTGGCACGATCGCGCAGACGGAAGCGGCCACGGCAGGAAGCGAATAGCCGGAATTTTACTTTGTGTCATGACTTTATTTAACGTAATATGCAAGATCAAACATGGCAATACATGAGAAATTGAGAAGGAAAGGAGAAATTAGGCGTTTCTGAAAATTGGGAAATTGTTGTTAAAATTTGCCTGTTTTTCTCAGTCGAGCATGCAGGTAATTATAGCCAGGCTGTTCGCGACAACACTGATATTTATCTGATTAACAAAGAGTTGCTGTCAAAGGTGCCCTATCTTCCTGGTCTCCTGTTATAACAGGAGTTCCACAAGGGTCAATTTTAGGTCCTTTAATGTTCTTGTTGTATATCAATGACATGCTGGACTTTGTGAGGGATGCTTTGTTTGCAGATCACTGAAAATGCATAAAAGAAATCAGAAACATGCAAGGCTGTTCACAATTGCGGTGCAACTTTGAAAACATCCTAGACTGGAGCTGCAAATGGGACGTGAGATTCAACTCTGCCAAATGTTAACTATTGAGTGTTACAAGGAAGCGATCTCCCATTCTCTACCAGTACATAATGGATGGTAATGTAATTGAGTCGACTGCAAGCGTGATCAGGGGATTGTGGTGCCCTCAAATTTATCATGGGACGCACATGCGAATGTACACTCCTGATCAAAATCTTAAGACCAGTTAAAAAATTGCAAGAATTTACGTTTTGCACTGTTGTATCATAAGAAGGTTCTAAGTAGAGTTTCAAAATGCAAAAAGAAGAAATGTGAGCAAGAGACTAAATGTTTTGAGCAGGCAATTTTTTGAAAAGAACAATTTAACGAAAATAGGCTGTTCATCAGCTGATCAAAAGTTTAAGACCATAGCTCAAAAAAACCCCTAAAACAGAAATTAAAGTCTCAAAAACAGACTCAGTAATGAGTAGCTCCACCATTATTGTTGATCACTTCAAAAATTCGTGTTAGCATGCTTGATGCGAGTGTTTCCAAAAGGCTTGTAGGAATGTTGCTCCAAGTGGTGAAGATGGCTTCACGAAGGGCATCCACTGTCTGGAACTGATGTCCATTTTTGTAAACTTCCCTTGCCATCCATCCCCAAATGTTCTCAATTGGATTTAGATCAGGGGAACATGCAGGATGATCCAAAAGAGTGATGTTATTCTCATGAAAAAAATCCTTTGTCAGACGGGCATTGGGAATTGCAGCATTGTCCTGCTGAAAGACCCAGTCATCACCACACAGACGAGGGCCCTCAGTCATGAGGGATGCCCGCTGCAACATCTCCACGTAGCCAGCTGCTGTTTGACGCCCCTGCACAACCTGGAGCTCCATTGTTCCATTGAAGGAAAAAGCACCCCAGATCATGATGGCGCCCCCTCCGCTGTGCCGTGTTGAAAAAATCTCAGGTGGCATCTCCTTGTCATGCCAGTAGCGTTGGAAGCCATCAGGACCATCAAGGTTAAATTTTTTCTCATCAGAGAATAAAACTTTCTTCCAACTTTGAACGTCCCATGTTTGGTGCTCCCTTGCAAAGGCCAAATGGGCAATTTTGTGGCGTTGAAGGAGACGTGGCCTTTGAAGACGTTTTTTTTTTTTTTGAAGCCGTTCCTTTGCTGATGCTGTCTGATGGTTATTGGGTTTCAGTCAGCACCAGTAATGGCCTTAATTTGGGATGAGGATCGTCCCGTGTCTTGACGGACAGCCATTCGGATCCTCCGGCTCAGAGCCGGTGAGATTTTTTTGGGTCTACCACTTGATTTTTTTGTTCCATAAACCTCAGGATCTTTTAAGAAATGCAAAATGACTGTCTTACTGCGTCCAACCTCAGCAGCGATGGCACGCTGTGAGAGGCCTTGTCTATGCAGCTCAACAATCCTGCCACGTTCGAAGGCAGTGAGTTTTTTTGCTTTTCCCATCAAGAGGTCTTGACAGTGTGATTACTTGACAGAAAATGACATGGAATCCAAATTTTTTCCACAGATTTGGGCTTTTAAAGGATGTGGTCTTAAACTTTTGATCAGCTGATGAACAGCCTATTTCAGTTAAATTGTTCTTTTCAATAAATTGCCTGCTCAAAACATTTGGTCTCTTGTTCCCATTTCTTCTTTTTGCATTTTGAAACTCTACTTAGAACCTTCTTAAGATACAACAGTGCAAAATGCAAATTCTTGCAATTTTTTAACTGGTCTTAAGATTTTGATCAGGAGTGTATTAGACATTAAAGCAAATCGCATACTCGGATTAATTCAAAGAACTTGTGGTCACTCATGTTCAATGCAAATGAAAAATAAACTGTACATTTCACTCCTTAGACCACTTGTAGAATATTCTACCCAATCTTGGGCTGTGTCATCAGAAAATCTCTGCTTCACATCCAAGGTGTGCAAATAAGAGGCACTAAGTACATTCTTGGTTACAATTTTGCGATCGAAGTGATTATAAAGCCCGTCTAATGAAGCTAAACTTATTATCACTTGGCTACAGGCGCGACATAACGGATTATGTATTTTTGTGTAAATATTTTAGGGGTGAATATAACATTAACTTCGTCCATTTTGTTTCATTTCAAACTGATGATACTTTTATAATGAAAATTCCAAAATTTATGATGGAAACTTTTCGACATTAATATTTGAATAGAATATTTTACCTTTGTGTAACCCCCGGTTACCAGAATCATGTGAACTAGAAATAATTGTTAAAATATGTGGAAACTAATCTGCAGTTTGGGCTCGAAATACAGGTAATTAAATAGGCTAGTCTACACTCCGGAGCAACAGGTGGCAGTAGCGCTTCAGTAAGTTGGTAACAAGCAGCCAATTAACAAAAAAAAGAGAACCCACTACCTTCCAGTGGGTAATTCAGGCAGAATCGCAATGCAATTTCCTTTTCTTGCATGAACAGTGAATGAGACGGATGTGTGGTGCTCAGTTAGAAAATAAAAATAGAATCATCAAACCCTAAAAGGCCTGTAGTAGTAACCATCCTGCTGCTAAATGTCGGAAGATATTCCCGGTGAGTAGAATCGGGAAGCAGGGTGAAATATTAAGCAAAATTGACTAAATAGTAGCGCTAGCGACCGTGACGCTAGCCGCGGTAGCATTAGTATTAGCAAGCTTGCTACGGCGTCTAAAATTAAACTTTAATCGGGTCAGCTGCTAGCTAAAGCGGTCAAGACTTTCTGGTGTCGTTCCAGTAGGTTATAAATGGGCAATTATTGCCGGGTTTTTTTCTTTTCACGAATGTATTCTTTTATGCCGTTATGCTGACTAGCAGCTATTGATTTGGCAACTCGCTGGTTATGCAGCTTGGAACTGAGGTAAAGTGTTAGAGGGTTACCGAACGTTTATACTGTATGTTTATTAAGCATGTTATGACTGAAATCTTAAGTGTGTTTAAGCTAAGTTTTGCAAGGCTTTGCAAGAGTAATTTTAATTGTGGAAAAAAAAGACATGACAAGCTGTAAAAGGAGTGACAATTTTTATTTTTTTTGCTTTTCAGATCACAAATTGGTTGTATGGTACATTGTGTAATTTACTAGATGTAGAGAAAAGCAGTTATTTGATACATATTGTAATTCATTTCCTGGCTCTCTAAATTCAAGGCCAGGTCTTTCAGGCTTTCTAGATCTCCCTTTTCCATTCCCTGATTGTTGATGGAGCGTGAGATTCTGCAAGATCATTTGAGTCTTCAGTCCAGCTGGTTTTCGTCGGAGAAAAGGTGCAGTTGGTCCTGAAGTGGCGAGCCAAGCCCACGAGTCAAACTGGAATTTGAGGAGAGATATTTGAATTACTGAAGTTCATCAAAGGTGGCAGTTCAATCCCATTTACTCACCCACATAAGGAACATTGACTGAGAAACGGACACTATCGCACTATGTTCCACAGTCTGCAGGAAACTGCGCAGTCTGATGTTGAACTGATATAGCTATGTCTTATTTGAGCAGTGACTCATTGAATTGACCTCTTTGATCATTGCATTGTTCGCAAGGTATTAGTTTTCTTATTGAAGATATGGTGATGAGATGTGTTAACTAACTGTTTTTTTTGGATGTGAACAACTTTATTCATTTTTCTGTATATATATGGGTACTGGTTGATTTACAGGTGGTAGGGAGGGAATCTAAAATCAAAGGAGCCACCTGTCCAATTAGAGACACTACGAAATAGGACCCTAAACTAACTCAGCAAAAAGGAAAAAAAAAACAAAAAAAAGACTCAATGGGAAGCAGCAATGTATTGAGTGCTTAAGCAATAGTAAATAGCTATATAATAGTAAATAACAGAAAAAATTAACAAGTTAATTATCCCTTCAATCTAAAATAGGAAATTCTGATAAACCAAGCACTTACCTGACAGGTGGATCTCAAAATAATCCTAAAAAGGGAAAGATAACACAGGAATGAGAGGGCATTTCATTTGTTGTTTAATTGATGCTCCCTATGCTGAATATTGCTCTGATAAGGAACGCGCAGTCATTGAAGAAAGAGAGAAAGAAATAAATGTTACATTTTCTTACCTTTTCAATTTCAACCTTTGGGTCAGTGTCTTGTTTCACCCTAGCTGCCGATACCCACTTCTCCCGAGCGGCCTAGAGCTTCTGAGTCACTGGTCCACCTTTAGAGTTTGTTCTTCTTTCATTTTGGTGCAGAAACTAGCTAACACACATTTCTGGTTGCTACAGAAAACTTGGCGAGCCAGCCAGGAGAAGTTGGGTCTTATCGAGTAGTTCCGGTGACGACACAGTATCAAAACAGAGATGGATGTTATTAAGTCCGTTAATATAAATGTTCAGAACGCTTTGATAATTAGTGGGTCCCGTGATGTAGAATCCGACAAAGACCTTGTTGGATATCTGAAACAGTATGGTTCTATCGCTAGATTTATTAATATAGATGCTCCTAATACTAAGTTTCATGAACATGTTGTTGTTGAGTACATTGACAATACTGCAATACAGTCATTCAAGCCTGTTTTGCCTAGCACATACCAATCACAGGGTGATGAGGTAACCTGCTACCACCTAAAACTGTTAGCTGATGTGTATGCTCCTGAAGTGAGCAGCACCACGACTAAGACTTACCTGGAGCAGTTGCAAGCAGTCGCACAATCAACTGGTAAGACACTGGAGGAGCTCCTTGCGGCAGAACTTGCTAAGCTCCGTGCCGCGGCCTGCACTCCTACCACCAGTCAAACAGCTGATGACAGCCCCACGATTGACCCCACCCAACATACAGTCGAGCAAGTGCATGCTTTGGCCAGTCTTGACACCCTCCGTTCTGAGTCTCAGCCCACAACAGTTTGTCAGGCTATTGATGAAAATATTGCAGCGCCTCCCTTAGTCCATCCAATGACTTTGCCTCCTGCTAACCTGCTACCACGAGCTATTTCTGCTGACTCCACCCCCTGAGTACTAAACTCCATTCCCCACATTTCTGCCGGATTTAAGAACTCCCCCACTCTTGGGATCAGTGACATCAACCCGCCAGAAATCCAAAGAGTTGTAGTGGAGCACCTGGTAAGGAATGTGGATATCGCCTCTCCAGTTCACATGTCTGGCAGGTTTCGGGCATTCTCTGGGAAATTCCCACACCCCAGCAGTGAAGTGGATTATGACAGCTGGCGAGCTCATGTCGAGCTCATGCTTAAAGATCCAGCCATATCTGATTTGCACAGGAGAAGAAAGATATTGGAAAGTCTACTTCCTCCTGCAGCTGATATAGTCAAACAGTTGGGCCCCCAAGCTTCTCCTAGTGATTATTTGCAGCTATTGGATTCTGCTTTTGGCACGGTTGACGATGGCGAAGAGCTCTTCGCCAAGTTCATGAACATATTGCAAGACGCTGGAGAGAGACCCTCCCACTACTTGAACAGACTACAGGTGACTCTCAGCCAGGCTGTGAAGAGGGGGGGCGTGGCCCCTGCTGAACAAGATGAGCACCTGCTGAGGCAGTTTTGCAGAGGGTGTTGGGATGGTTCCCTGCTTGCCAGCCTTCAGTTGGAGAGGAGGAAGCATCACCCACCATCCTTTCCAGAATTTCTGCTGCTGCTCCGCACAGAAGAGGACAGACAGGCTTCCAAGGCGGCACGTATGCGGCAACACCTTGGCCCCCACAGGCAACGGGCTGCAACACATCTTCAGTGTGCCTGCACCTTTGAAGAAGAGATCGCAGCCAGGCAGGATAATAGTCCAGTAGTCGATGCACTGTGTGACACCCAAAACTTAAAGAAGCAGCTTCATAGTCAAGTAGCCGGCTTAAAGACACACAACCGCCAGGCAGCCAGACCCCAGCTAGATTCCCTGGTACAGGATCTAAAGAGACAAATAACAGAATTACAGCTCCAAATGGCCGCCTTGAAGGCTCAGGTATCCCCTGCCCCCCCTGAAACTGATGTGAGTGGCAGGACAGGTGATCCTACAGCCAGAATGCAGCATGGGAGGCCAAGAGCCTGGTACTGCTTTCGCTGTGGTGGGGATGGGCACATTGCATCCAATTGCAGTGAGCCTTCCAACCCAGCCTTGGTTGCAGTCAAGAAGGAGCAATTACAACAGAGGGAACTTTTGTGGGAGGCCAGGAGCAGCCCTCCCAGCACACAGCCTTTAAACTAGAACCGGCTCCGGTCAAGGGACTGACGGGAGCTGGAGGAAATTCGAAACGTCCGATTGGTAAGAAAACAGCGAGCCTGAAGCAAGTTCTTCCAAGTGGTCGAGGCCATCTACCAAAAGGTTTAGTAGGAGCTAGATGCACTGCAAAAGTTGTGATTGTAGGACAAGAGTGTAGCTGTCTATTAGACACAGGGTCACAAGTGACCACTATCTCCCAATCGTTCTATGATCAGAAGTTAGCCTCACAAACAATTCACCCCTTAAATGATCTGCTTGAGGTTGAAGGTGCAAATGGCCAGGCAGTTCCCTACACTGGCTACGTTGAGATTAGTATAACCTTCCCGAAAAATTTTCTGGGCGTAGACATAGAGGTACCTACCATAGCCCTTGTGGTTCCAGATTGTCGTGCTACAGCCCTGTCACCAGTGTTAATAGGCACTAACACATTAGATGTAATGTACACTCTGTACAGTGAGGCAGGCATTGTACCCCATCAGCTTCCATATGGCTACCAAGCAGTGCTGAAAACACTTGCCCTTAGGCAACAGCAGACCACAAATGGATACATGGGGTCGGTGAGACTGCATGGGAACTCACCTGAAATTATCCCAGCAGGGCAGAGAGTTGTGATGGAAGGAGTCACGAGCAGGTGCATGGCGCAAACAGAGAAATGGGCAGTAGTGGAACCTCCAAGCTCCTATTCCCTTCCTGGAGGCCTATTAGTCACCTGTGGACTGCTCACCCTCCCAACCAGAGCACCCTACCGAATACCTGTGGTGCTGACCAATGAGACACAGCACAGCATAACGCTGCCACCCAGAAGTGTCCTAGCAGAACTCAGTGTTATCCAACAAGTGCTTCCAAGGGTGGGCAAGCTCAAGACCAGAGGTCCCCCTGCTGATCCGTCTGACCAGCTAGAAGTTTCCCCAATTGCCTTCAACTTTGCGGATTCCCCGATACCTGCTGAATGGAGGGAGAGGATTGAACAGAAGTTAAGGGCTATGCCAGATGCATTCTCACTGAGTGACCTGGACTATGGGAGGACTGACAAAGTGAAACATCACATCAACCTTCACGACGTGACCCCATTCAAGCAAAGAGCTCGCCCCATACACCCGCAGGACATCCAGGCTGCCCGCAAGCACCTCCAAGAGCTGCTGGAGGCCGGTATCATTCGGGAATCTCAGTCATCCTTCTCCTCACCCATCGTGGTTGTCCAAAAAAAAAAATGGTGACATACGGCTCTGCATCGATTACCGAAAGTTAAATGCTCAGACGGTAAAGGATGCTTACGCCTTGCCGAACCTGGAGGAAACGTTCACAGTGCTTCATGGATCTCAGTGGTTCTCTGTTCTGGATCTCAAATCTGGATATTACCAGATAGAGATGGAGGAAGAAGACAAAGCCAAGACTGCCTTTGTGTGCCCGTTGGGATTCTGGGAATTCCAGCGTATGCCTCAGGGAATCACCAACGCGCCAAGCACTTTTCAGAGGCTTATGGAGAAATGCATGGGCGATATGAACCTGAGGGAGGCTACTGTCTTTTTCGATGACATCATTGTATTCTCTGAGACCTTGGAAGAACATGAGAGAAGATTGTTGAGGGTCCTTGACCGTCTAAGAGAGTACGGCTTGAAGCTATCGGTTGATAAGTGCAAATTCTTTCAGACATCCGTAAAGTACTTGGGACACATTGTGTCCAGGAACGGCGTCGAAACTGACCCCGACAAGACTAGTGCTCTTAAGACCTGGCCTAGACCAAAGAAATTGAAGGAATTGAGGTCATTCTTGGGGTTCGCGGGATATTACCGGCGGTTTGTCCGGGGGTATGCTGAGATTGCTAAGCCACTAACCGGCTTAACTGTTGGATACCCGCCTCTGCGCAAGACTAAGAGGCCGAAAGAGAACAGTAGGAACTATCACAACCCGAAAGAGCCTTTCAATGACCGTTGGACACCTGCCTGCCAGCAAGCTTTTGATACTATTATTGAAAAGCTGACCTCTGCCCCGGTGCTAGGTTTTGCTAACCCTTCCTTACCTTACGTCTTACACACAGACGCCAGCACCACTGGGCTGGGGGCCGCCCTTTACCAGGAGCAGGAAGGACAGATGAGACCAATTGCATTCGCCAGCCGAGGGCTGTCCCACTGTGAGGCACGCTACCCGGCACATAAGCTGGAATTTCTCGCGCTGAAGTGGAGTGTGACAGAGAAGTTCAGTGATTATCTTTATGGGAATCAGTTTACTGTCATCACTGACAGCAATCCATTAATTTATATACTTACCTCAGCAAAGTTAGATGCCACCAGCTATCGATGGCTGTCAGCTCTGTCTACCTTCTCCTTCACACTCCACTATCGTGCGGGCAAGGAGAACCTGGACGCTGACGGTCTGTCCAGGCGTCCCCACGCCAGGCAAATAGATGATCCTGCATCAGAAAAAGAACGTGAACGGGTCCACCAGTTCATCTCGCATCATTCCCTCGATAGTGGGAATCTCACCCAGGTGGAACCCGAAGTAGTCCAAGCGGTCTGTGGCCGCCACCTACTCTGTCACAATCCATGTAATGAATCCTTTGAGCCATGTATTGCACTAGTTGAGTCCCTTGCTATGCATGCTGATGCCATTCCTGCCATCTTCGAACAAGAGGAAAGTTCCAATGGGACACCTACCATCCAGCACCTGTCAAGGGAAGAGTTGCGGGAGAAGCAAAGAGCCGACCCCTGCCTCAATGAGGTCATACTACAACTGGAAACTGGACAGAAACCCCTACCAACTGTGCGACAAGAACTTCCTGAACTCCCTTTGCTGTTAAGAGAATGGCCACGTTTGGAGTGAAAGGAGGAGATTCTCTACCGAAAAACGAAAGAGGGAGGACGTGCTACTTTTCAACTGGTTCTACCAAAAGAGCCTACATGATGACGTGGGTCATTTAGGGATTGAGCGGACTACCGATCTCCTCCGATCCAGGTTTTACTGCCCTAAGATGGCTGCTGAAGTGGAAGCAAAGATAAAGACTTGTGACCGATGCGTACGAAGGAAAGCCCTGCCTCAAAAGGCCGCACAGCTTGTCAACATCCAGGTCACCCGGCCACTAGAATTAGTCTGCATGGACTTTCTATCGATCAAACCTGACTGGAGCAACACAACCAGTGTCCTGGTGGTTACTGATCACTACACAAAATATGCTGTGGCAGTGCCCACACCCAACCAGAAGGCTCGCACAGTGGCTAAGTGTCTCTGGGAAAACTTTATCATCCACTATGGTATTCCAGAGCGCCTACATAGCGACCAAGGGGCTGACTTCGAGTCGAAGACTATAAAAGAGTTGTGTGAATTGGCTGGGATCCAGAAGGTCCGAACCACACCGTACCATGCCAGGGGAAACCCTGTTGGAAGGTTCAACCGGACGCTTTTGAGCATGTTGGGAACTTTGAGGGACCAGGACAAAGTACACTGGCGTGATTTTGTACGACCACTGGTGCACGCATACAACTGCACCAAAAATGAAGTTACTGGGTACAGTCCATACGAGCTGATGTTTGGGAGACAACCTAGGTTACCCATCGATCTGGCGTTCGGAGTCCCAGTCAGAGAAGATCCTCAGACATCTCATTCAGAGTATGCGCGCAAATTGAAGTCTCATTTGGAGGAGAGCTATAAACTAGCCACCACCAATGCTGCTAAAAATGCTGCCCGAAACAAAGCCAGATTTGACAGACGCATCACAGAATCTGCACTTGAGGTGGGTGATCGCGTGTTGATAAGGAGTGTTCGTCTCCGCGGGAAACACAAACTTGCTGATAGGTGGGAACCTGCAATCCATGTAGTGATGAAACGTTCTGGCGATCTCCCTGTTTACACAGTCAGGCCTGAGAACCAAGCAGGACCACTGAGGACGCTACACCGGGATCTCTTGTTGCCCTGTGGATTCCTCCCTGCGAATGAGAGCCATCCAACCACCCCTGAATCAGTCCCACGTCGCAGAACGCGCCAGAGTACTCGCTCAGATCCTCCCGTACTTGATGCGGATAAAGATGTGAGCCAATATGAGTCTGATGATGATGTTTTCGAGCACTGGACTGCGAAGGCCGCATGTGTGGAAAGCAGTTGGCAACTAGGAAAAACTGAACGCACCCCTCAAAATACAGTTGCTGTTTCTGTGGATGAGTTTCCAACAGACCCAGAAAGGCCAGCTAGCCTGGAAACTGAAACAGAGTCAGACAGCCCACTTAAAACTGACATTTTGAATGCAAGTAGACCACCTTCGGATGCTGACTTACCAGAACCTGAAAGAGAAACCTTACCTGAACAGGAGCCTGGGGAAGAGATTGAACCTGAAGAAAGAATCTTCTCTGAAGCTGACCCAGCAAGAGAAAAAGAATATGAATGCGAAATTGCCGCTGAAGGAGAAATGGAAATTACTGAAGAGACCCTACCTGAACATACAATTGGAGAAAGTACCGTTACGGCTGAAAGTGGTGAAGACTCACAGGTGCCCTTGGCTCACGATTCTATGACTGGGGTTACAGGAGGTGGAGACGGATTAAGTGCCCCCCTTAGGCAATCCAGTAGACTAAGAGCTCCCCCAGAAAGGTTGCACTACACTCAGCTCGGGAACCCCCTTGTGTCTATCGTGCAGTCACTTTTTCAGGGCTTAAGTCAAGCTTTTACAGAGACGTTAGCAAGTTCTATGTTTTCAGAGGTTAAAACTTGTCGATCCCAACCAGTTGTGAGCAGACAGCCGATTAGGTGTCACGGGACGTACACACCTTTGAGAGGGGAGTGTGTAACCCCCGGTTACCAGAATCATGTGAACTAGAAATAATTGTTAAAATATGTGGAAACTAATCTGCAGTTTGGGCTCGAAATACAGGTAATTAAATAGGCTAGTCTACACTCCGGAGCAACAGGTGGCAGTGGCGCTTCAGTAAGTTGGTAACAAGCAGCCAATTAACAAAAAAAAGAGAACCCACTACCTTCCAATGAGTAATTCAGGCAGAATCGCAATGCAATTTCCTTTTCTTGCATGAACAGTGAATGAGACGGATGTGTGGTGCTCAGTTAGAAAATAAAAATAGAATCATCAAACCCTAAAAGGCCTGTAGTAGTAACCATCCTGCTGCTAAATGTCGGAAGATATTCCCGGTGAGTAGAATCGGGAAGCAGGGTGAATATTAAGCAAAATTGACTAAATAGTAGCGCTAGCGACCGTGACGCTAGCCGCGGTAGCATTAGTATTAGCAAGCTTGCTACGGCGTCTAAAATTAAACTTTAATCGGGTCAGCTGCTAGCTAAAGCGGTCAAGACTTTCTGGTGTCGCTCCAGTAGGTTATAAATGGGCAATTATTGCCGGGTTTTTTTCTTTTCACGAATGTATTCTTTTATGCCGTTATGCTGACTAGCAGCTATTGATTTGGCAACACGCTGGTTATGCAGCTTGGAACTGAGGTAAAGTGTTAGAGGGTTACCGAACGTTTATACTGTATGTTTATTAAGCATGTTATGACTGAAATCTTAAGTGTGTTTAAGCTAAGTTTTGCAAGGCTTTGCAAGAGTAATTTTAATTGTGGAAAAAAAAGACATGACAAGCTGTAAAAGGAGTGACAATTTTTATTTTTTTTGCTTTTCAGATCACAAATTGGTTGTATGGTACATTGTGTAATTTACTAGATGTAGAGAAAAGCAGTTATTTGATACATATTGTAATTCATTTCCTGGCTCTCTAAATTCAAGGCCAGGTCTTTCAGGATTTCTAGATCTCCCTTTTCCATTCCCTGATTGTTGATGGAGCGTGAGATTCTGCAAGATCATTTGAGTCTTCAGACCAGCTGGTTTTCGTCGAAGAAAAGGTGCAGTTGGTCCTGAAGTGGCGAGCCAAGCCCACGAGTCAAACTGGAATTTGAGGAGAGATATTTGAATTACTGAAGTTCATCAAAGGTGGCAGTTCAATCCCATTTACTCACCCACATAAGGAACATTGACTGAGAAACGGACACTATCGCACTATGTTCCACAGTCTGCAGGAAACTGCGCAGTCTGATGTTGAACTGATATAGCTATGTCTTATTTGAGCAGTGACTCATTGAATTGACCTCTTTGAACATTGCATTGTTCGCAAGGTATTAGTTTTCTTATTGAAGATATGGTGATGAGATGTGTTAACTAACTGTTTTTTTTGGATGTGAACAACTTTATTCATTTTTCTGTATATATATGGGTACTGGTTGATTTACAGGTGGTAGGGAGGGAATCTAAAATCAAAGGAGCCACCTGTCCAATTAGAGACACTACGAAATAGGACCCTAAACTAACTCAGCAAAAAGGAAAAAAAAAACAAAAAAAAGACTCAATGGGAAGCAGCAATGTATTGAGTGCTTAAGCAATAGTAAATAGCTATATAATAGTAAATAACAGAAAAAATTAACAAGTTAATTATCCCTTCAATCTAAAATAGGAAATTCTGATAAACCAAGCACTTACCTGACAGGTGGATCTCAAAATAATCCTAAAAAGGGAAAGATAACACAGGAATGAGAGGGCATTTCATTTGTTGTTTAATTGATGTTCCCTATGCTGAATATTGCTCTGATAAGGAACGCGCAGTCATTGAAGAAAGAGAGAAAGAAATTAATGTCACATTTTCTTACCTTTTCAATTTCAACCTTTGGGTCAGTGTCTTGTTTCACCCTAGCTGTCGATACCCACTTCCCCCGAGCGGCCGAGAGCTTCTGAGTCACTGGTCCACCTTTAGAGTTTGTTCTTCTTTCATTTTGGTGCAGAAACTAGCTAACACACATTTCTGGTTGCTACATTTGGAATGCTGATCAACTCTATCAACCTTCCTATACCACAGCTGCTTTTAAATTGAAGTTACGTAATTATTACACAAGTTTAACAACAACTTTTCCTCTCGCAACTCATGTGCATAGGTTGGCAAATGTCATTGTACACACTGCCGTCTAACATAGTTAAATTTTTGGCCAGTTTTTTATCCAGTATTTTTGATGGACCCATTCACTGTTTTTTATTCTTTTGCTTCTTTCTTTATTGTCTGTATATGTACTGGAGGTTTGCTCATTATAAGGGCTTTGTCACCATCTAGCCAAAAACTCACTGGTGCGGTGCACCCCAGGATGATTAGCCGAGCGTGAGGAGCACCAGGCTCCAGCACCTAGCTCCGCACCCTGGTGGGAACAAACCGACAATGGGAGGGACCTGAGTCCAGATCTGGCTCTAGCCGTTGAGTATCCTGCACTTGTGACTTAATAGCCCAAGCCACCGGAGCATCACTTGCATCACAGGCTCTACTAGTCACTCGCTGTCTACCCGATGAAAAACCCGAAACAACGGATCTGGCTTGATGTTTTTAGACCCCGCCCCAGCAGGCGACATGGAGGGTCTAATAAAACCATTAGCCAAAGCCTCCTCTACGGAGTTTCCGTCATCTCAGATGATACTGCTGTAATGTGAATATAGGCCACTAGATGGCAGTATTTACCTTTTTTTTGTTAAGCTCAGACTGGAGTCATGTTTAGACATGTCCTGGACATGTCTGGGGCAAGTCTCAGAAAATTAAAAAAAAGAGGTCTAAATGTGGGTGGGGTCTGCAAAAGAGTATATAAGGAAAAGAATTGAGACAGTAAAGTAGTAGGAGAAATTGCAAGAACATGACCAGACCTGCCATTCTGTTCAAGACCTGTGACGTTTCTTTTGTGGATTTCTTTGCCTGTGTTTGAGCATTTTCTCACCCAGGACATCACCAAGCCGCCCCACAAAAAGGGACTGTAAATATTTCTTTTTGTTTTTGTTATAATCAATCTTGGTCTTAGTTGTTAGTTGATTAGTCTTTGTCTTTGTTAAAAATTAAATGTGTTTTAGTTGTTAAAACTGTGTTTGTCATCCCTTGCTGTTGCTGTTGTGTTATAAATGTAATAACAAATTGGGGCCATAACAAATTGGGGGCTCAAGGTCCGGGATAGACCATTGTGTGAGTAATTTATTAAAAATCTAACATTTCAGATTGTAAAATTGTTTTTGTGAATTTTCCTATATAATTATATTGACAACAGCAATGGATGATTTCTTGGCATCACCAACCGTAGGGGTTTTGAAGTCTTTTAAAAAGACCGAACTGTTGGAAATATGCAGACATTTGGAGCTGACAGAGGTAAAACCAGCCATGCGAAAAGCAAGACTGGCTAGAGAGATAGTTGAATATTACATTGATGAAAATGTGTTTGCACCAGGAGATCTGGAACAGTTTCCAATGGAAAATCCAAATATAGAAATGGAACTTAAATTAAAAATGCTAGAGATTGAAAGGGAGGAAAAAGAAAAACAAAGAAAATTTGAGAGAGGGAAAGAGGAAAGAGCAGAAAGAGAGAGACAGAGACAGAGAGATTTTGAATTAGAGAAGTTGGACAGAGAAGAAAGACTCCAAATGGAGAAACTAAAAATTAAAATTCAAACTGAAAATAAATTTCGGGCTAGCCAGGAGGTAAAATTGGTGCCTCCATTTTCGGAAAAGGATGTTGACAACTATTTCCAGTGTTTTGAAAAGGTAGCAAAGAGTTGCCAGTGGCCAAAGGAACACTGGCCTCTGATGTTGCAAACTGTCCTCAAGGGTAAAGCTCAACAAGCCTATTCGGCTTTGTCTGCAGATGATTCCTCTGATTATGATGTTGTCAAAAAGGTTATTTTGAGAGCATATGAGTTGGTTCCAGAGGCTTACCGACTGAAATTCAGAGGTTTGAAGAAATCTGAAAATCAGACTTATGTTGAATTTGCTAATGAGAAGCAGGTTTGCTTTGAGCGCTGGTGTACTTCTATGGAGGTCAAGGATGATTTCAACTCACTAAAAGAGATGGTGTTAGTTGAAGAATTCAAGAACTGTGTTAAGGATGATGTTAAGACCTACCTTAATGAGAAGCAAGCACTGAACTTGCAATCAGCTGCCAAATTTGCAGATGAATATGTTCACACACATAAGTCTAAATTTCAGTCTAGCAGTAAAAATAGATGGTCCCAATTTCAGAAAAAGGGTTACGGTGATACCCAAGATTCCTCACCCAAAGACAAATCTGGTGATGGTGCTCAGAAATCCAGTAACAGGTCTGATCAAAGTGTGAAAGCTGACAGTGACAAAAGTGGTCTAGTTTGCAGTTATTGCAAGAAACCTGGTCATGTTAAAACTAACTGTTGGTTCCTAAAAGCGAAGAAAGAAAAAGAAAAGGATACCAAACCAAATGCCTTTGTGAAAACAAGGTTAGAAACCCCTGTAGTAGATAACCGATCTGCTAAATTGCCTGCTTCTTGTGGGGCTAAAAAGCCTAATACAGCTGACTTTGTGAGGGAGGAATTTCTTCCATTTGTGTCAGAGGGATTTGTGGCTCTGAATGAGCATACTACTCCTGTCCCCATATATATCCTAAGGGATACCGGAGCTTCTCAGTCACTTTTGTTGATGGACTCCTTGGAGTTACGTGATGAGACCGCTTCAGGGGATTTCATACTTGTACAAGGTATTGAAGGGAGGACTGTATCTGTACCCCTGCGCTCTATATTCTTGAAGTCAGATTTAGTTACAGGACAGGTAAAGGTGGGACTTATGTCAAGTCTACCTATAAAGGGTGTTTCTCTGTTGCTAGGCAATGACCTGGCTGGGGGCAAAGTAGTTCCCCCTGTACATCTTACTTCACAGCCGAGCACTGAAAATGGGGATGATGACCCATCTCTGTATCCTTCTTGCGCAGTGACTCGTGCTATGGGCAAGAAGGCTAAAGAAGATGATGTTGTAGTGCCGTCCAGTACATTGAATAGTCAGGACTCAGGTGGTTCGCCTCATGACTCTGATTGGCCTACTATGGTTTCTCCGTTTGAGGACTTATCAGATACTTTTATCAGTTCTCTATTCAGCCAGTCGGATGGGTCTGGTGATTCTGATGTGTCTGGAGACTTGTCTCTGTCCAGAAAGCGGTTGATTGAGGAGCAAACTAATGATCCTGAAATTGGTGTACTAAAGAGGAGAGCCCTGCCTGAAAAAGAAATAGATGCAGTTCCAGTTGGGTATTATCTCAAGGATGGTGTGTTGATGCGGAAGTGGCGCCCTCCTGATATCCCTGCCAATGCAGATTGGGCAGTGGTCAGGCAAATTGTTGTTCCGAAGGTCTATAGGAATGAGATCTTAACAATGGCTCATAGTTTACCTTTAGGAGGTCATCTTGGTGTTAACAAGACTGTTGATAAGATCATGAAACACTTTTTTTGGCCTGGGCTTCGGAAAGACATTTCCAACTTTTGCAAAACCTGTCACACTTGTCAGGTAGTTGGAAAACACCAGTTAGACCCACCTGTAGCTCCATTGCAGCCTATCCCAGCATTTGGGGAGCCATTCTCTAGGGTCATTGTTGATTGCGTTGGTCCATTACCCAAGACTAGATCTGGAAATCAGTACTTGTTGACAATCATGTGTGCATCTACCAGATTCCCCGAAGCCATACCTCTACGTAACATCAAGGCAACTGCAATCTCGAAGGCTTTGATAAAGTTCTTCACGTTGTTTGGCCTTCCCAGGGAAATTCAGTCAGACCAGGGTAGCAATTTCACTTCAGGATTGTTTCAGCAGGTTGTGTATGAACTAGGTGCAAAGCAGATTCTTTCTAGTGCCTATCATCCAGAAAGTCAGGGTGCCTTAGAGCGGTTTCATTCCACTCTCAAGACAATGATGAGGACTTATTGTTATGACCATGAGAAAGACTGGGATTAAGGGGTTCATTTGCTGTTGTTTGCAGCTAGAGAAGCAGTGCAGGAGTCTACTGGATTCAGTCCATTTGAGCTAGTGTTTGGTCATGAAGTGAGAGGACCTTTGCTATTATTGAGTGAACAATGGCAAGAGGAAGAGCTGCACATCAGTCTGTTAGACTATGTTAGCAAGTTCAAGGAAAGATTGCGTGCAGCTTGTGACCTAGCCAAAGAGAACTTGAAATCAAGTCAGGGAAAAATGAAAACTTGGTATGATCATAAGGCTAGAAGCCGTGAGTTTAAACCAGGAGACAAGGTCCTTGTGTTGTTTCCCTTGCAGTCCAATCCATTGCAGGCTAGATTTCATGGTCCTTATGAAATTCTGACAAAACTCAATGATCTCAATTACATTGTGAAGACTCCAGATAGGAGAAAACCAAAACAATTGTGTCACATTAACATGCTGAAGCCTTATCATGACAGAAATGCTAGGGTTGCAGCTGTCACTTCAGATTCTCCTATGGCCGAGACGTGTGAAGATGAGGGGGAGTTTCAAGATGGTGAACCAAGAATTAAAGCTGAAGTTCTTTCATGTAAATTGTCAAACACTGAAGTGTTGCAAAATCTTGATGTAAAACTCCAGCACTTAGAACCCTCACAGAGAGATCAGTTTGAAAGGTTGATCAAGAAATATGAGGATTTGTTTCCTGATGTTCCAAAGAGAGTTACTATAGCCTCTCATGATGTAGATGTTGGTGATGCCAAACCAATAAAACAGCATCCATACCGGATGAATCCTGAAAAGAGAAAGATTGCTGAGAAAGAGGTTGAGTACATGTTAAAACATGATATTATCAGACCCTCCAACTCTGATTGGAGTTCACCCTGTGTGCTAGTTCCAAAACCTGATGGAAGTACTAGATTCTGTACAGATTATCGCAAAATTAATGCTGTAATTAGAACTGATGTGTTTCCAATACCTAGGATTGATGATTGTATTGATAGAGTAGGGCAAGCAAAGTTTCTGACCAAGATTGATTTATTGAAGGGTTATTGGTGTGTGCCTTTAACTGAGAGAGCCAAGAGCATCTCTGCTTTTGCCACACCATCTGGATTGTACCAGTATGAAGTCCTACCCTTTGGCATGAAAAATGCCCCAGCCACGTTCCAAAGGATGATACAGTCTACAATCGCCGGATTGCCACACACGGGTGCGTACATCGATGACCTGATCACATGGAGTGACTCCTGGGAAGAACATCTAAAAGATGTAGAGACGTTGTTCCAGCGCCTGACCCAGGCTAACCTGACTGTTAACCTGAACAAGAGTGACTTTGGTTGTGCTACTGTCACCTATCTTGGCTACGTCATAGGCCAGGGTAAGGTGGCACCCATAAATGCTAAAGTCCAAGCCATCATGGACTTTCCAGTTCCTGACAACAAAAAAGCTTTGCGCCGCTTCCTTGGAATGATCGGGTCCAGACAATGTCATTGCTGATTGCTTATCCCGTGTTTGAATGTGTATGATATGTATATATAGACAAGTGTTCACTTTACCATTTTGTATTGAAAAGAAAAATTTTGCCTTTATGAGTCAAAATTTTTCCCTTTTGGAATGGAGGTGTAATGTGAATATAGGCCACTAGATGGCAGTATTTACCTTTTTTTTGTTAAGCTCAGACTGGAGTCATGTTTAGACATGTCCTGGACATGTCTGGGGCAAGTCTCAGAAAATTAAAAAAAAGAGGTCTAAATGTGGGTGGGGTCTGCAAAAGAGTATATAAGGAAAAGAATTGAGACAGTAAAGTAGTAGGAGAAATTGCAAGAACATGACCAGACCTGCCATTCTGTTCAAGACCTGTGACGTTTCTTTTGTGGATTTCTTTGCCTGTGTTTGAGCATTTTCTCACCCAGGACATCACCAAGCCGCCCCACAAAAAGGGACTGTAAATATTTCTTTTTGTTTTTGTTATAATCAATCTTGGTCTTAGTTGTTAGTTGATTAGTCTTTGTCTTTGTTAAAAATTAAATGTGTTTTAGTTGTTAAAACTGTGTTTGTCATCCCTTGCTGTTGCTGTTGTGTTATAAATGTAATAACAAATTGGGGCCATAACACTGCTAAAGTGGATGGTGTTAATATTTTCAGATGTGATAGGAAAGGAAGAGGTGGTGGTATAGCCATGTATTTAAGAAATACACTACGTGCTACCTGTGTCACCAGTCATTCTGTTGAGAAACAATTTGAGGTTTTAGTCATTACATTGATATTGAATGCTAATTCACATTTTTGTATATCGGGGGTCTACCGGCCGCCATGTAAACCTAAGATTTCTGTGAAGCATTATTTGACTTACTTGTATCCTACCTGATTTCTGAATTAGTTATTCTTGGGGATTTAAACTTGGACTGGCTCACTTCTGTATCTGATGATTTAAAGAATATATGCATTCAATTAAATCTGTTCCAGCTAATTTCAGGGCCCACACACCCAAATTTACAAGATCTAGGAAAATCTTCTCTAATTGATGTTATTATTACAAATAATCCTCACAAGCATTTGGCTAATGCTGTTTTTGCATGCAATCTTAGTGATCGTTGTCCCATTGCATGCGTAAGAACAACAAAACTCCAAAGATTTAAGCCTTGTATAGTTCAAAAGAGAAATTATAAAAAGTTTGATGTGCAAGGCTTCCTCCATGACTTGTACAATTGTGATTTTCATCATGTATCTGCTATCCTGAAACAAAGCTTGCACTTGAATATTTCTCCTTTATATTTAACTCTGTGGCAGACAAGCATACTCTTTTATACTCAGGTAAAATTTGCCTAAGATGCCTATCAAAAGCGTAACCAAAGTAAATTGAAAGCTGTTCTTGAACCGTTTGGACTATATGGATGGTTTTGATATCTTTTGAAAGGAAACGCTATGAAGTTTTTCCTACAGCTGAAAGAATCACTAAGTGCTACAATCATTGAGTAATCTAAGTTGGAACACTCTGAAGTAGAAGGTCTTTATTCTCGCCTGATTTTTTTTTTTTTGGGAAACAGATGCCTGCAGATGAGTTGAGCTGGGATTTTAGTTGAAAAAACACAATGGGACCACAGCTTGAAGCCTTACCTAGTCCCTGTTCAAATTTGATACCAATCCTCCAGAAAATGAGTATTTTACACGTTTCTCTAAGGCTATGTCAAGGTGTTTCCAAAAAAATGGCCATTTGGAGACCCAAAAAGGACGTTTGGATAACCATGGTCACATACCTAGGATAAAAGTGCATAACTCTTGAGCGCTTCAACGTACAGTCATAATGTTGGGCTCTAATGAAAGGTTACACTTAAAGGTATCCTATCCCATATCCAGATTCACTATCAATACTGCTGAAAAAAAAGTTACTGCTGCATAAACTCACATTTGTGCATATAAAAGAGTCAAAATGAGTGCTGTTATGTAAAAAAATGCTTTTTTTTTTTTTAGATGTAGACAAATAAATAACCTTTACGCAGCAAACCCACAGCAAACTATTTACAATATATGATAAATAACCTATCACAAGTTGTTGGCAGCATGCCAGTCATTGCAGCAATCCCGACTTGGGACAAAGCACAAAGGCGCATCACATGAGGAACATTTCACAGGCATTTTTGCATGGCAATGTCTGCACTTTAGCCAACCAGTGGTGCTGTGCGCTGTGGTATGCAATGGCTTGTGATGTGCTCCGTGTGGAGCAGGAGCAGGTACCGGTCACACCATGGAGGAAGCCTCTCCCAGCTCCTCGGCTAGAGTCTCTCTGAACGACTTCTGGTCTCCTTTACTTTTTGCAAGTTCTTTGTGAAGGATGAAGACGTTCACAATTGCAATGTCCATGAATAGTAAAAGAAGGTCTTGTACCACTTCTGGGTCTTGTGGAGGACTTTGTAGTACCCAATCAGGGCGTCAGAGAGGTCCAGTCTACCCATACACCTGGAACAACTGATGCGGGATCAGAGAGACACCAAACGCGAGGTGGAAGGGAAAATGGAATTTATTAAAACAAAAGCAAAACAGGCACGAGGGCCAACAAAAAACTCGGCCCAAAGGGTTGCAAAAGACAAACTAATGTACGCTACACGGAGCTATAAACAAAAGAATACAAAAACGACAAAAAAACAAAAGGCACTGGAAACTCCAGGCAAGAAGACAAAGAAAAATAAATAACAAGGCTATATATATATATACACACAAGACAAGAGCTATAATCACAAGACTTGACAAGAGGCTAGAACAAGACTTGAAACTTGACATGCAAGGGAACTTGAGACACTGTCTGCCAGCCAACTTCCACTGCATCCAGATAAAGGCTAAGTAATCAAGGACACATGAGGGGCAACACCTGGAGAAGCAGAAACAAGAGGCATGGCAAGATCAAGACATGGACAGAGATTGGATGACATGACCTGCTCATTAAGAGAATGAGGGTGCTCAGCTTAAGTACCAATTAAGTATGCAGTTTGGAAGCAAGCATGAATGTTAAGAACAGAAAAGCACAGCAAGATCTTGAAATAGCAAAGCAGGAATCATGACAATAAACTCCCTGTCTAGATTAGTAATATTAGTAATGTGCCTATCTAAGAATTACACCAACCCAGTGAGTGTTAGTAAATGTTAGTAACTTAAAAACAGTAAATTGCCAATTAAGCTTAGAGAGCCCCGAATCAGCACAGCACAGAAGGAAGGGAGAAACCACAAAGCCAACCAGAGCTCAGAAATGTGCAACAACGAAGGCACGGGGCGGAACGCAGACAAGCGGTGGAGTGGCATGGCAGACCTGGCAAAAACAAAAACATGGAAAAGTAAAAAACATGAACAATAAACATGAATGATGAAATACTTGATCCTAACACAAGAAACTGTTAAAACTGACTATGAACATGAACATGAACTATGGAACATGAAACTGTTAAAACCATGAATAATACTGTTCTGGCCAAAGGCCAGAACCCCGGAACACAACAACAGAGAGAAAAATATACAAAAACATAAATATATGCAGCAGAAATGATTATATTTCAAAGGGCATCATATTTAGTTGAATATTCAGTTTATCCAAATTAAAAATAAATGCAGATTTAAGAGGATATTGAAAGAAGCGGTCACCCATAAAACAATTAGGTTAAGTCTGTTTTGACTCTTCTGGTCCAGCTGTTGTATTGTCTTTGTTTTTGTGTTCATTCTGTTTGTGCCAATCGGGTTGTTGACAGTATCCTTTACTGAGAACTAAACTGGGTGGAATTTGAATGAGATTCAAAATCTATTTGTATTATTTTTACTCCTATCTCTTTTTTATTTATATGTCTTTCCCTGTTTGTCACAAGTGAACTCTGTTCACTGATATTATTTTTTGTCTGATCAATATTGTAGAATTGTATTTTGACACCAGCGAAAATATAACTGCCTTCCACCTTCAGTGACGGAGGTAATAATGCGTAATACAGTAATAAAATAATAATAATATAATATAAACATAATATTATCATATCCTTTTTCCGTAATCCTGAACACAGAATTACAGAATAAGAGACAAACAGAATGACCAGCTCCGGCAAAAAAACATTACCTACATCCACCTTCTGTGACGGCTGTAATAATATGTAATATAGAAATAATATAATCATAATAATAAAATATGAATAATATATCATTATATAATGAAATATAACTTATAATATGATACTTACTTGTCAAGAGAAATATCTTCTCCCCCGAGAAAATATTTCCTCTGCTACGGAGTCATCAGACGAGATATCACTGTCTTCGTCAGATATTTCTTCCCCTGAGTTTTCACTTGCACGGCGAGTGCACAGCTCTGCAGCTTCTGTAGCTGAAAATGTTGTTTTCTGCAACCTTTTCACCATTTTTTCTGTCACACTCCGTAGACAACCATCAAACATTCACTGGAAATCTCTCTCCGCCTCTCTCCGTTTTGCTGTACGCGCAGCACGCATTACGCAGAGCTCGGAGAAATTCTGTACTTTCAGTTACACAAGCGATTGGCCGTTTCAGCTTTGTTTCCACCCTTCAAAGATGTATATCATTGTTTTCAGAATTTCATTGGCTATACAATGCAACATTCATCATCTCAATTGGTTACGTACAAAAAAACGAGGCATGAGCTTCGTCTCAACACAGGCACTCGTTGGCTATAGCAGGCTGTAGACAGGGCAGGAAAGCTCTATCTGGTCGAGTGAGATTTGTTATGGCCCCAATTTGTTATTACATTTATAACACAACAGCAACAGCAAGGGATGACAAACACAGTTTTAACAACTAAAACACATTTAATTTTTAACAAAGACAAAGACTAATAACAACCTACAACTAAAGACCAAGATTGATAAATAAGAAAAAACAGAAATAATTACAGTCCCTTTTTGGTGGGGTGGCTTGGTGATGTCCTGGATGAAGAAAATGCTCAAACACAGGCAAAGAAATCCACAAAAGAAACGTCACAGGTCTTGAACAGAATGGCAGGTCTGGTCATCTTCTTGCAATTTCTCCTACTACTCTAATGTCTCAATTCTATTCCTTATATACTCTTTTGCAGACCCCACCCACATTTAGACCTCTTTTTTTTTTACTTTTCTGAGACTTGCCCCAGACATGTCCAGGACATGTCTAAACATGACTGCAGTCTGAGCTTAACAAAAAAAAGGTAAATACTGCCATCTAGTGGCCTATATTCACATTACAGATTGCACTCTCACCTTTCGATTGACGACTCAATTTTAAGTCCAATGGCTCCATACTGTATATATGTGCACTGGAGCTATGACTACAAATACAGCGGACTTTGTGGATTTCCACCGGCCCATTTCAAACGATGCAGCAGCTGTTTGTGGATATTTACCGGTAAAATAGTGTGCTTTGGACTAAAAACTTTACTGGATTGGATTTATTGGAAATTCGTGGATGTAACTAGACCATGTTTGAGGGGATGTGTTTGACTGGTGGAGTACTATGAGGCTTCATTGGTGAGTTACATCAGTTTTGTAACTATTAGTTTGTTTGTTTGTGGTCTGACACAGGTGTTGATTAAAGCTGCTGTGATGATTATATTTTGAACTGTTTGGCATCAGTTGACTCACAAGAATCTTAGCTTTCCGACGATATGTGGCATGAGTATCTCAGTTACATACAAGCTGTGTAAATGACTTAGTTTGTTTTTAACTTCCCTGATGGCCCAAATACGGGCCGTCGAAGTGGCAATGAGTTAAAATCCCTGAAAATTAAGGACAGAGTGATTCCATGGTATTTAGTGGAGCTCTCACAACTGTTCAGCGACAGGAACAAAGCATGGGCAAAAGCTAGATCAACCCACTTACCCCAAGATTGGCTTCATTTTCGATACCTTAGGAACAAATGCACAGTGCCCAATAGAAGGCAAAATATGAATTTTACTTAAAATCCTTGCAGATGCTGGTAGAAATCCAACAAATTCTGGAAAACTGTAAAAATGCTGGAAAGTTCCTCTCCTTCTATTCCATTGAAAGTTGTTTTTGATTCAAACTTGATAACTGGTAAAATTGAAATAAGTAATGCTTTTAATCAGCATTTTGTCTCAGCATGTAATCTTTTTGAGATGAACAAAGTCACAGACCCAAATTTCTCTGAGCAGACTAATGATAACCAGTGCACCTCTGATCTATCGACCTGTCCTACAACCTCTTATTTGTTGAATAATAATCCTGTATTTTCTTTTCGTTTTAACTGAGGAAGTTCATGAAGTTCTTAATTAAATTCATTTTAATTTAGCACCGAGATCGAGATGGAAATACAGCAGTTACATTTGTAAAGGGCTATGCCACACCCTTATCCCCAAGAGGAAGGGGAGTTTTGTCTGGCATGGGGGTGGTGGAGTGTCCAAAGTAGAATGGTTTGGTTGGAGCTTACTGGTTATTTGAGGATTTCTCTGTAGACAACATTGTCTGTGTATGTGCCTTGTTTGTCAGGAAACTGTCCATTGACTTTTGACCCCAGTGACCTTGATTTCTCGTGACGACCTACGGTTTGACCTTTGACCCCCGTGACCTTGTCCTTTGACGGAACGGACCTCTTGCGGTCATTTCTTGTGACGACCTACGTCGACATACCCACTTTCATGAAAATCTGTCCAGGGAGATGGGAGATGCGAAAAATTGACCTTTGACCCCAGTGACCTTGACCTTTCAAAAAACTAACCCCTCAAGGACAATTCCAGGGACAACCTACATAGACCCACCAAGTTTGGTGAAGATCCGTCAGGGGACCTCAGAGGAGTAGGGGAACAAATAGACAGACAGACAGACAGACAGACAGACAAACGTTCCTCAAATTATAGTATGATAAGTCTACAAGGGATGGTTACATAGATCCATATCTTTTGAAACTCTCTGTTTCACTCATTGCCAAACGTCTGAGTCATATGTTTAATATGTCTATTATGACAAGGAACATACCAAAAGTACGGAAAACTGCTAATATTCTCCCTTTATTAAAAGGGGAAGATAAAAGGAATTAAAATAATTACCGTCCAATATCCATGTTGTCTTCCCTGGTTAAGATTCTGGAGTCCATAGATAATTGTCAATTACAATCTTTTTTTAACTGGAAGTTGCATTTTGAATACTCACCAATCTGGTTTCTGGTTTGTTACTGCTACTTGTTTAGTTATAAATGACAGGTTCTTTTCATTCTGTTCACACAGAAGTCTGAACGCGTGTCCCTTGCTGCGCTGTGCCTCATTAAAAAGCAGCACACTGCTCATGCAATAGGGGGTAGCAAAGTCTTCTCTTTCTCCTTCTCCTCCTTTTTTCTTTTTGGTGTGTTGAACTCAGCGTATGGTTCATTATTTGCTTTATCTCCCCTATTAGAATCTCACAGAAATACACACGTCAATGCGTTGTGTTACAAAAATTTGGACGCACACTTTGCTACACAAGGACACAAGATGGCTACCTTGCGTTGCTCGATGCGTTGCCTTGTGTTCGCACCCGCGTGCCTTGCGTAGAGTATGAACCGGCCCATAGTCTTAATCAGGCCCCCTGCTTAAATTTTTTTTTAAAAGTACTCCTTCATAGCAGGGCTCTCAGGAGCAGATAAAGAATACAGAGAGTCCTGAGATGAAACAGTGCCAGGATAAAGGTCTATTGCACAATCATGCGAAAGGTCAGGTGGAAGGGAAGTGGTGTGCTGCTTGCTAAAAACCTCAGCAAGATTAGAATAAACTGATGGCACATTAGGTGGCAGCAGGGGCGAAGCTAGAACCGGGAATTGGGGTGGCACAGACACGTCCCTTTATGACAATTAGGATAGTCCTGGCTAGTTCTCAATTATTTTTCTTTATTGACGCGTTTTCCAATTATCATAATAGGCAACTGAAGACACGGTTTCTCATGCGATCTAACAGCGATGAAGTCATGGGGTAAATACCGTAAAACTGAGAATTGGGGTGGACGTAATATCTGTTTGAAAGAATTATTAGTCCAGACCTGTTCGCAGTCATTTTCATGACAAAATGTTCACTCCGAGAGCGCACCGCACTTAACAGGTGCTGCTTGTTCTCCCCGATTAGGTAAGACGAAAATAATTCATCTGGACGTGTTTGCATAATTTAAATCAAAGTCAAATAGAGCCAGATGTTTTTTATAGCCTATTTCACCGCCTAGTGCCACTTTTTCTCCCACTCAATACCGAGAGTAATTTTGAATAACGTTGATTTAAATTAAGCAAACGTTTCCAGATGAATGATTGTCATCTAACCTAATCGGGGAGAATAAGCAGCACCTGTTAAGTGCGGTGCGCTCTCGGAGTGAACATTTTGTCATGAAAATGACTGCGAACGGGTCAGGACTAGTAATTCTTTAAAACAGATGTTCTGTCCACCCCAATTCTCAGTTTTACGGTATTTATCCCATGACTTCATCGCTGTTAGATCGCATGAGAAACCGTGTCTTCAGTTGCCAATTATGATAATTGGAAAACGCGTCAATAAAGGAAAATAATTGAGAACTAGCCAGGACTATCCTAATTGTCATAAAGGGACGTATCTGTGCCACCCCAATTCCCGGTTCTAGCTTCGCCCCTGGGTGGCAGAGGAAAGTTTGTTGCTCCTCGTTGCCACGCCCTCTATGAGGGACAGGGGACGGCTTGGGGCTCCGCCGCCAGTCTCTACCATATTGCTAATAATAATAATCTCCCAGCTGGATTATGCGTCTGACTCTGCACTTGTGGTCTGGACCATCATACTGTGTGCTTATGAATAAACTGAAAACTTAATTTGTATGTCACAAGTGACACACACGGTTCTGTTGCATATGCTAATAATGAGATGCATATTCATTAATTTTCTCCCGACAGGCTTAATGCATGAGGCCTCAACATGATAAATTTACAGATCTCCACTCTGTGATGAATTCATTTGTTTGATCACCAGGACAAGGTAAGGAGATGCACTCATCTGACACCCTGACATGTTTCAATTGTGTTTATTTTTTTAAATGAATAAAAGATTTGAGAATTTACAAATGTATCACTGGCACTTTTTTGGTACGCAATTAAAATCATTTAGTTGTATTTATTATAAATGGTTTTTTTGGATTATATAATTGGCAACATGATTTTAATGGATTTACCATGCAGTGCTGCTGATGATGTATGAAAAATTTATTCTGAGAGACAGTTTCCAAGTTCATCCTTCTTTTCAATATTTCCCTCAAGAAAAACAAGGGCAAAGACTAATACATTATAAAATGTCAAAGCGATTCATTGATTCTTGTGAATAAGTTCAGACGAACATCTAATGTGTCTCAAGTATTTACAAGATTTAGTGTGTAAATATTTTTAAAATAATTTTTAAACATTACCTTCATTAAATTAGTAATCCATTCCTTTTCAGTGTGGGTTGAGGGGGATTAAAGGTGATGAACACAAAATTGTGATCAAAGACATTTGACATTTCAAAGCTTTTTCTCATCAGTATTTAGTTTTCAATTTAATAAAAATGTTTTGACCTGAATTGGAGCACTATCCTAACTCAGTCACCATGCTTGGTTCACTGTACCTTAGTTCTCTCCCCACAGACAGACCTGAGGGGCAGATGGAGGTGCGTCTGGCACTGATAGCAGCCAGTTTCATTGCCCTGAGTGTGGTGGGAATCCCAGGTAATCTAGCAGCCCTCCTGCTCTTCTGCCGCTTGTTCATTGAACTGCGGCACATGGGACACAATGAGATCATCCTCTGCCAGCTGATCTTCGCCAACCTGGCGGTGACACTGTGCCGATGTATTCCTCAGGCTATGACTGCTCTGGGGATGGACCTCTTCTTCAATGATTATGGCTGTAAAGCATTCCTTTATGCTTACCGCATTGGTCGTGGCATGTCTCTCACCCTCACCTCATTATTGAGCTCCTACCAATGTGTGGTCATTGCCCCATCGACACCTGGCTGGAACTGGCTGAAACGCTGGTTGCCAGACCACCTCCTCCATGCCATCATTTTCCTCTATGGGCTCAACATGACAATGTATGTCTTCAGTCCCCTTCTCCATGCTAAGGCTTTTCCTGCCAACAGCACCATCCCAGAGTACAGTCTAAACCTTCAGTTTTGCATTGTGGTGTTACCTGGGTACACGTATTATCTTGTCAAAGGCATGGTGATCATCTTGCACGACTTCATCTTTGTTGCACTCATGGCAGCAGCGGGATTGTACATGATTGTGGTTCTGCATCGGCACCGTCAGCAGGTTCAGGGTCTGCAGGGAGCTGGCAGGAAGACTGAGGAGGCATCACGTGCCGTTCTGCTGCTTGTGAACACATATGTGCTGCTGTTCAGCTTGGACAATATTCTGTGGTTCTACACACTCTCTGTATCCCGTGTGCACCCAGCTGTGTCTGATGCTCGAATCTTCTTTGCCACCTGCTACTCCACCATCAGCCCTGTCCTCATAATCGCCACCAACAAGAAGCTGGCCATGTACTTTAACTGTGTCTCCAAACGCAGGTCAGCACGAAACATCCGAAATAAAACAAAATCTAAAGTATCAGGAGTGACATCAACACAATGAGAATGTTGAGTAGTGGAATTGGAGGAGGATCCTCCAAACTGTTTTAGTTTGTAATATATTACTATTTGCAGTCCCACAATTTAAATGAAATAATCATTATACTCTAATTAATAAAGAACAGAGGAATGTGGTGATTTTCTGTATGATTTTTCATCATGAAATCATTTGCAGCCATACTCTGCAAAAAAGTTTGATAAATGATTGGATTCATGTCAATTTTTTGTGCTTCACATCCTCCTGTGTATTCCATAGAAACAGATAATTTGCAAAGATAAATACACATTGCAGAAAAAAATAAGATTGTCCAAGTAATAGAGTTTTGTCATTTTATTGGTGAAATAATACCTCATTAATTTCTGAAACTTTGAGCTTGAAAAACATCACTAAGACATTAATGCAATTTTACATAATGGTGGAATGCTCCTTCAATTTTTCACAGATTATCATACATTTTAGCACACTGACCTATTAATGTAGAGTATAACAGGGAATGCGATATCAGGAACACATCCAGTTCGTAGTCAGGTTTGTTAACTGCTGATTGACCTGTGCATCACAGTTTGATTAATGTTACAAATGCAAAAATATAAACTGCAGTGGTGAACTGATCATTTTGACTGTATTAAAATGAAAACCCCATGGCATTCACTCTGAATTCACTCTAAATTCACTGTGCTGAAGTCAGTATGCATATTGTAAATGAGTGAGACCTCTACCTTCATTATTTTAACAATCCCATATTATCTCTGATTCTGTCCACATTTACTGTGGTCTTAATTGTTTCTCAATTTATGAATTTCATTGAAGACCCCTATTGCACCTCAGCATTTGAAAAACACAGTTTGAATTTTTTTCCTGCACAGTTCACACCTGCCAGCTCTGTTCATGTGCCCTGCTCCCTCCCACAGCCTTGTTCAACCTCTCCACCTCTCTCTTCCTAGTTAAGCTAACATTGCTGCGTAAATCCAGTTTAATTTTGTTCACTGGCCAAACAAAGCAGAGCTCATTATCAGAGAGACGTGAGCTATGCTGAACACCTTATTCTTCAGAGGGTGGAGAAGGACAGGCAGCGAATAGCCTGAAAATGATGGACTCTTGTGGATTTATTGGTCAAACGTTCATTAGTCTCCCTTCTGAACATCCGAGAATACAGTGATGTGAAATATTGTTTCTCCTTCTTGGTGTCCTCTATTATTGCCCATATGTCACACTTAAATGTTTCAGATAGTGAAAATTATAAATACATAATTATATATTATATTTCCATTAAAAAGTATGTGCCCCTTGAAATAATATATGTAATGAAGCCAAGCGCTGATATAAATAACCTTGGCGAGGGCATTTTTCATTTTTCACAATACGCCCCCTGGTGGCCAAACAAAATTGGCTGGAAGTCGATAAGTAAGTGAAGGATCCATAGATGAACCTCCTACCCAGAAATGAGAAAACTAGACGCAAACCTGAAGGCGCTAGAGCGATAACGTCGTAGAATTCAAAGACCGGCAGCATTTATACTATTTGACCAAGAAAACGATTAAAAATTGGTCAAATCAAAAATGCATCTGACGTGAAGAAGAGTGATCCCATGTACCTTCAGTCAAAATTTGAGCATCCTAGCTCAAATAATGTGGAAGTTAGGGTGATTTTTCTTTTTCACAATAAGCCCCCTGGTGGCCAAACAAAGAATCAAAAATTGCAGGAATTTGATAGGTAGGTGAAGGATCCATAGACATACCAGCTACCCAGAAATGAGAAAGCTAGAAGCAAACCTGAAGGCGCTAGAGCGGTAACGTCGTCGACGGACAGACGGACGCCGCAGGGGACGACAATACTCCTCGGGTGAGGAGTAAAAAAAAAATGTGGTTAATCACAGTTAATTCATGATGAAAAGGGGACCTATTTGCTATATCTCTAAGGTTCTATTTCGATCTTGGACTCCCCTAGATTACTCCTGATTGTTCAAAGTCCAAAACAGGATCCTTGTTTAGCTCATACTGCCATCCTCAAAAAACCTCATATGTAGACATTTCTTGACTGCTCGAACTCAAATTTGCTATCGGCTACAGTTTGCTACGGCAACAGTGGTGAGTACAGTGGTTTTTATACTCTATAGCTGGGATGCAGGGAAAGCAAGAATCCACCCCATATAGACACATTTGTAGAATGGGTCGACATGCCCAAGTGTAGACCGGAGACCGCAGAAATCTAGTGGGTCTGAGTTTAGAGGGAAAGATGGACAGTGAGGAGCAGCTAAAAGTGGACCAACAGCTTATGGACTGCTTCGGTGTGTATTATAAGGGCCTGCTGGTTCGTGTGCATAACTGTGGCGTGTCGTTAGCATGGAGAAACGAACAGCTTCTGCGCTGGTATCTGACGGAGGGGTGAAAGCTCCTTGCTAAACATCTTTTTGGAAATTGCCTGTGATAACGGTTTACTTATTACGTCGAAATGACCAGCATTTCCTTGCAGAGAATGGGCACGTTATGGATAGTGCGCAAGAGCTAGATAGGGCTCCGGTTATGTTATGAGCATAATGCAGGTTTTACAGACCGTAAGTTCCGTTTGCCTGAACCATTGCTTATGTGGAGCTAGCGAATCGATCACCTCTACAGGAAAGAATTTCATATTCAATCAATGGCAATGCTGAGAAATCGTTTGTTATACCAGACAGGTGATAGCCTGTGCGCTTACCTATTATTTTCACCGGTAGCATCAGAGAGCTTACCCAAGTAATGGAAAAGTATCAGGCAGACCCCAGTCATGGATAAGTAAAGCGATCGTTTCACAAGCACCCAAAAAGCACCCCAAGCTTTGCAAAACCTACGTCTGGTCTAACTGCACCTCTCAGGTTAGCTTGCAGTACTGTAGTGGCTACAATCAGGCAATGTTATGATGAAACTGTCACATTGATGCTTACCGAAGTAACACAAGCATACCGATCAGAATTACTGCATATAAGTTGACCAGAAGTGTAGCTGATAAGCGGTCATGACTTTGAATGTAATCTGTCGCGCTATAAATTTGTTTTGCGTCCGGTGTGAAACCGGCTTAACGCGCCAATAACCCGTGTATTCGCGTCTTTGCATTGACTTTGAATAAAGGCTAATCTGTCCTGCAAAAAATTTGTATCGCGTCCGATGTGAAAGCAGATTTATGGATAGTATGCGACAGCTAGAGAGAGTCCGGTTATGTTTTGAACATAATACAGGTTTTACAAACCGTAAGTTCCGTTGGCGCAGATAAGTTACTTATGTGGAGCTATTGTATCAGTCACTTCTACAGGATAACCAGTGCGTTTTCAAAGTTCTCAGTGCCTTCTTTTAAATGTTAGGGCTGTCGGAATTCTACCAATGAAGTGTGGAGTGTAATGTTAATATAGGCCACTAGATGGCAGTATTTACCTTTTTTTTGTTAAGCTCAGACTGGAGTCATGTTTAGACATGTCCTGGACCTGTCTGGGGCAAGTCTCAGAAAATTAAAAAAAAAGAGGTCTAAATGTGGGTGGGGTCTGCAAAAGAGTATATAAGGAAAAGAATTGAGACAGTAAAGTAGTAGGAGAAATTGCAAGAAGATGACCAGACCTGCCATTCTGTTCAAGACCTGTGTCGTTTCTTTTGTGGATTTCTTTGCCTGTGTTTGAGCATTTTCATCATCCAGGACATCACCAAGCCACCCCCACGAAAAGGGATTGTAAATATTTATGTTTTGTACATAATTCAATCTTGGTCTTAAGGTTAGTTAGTTGTTATTGTCTTTGATAATTAAATCTGTTTGAGTTTTTAAAAAACTCTATTCAGCCAGCCGGATAAGTCTGGTGATTTTGATGTGTCTGGAGACTTGTCTCTGTCCAGAAAGCGGTTGATTGAGGAGCAAACTAATGATCCTGAAATTTGTGCACTAAAGAGGAGAGCCCTTCCTGATAAAGAAATAGACGCAGTTCCAGTTGGGTATTATCTCAAGGATGGTGTGTTGATGCAGAAGTGGCGCCCTCCTGATATACCTGCCAATGCAGATTGGGCAGAGGTCAGGCAAATTGTTGTTCCGAAGGTCTATAGGAATGAGATCTTAACAATGGCTCATAGTTTACCTTTAGGAGGTCATCTTGGTGTTAACAAGACTGTTGATAAGATCATGAAACACTTCTTTTGGCCTGGGCTTCGGAAAGACGTTTCCAAGTTTTGCAAAACTGTCACTCTTGTCAGGTAGTTGGAAAACACCAGTTAGACCCACCTGTAGCTCCATTGCAGCCGATCCCAGCATTTGGGGAGCCATTCTCTAGGGTCATTGTTGATTGCGTTGGTTGGTCTTAGAGTTGCCAACTTGACGACTTTCTCGCTTAATCTGGCGACTTTCCAAATCGGGATTGTTTGTCCACTCAAGACGTATGTATACGTCTTGAGAAAGTCGTCAAGTTGGCAACTCTAAGACTATAGCGAAATCGACAGTGCATCGTTCATTTTCGGCAAGGTGACATGCTAAAATAAGCGAATTTACGAGAATGTGGATGTAACAGCTACGTCTTACAATTCATTGTTAAACATCTGCATTAACAATAACGTCATATTTGGAAGTTTTACTTACCAACCGAAGGAGAAACGCCTGATTTCGCTATCTCTGAAAGCAGCCTGGGCCGGTACGCGCAAGCGCAGTAAATGGCAAAGACGGATGCGAAAGATGATGTTGCAGTTTCATAGTCTTATGCGCACGAGTCAACAGTTTATGTTGCGGTTTTTGCAGTTTCGGTAGCGGGGTATTATTTTTCAGTCGCTATTTCCACGATTAATGTAGGCATTTCAAAGTTTTTGTGTGCTGAGGCTACGTTTTCTTTGGTAGGCCTGTTCTTTCTAGTGCCTATCATCTTGAAAGTCAGGGTGCCTTAGAGCGGTTTCATTCCACTCTCAAGACAATGATGAGGACTTATTGTTATGACCATGAGTAAGACTGGGATGAAGGGGTTCATTTGCTGTTGTTTGCAGCTAGAGAAGCAGTGCAGGAGTCTACTGGATTCAGTCCATTTGAGCTAGTGTTTGGTCATGAAGTGAGAGGACCTTTGCTATTATTGAGTGAACAATGGCAAGAGAAAGAGCCGCATATCAGTCTGTTAGACTATGTTAGCAAGTTCAAGGAAAGATTGCGTGCAGCTTGTGACCTTGCCAAAGAGAACTTGAAATCAAGTCAGGGAAAAATGAAAACTTGGTATGATCATAAGGCTAGAAGCCGTGAGTTTAAACCAGGAGAAAAGGTCCTTGTGTTGTTTCCCTTGCAGTCCAATCCATTGCAGGCTAGATTTCATGGTCCTTATGAAATTCTGACAAAACTCAATGATCTCAATTACATTGTGAAGACTCCAGATAGGAGAAAACCAAAACAATTGTGTCATATTAACATGCTAAAGCCTTATCATGACAGAAATGCTAGGGTTGCAGCTATAACTTCAGATTCTCCAATGGTCGAAACGTGTGAAGATGAGGGGGAGTTTCAAGATGATGAACCAAGAATTAAAGCTGAAGTTCTTTCATGTAAATTGTCAAACACTGAAGTGTTGCAAAATCTTGATGTAAAACTCCAGCACTTAGAACCCTCACAGAGAGATCAGTTTGAAAGGTTGATCAAGAAATATGAGGATTTGTTTCCTGATGTTCCAAAGAGAGTTACTATAGCCTCTCATGATGTAGATGTTGGTGATGCCAAACCAATAAAACAGCATCCATACCGGATGAATCCTGAAAAGAGAAAGATTGCTGAGAAAGAGGTTGAGTACATATTAAAACATGATATTATCAGACCCTCCAACTCAGATTGGAGTTCACCCTGTGTGCTAGTTCCAAAACCTGATGGAAGTACTAGATTCTGTACAGATTATCGCAAAGTCAATGCTGTAACTAGAACTGATGTGTTTCCAATACCTAGGATTGATGATTGTATTGATAAAGTAGGGCAAGCAAAGTTTCTGACCAAGATCGATTTATTGAAGGGTTATTGGTGTGTGCCTTTAACTGAGAGGGCCAAGAGCATCTCTGCTTTTGCCACACCATCTGGATTGTACCAGTATGAAGTCCTACCCTTTGGCATGAAAAATGCCCCAGCCACGTTCCAAAGGATGATACAGTCTACAATGGCCGGATTGCCACACACGGGTGCGTACATCGATGACCTGATCACATGGAGTGACTCCTGGGAAGAACATCTAAAAGATGTAGAGACGTTGTTCCAGCGCCTGACCCAGGCTAACCTGACTGTTAACCTGAGCAAGAGTGACTTTGGTTGTGTTACTGTCACCTATCTTGGCTACGTCATAGGCCAGGGTAAGGTGGCACCCATAAATGCTAAAGTCCAAGCCATCATGGACTTTCCAGTTCCTGACAACAAAAAAGCTTTGCGCCGCTTCCTTGGAATGATCGGGTACTACCGCAAGTTCTGCAAGAACTTTGCTGAGATTGCTCTCAGTCTAACTAACCAACTGAAGAAAGGCGTAAAGTTCACCTGGGATGATGCATGCCAGAGAGCCTTCGATCGCCTGAAGTCTCTGCTGTGTCACTTCCCCGTGCTCAAATCTCCTGACTTCAACAAACCGTTCTCCATCGCGGTCGATGCTAGCGACCAAGCTTGTGGATCTGTGCTCCTACAGAGAAGTGACTCTGATGACATTGAGCATCCCGTGGCATACTTCTCCAGGAAGTTCAATCGCCACCAAAGGAACTATTCCACAATAGAGAAGGAACTGTTGGCTCTGGTCCTTTCTTTACAACACTTTGAGGTTTATGTTTGTACAGGACAAAAGCCAATGATTGTGTACACTGACCACAATCCGTTAATGTTTTTGAGTAAAATGAAAAACAAGAATCGGAGATTGTTGAATTGGAGTTTGATTTTACAGGAGTTTGACTTGGAAATTAAGCATGTGAGGGGTACAGACAATGTAATTGCTGATTGCTTATCCCGTGTTTGAATGTGTATATATATATCATGTGTTTGAATATTGTATGATATGTATATATAGACAAGTGTTCACTTAACCATTTTGTATTGAAAAGAAAAATTTTGCCTTTATGAGTCAAAATTTTTCCCTTTTGGAATGGAGGTGTAATGTGAATATAGGCCACTAGATGGCAGTATTTACCTTTTTTTTTGTTAAGCTCAGACTGGAGTCATGTTTAGACATGTCCTGGACCTGTCTGGGGCAAGTCTCAGAAAATTAAAAAAAAAGAGGTCTAAATGTGGGTGGGGTCTGCAAAAGAGTATATAAGGAAAAGAATTGAGACAGTAAAGTAGTAGGAGAAATTGCAAGAAGATGATCAGACCTGCCATTCTGTTCAAGACCTGTGTCGTTTCTTTTGTGGATTTCTTTGCCTGTGTTTGAGCATTTTCATCATCCAGGACATCACCAAGCCACCCCCGCGAAAAGGGATTGTAAATATTTATGTTTTGTACATAATTCAATCTTGGTCTTTAGGTTAGTTAGTTGTTATTGTCTTTGATAATTAAATGTGTTTTGAGTTTTTAAAACTGTGTCTGTCATCCCTTGCTGTTGCTGTTGCTGTTGTGTTATAAATGTAATAACAAATTGGGGCCATAACAGGAGCTACTTTGAGCCTTGTTAATGTTGTTAATATAGTGATTTCTTTGCATGGCAACTCAATGCTCCATTCACTATTGTAAGCCTGTTGGGAGCTTCGGCTAAAGCCCCTGTATTTCGCAATGTTGCGTGCGTACAGAGGTGGGGTATTCCACAAAAGTTAGTACTCGTTATTATGTTTCAATACACCCCAAGTCAATTTCACGCCAGAGTTCCCCTTAAATGCTGAGCTAGCAACATGCTGCAAAGACAATAGTAGCTATAACGAATCACTTCCACTTTTGTTGGCCACACAGAGTAAAATGCATTTTGTGCTGTCTATATCAAATAAACGTTTGGCAAAAAACTCTGTCATCCTTCATATGGCACCATGATTGTATGAAAATTATTATTATTTTTTTTAAAATTTGGCATCTCCAATCCCACCTGAATTTGGAACGCCCAATTGGGGAACTATGTACAAAGCTTGCTCGTATGCGACCCCTTGCTGCCAACTCAGGATAGTGAAGACAGTTCACGGCTCTCCTCCGAAGCACGTGCCTGTCAGCCACTGATTCTTATACACTCGCTGGTTGAATCTTCGCAAGTTCAGAGCGAGGGCGGAGGATACCCGGACATGAACCAAGCCGGAGTCTTTCTGACAAGCGCCCGTCTGGCCAACAGGAGGCGCTGGAGCAACGAACAAAGCTGTTATCGAATACCCAAATCCGGCAGTCCCTTCCCAATTTGTAACCCTGTAGCGCGATAGCCAATTGTGCGCTACTCTGAAAAAGCTGCCGACCCCTGCCGGTGGGTACGCCGAGGCTCGAACCCGCGACGTGGTGATCACCTCTGCACTGCAGCGCAGTGCCTTAACCGTGTGAGCCACCCGGCAGCTCGAAAATTATTTTTAAAATGTGAAACACCTTGGAAAATATTACTGTAAGAAGAGGCAATCCACAGCAACATAATGATAATTTTAGAGAAATCCCTCTCATTTTTTCAGGTGCTTGCCTCTTGTTTCCTTTATCCACTTCGGTATATGTGTCAGTATGTCATGTCCAGGTCCGATACACACATCACGTTTCATAAATATGCTGCCAAGCTACTATAAAGCCTTTTTCCCCCTTAGACCCGACAAAGGGTATTGTCGTCACATGCACTGTCCATCTGTCTGTCAGTCCATCTGTCCCGAAAACTTTTGTATTCTGTACAGTAACTTGAAAACGCTTTTGTCAATCAATGTCATGTTTGCTTTGTTGCTTGGTCTTGTGTAGCTACATAAGCGTATGGATTTTGATGTTGCTTGGATGTTCAGTATGACCGCCACAGCTAACATCATCAATTTTGTATTCCGCACGATAAACTGAAAATGCCTTCGTTAATCTACGCCAGTTTTGCTTTGTTGCTTGGTCTTGTGTGCTTCCAGAAGTCTATCAATTTTGACTGCACTTGGATGTCCAGTACGGCCGCCACAGCCACCATCTCTTTTGTATTCTGCAAGATAACTTGAAAACACCTTTGGTAATCAACGCCATTTTTGCTATGTTGCTTGGTCTTGTGTACCCTCCAGTAGGCTATCCATTTTGACTCACATGTCCAGTATGGTTGCCATCTTGAATTAGCATTTTGCTTGATAACTTAAAAATGACTTGGTCAGTCCACACCATCTTTGCTGAGTTGCTTGGTCTTGGGCAGCTACAGAAGCCGGTTGATTTTGACGATGCTCGGATGTCCACCACGGCTGCCATCTGACTGTGAGCACAACATTGTTTTTATTTCTCTTCAGAAATTTCTTCCTGAATTACATGGCGTGTACTAAAAGTATTGTTGTTCTCTTATAATTCACTGCGTCCAGACTAAACCATTCCCATATTCGCACATACAGAGCCGTGATAAAGTATTTGCCCCCTTCCGGATTCCTTACTTTTTTCTATATTTATTACACTTAAATGTTTCCGATCATCAAACTAATTTTAATATAAGACAAAGATTACCTAAGTAAATACAAAATGCAGTTTTTAAATGAAGATTTTATTTATTGGGGGAAAAAGCTATCCAAACCTTCCTGGCCCTCTGTGAAAAAGTAATTGCCCCCCCCTTAAATTATGAATTAATCGTGATGAACCACACTTATGAGTCCAATTTCACTAGCCACACCCAGGCCTGATTACTCCAAGACCTGTTGAATCAAGAAATCACTTCAATAGAACCTGTTTCACAAAGTTAAGTAGGCTAAAAGATCTCAAAAAGCAACACATCCCCCCGCGATCTTAAGAAATTCAAGAACAGATGAGAAACAAAGTAATTGACATCTGTCGGTCTGGAAAGGGTTACAAAGCCATCTCAAGGTGAGAGCCATTATCCAAAAATGGAGAAAACAGTGGTGAACCTTCCAGGAGTGGCCAGCCTACCAAAATAACTCCAAGAGCGCATCAACTACTCATCCAAGAGGTCAAAAAAGAACCCAGAACAACATCGGAAGAACTGCAGGCCTCACTTGCCTCAGTTAAAGTCAGTGTTCATGATTCAACAATAAGAAAGAGACTGGGCAAAAAAGTCATCCATGGGAGACTTCCATGACGAAAACCACTAATGACCAAAAAGAACACAAAGGCACATCTCACATTTGCCAAAAAATATTTTGATGATCCCAATGACTGGGAAAAATATTCTGTGGACTGACGAGACAAAAATTTAACTTTATGGAAAGTGCGCATCCCATTACATCAGCCGTAAAACTAACACAGCATTTCATTAAAAAGAGCATCGTACCAAAAGTCAAACATGGTGGTGGTAGTGTGATGGTTTGGGGCTGCTTTGCTGCTTCAGGACCTGGACGTCTCGTAGTAATTGATGGAACTATGAATTCTGCTCTCCACCAGGAAGGAGAATGTCCAACTATCAGTTCATGACCTCAAGCTCAAGCGCACTTGGGTTATGCAGCAGGACAATGATCCGAAACACACTAGCAAGTCCACCTCTGAATGGCTTTTAAAAAAAAACAAAACAAAGATTTTGGAGTGGCCTAGACTTAAAGGAGAATTCCGGTGTGAAATTGACTTGGGGTGTATTGAAACAGTAACGAGTACTAACCTTTACCGAATACCCCACCTCCGTATGCACGCAACATTTCGAAATATATAGCTTTTTAGCCGAAGCTCCCAACAGGCTTACAATGGTATTGAATCGGGCATAGCGTTGCCATGCAAAGAAATCGCTATTTTTTTCATCATTAACAAAGCTCAAAGAAGCTCCACGCTTCATGGGTTGAATTCCGAGGGCCCTGACATTTAAAACGAGGCACTGAGAACGTTGAAAATGCACAGGTTGTTTATTAAAAAAGACTATTCATGCAAACAGTACCTCAAGGTAGTTTCCAGTTGCCTCCATCTTGAAAGTTACGATTCAGTAAGTCGATTGACGAGCACGAACAAATAGGAAGAATAGGGGAACAGATTGAAATCTATTCATTCGTGCTCATCGACTTGTAACTTTCAAGATTAGCAATATTTGGCATTGAGCATACTGTTTTGGATCCACAAGTGAACCCATCCAATTTGAGGCAATTATAGGAAATAGGCAAAAGTTGCTTTTTCAATGACTTCAGCGGCCATGTCTCAAATTAGGTTGATATAACAGCAACAACTGAAGTCACATCTTTGATCTCCTATGAAATTCGAGCATGTTTGCAGCAGAACACAACACATGCTTCTGTACGCTGCTGACAATACGGATGTCAGAATGTGAATAAAATTTCAAAGAGACAAAAGGTGTTGAGGATTGTGTTTCATCACTACCCATTATATTCACTCGTAATCACAATATTTAATCTCGATTCATTACAGTATATTCACTAACACTACAGCATACAGCATCTCTGTATATGCTTCCTGTAGGCCTCCTTATCAGTAATTTTAAAGAAATATCATATCATTGCTACGCAGACGATATCCAATTATATCTGTCATTTAAACCGGACAAGATTGAAAAAAATCAACATTCTACATGAATGTCTGTCCACTATCAATAACTGGATGGCCTGTAATTTTCTGTCACTCAATGCTGGAAAAACAGAAGTTCCCGTAGTAGCTGCCGACTCTATCGTTCCCAAGATTGTTAATCACATGAAGTCTTTAAGTGGTAACATTAGATCTAGCCTAAGAAATCTCTGTGTCATTTTCGACCAATCTATGCGATTAGATCTCTGACCTGTACCTGTTTTCTCCACGTCAGAAACATAGCCAAACTTAGATCTATTGTACAAAACCCAAAACCAGTGAAGTTGGCACGTTGTGTAAATCGTAAATAAAAACAGAATACAATGATTTGCAAATCCTCTTCAACCTCTATTCAATTGAATACATTGCAAAGACAAGTTACTTAGTGTTCGAACAGGAAAACTTTGTAATTTTTTGCAAATATTAGCTCATTTGGAATTTGATGCCTGCAACATGTTTCAAAAAAGGCTGGCACAAGTGGCAAAAAAGACTGAGAGAGTTGAAGAATGCTCATCAAACACTTATTTGGAACATCCCTCAGGTGAACGGGCTAATTGGGAACAGGTGGGTGCCATGATTGGGTATAAAAGCAGCTTCCCTGAAATGCTCAGTCATTCAGAAACAAGGATGGGGCGAGGGTCACCACTTAGTGAACAAATTCGTGAGCTGATTGTCGAGCAGTTTAAAAACAACATTCCTCAACGAGCAATTGCAAGAAATTTCGGGATCTCATCATCTACGGTCCGTAATATCGTCAAAAGGTTCAGAGAATCTGGACAAATCACTGCACGTAAGCGACAAGGCCGAAAACCAGCATTGAATGCCCGTGACCTTCGATCCCTCAGGCGGTACTGCATCAAAAACCGACATCAGTGTGTAAAGGACATCACCACATGGGCTCAGGAACACTTCAGAAAACCACTGTCAGTAAGTACAGTTCGTCGCAACATCTGCAAGTGCAAGTTAAAACTTTACAATGCAAAGCGAAAGCCATTTATCAACAGCACCAAGAAACGCCGCCGGCTTCGCTGGTCCCAAGCTCCTCTAAGATGGACTGATGCAAAGTGGATAAGTGTTCTGTGGTCTGACGAGTCCACATTTCAAACTCTTTTTGGAAACTGTGGACGTCGTGTCCTCCGGACCAAAGAGGCAAAGAAATATCCGGACTGTTATAGGCACAAAGTTCAAAAGCCAGCATCTGTGATGGTATGGGGGTGTATTAGTGCCCAAGGCATGGGCAACTTACACATATGTGAAGGCACCATTAATGTTGAAAGGTACATACAGATTTTGGAGCAACATATGTTGCCATCCAAGCAACTTCTTTTTCATGGACACCCCTGCTTATTTCAGAAAGACAATGCCAAGCCACATTCTGCACATGTTACAACAGCATGGCTCCGTAGTAAAAGAGTACGGGTACTAGACTGGCCTCCCTGTAGTCCAGACCTGTCTCCCATTGAAAATGTGTGGCGCATTATGAAGCGTAAAATACGACAACGGAGACCCCATACTGTTGAACAACTTAAACTGTACATCAAGCAAGAATTGGAAAGAGTTCCACCTGAAAAGCTTCAAAAATGGGTCCCCTCAGTTCCCAAACGTTTACTGAGTGTCGTTAAAAGGAAAGGCAATGTAACACAGTGGTGAAAAGGCCCCTGTGCCAACTTTTTTGCAATGTGTTGCTGCCTTTAAATTCTAAGTTAATGATTATTTGCAAGAAAAAAATAAAGTTTCTCAGTTTGAACATTAAACATCTTGTCTTTGCAGTGTATTCAATTGAATATAAGTTGAAAAGGATTTGCAAATCATTGTATTCTGTTTTTATCGACGATTTATATAACGTGCCAACTTCACTGGTTTTGGGTTTTGTATCTCATTCAGAACTGGACTTAGTTGTCCATGCCTTCATATCATCCAGGCTGGACTAATGTCACTCACTTTTCACCTGTCTCAGCAAATCATCCCAGGATCGTCTTCAACTTGTTCAAAATGCTGCAGCTAGGCTGTTAACCCTGTCGCAGAAAAACTGTCACATCAGACCTATCCTGTTCTCGCTACACTGGGTCCCCGTGGCTTTCAGAATCCATTACAAGGTTCTGTGGCTTACTTATAAGGCTCTGCATGGTGAGGCGCCAGCTTATATCTGTGACCTCCTCCAGATGTATGTCTGCAGTCGGTCATTAAGGTCCTCCGACCAGGGCCTCCTGGTCGTTCCTCGTACTAAGTTAAAAACCAAAGGAGACCGTGCCTTCCAAACAGTGGCCCCGAAACTGTGGAACGCACTCCCCATGGACCTGCGAGCTTCTCATTCAGTGGACATTTTTAAGAGTCGGCTAAAGACAAATCTTTTTAGACAAGCCTTTGAATGAGCTGATCTCTGACGGTTGCAGTGTTTGTTTATTGTTATATTGATAATTGTATTGTTTTTATTGTTTTATATGTTTTACCTCTTTGTTTTTACCACTGTGAAGCACTTTGTGATTTCAAGCTGTGAAAGGTGCTGTACAAATGAAGATTTACTTACTTACACTAATAATTAGTAAACTGACAATAATATTTAGCAATCATTATCAGTATCCATATTATGTATGCAGCCTTACACACACACACACACACACGCAGTGCACACTGACACATGCATACATATGCACAGGCACAAGCAGCACACATGTACACGCACACGGACACACATCACACACATTGGCAGTGTGCTACTGTAGCATTCATTAGTAAGCAGGCTTCTGTTTAGTTGCATTCTGATTCTGTCATGTTCTACTTATGTCTTGTCTTAGTCTAGTTCCATGCCATGTTTTTGTTATTACCATGTTTTGTATTTCTGCCAGTATGCACATTTCTGTTATCCTTGTTTTTGCTGTTGCTCTGCATTGCACTTTGTCTCCCCTGTCTGGCCTTGTGTTGAGCTACAGCTCTTTCCCCAGGTACTGTGTGTCACATGTTTAGGTGATTTCATGGTTTCTGGGTTTCCAACCATTCCTTCTATCTTGTTTGCTTCCTTCCCCTTGCTTTTCTATATTACTAACCAATACTAACAGTTTGTTGTTTTAGTTAAAGTTACTAACCAAGACAAACATTGTACATAATACTAACTTACTAACGAACACTAGGGATTACATAGCTACACTTTACTAATTGATTAACAAGCTCTCAGCACTTTCCCTGTTCTAGTCTCCGCCTCTTGCCTTCACTTAATCTTCTTTGCTGCGTTTCAGCGGATCCTCCGCACCTGCTCAAACCTGGTCTTCCTCTCATTATCTGAGCACATGAGAAATCCCTAACCGGAGCTGAATGTTTTGTCAATTGGCTGCCTCGTGATCCCTGTCCGTGTTTTGGCTTTTGCCTATTTCATGTGAATAGGTTCGTCCTCGTGTTTGCTCCTTTGTAATTAGTCTGATTCTCCACACCTGATTCCTGTATAGTACGTGACTTCAGGTGTGTGTATTTTAGCAGTCTTCTCACAGCAGTTTCTTGTCAGAATGTTTCTCTTGGTTTGCCTGTGCTATGCTTGTTTTCGCCTCGTATTCTTTGTGATTCTTTTCTGACTGGACCGCCCCTGATTTTCGATTTTTGGCTCTGTTTTGGAATTCTGTCTGCATTTGTTTCATCGAACCCTTTTTCTCCCAGACTACGAGCACTGTGATTGCTGCCCTGGTTTACGACTCCGATTCTGCCCTACTGGATTGTGATTATTGGATTGTGGACTTTGTACTGTTGCCTTCTGCCCTGCGGGGGTTTACCCCCTCGCTTAATAAAATCCCATCAACTGCATCGCTTGGTTCTCGCGACTGGTTCCTGAGCGTTACATCACAAGTTGATTTGAAAACAATCAGGTGATGTTCTTTGTATTTGATTTCTATAACTTTGATCAATATTTGTTCAGTAAAATCATAAGTTGTTACTGAAAACTTAATCAATTGAATAATTTATGTATCTACTTGTATCCTATTCATCTGACTGTTTTTCCACTCGTAAATTAATTTTCCAGTCCATTTTAGTTAGTTAGTAGTTCTTATACTGAGCAAAATAAGTTAAGGACCACTAAATATTTGTGGGATAATGACAAAATTTTTCAGAGGTTTGAATTTTTAAATTATGACCCCAATATCATACTATAGATATCTTACTCCACACTACGTGCATAGTCCATGCTGCATGTGCAACTTGTTAAAAGTACGTTATGAAGGAAAAGCACAGATTTTTTCCCAGAGACAGACGTCACAGACGTTTGAGTTTCTTTTCGTACACACATTGCATTGAAAGGTTTTTCTCTAATCAGCTTTGTTTTTAAACAATTATCCAAATCCAAAATGCCCAATAGAAGACATATAACAACAGAAGAGGCTGTTATGATTCTGCCTTGTGTGCTTGTTTGTCCTTGTGCGTTTTTCCCAGTGACTCTCTTGATTTGTGTTTCAGCTCCAGCTCCATTCCCACGGCCTGACCATCTTTTCCCCCCTCGCCTGGTTCCTGTGATGTCGTGTGACAGCCTGCATGCCTGAGTCTCGCTGTCCAATCACGTTTCCTCTTTCAGTTTCAGCTTTGTTATTTCATTCATTGCTTCCACCTGTGCTTAATTCTGGGTCTCGTAAAACTCTAAGTGAATGTGTTCTCTGAAAACTTTGAGTGAATGCTTTCTCTGATAGGGCCATTACTTACCTTCACAAACCAGCACTTAAGGGTGCGTTAATAATTTGTCACATAGTTACTAACCTATTTAACTCATTAGCGACTACGAGCGTTTCTGACTTCCGTAAATTCATCCCTAAAGCCTTCCCTGATCAACTGTGTTTAAAGCTATGCTTTTCTTTGCTGTTCTCGTGGTGCTTTTAACTCATCACGTTTAGATTACCTTAATCTAAACTGTCTAGTTTGATTGATCGTCTTGGCGTCTTGTCTCGAGTTGTCATTGTCTGCCCGGTCCTCGTGAATTTGTTTACTAATCCCATGTGTTTCTGTTCCCTTTGAGATCGCCTGCCTTATCCCCGCCTCCCCCCTGGTGTATTTAATCCGAGAAGAAGTAAGATGTCAGACTGGACTTGGCGCGCACACACACACTTCCCGCACGTGTTTACCTGAATCTGAGCTCCTTTGAGAATTTTTGTTCCAGAGCACCCCGAGTATTTTTGTTGCCTTTTATGTCCAGTGTTCTCCTTTGTTTTAGTTCCGTGTCTTCGCCAGCTTGTTTCTGTAATTTATCCCTTGCCACTCGTGTAAGTGTACTTTAGTTTTTCCCCTGCCCTTGGCAGAGTACCTAGGTTCTCCCTGTTTCAGTGCATGTGCACGGTGTTTTGTTTCAGCCTGTGTGCACCTCCTGGATCCTGCACCTGGTGTCCACCTGACCCAATTCCTTTACAGAGGCAGCCCAAGCCATTGGTCTTTTGGATACTGGTCTTTCTTTTAGGGAAGTAGGCAGAAGGCTTAACGTTAGTCATAGTGCCGTTGGCAGACTACATGAACGACATCAGCAGACCAGGTCCGTGAAGGGGAGACTAAGGAGCAGATGTCCCAGGAAAACAACTCCACGTCAGGACCGACAGATGGTAGTCATTGCTAAAAGAGACAGACTGAAATCAGCAAAAGCCATAAATTCTGAGTTCAGGAATGTGACTGGAATACGGACTTCTGATCAGACAGTTAGGAATAGTCTTCACACTCACAATTTGTGTGCCTACAGACCAGCTGTGTGCCCACCTTTAACTGTACATCACAGAACAAGTCGACTGGATTTTGCCAGTGATTCTCATGTGAATATAGAAAGGGATACATTGAGGAACATTTTGTTCACAGATGAATCCAGATTCCGCCTTGACTTTCATGATGGAAGGAGACGTGTGTGGAGATCGAAAAATGAAAGATTTGCTAACTGTAATGTGGTTGAACACGACAGATTTGGCGGAGGGTCAATCATGGTTTGGGGGGGGCGTCTCTCTTGATGGTTCCACAGATCTGCATGTGATAAAGAATAGAAGTTTGAATGCTGTGAGGTACCAGGATGAGATCTTGGATCCCATGGTCAGGCCCTTTGCTGGTGCCATTGGCAATGATTTCATTTTAATGGATAACAAAGCTCGACCTCACAGAGCAAGAATAGTCAACGATTTTCTAGTGAGAGAATCCATTGTTCGCACGGACTGGCCTGCCTACTCACCAGACCTTAATCCTATTGAACTTGCTTGGGGCATGCTTCAAACCAGGATTTCACAATTTCTGGTGTCACCAACAACTCTTAATGACCTCGCAGACGCCCTTGTTCATGAATGGCACAGCAGATTCCACACAGTTTCAGAAGCTTGTTCTTAGCTTTCCAAGGAGGTGCCAAGTCGTGATTAATGCACAAGGTGGACATACATGCTATGAAAGTTGCTCTCCATCGAGTTTCATGTGGTTCAGTGAAAACTAGTTTTCGTGCCAAGTTACCTATTCTGCAAATGACATCTGTACGTTACTAAATAAACACATCTGTATCTTCACTTTTTGTTCGTAATCTTTGATGGCAATGAAGTGTTTCAGCGTATAACTCAACTGGAGTTGTAACAACACACTTTTACGTAATGTGAAAAAAACCCTATGTCCCTAAACTTTTTTTGCTGAGTATATTTTTTAAAACCTATACTTCTATGCGCTACCATGGTTTAACAAACAGAGCTAAAGAGCAAAAAAAAATTTTAGAGATAAGATGGTTGCAACCCATGCATTGTGATTGGAGCAGAGTGGGTTGGGTTTTCCCTAATAAAAATTCCGTAGTAAAGAACGCTGATTTGGTACTTCTTGGCCAGGACTACCTTCCGGTTTTGGATTATCGCACGATTCAAGGCTGGAATAAAAGACAACTTCTGAAGATTTTGTCTCTCTCCATTTATTACACAAAACAAGGGGACTGAAGAAATACGTAAATATCTGGTCCATCAGGTAGGGAAGACACTACAAAGGAGCAGAGTGTGTTGCTTTTTACTAAATAAATCAGTGCCACTGCACTGAAACATATTGTGCATTATGTTAGTTTTGCTAACATTGATAGCAAACATCAGAAACTTACTTGAATAGTCATATTATGGCACCAAATTTAGTGCATTATTTAAAAAGATTATATATACTTTGACCATAGGTGGCGCTAAGGCAGGAGGTATGGGGAAGCTACGGGAAAAAAGAGTCTTTCAGATGCACATTACTATTGCTTACGTTCATCAAATTGAGATGTCGCAGCAGAATAATTCCATTCAATTCCTCAACTCGTTTTTGCTTTTGTAGCCCATGATTAATTAATACATTTTCTTACCTCAACTAAGCAGCATCTGCCATGGGGCCTTTGTGTCATATTTTTGTCAATGATTTCCTCAGGTTTAATAATCTTTGTTATGTCACTCCCGATGTACTGAAGCGACAGAGAGGACAGTCTCTGCTGGGCCACAGTTGTCCTCATGCAGTCGCGGACCCGGCGCATCGCTAAAAATGTGCGCTCATACGTCGCCGTCTCAACCGGAAGTGACAGTGCCAATTTAAGCACTTTGGTGAAGTTTGGGTAAAATCATGTCAAGGCTGCGGCTTTTAGATATTCCGGAGTTACACCACCTGAACCCATTTTCACTATGACCATTTTGGCGTGGGCAAGATCAGTGTTAATAGAGAGAGTGGAAGCATATTGTTTCATCAGTCCTGAAGCATCATCAACATCACAGTTTAACACAGCATCTACACATTTTGCAATTTTCATTGCTTCCTCTGAGAAGCATTTGTTACAGGCTCCAACAAGTGTGTCGACGACAGGATAGAAGAGATGTTTTGCCCATCTATCCTGAACTACAGGTGCAAAGCTCCCTCTGTCCCAGCGTGCTCTCCACAAGTGCAGAAGATAATGTGGCTGTCGTGTGCAGGGCGCTTGTGTCGGGGCTCCTGTTCTGCGACAGGAATGTCACTACACTCACAAAAAAAGAGCATCTCCCTCCACATCTCCTCTCAGTTTTTTTTCATTTCCCAAAGCCCTTGGATGCTGGCCTGTAAAACACTGGAAGCTTGAGCAAGCATGGTGTCTGTTTTCTGAAGGGCCTGAGATGCACATGGATGATTCGCAGGACATGGGAGAACATAACCAAACACATACAGAATTCTAGTTTTCCCACGCTATGAAGCAGACCTGAAGCCTCTGTAAATCTACGGTAGGGGGGCACAGAAAACTCATCAAGGGTGGCTTTGATGGATTTGAAAGAGTTTTTCACAGCATAGACGTTATACAATCTGCAGGCCCATCGCGTGTCACTCAAAGCAGATAGGTCCGCTTTCACTCCCAATGGTTTCTATATCTGTCGAAAGGCATGGTGATTTCCAGGTTGGCTGAAGAAAGTGTACAGGCTTTCCATGACACAAAAAAAAACCAGAGGCCACTCAATTGACTTTTTCAAGTTTCAATTAACACCAGATTTAACTTGTGCGCCATACAGTGGATGTAAATAGCATAGGGTTGATCCTGGCGCACCCTCCGCTGCGCACCGTTAACTTTTCCAGCCATAACAGCAGCACCATCATAACGCTGTGCAACCATGGGAAGTTTGGAAATTCCATGTTTACCCAGAAACTCTTTAATGTGACCATGAATTGCCTCTGCATCAGTCCTCTCAGAGCAGTCGACAAATCCAAGGAAACACTCTTGTATTTCCGTATTGTGTCGGTAGTGAACGCAAACTGTCATTTGTTTGGATTTGAAGCTACGAGCTTCATCAACCATGAGAGTGAAAAAACCATTTGCCTCCACCTCTTTGATAATTTCTTTCATCAACATTTCAGAAGCAATTTGTATGAACTCGTTTTGAGTGTCATAACATGTGAGAGATGCTGATTTCTGCTGCATCATACAAATTCACGCATCTCGCTTGGCAAGAGAGTTGCACATTTCCAAAAAAATTCCCACGGTTGCTTGACCCTTCAGTCTCATCCAAGGGGGCTGAAAAGTGAAGCAAATCTGGAAGTGCCTAAAGCTGCAGTTCTTAGAATGGCCACTTGAGACTGACTGCAGAAAGGAGTCTGTCATGTGAAAAAAAAAAGTATTGACTTTTTCTGTTAAGCCCCGTTTGGAGCTAGGTTTTTGGCCAGGTTTTTGGGCATGCCTCAGAAGAGAAAGTCCCAGAGAATTGAAAAAAGTTTGGAAGGTGGGAGGGGGCTGGAAAAGAGTATATAAGGTGAAAAATGTGAGTGTAAAGTAGTAGGAAAAATTCCATAACTATCCCCATTGACCCCCATGTTAAAAAGCTCAATTTCACAGCAAAATTAAACATGTTTAAAGCTTGGTTCAAAATACAGTTTTGGTCTCTATGAATAATTTTCCCCTCCGTGAAAACTGTGGGGGAGAGTGAATTCTTTTGTCACTCCACTATTTGCATTATATAGAGGCATAAATTTTTGCATAATTAATGGCGTGGCTACTTTGAGTGACAGAACCTTGAATAACACAGTCTCTGGGCAGGAGTCGCCTCATCCAATTTTTTCGTGGCTAGGCTACAGCACAGGCCTACATGGCCTCGGGCTATGAAGTGAGAAAGCCAAGCCCTGCCGCTAACCACGGATCTAGCCTGACTATCTGAGAAAGGGGTTTACTACAGCTTGGCGAGCCTGGCTGCTAACCCTTGGACTGTTCGAGACATCTGTGTTATCCTACCTAGGCTCGTTCAAGTCACGGAACTTGATCCATTGGCCGCGTTTCTGACTGGAGATTTTTTTATCGACAAATTAGGATGATAAAGTCCTAGGAGTCTGTGGTCTATTTTCTAAGGTGATGAAATTCTACTATTATTTCATATAACATAATTTGTCAACACGAAGTAACGATAGTTCGTTTTCTTGCCGACTAGCCAGAGAGTGAGTTCAGTAACCCCCCCCCAGTTTGTTTTAGCCCAAGATGTCCAGCTGTGCCAACGAGAGTGTACGTCTGCCACAGTTATTATATGCAGACACGGCGCTCGGCATACGCTTATCATGCGCTGCGCGTAGGGCACCAACTGCCTGGGGGGCACCAAAAAAATCAAGCCCATAAAAAAAATTATAATGATAACAGTATTTAAAATTTAAAATAAAAGTTTGTAAAGCATGTTAATAAATATAAGTAATACAAAAATAACGTAGGCTTATTTACGCGAAAAAAGAACTCCTGTGCGGCCCTCTCATCGGTCTACCTTTGGTGCCCCCTCCCCCCCTCCCCCAGTCCCTAGTAGTTTGCTCCATTATGCTTCAATCGCAAATTTGGCAGAAGTTTATTCCGGAGATCTGGACATGTCATCGAAAAGGCATCAGGAGTCGGGGGCGGAAAAGAAAAAAATAGCGAGATGATGCTCGCGCGTCACTTGCAGGTAAGACAATGTTTTAATTAGCAATTATTTATTTTGTAACAGCTACGTTTACATGACCGCAATAATCTGATAACTGGGAATAATCGCGTAATGGCAATAATCTGATTTGACGCGTTTACATGTACTTCAGTAATGCGATAATCGGAAAAACCTGGTTTACATGGTTCAGTCAATAGTTCGATTTCTTTCCAAGTACATGACGTAAAACTCTTGGTCTCAGCATAGGCCTTCCTCCACTCCTTCCAAAAACCCGTGTGTGCGTTAGGAGTGATGAGAGAGAGTGGTGCTGAATGAATTTTCAGATGCAAAATGGAGAGAGAATTTCAGAATGTCTCGGGGAGCATTCGTGAAACTGTGATCAGATTAAGGATGCCATGAGCCTAGAAGAGATGACCGCTGTACCTCTAGAAATGCGAGTGACGATTTCGTTATACAAGCTCGCTTAGCTGCGGAGAGTATAGGCTGATAGCGAATCAGTTTGGTGTCCATAAAGCGTCTCGTTAGCTACATCCGTTTTTCCATTTGTTTGAAATTTGAAAATCAGGTACAAGAGGTATATCCCAATCTGTGTATTGCTCTTCGGATTGCACTGACTATCCCTGTCACAGTTTCCTCTGCTGACCGAAGCTTCTCCAAACTTAAACTCATTAAAACATACCTTCGCTCATCAATGGGCCAGGAGCGTTTAAGTGGTCTGGCTGTCATCAACATCAATGGGGAAATTGCTCAGAAACTGTCATATGATGACCTGATAGCTGATTTCGCAGCCCGGAAATGCAGACATGTGCCTCTGTAGGGCCTCTAACAACTGGTGCTTGCATTTTAAAATGTGTATTTAAAGTTCCTTACTCAGAACTGTGCTTACAGTTTAAAAACAGATGTTTATTTGCTAATAGTCGTGGCATTTATTATTTTTTTATTTAGATTATTTATTTTTATTTATTTGAGTATTTGGTGCCATTGTTAGTGTTTTATAAAGACTTAATTATTTTTATTTATCTCTTTATTATTATTATTATTATTTATCTCTATCTCAGTTTTTGAACCATTAATATTGACAATTTTTTTTTTAAATAAAGCAAACTGACAAATACTCAGATATTGTAAATTTCTGTCAGGGGGTCGGGTTGGGTGGGTGGGTATGTGTGTGTGTGTGTGTGTGTGTGGGGGGGGTTAGGGTTAGGGTTAGGGTTAGGAGGGGGGGCACCACCACAAAGCATTTATGCTTAGGGCACCAAAATGGCTAGCGCCGGCCCTGATTATATGGCCATGAAGCGAAGTAATAGCGAAATAGGAAATTGTCTGAATTTAGGGTAAACATACTTTTGAACAAAAGCTGTCAGTCGGGGGTGGGAAAACTGTCACAGATTCCCTAATAGGTTGCCAACGTAACCAGCCGGTCAGCTACAACATTAGAACCAATATAGCACGCTCCCAAAGGACGGGGTCCCATAGCTGATTCCCCGGAGTATTTAGAGGGCTTGACCGGAGATTGCCATGGTTATACACTCATTAGCACAGCAACAGCTGATAGAACAGCATTCGCCACCAATGGATTCGTTCCATTTTCAGTGTGCTTGCGCCGAATTTCTGGTGGGAATTATGAATGTATATGATGGAGGATGTTGATGAATGAGTATTACAAGCAACAGATGGAAATTAGCTAAAGAAGCTAGAATCTGGTACCGGCATCTCTACACTGCTGAGCTTAATGTTTTTGTACACTGTCCCTAATACGGATGCCGTATCATTGTAAATAGACAGGCTATCTAGCAAGCTATATATGCTCTTCCAAAAAAGAAACTATACATGAAATAATTTGACAAAAGTGGAAAACATATTGAAATATACTATTCCAAAAAAGAAGCAATACAAATATTCAATTATTGATTACACTTTCTTTTCAATATGTTTTCCACATTTGTCAAAACGTTTAATGTAGAATAAATTGATGCTAAAACAATGTATAGTTTCTTTTTTGGAAGAGTATATATAGCTCGCTAGATAGCCTTTCTATTTACAATTATATAGAAGATTATATCTAATTTAACATATCTCACGTTATCTAGCAAGCTAGCTAGCTGTCGCTAAATGTGTTTCTACATAAAGTCCATCATGCACAAGCTAACTAACCACATTAACCTAACTAACAATGGAACGTGTTCTGTCACTTACTGTTAGCACTTTTACTTGTCTCCTAGGAGGTCTGCACTTTTGTACTGTTCCTATGCACTTTTGTACGTCGCTCTGGATAAGAGCGTCTGCTAAGTACCTGTAATGCAATGTAATGTAATAAGCCAGAGGGCAACGGGAAAGTGTCACTGACCAGCCACGTTCGGCTGTATGCGGTTTCGCTGGGAGTAAAGGCATTTTTCCGAAAGTAACACCAATTTTACGACGCAATGAAAAAGTTGCACGTTGCAGTGGTATCGTTAGCTAATATAAAATTAAGAGATGAGCTGGGAAGCTGATAAAATAACCAAGGAGCCAGACGCCCGGATGTGTAAGCATTGACAAGCCCACGTATGCTGCCTGCAGCATTTCCCGAAGTCAAAATGTAGGGTGATAGTACTTCATATCAAAATGTGCGAGTGTGAGGTAGGAAAATAAAGGTCCATCAGGTTTGTTGGTAAGATTATGTAATGCAATGTTATCGTTTGACTGGCCATACTACCGTTAATGGGACGTGGTTAGAGTGCGTACAAAAGCTAAACCGAGCACCCGCTTTCACTTGCGGGGGGATACTGATACTCAGTGAGCCAACCACCACTACTTCTCAGCGGTGTACAGCGTTCTTCACGTTACTGCCTCACGGATACGAACAACTTTCATCTTGCAACCGCTTCACAGATATAAACAGCATTCGACCCACACCGCAAGCATCTTGGCAGGACCCATTTCTTTACTAGGACAGATATGACCCCGCATTTCGGCCTTACCGAACCATGTTGCATTGAGATGAGTTAGCTTATTAGTCCAGTATGGAAGCCGCAACTAGCTTGATAGCTGCAAGCTTAGAGGGCGTGTTTCAGCAAACAGGCTCCTTCAGCCCCGCCCATTGGGCCCGCCTCTGGTCCAGTAACGGCCCCACCTTTTTGCACATTTTTGGATTAGCTAAGAGGTAGGCGGAGTCAAGTAAGTGCCAAGATGGCGACCGAATTAGCTTCAAAATGGATATTCAGAAACCTATGGGTGACGTCACGGAGGCTACATCCGTGTTTTATACAGTCAATGGTCTCATCATGTCCTCTAAAAGTAAGGCCTTGCTTTGCCAGAAAAAAGACGATTTCAGCAACAGAGGTGGCATATTCCCGGATTTCTCTTACAGTTGTCTTGTGAGCTGTGCTCATTTGCGCAACGACAGACCTGCTTCGTCTGGACTGTTGATAACACTGCCACTTGAGCACATTCCGTGTGTTTAACCATTTTTTTCTTAACATCTCTCCAGTCTCTGACCCCACTAACAGTAAAAGCCTGGTCCCTAACACTGCACAAAAACTGTCGGCATGGAAAAAAGAATATGGAATCTACCTGCTTGCTATACTCAAGCCATGAATAAGTCTTGAAATATTCATGGGTAAAAGCTCTGGTCTGTTTACCAAAATCAGTTTTGGAATATTCTGGTAAAATCGGCTGCGCAGGACCGCTATCCTTAGTCCCCAAATCTGACGGGAAACAGGTGTCTGTAAGACGGACGCAGTCTGGAGGGAGGCAGCAGGTGTCTGGAGGGTGGCGGCTGGAGTGAGGAGGGAGGCAGCCACTGTCTGGAGGTGGGCAGGTGACAGGCGGGCGGAGGTCAGAGGCTGCAAGGTGTTAGGTCTTGGAAGCAACCTGATCGGCTTCAGTGCTGCTGCAGCTCACGTCCTCCTGCGTGGGACTCTCGGACTCTTTGATGTTGACATTGAAAAAATGTCTAATGTCCGTTTTATCAGGCTGTTTTCATTTTGCTGGATTGTCGTTGACTATAGCTAGCTAGTGTGGCAAAAACGTTAGCTTCTATGCTGCGTTGTAGCAATGTCATGCATACGTAATGAGCACGTAACCTAAACCTATCAAATACCATCTTCCATAGGCCTATATTAATAAAAAAAATAGTGCCACTGGCCCTGTAGCTCACCTGACCACTCAAGAATGTGTAAGAAGCAGTTTAACTCAAACTAGTCATCAAAAACCCAGGGACTTTCTTGCATGCCCACTTTTGACCAGTTGCCGAAGGTAAGATTTCAACTTGTTTATTACCTCCAGTGACCTTGACATATGTCATGTATCTTGCTACCTACTACCTACATAGCAAAATTGAGCTGAATATATGCATAAATAGCTTTCAGATGGCCAATTATGTGATTTTCAATATGGCCGCCGTGGCAGGCCATGTTTGAAATCGGATCGGAACGCCTTGAATAAACTTTGGTGTCCTTATGGGTAGGAAGGTAGTCACATTTAATCCCACCTAAAGGGATGTCCCAAAAGGCTAATAAATATGAGGGTTTGGACAATCAATTGTCAGTCTGTGTTGAGTGATTGATGAAGTATGAATGCTTCCTGGTTTGTGCAGACCAGCCTGCGTTTTGTATTTCACTTTGAGCAACTTACGATAAACCCGATCACATCAGACTTGGGAGAATGTGTCCATTCCTTGATGATAGTGAGGGGAACACTTGGTCCACAAGTGTTTTTTCGCCCACAACATCTTATAGAACAAACGCATGTTAAATTATAACAACTTAGAGCTCAGTTCTGCCTGCAAAGGGATAAGGCTGTAACTTTAATTATGTTCAAACAGGACTATTTGTTATATTTGGTACAATAAAGACCTCCTCAACCATGAAGATAAACATTCAGTGTTTCTTGTGTCGTCTTAAGTTGACAATAAAGGGTTGTGCTTACCATAACTATGAAAAGCCAAGGCTTGGAGGATAGACGTGAGGTGTGTCTGTGTATCAATTTATTTGTACATGCTTATGTGTGTATGCTGATAAATTTATTTATGGAGGTATATTACGACCTCACTGCATCATAACTGTTTGAACGGTATGTGACAGAAGATGTAGTCTGTGAAAACTGCGTTCTAAAAGAATGTTTATGTCATTGAAGAGCGTGCATCTGGATTATCAGTGAAAACAATGCTTAACTTAGCAGCAGGATACAAGTTTGTGGGATGGTGTTGAGAGATGTCTCAGGTTGAATGAATTGTTTGTTGAAATGGGGGAAGTGTAGGGATTGAAGGCAGGGTGGGGGGGCAGAGGTAGATTGTATATCACTGCACATTGGGGAAGGGAAGACACTGGGAAGGGGGAGGGAAGCGGAGGGACAATGCATAATTTGGGTCAGACTCAACTGTTGTCATAGTATGCTTTTTATGACTACATTGCCCTGGTTGACCCTTTGGATCAAAGAAGATGTTAAATGCAAATCTTTAAACCAAATATGGTTGTTGGAGAACTGAGGGTAGCCAGTTATAACTGTAATGGTCTTGCAGACCATAAAAAACAACAAACGATTTTCACCTGGCTCAAAGATAAAGGTATTATTCGATATTCTTTGTTTGCATGAGGCGCATTCCATAACTGCAGATGAAGCAGTCTGGGAGCAAGAATGGGGGGGACCAATTTATTTTTCCCACGGTAAAAAAAGCTCAAAAGGTGTAATGACTCTCTTCCAAAACAACATGGACATTAAAATAACACTTTCTCTCACTGATTCACTGGGAAGATGGACCATCTTAACTGTATTAATTGATGGCAAGTTTTTTACCATTATTAACATATATGGTCCAAATAATTATGACACTAACTTCTTTGAGATTATTTTTAATAATCTATCAGGTTTACAAGAGACAAGCAACGTCTTTATCATGGTAGGAGACTACAATACCGTGTTAAACCCTGCTTTAGATCGGAAAGGTAATCATAACACAAATTATCACCTGTATGCTTTTGAAGGAATTTGAGGTATTATGGATGCCATGGACCTTGTAGATATCTGGAGACTCAGAAATCCTGATCTACACAGGTGTACTTGGAGGAGACAGAATCAAGCTAGTCGAATTGACTATTTACTGATCTCTTTCTCTTTGGTTGCAAAAGTTAAAACCGCATTAATGGAAGACAAAATAAGATCCGATCACCAACTTATAGGGCTGCACCTATCACTCACCGATTTCCCTAGAGGCCGAGGATACTGGAAATTTAATCAGAGCCTTTAAATGGATAATACTTTTATAACCATTTCACTTGACAATTGAAATTTACTTACCCCATTGGCAAGGTAGTCAAAATGACCTAATATCAAGGACAAATTTCTTGTCTTACTAAGAAAATGGTGATAGAAATAAGTGTTTTAAGTCTTAAAGTAAGTACATTTCCCTTTCTTGAAAATCACTTTTTGCAGTGTACAAACTAATCCACATGTTATCTCTATCGGTGATAAAGCCATAGATCATGGCAGGGGTCGGCAGTAGGCGGCCTGCGGGCCGAATCAAGCCCACCCAACCTTCCAATCCAGCCCGCGACTGAGTTCTACTAGTTTATGTACTGTATCTCGGTCTTTTTGTGCGCCTGTAAGTCAATGTGCTGGGACATGGAAACATTTGTTTGTGTGTGCCTGCGAGCCTCTGCACTGGGATAAGGAAACACCCAACTCCCCAAATCACCAAGCGCGACAGTTTGGGGAGCGGGTTTTCCCTGCCTGTCTGCCAAGGGATGATTTTGGCCACCGCCTCAGTTCAACCGAAGCATTCAGAAGAAGCGTTTTTTGTGCGTTCTCAAACCCATTCTCAAAAGCCATGGCGGTGCACAGTTGATGCGACACGGTTGTTTTTTCGTGCACGTCCGCGGCGCACAGCTGCACGAACCTGCTTCTCCCCCGGTGTTGTGTCCCGGTTCCTTCGGCCTGTGTCTCTCCTAATGTTTCCTCACTGAGCTTTGCCTCGTTTGAAATGAGAAGAAAGCTCATGTGAGGAAAAACGTTGCCCCCGATATGTAGAATGAGTGTTATAGAAGAGAAACACATATTTCAGGACCACTGACTTGTATCCTCAGAACAGACATGTCCTTGATTGTCAGCTTCCTTTCATATTATGCAGTGTCTACGTGTCCTAAAGTCGGACAGGGTTTTAATATATCTCCGTGTCCGACCGTCGGATGGTTTCAATATAACTCCGAGTCCGACAGTTGATTATTGTTTTTAATTTCTTCAAATCTGCTGAATCTTTTAGATATTAAACGTGACTGTTTTGATAAGAGGGCCCAGTTCTTCAAGATGAGTACCGAGAATTTCAATCAATGTTTCTGTTTGAGCTCTGCTCAATAAAGTGAGTCGACAATGTCCATGTCTGACAGCCCAAAAAAAAAAAATGAATAAAAGAGGACAATTAGAACAGATTGATAACGAATTAAAAAATAAAAAGAAACATTTTAACAACAAACCAAACATCCAGTGAACACTGTGATTTATTTATTTGCGGGCCATCTTTTTTGGATGTTCTGTTAGTTGGTGATATATTTTCATTCTTTATTTCGTAATAAATCTGTTCTCATATACTTTCACTTTTTTGCTGGCTGCTGGACATTGAGTATTTTGCATTTTGCGTCGGACAGTCTTGATCGTGCATTCGATATTTAATTCACAATGTCAATGGTCATGGAATTGATTTGCTCACTGACTACAAGCACTATTTTATATCTGATGTGGAAATAGAGTGTGAATTTGTTTGATCCATCTGACTTATTTTCAAAAGAGAGACCGAATAAAGACTAAATAATAAAGTCTATCTTCAACGGAAGAAAAGACAAATAAAAAAGACCAAGAAAAGTCGATAGCTATCAATTTGCATTTAGTGAAGGTCGAAAACAAACATGACCAAGTTTGTAGCCTACGTCTAATAATTCCTGGAATACTCGAATCAAGAGAACTTTTATGACTTTCAGAAACGGAGTATTTTATGATCTCTGCCCGACAGTCGCTAAATTCATCATAAATGCACGAAATCCCACGCCAATGTCGACTCACTTTATTGAGCAGAGCTTAAACAGAAATATTGATTGAAATTCTCGGTACTCATCTCGAAGACGCGAACCCTCTTATTAAAACATTTACGTTTGCTATCTAAAAGATTCAGTAGATTTGAAGAAATTAAAAACAATATTCGACTGTCGGACACGGAGATATACTAAAATCCTGTCCGACTTTCGGACACATAGACAGTGCGTGCATATTAAGCTGAAAATCAGCAGTGTAAGCTCCAGCATATGTAAATGATGATATGATTGGTCAAGATTTTTCATTTTATATCATGCAAAACACCAAAGATGTGTGTAAATGAAAATGATGTGCTTACAAGTAAAACCAAAATATAAACAATAATAATATATGATATTATTGATAAATTATTAGGCAAAAAGATTAATTTAATTTCAATCAAGGGGCCTAATTGAATGTCCGGGGTGTCTGTAGAGAAAAAATGTGGCCCTCCGACAAATGTAATTGCCTACCCCTGGATTATGGAAAAATGTGGGAACGTAGGTCTTACACTTTAAAAATACAAAGATTAATTGCCTTTCATGCGGCAAAGTTACAATGTGAACTTAAAATACTAGTTAGCCACAAGCTAACTTACAAACAACTAGAGTAACAGTTAACTAGCTCACCTATAACCTTCTAGCTTCAGCCACCCTCGTCAACAGTGTTATTTTAGCGATCGTAATTGGATTTGAAAAAAAAAACACACACAATATAAACGGCGTTTACTCCGTTGAGATTAGATGCAACCTCACCTCTGACTCGGGCTGAGTGGAGCTTGTTGAGAGCGAAGCAGGAGCACTGCTACCGAGGGTGGATTCTGGATTTAACCACCGCAACATGGTGCTGTACTGTGACGATCAGTCGTCACTGATGAGTGATGGACCGGTGCTGCGGCTCCGCGGGAGGCCGGCGGGGACATTTCATGAGTGATCATGCTGACAGTATGAACAGACATGCGCTGATTAAGTCAGCACAAGATGTAGTTTTAATTTGAGAAGTAATGGTTACTGAAACATACTATATATACTGCACATAAATTTGCAGTATTTTTGGATCTGTTCGAGCTGGGCGTACAGAGGGTTTATGCTTGTTATGAAGATACTTGACTCCAGCACCTTGCTGAGCAACTCCAACAACTGCACTTGTCAGTGGCCCAGCAGACGTCTTTGCCGAGTCAGGGCCGTGCAGACCAGCCTGCTGTTTGCGGAGTCCAATCTGATGGGTATGTACCATCGGGAGTAGACTCAGACTCAAGCGCAGACAGCAGATCAAAAAAATGAAGCAAAGTTTACTTTGCCAATTGGGGTCATTCGGAATGGGTCAAAAATCAGGGAGCAGGAGTGCAGCATTGAATCACAGGACAGAAAAGTTCTCAAGTCACAGGTAGAGTTCAATACCAATGAGGGCAGAATGCAGTACAAAATCACCATCCACGCTCCGTGTGAAAAAGGGCAGCAGGAACTTGTCATGATCTGCACAGATGATCAGAAGGGAAGAACCCAAAGACAAGAAACAAACTGGATTAAACAAGGAACCGGCAGGTAGGTTGGCAGGCGAGGCAGGCAAGCAGACAGCCAGACAGCAAAAGGCTCATACGCGGCTGAACCAAAATCAAATGAGACAAACTTCCAAAAATAGAGTGAAACGGAAGGGTAGAAATACAAAAGACCAAACAAGTTAACAGGAATCAGGAGCAGGAAATGGCATAGGGAATGCACGGACACCGAGGCAAGATGATGAGACAATTATACAAATGATCATAAAGCAAGACAGGGAACATGTAAGGGAGAGAACTATAAAGGTACGTGGACACAGACAACAAGGGTAAACTAGAAAGGAAGGAACAGAAAAGCAACGACACCAGAATGATATTTAATAGAAACATTAATTGCAAACACTGACAGTTCACTGTTGCAAACACATCAGCACAGACTGCTCTCACCACCTGTCCTTTATCCAAATAACCTTTAATTCATTTAATTAGATGACAGCTTGCTACTTCAGTGAAATATTGAAGTTTTAATCCAAGCTGCTGCACAGTACCTATATGGACTTCAAATGTACCAAAAGTTGGTTTGCTAATTTTTTTTCTAACAACTCAGATACAACTTGGAGGTTGGCAAGATGTCGAAATGGAAATTATATCTCACACCCTCAGTTTAAAAACATTCAGAGAATGGCAGTTATCCTGGCGTCAGGGAAAGTGCTTGTTTTCACTGACAAATCACAAGAAAAAGATTTTGCCTCTTCTCAATTTTATTTTTCTATTTTTGCATATTTGTCACATTTAGAGCTACACTAAGCAATATTGCTTGCATTTTCTCAGTAAACTGACCCCATAGAACAACATTTGTCAGCCTCTTTCCATCATACAGTTTCGTGCCAACCTACTGCTGTTGCCTGTTTTTTGTGGATGAAATTTCTTTGTTGGCCTGGCCAATAAGCTCCTCCTCTACCCCTCATATCACCACTCTGCTTTCTGTCGCATGGGGCTCACTATAAACTTATTTCACCTGGATGGACAGGGTTTTTGGAGGATGGAGCAGTGCACTTCTCAGCCTCTGCTCTGAGTACATAACAAGGGAACCCCTTCAAAGCTTCAGTCATGTCTGGAAGAGTTTCCTGGCGAGCGCATAAACTAGTGAAGCTATCCATTAATCAGACACATTTAGCAATCAGTACGCAGGTAAAACTTAGCTGATGGTAACTTTAGAGTTAGACAACAATATGCTTCCTGAGTATCTCAGCTAACTAACACTAGCTATGATAACCTGCTTGTTACTGGCATAGCTAGCTAGCTTCTATTTCAAAGTGCTAGATTTACTTGCTAGCGAACACTCGTAATTACCAGAATTTGTATTTATTTCGGTGTGGTTAAAGGCATAGAGCTCACGCTTCACATGATCTGGTAAAATAAGGACTCATGCCAAGCAGCATCTGTATTCAAGGATAATTGTAGTCAATTTAAGCTAGGTAAAAGCGATTTTAAAATCTGCCAGGAAGTGTAGTCAAAATTGCAGCCACGAGCAGCTACAAAGATCTGAGGTTATCTTCATTAAACCTTTCGTGAGCACCAGCCCGAGGGTGGGCCGCAAGGCATAATAGCAGTTTTGTAGCGTGAAATCATTGAAATCATTCAGCATAGTCTTCACAATGCCTGGACTCACTCAAGTCCTACAGGAAAGGCCTATTGGCATGTTGAATATCAGAAGTACCGTTCGGAAGGTGGCAAGGGCTATGAATGTGCATGAATCAACAATTAGTCAGCTTCATGGAAGATTTTGTGCGACAAAAAGCACATCTGATCACGCACTGGTAGACTCTGTGTGATAACAGACGTTCAGTATCGCTATATCCGGTTACGTCATCTTTGAGAACGTACACTCTGTGCAACAACCACAGCCGCAGAGACACGTGAATGCCATAACCACCGTATCAGTGCCCAGATGTCTGAGGGAGGCTTATCTCCAATCACTCAGACTGTACTTTTGTCTAATGTTAACTCCAGACTGTCGCCGACGTCGGGGTGAGTGGGTAAACACCCATTGTTACTGGACTCATCAGCAGTGGTCAGGCATCCTGTTTTCAGACAAGCCTAGCTTTTGTTTGTCTTATGCTGACAGCAGAACACATGTTTAGCAGCGTATTGGTGAATGTTACTCGGATACTGCCGTTATCCCTCGTGATCAATGGGGAGCAGTGGCGGCCAGCCAGTAGAGGGCGCTGGGACACCACCCCCCTTCAAATATCAGGAGATGAAAATGCACTTAAACAGGTTAAATATAATTTAGCCGTATAATGTAAATAATTATGAAATAAACATGTTTTTCAGTCTGTGAGCACCTGCCAACAGACCCTAAATATCGATTCCAAATGGTATTAGGTTGATTTCTCTGTATACATATACTTCCTGGGTGAGAGGCGCCGGCCAAATGGTACCTAATTTAAGCTCTCAAAGTTTTGGTGAACACGTGACACGAGGCTGCCGTTTCATTGGTTTTTTCAGATTTTCTTACGGGGTGCAGTTCTGCGCGTCCCAGACACTCCCACTTTTATTGGCAGCGAATTGGTATTGTTTTAATGTTTTTTGATCTAATGTGATTGGACAATTCTCATGGCTGTCAATCATGCTCACACCCACCGCAACGCTTCGTCTCGACTGTCAAATCAGTCAGTGCCCTTACAACCTAGTAGCTGAGCGAGATGGCAAGTTCAAGTGGAAGCAACGAAACTGAACACAATTCAGTTCTTTCCTTACAAAAACAGCCTTCCTTAAGGCGTTCACTGGGGGAACAAGTGAAAGTAAAGGAGCTTGGCCCGGACCGACCCAATTTAAAGATTCAGCAGCAGGCAAGTGATCATGGACGAGCTTACACCAGGGGCTTCTCTCGCACTTGTTACGACAAATGGAGTTGGCTTGCTGGATGTGGCATTAGCGGTGCCAGTTATTACTTTCCCTGTTTATTGTTCCAATTTGGCAGATTCCACAGAAAGTGTCACCAATTAACAACTTCTATGCTTGAGCCAATATAAAATGTTCCATCTCTGTATGCATGCGCGAGCGGATGTTCACTTCCTGGCCTTCTAGAATTTTAACCAACTCACGTTTGTGTCCCTCATCAAAAAGGTAAAAATTTCTGTCCACAGTAATACCGTTAGCAACAACCTGTAATCTTAGTACAGCACAGCTGTGAATGAGACTTGGGCGGCTGCTGGCAGGGTGTTTAAACCCTTTTGTGCAGATATGTCTGCTGGACACGGAGCTGCAGATTTATGCACGCAGTTACAATATTCTATCACTATGTGACGGGTGGGAGGGGGCAGAGTTGATATCCGAATTTAGCGAATCACCTGATAAGTCTAGTGGACTGCCGAGCGGCATTTTTTTAACTTCACGTGACCAGGAAACGCAGGTACAATAGTGTAGTCGGCGTGAGGACCCAGTCTTTGTTTGGAACTTGAAAGTGGTGAGAGTACTGCTCGCGTTTAGACCTGGCCAGCGGCGATTTAATTCTGAGTTGCCCTTGTCATGCAGGCGAAAAGATTAGCTGACTGCTTGTGTGCCTATATCGGACTTTAACAAGGTAAATGCACTGTTTGTTAACATTGGAAATGCGGATGTTAATGGGAATTTAGGAACCATGACTAAGCAGGTGTTTGTTGGCTTTGAAGCTCTTTGGTACATGGTTGGTTAATATAAGAGGGATTGCCAAGCTGGCGTGCTTATTCTAGTTTTAAAGAGGCAAGTTTATGTGATTATTAAATAATGGCATATGTGAATGTATGTGGAGAATGTGATGTAATGCTTAATAGTAATCATGCCTTTGTGATTCTTGTAGTGACTGTGTCCAAGTGTATGCTGTGTGTGTGTGCTCCGCTTTCCCAGGTGGTGTTGGCATAAACTTTAACAGGTACTTGTTATATTTTGTATAGTTGCAAGGCGTTATGATAATGCTGGCTTGGTAAGCATGTACTTGATGTATCATTCTTTTTTTTATTTTTCAGCCACTGTTGTAGCCACTGTTTTTCCCTGTGAAAAGTGATGAAAATTTCAGTTAGCTGTGAACTGAACTTCCCTGCGCTACCTTTAGCAGGTTGAGTAGCCTACTAGGCCTTTAGCCATCCCTTCTGCTATTGATGGTATACTAGCCTAGGTTGTTTGGTAGGCCTTAGTGGATTGTGAAGCCACCTCCAGAGTGTGTTTTTTTGTGTGATCTTTTGTTGTTTATTTGTTTGAATTTTTTCTTGGTGAGGATTTGTGTTTTTTTCTTTGTCAGTCCGGACCAAGAGAACCTTGAGGGCCGGGTTCACCTATTCTGAGTGCAGTACACATACTATGGCTACAGTGTTGATTAGTGAAACTGGGACACATTGATTTTGTGTGCAATAACTGGGCCATATGGTAGTAGCTTAATTTAGACTGCACTTTTGTAGTGGCTTTTAGCTTGAATGCTGTGGATAATAATTAGATTGTAGCACTTTTATGGCATGGTACACTGTGGTGTGTCACTAAGTTGAGTGCAGCGCTCCAATGGTTTAGTATACTGCCGAGTGTGGTGGGCAGTTTGATTGCGTGCAATAATCTTGCTGTACCATTTAGCGGGTTCTCTCTGGGTGATTTTGGTCTCGGCTGGCGCCCGTCTTTTTGTCCTCACCTCTGATAGAAATGCATTTGTCTTTTTGAGGGTTATTTTGGTTTTGGTTTGTTGTGTTCTTTTGTATTTGTTTGATTTTTTTTCTTTGGCCTTGTACTAGAGTCTTACGGCAGGTTGGTTCTCAGTGTAACTTTTTAACTATTTATTGGAATAAAGTACTTATTGACTTGCATATATATTTTTATATTGAAAGACAAGATGCTTATAATAAAAGTGACTCACTTTTGCCTTTAGTCTCTGTACTCATTCATTTAGTTGAATAGTTCAGTGGGGAAGCATAGTCTTTTGTAACCCTCAGATTTTTGTGTTATTGATATTATTGTTGGGGTTTTGTGGGTTACAATTTTGGCGCTGCGAGCACTGGGTTTTGAGGCTGTGTGCAGATCTACCGATTTATTTTGTTTTTTTTGTTTTATTTTTTTTTTCTCTCTCTTTTTCTCCATCTTGTATTGTGTAATTCTGTTTTTTGGAGGTGGTTAAGTAGGATTTGATAAGGGAAAAACAGTGGTTGCAACCAGGAATATTAGTATTCGTCTGCCCGGATTGGACTGCCTGAGTCGTCATGTCCTCGACGGAAACCCTGGAAGAGCAGGTTCGAAATCTGACCGAGCTGGTGAACCAGCTTAAAGCTGACAACCAGCGCCTTAGAGGGGGGGCAAGCCCTTCAACTACAGCAGACTCTGCTCAGGTTCCCTCTAATAATTTTTTTGGGGGGACCTCTGAGCGTTTAGTATGTGTATCCAGAGAAAGGAAGTGTTCTAGATTTTCGGGAAAAATGTCTGTGGACAATATGTCCGTTGAGGACTGGATTGAGGAGGCAAGTAGATCACTAGAAGTACGTCCCATGCCTAAATTGGAACAAGCTCTTTTTCTGTATGATTTACTTGATGGGGAAGCGAAGCGGGAGATAAAGTTTAGCCCTTTAGTAGATCGAAATGATCCTCAGAAAATTTTTGAAATTTTGAAAACTAATTTCCGTTGTTCCAAGACTTTGAATGTTTTATACCGTCAGTTTAATCACCGTCGGCAGTTTGAAAGTGAGTCAGTTAGGGAGTATTCCCATGTTTTAATGGAGTTAATGGAGCAAATAAAGGACAAGGATGAAAATGTTGAACATTCAGATCGTACCCTTCGTGACCAGTTTGTTGAAGGCCTGCGTAATGATAAGCTTCAAGGTGACCTGCTAGACAAGATTTCCTCAGACCCACGCTTGTCTTTCAGGGAAGTTCGCGGTGAGGCGCTTGATTGGCTCAGTAGGCGTACACAAACCACACCTCGAGCCCGTGCCTACTCCTGCAATTCCTATGAGGCCGACACCAATACAGTCACAGTTAGTTCTTCATCGGAGCTTACAGAGTTAAAAGAGTGCCTTCGTAAGCAACAGGAGCAATTAGATGCTATTCTGTCCCAATTGGGGCAAAGCCACAGTGTTCCCGGTCCTACCCATGGACCACAAGCAGGTCAATCTCGACAGTATAGGTTCCAGGCGGATGGGAAGCCCATTTGCTTACGTTGCAACAAGGCTGGTCATATTGCTAGAGTGTGTAGGGCCACAATGCAGGGGGGCTCAGGAGATGTAATGCGGCGTGACTCGCCGAGTGGAGGGCCAACTGTGGTAACAGCTAACATTGTCACTCAGCAGGAAAACTAGCGCCCTCCGGTGTTGGGAGCTCGGCACCGGGAGGGGACATGTTGGGCTCAGGAGGAAGTGCAAGATCTTTTACTATGACACGTCTTATCGGAAATTGTCCAGTGATTGACATTTGTTTTGACGGCGTTCATACACGCTGTCTCCTGGACACTGGTTCCATGGTTACAACGATAACCGAAAGTTTCTTCAGGCAGCATGTGGAGCCACAGACCAGTGAGAAGATGCGGCCATGTGATTGGTTACAGCTTAAAGCAGCCAACGGGCTGGCCATTCCTTACTTGGGCTATATAGAGCTGGACCTGGAGGTTTTGGGAAAAGTGCTCCCAAAGATAGGGGTGTTAGTTGTGAAAGACTCTTTGGATCCCACCACCAGTCTACAAAAGGCTTCTGTGCCAGGACTGCTGGGCATGAATGCCATCAGCCGCTGTTATGAGGAGTTATTCAGTGAGCATGGACAAGACCTGTTCCAGTGCCTTCCATTGCAAAATGCAGAGACTGGGTGGAAGCAAGCATTGTCAGAGTGCCAAAACCTCGAGCGTCTCTTGAGCTCTGGGCGTATTGGTAAGGCTGTAGTTCAGCCAGGCCCTTCTGTCTGTATACCTGCTGGGTCTTTTAAGTTTGTTTCTGCCACTTGCCCTTTTAGTATTGGTCCCATTACTTCCTGTCTGTTGGAACCGCTTCCCTATGGGGAGGGTCGCCTGCCTGCGAATTTGCTTATTTCTACCGCCTTACTGCCAATTGCCCGGGGCAAAGTGAACATCCCAGTGGTGAACGTGGGTACAGAGGATCAGTGGCTCCACCCCCGCACTACCTTGGGAACCCTTCATATTGTCAACCTCACTCATAGTCATAGCGTAGACAGTGATCAAGTGGTTCTCATTCAAGCAGCCGGAGCCACTACCACTGCCTCAGCGGAGCTGGTAGAATTACAGTGGCCGAACCTTTCTTCCTCTGAACAGCAAGAAGCCAGGGCACTGTTGGAGAAATATCAAGATGTATTCAGTGAACATGATGGCGATTTAGGGTGTACATCACTGGTCCAACATGAAATACCGCTGGTGGATACAGCCCCAGTGCGTCAGCGTTATCGTCGCTTGCCCCCATCACAGTTTGCACAAGTTAAGGCCCATGTCGAGGAACTGGTAGAGAAGGGCATAGTTCGACCTAGTAGTAGTCCTTACGCCTCCCCTATTGTGGTCGTTCAGAAAAAAGATGGAACAATCCGCCTTTGCGTTGACTACAGGCAACTCAATGCCAAGACCAGGAGGGATGCGTATCCTCTTCCAAGAATAGAGGAATCCTTGGACGCCTTGACTGGGGCCACGCTCTTTTCTACACTTGACTTGGCCTCTGGTTATAATCAAGTGCCCATGGCTGAAAAGGACAAAGATAAAACTGCCTTTTGTACACCTTTTGGGCTATTTGAATTTAATCGTATGCCCTTTGGGCTTTGTAATGCACCTGGTACATTCCAGCGATTAATGGAACGCATTTTTGGTGACCAGAGTTTCAGTTCTTTACTGTTGTACTTGGATGACATTGTGATCTTTTCATCTTCGTTCCAGCAGCACATCCATCGGCTGGAGCTGGTTTTGTGCCGTCTCAGAGAACACAATTTAAAACTCAAATTGAGCAAATGCCAATTCTTTCAGGAAGAGGTGCAATATCTAGGTCATGTAATATCAGCCCAAGGAGTGGCGACAGACCCAGACAAGATCCAGACTGTCCTGGACTGGAAGCGTCCTATGACGTTGACTGAGTTACGCTCATTTCTCGGCTTTGCTTCATACTATCGCCGCTTTGTGGCAGGATTTGCAAAACACGCAGGTCCATTACACAAGTTAGTAGCGGAGGTCCAGGGGAAGAAAGGCAGGGCCAACATCAAACTGGGGAGCCATTGGGATGAGGCTTGTGAAAAAGCATTTCGGAAGATGAAGCAAGAGCTTGTCAGTGCCCCTGTACTGAAGTATGCAGATTTCTCACAGCCATTCATCCTAGAAATTGATGCCAGTCACCAGGGTCTGGGGGCTGTTCTGTCCCAGGAGGTGGAGGGGAGGAGACGACCCATTGCATTCGCCAGTAGAACCTTGCGACCATCTGAGAGGAACATGTCGAACTATAGTTCAATGAAGCTGGAGTTCCTGGCATTGAAATGGGCAGTGACGGAACGTTTCAGGGAATACCTACTCGGGGCCAAGTTTGTCGTCTATACCGATAATAATCCATTGAGCCATCTACAGACTGCAAAGTTGGCCGCTGTAGAACAGAGATGGGCATCCCAGCTGGCTGTTTTTGACTTTGAGTTGAAATATCGCCCTGGAGCTGTAAACCGGAATGCGGACGCTCTGTCACGCCAGCACAGTGACTTGCTTTCTCAGCCTATGATTGCTGTGGCGTCGGGAATTACAGTTCCATTTGAGCAAAGATCGTCCAGGGTGGCCATAGAACCGCAAGTACAGCAGGCGGCCGTGTGCACAACTGATGCAGCCCCCATCCGCTTACCCGCAGATCTGCAAGTACTTCAGGCAAAAGACCCAGTCATTGGGACCTTTTTGGGGTACTGGAGGAGGGGTCGGCCACCCAACAGACGGGAGAGGGGCCAAGAGGCAGGGATGGTACTGGAGTTGGCACGGCAGTGGGGCCGGATTCGGGAGCAGGGTGGCATATTGTACCGTGAGGTGCAACTGCCACCAGCACGAGACATCAAGATGCAGCTACTTTTACCGAAGGTACTTCACAGAGAGGTCTTGACCAGCTTGCATGACCATCACGGTCATCAAGGCGTCGAGAGAACCACCGAACTGATTCGGGAGAGGTGTTATTGGCCTAAGATGCGGCAAGACATCGAACAATGGTGCAAAGAGTGTGACCGGTGCACACTAGCTAAAGGGGTAATTCCAACGTCCCGCACATTCGCTGGTCACCTGCTGGCTTCTAGACCCTTAGAAATTATTGCTATTGACTTTACAGTCATGGACAAAGCCAGTGATGGTCAAGAAAATGTTCTCATTGTGACTGATGTCTTTTCCAAATTTACTCAAGCTTATTCAACTGTCAATCAGAAAGCAGAGACTGTGGCTAAGGTCCTCACAGAAAAGTGGTTCTACTCGTTCGGGGTACCAAAACGAATTCATTCAGATCAAGGTCGGGCCTTTGAGGGAGAGTTGCTGAAGCGTTTGTGTAAGTTGTACGGAATTGACAAAACCAGAACCACAGCATACCATCCAGAAGGAAACGGACAATGTGAACGTTTCAATCGTACACTTCACGACCTTCTGCGCACTCTTCCACCTGAGAAGAAGAGAAGATGGCCCCAAGCACTTCCACATTTGTTATTTGCTTACAATACTTCAGTTCACCAATCTACCAGTCACTCCCCATATGAACTTATGTTCGGCCGGAAGCCCCAACTTCCGGTGGACTTTTTGCTGGGTCTAGCAACTGATGACTTGGGTAATGCTTCTCCAACCGATTGGGTGGCCACTCATAAGGAATATCTTGAGAAAGTGTATGCGGACGCAAAGAATCGTCTGGAGGCTGCGGCCTCCAGCCGTGAACGTAACAGCCCTCACCAGCTTCCATTCCAGACTAGAGTGTTTCGCAGGAGCCATCCATTGGGCCGGCACAAGATTCAAGACCTTTGGGATCCCCGAGTTTACCGAGTGGTGAAATGCTGGAATGAGAAAGGGCAAGTCTACCACATAACTCCGGAGGACGGGCTGGGTCCAGATATCAATGTCCATCGGTCAGAACTGAAAGTTCTACCCAATCAGGAAAGGCAGCCGGGGGAAGCCTTTGCTGATATCCGGCTGAGTGGCACAACAGATGAACAAGGGGGCTCTGAAAATGAAGAGGATGGAGACGTGTGGTTCCAGGTCGCTCCTAACCAGCAACAAGCAAGGGCTGCAAGGGAAGTGGGTCAAATGGCAGGGGCAGCCGAACAACTAAATTCCAAGGCAGTCCCATCATGGGGGGACGATCGAGGTAACGCAGCAGTCCCATTGGAGAGCATGGATAATCAGAGCACCCTTATTATGGAAATGGATCCCGAGCTCTCCCAAGAAGAGCGAGGACTGGAAGAACATCCATCAGGACGCCCCAGGCGAGCTCGAGCTGGCCAACACTCAAATCCCTTCCGGCTACCACAGTCAGCAGCCCAACACCTGGAGGGCCAACAGTATTCTATTCAATTAGTTCCCCCTCCCAACCGCTATTTTAGGCCATGGCATTAGAAGGGATGGGATCCTAGGCACCGAGACGGTGGCCTTTTAAAGTGGGGGAATATGTGACGGGTGGGAGGGGGCAGAGTTGATATCCGAATTTAGCGAATCACCTGATAAGTCTAGTGGACTGCCGAGCGGCATTTTTTTAACTTCACGTGACCAGGAAACGCAGGTACAATAGTGTAGTCGGCGTGAGGACCCAGTCTTTGTTTTGGAACTTGAAAGTGGTGAGAGTACTGCTCGCGTTTAGACCTGGCCAGCGGCGATTTAATTCTGAGTTGCCCTTGTCATGCAGGCGAAAAGATTAGCTGACTGCTTGTGTGCCTATATCGGACTTTAACAAGGTAAATGCACTGTTTGTTGACATTGGAAATGCGGATGTTAATGGGAATTTAGGAACCATGACTAAGCAGGTGTTTGTTGGCTTTGAAGCTCTTTGGTACATGGTTGGTTAATATAAGAGGGATTGCCAAGCTGGCGTGCTTATTCTAGTTTTAAAGAGGCAAGTTTATGTGATTATTAAATAATGGCATATGTGAATGTATGTGGAGAATGTGATGTAATGCTTAATAGTAATCATGCCTTTGTGATTCTTGTAGTGACTGTGTCCAAGTGTATGCTGTGTGTGTGTGCTCCGCTTTCCCAGGTGGTGTTGGCATAAACTTTAACAGGTACTTGTTATATTTTGTATAGTTGCAAGGCGTTATGATAATGCTGGCTTGGTAAGCATGTACTTGATGTATCATTCTTTTTTTTATTTTTCAGCCACTGTTGTAGCCACTGTTTTTCCCTGTGAAAAGTGATGAAAATTTCAGTTAGCTGTGAACTGAACTTCCCTGCGCTACCTTTAGCAGGTTGAGTAGCCTACTAGGCCTTTAGCCATCCCTTCTGCTATTGATGGTATACTAGCCTAGGTTGTTTGGTAGGCCTTAGTGGATTGTGAAGCCACCTCCAGAGTGTGTTTTTTTGTGTGATCTTTTGTTGTTTATTTGTTTGAATTTTTTCTTGGTGAGGATTTGTGTTTTTTTCTTTGTCAGTCCGGACCAAGAGAACCTTGAGGGCCGGGTTCACCTATTCTGAGTGCAGTACACATACTATGGCTACAGTGTTGATTAGTGAAACTGGGACACATTGATTTTGTGTGCAATAACTGGGCCATATGGTAGTAGCTTAATTTAGACTGCACTTTTGTAGTGGCTTTTAGCTTGAATGCTGTGGATAATAATTAGATTGTAGCACTTTTATGGCATGGTACACTGTGGTGTGTCACTAAGTTGAGTGCAGCGCTCCAATGGTTTAGTATACTGCCGAGTGTGGTGGGCAGTTTGATTGCGTGCAATAATCTTGCTGTACCATTTAGCGGGTTCTCTCTGGGTGATTTTGGTCTCGGCTGGCGCCCGTCTTTTTGTCCTCACCTCTGATAGAAATGCATTTGTCTTTTTGAGGGTTATTTTGGTTTTGGTTTGTTGTGTTCTTTTGTATTTGTTTGATTTTTTTTCTTTGGCCTTGTACTAGAGTCTTACGGCAGGTTGGTTCTCAGTGTAACTTTTTAACTATTTATTGGAATAAAGTACTTATTGACTTGCATATATATTTTTATATTGAAAGACAAGATGCTTATAATAAAAGTGACTCACTTTTGCCTTTAGTCTCTGTACTCATTCATTTAGTTGAATAGTTCAGTGGGGAAGCATAGTCTTTTGTAACCCTCAGATTTTTGTGTTATTGATATTATTGTTGGGGTTTTGTGGGTTACAACTAGATGGCCCACCCGGATCAGTTATTGAATTTCACTTGTAAGCCGAGTTCAAACACAGTTCATTAAATGGACGAGTTCCCTCCAATCCCTGGATGGATCAAGCGGACCTTAGTTTGACAAAAGTGGTTGGCACATCCATACGACAGGGTGGCCCAAAAAAGTGTCTCTCCTTCCTCTCAGAGCTCCAAGGTGGTTGAGGAACTCGGAAATGAGTGGGCAGGATTGATAAATTATCCAGTGTATGAATGTTATTGCCACAAAATAATCCTGGGTAAAAACAGTGCATTTTAGGTCACTGTTCAAGAGTAGATATTCAGGCTTTAACAAAGCCCTGCTTATTGTGGATTCGCGGGCTGGTCACTGGTGTGCCTCCCCTTTTCTCTGCTCATCGTGCCATTATTGGCGTTGGCTCAGACAATTTTGTCACTGTTTGAGTTTTGAACTTTATAATTTCATCTTGTTAAGTACAGTGGGACCTGTTGGACATACTTTATGTGGCACCTGTCATTAATGTATATAAATATGTAACTTACCACACCTGTAAGGTACTGGAAAAGCATGAAAATGCACCTTGAAAATCTTTGATAAGTGCCTCGAATTTCACTTAGGTGAAATAAGGTGTACGAAGCCTGTGGACAGCATTACAGTGCTATGTTTTGAGATTTGTGTTTTGTTTTTTTTTTGGTTTTTTTTCTCTGTGTAACTATGTTCCACTTATTATTTGCATCTTTACAAAATATCAAAATCCCAGTTGGTAGATTATCTTTGTAATAGCCGCTTTTACCATCAATCTGTAAGTAATGTAAGGACAGATACAGTGATCTGTAAGTAATGTAAGGACAGGTACAGTGTTCTGTAAGTAATGTAAGGACAGATACAGTGATCTGTAAGTAATGTAAGGACAGATACAGTGATCTGTAAGTAATGTAAGGACAGATACAGTGATCTGTAAGTAATGTAAGGACAGATACAGTGATCTGTAAGTAATGTAAGGACAGATACAGTGATCTGTTAGTAATGTAAGGACAGATACAGTGATCTGTAAGTAATGTAAGGACTGATACAGTGATCTGTAAGTAATGTAAGGACAGGTACAGCGATCTGTAAGTAATGTAAGGACAGGTAGAGTGATCTGTAAGTAATGTAAGGACAGATACAGTGATCTGTAAGTTAATGTAAGGACAGATACAGTGATCTGTAAGTAATGTAAGGACATATACAGTGATCTGTAAGTAATGTAAGGACAGGTACAGTGATCTGTAAGTAATGTAAGGACAGATACAGTGATCTGTAAGTAATGTAAGGACAGGTATAGTGATCTGTAAGTAATGTAAGGACAGGTACAGTGATCTGTAAGTAATGTAAGGACAGGTACAGTGATCTGTAGGTAATAAAAGGACAGGTACAGTGATCTGTAAGTAATGTCAGGACAGGTACAGTGATCTGTAAGTAATGTAAGGACAGGTTCAGTGATCTGTAAGTAATGTCAGGACAGGTACAGTGATCTGTAAGTAATGTAAGGGCAGATACGGTGATCTGTAAGTAATGTAAGAACAGATACAATGATCTGTAAGTAATGTAAGGACAGATACAGTGATCTGTAAGTAATGTAAGGGCAGATACAGTGATCTGTAAGTAATGTAAGGACAGATACAGTGATCTGTAAGTAATGTAAGGACAGGTACTGTGATCTGTAAGTAATGTAAGGACAGGTACAGTGATCTGTAAGTAATGTTAGGACAGATACAGTGATCTGTAAGTAATGTAAGGACAGATACAGTGATCTGTAAGTAATGTAAGGACAGATACAGTGATCTGTTAGTAATGTAAGGACAGGTACAGTGATCTGTAAGTAATGTAAGGACAGGTACGGTGATCTGTAAGTAATGTAAGGACAGGTACGGTGATCTGTAAGTAATTTAAGGGCAGATACAGTGATCTGTCAGTAATGTAAGGACAGATACAGTGATCTGTAAGTAATGTAAGGACAGAAACAGTGATCTGTAAGTAATGTAAGGACAGGTACAGTGATCTGTAAGTAATGTAAGGACAGGTACAGTGATCTGTGAGTAATGTAAGGACAGATACAGTGATCTGTAAGTAATGTAAGGACAGATACAGTGATCTGTAAGTAATGTTAGGACAGATACAGTGATCTGTAAGTAATGTTAGGACAGATACAGTGATCTGTAAGTAATGCAAGGACAGGTACAGTGATCTGTAAGTAATGTAAGGACAAGTACAGTGATCTGTAAGTAATGTAAGGGCAGATACAGTGATCTGTAAGTAATGTAAGGACAGATACAGTGATCTGTAAGTAATGTAAGGACACATACAGTGATCTGTAAGTTATGTAAGGACAGATACAGTGATCTGTAAGTAATGTAAGGACAGGTACAGTGATCTGCAATAATGTAAGGACAGGTACAGTGATCTGTAAGTAATGTAAGGACAGATACAGTGATCTGTAAGTAATGTAAGGACAGGTACAGTGATCTGTAAGTAATGTAAGGACAGGTACAGTGATCTGTAAGTAATGTAAGGACAGATACAGTGATCTGTGGACATGGGGAATACATCCTCAATTCATAATAAAAAAGGGCACAAACCCTGATAAAATCTATAGGCGACATTTTCCTTCTTAATTGACTGTGTCGACATCAAAGCAGCTGGCAGATGTGCTCTGCCAAGGTAAAATGCACCCCCCCAAAATTTTTAGCACCAGCCACCACTGATGGGGAGGCCCTAATGCCATGGTTTGGACAGGAATCTCAGCCAGAGAACAAACAGAACTGTTTTTTGTGGAAAAAAATTTGAATGGTGTCCGTTACCATGATACTATCCTCCGACCCATGGTTGTGCCTTTTGTCCGACGTCATCATTTGACGTTCCATCATGACAACACCAGACCACACACCGCAGAGTTAGCACAGACTTCCTGCTGCAGGAAAACGTACAGACGCTACCCCGGCCAGCTCTCTCACCGAACCTATACCCCATTGAAGATTTATGGGGCAGTCTGGATCGGCGGATCCGTGCCAGAGTACCCCCACCTGTCAATATCCAGCAGCTACATTAAGCACTTCAGGACGAATGGCGGGCCATTCCACAGCAGGAAATCTGCACCCTGGTGTCCTCAGAGAGATGCAGAATTGAAGCAATGTTACATACTCGTGGGGGCCACACGTGGTATGAGACTCCATTCTGGATACACTGACCTTGTTCAATAAAACTCATTATTTGCTTGAATACATTTGTTGTGGGTAATAATGTTCTTTCAATTTATTCAATACAAGGACATTGGAAGACCATTACAAGCACTGACAGGGGGAAAATTCTTTTTGGGATTTAAAAGCCCGCTTGAAACTAGCATTACTTTTGTTGCTCAGTATACATAATAGTTCAAAAGTTTAATGGAGTTCTCGAAAGCCATTTCATGATGCGACACAATAGCAAAAATAGTATTTGAAATTGTGCCATGGTAACCCTCAGCCAGACAATGCAGTCCTGTATGTTCAATTGTATAGCATTGTCTTGATTTGTCAAAATATTTTGAAATACGGTGCTGTGAAAAAGTATTTGCCCCAATTTGAATCTGTTGAATCATGAACACTGAGGCAAGTGAGGGCCTGCAGTTCTTCAGATGTTGTTCTGGGTTCTTTTGTGACCTCCTGGAAAAGTCAACGATGCACTCTTGGAGTAATATTAGTTGGCCGGCCACTCCTTGGTAGGTTCACCACTATTCCAAGTTTTCTCCATTTGTTGATAATGGTTTTCCCAGAGGTTCGCTTAGAAATGGCTTTTCAACCCTTTCCAGACTAAGAGAGGCAATGACTTTTTCTCATCTGTTCTTGAATTTCTTTAGATCGTTGCATGATGTGTTGCTTTTTGAGATCTTTTAGCCTACTTCACTTTGTCTGACTGATTCTATTTGAGTGATTCCTTCAACTGGTCTGGCAATAACCAGGCCTGGGTGTGGCTTGTGAAATTGAACTAAAAAACTGTGGGTAATTAAAGTTCATTCAGAATTTATCAAGGGGGTTAATTACTTTTTCACATAGGACCAGGTAGGTTTGGATATGTTTTTTCCCTATGTGCATTTAATCATCATTTTAAAAATGCATTTTGAATTTACTTGGGTTCTCTTTGTCTAATATTAAAATTAATTTGATGATCTGAAACATTTTAGCGTGACAAATATGCAAAAAAAAAAAAAATCAGGAATCAGGAGGGGGGGAAAATACTTTTTCACAGCACAGTAGATGCTCTTACCTTTGTAGCGGTCTGGAGATGAAAACCTGTTATAAAATACAGGTTTAAACCTGCAAAACAAGCAAGCTTGGACAAATGCTGCTAACTTGACTTTGACATAGAGGTAGTGGCTGCTCATCGTTGTGAATATTACTATAATTAGCTTTCTTACTCATGATGCAGCCCCATCAATGTACAGTTGCCCTTTAAAAATGAAATAAGTGCACCAAACAGCAATTATTTGCTGATCTAAAGGGCATTCCCGATAATAGAGGTTAATGAACAAGACCACTCCCAACTTCCGATTTGTTCGCACACAAATATATACCGCCTTCATTCCCACATCCCCCTCTCATTTCGCTTACTTGTAGCTAGACAGCCAGACGCTCAGCAAGACTTTGCTTCCCTGAGGCATGGAATCCAAAATCTTTCTGAGTCCCTCGGACGGAGAATAATTCCAAGACTCCGATCCGTTCCTGAAACCCCCATTTTTCCTTCGCACACATGCAGTCCATGGTTTTCATACCTTCTTCAAGAAGTACTGCCCACTCACCCCAGCCAGAGTGCTCATATTCCGAACTACGCTCCCCCCGCAGCAATCAGCGAGGCCACTTTCCCGTTCGAGCTCAAGCTGACGGTCTCCAGAGCCGCCCCGTAGCAGCAACCCCCCTTGTTTACTGCCGCGCCCAGAAGTAAGAGCCCGCGACTCCCCAGCAAGGCTGACCATGGATCCCACTGCAGGCTCACCTGAGACCCCACGTTGGACCATTGCCAGTCTCCACCGGGCACTCAAACAGAAGAAATTCCCCTTCCATCATTTTGACAAGAAGGTCAGACTATTAAAGTAATACTCTGACTCCCTGGGCAACGCAGCTAACCCTCATTATCCGCCTGCAGCAGACCACGCCGCCCTTCCGGGTTCAGCTTTTAGCACCCCCAGCATCAACGTTACCACGTTAGGAGACGTCCTCTCCACTCCAGTTTTAGCGAAAGCCATCCCTTCCGCTAACCAGCCAGTTCCCCCTGTGCCTGCTCCCCCTGTTCACAATTCCTTCGGTCTCCTTTCCTCCCTCATTTCGTCCCTGTGTTTGCAGGCCGCACTTTCGTCCTGTGCACATATGTCCCTCCTGCCGGACAAAATCCGGTGTCTGTGGCTCCTTCAGCCCCCTTCCGAATTCTCCAAGGCTCCAGCAGTTTAGGTGTTAACCCACCTATGCCCGGAGAAGCACCCGCCACTGCTTCATCTCCTCATCTTTCCCACAGCACTATCTCTCCCCGCCCCCTCCTGCCCCCCTCCCCTTCCCCATTTCCCAATGTGAACTAGAACGGGCACTCAGTAGAGCGCATACCTTCGCCGACGCCACTGAATCCCTCGCCACTGGCGTTGGTTTCATGCCGATCGGATAAAAATTGACCGAGATATGGCCGAAAGTCGGTTTTGGCCTTTTCGTGGCCTTGACCTTGACCTTTGACCCGATCACTCCCAAAATCTAATCGATTGATCCTCAGGTCATGCCGAATCAACCCACCAAATTTTATGAAATTCCGTTTGGCACTTTTTGAGTTATTCGATACACATACACACAGACAGACACACAAACAAATAAATACACGGGGATCAAAACATTACCTTCGTCAGCGAAGTCGCTGGCGAAGGTAATAACTCTGTGCTTCCTCCTACAGGTCTACCCCTCCCACCACCTCCTTCGACCGTCTCCACTCACTCACCCACCACACTTCCAGTACACGCAAGCCACCGCCCTACCTCCTATATGCCCCTTGAACCCTACTCTTCGCTAACCCTTCGCCATTATCCCCTGTTCTTAGACAGCAGATTTTATCCGGTATGTGCGTTGATCTGGCCCAGCTCATACTACTATCCTTTCTGCATTCATATTTCAGTCGTGAAATCCAAACCATCCTCGGCCCTGCCCAGCTCAAACACCCAACCCCCCTTCGTTCTATGGAACTTAGCCTAAACAAATTTGTATTCGCCTTTTCACTTTACCGGGATACAATGTGCCAGTCCTTTCCTCATCATAGGCAAGAACTGGACGATTACCTTACACTCACTCTCGACCTCGCTCGACGTTTCGGCGGCACGCGATTTTTATCAATACCATGTACTCTTCTTCTCCAAAGCAGCAGGTTTGGTCCAGCAGTACAATCAGGGAATTTACTGGGGCACTTTAGATTGCATTGTCTTGTTTTTGCCACCTGACAAAAAAATGGACTAAATTCAGTTCAGGAAAGTAGGTTACTCAAAAATAGGCCCATGCTTTACGAAAGACAAACTGCTCTGAAAGTTCCACACAACCTTTTCCGCACATCAGGCAAATTAACTTGTTCACATTGTTTAAATTAAATAGAAATCCATTTAAAATGTCTTTATGCAATTTCATTGCTTCTGACCCCTGGGAAAAGAGAAGCGCAAGAATTCCGGAGTTATAATTGGTTTCCATGCTACAAATGGTGAAATCTACCGAAACACACATGAAACCGAAAAACTTCCATGCACAAGGACTTCAATTCCACATGATAATCTTTTAAATACTGGTTGATTGAGTAATGTGTGATCCACGTCACAATGAAATACTGCCTTTCACTCTAGGCACAGCATGGGTTGATTAAAGATTGGTACTCTGCAATTAAATACAATTTTGTTTTCCAAATGATCATTTTAATTTATCACTTTTGTTATAAAGTGTGGGGTTATTGACTATGTCATGAGAATGTGATATGCCACCAAAAGCGTGGGACTCAAGACGTAGGATTGAGAGCTGACAGGTATACAATTTAGAATGACACTCATTTGAATGGACCTACTTATTCATCCAAATGAATGATTGTCCATGGAATTTGTCAAAAGACACGCAGAAGAATCATAAAACTGATGTGTGAGATTTAGGACAATGTACTCGTGCACTTCCACCAAGGGAAGTGACAAAAATACCAAAATGCACATGCGAAAATGGGTGCCCACTGGCGCGCTATGGAGTCAGTATTGGCACCAAAGTACCACTGGACAAGTGGATCTGCCTTGGTACACACCCTACTCTGCGCCTCTCTTTCTAGGTTAACCCAGGCCGAGGCATAAAAATACCAATCAGGAAAATGTCACTCCGCAGGGAAAAAAAAGAGAAAATATTGTTTTTATCATGCGCTTGTTAGCATAATCAAAACCTAATTTCTGCATCATGACTGACACTCCTGGCAGTGTTGTATGCTAATCATTTGATTCATATTCATTCATTTTCTCCCTGTTGGCCCGGCGCATGAGGACTCAAGATGATAAATTTATAGATCTCAGCTTTAGTGGTTAATTCATTCGTTCGAACACCTGAACAAGGTAAGGAGCTATAATCCTTATGTGACACCATGAAATGTTTTAGCTATTTTTATTTTTTCAATTAAACTAAATTTTTTAGAAAATACATAAATCACTGAAACTTTTTGGTGTGCCCTTACCAACAATTAAGAGTATATATTGTAAAAATATATTTCATAGTCTCTAACACATTGGTCACCAACCCTGTTCCTGGAGCGGAACCATCCTGTAGGTTTCTGCTCTGTCTCCAGTTCGGCACACCTGATTCAACTAATTAGCTCCTTGATTGCTCTGCTGGTGATCTTGATAAGTAGCTAATTAGTTGAATCAGGTGTGCTGAATAGGAGGTAGAGCAGAAACCTACAGGATGGTAGCTCTCCAGGAACAGGATTGATGACCTCTGCACTAACACAATAGGTTATCTCCAATAGATTTACCAGGTAATTCTGTTTCCTATGTGTAGCGTGATACAATTGATGCATGACAAATTTATTCACGCAAACAATTTTTGGTAACAGCTTTCTTGTCAACAGTTTGCAAAAGAAGAAGGAAGGGCAATGGCATATATGCTTGATAATGATTAAAATTATACATGGTTTATTGTGAAGAATTTCAGACACACATCTATTGATTAATGTCAGCGTGTGATTTTTTTTTTGTCTAATTGTAGCTGCTATAAAATTAATGATCCAGCACCCTTGAATCCAAGCCAAAGGCGATGAACACAGATGATAATAAAATACATTATGTTTGTGCTCTTTTTGTTTTTACTTTTCAATTCTATGAAAACCTTTGGATCTGAACCAGATCTGAATCTCATTTCAGTCACATTACTCAGTTCATTGCACCCTTGTTCTCTCCCCACAAAAAGACCTGAGGGGCAGATGGAGGTGCTTCTGGCACTGAAAGCAGCCAGTTTCATTGCCCTGAGTGTGGTGGGAATCCCAGGTAACCTAGCAGCCCTCCTGCTCTTCTGCCGCTTGTTCATTGCACAGGGCCACATGCCACACAATGAGTTCATCCTCAGCCAGCTGGTCTTTGCCAATCTGATGGTGACACTGTGCCGGGGTATTCCACAGGCTCTTACTGCCTTGGGCGTTGAGCAACACTACAGCCACAGCGCTTGCAAAATAATCATCTTTGCCTATCGGATTGGCCGTGCCATGACTATAACCATCACTTCCCTGTTGAGCTCCTACCAGTGTGTGGTCATGGCTCCATCGACACCTGGCTGGACCTGGTTGAAACGCTGGCTTCCTGGCCACCTCCCTCATGCCATCATCTTCCTCTATGGGCTCAGCATTATTATCTGCCCCACTGCTATTATCTATAGTAAGGCTCTTCCAATCAACAACACCCTTCCAGAGTTCACCCTTAACTTGGAGTTCTGCATTGTTGTGTTCCCAAGCCTCGTGTCTTACTTAGTCAATGGTTTCATATTCATCATACGAGATTTCATTTTTGTCGGACTAATGGTTGTAGCAGGAGTGTATGTGATGCTCATCCTGCATCGACATTGTCAGCAAGTTCAAGGCCTGCAGGGAGCTGGCAGGAAGACTGAGGAGGCATCGCGTGCCGTCCTGCTGCTCGTGAGCACATATGTGCTACTGTTCAGCTTGGACAATGTACTGTTTTTCTACACACTCTCTGTCTCCCGTGTGCACCCTACTGTGTCTGACGCTCGCGTCTTCTTTGCCATCTGCTACTCCACCATCAGCCCTGTCCTCATCATTACCACCAACAAGAAGCTGCCCATGTACTTTAACTGTGGCTCCAAATGTAAGTCAGCACAAAACATCCAAAGCCTTTCAGAATCCAAAGTCTCTGGAGTGACATCAACACAACGAGGATGTTGAATAATGGAACTGAACAAGCATGTTTTGTACAATTGTTGGTATTAAGTATTCACAGCCCCACAAATCAGTAGCAATTATGATACTTTAATCAAAAGAAAAAAAATGAATAATATGGTGATTTTCTCCATGATTTCATTTGCAGCCATACTCTGCAGAATATTTTTGATGAACTCGATTCATCTGAATCTCTTGTGTTTGTCATGTTTTTTTTTTTTGTGTGGATGGATAATGAGTGGTTTTACATGAAGTAAAATTCCATAATGTATTTATGTACGAATAACTCATGAAATCATTCAAATCTTGAGCTGGAAAGGCATTTTTCAGACTTGGATGCAATTTTACATTTTAGCAAAATACTCTTTCATTCTAAAATATCAGTACACATTGTCCCATTAATGTTAAAATAAAACTGGCAGAGTGATATCAGGAACAGCACCAGTTAATAGCCATGTTGGCTAATTGTTGATTAACAGATGCACTGCCGATTAATTAGTGTTACAGATGAGGCAACCTGGTGGGAACAGTGCAGATGTATTTTTTAGGATATAACCGCATTATATGCTCTAATTCTACATTGTTGTGTCTGGCTTGAGTTAAAATTAATATTCTTCGGGTTCAATTTCAACACTGAATTCACCGCAGAATTTGGTGTGCATAAAGTGTGCTACTTTTTCTATTATTTTAATGGGCCCATATTATTCCATCTTTACAGTGGTCTCCATGATATCTAACAGCTCAGAGAAGGCTGAATTTCACTGAGCCACGGACGTGCGGTCAGGGTAGGCAGTGACTTCTCCTTTTTTATTGCTAGATTTTGTCAACCTCTTTCCACATACTATGCCTGATTGTCAATCAATCAATTTGACCTTTTTTCTGGTCAATTAACCCTGTAATGATTAAGAGGTGATAGTGACAAAAAGGCTTTTTGGAAATTAGGAAAAAATCTCAACTCTCTCAGTAATTCTGTTAATCTTTTCTTTTGTTTATTGGATTATGATAGAACACTGAAAATAAACTCCCTATTTATTAGAAATTGCATTAAAAAGTACGTGTTTAAGGGGGGAAACATTATCTTAAACATATTGACCACACATTGAACGCCGCATAAGAAAGGTTTTAATGGCATTGTGTTAGTTTCCTCTCAGCAAACATGAACAAACTTTCTGTCTTGTCAGCATTTTAAGTTTGATGTACTGAGTAATAATGTTGTGGATGGAACTGGCATGCCATTCTACCATTTAATCTTGTAAATTAGTTAATCAATCCTCAGATTGCTAATCAAGCAAAGTAATAGAGGTATCGTTTGTATAATGGTGAGTATTCTGCCTATCCTGACTGACTTCTTACGGCACCTCACTACACTGAACACACGCACCCTCCTTTTCCTCTTCAGCATTTGAAAAATTGAGTTTGCCATTTTTACCCGTTTCAACATCAAAAACAGTCCTGCACAGTTCACACTGCCAACTCTGTGCCCTTCACTCTCCCACAGCCTTGCTCAATGTCTCCAACTCTCTTATTTGTAGCGCTAACATTGCTTATGTCAACTCTAACTCTCCTCTGTGGCCAAAAAGAGAGCTCATTATCGGAGTGCAATGTTGACTATGCTTAAAGCCTGCTCTTCAAGAGGAAGAGAGGGACTGACTGTGAATGGCCTCGACATAGATTTTATGCGCAAACATTCATTAACCTCCCTTTTGGATATCTCAGAATATAATGACTTAAAAAAACTGCATCATATGGGACCTTTAATGAAGTTCTTTTGAAGAAAGTGAGCTATTTGCTCAAACTTAAATTTTTCAAGTTTAACCATTTTTCTTTTTCAGTCCATGCTTTCTATAAATAGCCACTAGCCCCTCCACCCTATTCTACATGCCCATAATTGCCTGTTTGAATACAGTTTCAAAACAAAGCAAACACTCCTGCCCGCTTACTGCCAACAGCTGAAATATTGCCAGCAAACATTTAAAGAAAGCAGAGATATAATCTGATCCACAAATCAACTGTAAAAGTGAGCGCACACAATACTCAATTCGCAACCAGTAATGTGGTTTCCGTGGTGACATAAACATGATTTTTGATATTCATTAGTATTCAGTACTATGCTACAAGTGGATCAACCTCATGTGATCACATGCTTCTGTATAAATACCAAATTTTGGTTTAAAACCAAAATAAATCTATGCCATATTTTTTACAGTGTTGAGGTAGTTACTCTAAAAAAGTGAGCCATGAGCTGCCTAGTGGCTCACACGGTTAAGGCACTGCGCTGCAGTGCAGATATGATCACCACGTCGCGGGTTCGAGCCTCGGCGTATCCACCGGCAGCTTTTTCAGAGTAGCCTACAATTGGCTATCGCGCTACAGGGTTACAAATTGGGAAGGGACTGCCGGATTTGGGTATTCGATAACAGCTTTGTTCGTTGCTTCAGCGCCTCCTGTCAGGAAGACTCCGGCTTGGTTCATGTCCGGGTATCCTCCGCCCTAGTTCTGAACTTGCGAAGATTCAACCAGCGAGTGTATAAGAATCAGTGGCAGACAGGCACGTGCTTCGGAGGAGAGCCGTGAACTGTCTCACTATCCTGAGTTGGCAGCAAGGGGTCGCATACGAGCAAGCTTTGTACATAGTTCCCCAATTGGGCATTACAAATTCGGGTGGGATTGGAGATGCCAAATTTAAAAAAAAAAAGTGAGCCATTACTCATTACCAGTAACTTTTAAATAGTAATCCCCTACTTAAATTACTCACTGCTGAACGTAAAAAGTTACATGACTAGTTACATTACTCAGCATCATCATCTGAAATTCGCCATTCACCAAGGTAATTAATTAACCATATCAGGTTGAAACCTGGCTTATGCCCAGATCAGCACAAATCTTTATTCTAGTACAGAGGGTTCACACAAGATTTTTTTTTTTAAACCCTTATTTAACCAGGGAAGTCCCGTTGAGATTGAAATTTCTTTTTCAAGGGAGCCCTGGGGGAAGAGGTGGGGGGGGGGGACAGAGGAATTGCACAGCCAATTAGATCAGGGGATGATTAGACGGCAGGTTGGGACTTTAGCCATGACACCGGGGAACCCCCTACTCTTATCGAAGAGTGTCATAGGATCTTTAATGACCACTGTGAGTCAGGACCTCAGTGTAACGTCTCATCCAAAAGACGGCATCTCTTTCAGTACAGTGTCCCCGTCACTGCACTGGGGCGTTGGGGATTATCGGGCCAGAGGGAAGATCGCCACCTACTGGCCCACCAACACCTCTTCCAGCAGCAACCTGGTTTTCCTCAGTGGTCTCTCATCCAAATACAGACCAAGCCCACACCTGCTTAGCTTCAGCCACACAGCTGAACAGCACTTCAAGGCAACAGTACTTGCACAGACACACATAAAAAAAGTACGTCTGATTTGTTTTCTGTCCTCAGTCTCAATCACCAATATACTCCAGAGAAAGAAGAAGAGGACGTTTTTCTGGCCTCCTGTCCTACCAACAGTAGAAGAATTTAAAGGAATGCAAGTAACTAGTTGTTTATTTGTCGCTAACTGCAAACTGATATTTAAATTATCAAAGTAATGCATTTCATTACTGCGTTACTAATTAATGCAATCTGACTACAGTAATTAGTTACTTTTGTAATGTGGAAAAAAAGCCACTAGATAGCAGTATTGACTTTTTTTTGTTGAGCCCAGTTTGGAGATAGGTTTTTGGGCATGTCCTGGGCATGACTCAGAGGGGAAAGTGCCAGAGAATTGAAAAACGTTTGGAAGGTGGGAGGGGGCTGGAAAAGAGTATATAAGGAGAAAAATTGAGAGAGTAAAGTAGTAGGAGAAATTGCAAGGAGAAATTCGACCAGATCTGTCACTCGTTTCAAGACCTATGAAGCTCTTTTTGTGGATTTTTGCCTGTGTTGGAGCATTTTCCTGTCCCAGGACATTGCAACATAGAAGCACCATCTCAGTTACCACGGGACTGTAACTATCTCATTTTCTTTATTATTTCAATCTTGGTCAGGCTTTGTTTTATCAAATCTGTTCAAGTTTTTCCATTTTGTCTGTCATCCCTTGCTGTCCGAGATGTCAATACAAATTGGGGTCATAACAAATTGGAAATTTCCTTCAGGATAATAAAGCATTGTCTAGCACCTCTAGCATCTAACATCTAAAAAGTAACGAACGGATATTTCTGAAATGTTGTGGTTGGGCAACTATTACATAAGTAATGGACCATAGTGATTTTGACCGGCGTCAGTGAGACAATATGGCTGCCACCGCAGTCATCCTGAAATCCTGTGACACGCAATAACTGAACTTTGCTCCCACTCAGCAAGATTTGGACTGTGCTGCCTGTGTTACTGAGTTACTAATATAACAATTATCATTCTTCTCTAAAGGAAGAAATACTGCCCAAAACATGACTCATGTCTGCAAAATATAGCTGCTTCTTTATTTCAACTTTTTCAAACAGGACTTTTAGCAGCATTTTTTGGACAGTACCATTCAAACATTCAAAGTGAATTAAAACATTCAAAATTTATTCAAAAGTGCACCTCTATGCCAAAGTTTGAATCTGTGCATTTAGAATAATAAAGGATTTATAATAACAGTATGAAATACTGGATATAACAACACTCAGTGTAGCCAAAATGTCAATGACTTACCAAAAAAGTTACAATGCAGACTTGACCAAAACTTAAATTACAATAACTCAAAATAAAAATATTAGCATTTCCAGGACAAATTGTACAGTGTAACTCAGTCAAGTAGAATGGCATCTTAAGGAACACACAACTGAAACTCAGGGATTTTACACCTGGTATGAAATTAGCTGCAATGGGGGAAAAATAAATAAACTAGAGAACAGAAGAATAGAAACAGCACAAGGTCTTAATGTTCTCTAACATGGTAAGCTGGATTGAACTGTATGCAAAACACCTATATATAACTAAACATTTGAATGAATATAGTTCCAGTATGAAAAAATAACTGCAATGTAAACTACAACATTTTGTGTAGGTTCAAGATGATAAAACAGTGGCAGCAGCCTCACCTTGAAAAACTCACAAAATCTGCAGGCTCTTTTTTTTTACAGTCCAAACATAACTGAAATTTGTTCACTTTGACATGAGGGGCAAATTCTTTTGTCAGCCTGCTCCTCCTTTCATCAGTAACAAGTGTTTTCCACTAACATGGCATATCCCCCGCCGCCTCAATTTTATGTGTCCGTAAGGACGTACGGATGGACGTACATAGGGACGGACACACGGAGCCCAATGCTTTATTCCCCGCTTCACGCTAATCGCGCTGCGGGGAATAATGATGGAGGTTGTGCTGAAGAGCCTCTCGCTCTCAACGCTTGTTGAAAGCGCACAGAAGAATTTTGCTTCTGTGACCGCCAGGGAGGACAGTCTAGGTTGGTTGGCCTTCCAGTACAACAGTGGGTTGTCCGAACGCTGAATAGTTGATTCTCCAAGGTAGGTATGCACTTCAGTGCGTGCAGTTGTGGCTGACTCAGAACCAGGTGCCTTTGTGCTTATCTCCAGGATTTCATCAAAAACACTTTTAAGCATGCTTTTGCTTGCAGCCGCCACACATGGACTCTTCTTTGGTGGTTCTGAGGAAGCTGATTCAGATGAGGTTCCCTCTGCGGGCTCTGCGGCTTCTGATGTGGGCTTCCTCAACACTTCTTCCATCCTCTTTACCTCTGCCATTAATGCATCTTTGGGATGTTTTGAGGTTTCTTCATCTGTGAAGTACCTGTAATGATAGTAATACACATATGTAACATTTAATATCAGACCAAACTTAATATCAAGTGATTAATCCCATTCTGAAGGCTGATGCTTGATATGAAATTGACATCAATGTGGAACCCCACATACAAACACTCACTCAATTCAATTGTCTCACACACTGCTCTCTGTATAACACACACGCAGATGCATACACCCACAAGAATCTCATTGAATTAAGTTTACAGACACCCCACATACCCCTCGTCAGCCTCAGTTTCTCGAGTGAGAATGCGTTTAAGGACATGGACAATGAGGATGACGTTGGTTGCTGAGGCAGGCGCAGAGCTAACTTCATTCATCAACTCCTCATAAGGGGCCAGAGCGGCAAGTGTCTTTTCCAGTCTCCCCCACTGGTTTGCAGTCTAAGTGGCTGGCAGCTCGTACTCCACTGAGTATGCACATTTCTGTCCAATGAGGCTCTCAATCTTGTAATATGAACTGTTCCACCTCATTCGTACTTTTGTACATCTTGTTGCAGACACTTGGGTGGCATATTCATTTCCACATGAATGTCCTCCAAGCGAGAATGAGCAAGTGGCGAGTGCTTGAAGTGACCCCCAATTTTTCTAGAATTGTGAGAGCAGTCCTTCATTCACAATATGCTGCAGAGAGCAGTCCTTCATTCACAATATGCTGCAGTTTATGCACGTAGCATCCCAGACTGGCAACTCCAAGGCGATCCATTGCTTTTGTAATGTTACTGGAATTGTCTCTTGCAATTAATTGGACTCAGCTCTTTTCAATTTTCCATGCATGTAACATCTCCTCTGTTGCCATAGCAACGGAATCTCCTGTGTGTGAGCCACGGAAGCGTTTAGCCTGCAGCTCTGCTTTTTGCAAAGTAAAACTAGAGTCTACCCACTGTGCTGTCAGACTTAGTAGTGACATTGGACATATGTCCGAGCTCCAGAAGTCAGTTGTTAAACATCATCTACATTTTCCAGGCATTTCGAAATTAACTCTCACACTTGCTCGTATTTGTTTGGGATAGCCGTGTCGGAGATGAATTGCCAGGTTGTCGCCTGTGTAAATTCCGGATATTCTTCTCCCTGATGGTTCTGCAATTTTTAAATTAAGTTTGTGGTGTTGAACTTCCCAGCGGTGGTTTCACCCTGCAAAACACTTGCATTGCATCAATTACACTCGGCTGTATGGCTTTTAATTTAAAGCTGGAGTTTGCAATTTTTAAAAAAAATCACTTTTTGTCATATTTGTTAAAACCGTTATTATGACCTGACAGTGGGATGTGGGTCAGATGGTCTTTGAGAAAATCAGAGTCATCTTGGCTCCATCTTGTGCTTCTAATTCCTTCTGCAAGATTTCACCACGACCGGGACAAAAAAACCAATCAGAGCCAGGAGGAGTGACTGACGATGTCAATGATTTCTCGTGCACAGGCAGCGGGCCGGCCCCTCCCTTGCGCTTTTAATCTGTGGCTTCATCCGGTTACTGGAGTTTTACCGAAGCAATAGCGGAAAATGCACCTCCGGCAAAGACAAATTACCAATTCCTCCGTTGCCAGCAACTGCTTATACCAGCAAGAAAGGAAAACAAAAGCAGACTGAGAACAAAAAGAAGTTAAAAGAGAGAATCGGACAGACCACGAGATAAAACAAGGGTCAATTTTGGTATTGCTTTCCTGAGGGGCTGTGGCTTTGGTCAGAGACTAGAGGGGAGGCTACATTCAAATCTTGCAAGCTGTTCCAAGACTGCGTACTCCAGCTTTAAAATAGCTCCATACTGCGGACAAGATGACAATGCTGCTGGCAGGTCTCACATCTAGCTAGCATCATGTGACATCTGCTGCTCATCAGTGTCATGACACTTTTCTTTTTACGGCATGTCGCTCCAATTGTAGTTAGGCAGTTATGTGATAGTTTAGGCTAATAAATGGATCGGATTATACACCACCGCTCAAAAGTTTCGGATCACTTGGAAATTTATTTAGTGCAGCTGCTAGTTGACAACCTGTGAGGCATCTTTGTCTTAAACTACACACTCTCAGATATTTGTCTTCTTGCACAGTTGTGCAATGGGGCCTCCCACTCCTTTTTTCTGTCCTTGTTAGTGTCAGTTTGTGCTGCTCTCTGAAGGGATTAGTTTCCAGCATGGTGAGAGATTTTAAGTTTTTAATTTCTTGCATTGAATAGCCTTCTTTTCTAAGCACAACAATACTGATGGGTCGCTATCTAAAGGAAGTTCTTTTTTTCTGGCCATTTTGAGCCTGTAAACGAACAAACAACTTATGATGATTCAGGTACTAAACCAAATTCAAGAATGCAATGCTTCCTTTTGCACTCCCTTATTGGTTCAACGGTTTTCAGCTGCTCAAGACATTTGCAGAAGGGTTTTCTAATAATCAATTAGCCTTATAAAATGCTTAACTTGGATTAGCAGCCATAGCAGGAGATTGATGCAGAGGACTGACAGTTGCTGATAGTAGGCCTCTATGCAAAAATGCAGATCATTCTTTGAAAATCATCTGATAAATTTTTGTGAAAATGATTAAAATGTATTTTTCTTTGGAAAACAAAGACATTTGCAAGTGCAAACTTTTGAGCAGTAGTGTATATTATTTTTCTCCTCCCTGATAGTCGATCCAGTAATTTTGCCCAGTATCTGGCTGATACCAATACTGAATATCAGATTTTGTTTGTTAATGTTTTCCGTGCACTGGTGTGAATCCAGGTCATAGCTCTGTTCATCGAGGGGTGTGATTTTATTGTCTTATACCCCCTGGCTAGCGAGGTGGGGTTGCGGCTTTGTGGCCGTGCTTAATTGTAATTCTATTTTTATGTATTTTGCGTTACAAAGCCCTGCTGAAAAGCAGTTATATTAAGCTGAAAGCGGACAACCGAATAAAAAAACAAACAAACATAAGGGCCAGGTCACGCGATAACAGAGTTACAAAATTGGTGTATTTTGTATCATGGCTCCAGAACTAAGTAAGATAGAGTTACAGTTTAAATGGCTTTGTGTATGTCTTCCCAATACATTAAAAAACTAAATTGTTAATTTTGTTTATTTGATTTATTTTGAGTGAAAATGGCAAAACACTGGTCGGTAACGGAGTTACAAATTTGTCACTCTGTAACTGACGAGAAGCACTGTCTTATCCCCTCGGAAACCGACACGCCTCCTCATGCAGACGTTAGCTTAGTTATCACACCACAGACAGCCATGTATAGATTTTACACACAATATATGTCAACATAGCAGGAATTTAAGCCTATTGGGTTGATGTGGAGGCAAAGAATTGCTGACGTTAGCTTCTTATCTTCATAGTGAAAACAGCGCTGAGCTGCCAAAACCAAACAAACATAGCGATTTTGTGCGCACAATCTGTAAACATGTTAGCTATCTGTAACTAGCATTGACACCGCAATGTGGATCTCTATGGAGTGAATAAACGCTCACACAGACTGTGCATAATCAACGAGTAAAGCATATTAGCATATAAGTCCAGTGTTGAGTCCAAAACCATTCCCCCATCGAGATTTGTTTCCTGTTCTCACATCCAATGCTGACAACACACCGACATTTAGAGGATAACGCTCTCGTAATTTCAATTTCAATGACAGAAATAACGTTATTAAGGTTAGCTTTCACTACAGTAAGCCAGCACTTACCTAATCAACCGTGACGTCTCAGCACGGTGGCTTCAGGGCACAACGGAAGAGGGAGGGCAGGAGAACCAGAGTGCCAAATTTGAATGAGGGAGGGAGGTACACAGCAGCAGAAAAGGAGTTGCGGTACCGAGCCAGGGAAAAGCCTATTCAGCCCGAACAATTCCTATTGCTCGATTTCTTGGCATGCCAGCAGCCTGCAGAAAGGGTGGTTTTTTTTTCCTTTTGCTATGAGTAGTGTGTAGGAGATGAACGTGAACGTGAAAAATTTATCAAATTATAAATTATTTATTGCAAATTTATTATAAATAAATAAGAAATCACACGTACATTAGTATTCACAGCCTTTGCCATGAAGCTCAAAATCGAGCTCAGGTGCATCCTGTTTCCACTGATCAACCTTGAGATGTTTCTACAGCTTAATTAGGGTTCACCTGTGGTAAATTCAGTTGAGTGGACATGATTTGGAAAGGCACATACCTGTCTATAGAAAGTCCCACAGTTGACAGTGCATGTCAGGGCACAAAACAAGCATGAAGTCAAAGGAATTGTCTGTAGACCTCCGAGACAGAACTGTCTCGAGGCACAAATCTGGGGAAGGGTACGAAAAAAAGGAAGAAGTTCAGAACCACTCGGAATCTTCCAAGAGCTGGCCGCCCGTCTACACTGAGGGAGCGGGGGGAAGGGCTTTAGTCAGGGAGGTGACCCGATAGTCAGTCTGTCAGAGCTCCAACGTTCCTCTGGGGAGAGAGGAGAACCTTCCAGAGTGACTACCATCTCTGCAGCAATCCACCAGTCAGGCCTGTATGGAAGAGTGGCCAGACGGAAACCACTCCTTACTAAAAGGCACATGGCAGCCTGCCTGGAATTTGTCAAAACGCACCTGAAGGAGTCTCAGACCATGAGAAACAAAATTCTCTGGTTTGATGAGACAAAGACTGAACTCTTTGTGTCAATGCCAGGCGTCATGTTTGGAGGAAACCAGGCACCGCTTATCACCTTGCTAATACCATTCCTACAGTGAAGCATGGTGGTGGCAGCATCATGCTGTGGGTATGTTCTTTTTTTTCAGCGCCAGGAAGTGGGTCAGGATTGACCCAGTCAGACTAGTCAGGATTGAGGAAAAGATGAATGCAGCAAAGTACAGAGACATCCTGAATGAAAACCTGCTCCAGAGTGCTCTTGATTTCAGACTGGGGCGACGGTTCATCTTTCAGCAGGACAACGACACTTACCACACAGGGAAGATATCAAGGGAGTGGCTTCTGGACAACTCTGAATGTCCTTGAGTAGCCCAGCCAGAGTCCAGACTTGAATCCGATTGAACATCTTCGAAGAGATCTGAAAATGGCTATGCGCCAACGCTTCCCATCCAATCTGTTGGAGCTTGAGAGGCGCTGCAAAGAGGAATGGGCGTGCCAAGCTTGTGGCATCATATTTAAAACGGACATGAGGCCCTCCGACCTCCGGTCTGGCGTTCGTTATGTGAGGCTGCGAGGTCCTGAGCTCCGCAGACAACTATCATATTTGCATTTATTTGAGCATATGAAATGCCTAAACCTATCTACAGACATTTTATTTTCCTTTTTGTAAGTTCTGACGAAATTCTTAAAAGCAAGAAGCCGTTCTGAACAGCTATTCAACTTTTAGTATGGCTAGCCGGGATATAGCTAAAAGTCAAAGGGTTGCTCAAGCTACCATGATGGCTCACGTTATCACCGGCAAAGGGGAACAAAATGAGGATGACAAACTGTCACTGAACTCGGTGGATAAAATAATGACGGTTATTGAAACGTAAGGAATGAAGATGGATACACAAAGAGCCGCCCACCGCCAGGAGATAGTCTCAGTTTGCCAAGAGCTACATGCTACTGTTAGCCCTGCAAACGCGCACAATGAAAAGAGTATAGATAACTTGGAGCTTTCTGTTAACGAGTGAAGTTCATCTGTCATGGCTCTGGAAGCGACATTGGAACACTTAAAGTCAGATATGAGTAGTTTGAAAGAAATGTGCTTGGACTTGGAGGTACGTAGTCACCGCCAGTATGTTTGTCTTGTAAGAATTGGGGAAGGCAGAGAGGGGGGTGACCCACGGCAATTCTGCACCACTGTGATGAAGAGGATTTTGGACTTGAAGGACACCCCCCATCTAGGTCGTGGGCACCGTTCGCTGGCACCTAAACCTAAGGAAGGAGAGCCTCCAGGCCGTTTATCATTCAAGTACATCACGGAGATGTCAAGGATAACATCCCTCACCTTTCCAGCCAAAAGAAGCAGCTTTCTGACAAGGGAAAATGTGTGTATGTTTTCCCCGATTATGCACCGGAGGTGGCAGAGAATCCAGCTGCTTTTGCCAAGGTGAAGTGACTCCTGAGAGAAATTCCTAATGTAAAATTCGGTCTTTGATTCCTGGCTAAACTTCGGATCACGTTTAAAAGGGAGAGGAACATTCTTTTGTGAATCCTGCACTGGCCTTGTCCTTTGTAAATGACAACATTCTGCCATGAATGCGATCAATGTCTGTCAGGTAGCATTATTCATGCAATGACATTAACATAATTTTGACTGTCATACATCTCTAAATATGACAAAGCTTACTTGCTTGTTTTTTTTTTCCTGAAAGATCATCTAGAATTGCCATATGAGTATATGAACATTGCTTTCCCAATATTTTGAAACCATAAAGTAGCCTACTGAAGTTTTTCTGTTCTTAAGTTTGATCTGATTAATAGTACCCTCAGGGTGGAGCCAGAGTCATTTGCTACAGATCTTTTTTTGTTTTTAAACAACAGGTCCCTATCCATCCAAAGGACAGGATTTATTTATTTTTTACCTACTAATTTCTGTTATCCTCTGTGATTTTTCTTTATCAATATAGGATGTATGTGTAGGTTTATACAGTGGGGAAAATAAGTATTTTACCCCTTGCTGATTTTGCAGGTTTGCCCACTTACAAAGAATGCAACGATCTATAATTTCAATCATATATACATTCTAACAGTGAGAGACAGAATCACAAAGAAAATTCCAGAAAATCACATCATATGAATTTATAAAAATTGATAACCATCTGATGAGGAAAAATAAGTATTTGACCCCCGAACAAACAGCAAGTATTCTGGGTCCCACAAGCCAGTTAGTCTTTCTTTAAGACACACCCCCAATCCCAACTAATTATTTACATCAAATACTCCTGCCTCACCTCATTACCTGTATAAAAGAAACCTGTCCACTCCCAAACAACCAGATTCCAACATCTCCACCATGGGCAAGGCCAAAGAGCTGTCTAAGGACATCAAGGACAAGATTGTTGACCCACACAAGGCTGGGATGGACTACAAGAGAATCGGAAAGCAACTTTGAGATAAAAGATCAACTGTCGGTGCAGTGATCAGGAAATGGAAGAAGTACCACACTGCCACTAACCTCCCTCGGTCTGGGCCTCCGTGCAAGTACTCGCCTCGTGAGATGTCCCTGGTCATGTGAACGGTGTGGAATAACAAGGGGGGAACTGGTTAATCAGCTGGGACCACAGTTACAAAAGAAACAGTTGGTAACACATAACGCGGTCATGGATTGAAATCCTGCAGCGCACGCAAGGTCCCTCTGCTCAAGAAGGAACATGTACATGCCTGCCTGAAGTTCGCCATTGACCACCTGGATGACTCAGAAGAGGCCTGGAAGAAGGTGATGTGGTCAAAATAGAACTTTTTGGGCTCAACTCAACTCACCGTGTTTGGAGGGCAAAGAACACAGAGTACAACCCAAAGAACACCATCCCCAACGTTAAGCACAGTGGTGCTTTTCAGCCAAGGGGACGGCACAACTCCATTGCATTGAGGGGAGGATGGACAGGGCCATATACCATGGAATTCTGGACCAACAGCTCCTTCCCACAGTGAGAGAGCTGAACATGGGTCGAGGATGAGTGTTTCAGCATGACAACTACCCTAAGCACACCGCCAAAGCAACAAAAGAGTGGCTGAAGAAGAAGTACATCAAGGGTCTGGAGTGGCTTAGCCAGTCTCCAGACCTTAATCCAATTGAAAATCTTTGGAGGGAGCTTAAAATACGGGTTGCAAGGCCACAGCCTTCGGACCTGAATGATTTGGAGGCTGTCTGCAGGGAGGAGTGGGCCAACATCCCAGCCAAAATGTGCACAAACCTTTTAGTCAACAACTATAAAAATGGTTTGATATCTGTGCTGGCCAATAATGGCTTTTCTACAAAATATGAGCATGCTGTTTGTCCAGGGGGTCAAATACTTATTTTTGACCGCAAATATGCAAATAAATTCCTAAAATGCATACAATGTCTTATTCCACTTTTTTGGTGATATTCTGTCTCTCACTGTTAAAATAAACCTATCATTAAAATTATAGACCATTGCACTCTTTGTTAGTAGGCAAACCTGCAAAATCAGCAAGGGGTCAAATACTTATTTTCCACACTGTATGTTGGAATGTATACATACATATGGTATATTTTTGCGGCCTTGAGATAACTATCTGGCCACGTTTTATAGCTTGTGGTATCTCATTTTGCTCTACATATGGTAAAACAAGCAAGCTCGAACAAATGCTGCTAAATCAACTTTGACACAGAGGTAGTAGCTGCTCATCATTGTGAATTTTACTATAATTAGCTTTCTTACTCATGATGCAGTGCAATAGATTGCACAATAGCCATTTCAGAACAAAATGGCACCAAAAGGCAATTATTTGCTGATCAAACAGAAAAGTAAGCGTTTTGCCTATCAGCCCTTACTTCACTTTTACAGGGAAATCCAATTTATTTAGCTTACACAGACAGTCACTGGTCTGATTCTTCCTAAAGACGTGTTTATTGTAGCCAAGGGATTAATTTTTATGAGGACGAATTGTTTCAATGGTTTCGAAAAAGACAGAATTTTGTCAATGATGCAAAAGCGATCGTGTAAGCTATTTTATTATGCATATATAATCGCAAACCAATGAAGGGAATTATTTGGGTATACTGCAGTGAACATGCAGGTAAACTTGCTCTACCCAAAACTGTTGGTTAAATTTGTGCGTTTCAACAAAGAAAAAAAAGAAAACCCTTTTTTTGGCTCTTACCCAAAAAAGTACACGTTCTTCTTGTTCCATAGATTTTTTTTTTTTTTTTTTACCAATTTTTGCTTTTTTTATGTACCAAGTAATCAAACCTAAGTCCTCTGAAATACGATTAATTAGCACCAGTTTGTGAATGCCTCATGACTTTGTGACGTTACCCATAAATCATAGCAGCTGCCGGTTTTTCTCTTCCGGTGGATGTGTTTGTTTACGGTTGCATAGCTTTAATAGCCAGCTTTTAGATAATACAAATGGATGGATAACGGAGGAGGATACAGAGTATGGATGTTTTAAAAGGTTATGAGGACAATTTTGTTACAGTGCCTCACCCGTCAGTTCTCACGGAATGGGTAGATGACATAAAACAATGGCCCAATGTTAGCTGCATCCACATTAATTATTAACCCCCGCCAAACAAAGTTAGCAGGAGGTATATGTGATCAGGGATGGACCCTATTGATTTTGACAGCCATTGGTCAAACAATATGCGCACCACAGCAATCATTGCAAAATCGTATGTTGTAGATATGCTGGATCTTACAAGAGTGGGCGTGTCATATGAAAGTTATTAAACAAGTTAAGTGAGCAACAAACCTAAAATTTACTCTATGATTTTCATAACTTTCTCATTCTGTTTATCACATAAATGAATTGCGTAATTTCATGGAAAGCAAATGTAATTTCCCTTAGCGCCCAATGTATGTTAGCACAGCGCTAATACGTCACTCTGCTTACGTACTCAGTCTCTGAGTAACAGACATTTGTGGCTGAACGAGCAACGCTTGGTAAAAACAGTCAACTGAGTAGCTAGCTTATGTTGGCTCGCTGGGTACTAAACTAATGTTGCATCATGGTTTTGAAAAAGAATTGCGTGCAATTGCGTTTACTAACTTCCTGCAGCGCTGAGCCATACCAATTCAACCAACATTACACTCGGTGTTCAGTTTGGCTCAGTAGTAACAGCAAAAAGTAACACTAGGCAATTTCTTTCCCCCCACGCTCTCAGCCAATACGAAGGAAAAATTTCCATGCACAAGGATTACAATTCTGAGCGATAATCTCTCAAATACGTGTTGATTGAATAATGACTGATCTGCGTTACAATGAAATAACGCCTTTCGCTTTCGGCACAGGGTGGGTTGATTAAAAATTGGGATTGGGCAATTAAATACAATTTTGTCTTTCAAATTAAAATTTTGATTTATTTCTTTTGTTATCAGATGTGAGATTGCTGATGACGGCATACAAATGTGAAATGCCACCAAAAAGTGTGGGACTCATGTAGTATGCGTGAGAGCTGACAGGTATGCAATATTGAATGACGCTCATTTAAATGGACCAAATTACGCATCAAAATCAATGATTGTCCATGGAATTTGTAAAAAGACACACAGGAGAATCATAAAACTGATGTGTGACATTTAGGACCAATGTACTTGTGTGCCTCCACCAATGGAAGTGACAAAAATACCAAAATGCGCATGCGAAAATGAGTGCCCACTGGCGCGCTACCGAGTCAGTATTGGCACAAAAGTAGCACTGGACAAGTGGATCTGCTTTGGTACACTTCTTACTATGCCCTCTCTGCACCTCTCTTTCTAGGTTGCACAGGCCGAGGCATAAAAATACCAATCAGGAAAATGTCACTCTGCAGGGAAAAAGAAAAATGAGAAAATATTGTTTTCATTATGCGCTTGTCAGCAGAATGAAACCCTAATTTCTGTGTCATGACTGACACTCCTGGCAGTGTTGTATGCTAATCATGAGATTTATATTCATTGATTTCCTCCCTGTAGGCCTGGCTTACGAGGACTCAACATGATAAATTTACTGATCTCAGCTTTAGTGGTTTATTCATTCGTTCGAACACCTGAACAAGGTAAGGAGCTATAATCCATATGTGACACCATGAAATGTATCAGCTGTATTTATTTTTTTCAATTGAACTAAAGTTTTGAGAAAACATGTAAATCACTGAAACTTTATGTCGTGCTCTGACCAGCAATTAAGAGTATTTATTGTAAAAATATATTTCATATTCTCTAAAACAATAGGTTATCTCCAATAGCTTTACCAGGTAATTCTATTTCCTATATTTAGCATGATCCAGTTGATTCCATACAAATTTATTCATGCAAACAATTTTTGGTATCATCTTTCTAGCCAATAAGTTTCCAAAAGAAAAAGGAAGGGCAATGACATATGAGCTTGAAAATGATAAAAACTTATTCATGGTTTATTGTAAAGAATTTTAGACACACATCTATAAATTAATTTCAGTGTGTGATTTTTTTGTCGAATTGTAGCTGTTATAAAATTAATGATCCAGTGCCTTTGAATCCAAGCCAAAGGGGATGAGCACAGATGATCATAATATACATTAAGTTTGTGCTCTTTTGTATTAACTTTTTGATTTTATAAAAAGCTTTGGATCTGAGTCAGAGAGGTATCCCACCTTAGTCACCTTACTCAGTTCAGTCCACCTTTGTTCTCTCTCCACAGACAGCATTGGCAGATGGATGTGCGTCTGGGACTGAAAGCAGCCAGTTTCATTGCCCTGGGTGCGGTGGGAATCCCAGGTAATCTAGCAGCCCTCCTGCTCTTCTGCCGCTTGTTCATTGAACTGCGGCACATGGCGCACAATGAGATCATCCTCAGCCAGCTGATCTTTGGCAACCTGGTGGCAACTTTGTGCCGTTGTATTCCGCAGGCTATGACTGCTCTGGGGATGGACCTCCACTTTGATGACCATGCCTGTAGAGCAATTCTCTATGGTTACCGGGTCGGGCGTGCCATGTCTATCACCCTAACCTCATTGTTGAGCTCCTACCAATGTGTGGTCATTGCCCCGCCAAAACCTGGTTGGAACTGGCTGAAACGCTGGTTGCCAGGCCACTTCCCCCATGCCATCATCTTCCTCTATGGACTCAACATGACTCTTTATTTCTTCAGTGCTATTCTCAATGCCAAAGCTTTTCCTACCAACAGCACCATCCCAGAGTACAGTCTTAATCTGAAGTTCTGCATTGTGGTGTCTCCGAGTGCCACTTATTACCTAGTCAGAGGTTTGGTATACATCATACATGACTTCATTTTTGTTGTACTGATGGCAGCAGCAGCAGTGTACATGTTGCTGGTTCTGCACCGGCATCGTCAGCAGGTTCAGGGTCTACAGGGAGCTGGCAGGAAGACTGAGGAGGCATCGCGTGCCGTCCTGCTGCTCGTGAGCACATATGTGCTGCTGTTCAGCTTGGACAATGTTCTGTGGTTCTACACACTTTCTGTCTCCCGTGTGCACCCAACTGTGTCTGACGCTCGCGTCTTCTTTGCCACCTGCTATACTACCATCAGCCCATTCCTCATCATTACCACTAACAAGAAGTTAGCCATGTACTTTAACTGTGGCTCCAAAAGTAAGTCAGCACAAAACATCCAAAGTAGTTCAGAATCCATAGTCTCTAGAGTGACATCAACACAGTGAGGATGTTAAATTGTGGAACTGAAGGAGCATCTTTTGTAAAGTTTCAGTTTGTTGTGTTGGTATTCACTGCCCCACAAATCAGTAGCAATAATGATACTATTATCAAAAGAAAAAAAAAACGGAAGAATGTGGTGATTTTCTCAAGGAATTTTCTCCATCTTCTCTCATTTGCAGCCATACTCTGCAGAATATTTTTGATGAACTGGATTCATGTGAATTTCTTGTGTTTGTCATGTTCCTTTGTGTGGATGTAAACAGATAATGTGTGGTTTCACATGAAGTCAAGAATAACTCATTCCTTCAAGTCTTAAAGAGCAATGAAAATGCTAGGGGATAGGCAATCATTTTATGATCGAGAATTACTCAAAGATAGCAAAACTTTTTTAAAAAAAACAAATGTCGATCACAGATCGCTGCAAATTAAATTTATCACCTCCGGCAGAACATGCCGACCTCGGCCCGAACGCACCCAAAGTAAGCATGATATCAGCACTCGAACACAAACAGGCAAGGTCAACATGGCGTCATAAAGTTTACATGAATCTAGCGGGAATTCTGACTAGATTACTACTGGAGTGATGAGGTATCAGGAGACACAGAATAAGTTATTGATGTGGCAGATACAGAGGAACAAATGGTCCTCAACCCTACATTTATGAGCCACCAGCAAGGCAAGAAATCCAGGACCAAGCGGGACATGCAGCTGATGCCATTCCTGATAATACGGTATTATACAAGATCGCGTTGGCAATAAAACTTTCAAAAATAAATTAGACTCTTGTCGGTTCTACAAATTAGTCTGAGCAACTATAGCTAATCGGGAGAGGTAGACTGTGAGAGGGAATACTCTGTCCGAATAGGGAATACTTTGTGATTATTATGTCCGGTTTTATCAGAATTTCCGCATAATTTGCATCACAACGCTGAACCGTCCTTCAAAAAGCTAGATAAAAAACCAAAACAATGCGAGTCAATGCCTGAATGCAACTTATGACTGTTTATGTGCGCTTAGCGCTGCCTGCATGCTGATTTGTGTTCTAGAGCTGACGTCACATGCCTCTAACAAGAGCGCAAAATGGTGATTTTCAAACCATGGTGACACCGCAACAAAGGACCACCATGTGGAAGAGGTGACTCCAAAACACTTTGTGATTATTATGTCCGGTTTTATCAGAATTTCCGCATAATTTGCATCACAACGCTGAACCGTCGTTCAAAAAGCTAGATAAAAAACCAAAACAATGCGAGTCAATGCCTGAATGCAACTTATGACTGTTTATGTGCGCTTAGCGCTGCCTGCATGCTGATTTGTGTTCTAGAGCTGACGTCACATGCCTCTAACAAGAGCGCAAAATGGTGATTTTCAAACCTTGGTGACACCGCAACAAAGGACCACCATGTGGAAGAGGTGACTCCAAAATGGTTTTGGGTGTGTACTCAAACAAATCCCAAAAGCAGAACGATAGTAAAGGAAGGGTTTCCATGCTCTTAAAACTTGTAAGACATTTTTCAGACTTGGATGCAATTTTACATTTTTAATCTTAAATATAAGTACATATTGTCCCATTAATGTTAGAATAAAACTGGCAGAGTGATATCAGGAACAGCGCCGGCCAGAGCAACCTGGTGGAACTGTGCTGAAGTATTTTTTAGGATATAATTGCATTAAATGCTGTTAGTATACATTGATGTGTCTGGCTTGAGTTAATAAAAATATCCTTGGCGTTCAATTTCAACCGCTCATTTGCTATCTTCCACATTTATGTCTGTCAACACAAAAAAGTACAGATATGCAGGAAACCTATACAGAATTTTTTTTTGTAATTATAATTACAACTCACGTACATGCAGGATCACATGACTACAGTGTAATTGTTAGAAATGGTTCATAATTATGAATGAATGACTTATCCAGTCCACTAAATGCTGTTTCCAAACCTATGCCAACGGTTATTAACGCAGGGCACAGCATCGGGGTTAAAGCACTAGGTTCAACATTAAAGACATTCATGTTCGCACCCATGCAAGAACGCAGCTCGTGTGTGCGGTACTTGGCCTTTTGCAAAGGACATTCATACCTTCAATATTTCAGTCTAAAAATACGCACATACGTATCTGATCATTGTAAAGTACGGACAGCAGTCTCGGAGCAACTTTATTAGATTTAGGCACTGAAAGTACTTAGTAACATTTAAGGTTGGGAACAGAACTGGGGTCCGGCCATAGACGTTGTAAAAAGTTGGACAAAGCAACAATGATGTCACCCACTGATTTCAGCATACCATTAAGGAAGCCTTGATTTTGGCACTTTGTACTGCGCCATTTTGTCATTTTAAAACTGGATCTTATTCCTATTGGAAGTGAGTGTGAATTGAAGATCCAGGGAGGAGTGAGGGATGGATCTAAGGGTGGATCTGGCCTTATCTGACGAAGACCAGAGGATAGCCACGCCCAAAAAGCATATCTGGCTTTATCCTTTGTTCTAGTCCATTTGAGACTATAATTTACAAAATCGTACATCATGATATATTGAATGAGACTTGAAACTTGCGATAGATGCCATAAAATAATGTGGAAAATCATCATTCAAATAATAAATCAGGTGGGAGAGTAGGGTCATTTCCTCATAGACATAGCATTGAACTTCTTTCTTAAACTACCGACGCCGCCATCTGCTGGCCATTAAATAGACTGCAATTTCTTGAGATTTTCACATTGGCTTCACTTTTCAGACCCAGGTGCTGCGTCCAACCTTTTAGAAAGTCTATGGGCCAGGGTGAAGTTTAGGCACGAAAACTACTTGGTTATCTTCAGGGTAAGGGTGAGGATTACGGTCAGGGTGAGGTTTAGGCATCGATATGACTTGGTTTGGTTCAGACACCAAAACTACTTGGTGAAGTTTGGGAGTTGGACCGGGTTCACCATTACGGGTACCAAAAAAAAAAAAACTTTCACTAGTGCTTGCGCTAATAGCCGAGTGGAAACGCAGTGCTTTAAGGTACTGACTCGTGTGCAAAAAACATGGGTTTCCACAACCTGAAACAAACAAACCTATTTTCCAACCAGACAGACAAGTAACCTTTAAGTTCACCCCAGGATTTTTTTTGAATTTGGACTTGAGCTGAAACTTGTTGGAGACACTTTGTTCTTTAAGCATACCCACTTTAGAATGACAAATGCTATACATTGTTTGGCATAATATAAAACCAGATATTTTTGTCTGATTTTTAGAGGTCACTTAAATTCACTTCTTTATTCATTTCATTTGGTTGCAATCACATCTGGAAAGCCATAAGACCTCTGCATTTGCTTGGCTCCCCTCTGGGGAAATATGGAATCAAAATTTTTTTTTCTTATAAGACTCTCTCTGCATGGCTTCTTGTATGTTCATCTTGAGTTCTGCAAAATGCTCTTCTGAATGCTCTTCTCCTCTTCTGAGGAAATTGTTACAAATGTATTAGAGAAAGACAAAACTGCAGGCTCACAGCACTCATTAAAGGGACCCTGATTTTGTCCAAAGTATATTTTGCCACAAAGACAATGTGACATGCAACAGACTTAGTAGTCAGTTAGCAGTGGTCAGATTTCTATTTCATTCAATTAATTGAGCAACTGAGCATTTTTTTTCCTTCCAAATTGGCAATTAATGCAATTTGCAAATCTGAAATGACCTACAGGTTAGCAGTGATCTGGAGTGTTTCATGTGAATCTCTACGAAGGATCAGATCTTTATAAAAGGTTTTCGTTCAGGTTTGCTGAGAACGTCAAAGGTATTAGTATCTACCTTCTTCGAAAAATGTTGACTTGTCCATTATGTTGCATTTCGCAATGCAGAAACATAGCAAGATTAATGGTCTGTCTGGAATTTATAGTAATGAGCCAAATTTCACAGTGTCTTGTGACCTTTCCAATGTTGAAAGGGAGTATAGCTGCAAAATATTCTCAAGCATTGGATATTGTACAAAGCACGTGTGTAGAATTCATAGAAATATGCTCTCTGATAAATTCCCTGATACTAGTATTTGAAACCTTGAAATTAGATGTCCAGCATGTGACCACAAAGTGGAGAATTTGAGAGCACTGACCTCAGATTATGATGCACTCTGCAGAAAATCAATTTAATATTTGTGTGATGAAACACAGTAATGTAACTTTTGAAGTATACCCTTCATACACTTTTCATATAAGCAGACATCACAGATGTCACCTCATTAAAAGATTAACTGAAAGAGAATATTGAAACAGATTTGCCAAACATTGCTCATGATGTACAATGCAGTGGCTGTAATGAGAGTGATGACTATGGAGCAAGATGTACAAGGTATGATGTTACACAAAGCTTGACAATCACTTTTCTAAAGTAGCAGGAAGTTAGTATCCTTAGTTCTTGCTCAATACAATCCATAATTGAGGACTGCACCAATTCTGTTGATGTGTCTGAAGAACACAGACTGACTGAAGTAATAAAGACTTGTGAGAAACATAAAATTGACAGTGAAGTTTTGGGGGAAATATGTGAATCACTGCAACATAATATTTTACAACAAAGCTTGAAAGAACTGTGGAAAAGAAACAAATACTATCAAACTACACTGCCCGGCCAAAAAAAAGTCACCGTTTGGAAAATGATGAACTAATTCCATAATTGGATCATTATTACAGTTATCAATATGTTTCAGCTGGCAATAATCATCTTTACTCTGACTGATGAAGCGCGTCGCTACTCATTTCGTAAAAAATCATGTCGGAAGACCCATCCTCTAATGGTGGAAAAATGTTACAGTATTTCAGAACGGGCAACTTATTGGCCTGTATTTTGCCAAGAAAACCATGAATGACAAATAAAAGTATGAGGAATCATTTTCGCAAACAAATTAGCCACCACAAAGTCCTGACCTTAAACACATTAAAAGTGATTGGGATGTGCTCATGAAAGACCACCAGTGGTTCAACCATTATGTCGAGAAGACAAGAGCTCGGCCAAAAATTATGCCATTTCTGATCGAAAATAAATGTTCTGGCATTGCATATACACTTAACAAAAATATAAACGCAACACTTTTGTTTTTGCTCCCGTTTGTCATGAGATGGACTCAAAGACCTAAAATTCATTCCAGATACACAATATTACCATTTCTCTCAAACATTGTTCACAAATCTGTCTAAATGTGTGATAGTGAGCGCTTTTGCTTTGCCGAGACAATCCATCCCACCTCACAGGTGTGCCACATCAAGATGCTCATCAGACACCATGATTAGTGCACAGGTGTACCTTAGACTGTCCACAATAAAAGGCCACCCTGAAATGTGCAGTTTTTGCCTTATTGGGGGTCTGGTGACTCAGAACCAGTCAGTATCTAGTGTGACCACCATTTACCTCATGCAGTGCAACACATCTTCTTCGCATAGAGTTTATCAGATTGCCAATTGTGGCCTGTGGAATGTTGGTCCACTCCTCTTCAATGGCTGTGCGAAGTTGCTGGATATTAGTGGGAACTGGTACGCGCTGTCGTATACGCCGGTCAAGCACATCCCAAACATGCTCAATGGGTGACATGTCCGGTGAGTATGCTGGCCATGCAAGAACTGGGACATTTTCAGCTTCCAGGAATTGTGTACAGATCCTTGCAACATGGGGCCGTGCATTATCTTGCTGAAACATGAGGTGATGTTCATGGATGTATGGCACAACAATGGGCCTCAGGATCTCATCACGGTATCTCTGTGCATTCAAAATGCCATCAATAAAATGCACCTGTGTTCTTCGTCCATAACAGATGCCTGCCCATACCATAACCCCACCACCACCATGGGCCGCTCGATCCACTACATTGACATCAGCAAAGCACTCACCCACACGACGCCACACACGCTGTCTGCCATCTTCCCTGAACAATGTAAACCGAGATTCATCCGTGAAGAGAACACCTCTCCAACATGCCAGACGCCATCGAATGTGAGCATTTGCCCACTCAAGTCTGTTACGGCGACGATCTGGAGTCAGGTTAAGACCCCGATGAGGACGATGAGCATGCAGTTGAGCTTGCCTGAGACGGTTTCTGACAGTTTGTGCAGAAATTCTTTGGTTATGCAAACCAATTGTTTCAGCAGCTGTCTGAGTAGCTGGTCTCAGACGATCTTGGAGGTGAACCTGCTGGATGTGGAGGTCCTGGGCTGGTGTGGTTACACGTGGTCTGCGGTTGTGAGGCCGGTTGGATGTACTGCCATATTCTCTGAAATGCCTTTGGAGATGGCTTATGGTGGAGAAATGAACATTCAATGCCCGAGCAACAGATCTGGTTGACATTCCTTCTGTCAGCATGCCAATTGCACACTCCCTCAATGCCTCACTCCCTCATCTGTGGCATTTTGCTGTGAGACAAAACTGCACATTTCAGAGTGGCCTTTTATTGTGGGCAGTATAAGGTACACCTGTGCACTAATCATGGTGTCTGATGAGCATCTTGATGTGGCACACCTGTGAGGTGGGACGGATTGTCTCAGCAAAGCAAAAGTGCTCACTATCACACATTTAGACAGATTTGTGAACAATGTTTGAGAGAAATGGTAATATTGTGTATCTGGAATGAATTTTAGATCTTTGAGTCCATCTCATGACAAATGGGAGCAAAAACAAAAGCTTGAATTTTTGGCATGGCCGGCCAACTCGCCTGACCTCAATGTTATTGAAAACCTTTGGGCCATCGTCAAGCGGAAAATTTGCGACAGAAAGCTGACTACGCTGGACCAACTGAAGCAGAACATCGCCACTGCCTGGGAAGCTGTGAGTGCGGAAACTTGTGACAAGCTCGTCAAATCGATGCCGCGGAGACTTCAGGCAGTCATACAAGCCAAGGGGCAGCCACAAAATGCTGAGAAAGTGATGATTCTAATTATAATAAAAATTATTCTAATTCAATGAAACAACATTGTCACAGTCAAATGGCCTAAATGGGCCTTTTGGAAAGCTCAGCTGAGCAAATTTTTTACAGGTAGCGAGTTCTGTGAATACTCTAACAAGTAGGACAGGCGCGGTGAACACCTGATTTGCTTTCTGCACAAAAAATGCATCAAGAAAATTTTACGATTGCGCTATTTCAAATTATTCTAATTCGTTGACCAGCACTTGTATTCTGTAAGAAAGTACATGTACATCGTACTATGTACCTTTGAAAATGGGAGTATTATGCACCCCCCGCCCCGCGAAGAAAATCTCACTCTAGCCTGCTTTCAAAACTTGAGAGCCCTGTTTTACGAATATGCTTTCAGCCTCGAGGAACTCCACCTCCAGTCTGAGTTAGCATCTAAAATTAAGTTATTTATTGGACTCACCAGGAGTGGTCTCTGCCATTGTATCTTAACCTTACTTTTTTATATTGGTATATATGAAAACAGCCTGCTTATGTCGACGTGCAAGTTGAAAATATCAATATGGCTAAACATTGGCTTTGGTAACTTAGCCCATTTGCCTTTCTAGCTAAGCTAATGTTAGCTGACATCAGCGCACGTTAGCCATCAATTAGTTTTGGAACAAAGCTACCTGCCGACTTCGGGTATTTGGGAATAGCGCTACTCTTGAAGCTTTCTAATCATGCGGTTCAATAAAGACCGAATTTTTCGCACTAAAGATTACTTTCAAAGTCAATGCAGAGATGCGAGTACAGACATTTTGCGTGTATTTGCGTCTTTGCATTGACTTTGAATGTAATCATTCTTGCGAAAATTTTGTTTCACGTCCAGTAAGCAGCTTAATAGTGCTGCACCTGATTTTACTCATTAAGGTCTTTATTGAACCGCATGATTAGAAAGCTTTAAGAGTAGCGCTATTCCCAAATACCCGAAGTCGGCAGGAAGCTTCGTTCCAAAATAGATCTTTGAAACTGGCATCATAAGAAAAAAAACAAAACAAGTGAAGCTAGAAACATGCAACAGACATCTTTAAACAGCCAAGACGCTGTGGAACTAATATTGATATAGCATTATGAATCAAATTGCCATGTTTTCATGTTCAAGGAATCTAAAAATGAAGATAAAATAAATGTAAGATTAATATCTATGGTGCAAGTCGCAATATGGAGGGAAATGTTGTGCTTGGCGGAGGTCTGCAAATGAGTCTGTTTAAAGCTAAAGAAATGGCCCTTTTAAGGGCCGAACAGCAAGTAAAACGAAGCCTGCCCCGGGCGATGCGAAAACCGCTATTCCTGCCTCAGTCTCAGTCCTTCTGTAGCGAGACCGCTACATTGGTGTCAGAAGTGGGATTTGAAGAAATCCGCCGCGAGATCGCGCGCCTTTAGGGAGAACTGAAGACGGGGCTGCACGCGAAAATGGACAGAGCCTCGGGGAGCAGGAGCCAAACAAGAGGGCTGTGCGCACCGGAGGGAAGGAGCGAACCATGTCCCGCACGAGCTCCTATGGCAGCAGCGGCAGCGGCAGCTGAGAGAGAGGGGGCGCCAGAACCACGGAAGGGAATGAAGCTACCCCGGTTTAGCGGCGCAGCGCCCTGGGAGCCCTACCAGGCTCAGCTGCTACTGGCGGCCCAGTGCTGTGGGTGGACGGACGGCGAGGGAGCAACCTATCTGGCGCTAGCCCTGGAAGGTCCAGCACTTCAAACGCTACTCAATCTCGACCCAACTGAACAGACTAGCCTAGCTTCGCTAACCAAAGCGTTAGAAAGGCAATACGGGCAGCGCCAGTCCACCCGGCTACACCGCCAGAGGCTGCTTCTTCGCCGCCGCCAAACGGGGGAACAGTGGGGGGCCGTAGCCGCCGACCTGCGCTTCCACGCCCGCCAAGGCTACCCCACATTCGGGACGTGTGAGCAAGACGAGCTAGCGCTGCACAGCTTCCTGCAGGCTCTCACCCTGGAACAACTGAGGCACAACGTCATGCTGACCACGCCCCAGAAGCTCGATGAAGCCTTTCTACAGGCTGAAAGAATAGGAGACGTCATGAAGGAAGTGACGGCAACCAGCCCCTGGGAGTCACGCCCACAAGTACGCGAAGTGGCTCTGGAATAGGAAGAGGAGCAAGTGTGGCGGGCCCACACCCCCAGTCAGGCACAACAACATCGCTGCAACCGCCGTGACGAGCGGCGCTGTTTCCGGTGCGACGAGAGGGGCACGGGACTGCACAGCGCCAGCCCCTGAGCCAAGGGAGCCCCAGTCGTTGGGAAACGAGTCAGGGGCGGCGCCCCCAGTAGCCATCCTCCCCAGTTGTGTGCAGCCTGCCGAACCTGAACCTAGCCCGGCCCTACCCGCACCCCTAGCTGAACATCATACTGCCCTTGTAAGGGCGGATGAGCAAAAGTTCCGTTCTGCCCTTGTAAGGGCAGACGAGCAAAATTCCCTTTCTGCCCTTTTTAGAGCGGATGAGCAAGGTGTGTTACCGCGGGTGGGCCGGCTAGGTGGGGCCGGTGGGCTGTACCTAGACTGCCGACTGGACGGCCAACCCTGCCGTGCGCTGGTTGACACAGGAGCCACCATCTCTCTCGTCCGGCCTACGACGTTCCCCAACGCCACCTGGGAACCTACCGTGACCAGGCTGCAATCCGTGACCGGCGGACGCCGGACCTTTTCGCGGACCTTTTCACAGTGCGCGATGAGGAATGCACGCAGACAGATTTTGTGCAGCACACCATTGACACTGGTGATGCCGCACCTATTCGCCTGCACCCCCATCGGTTATCATTTTCCAAGCGGCTGGTAGCGGAGAGAGAGATGGCTGCAGCTGGTGTCATAGAGCCCTCAGACAGCCCATGGGTAGCACCTGCTGTACTGGTGCGTAAAAAAATGGAGAGTGGCGGTTTTGTGTTGACTATCGGCAACTGAATGCAGCTACCCGCAAAGACGCCTATCCTCTACCACGCATCGACGAAGCGCTAGACCACATCGCGGGGTCCAGTTGGTTCAGCTCGCTGGAACTCCGCAGTGGATACTGGCAAGTGAGGCTAGCTCCTAGTGCTAAAGCTAAGACCGCCTTCACCATAGGGGGGGGGATTGAGGCATTTTCGGGTAATGCCGTTCGACCTTTACAATGCTCCGGCGACCTTTGAACGGCTTATGGAAAGAGTGCTGTCGACCGTCCCTCGAAGTCGCTGTGTCGTGTACTTAGACGACCTCTTAGTGCACGCAAGCAACTTTGAGCAAGCCCTCGAGAATCTAAGTGAGCTGTTTACTGCAATTCGATTGGCTGGGCTACGGTTGAATCCCCGGAAGTGCCAGCTTCTCCGGAGGGAGACGGCCTTCCTGGGGCACCTCGTAAGCGAGCGAGGGGTGGCGACCGACCCAGTTAAGGTAACTGCAGTGTCAGAGTGGCCGACACCGGCGAACGTGGGCGAGCTGCGTAGCTTCCTGGGGCTGGCTAGCTACTATCGGCGCTATGTGCGGGACTTCGCCTCCATAGCTAGCCCTCTCCACCGCCTCACTGACAAGCACCAGGCTTTTACCTGGACCGACGAGTGTGCGGCAGCCTTCGCACAGCTCAAGACAGCCCTCACTCAGGCCCCAGTGCTAGCATACCCTGATTTCTGCCGGCCCTTCATTGTGGACACTGACGCAATACAGGCGTGGGGGCGGTGCTATCACAGGCGGACGGTGAGGGGGAGCGTGTAATCGCCTACTACAGTCGTGCTCTGAGCCGAGCTGAAAAGAACTACTGTGTCACACGCCGAGAGCTGCTGGCCGTCATCCTAGCTATCCGACACTTCCGCCCCTACCTCCAGGGCACCTCCTTGCACCTGCGCACTGATCACACCTCACTCACGTGGCTCCTGCGGTTCAAGAACCTGGAAGGGCAAGTAGCACGGTGGCTCGAGACATTACAAGAGTACAACTTTACAATTGAGCACCATGCGGGCCGTCTACATGGAAATGCCAATGCCCTATCACGGCGCCCATGCGCCGAAACTGAACTGTAAGCCATGTCAGAGAATGGAGGAACGGGACCAACCTGAACCACAGGTGCCGGAGGTGCGGGGACTAGAGGAGGTGGAAGGGTGGCTGCCATGGGAAAATCCGCAGCTGCGGGAGGCGCAAGAGGCTGATGCTGTTCTGCAACAGGTGAGGGGCTGGCTGGAGGCTGGCGCATTTCCGACCTGGCCGGAGGTCTCAGCTGGGGGGCTGGAGCTTAAGGCGTACTGGGGGCAACGAGGGAGCCTGGAGCTGCGAGACGGGCTGGCGTATCAGCGGTGGCGACTCCTGGCCGGGGCAACGACCTGCTGCGTCTACTAGTGCCTCACTCATAACGCTCGCAAATCCTTGGACTGGTGCACGGCTCGGTGGGGGTGGGCCACTTTGGGGTCAACAAGACCGTGCATCGTCTCCGGCAGCATTTCTTTTGGCCGAGCTGCCGCCGAGACGTTGAGCTTCACGTTCACTGCTGTGATACCTGCACGGCCCACAAGGGTCCCGACGAGACTTCACACGCCCCGCTGCAGCGCTACGTCATGGGGGCGCCCATGGAAAGAGTGGGTGTCGATGTCCTGGGGCCATTCCCCACCACCGAGTCTGGCAACCGGTACGTCCTAGTGGCGATGGATTTCTTCACCATGTGGCCAGAGGCGTACGCTATTCCTGACCAGAGCACTGAGACGGTGGCCAGCCGTCTGGTGGAAGAAATGTTTGCCCGGTTTGGAGTCCCAGGGGAGCTGCACAGTGACCAGGGGCGGAACTTCGAAGCCAAGGTAATGACCGCTGTCTGCAAACGCCTAGGCATTGTAAAAACACACACCACTCCCCTTCACCCTCAGAGTGACAGATTAGTAGAGCGCTTCAACCGGACACTCGCCACCCAACTAGTGTCACGCCCGGCTTCACCATGCTGCGTGTGCTTGCTCCACCTTTGACGTGTTAGTCTGTTAATGTGTTCTCTCCCTCCCAATCTTTAGGGGGAGCTGTCTGGAATCGTCACTTTGGCTAGACAGGAAGGGTTCAAATACAGCCCATGGTTGCCTGTTCTCTCGGGCAGCTCTGGCTTGGCTCGCATTTTTGGTTTGGTTGTTGGCTGTGCTGGTTCAGGCCTTCGCTGGGGGGGAAGGCCTGTCCAGCGCATGTGTTTTCCTTCGTTCTGTCTTATTCCCCTTATTTCTATGCTTATTATTTAATTAAAATATTTTTAAACCTTTACAACTGGGTGGACTCCCTTTTATGTTATGGTCACTGTGAGCCTAGTGGTCGTAACATATGGGGGCTCGTTCCAAACATTTGATATTGGAATTTAAATTAATCACTTTCGTTTCTTTAAACGAGTGAGGTAGGCGATTAGGCCGTGTGGTTTGTTGGGGAGTTCCCATTTGTTGTGAAATGATTGGTTACGTTGGATTGGTTATATTGTATTTGGTAACGTTTTTGAAGTTTTTTTTGCGGAAATTCTTTGACCAATCATTTGGTTGGTTTGATTAGAGTGGGGAAGTGTGTTTGCGCTTGCGTTGCGGGAGGGCATAGAGCGGAGTGGTATTTTCCCCAGTTAGAACGCGTTTGAGTTTGGGTTTAGGCTGCTGTGTAACTGAAGTCTGGGCGAGGGCACCGCCTTGGAAAACCGGCTCAATTGGCCTTGGTCGGGACAGTACGGGTCCAACGGTAATGATGAGTAAATGATCCTTGTCCTTGGACTTAGTGTGAAGACAGTGAGTTTAGTAGGGGGGTAAATGTTTAGGGGGATACTCCGGTGTTGTCCTGTAAACGTGAGTTGCATTACACTTTGCCCAATTTGGATTCGTTGTGTAGTTTAACTTTGGATACGTTAACTACTTTGTTTAGCCAGTTGTATTGTTGGATTGGTGACACGCCAGTGTCTATTTGTAATTGTTTGGATTTGCCAGTGGCCAGTGGCGATTTGTTAATTGGTGATTTGTTAATTGTTGACTTGGTTATTGTTGTCAGTAAAATGAGTATACTGGAAGTGTTTGTTGAGGCTCCCTCTGAGGCCTTGTTGGTAACCCTCACGAAGGATCAGTTGTTGAGTGTTGTTGATCATTATAAACTGGATGTCGCGTTGCCAAAGGCAATATTGAAAGATGAACTGTTGAATCTTGTTCGAGAGAGATTGATTGAGAAAAATGTTTTTGGTAAACCAGCTCCACATATGCCGATGGTAACATCGTTGTCATATGAGCAACAAATTGAGCTTTTGAAACTTCAACACGAATTAAAGCTGCAACAGAAGAAATTGGATGACGAGTTAGTGCAAAGGAGGCTCGATAAAGAAATGGCTTGTAGGCGATTGGAGGTTCAGGAACAAGAAAAACAACGTTTACTTGAACTTGAGTGGCTTAAACAATTGGAACAGGATCGTGAAATTGAGCGCACTCGATTACAGTTAACTGCTGAGGGCAGACTCAGCAGCCCGTCTCCGTCTCAATCTAGTTTGGCCAGCATGATAAAGTTCCTGCCTAAATTTAACGAGCGTGATCCTGACGTGTTTTTCTCCTCGTTTGAGAAAATCGCTGCTGAACAGCATTGGAGCGATGAGGAGAAAACATTATTGTTGGAGACGTCGTTAATTGGTCGTGGCCAACAGGCATTTGTAGCTCTACCCTCCGCTGATAGAAAAGTTTATCAGCGTGTAAAAGCGGCCGTGTTGAAATGTTATGAGTTAATTCCTGAGGCTTATAGACAGCGTTTCCGTTCTTGGAAAAAGTCGGACAAACAAACATATGCTGAATGGGCGAGGGATTTAACTACCTTTTTTCAGCGCTGGCTGACAGCAGAAAATGCGGAGAGTTTTGATACGTTGTGCAATCTTATGATATTGGAACAATTTAAAAACGGTTTACCTGATCGTATAGCCACTTATATTAACGAACACAAGGTGAAAACGTCAGCACAGGCGGCTGTTCTTGCTGATAATTTTTCTCTTACGCAAAAGATTTCGTCTCGTCTGTTTAATTTGAGTTCTGACACTCGTCGCCCTATTGGTGTTAGAGGGGACACTTTTGGGAATTCGAACACAAATGTAGTGATGCAGGGCAAGCCGCCGGGATTTGATCCCAAAAAGGATTGCAATTATTGCTTTGGTCAAAACCACTGGAAATCCAATTGTCCCGTATCGTTGGAGCGTAATAAGGTGAAACGTGAGGGAGGTAAAGTTGGCCTCTGCGCCTCGTCTATAAAGCCTGTGCGTTCAAAGAGCAGTTTAAAAAAGCCTGCTGTGAATTTGTTGGATCGTGCTCAGTGTATAGAGTCAACTGATAATGTAACTGTGAAATGTGACACGCCTGAAGTGGTGTCTTCTAGTTTGGCGGACTATGGGCCGTTTGTTTCGGATGGGTTTGTGTCTTTGCCTGGAGACTCCCATCCTTTCCTGTGAAAATTTTGCGTGATACAGGCGCATCAGGAAGTTTCATTTCTCAATCGGTTTTGTCATTCTCTTCTCAATCTGACACGGGGAATTTTGTATTAATTCGGGGAATTGGTCTGCAGTCATTCCCAGTGCCCTTGCACAAAATTCAGCTCAGGCTACAGTAGTCTATCTTGGCAGAGTAGTTGGACAGGGGGAAGTGCGACCTATAACAGCTAAAGTCCTGGCCATTGATAATTTCCCACGTCCTGTGACCAAAAAGGAATTGATGCATTTTTTGGGTATGATTGGGTATTACAGAAACTTTTGCCGCAATTTTTCGTCTGTTGTCGCTCCTTTGACGAACTTGTTAAAGAGTTCAGTTAAATTTACTTGGACTTTTGATTGTGAGAAAGCGTTTGAAAATGCTAAAGCCCTTTTGACATCTGCACCTGTCCTGCCTGCTCCTAAGCTGGAGGAACCATTCCAGCTGCAGGTAGACGCCAGTCAGGTAGGGGCAGGAGCTGTTCTCCTTCAGAAGGACGAGGATGGTATTGATCGTCCAGTTTGTTTTTTTCTCAAGGAAATTTAACCGTCACCAGTTTAATTATTCTATTATTGAGAAGGAGGCCCTGACCCTTATTTGGGCTCTCCAACATTTTGATGTTTACGTTGGTGGTGGTGTGCACCCTGTGGTGGTCTTTTCCGACCATAACCCTTTGACATTTTTGTCATCAGTGCAGAACACTAACCAGCGCCTAATGCGTTGGGCTCTTTTTCTGCAGCCATACAATCTGTCTATTAGGCACATTAGGGGGTCTGATAATGTTATGGCCGAGGCATTATCTCGGGCTCCTGATGACTGTTAGTGCGTTTGTATGTTTTGTCTTTTTCTCTGGTCTCTAATTCTGTGCCTTAACCTGTGTTTCCTCTCTTGCTATCCAGGCGCCGGGATTTGCTTGATGGACCGCAGTGTTGTGGCAGGGAGTTGGGGTGGAGGGAGGTGATTTGTTGTGGTGGATGTTGGGGTATCTATTTAACAAAAAAGGTATTTGGTGTACTGGGGTTTTTTGGTTGTTTTGCTTATGAGTAATGCATTTATCAGAGTGAACAGAGTCCCAGAGATGGGTCTCTGTTTTTTGGGGGGAGTGATGTCATGCCCGGCTTCACCATGCTGTGTGTGCTTGCTCCACCTTTGACGTGTTGGTCTGTTAATGTGTTCTCTCCCTCCCAATCTTTAGGGGGAGCTGTCTGGAATCGTCACTTTGGCTAGACAGGAAGGGTTCAAATACAGCCAATGGTTGCCTGTTCTCTCGGGCAGCTCTGGCTTGGCTCGCATTTTTGGTTTGGTTGTTGGCTGTGCTGGTTCAGGCCTTCGCTGGGGGGAAGGCCTGTCCAGCGCATGTGTTTTCCTTCGTTCTGTCTTATTCCCCTTATTTCTATGCTTATTATGTAATTAAAATATTGTTAAACCTTTACAACTGGGTGGACTCCCTTTTATGTTATGGTCACTGTGAGCCTAGTGGTCGTAACACTAGCAACTCTAGCCAACAGCAACGGGGCTGGGACCAGCATCTACCGCTGGTGCTGTGGGCGTATCGCTCAGCCGTGCAGGAATCCAGCCTCTGTACTCCTGCCGCACTGATGCTAGGGCGCGAGCTCCGAACACCCGTCGACCTAGCCCCCCCCCACTGAGGAGGAGCCCCAGATAGGTGAGGCTACCTATTACCACCAGCTCCTTGAACACATGCGAGTGGCACACGACTTCGCTCGGAAGGCTCAGGAAACTGCAAGCCTTCGTCAAAAACGGCACCACGACAACCCTTGCCGTGGGCGAGCTTTTGATTCAGGGAGTCAGGTCTGGGTCTACTGCCCGAAACGCCAGAAAGGCCTATCTCCCAAACTACAACCACACTGGCGCGGCCCTACAGAAGTGCTGCACAGACTGGGAGAAGTGACCTACAGGGTGCGTATGCCTGACGCCGAGCGGGTGGTGGTCTTACACCAAGACAGGCTGTCCCTCTACCAGCCTCGGGCTGCCAGCCCCGCCCCCAGCGCCGTGACACAGCATCCTGGGCCAGCATCCAGCATCCTGCTGGTAAGCAGGCCTGTCCGTCAGCGACGGACACCGGGACATTTTGGGGACTTTGTTGTGGGTTAGTGTTCTATTTCTTTTTCTTTTGTTGTTGTTGTTCTTGTTGTGGGGAGGGAAATGGTTGTGGCGGGGTAGTTGGGGACAGTGGCCCCTTAGGTGGGGGCAATGTGGCGATTCTGCCCCAGTTCGTTTGTTTAAATTTAGAAAATAGCGGAGTCTCACTATTGGCTGCACCGGGTGGGGAGAAAGAGCCAATCAGGTCCGAGGCGGGGGGGTATAAGAGGGCTGAGTTGCCAGCTTGAGTCAGTGACTGTGTAAATGAGTCTGTTTAAAGCTGAAGAAACGGCCCTTTAAGGGCCGAACAGCAAATAAAACAAAGCCCGCCCCGGGCGATGCGAGAACTACTGTTCCTGCCTCAGTCTCAGTCCTTCTGTTGCGAGACCGCTACAATATTAATATATTAATCTTGTAAATAACTATCATACTAACTTGCACTATTTGGGTACTATTATGATTGCACAAACTACTATCTTTAATGATTAGATCTCTCCACTTTCCTCTCTAATCTATAACTCTGCCCGCTTAGCTCAACTATGCCTTTGTCTTAGTTGCAAAGTATTTGCAAAAACACTCTATTACTAATCTTTTTCTCCCATCTTCCTCCACTAAGGCACTCCTTGAAAGGAGCTGTTATTTAAGGATCGTCTCGTGAAACTGGGCTTTGTCATTGTTTCCCATTTTGTATTGTTAATTACCTCTTGTGTTTCCCCCTCTTAGTAAATGTTTAGATTAGCCCTCACACCTGTTGCCCCGCCTCACTCGTTACTTCCTTTGTGTATAAGAGTTCCTCACTTCTGCTCATTCTTTGTCAGAACGTGGATCATTTTTTACTGTGCTGAGCTACCTGTATGCTAGTGCTACCCTTCTGTCTGATTCCAATACCTGTCTGTCCCTGCCTGGATTTGTTTGCCTCCTGTTATTGACCAATTTCTGTACAACCATGATTTCTGTCTTTTGCTGCCTTGCCTTATGACCTCAGATTTCAGATATCCCTCTGGTTTGCGATTTCGTGCTGTGGTCTGTGCCTCCTTTTTTTTTGTTGTTGATCTTCTGCCTGTTTATAGACCCTGTTTTGGATTACCCTTCTGTACTGTGTCACTGTGATTTTTAGGATGATACAAATTTTTCCAAAAGCACTAAATTACACCTAACCCATCACATAGCACACAGGGGACAAAAAGGCTTCATTTTGGTACCAAAAGCATCTCTTTAGCCAAATTATCAAAGATTTTTATGGCCAATTTTGAACAGGATATTGATACGTTTTGAGTTGGATGGGTGTGTTTTTTTTTTAAAACATTAGGTGGAGGCTAAAGGTGTGATCTATTGTTCTCATAAAATAGCCTACTTTGAAAAAGTCGTGATTTTTTAAATGAAATGTTGTTTTTAAAGAAAAAAGACGCGTGAAAAGTTTTGGGTCCCGTAATTATGGTGTTAGAACGCTGCCAAAAATCGCGAATGAGACCTGCGCCCAACATTCACGTGCAAATCAAACATCCTAGGAGAAATACATATTCGCAAAACTTTTTGCGAGCTATTTCAAAGCACTCGCAAGCTATATTGTGTCCTGCATCTTTGTTCTCTTGAGCAATATTTTAACCTGCGAGGAGAAATGCATGCTCGCAACACCTGCTTGTACGCAAGGCTTTCCACTGCTCGCTGGCGAGTGGGTTTTTTCCCGGTGGCTGATTTGCGAGTGGGTTTTTTTTCGGTGGCTGATTTTTCTCAATGAGAAGGCCGTTATTGTCAGTAAGGAGGCGGGCCTGAGGGCAACTTCGCCATTTGGAAAGCAAGGTACGGCACACCACTAGGACCAACGGAACAAACCACACAGCCCTAAATAACTTGTATCGTGAAAGTTCTTCATTTTCCGCCTGTTCCTTCAGTAGCCAAAGCATGACTGACTGCAAAGAGGTAACGTTCATTTTGTATGCAAGAAAATGTATAATTACTATTCAGAGCAGAATTGTTGTAACATGGCTTGCCTTATTTCCTGTGCTTGACAGGCAATACAGATATTTTAATACCTTACACTGCTGTTTTGCGTTTATTGTCACACGTCCGCAGACTTCGAAACAGCTATCTGTCTGCAACAGGGTGTTTCAAACACAGACCTCAAAATATTGAAATATGGATATGTGTCTCATTTTTTGCTTTGGAAATTAAGTATGTATCTTATTTATTTATTACAATTCAATGGCCTGTGATAACACAAAAACGATACAGATAAGTCTTTATCATGTTACGATTATTGAAAACTAACTGTAAACAGGCTATTCAGGCTGACCGGAGTGCTATTCAGGCACCTTTTTATGCCCCCGCCCTCGAAAGAGGAAGGGGGCATTATGTCGACACCATGTACATCTGTCATCCGTCGTCCGTAAACTTTTTGTTTCCGTGGGATAACTATAGAATCCTTCATCCGATTCATGCCATTGCTTGAGGGCGTATTGGGAGTGGCTAGAGGAAGGTTCCTATCGAAAACCAGCGTCATGCAATATTCAATATGGCCGCCACTGCATCCATCTTGATTTTTGTTTCTGCCCAACAACTAAAGGACACCTCGTCGGATTTATGCCCTTTTCCTGGTGGTTTATTGAGGTGGCTGGAGGAAGGTTCCTTTCGAAAACCAGCATCGTGCAATATCTAATATGGCCGCCACAGTGGCCATCTCAAGATGCCCTTGATTAATATACAGGCGGGGGCATACGCCACACTCTGCGTTGCAATTGTTTAAAGATTTGTGAACCTTGTTTATGAAATATGGTATAACAATCGACTGTCGGACATGGAGTTCGAATATTTGTCTTCCCGTTCGAATATTTTTCTGGAATTTTTTTTTTATTTTTTACCCTTTTTGTTACAGCCCTGCTGGTCTGTTAAAGCTTAGATAAGAGTGCATGCAAAAATTCCACTTTGCTGGTATCAGTATTCAATAAACTCATTCAGTTCAATTTGTGAAGAGACAATTGAAGCTCATTAGCTACACCTGTGTGAGACACTATTTAAATGAGCTGCCCTCTCCCTTCTGAGGAGGAGATTGGATTTGTTTGTGACCATGGTGCTGAGTTTAGGGGTTGCCTTTGACAAATATGCCTAGCCAAATAAATGACTTTGTTTTAACTTTTGTTTCCCTCTGTGGTCTCCCTTCTTTTTATGCCCTCATAGCTATGGTCGTAACAATTGGGGGCTCGTCCAGGAGCTGAATGTGTATGAGGAGGCGTGGCTTCTGCTTGGTTGTTGATTTTGCCAAGTCCCTTCTGATTGTGTTTTGTAAATTTTTTGCACTATGTGGCCCTTGTAACTTTTTGTAATTTTTTTGTTTGCATTTTTATCTGGACAGCAGTGGTGTGTTTTGCCATAATCATTTAAACAAAATAATGAAACTTTGGTTCATCTAGACCTGGAATTCGTTCGCTAGCCATGTGGGCTAGATTTCTGTGTCAGGGGTTCTGGAATTCGTTCACTAGCCACGTGAGCTAGCTTTGTGTCTGGGGGTCTGGAATTTGTTTGCTAGCCATGCTATGGTCGTAACACTTTTAAAAAAGGCTGGTGATGTGACGGCGGTAGGCATTAGACCACCTATTTAAATTTTTTAAAAATGATAAATTCCCGCACTTTGAGAGCTTTGGCGTACGGGCGTTAGTATAGCGACTGTCAGTCAGTGAGGAGCGCAACATAACGACTGTATTAGATTGGTTAGATTGCTGGAATTGTCTCCACTCCTGTATACGTTCTGTACATTTGTGTATATTGCTTGTGTAAAATATGTAAGTGGGTCAGAACCCCAATCTTGATGAAAAAACATAAAAAGGAGGCTTCAAACACATTTCTACCCTTTTACCCTGTCAAGACATGGCCATAAACCTTCAGTATAGGTTATCAAATTCAAATTTGGAATAATCCCCACTTGATTTTGACCCACCAAAGACAGGTCACTTTGGAGTTCCGACCATCTTTGGGCCCTATTATAAAAATATCAGAGGAGGTATCAAATGTTCTTTTACAATGGATCAGTCAAGCAATCTGGTCACTATTAAACAAAAAAGATACCATTAACCGTTGCCGAATTATGAGGTTGGCAAATTGCCAAAATATGTGAAAAAACCTAAATTTAGGCAACATTTGAGGCCATATTATTCAGAAAGTAAAGGGTTTATGGCCCACTTTTCTGATTGATAAAAACACTTGGGTATAGCTTGTTATGTGCTAGAAATTTCAGCCTTTTGGTGTGAAGAGCAGCTGAGATATTAACCCATTTAATTCCAAATTTTTCCCAGACATAAAAATATTCAAATCATGTGTCATTAGTATCCCTTAGAAACAATCAATCATAATTTTTAGAAAATTTCATGGAAAAGTGTGTATAAAAGTGTGTTTTATGATCGGTCACAATTGTGACCGGTGGGATACTGTGTGGTATCAACCATTGGACAGACTAAATATAGGTCTATTTGACCAGTGCAGTGTGTTTGTGTGTGTGTGTTTCTCTGTGGGTGTGTTTGTTTGCGTGTATATGTGTGTGTGTGTGTGTTTGTTAGTGTGTGGGTATGTGTGGGTGTATGCGTGTATACGCGTGAGTGTATAACATCCTTATATATAAAGGATAATTATTATCACTTTTAAAAGTTCCAGCATTGCCTCTGAATGCTCTCTCATTGTAGTTTGAATATTTTACATATAAGCCCTATACTATCGGCTAGCAATATGAATACTGGGAGCACCGTTATGAATATTGAGGTTAAGACAAAAAACAACAACAATCATCAATGTATTTCAACATTGCAACTTTAGTGCAACTTACTTTAGTGCAACATTCATTTGAAAACATTCAATTTTAGAGCAAAATTTATTTGAACACATTCATTTTTAGTGCAGTATACATTGAGCACACTGAACATGAAGGTAAACATTTTGGATAGAGGTAGCTGCTGAACATGCTTTCAAGTATAGGCCTACACTGACTGACTGAACAACAAAATAAAACAGGTTGTAGAACGAAGAGCAAAGCAATGCCTTGAATGACTAAAAACTAACATCTTTTCATGGAACATTTAGGACATTTTGATGGTTTTATCAGGTTTTTCCCCTAGACTCCAAAGTACTGTTTGTTTGTAACTGTATGCAACCACTGTGTGTGTGTGTGTGCGTGTGTGTGTGCGTGTGTGTGTGTGTGTGTGTGTGTGTGTGTGTGTGTGTGTGTGTGCGAGCATGCTTGTGAACTCTATGTCCGACTGCATTCTCCTGTCTTTATGTTTTTCTTCTACACTCCATGGTAGAGCTTGAAGCACTCAATGTGCAGTGGTACTTTGCATTTCTCACATGCAGAGGTAGTGCGTTTCTCACAATGGCGACATCTCTGGAACCGGTGCATCGTGTTAATTGGCCAGTGGGAAGCTTTGTCGTATCTTGCCTGATCTTCAATGGTAGCACTCCGTAGAGATCTCTTTCCATGGCTCAGTGGTTTCGTTCCAAACCTTTGCAGAAGAGACTGTGATACTATCCCTGAGAAGGTGAGCAGGTCGATGGTCTCTCCAATAACATCTCTGTAAAAGAGATGGCCATTTGCAGGAGCACTGTTGATAGACCATGCAAAGATGGGCCACCACCACTTCTTTGACCTGATTGAGATATGGTATCGTGGAACCTGTAGGTCATAAAGGTCTACACCACCCATGTGCTCATTGTATCAGCTGATGCATTTTGGTTGTTGGACATTGTCAAAGGCACGTCGATGCCTGTTCCATCTCTTGACAGAGGTCTCAGTGTATTTTTCATCCATGTTTGTTGCCACTGTGACAATGTTATCGTCTTTCCAACGAACCAGCAGCTTCTCTCCTTGGCACAGAACCTCAGAAGTTCCCCTGGGTAACTTCATGAAGGCATTCAGTGGTGTGAATGGGACATCAAACAGGCGGTTCTGCCTCATGGTTCCAGAGCTCCCATATCCTCTTTTTGTCATCTCATCCATGAGTGAAAGAGTGGTAAAGAGGTTGTCATGGAAGAACTTGGAACCTTGAGGCACCTGAGCTTGCTCTGCCAAACCTATGATAGCGCTGGGATCCTGACCCAACCCTGTCTCTGGGGAGGAGAGTGTGTGATCCACAATATGGCTCCATGTGGTACATGTATCCACTGGATGAGGCAAGGCTCCATACCTTGTAACCAAAGCGAATTGGTCTGCCTTTGATGAATTGTTTACATCCATGTCGGCCGTAGTATGGGATCATGCTCTCATCCACTGACAGCCATTCCTGAAATGGCATGATTTTGTATGAGTGATTGAGCTCAGAGAAGATGGGTCTAACCTTAAAAAATGGGTCATTAGTGATCTTGGTGTTGTCAACCACATGAACTGAGGCCATTATATCATCAAAGCGGTTTCTCCGCATTGCACCTGAAATGCTCTCATTGTGAACATCATTGTCAACTGACCAGTACATGTGTCTTCTTGGGACAGAGCTGTATCCACTTGCAATTAGGATCCCATAGAATGTGAGGAGCTCATCCATACTTAGATTCAGTTGCTTTCCCTTGGTCTGGGTGGAGTAGAGGTTGGACATTTCAACGGTGATCTCTCTCAGGGTGGGTGGATACATCAGGATGAAACCATCCAATGAGTTCGGGCAGCTTTGTTTTACACATTCAGCAGCATTTGGTCTGTATACTGTGTATTCTGGAATAACAGCAGTGGAAGGCCCCTTAGATTGTTTAAATACTCTATCTTTATTTTTGACCACCTGCAGTTTTGCCCTTAGTTCTTCTGGCTGACTTGGCTGAACCATTTGGCGCGAGAGGCCCTTGCGTCTTCTGGTTGGCCCTTCTGGAGGCTAGAGGCCCTTGGGTCTTCCGTCTGGACCCTCAGGCGCTTAGAGGCCCTTGGGTCTTCTAGCTGGCCTTCATTGTTATGGCGGGAGGTGGGGGAACTGGAACAGGGGAAGGGGGAGGGAGGTTGGGGTGGGGAAGGAGTGTGGTGAAGAGGAGGCCATCATTCCAATCATGCTCTGTTTGCATAACTTCGGCATATGGATTCAACAGCATTGCTGGCAAATGGCCTGTTTCCCCCTCATAGTCCATGTCAGACCCATCACTGTCACAATCACTGAGTACAGCATCTTTTTCATTTTGAGGGATGATTGCAATGCTGCATGCCTTGTCTGGGAGCTCATCTTGATCCAACAAATCAAGAACTTGACTCAAAGTAAATATAAAAGAAAACAGCAGAAAGTTTGGTAGATAGCTAGCTAGTCTTCCTGGGGTCTGTGTGTGTGTGTGGTGTGTGCGTGTGTGTGCCTACCTATAATTGCGTGTGTGTGTGTGTGTGTGTGTGTGTGTGTGTGTGTGTTTCTGTGTGTAAAATTAGGTAGGAAGTTAGGTAGCCGCAGAAACTAAGGTAGAAAAGTTAGCCTACATGTATTAGCATGTAGATACAATGGGCTATCCCAGCGGTCACTATTGTTGCCGGTGACATCTTTGTGAGTTCTGTGAGCACATTAAACAAAGTTGAGTAATTGCAAATGCATATATCAATACTAGACACCTTAAACATGATGTGTACCAAAAATCTATGTTCTATCTTTATGTTAACATACTTTACTAACCTTTTCTGTGGGAGCTTCCTTGCTGCTATCCTCTTCTCTTGGCGCAAACAGGAAGTAAACAGGTCTGGTCATGTGACAATTTACAGTAAACATGCGACACTGCACATGCTTCATTGAGACCCTTTATTATTTCAATATCTGCTGGAAATGCATTGATAGATCATTCAGTAACATTTTTATAGCCTTAGAAATGAAACTTTTTTTTACGGTCACTATTGTGACCGGTGGGATTAAATGGGTTAAATGAAAGAAATGGTATGCCCCACCCCAGGGTCGGTAATTGCCACATGGAGGGGTAGAAATTGAGAAGGCCATAAAATCCTTGGGAATTTGCTGATGGTCCTAATATTTGACTTTTGAGAAATGTTCATATGTCTAAACAAATATTTACAAGGATAAGGAAATTAAGTGCCACCAATGTCCAAAAGTTCATTTTTCGTATCCAGTTGACATGACACAGGCCTTACGCAATTGGCCGGATGAATTGTCGCTGCTTTCAATGATGCTGCTGCTCAGAATTGTGGAAAAGTGTTATTTCCTTTCTTTTCAAAAAGGATGGTTCTGTGTACCCTATGCTAAAGGAGGTCAATTAGAAGCACTGAGACACCTTCCCTTAACATTTGAAGAATTTGAATGTACTAATCATGGCTGCCATGTAATTACCGCCAGATCATTTTTTAGTAGTTAGGAACTTTTCAAGGCAAAAGAGAGTATTTGGACACAGTCATAGGTCCAATTCCAAAACGCTCCCTCACCACTAGTACTTCACTACCAAGCGTCACTCTGTGTGAAGTCTCCCTCACAGCTATGGAGGGAGCTTCATAAAGGGGGAGGGTGTAAAAACATGTATAAACTTTTGGATGCCCTTGCCCTTTATTCGATGGGAAGTGATTTTTACTGTACTATCTCTCTGGAGTGCACATGAGTACAGGACAGCATTAATCTAAACTAATGGAAAAATTCACTTAGATCAGGTAAAGGAAGGTCATTGGTGATATCCATGAAGGTTTTCCTGTGGCACCTGCCGGGACAAATTGACTACGCGCTTGAATACCTGACAGCACCCCCTCCTGGCATAGCAAAGAACTCCACCTTAATGCCATAACAAATTCTTTTTTTTTTCTTCTCATCAGTCCAATTAATATATTAAGTTTCCAAAGGTTTTACTGTGGCATATCGATGGGGATGCTGTAAAATAAGGTACAGGGGAAAGCGCCTCCTATTGACAGTTTCAGCTGAGATTACACATCAAATATCTGGCTTACCATATAGAGTGCCATAATAATTCCAACTTTTCTTAAATCTTCATGGTAGAGTCTGAAGATATTCCAAATTTCAAATTCCAACACTGTCTACAAGGTGTTTCATGACTCGAGATGAGGAGTGTTCCAATACTGTCCACAAGGTGTTTCATGACTCCCGATGAAGAGTGTTCCAATACTGTCTACAAGGTTTTTCATGACTCCCGATGAGGAGTGTTCCAATACTGTCCACAAGGTGTTTTTTATAACTCCCGATGAAGAGTGTTCCAATACTGTCTACAAGGTGTTTCATGACTCCCGATGAGGAGTGTTCCAATACTGTCCACAAAGTGTTTCATGACTCCCGATGAAGAGTGTTTTAATACTGTCTACAAGGTGTTTCATGACTCCCGATGAAGAGTGTTTTAATACTGTCTACAGTGTGTTTCATGACTCCCGATGAGGAGTGTTCCAATACTGTCCACAAGGTGTTTCATGACTCCCGATGAAGAGTGTTCCAATACTGTCTACGAGGTGTTTCATGACTCCCGATGAGGAGTGTTCCAATACAGTCCACATGGTGTTTAATGACTCCCGAAGAGAAGGGTCCCATTACTGTCCACAAGGTGTTTCATGACCCCCCATGAGGAGTGTTCCGTTACTCCACACAGTGTTTGCAAACTTAAATTTTGTTGTGTTTTAAGTGGTGTTTCATGAACTCTGATAGTGTGTGTTTCAATAGTGAGTGTGGTGTTTTCAGACACTATAAAATGAGCGTTCTGTAACACCTTTATTGGTGGCAGCTAAGTTGCCACCAATTTGGGGGTTTCAAAACACTTTCTTTTAACAGTGTATAAAATAGCCACTCGCCCCTCCACTCTACTCTCCATGCCCATATTTGCCAGTAGCAATACAGTTTCAAAACAAAGCAAACACTCCTGCCCGCTTAATGCCAATTGTTGAAATATTGCCTGCAAACATTTAAAGGAAGCAAGAGATATAATCTGATCTACAAATCAACTGTCAAAGTGAACGCATACAATACTCAAATAACAACCAGTTATATGGTTTCCTTGGTGAAATAAACATGATTTTTTGATATTCATTAATATTCGGCACTTTTATGCAACTGGATCAGCCTTATGTAATCACGTGTTGCTTCTGCAAAAATACCAAAAGACTCGGGTTTAAAGTCGAAATTAATCTATTCGTATTATTTGCAGTTTTGGGGTAGTTACTCTAAAAAAGTAATGCATTACTCATTACTAGTTTCTTTTTAATCCCTCACTTTAATTACTCACTGCTGAAAATAAATAGGTACACAAAACCATGATCTGAAATTTACCATTAGTTAATTCATTCGCCATTTCATGATAAAACCTGGAATATGCCCAGATCAGCACAAATCTTTATTCTAGGATGGAGGGCACAAACAAGATGTCTCTTTCATACTCTTTAATACAGAAAAGCCAACAGCAAAGTTGTAAAACTCAGCCCAAACAGCACTTCACAGGAAAGTAAGTCAAGTACAAGGCAACAGTACTGGCATGAAAAAGGACGTCTGATTTGTTTTTCTGTCCTCAGTATCATTCGCCAATATACTCTAAAGAAAGGAAGAAGAAGACTTGTCCTCCTGTCCTGCCGTAGTAGAAGATTTTAAAGTTATGCAAGTAACTAGATAATGTATTAGTTATTTACTGTAATCCGATTATTTGAGTAATCAAAGTAATGTGTCACATTACTGCATTACTGATAAATGTAATCTGATTGCGGTAATTCATAACTTCGTACTGCGTTAACCCGCAATACTTAGTATTTGTAATGCCTCCACTTCTGCACATGCCACAATTATTTAGAAAGTAGTGTTGCTGATTTCCTGACTGTTGGACATTATTCAATCACTACATCACCTGCCATAAATTACTTTCACCCTATCTCTGACAGCCTGCTTCAGCAGGTTGCAATATTTGGAGCTCTTGCACTATGGTCTGTCTACAGACTACTCACCTGGCTCGCCATGCAGAACATTATTAGGTTTCACTTACTTTTACTCATATCCTTATTTTGGTCACCAGTGCTTAGCATAGAAAATAAACAGGTGCCAAAACATAACAAACAAAAAGGAAGAAGATGGATAAAAAGTGTACACTGAAATGAACCACAGAAATAAATGTGTGCATTCTGTTTAGGTTTGTCCACTGATAACTGAATTTAATGTTGAATTAGAGGGCGTTTTTGCACCAAAAACAGATGTCCTCCCCTTTTGAATCACCGAGATTCAAAGTTGTCCCGAGATTTTTAGTAGATACACCTATAGCATCGATATCAAAAGTTTGTGAGACTTTCAAGTTATCGCGTCCACAAGTTAATGCCACTGCCGCCATCTGCCTGGCAAGGTGACAACAATACCCCATCTGCCTTTGAGGCTGAGGGGTAAATAATGTTACTAATACCTCCATAGCAATTTGGATTTGACTTTTGTTACAGACAGGCCATTTCCAAGGCAAAGCACAACCCGGTATGAGTACTAGAATGATAGGCTAGGTGGTCTGATGAGATATTATAATTAATTAGATTTTTGTGGATTCCCCTAGAATATTTTGGTTTGCTTGCATACAGTTGGGGTTGATCTTGCTTTATGAGAATGGTTTGATCCAGTGACCGAGTGACTCGACTGTGATGATATCTGGTGTTAGCACAGCAGTTTTGGGGGGCGTGTGTTTTGGCGAGTTGCAGCAGCGGAAGCAAGGCTTGGAAAGTCTCTGAAGATTAGACACTGGCGTCCACGTGTTCCCTCTGGGGAAAAGCAACCTCCAACCAACCAAGCACTGCTACCAACCGAACAGGAATCTTTTAGAAAAATAAAATAAAACAAACTGATTGCTGAGGGAAGCGTCTGCACTATGGGTGTAACGATTCTGAATCTATGTTTTTTTAAAGTGTAGTAACACCACCCGCTACCGTGGGGTGAACATCCAAGCTTTCTCTTTTCCTTTATTAAAGGAGAATTCCGGTGTGAAATTGACTTGGGGTGTATTGAAACATGATGAAGAGCACTAACTTTTGTCGAATACCCCACCTCCGTACACACGCAACATTTCGAAATAAATGGCTTTTTAGCCGAAGCGCCCAACAGGCTTACTATAGTAGTGAATCGGGCATAGCGTTGCCATGCAAAGAAATCGCTTTTTTTCGTCATTAATAAGGCTCAAAGTAGCTCCACACTTCAATGGTAGAATTCCGAGGGCCCTGACTTTGAAAATGCACAGGTAGCTTATTAAAAAGGACTATTAATGCGAACAGTACCTTGAGGTAGTTTCCCGTCGCCTCCATCTTGAAAGTCGCAATAAGTCGATTGACAAGCACGAGCAAATAAGAAGGATTGGGGAACAGAGTGCAATCACTTACCGCATGGTCGACCTTTTTTGCGATCAATTGCGTCAATAAAAACTGGTCAAAATCCATTGTAAGATGTTCGTTCCTATTAGCATGATAAAAATGAAAGAATAATACTAATTAGACCCACTTGAGAAGATGGCGCACTTCGCAAATTGACAGCAGACGTCAGTGAAAGTTAAGGTAAAAAAAAAAATCTAATCAGATTTCATGATGTAGACTTCATAAAGACTAATTTTTGCTAAATGGCAGAAAAGTGACATAAAAATGTTGCTGTCTGTCACTCATGAAAAAATGTCACTGCTGAGTCGAGTTGCCCGATAATGGTAAAAAAACTGCTTTCTCACTGAGCTGCGTTGGCCCGCGGAAGTGTGCGGATGAAATAGTTCCCTTCTTATCGGAGAAGAATTGATTCCAAGAACCGTGAATTGACTTGTAGTGGTGCAGGACCATTTGCCATCCCAGCCGAAATTCGCAAAAAAATGAAACGGGTTTCATTTTTTCTCGGATGTCCAAGCTACAGCTTTTTAATGCAAGAATCGTTTAGACAACGTGTTGCTTTTGCAAGAATTTGTGTTGGCTTCCTGATGAATCCTTGAACTGGTGCTAGTTACTTTTCTCCTGTTGGGGCTGTAACTGCCGGCAACCTTCAGGGCCCTTGGCACTCTAGTTTTCAAAATGAGCACTTTTTGGGTGTCTTTTTTTTTTTTTTAAAGTTGTCTGATTCTTTTTTCTCCCAGGGGTAGGGTTGCCCCTAAGGTACTCAAAAACCAGAAGCAGAGTTTAAACTAGGGCAGAATTTGTTTGGGCAGGCCATTTTAATTTTGCCATGTCCTCGGATCCTCTTAACTCCGTTACTTTTTCAAGTGAGGCTCTCTCCTGGTAAATTGTCATATACCCGAGTTCTGAAACTGAGTGAATATCACCCTTTTCAGTGCCTCTGATTGAAACTGATAAACCATTACCATTTTACTTACCTCCATAACCAATATTAGTAATGGAGTTGAGTGTTTTTCAGCAAAGTGGAAAAGTGCAGTAACTTCTGATGCTTCCTACTATATCAAGGAGGGTATTGCACAAGTATTATCAAAAGCAGGATTAAAATTTTGTCCTACCGTTACCATGGATTTTAATGAAGGTAACGGAATGGAGTTCAAAAAGTATACTCACCAGCAAAGTGGAAAAGTGCAGTAACTTCTGATGCTTCCTACTATATCAAGGAGGGTATTGCATAAGTATTATCAAAAGCAGGATTAAAATTTTGTCCTACCGTTACCATGGATTTTAATGAAGGTAACGGAATGGAGTTCAAAAAGTATACTCACCCTAGGATGCCAAATTTTGAGAAATATTGAAATAATCATAGAGCCATCTTGAAAAAAGTCCACATAGCCTCTATGTGGGTCACACAAAGGTTCTGTTCGCATGGGCCATACACTGTTATTTCAGCTTCAGTCTCCAGGGGGAGTCTATGTACTGATGGTTATGGAGTTGAGTGGGTTTTTTTGGACACCCCTATTTTCAGTGATTTTTTTATTTTGATTTTTGATTTTTTTGCTTGGGATATTTATCTCACTTTGTCTTTCAATGTCTGCATACAGTTTCCAGCTAAAGGAAATTGAAATCATTAGAGTATTGCAAGTTTCAAAAATATCATCCAGATTTGGGTCACTCCCAAAATGCCCCAAAATCAACTTTTTTGAGCCCAAAAATGATGGCTAGAATGAAAATACACCAATTATTCTCCCTTTAGTAAGGAAACACTCTAATAGTTTAGTAGGTGAATAATTTACCCTGAGGGATTATTTCAAAAATAAGGAACCCGGACTCACTAATAGTGCCCATAATGAGAAAAATACCCATCTAGGTCAATGCAGTGCATGCTGAAAAATTAGCTTCATGGTGGAGCAAACATGGCAGGCCACATTGGTAGACTGCTGCAGCTGTTGAATGCTTGTAGCTCATTATCAGTCCCTCCCCCAGTCCCGAACTGTAAAAAATTTACCTCCCCAAGTAGTGAAATGCTACTAATTGCGACTTTTTTCATTTCTGTGCACTGTGTCTTCGCTAGCTAAATAGCTAATAATAGCAAGCTGCACGACAACCTTAACACATGTTGTGACATTATTCACGGCTCCCTTTTTATTTCTGTACTATTATTAGGTAGTTAGCTCAGGGACACACAGTGCACAGAACGTGTTCAAAACGGGTCGAACTTGAGTTTTGAAATTGGTATCACTGCAATGGACGTAATCAATAGCTAGCTGACGTTAACAATTAAACTACTCAATGAGTCTGGAAAAGTTATTTCTGCTGGCTTAGCAAGGATTGCAGTTACAGTCATTTTGACACCAGTATTTTGCCTGTTTTGGATACGATCGTAAATATACAGTATCTTGGTAGCACAAACAGTTGCTTGGTAGCACAAACAGTTGCTTGTATATACAGGAATAGAAGCTCTCCACTTTGAAATTTTTTAATGTAATGTGTTCTCATGGACCCACCCTGCAAAAAGACCGGTCTTTGCTTCCCTAAATGTGCTCTCTTGGAGCTGGTTTGAGCAACTGTGCAAATGACAATACTGAAAATTCTTTCTCTGAGTTTGACGCAGAAGAATGAGATTAGTCTAACAGTCATATCAATCTGAATCTGAACGATGATAATGCTGAGGCCAGAAAAAAGTCCAGCAGAGGGCAGAATTGAACGGCCATACCATTATGCCACAATTTTGCTGAGCCATTTGAGTTGATTGTGAAAGCATTTAGTCCAACTGAGTTTTTTTTCTTTTAATATTAAATTTGGCATCTCCAACCCCACCCGAATCTGGAATACCCTATTCCTTGAACGATGTACAACGCTTGTTTGTATGTGACCCCTTGTTGACAATTCAGGAGAGAGGGAGGGTTCACAACTCTCCTCCGAAGCACGTGCTCGTCAGCCACAGCTTCTTTACACTCATTGGTTGAATCCTCGCAAGTTCAGAACGAGGGCGAAGGATACCCGGACATGACCAGGCTTAGAATCTTCCTGACGAGCGCCAGTCTGGCCAACAGGAGGCGCTTGAGCAACAAACAAGGCAACTATAATTTTCCCTTCCCAGCAGTCCCTTCCCAATTTTGCAACCCTGTAGCGCAATGGCCAGTTGTGCGCTACTCTGAAAAAGCTGCCGACCACTGCCGGTTGGAACGTCGGGGCTCAAACCCGCACCGTGATAGTCACTTCTGCTCCGCAATGCGGCGCTTTAACCAAGTGAGCTATCCGGCAGCTCTCGAGATTTTAGCTAAGGCGTCTCTTGCATACTACCTTTGAGGTAGAGGCAGTAGTAAGCCCAATCCACAAAATGGAGACACTATACTTAGGAAGAGAGTCTGCTGAAAAAAATATTCCAAAATTCTGTGTAGTGGCAAAAATGTGGGAACAAGAGCAAGTTATAAAACTGTGACTTTCAGCTTTCCAACAGAAAATTTCTGTCTCATTTAATATAGGAGTTAATGGAGTATCGGTTTGCGCTTCCGTCGCTTTTTGGCTCACACTGCCCAAACCGTCTGTCCGATTGCTTGCTTAGTTACATTTTCGTGACCAGCACAACTTTTCCTCCAAGTTGGATATAAAAATATTTATCTGAAGTGAGAACTGTGGGAGTTACAGGAAGTTTAAGAAAAGACTTCTTGACGATTTTACAGCTGTTCACCACCCTAACAGTGACATCACCACACTGTAAGTTCCCAGAATGTTTTGTGACAGAAATTATCTTAAAAAATTATAATCATAAAATTCTGGAAGTTACGAAAAATTTGAACAGTGAAGAAATTGTACAACCTCAATTACAAAATAGTTGGGACAAAGTGTAAATTGTGAATAAAATCAAAACGCAATGGCCCTCATTTATTAAACTTGCGTAGGATCTGGTGTAGATTCTGGTGTAAATATCAGCGTTCACCAGGTGTCAAATCTGATTTACTAAAAGTGTGCTCATAGCTGATTTTGGTGTAGAACTGTCGTGGCGTTGATAAATCTGGCAGCTGAAACCATCGTAATGTACAAAACCCAAAACCAGTGAAGTTGGCACGTTATGTAAATCGTAGATAAAAACAGAATACAATGATTTGCAAATCCTTTTCAACTTATATTCAATTGAATACACTGCAAAGACAAGATGTTTAATGTTCAAACTGAGAAACTTTTTTTTTTTTTGCTAATAATCATTAACTTCTAAATTAAAGGCAGCAACACATTGCAAAAAAGTTGTCACAGGGGCCTTTTTACCACTGTATTACATCGCCTTTCCTTTTAACGACACTCAGTAAACATTTGGGAACTGAGGAGACCAATTTTTGAAGCTTTTCAGGTGGAACTCTTTCCCATTCTTGCTTGATGTACAGCGTAAGTTGTTCAACAGTCTGGGGTCTCCGTTGTTGTATTTTACGCTTCATAATGCGCCACACATTTTCAATGGGAGACAGGTCTGGACTACAGGCAGGCAAGTCTAGTACTCGCACTCTTTTACTATGGAGCCATGCTGTTGTAACACGTGCAGAATGTGGCTTGGCATTGTCTTGCTGAAATAAGCAGGGGCGTCCATGAAAAAGATGTTGCTTGGATGGCAACATATGTTGCTCCAAAACCTGTATGTACCTTTCAGCATTTATGGTGCCCTCACATATGTGTAAGTTGCCCATGCCTTGGGCACTAATACACCCCCATACCATCACAGATGCTGGCTTTTGAACTTTGCGCCTATAGCAGTCCGGATGGTTCTTTTCCTCTTTGGTCCGGAGGACACGACGTCCACAGTTTTCAAAAACAATTTGAAATGTAGACTCGTCAGTCCACAGAACACTTTTCCACTTTGCATCAGTCCATCTTAGATGAGCTTGGGCCCAGCGAAGCCGGCGGCGTTTCTGGGTGCTGTTGATAAATGGCTTTTGCTTTGCATTGTAGAGTTTTAACTTGTACTTGCAGATGTAGCGACGAACTGTAGTTACTGACAGTGGTTTTCTGAAGTGTTCCTGAGCCCATGTGGTGATGTCCTTTACACACTGATGTTGGTTTTTGATGCAGTACCGCCTGAGGGATCAAAGGTCACGGGTATTCAATGTTGGTTTTCGGCCTTGTCGCTTACGTGCAATGATTTCTCCAGATTCTCTGAACCTTTCGACAATATTACGGACCGTAAATGATGAAATCCCTAAATTATTTGCAATAGCTTGTTGAGGAATGTTGTTTTTAAACTGTTCGACAATCAGCTCACGCATTTGTTCACCAAGTGGTGACCCTCGCCCCATCCTTGTTTGTGAATGACTGAGCTTTTCAGGGAAGCTGCTTTTATACCCAATCATGGCACCCACCTGTTCCCAATTAGCCTGTTCACCTGTGGGATGTTCCAAATAAGTGTTTGATGAGCATTCTTCAACTCTCTCAGTCTTTTTTGCCACTTGTGCCAGCTTTTTTGAAACATGTTTCAGGCATCAAATTCCAAATGAGCTAATATTTGCAAAAAAATTACAAAGTTTACCTGTTCGAACATTAAGTAACTTGTCTTTGCAGTGTGTTCAATTGAATATAGGTTGAAAAGGATTTGCAAATCATTTTATTCTGTTTTTAAATACGATTTACACAACGTGCCAACTTCACTGGTTTTGGGTTTTGTACATGATACGCCCCTCTAAATTCATTCTCCGGGAGGCATAATCCTGTCCACTTTACGACACGGACTCTCGAAAGATAGCAAAGAAGAAAGAACTTCACTGAAATTCACGTTAGACGCACTTATAATTGTGGCCAAGATGCACATTTCTCCATTGCCCAAACTTATAGTGTGTCCAGAGCAAACATTTTTCTCTTGGCCAAACTTATTTCAAGTGGTACTTTCGATAAGCTGGAATGGTCATCAAATAAGTGAGGCCAAGAAAAAAATTCAGCATTGGCCACACGTCAGTTCGAATAACATCGACTTTAATAAATTAATAGATCCATGATATTTCATGTTATATAGCCTACATAATTGGCAATCCAAATTCTTTACACGCAGGGGAAAAAAACAAAACAAAAAAGTGGTCCTATTTTTAAGATTGCCACCAAAAAACGGGTTGCTGTCACACTTCAAGTAGCGTATGAGTCCCCATCGCCTCGAGCTGCATGAGGGTATTGTTAAAATACAGTCTGCAGTGATGACTCTTCATTTTACTTGTATTAGTGTCATTGCTATGCCGTTAAATTAGTCTCAAAACTCGAGCGCATGAAAACTGAGAGAACGCGTGAAAACCGTGGGTGTACGACCCTCAGTATCCGCTCTCAACTTCATAAATATCTTAATTGCTATAGCTTTAATTTTTTTTCAGTGCCCTCCTACTTGTAAGGATTTGGATACTTGTATGACTAACTTTTCCGGATATGTAAAAATTAGACATGCAGCGTTTTACCTTTATTGTTGCTTATCCATCTCATTATAACATTAGCGAATGTTGTAAGAAGTCAACAAAAATAATTTTGTAACTGTGGGCTGTTTCATAGAGCAATATTAAGGCAAAAACAAAGACTGTCCGATCGTGGTGTGCTCATTGAGTGCTCTTAAGGTTGAGGTAGCACAAATCGTCAGAACACTGGCCAAGAATGAAATTTTCAGTTCATACATTTTTTGAGCAGAAAACGAAGTGGCGGCGAATGACGAAGGATAGGAATGCAGGTTTCTTGATGATAGCCGGGGCAGATCCGGAGCGGAGGTGCTTGCTATCTGGGGTAGACTAATATGATGTTACAATTTAATTAAATTAGGGCTATTTTATTTAAATATTTTAGGCATAAATAGATGCCAGTTTGCAATGAGAGCAGTGGAAGTGTAAGGGGGCAAAGGCTGTTTAATACAGCACAAAAGCACTCTAAATTTACAGAACAGTTAACATTGTAGGCTACTTGTGTACAGCAGCATTGATAGCTCGGGTCTATTACTCATTTGCTCAAACGGCATTGGAGTTGTGATTTTAGGCTGAGAGACGTTGAAAGCATTCTCATGAATGTGGTGAATATTTCCGAACCATAATATCCTATCAAAACCATAGCGTGCCAATAGCTCAAAATGGAATGTACTGCAAATATTAAAACACTGCTACTTGTTACGGCATTAGGTTAGCTTGTCAAGAAACATAGCGTTACACAAATAATGAATGAACTGAAGATCATAACTCTCGGCCGGGTCTTCAGCATCAGAAAAGAAATATTGTTTGGAGGAAGTGATAATTCAGAACAACTCAGGAAGATAGTATTGCTATGTCAATGACATAGCCAAGGTTAAATTTCTGCTAAAATAGGCTAGCTAAGTACAAGAATTAACATGCGGGGACTGACGTTAGCCAGCTTTTAGAACGCAAAATATTTAGCTAGCTATAATCATAGCTACGTATATTAAGTGAAACCAATACCTTCAAACAATATTAAAATGGGATCAATGAAAGATTTCTTGTTGTGAAAAACTTTATTGCTTTGATAAGATTGTTGTCCTCGTTGATTTCTGTAGCCTAGTTTACGGTAGCTGAAAACCAGTTATAAAATCAAACAGGCAATCAAAGCTCACGGTCAGCATTAAAAGTCCCGCCTCCAAAGTCTCAGAAGACAAATCGACAAGCAAGCATTGATTGAGATTGCGAACATTTTTTGACACTGCGAGCGCGGTGAGATTGCGAGCATTTTTTGACATTGCGAGCGCGTGTTGAAATTACGAGCATGGTAAGATTGCAAGCATTTATTGATATGAGAGCGCATTTTGAAGTTGAGAGCGGACACTGAGGGTCGTACACCCACGGTTTTCACGCGCTCTCTCGGTTTTCATGCGCTCGAGTTTTGAGACTAATTTAACGCCATATATTGCATGACATTTTATTGGGTTCCACACAAAACAAGCAGCCACTTGTGACTTTCTCTGTGCCGGCAGTTCCTCTCATGTCAGACAGAAGCTTATTTCTCTAACAACAGAAGATCTGCCATTGTCAAAATGTGATCATGGTCGAAGTGTTCATAGGCCTATATATACTGAGCAACAAAAGAAACGCAAGTTAGCTAGTTAGTTAATGTACTCTTATAGTTACTCAGTCAAAGTGACCACAAAATAAAGAAGAAATTGATGAAACGAGTGTAAATGTGCACGCGCAATAAATTATAAATAAGATTTTCTTAAATAAGTACGCGCAAAATTATTTTCCAGTCTGCCTTAAATTAGGCTAACTTGCGTTTCTTTTGTTGTTCAGTATATATCTGACTGGATGAGCATCTGACATACTACACTGCATATCTGCCAAGCCACGAATTGCGCTTAATCAAATACTACACTGTACCACAAAATAATGAGGGGTTTTCATCTGCACATAAATGAAGACTTAAAATATCAATACATCCTCATAAATTCTGCGGACATGTAGCTCTTGAAACACCAAACATTTGCATTAATTATTTTGCGAGACTCATTTAGCAATAAACCGGGAGAATCCATTTTATATTCTGAATGTAGTCACAGCTAAAGAGCATTGTTAGGCATGATGTACAGCAGAGTGGCAATTGTGAGAATCGTGAAATATATACCGGTGAAAGTAATAAGGAAGCGCACAGGCTATAACGTGTCCAGTAGAACAAACGATTTCTCTGCATTGCCATCAATTGAATATTAAATTCTTTCCTGTGAAAGTGATCGATTCGCAAGCTCCTCATTAGCAAACGTTCACACAGACAGAACTTACGGTCTGTAAAACCTGTATTATGTTCATGACATAACCGGAGCTATGTCTAGCTCTTGCACGCTATCCATAATGCGCCCATTTTCCGCAAGGAAAAGCTGGTCATTCTGAAGAAAAAAGTTAAACATTACCACAAGCAATTTCCAAAAAGGCCATTTAGCTTGGAGCTTTCACCCCTCCGTCATATACCAGCTCAAAAACTGTTCGTTTCTCCACGCTAACAACACACCACAGCTATGCATACGAACCAACAGGTCCTAATACACACCGAAGCAGTCCATATGCTGTTGGTCCGCTTTTTGCTGCTCCTCACTGCCCATGTTTCCCTCTAAACTCAGGGTTTCTACGGTCTCTGGTCTACACTTGGGCATGTCGATCCGTTCTACAAATGTGTCTATATGGGGATGATTCTAGCTTTCCCTGCATCTGAGCTACGGAGTAGAAAACCCGCTGTACTCACCAACTGTTGCCTTAGCAAACTGTAGCCGTTGCGTTTATTAGGACAAGTTAATTTCATTAGATCTATACATATGTACTGCTTTAGATTGCAGAATATGCCCGTCGATTCCTTCGGGAGTTTCCAGTTTCACTCTGGAGCCGGACCAGGAAAACTGCCTTCTGCTGCCTCTTCCCGCTAAGATCCGCCCTCCTCAGAGCTAGCCAGTCAGAAGAAAGTGGGCACACGGGGAGAGGGGGCCATAGCGGAAGAGCCACCCCAATGAGGCATTTCAGGCAGAGACTTCGATGGACTACAAATGGGCTTTTCGTACATTTTTATCTTTATCATACATTTTTAGCAAACCGACCTAATAATATAGAATATAACAGGGAATGTGATATCAGGAACACCTCCTGTTCATATTTAAGTTTGTTAACTGCTGAGTGACCTGTGCACCACAGTTTAATTAATGTTACAAATGAAAAATATACGCTGCAGTTGTGAACTGATTATTTTGTCTGTATTAAAATGAAAACCTCATGGCATTCGCTCTAAATTCACAGTACTGAATTCAGTACGCATATTGAAAACGAGTGAGACCTCTACCTTCTCCATTATTTTAATAATCCTATATTATCTCTGATTCTGTCCACTTTTACTGTGGTCTTAATTGTTTCTCAATTTATGAATTTCATTGGAGACCCCTTTTCCACCGCAGCATTTGAAAAACAGTTTGAAACTTTCGCTGTTTTCCTCATCATAAGCAGACCTGCACAGTTCACACCTGCAGGCTCTGTTCATGTGCCCTGCTCCCTCCCACAGCTTTGCTCAACGTCCCCAACTCTTTCTTCCTGATAGAACTAACATTGCTACATAAGTCCAGTTTACCTCTGTTCACTGGCCAAACAGAGCAGAACTCATTATCCAAGAGATGTGAGCTATGCAGAGGGTGGAGAAGGACAGGCAGCGAATTGCCTGAAAATTATGGACTCTTGAGGATTTATTGGTCAAACGTTCATTAGTCTCCCTTCTGAACATCCGAGAATACAGTGATGTGAAATATTGTTTGTCTCCTTCTTTATGTCCTCTGTTATTGCCCAATTATCACAAATAAATGTTTCAGATAGTGAAAATTATAAATACATAATTATATATTATATTTTCAGAGCTATTAAAAGGTATTTGCCCCCTTCCTTATTTTTTATTTTTTTGCATATTTGTCACACATAAGAGTTTCAGATCATCAAAAAGAATTTAATATTAGACAAAGATAACCCAAATACATACAAAATACAGTTTTTGATGATACTGTAAATGATAATTTCATTTATTAAGGGAAAAAAGCTATCCCAACCTACCTGGGCCTATGTGAAAAAGTAATTGACCCCCGAACCTTATGACTGGTTTTGCCACCCCCACCAACAACAACAGCAATCAAGCCTTTCCGATAACTGGCTCTGACCCTTTCACGTCACCATGGAGGAATTCTGGCCCACTTTTCTTCACTGAATGATTTTAATTCAGCCACACTGGAGGCTGAAACGGCCTGTTTAGGGTCATGCCACGGTTAATCAATCGGATTTAATTCTGGACTCTGACTAGGCCACTCAAAAACCTCCATTTTGTTTTTTTAAGCCATTCAGAGATGGACTTGCTGGTATGTTTTTCATCATTGTCCTGCTGCATAACCCAAGTGCACATGAGCTGGGGCCTGGAGTTCTTTAATTGTTGTTCTGGGTTCTTTTGTGACTCTGGATGAGTCGTCGATGCGCTCTTGGGAGTAATTTTGGTAGGCCGGACACTCCGTGGAAGGTTTCCCACTGTTCCAAGTTTTCTCCATTATTAGATAATGGCTCTCACCGTGGTTTGCTGGAATCCCAAAGCCTTAGAAATGGCTTTGTAACCCTTTCCAAACTGATTCCAGACAGGTTCTATTTAAGTGATTTCTTGATTAAACAGGTCTGCCAGTAATTAGCCTGGGTGTGGCTGGTGAAATTGAGCTCAAAAAAATGTGGTTAATCACAGTTAATTCATGATTTAACAAGGGGGGCTATTATGTTTTCTCATTGGGCCTGGTAGGTTTGGAAACCTTTTTTCCCTTACTAAATGAAGCCATGATTTAAAAACTGCATTTTGTATTTACTCGGGTTATCTTTGTATAATATAAAAATTTCTTTGATCTGAAACACTTAAGTGTGAAAAATATAGTTACCCCTTTGGATACTAAATAAACCAATGAAGCAAATTTAATTGTATTCCTGGACAAAGAGTCGGATATACCATGAATTACCAATCGTTGTACCGAGTCCGCCATCGACAGAGATTTGGTTAAATCATTCAGGAGGTGACAAAAGAAATGAGGCTAACATCTGAGGAACTGTAGACCTCACTTGGCTCCATAAAAGCACATCTATGATTCCACAATAGAGCTGGAAGGGGAAAACCACGGTCGACCAAAAAGAACGCAGTGGCTTGTCTCACATTGTAATGACCCCCAACAGTTTAAGGATAATATTCCTTGGACTAATAAGTCAAAAGAATAACTTTTTCGAAAGACATGGATTCTGTTACATCTGCCGTAAAGATAGCACTTCATTTTTCACCTAGAATAGCACTCAAAGTGCACAGATCTCCACCAAGGCCAGTCGTCCCCTGCTCTATGACACAAAAATCCCGTTGCAATCATTTTATCTATACAAGTGGCTAAGTTTTCTCTATTGAATGTTACAACTCTTATGAGGATTTTAAATCGTTTGGCATCTTCTCTAAGTCAAGTTTTCAACAGACAGACAAACCAAACAGGCAAAAACCATGAGAACATAAGAGGTAAGGAGATCATCATACCAGCACAGTAAAACACATACCCCTTTTCCACCAAAAAGTCCCTGGTGCTTGTGCCATGCTTGTGGTAGTGGCAGTGTTTAGTTGGTTCAACCAACGCACGCCCCAAGAATCTGTTTGCTTTTCCATCGTGTGGGAGCCAACTCAGAGCCACGCGATAACGTCACCATATAACGTCAGTACGTCATTGTATACTAGTGGGCTCACCAGGCTCGCTACGGCCTGATTTCTTTAGCAACGAAAGTGCAAGCGGCTGGAATTATTTTCTGTTGCTGTTCGGGTATAGGACTGGATCTGACAGGTTATGTGGATGGAAACAGACATCTTATTCGTGTGTGACTACATAAACATTGAGTTTTACTGATTTCCACTGGGTGCTATTCTTACAGTCCTATTGCGATCGAAACGGTAGCGGGTCGCGATGACGTCACATTGATGTATGTACGAAAAAATGACATCATAAAGTAACAAAAAATTTGAAAATTTTCATTGATTTCTATAGGCAATAGGTCAAGTAGCTCACCTTCCAAATTTCAGCCTCATAGATCCAATGCTTGTGACGTAATTGACGTTAATTTCACGTAAATTTAGAAAATCCTGAAATTACCTTGATATTTCGAAGGCGTCTGTGGGCTTTGTCCAACCAGATAATTTTCTGCATTTAAAGACACCAAGATAAGACCCCAAAGGCTGATAAATGTAGAATTTATCGAATCTTTACTTTACAAGTCAAGGTTAAGGTCACTTAAAAGGTCCAAACACATTTTGGTCAATTACTTTGTTTGTAATATAGCTAGAGTCTTGAAACTAACGCCATTCTGTTCCTCAAACCAGTACGGTGCAATTCGTTGGGAGTTGCAACGATGTCACGATGATGTAGGTATGTCAAAATGAAATTTAGTCAAACTATGATTTTCCGATTAAGTTCTTTTGGCAATTGGTAGATCACCTATCAAATGTCAGCCAAATCGGTCCAACCGTTATGACAGAGTTGTTAATCTGACAAATTTTGAAAACCCTGAAATGATCCTGATTTCTCAGAGGCTTTGGGCTTTGTCTTGTTGGATAATTCTCTGTACATAAAGGCATCAATATAAGATTAGTATGCAAATGATAAAAAATAGCCCTGCAAAGCAGGCGTTGCCCCTCAGCCATGGATGCAAACTCAAGATGGAAGCCATGTCTGTTATATTAGAAATCAGAGTTCAACGAAAATCAATAGGCTTCTGTAGCTACCCACTCCGATTACCCGGAACAAAAATGGCGTGATGGGCACTGCCGTTTTTGACTTAATTCGCGGAATGCAAATTCAAGATGCACTGTAAAAGAGTTGTCTTAACTGAAAAAAGTTAGTGTCCAGGCTGCCTTAAAATTTTAAGCTCATTGAACTTGACAAGGTATCATCTGTGACAAGATGACAAGGTAATATTCAACTTATAATCTTAAATTCAGTTAACTTGAAATTTTAAGGCAGCCTGGACTCTAACTTTTTTCAGTTGAGACAACTTTTTTAATTTTTTTAGTGTGGCAGCTGTGGCAGCCATATTAGATATCGGAGCACAATGAAAATTGATAGGCTTGTGACGCTACCCACCCCTAACACCCACACCAAAAATGGAGTTGATTGCCATTGCCATTTTTGACTTAATGCGCGGATTATAATTGTGGACGGACGGACGCCTCGTGTGATGACAATACCCCACAGTTAAATTGGGCAGCAGTGGTCAAATAATAACCATGGTTAAGATATTCAGATAGGAACTTAAACATTACTGGACATTAATATAATTTATAATATGCTTTTCATGTTTTACCATCGTTATTTCACCAGGGTTAAAATTGTGTTGAGGATTATATTTCAGCATTATTCATTATATTTACAAATACTAATTCATTATGTAAGGTCCTCTAAAACAATACTGTGTACTGTGTATTTTACAAAACTCCATTTACCATGATGCTTTGTGTTTGGGAATATTTTCACTGTTCTGATGTGACAAACTGTATTAGCTAATCAGATGTATTTCTTCTGTTTTTATTTGAATTTTATAATCCACCAATAATAGTTAGTACATGTTTTATGCTCGTGCTGATTACCGGAGACCGTTGAGACATAGCTTGGTACGTTGGCCGTTTTTTTTTTTGGAGCGGAGACAGCGACAGAGCCTGGTGTGATTCAACGGTTAAGCTTGTTTTTTTTTCCCTTGAAGTTTCTTATAACCTCGCTAAATATTTGCGATAGGGTTACGGATTTCTTCAGGCTAAGGTGAACCTTGTGGGCTGTTGGAGACCTGGGACTGGCAGCGTGAGTGCTCCGCGTTGGAGGAGGACTCGGTGCTGGACCAACAGGGGTCGTAGTGGCACCGCCAAGCTGCGTGTACCGCTAGGCGAGCCAGAGCAGATTGCGATCTGTTAATTCCCCCCTCCGTGCAGTCAGTTTGGAGGCTGGTAGAAAGACACAGCCGTAAGCTCCAGGACTGAGTGGGAAGACTGGTCGTGAGTTACGCACCACACATTTTGCTACGAGCGAGTCGAATCAAGGGCACTGTCGCGGTTGCTACTTTGCCTACGGCTCAGAGAGCTGTGGATCCTTGGCGGAGCTAACGTTTGCTCAAAAGCTGACGTAACCTTTGTGCACCAACATACGGGCCCCAACTGTGCGCTGTGTTTTGTTTTTTTTTTGATCTTTGTTAATTATAAATCACTTTACTTGTTATTCATACGGGAAATCACTTAATGTGTTGTATATTGAATGTTTTCACTTCCATGGTTACATAATAATAATATTTCCTATTATTATTATTATTATTATTATTGCTTATTAATAAATGTAATCATTATTATTTAATTCTATCTGGGGTGTTGGCAGCTCATTTTTTTCACCTGGCTAACGGTATTGCCATGAAGAGTGCTATTTAGGTAGCTTAATGAGTGTATTGTAATTGAATACACTACAGTTACATAGCTAGAGCATTCATTATAATAGATTGAACATAATGTATTTGAATTCTGGGGAGATACATCCTGCACTGGCTTGAGGGTAAGTGTAGTTTTTCCACAGTGGAGGCACCGCTACTAAATTTGTAATCATTTATAAGTATTCATATTCTTATTTACTACTACTACACAGTTATTCAATTACGCTTGCGGTATAAGGAATCTCAGCCAGCTCACCATTCCACCGCTGAGAACTTCGGATCCTGTTGCGCCATTATTCATTGTGATTTAGGGTAACTATAAGTAGCCTGTACTGTGCTGGGTGATTAACACCCGTCCAAAAAGGGGTTACATTTTGGAGGCACCGCTGGGATTTTCCTGTTTACCAGAACGAGTAGGTAGCTGTGTTTTGCTTAGTGTTTGTCTTGTTTTAGCCCAAGTTTTTGCTGTTTTGCTGTGCACCTTTTAACATGGACCTTAGTCAGGCTGTTGAGTGGAGCCGTGAGGAGAATGTTGATTTGTCTCATGCAGCTGTTCTTAGCAGAGTGCCACTGGAGGCTAGTGATGATGTGGTTACCCATGTGCTCAGTACAGTCAAGGTTCTGGGTAGGACCCAGATCCGTGGTCGCCGTGGTGACAAAACTGGTAGGCACCTGTACATTTTAGTGGAGTCTTCTGCTGAGTTGGATCAGAGCTCTGTCCCGCCTGAAGTGGGAATTGCAGGTGAGGCAGGTCCATGGGCTGTTCATGTAGTGAGTAGCTTGCTGCCTGCTAGTCCTGCTCCTGAAGGGAATGATTTTGAAGCTAAGCTGTTGGCATTGTTGCAGAAGGAGGGTAAGTCCATGGGTGATGTAAAGGCAGCTGTTCTGGGCCCTCAACCTCCTAAGCCTGATGTCAGCATTGATCTTGTGAATGCCATAGGTCAGCTCGTAGACCGCTGTAATCAGGCATCTGTTGATGCACCTGGCTATAGAAAACTGAGGCTGTTTTCTGGATTACGGCCTGTTCCTCCTGGTGAGGAAGAGTATGAGGTGTGGATGGAGCAGGCTATTCAGATGGTTACTGAGTGGCAGTGCACTGATGCTGTGAAGCGGCAACGCATTGTTGAGAGTTTGCGTGGGCCTGCTGCGGATATTATTAGATTTTTGAAAGTCAGTAACCCATCTGCCTTGGCTTCTGATTATGTAGCAGCTCTTGACATTACTTATGGGTCCACAGAGTGTGGAGCAGACCTTATGGCTTCGTTTCGCTATACTTTTCAAGAGGATGGAGAGAAACTGTCTGCTTTCTTGTACCGCTTGGACAAGCTTCTTCATCGCGCTCTTTTGAGAGGAGGGATTGATGCTGCAGGTCTGAATCGTGCACGCCTGGAGCAGCTCTTCAAGGGTGCTCTCACCAATGACCTTGTGGCTTTGCGTGTGCGTGTGATGCACACTTTGCAAAATCCGCCTTCTTTTTCGCAGCTAATGCGAGCAGTGAGAGAGGAAGAGCACTGGGTAAGTGCTAGAGAGAGTGCAAAGGTTTCTGCGACCACTTCCACTGTTCGCCAGGTCCCTGTGACAGCTGCTGTCACTCTTTCCCATGAGCCTGTTACTTCAATAATGTCTGATGTGGACAGTCTGAGGAAAGAGGTTAAGGAGCTGACGTCTTTAGTAACTAGAATGTTGACTGCTAGTACAGCGTCTTCTGCTACTCCACCAGTCTCACAGTGTGGCTCAAGCCAGGGCACAGGAACCACTGCTCCAGCTGCCCCCACAAGGGCTGTTTCTTCTGCTTCTTCAAACTTGCTTAAGTCAATGGCAGCCTCTCCTGTTCCTGCCATTTTCTGTTATAAGTGTGGAAAGGACGGCCACACCAAGCGAGAGTGCACACGTCCTGAGAACTTGAGATTGGTGAATCAGAAGCTGCTTAAGAGGGTCACGCAGCAGGGAAACTTCCCCGGAGCTCCATCACATAAGACGCGTTCCGCTCATTGCTCTCCTCCAATCAAAGTCAGCCAATCACAATTACCATCTGGGTTAGTGGGGCCCTCGGCTGAGGTGCCCGTGCAGATAGAGGGCATCTATGCTAAAGCTTTGCTTGATAGTGGTTCTCAGGTCACCATCTTGTATCGTAGCTTTTACAATACATACTTGAAGCACCTGCCGCTGCAGCCAGTGGAAAGTCTCGAAATATGGGGTTTGAGCTCTCACAAATACCCATATGATGGATATTTGGCTCTCAGGTTGGAGTTCACTGAAGCTGTCACAGGTGTGTCTCAGGTAGTGGACGCGTTAGCTCTTGTGTGTCCTGACCCTAAGACAAAAGAGGGTATAGCCATTTTGGTTGGCACAAACACTCACTTGGTGCGGAAACTGTTCCACTCTTGTCACGAACAGGCAGGAGACGGGTTTCTTAACACGCTTACTATACACCCAGTGATGAAAGAGGTTTTTGAGTCCATTAAGCACACAGTTGTTTTGCCGGAGGATGTGGATAAGCATGGCACAGTGTGGTTCACTAGAACTAAGCCTGTTGTTTTAAAGCCTGGGCAGGAGCTGCAGCTCTCCGGCCTGCCCAAGTTTCCTGGTGAGATTCATGACTCTTTAGTCCTTGTAGATCAGCATGTTAGTGCTGATGGCGTGTCTGCCCCGGAGCTCGAGGTTAGGCCTGAAGTACATCCGGTCTCTGCTGTGTTGTGTCGTCGCATCACGGTAAATGTGAAGAATGTCTCTTCTAGGGATATTCTTGTGAAACGAGGTAGTCCCCTTGCTCACATATTCCCTGTAGACATGGTGCCGCAGATTCCGTCCACTTGCTGTTCCACAGACACTAGTACACTCTCTTCTGCTTCTTTTGACTTTGGCACTTCTCCTATGCCAGAGGAGGCAAAGCAGTGCCTCTGTGAGAAAATGCTGCAGAGGAAGGAAGTGTTTTCTTGTAGTGAGTGGGATGTAGGCTGCTCGAGAAGCACCCAGCATGAGATTCGGTTGAATGATTCACGGCCTTTTCGAGAGAGATCTCGGCGCTTGGCCCCGGCTGATTTGGAGGATGTGCGTCAGCATTTGATGGAACTACAGAAACATGGCATTATTTCAGAGTCCAGGAGTCCATATGCCTCACCTATTGTAGTAGTGCGTAAGAAGTCTGGTAAGGTCAGGATGTGTGTGGATTATAGAACGCTTAACCGGCGGACTGTCCCTGACCAGTACACTGTTCCTAGAATTGAGGATGCCCTCCATTGTCTCTCTGGTAGTAAGTGGTTCTCAGTGTTGGATTTGAGAAGTGGCTACTACCAGATTCCCATGAGCGAGGCTGATAAAGAGAAGACTGCCTTCATCTGTCCTTTAGGCTTCTATCAGTTTGACCGCATGCCTCAAGGAATCTGTGGTGCGCCTGCCACGTTCCAGAGAGTCATGGAGCGGACCGTCGGGGATATGAACTTTCTAGAGGTTCTTGTGTACTTAGATGATTTGATTGTTTTTGGCCGTACCCTGGAAGAACATGAGGAAAGGCTCCTGAAGGTTCTTGACCGTCTGAGAGAGGAAGGTCTTAAAATCTCTCTGGATAAATGTCAGTTTGGTCGGACGTCAGTGAACTATGTTGGGCACATAGTTTCACAGGACGGCATAGCCACTGACCCTTCAAAAATTGAGGCTGTTGTGTCTTGGCCTCGACCTCAGACTGTAACGGAGCTGCGGTCATTTCTGGGGTTTTGTGGGTATTACCGTCGGTTTGTGAAGGGTTTTTCCACATTGTGCCGTCCCCTCAATGAGTTGTTGCAGGGCTGGCCGTCCAGGAAGACGAACTCAAGTTCACAGGCTGTTCAACAGGCTGACCAGAAGCCTTGTTTCCGGCCCTCTGAGCCTTTTTGGTCCCAGGTGGAGTGACCACTGTGAGGCTGCTTTTCAAGAGCTTAAGCAAAGGCTGACTCGGGCTCCAGTTTTGGCTTTTGCAGATCCCCAAACGCCATATGTTTTGCATGTGGATGCAAGCCTGGACGGCTTGGGTGGCGTTCTGTACCAGGAGTATGTTGACGGGTTGCGTCCAGTGGCATTCATCAGTCGCAGTCTTTCCCCTTCAGAGAAGAATTACCCTGCTCACAAGTTGGAGTTTTTAGCTTTGAAGTGGGCTATTGTGGATCGGCTGCATGATTACCTTTATGGGGCCACCTTTGAAGTCAGGACAGACAACAACCCGCTGACTTATATAACTAAGTCTGCAAAACTTGATGCCACTGGTCACCGTTGGCTGTCAGCTTTGTCAACCTACAACTTCAGCCTGAAGTATAGGCCAGGGAAACGGAACCTGGATGCAGATGCACTGTCACGACGCCCTCACATCAGTCTGTCCCCTGATGATGAGTGGCAAGAGATTCCAGCCCCTGGGGTGCGAGCTATTTGTCAGGTGGTGGCCACACAGAGGGCAGGTTGCCCTTCTTTTCCGCGTGTGGCAGATCAGATTTGCAGTCACGAGTCAGCTGTTCCCGAGGCGTACTCGCATGTTGCTGCAGTAGCGCCTGATGAGTTGCCTGTGTTTAGTTCTGATGAGCTTCAAGAAGCCCAGAAGAATGATGCTTGTATAGGGGAGGTTTGGCATGCGGTGAATCTTAAGGAGCCTGCTAGCAGCATCCTGACACGGCATCCTGACATGAAGGTCCTGAAAAAGGAGTGGGCTAAGCTCTCTATTGACAATGGCTTGTTGCACAGGACGGTTAAGCACGGTGATCAGCAGGTCAGACAGTTGGTGCTGCCACGGCAGTTTCATGGTCTTGTTTTTAGGCTGCTGCATGATGACATTGGCCACTTAGGATTCGATAAATCATACAGCTTAGTGCGTGACAGATTTTACTGGCCTCGCATGAAAATTGACGTAGAGAAGCACTGTAAGACTTGCGAACGCTGCATCAAGCGGAAAACGCTGCCACAAAGAGTTGCCCCTCTTTCGCATCTCCAGAGTTCCGGGCCGATGGATCTGGTATGCATTGATTTTCTTTGCCTTGAGCCTGATTCTCGCAATGTCTGTAATGTGTTAGTCATTACCGACCATTTCACTCGGTATGCACAGGCCTTTCCTACTAAGGACCAGACAGCGGTCACAGTGGTGAGGACCCTGTGGGAGAAGTATTTTATTCATTACGGCTTGCCCACTCGTATTCACTCTGACCAAGGTAGGGATTTTGAGAGCAGACTGGTAACAGAGATGTTGACCATGTTGGGTGTGAAAAAGTCGAGAACATCTCCTTATCACCCACAGGGTGACCCACAACCTGAAAGGTTCAACCGGACTTTGTTGGACATGTTGGGCACCCTGGAGTCACATCAGAAGTCTAAATGGAGTCAGCACATTGCGCATTTGGTGCATGCGTATAATTGTACTCCTAATGAGGCAACTGGATACTCTCCCTATTTCTTATTGTTTGGTCGGGAGGCCCGGCTCCCAGTAGATGTGTGTTTTGGTGTTTCATCTAAGGACGCGTCATCTGTGTCACACTTGAGGTATGTGACCCAGATGAAAGAGGAGTTGCAAGTTGCTTACCAGCTGGCACGAGCCTCAGTGGATAGGATGAACCAGAGTAACAAGGAGCGTTATGACCAGAAAGTCCGATATCATAGCCTGAATTCTGGGGATCGAGTTTTGATTCGGAATCTGGGTCTGAAAGGGCAGCAGAAGTTGGCTGACAGGTGGAATTCTTTTCCTTACATTGTGGACAGTCAGCTGTCTGATCTTCCGGTGTACAGACTGAAACCTTTTGATGGTAAAGGGCCAGTCAAGGTGTTGCACCGCAACCACATATTGCCTTTGGGACAGGAGGTGAGATTAGGCCCTGTGGTTGACGCCCCCTCAGCTTTGTGCCCAAGAGCTGTGAGACGTAGGAGGACTAAGGAGAAGCACAGAGCTGGTGTGCCTGAAGTGTTGCCCCCTGTAGTGCCCACACATTTTAGCTCTGTAGGTTCTGATTCTGATTCGGAATATGGCTGTTATATTGAGGATGCTGTGCAACACACTCCTTTGGGAGCCAGCACACAGGTTAGCCAGCCTACACCGGAGTCCCCTGCGCCGTGTGTCTCCACGACATCTAGAAGCCCTAGTTTAGTACACACGCCTAGTGATAATTTGCTAGCTTCAATCAACACTGCACTCCCTGCCTCTTCACATAAGTCCCCTGAGGTGGTAGAAGATTTAGTAGATGCTGATCAGGATGGTAGTCCTCCTGATGTTCACTCTGTAGCTGACCCTGCAACTGCCTCAGTCGCAGTACCCCTTGCAGTGCGTAGGTCACATAGGGAAAGACAGCCAACTAATCGCTTGAATTATGGCAAGCTGGGAGTGCAGAGTGGGCACACTGTAGTAGCGTCAACTCTAGCCTCAGTGCAACCATCCTTTGAAAGGAATAATCCTCATGCCTGGTAGTGTTCTCCACAGGCTCTTTGTAGCACATGCACACACAGGCCAGTTCTTATGCCATGTAAGACTGTCATGACACCCATTGCTAGTTTAACGTACTAGTTTATGTTTGTTGTTTTGCTACTTTGTTTTGTTTGTTTTGTTACCTGTACTTTCCTTTTCAATGTATTTGACCCAGCATGGGGGCATGCTGTTTGTTTGGTGGGGGGAGAGTGTAAGGTCCTCTAAAACAATACTGTGTACTGTGTATTTTACAAAACTCCATTTACCATGATGCTTTGTGTTTGGGAATATTTTCACTGTTCTGATGTGACAAACTGTATTAGCTAATCAGATGTATTTCTTCTGTTTTTATTTGAATTTTATAATCCACCAATAATAGTTAGTACATGTTTTATGCTCGTGCTGATTACCGGAGACCGTTGAGACATAGCTTGGTACGTTGGCCGTTTTTTTTTTTGGAGCGGAGACAGCGACAGAGCCTGGTGTGATTCAACGGTTAAGCTTGTTTTTTTTTCCCTTGAAGTTTCTTATAACCTCGCTAAATATTTGCGATAGGGTTACGGATTTCTTCAGGCTAAGGTGAACCTTGTGGGCTGTTGGAGACCTGGGACTGGCAGCGTGAGTGCTCCGCGTTGGAGGAGGACTCGGTGCTGGACCAACAGGGGTCGTAGTGGCACCGCCAAGCTGCGTGTACCGCTAGGCGAGCCAGAGCAGATTGCGATCTGTTAATTCCCCCCTCCGTGCAGTCAGTTTGGAGGCTGGTAGAAAGACACAGCCGTAAGCTCCAGGACTGAGTGGGAAGACTGGTCGTGAGTTACGCACCACACATTTTGCTACGAGCGAGTCGAATCAAGGGCACTGTCGCGGTTGCTACTTTGCCTACGGCTCAGAGAGCTGTGGATCCTTGGCGGAGCTAACGTTTGCTCAAAAGCTGACGTAACCTTTGTGCACCAACATACGGGCCCCAACTGTGCGCTGTGTTTTGTTTTTTTTTTGATCTTTGTTAATTATAAATCACTTTACTTGTTATTCATACGGGAAATCACTTAATGTGTTGTATATTGAATGTTTTCACTTCCATGGTTACATAATAATAATATTTCCTATTATTATTATTATTATTATTATTGCTTATTAATAAATGTAATCATTATTATTTAATTCTATCTGGGGTGTTGGCAGCTCATTTTTTTCACCTGGCTAACGGTATTGCCATGAAGAGTGCTATTTAGGTAGCTTAATGAGTGTATTGTAATTGAATACACTACAGTTACATAGCTAGAGCATTCATTATAATAGATTGAACATAATGTATTTGAATTCTGGGGAGATACATCCTGCACTGGCTTGAGGGTAAGTGTAGTTTTTCCACAGTGGAGGCACCGCTACTAAATTTGTAATCATTTATAAGTATTCATATTCTTATTTACTACTACTACACAGTTATTCAATTACGCTTGCGGTATAAGGAATCTCAGCCAGCTCACCATTCCACCGCTGAGAACTTCGGATCCTGTTGCGCCATTATTCATTGTGATTTAGGGTAACTATAAGTAGCCTGTACTGTGCTGGGTGATTAACACCCGTCCAAAAAGGGGTTACATTTATATTCACTAATACTGATTATATATTTTTTATCATTATTCATTCATTACTCATACTAATAATCAATAAACTAGCAATTAGATTTAGATTATATTTAGCCATTAATAATCATAATCAATAACCATATTATGTAGGCAGCAGAAACACACACATACACATAACATAACAAACACACACACATACAAGTAGTTCACATACAGATAGGGAGGGGAAGAGCAGTGCAAACACACAGACACACACAGACAAACACACAGACAAACATAAACACAAGCAGTTCTGTTATGGCCCCAATTTGTTATTACATTTATAACACAACAGCAACAGCAAGGGATGACAGACACAGTTTTAAAAACCTCAACACATTTAATTAACAAACACCATAACAACTAACTAACCTAAAGACCAAGATTGAATTATGTACAAAACATAAATATTTACAATCCCTTTTCGTGGGGGTGGCTTGGTGATGTCCTGGATGATGAAAATGCTCAAACACAGGCAAAGAAATCCACAAAAGAAACGTCACAGGTCTTGAACAGAATGTCAGGTCTGGTCATCTTCTTGCAATTTCTCCTACTACTTTACTGTCTCAATTCTACTCCTTATATACTCTTTTGCAGACCCCACCCACATCTAGACCTTTTTTTTTAATTTTTCCGGGACTTGCCCCAGACATGTCTGAAACATGTCCAAACATAGCTCTAGTCTGAGCTGAATAAAAAAAAGGTAAATACTGCCATCTAGTGGCCTATATTCACATTACAGTTCACACACTGACAGACACACATATACAAGCAATTCAGTTCACACATGCATGAGCAGCTCAAACACACATAAGCAGGGCGCTTCTGTAGCTTTGATTAGTAAGCAGGCTTCAGTTTAGTTGATTTGAAAACATAATCAGAGGATGTGTTTGATTTTGGTAGCTTTGATCAATATTTCTTCAGTAAAATCATAAGTTGTTACTGAAAACATAATAAATCGAGTCATTTATGTATCTGCTTGTATCCTATTCATCTGAAAGTGTTTTTCCACTCATAAACTGTAATTTTCCAGTCCATTTTGGTATATATTTCTTTTAGTTTTTTTACATCCTATACTGAAAATTTTCAACCATAATTTAACAAAACAAAGTTGGAGAGTAAAAAAAAGTTAGAGACAAGATGGTTACAACCCATGAATTGTGATTGGAGCAAAGTTTGTTAGCGATGAAATGGTTACAACCCATGTATTTTGAATGGAGCAAAGGTTGAGTTTTTCCCATAAATATTCCTCTGTAAAGAATGCCGAATTAGTGCTGCCTGGCCAGGGACTGCTCACCATGGGAATAAAGATGGCTTCTGAAGATTTTGTCTCCCTCCAATTATTCACGAACAAGGCAACCTCAAAAATATGTAAACATCTAGTTGGAAAACCACAACAATAGTTTAGTCATGTAAGGTTATGGGAAAGAGAACATGATGTAATTAACTGTAATCCTTACTTCCGTGACGATCCCATCAAGTACCTTCACATTACATAATCAAAATTTTAACAACCCATTAAGGAAGACAAAAACATTTTAATAACTGCTAAGTATGACGCATATTACATAAATAATCAATGTAGATTAACTCGATCGGTAAAGACGACTTTATTATCTTGAAGAGAACACAAGGCCTCTTTTTAATGAGGCAGTTTACAAAATAACCATCACTGAATATGTCTAAGACTTTTTTCTTTTTTATTTTGGCCTTCTTCAATTTTCCATTTCTTTTAACCAAAAAATAAGATGCGTAACTACCGAGTTAAAATTGGGTGAAAACTTAACATATTCCATATTTTAGTGAAATATTTATGTTGTATCTCTGAAAATTTATTATAACTGTGTACTGTTTTGCAATGTGCTGCAAGCACAAGGCACAGTCAGTTATTTCATGTATTCAATTTTTTTATGCTGTTGGAACAAGCTAGTGCTTATTTTGTATTGTGCTGGCCTGCCTGCACAGGTTGTGATACAGTGGTGACATTTGTTTATTGTGTACTGAAGTTCACTGGTTCATGTGAGAAAAAAACCAAGGTAGAGGTATGGGAGTTAATCCATGGAGCTACTTGGACCTAGCAAGGTTAAGTGAACCTTCACCGAGACCTCGCCTCAGCTTATTGCTGGCAGTTAAAATATTGGTATTGTCCGATCATGCCCTGTTGGGGGCGGGACAAATGTATCAGAAGGGCAAAGTGTGTTTTGGATGACACCAAAGGAGAAGTGCTGAGTACAGGGTTTAATTCACTCTCGTGGTTTGTTTTTGTTGTTGTTGTTAAACTACAGCAATAAGTAGGCTATATGTAAAGCTATTTGTCCTAATTGCTGTAATTTTGATGTCAGGTCACGATACACACAGTTGGCGTTCCAGAGGTTTTTTTTTCTTGGATGTTGCAGCCAATTAAGAAGACGATTTGGGGTGCATCTCAAAGCGTAGGCTGCATCCTTCGAAGGCTGCATTTTTAGGGGTCGTCACTTATTTCCATCTGCCAAACTCACATTAGCGGTAAGGGACAAAGTTATACTTAGGGTTAGGTTTAGGGCCAGGTTTAGGGTTAGGTGTTACAGTAAAGGTTAAGGTTAGGGGAACCAGTGAGAACTCGCTTAAACCAATGCTGTTTAATGGAGATGAAATGACATTACCTCAGTTTGGTGGATGGAATTAAGTGACAACCCCAAAAAATACAGCCTTAATACAACCTCTCTTAGCTACCTTCTCAAAGCACTGGAAATACTTATCTACCTTCTCCTCTGAGAATGGAGGCACCAGTTTTACCTCCTGTCTAGCACAAAATTTGTTTTCAGTTGCTATTTTGATTTTTAGTAGCTCCATTGGAGTCTTTCTTCTCTATCTAATTTCTGTAAATCAAAATCTGTCTGTCTCTCTCTTTCCTCTTTCTCTCTCTTAAATTCTCGTTTTTCTTCTCTTGCTAATTTTTTTTAACTCAAACTGCCTTTTTTTCCCCTTTTTCCTCCCTTTCTTTCTCTCTTTCTGCCCTCTCAAATTCTCTTTGTTTTTCTCTTTTCTCCCTTTCAGTCTCTAGCATTTTTAATTTAAGTTCAATTTCTACATTCGGATTTTCCACTGGAAACTGTTCCAGATCTTCTGGTGCAAACACATTTTCATCAATGTAATATTCACCAATCTCTTTAGCCAGTCTTGCTTTTCGCATGGCTGGTTTTACTTCTGTCAGCTCTCAATGTCTGCACATTTCTAGCAGTTCTGTCTTTTTAAAAGACTTCAAAACCTCTACGGTTGGTGATGCCAAGAAATCATCCATTGCTGTTGATCTGTCAATATATATATATTTATATATGTGTATATATGTAGGAAAATTCAAGAAACTACTTTACAGTTTGAAATGTTAGATTTTTAATAAATGACTCACACAATGGTCTATTTGCTACGACATATAAGACACCAAGGGATGACAGACAAAATTTTAAAACTAAAACAGATTTCATTAAACACAGCCCAAGCAGTAGCAGTAAGCCCAAACCCTGGCTCCATGTTGTAAGGTGGACTACAGTTAAACAAAATTAATTTATTCAAAAAGCGAGTAAAATTGTATATGGTTTGCACTCAAACATTTCTAGTGCACAATGTAGTAAAACGTATTATTTTTTCTCTCGATTGCCCCTCCGCGGTTCTGTTGTAAACATACATGAAACAAGAGAATAATAATTTACATTTTTAATCCAATCAAAGAGGACATCACACAATTAAAATACATGCAGTGTACTGTACATTAACCAATAAAATTGTTTCATTGCTGTGTGTTTTGTTGCCTGTCTGAACTGACTGCATGGTTCTGCAAACATGTCAGAACCGGTAATCAAGAAAACAAAATACTGCCAAACGAAACTGAACTTTGTTAAAAATGCTGCACCACTTTCCACAACTGTTTCGGAGTCTGGCCTGAACCCCCTACAAGGTCTAGCAACGTTGTTGTCACCGGCGCGCAGTGCTTTTGGCTGGCAGTGAAGATGGAGATTTCCCATCAAAAGACTTTCTAACTTGATGTAGGAAAAGGCATAGTATTAACTGGGAAACCAATACCTGACCTCAAGGCTTTAATGCAAAGGAAGGGACAAAAATTGTGAGGACTTTTCAAATGGAATTTTACAAAAAGAAAGACCGGGGGGATATACTACGAAGCCAGATAAGGAGATTAGCGTAATATGTCGAGCCTAAACCTAGGCTTTTCAATGTCACAAAGATGCCTCTCTTTTAATGTGACAAGATTACCATTGTTACTAGCGCTGCAAATTTAACCTGGTAGGGAGCAGGTTATGTGCTGAGTTTCGGCTGGAATCGGCTATACACGTGCTGGCTAATCGCTAAGCACCTCCTTTGAAGTTGGCATCACCTTTCTTGAATAATCCTTTGGACTTTGGTGCCCAAAACATACGTGGTTCTCTTCGCAGGGAGACTGGTATGACCTTTACACTTTTTCTGATGATATTCTCTTTGAACGTTACAGATTCTCAGCTGAGGGAATTTGTTACTTATGCGATCTACTGGAGGAGTTGCATGAACAGTGCATAAAGTTGCGTTTTGTAATTTTTTTTTTTTTTTTGCTACGGGAACCGACAACATTCAGGTGGTGATGCAGAAAATACGAGCAAGAATATTGTATGCCACGCTATACACTGCATACCATTAAAATAATTTTAATTATGAAAGCAAAGCCGTATAGGGCGTTTTACTTTGAAAATTTTTCTCATGGTTTGTTTAAACTTGCTGCGATGTCCACTTGATAGTGCTGGTACTGCAAGTATTAAAGCTGCAGTTGGTTGTAGAAAAAGAAACTTTTTGTCATTTTTGCTAAAACTGGCACTGTGTACAGACAGTATTACATAAAACTAGTACTCTGTTATTAAAAAAGGCTCCTTTAAACCCACCTAATGCCTCTACTGCAATTTAAAAGAATCATTCGGACCGACTAAAAAGAACCAATTAGAGCCAGGATGGTGTCTGACACCCGTGAAACAGTGCACATGCACGCGCTGCAGACAGCCCCCTCCCCCTTCCTCCTCTGTTCACGCCAGTGCTCACTCAAGTTCAAATCCCCGAGAGAGAGTTTGGGAGAACCATCAGCGAGGAAAAAAATACAGATACCTCCGTTACCAGCCGAAGCACACACGGCTAAGACAAGTAAAAAAAGGAAGCGAGAAGAAAAAAAGAATTTAACGAAACCCGGGATATAACCAGAGTGAACATCGGAGTGGCTTTTTAGAGGTGGAAGGAACTCCGTGATCTGGAAGGATTAAAAACAGACGCAGAGTTTGTGACTTTTTATTTGTTGGTTCATTTTTGCTGTGCAAATAAGCGAGTTGGCGTCGCTGACATGCTCACTAAACTAACCCCAGCCCTAACCAACATCAATTCATTTTTGCTCTGCTAATAAGCGAGTAAACGTCGCTTAAAAGCACAGTCACTGTTCGAATAGCCAGAGTCTTGTAATTGTTACAGTACTCTGCAGTGCATATGATGTTACTGTGATGTTGCCGTCGAGTTAACGTTAGCTTGTTTCAGATGCTAGGGCTAATGTTACTGGCGTTGTTTTATTAGAAAGCAGCAGAAAATATCTTTATGAAGTGACCTGGCAGTCTTATCAGTTGTGTTGTTGTCCTTATGAATATGTGTAACGTTTCTGTGCTCTCACAGCTAAATACTGACATACATGATTTTCTGGCCATTAAGCTGGACTGACGACAGTTTCAGTGCCCAAAAAAATGGCTACCTTATTGAATTAAGCGTGTGCTGGGTTTTTAATGAATACCTACTGCTGTAGATAACTTTATTTTTGCTTGTTTGTTGGCAATCGAAGAGACGGCTTCTCTTCCTCATGTGATCTATCAGTGACAAATAAATGGGCTGCATTCAGGACAGAAAAATAATGAAATTATAATTAGGTCTATGCACAGGACAGAGTGCTGGCTGTCTCGGGACAGTGCCTAGTGTCCAGACAGTCCATGGGACTGCAGCAACAATTCAGAACAGTTATTGTTTCCACTGCTACTGATTAATTGAGATTATTGCGTGTGTGTGTGTGTGCGTGCACGCGCACGTGTGTTCTCTATTCCCGAGGTGTCCTTTGAGTGACCACAGAAGTTGATGTTTCCCTAGATGTTCTTCAGTGTGTTCTTCTAAATGTTCCAGGACATGATTGGCAAGCCATTTAAAAAGGTGGGTGGTGATACTACTTCTGCTATTACTACTGTTGTCTTTGATTATTGACTGGCTTAACAAATGAAACTAATGGAGATCCTGTATGTGTTTCTTTCTCTTCTCTATTCCCATAGGTGTTCCTTTGAGTGACCAAAATACGGGGTCTAAGTTCAACTAAGGCAACACTTCAAACTTCTAGATGTTCCTATCCATGATTGGCGAGCCATTGAAAAAGATGCGTGTGATAGTCCAACTGCTACTGTTGTCTTTGATTATTGACTGAATGAAACGAATGGAGATCCTGTACATGTTTCTTTCTCTTCTCTATTCCCATAGGTGTTCCTTTGAGTGACCACAGCACTCATATCTCCACTGCTTTCAAAAATAAACTTGAATTCTTTTGAATGATTCATTGACTGACGAGTGGTTTGTTACAGCCTATCTTCAAATTATCATTTAGAAGTAATTTGAAGCACTGCGGATAAAAAGTAAAACTGTAATCCATGCATACATGTCCTGTTGTTTTTACGGATAAAAACTGGCAGCTGTGGTTGCCAGAATAATCCGGTTAGAATTGCAGTTCATACTGTATGTAAACATTACCGAACAACTTGCAAATTTTACATCCTAAAACTGCTTATTTCACATGTCCCTTTGTTTTTACGGATAAAAACTGGCAGCTGGCTGCCGGGTGGCTCACACGGTGAAGGCACTGCTCTGCAGTGCAGAGGTGATCACCACGTCCCGAGCTCGAGCCCCGGCGTACCCACCGGCAGGGGTGGGCAGCTTTTTGAGAGTAGCGCACAATTGTCCATCGCGCTACAGGGTTTCAAATTGGGAAGGGACTGGCGGATTTGGGTATACAATATATCAGCTTTGATCGTTGTTCCAGCGCCTCCTGTTGGCCAGACGGGCGCTCGTGAGGAAGACTCCGGGATGGTTCATGTCCGGGTATCCTCCGCCCTAGTTCTGAACTGGCGAAGATTCAACCAATTAGTGTATAAGAATCAGTGGCACACAGGCACGTGCTTCGGAGGAGAGCCGTGAACTGTCTCACTATCCTGAGTTGGCAGCAAGGGGTCACATACGAGCAAGCTTTGTACATAGTTCCCCAATTGGGCATTCCAGATTCGGGTGGGATTGGAGATGCCAAATTTAAAAAAAATAAATAAATAAACTGGCAGCTGTGGTTGCCAGAATAATCCTGTTAAAAATACTGTACATGCTGTATGTAAACATTACGGAACAACTTGTAAATTTTAAATCCTAAAACTGCTTATTTTACATTGAATTCCGCTGAAATGCTCATGAAATCATTGTTAATTGTACATTGAATATCCGTAAAATGAACAATTATGTATTGATCATTGTACATTGCACACCTGTAAAATTTACATTTAGTAATCATTAATTTTACATGGAATCCCAGTGAAAAGCACAAGTTATTGCGTAATGCTGTTTACATTTTACTGTATTTTTAACAAGATTATTCTGGCAACCACAGCTGCCAGTATTTTTCCGTAAAAACAGATTTTTTTTACAGAGTGGATCTGGTTGATGTTTGGAGATAAAGGAATCCGGAATTAACGAAATACATGTGGAGAAGACAGAATCAGGCAAGCCGTATAGACTATTTTCTTATTTCATTTCCTTTGTTACCTAAAATAAAAGAGGTAATAATTGAAGACAAATATAAATCTGATCACAAACTTGTATCACTTCATTTAGATTTCCTTGAATATCCACGAGGATGGGTTACTGGAGGACCAGACATTTGTAGAGTGTACAAAATAATTTATTACAGATATCTTTACACACAATATAGGATCAGCAGACCCACTTATTGTATGGGATACTTTTAAATGTGTTTTTAGAGGCCACGCAATGCTATTTGCCTCACAAAGACAAAAACTTTTAAGATTAAAAGAACAAAATCTTAAAAAAGAAATTGAGATGCTCCCATCAATACTTGACAGCTCAGAAGAAACTCGCGTTGTAACTGACAAATTGGATCAAAAGCAAAAAGAATTGGAACAATTCATTTGTGACAGGTCAGCTATGATTGTTGGGATTTACGAAATGAACCAAGTGCGAAAACCAGTAGAATACAAAAAGGAGGCTTTATTTCTGAAGGGGGAAACCCCCCAACAAAGCTGGCAACGATACAAAGTCCACAATCCAAAAACAGTATCCAATGGGCGTAATCCAGAATCGTAACCAGGGCACCAATAACAAAGTTCGTGGTCAGACAAACAGGGTTCGGTACACAGGCGAAACAAACTCATAAGCCAAAGACAGTCCGAATCCAAAACCAGGGCAGTAATAAACAAAATCAAGGTCGGGCAGAAAAAAGGTCAAAACTCACAGATGCAACAATATCCAAAAAGGGCAAGCCAAAATCGATAGTCGGGCAATCCAGTCAGAAAGGTAATATTACAATGAGTCGAGGCGAGAAACGTGGCACAAGAAACAAGGAAGTATAACGATCTGACATGGAACTGAATGTGAAGACACCTTATATACACATCCGGGGTGAACACATGACAAGGGAGCACAGGTGCGATCAATGAAACAATAATCAGGATTGACACATGAGGGATTATCTAATTACATGAATCTGGCGAATGCCAAAAGGCAGACAGGGATAACGAGACATTCCTATGAACGAATAAACAGCTCCGGTTAAGGAGTACTAAAGTGTACAGTCTAAAGAAAAGGAAAAGCCTGAGATGTAAGTGGAAACTGCAGTAGAGATAATTAGTGATAGGCAAGGAGGGCGGAGATACAGATTGGGCGAATGCTGAGAGATCGTTAGTCTATTAGTATGTGCAGCTATACAATCCCCAGTGGAAGTTAGTCAGTTGTAAAAATATACAATGTTAATCTTGGTTAGTAATTAATCGAAAACAATAAACTGTTAGTATGGTTAGTGGATAGTAACAGAGAGGGGAAAGAAGCACGCGAGATAATGAAGGAAGATTGAAAACCCAGAAACCAATAAATCACCCGAATGCCTGGCACGTAAGACAAAACCTTGAGCAAAGACTTACACAAGACAAGACAGGGTAGACGAAGTGCAATGCATGGAAATGAAAACATGGCATGAAATCTAGGAATCTATGGCAAAGACTAGGAATACACAAGACATGAAAAATATTAAAACAAGAAAACTAAAATTACCAAAACACAATACATAATTCTAAGAATAGTCAGACAGAGCAGTGGTCACTAAATACAGAACTCAAAAAGCATGGCAAAGCCAGGTACAGAACTTAAACAAGACAAGCAGAAACGCGGATCACAACAATGATGCACTATAATAATGAAGCAAAATGGATGGAGAAGGGAGAGAAATGCAATAAACTATTTTTAAGCCTCCAGCATAGAAATACAGCAAAGAAAAATATACAGAGATTAAAAAGGAATGATGGGACAATTCTCATTTCTCCTACAGATATTCTGAATGAGGAAGAGGGATATATTACAGATATTTTCTCCCCCCAGTTATAAGCTGTTCCACTTAGTAATACTGATCGTAATCCATTTTTCCCTCCCAATCAAGTTAAATTATCAGAGGAACAGAAAGCAACATGCAAGGGGCAAATTACAAAAACTGAGCTTTACAATTCAGTCATGTCCTTTCAGCGGGGGAAAACGCCAGGGTTGGATGGTATTCCAAAATAAGTCTATCAAACGTTTATGAACAGATTAAAAACCCACTGCTTACATGTTTTAATTTTTCATATGATCAAGGTATTCTCACTAGGACTCAGCGAGAAAGTGTAATTTCTCTGCTCTTAAAACAAGAAGCTAATGGCCACTATAAAGATCCGGTCCACTTAAACTGGAGGCCACTCACTCTTCAGTGCTATGATGCGAAAATATTAGCAAAATGCATAGCATTGCGTATAAAGAATGTCCTGCATGTTATCATACATCATGACCAATCTGGTTTTAAACCAGGTAGAAATATTTCAAATAATATAAGACAATTACTTGAAATTATAGAATATTATGATAAAATAAAGACACCAGGTTTGATTTTTAAAGCAGACCTTGAGAAAGCCTTTGATAAAATCAGATGGGATTTCATTTACCAATGTTTAGAATTTTTAAATTTGGGAAGTCTTATAGTAATGTATAATAACGTATAAATAGCGGTTATCTCTCAAACCCCATTGTACTTTCACGGGGTGTAAAACAGGGCTGCCCGATATCACCATATCTGTTTATTATGGCAATAGAAGTACTTGCTATAAAAATACGAACAAATAATAATATCAAAGGCCTAGAAATGCAAGATCTAAATACAGAAATTTGTATGCCGGTGATACCATTTTTTTTACTGAATTCAGATTATGAAACACTTCAGAATCTTACAAAAGACCTGGATGAATACTCAAAACAATCTGGGCTGAACCCAAATTACAAAAAAATGTCAAATATTGACACTTGGTTCCCTGAAAAATAAAAATTTCACTCATCCATGCAATCTACCTATTCACTGGATAGATGGATGCTCATTCTGTACACCAGTGGTTCTCAACTGGTCTGGCTTCAGGACCCACCATCACCCCTTGATGATAAGCCGTGACCCAAATAAAAAAAAGTCAACTTTTCAAATTGATTTAACGTAACATTCAGTCACACTTCAGAAACTGTACTCTTAAAGTTTATTCAGTCACTTATTCTGGCAAAAAAAAATTAAATTAAAAATAAAATTAAAAGTGCAAATATGACAACAGTGCACTATGGAATAAATTCAGTTTCTTCAGTTTTTATCCACAAACTCAAAATAAATTAAACAAAAAGTGGAATTCAAAAAGATTCAAGTATAAAAAATTTACTTTTCTTCTTATCGGCTTATCAGTTGGTAAATACTGAAAAACATTGTGCTTTGAAGAATATTAAGCAGCAGTAACTTCAGCCTTCCTGACATCATAGATCTGTGTCTGGAAGACTTAATTGGAGAGCTGGGGAGCGGCATCAGGCAGTGCGTATATTATGCTTGCGTTCTATGCTCGGTAATGCCGCTTGCACACTGGACGCGAAACAAATTTTTCGCAGGACTGATTACAGTCAAAGTCAATGCAAAGAGCTATCGACTTTACTTGGTCTTTTTATTCGTCTGTTTTCTTCCTTTGAAGATAGACAACAGTCTTTATTCGGTCTTTCTTTTGAAAATGAGTCAGATGGATCGTACAGATTCACGCTTTATTTCCACAGCAGAGATAAAATAGTGCTTGCAATCAGAGAGCAAATCAATTCCATGACCATTGACAGTGTGAATATATTATCGCATACACGATCAAGACTGTCCGACGCGAAATGCAAAATACTCCATGTTCGGCACCCAGCAAAAATAAAAGTAGCCGAATGATATGAGAACAGATTTATAACGGAATAAAGAATAAAAATACATATACATCACCAACCAACAGAACATCCAAAAAAAATGACCCCCAAATAAATTAATCGCAGTGTTCGTTGGATTTTCTGTTGTTAAAATGTTTCTTTTCATTCTTTATTTCGTTATCAATCTGTTCTAATCGTCCTCTTTTTTGTTGGCTGTCAGACACGGAGGCATTGTACATTGTCTCGCACCAATGTCGACTCGCTTTACTGAGCGGAGCTTAAACAGAAACATTGATCGAAATTCTCGGTGCTCATCTTGAAGAACTGAGCCCTCTTATCAAAACATTCACGTTTAATATCTAAAAGAGTCAGTAGATTTGAAGGAATTAAAAACAATAGTAGACTGTCGGACACGGAGATATATTAAAACCCTGTCAGACTTTCTGACACAAGACACTGCTTTCAACGCTATCTGTCGAGCGAAAAATTCGTTTCGCGTCCAGTGTGCAAGCAGCTTAATACTAGGCTACTATAACTGTCACTTTGGTTTTATCGTTTATAGTGGGGGAAAGGAATACAGCCTGATTGCTATGATCTCGTACTGAGTTAAGATCTCATGTTGAGAATAAATGTGTAACGTATCTTGCATTGTTGTCCATGCATGTCAATCCCAAAATTTTAAATAGCAACAGGCTGTAATAATAGGAACACGCTATCCACCGTTTCCCTTGCCAATGAGCAATATTTGACTCGGCTGTGTTATACCCAAAAACGCCTTTGGCAACTTGCGCTGGAAGGCGGGGCAGAGGCGGGACTGAGGAGTACTTGCGCCAGGCTACGCCGGGCACGAAATTGCAACATACGCCTGGACACACCCCGTTGGCTATGGCAAGCCGATAGTGACATAATTCGTCGGTATAAAACGCGTTTTGGGACGAGAGCACGTGTATTTTACGCCGTTATTGCTTTTTTTCGGCGCTTTTAACGCCGTTTTCTCGCGAGACCGCCGTTAAAAGCGCCGTTTTCATTTGAACATTAGCGGCGTTAATTACGGCGTTGTGGAAAACGGCGTTAAAAGCGCCGTTTTCATATGCAAATTAACGCCGTTTTTGACGGCGTTGTGGAAATCGGCGTTAAAAGCGCCGTTTCCATGGTAATGAGCTCCTCCCATTGATTTCTTGCAGCCAACACATATTAACTGCTCTCCTCCAATCACCTGCCTTGGGAAACAGACCACATCAATTCAACCCAGATTTCTTTCTGCGGATCTTCCCGTCAGAAAGTTTGCACTAACCTGCAGTGCATCGCTACAGTCTGATGCGTGCCAAAAGGAAATAAACCATGCACACTTTTTCAATAATTAAACATTAATTTGACAAATAAGGTTACCATTCTGTTAAAAATATTGTCAGTTACATAGCATACTGTTTATATATATGAGCAGTATCTGTGGTCCATCTGGTTACTTTATTGGGCAAGTGAAGACTTATCGTTGCCCAATCATTCCAATAAGATCCTGCGTCAATCGCGGTTAACTTTTGACCAGAAAATATGCAAACATACGTTGGGATTCGGCCCAGCAACATTATTACATTATCTCTGAACCTCAATCATGTTAACCAGCGGGTCTGGACCAAGTTCAAATGCGACATATCGCCACAAACATAGTTCGTATTGCTCAGCAAAGTCAATACAAAGACGCGCGTCAATACGTTTCGCGGGTATTTGCGTCTTTGCTTTGACTTTGAATGTAATCTGTCATGCAAAAAATCGTTTCACGTCCGGTGGAAAAGCAGCTTAATAGCGTTGTACCCGATTTTACTGATTAGGGTCTGCATTGAACCCCATGCACGCTTTTTCAATAATTAAACATTTCTTTGACAAATAGTGTCGCTATTTTGTGAATAATATTGCCAGTTACATAATGTTTATGTATGAGGATCATACAGTATATAGCATCACACCCCTAATCATAAAAGCATATCAGAACTATGATTTCTTGCTGTTTATTCAGCATTGATCTCTGCATTTTAGTTCACTGTACCTTGCAGCCTCACCTTGAGCTGTTTGTCCACATTTCTCTAATAATTAAAAACATATATTTGACTGATAATGGTGCTATTCTTAGAATTGTATCACCATAGCTAGAAAATCTGTTCTTTCTCCCTCAATTAGGCTCACCTGATGCTTGAGAGGGTGACACCCATGAATTACCATTGCTATTTCTTAAGGAGCCACAGGTTCAAATCCTAGTGGAGACATATGCTTCATGCATTTCTATGGATGCCCGCTCGATTTTTTTTTTTCATAGATTTTTGCAATTTTGGTTGAAAGTACATTATGCCTGGGTAAACATCTGTGAACCAATTTTCTGGTAGCCTGGAATTTATTATTATTATTATTATTATTATTATTTTCTTTTTTGCCTCACCTTGCAGTCTCACCTGTGCTGCAGTCTGTTCACCAAGCCAAGGAAATGGCTCTCATCCTTTTGCTTAAGTCTGGGCTAGAGAGGAAGGTGAATATATATTTTTTATGATATCATAAAAAAGAAATGACATTGGTAAAAATTTTCACTTTTCCATATTTAACATACAGTTTGAACAGGTTAAACATTTTGCAGATGGTGAAAAGGGCAGTTGGGGGGCGTTGGATGCTCGGTGCGGGAGGACCCCATTTAGCTGAGGGGGGTTCCCTAGACAGCAATTGGACCAGTTTCCGATTTCATTCTAAATATTGTCTTTTTAAAGGTTTTTATTCATTTTTGGAACTTAATAAATATTTATTCATTTTGTGCTGTGCCTCCTGCGCCTGTGACCCTTATTGGTGGTTTGGTTCATTCCTTAGGTAGAAGGTGAAGGTGGGTAAGCTTGTGCCTTCACCTGGTGAGAAATGTCAGTAAATAGTAAACCTAAGGTTGTTAATGTGAAGTTGCCAATACATGATATCATATGGATTGTGGTATGTGTTAGAAATAGGTTATAAGAGTAAAGTAAAAGGATGAGAGCTATTTCCCTGGCTTGGTGAACAGACTGCAGCACAGGTGAGACTGCAAGGTAAGGCTAAAAAAAAAAAAAATCACGGCTACCAGCTAATTGGTTCACAGACCCTGTCGTAATGTACTTTTCATTCAAAATCGCCAAAGTCTATGACTAAATCGAGCGGGCATCCACAGAAGTGCATGAAGCATATGGCTCCACTGGGATTTGAACATGTGGCTCTTTTAGCAGAAGCAATGGTAGCAAATTCATGAGTGTCACTCTCTCAGCCATCTGGTGATTGAAGGAGAATGAACATAGATTTTCTAGCAATGGTGATACAATTCTTAGAATGACACCATTATCTGTCAAATATTTGTTTTTAATTATTAGAGAAATGTCGACAAACTGCTCAAGATGAGGCAGCAAGGTACAGTAAAGTAAAATGCAGAGATCAATGCTGAATAAACAGAAAGAAATCGTAGCTCTGATATGCTTTTATAATTAGGGGTGTGATGCCATATAGGCTACTATATGATCCGCATACATAAACAGTATCCTATGTAACTGGCAATATTATTCACAAAATAGCGACCTTATTTGTCAAAGAAATATTAAATTATTGAAAAAGCGTGCGTGGGGTTCAATGCAGACCCTGATTAGTGAAATCAGGTGCAAAACTAGTAAGCTGCTTTTCCACCAGACGCGAAACGATTTTTTACACGACAGATGACATTCAAAGTCAATGCAAAGACGCAAAAACATGCGAAACGCATTGACTTTGCACTGACGCGCGTCTTTGCATTAACTTTGATAAGCAATACGAACGATGTCTGTGGCGATATGTCGCATTGGAACTTGGTTCAGACAAGCTGGTTAACATGATTGGGGCTCACAGATAATGTTGTGAAATCGCTGGGCCGAATCCCATAATATGTATGCCTATTTTCTGGTCAAAAGGTAACCGCGATCGATGCAGGATCTTATTAAAATGATTGGGCGACGATAAGCTTTCATACGTTCTACAACGTAATCAGTTGAACCACAGATAGGCCCACCGCTCATGTATATAAACAGTATGCTACGTAACAGGCAATATTATTCACAATAGCAACCTTCTTTGGCAAAGACATTTTAAATTATTGAAAAAAAGGGCTCATGGTTTATTTCCTTCAGGCTCGCAACAGGTTGTAGCGATGCGCAGCAGGCTTATGCAAACTTTCTGACAGGAAGTTCTGCAGAGGGAGCTGGGTTGCATTGATGTGGTTTCTTGGCAGGTGATTGGAGGAGAGCAGTTAATATTTGTTGGCTGAAAGAAATCAATGGGAGGAGCTCATTACCATGGAAACGGCGCTTTTAGCGCCGTTTTCCACAACGCCGTCAAAAACGGCGTTAATTTGCATATGAAAACGGAGCTTTTAACGCCGTTTTCTACAACGCCGTAATTAACGCCGCTAATGTTCAAATGAAAACGGCGCTTTAAACGGCGTTCTCGCCAGAAAATGGCGTTAAAAGCGCCGAAAAAAAGCAATAACGGCGTAAAATACACGTGCTCTCGTCCCAAAACGCGTTGTATACCGACGAATTATGTCACTATCGGCTTGCCATAGTTGGCGCGGCGCACCCCCCATTCGCCGCGCCTGCGCCTGGTCTACGAAATTAGAGCCCCTAGTGTTAAGGAGTGCGAATAGACGGCACTCCGCTGCATAAAAAAAAAATCCTCTTCAAAATAAAAGCACAGATTTTTTTATTTGACCCGGCAAAGGCCTGCGACCCAATGAAAATGGGTCCACGACCCACTTTTGAGTCGCGACCCACCAGTTGAGAATCACTGATGTAGATCACCTTTATAGAAGAATATTAAATCATCTATGTATCTACTATACCAGATGATTTAGTCGCGATAAGGATTAGAGGGTCCTAAGATATATTTATCTTCCCAAAGTCCGAGGAAAAGGCAAGCGTAGTTCGGGGCAAAGCTGGCACCCATGGCTGGTCCGCTTTTTTGCCGAAATAATTGAAGCTCTGATTACTAAAACCCCACAAGTCACGATTTGATAGTTTTGAGAAAATCAAGGAAAACATTTTAATTCATGAAAAAGTGTAGACAGTGCGCTTTAGTATGATATGCAGTTTTAAAGTCATCTACCACTGGATTCAGAGAACCCTCCTTGATTATATATTCTATTCCTAAAATGAAATAATGGACAAAAAAAATGTGGACTTCTGGGGTTCTAAGCACATATGGTTGGACTTGTGGGGTTTTAACCCCGTATTTAGGGTTATTGGCCTTACATTACGTGACAACTCTGAAACAAAATGTTACCATTTACAATAAAATAAATAAAAACCCTGCACTGTGACAAAAACTTGTTTATTATTACCACTTTATTTAGTACATAAGTGGGTCTAGTGTTTGATATGCGATACCTTTAACAGCCAATAACACAGAACTTGGAACATGACTTGTGGTTTTTTAGTACCCCAAAGATGGCCCTTGTCAAATGTGATAAGGCAACGGTCTTAACTCAATTTCACCAAGTGTGACTTATGGGGTTTTAGTAATAGGTGCTTCAGTTTGGCCTGAGACACTAATGCATTATTATTTAAAGTCCATTCTGTTAACAAGAGAATGAATTCATTGGAAGGCTTTTAATCAGTTCTAAGCTGTAAAAAATGTTTCATTGCTTCAAGACCTTCTTTATGTTTCATCTTCTTTCATGTTACTGTATAATGATGTAACATCCATTGTGATCATCAACGCATCTCCAATGTTTTGAATCTCCTCGATTTTATTAAGGACATGTTTGGTGTCTTGTATATAAGACGGTAGGGCGGAAAAAAATGGCTTGATGAAACAAGTGCACCGCCTATCGCCGAATATCATATTGCTGCGCAATACTAGTCCCCTACCGATGTTTGCATGTTATATTTCCCAAAAGGTAGGTCAAAGTGACCTGAATAGGGTACATGACACACCCTCTCCCCAAGATGCATCCACACACCAACTTTGATGTTCCTCGGTCATGCGGTATTGAAGTTATGGAGCAGACACGAATACGGACGGACGGACTGACTGATGGACTGACGGACGGAAGGAGTGCAATCCTATAGTCCCCTCCGTTTCCGGTAGGGGACTAATAATCTATATATTGGGAGGTTCAGAAATAGAATCAGTACCACTGCTAATGGGTTGGCCTGGAGGATTAGATGCATTTTTATGAACTTTAGGTAACATATAATACGTGGGTATTTTTGGGTTATTCTTTACAAGGAAGTCTCGTTCTTTCTTTGTGATCCATCCTTTTTCAATTGCATTATTTAGAATTTCCTCTAGTTCTCCTTCGATGTATTCCATGGGATGAGATGATACACGGGTATACTCCTGTATGTATTGATCCCTGCCCCAAATTACCACTGCACCACCCTTATCAGCTCTTTTTATAAGGAGATCCTCATTGTTGGATAGCCAGCTCAAAGCTTCCTTCTCCTGCTTAGTCAAGTTATAATCAGAAGGACGTTTGACAGTTTGAAGTAGGAAATCAATCTCACAAGACACTTTCTTAGTGAAAGCAATTAAGCAGGCATTGCTGCTTAGAGGACAAAATGTGGACTTGGGTCTGAAAATATCAACACAATCAATATTGATGTCTGGATTTTGTAAGGTTGTCATGGTAATGGCCCGCCTGCAAAAGACACAAAGCCAGAGGACACTGGGACCATGTTCCCAAAAAGAGATTAGGGACCCAAACGCACAGGCTGATTAAAAATATAAAACTCTTTAATTTAATTTACAAAAATAAAACCCCGAAGGGGAGCAGCAGCAAGCAAAAAATATAGCAGGGCTTTTGGAACAAAATCAGAATACTGCTGCACCAAAGTAAGATGCAGCCAACCCTTAAATAAAAACACTTCACCTCCACCTTAACGAGCCACACCTGTTGCCCGTTAAGGTGGAGGCGAAGAATGCAGGAGGGGGAAAGGCCTGTAGGCCAACACCATGACAGAGGTTCTCAAAAAAGTATTTTGAGGATTTTGTGGGTGCCAAACATTTAAATGTAGACTTCTGTGAAATTTGTAAATCTTTCACCAATTGAGAATATTTGGTGCATAATTAAACGAAAAGTCTGTCAAAGGAGACCCAAAACTCTCCAGCAGCTGGAAGCCTGTATTGAACAACAGTGGGATTAAATTCCAATAGCTAAACTCAAGAAACTTGTCTCCTCAATGCCTAGATGCCTCCACTCTGTGTTAAAAAGAAGACTGCTACACCATGGTAAACAGGCTCCAGTCCCAACTTTTTTGAGACCAGTAGCAGCCATAAAATTTGAAATGAGCTCATTTTGAGGATAAAATTTCTCAATTTCTCAGTTTCAACATTCACTGTGCTATCTCTTTTCTATTGTGAATAAAATACTGGCTGGTGTGATTTGAAAGTCATTGTGTTTTGATTTTATTTACAATTTACACTTTGTCCCAACTATTTCAGAATTTGCGTTGTACACTAAATATAAAAACACAAAGATCGTAACATGGTAAAAAAAAAAATTGAAAGTAAAGGTACATTGATGCTACTAAAAAATTGTAATATCAGATGAATAGTGCAAGATCTCTCAATTTTTTTTTTGCTTGGCTAACATTAGGCTGGACAATGCAGGATTGTTTAACTAGCTAAAATAGCTCGTCAAATCATTAACTCAGCCTAATATTTCAAAGAAAGAATGACGGCAAAATATAGATGAAAAAATGTTATTGTTCATAAAAGCAATATTTGTACAAATCATTCATTGTGTGTATAACAGAAAATTTATGTTTTGATTGACTTAATTGCCATTTCTATTGTACCACTATATTAAAATAGGACTACGGCATAATTATCATTTCATTATGATTTTATACCTTTATTGGATTAGCCTGCTGCTTTAATCTGATTAAACACTTTATTAAAATGTACTATTTTGGCCTATTATTTCCAAGGGGTATAACAAAATATAACATACATAATGACATATGAGCAGCAGGGAGGAAGCGCTCTCTGAATGCCATTATGTATGCACCCATGGCTCTTTTGCATGTTGATAATGAGATTTATATTCATTAATTTACTCCCTATAGGACTGGAGCAGATGGACTTGACATGATAAATCTAGGAACCACAGTTTCGGAAATGAATTCATCATTCTGATCACCACCATAAGGTAAGGAATTACTCTGTACTTGTGTGGCAATGAAAGGTCTGAACAAAAAGGTCTCACAGCTTGGCTGTGAGTGGTATTTTGCACATCTTTATATGTATCCACCAGCAGAACTCTTTTATGGAACTGCCACGTAATTCTGCAGCAAATGTAATAAAAAAAAAAAAAATTAAAATAATAATAATAATAATAATTCGCTCATTGATGATGGAGGACAAATGTCTTGACATAAAGAGTTCACAAATTCATTTTTTGATTGGTTCCTGAAGAAATGGTGAGTATAATAAAACAAGTTAATTAGATAAAGTTACATGCACCCCCTGAAAATGAAGAAGAATTTCAGGCAGACATTTTTGTTTTTGTGTCGCTTTTGGAGATTTATCATGTCTCAAGAGCAGATTACAAAACTCCTATCTCATAAAGATAGCTGTATTATATGGGTATTACATAATATTTCATGTTGATTTTGTCTGAGGCCTGAACTGGTGCACCATTCTCTTTCAGTTGCCACACTCTGTTGATTGTTCTTTTGTTCTCTCTCCATAGACAGACCAGAGGGGCAGATGGAGGTGCGTCTAGCACTGAAAGCTGCTGGATTCATTAGTCTGATTGCAGTGGGAATCCCAAGTAATCTTGTAGCCCTCCTGCTCTTCTGCCATGTATTTATTACTCAGGGCCAAATGCCGCATAACGAGTTCATCCTCAGCCAGCTGGTCTTTGCCAACCTGATGGTGATGCTGTGTCAGGGCATTCCTCAGGCTCTTACTGCCTCTGGCATCAACCTGCTGTTCAGTGGGCAAGTTTGTAAAACAATCTGCTTTTTATACCGGGTTGGCCGTGCCATGTCTATTGCTATTACATCCCTGCTGAGCACCTACCAGTGTGTGGTCATGGCACCATCAACGCCTGGCTGGACTTGGCTGAAACGCTGGCTTCCAGGCCACCTCCCGCACACCATTATCTTCCTCTGTGGACTAAGCATCACAATCGCCCGCACTTGCATTCTCTACAGTGAGGAATTTCCTGTCAACAGCACCATTCCAGCGTTCACTCTAAATATAGAGTACTGCATTGTGGTGTTCCCAAACCCGGTGTCTTACAAAGTCAATCGTGCTGTTTTCATGATACGAGATTGCATTTTTGTTGGCCTAATGGCAGCTGCAGCAGTGTATGTGATGCTGCTTCTGTATCGGCATCGTCGGCAGGTTAAGGGCCTGCAGGGAGCCGGCAGAAAGACTGAGGAGGCATCACGTGCCGTCCTGCTGCTTGTCAGCACATATGTGCTGTTATTCGGCTTGGACAATGTTCTGCGATTCTACTCCCTCTCCTCCCGCCTGCACAAGGCCGTGTTAGATGCACGGATCTTTTTTGCCACCTGCTACTCCTCCATCAGTCCTGTGCTCATCATTGCCACCAACAAGAAGCTGGTCACATACTTTAAATGTAGCAAATCAAAGGCAGCAGAGAACATCCAAAGAAGTGCAAAGCCTCTCAAGTGACTCCAACACACTGAGGAACTTGGGGAAGAGTGGAGAGGACTGACAGTTGGCTGTGCTGATGCAGTCCATGATATATCACTTTTCCAGCTATATTTAGAAAATAACTGCAAAAACAACACTGAAATGAGTAATAAATTTCAGATTATTGTGTTCACTCTCTCCTACAGTTGGCCTGCGGCAACCACACGTACATTCTGTAAGAGATAGGATGTACAAGCATTTTCTTCATTTTGCAAGCTCCAAAAAGGCCATTTATAAATGAAGAAATACATATTATGAAAATAAATTAATTTTTTTTTGTATGAATAATCACATTTCAGGCTGGTCCTTTGGCATTGAGCTTGAAATTTTTCGTTCACTTGTATTTTCAGAATTACAATACTCGATTTGGCTTAATATTCATTTACTTTTATGGTAATGATAATAGTTATAAAGCAAATTCACTTAAAATTAACCGATTTCTGCATGCATGAGTCCTTGTTTGAGTCAGAACAAATTATGCCATTTACGGACATATAGCTTTCATTCATTTCTTGGCGAGCAAGAAAGCAAAAGTAGGCAGTTTATGTTTGGTATTCTATACAATTTTTCTTCAGTTGATGAATAGACACATGACACTGTCTTTTTTAGTACTCAGTGCTCCATATGAGTACTTTGTATGTGGTATTGAAGACTGAGCAGGTTAACAAATTATTATTGAACTTGAATTTTTTAATTGATTATTGTCGCCAACCTTAAGGCTAGGGGGAAGAAGCTGAGGAGATCACACAAGCATGCTGCCGCACCCAGTTCTGTGGGTGGACACCAGCTACAGCTGGCGGACATTTAAAATCCAATCGACTGCACCTTCAGTCATTCACCCAGGTACATTTCTGTATTTTGCACTTTGTGGATACAGGTGCATTACAAATATAGTTTTTATATCCTAATACTCACATTTTCAAATTAAATGTAAACAGAATATTTGAGAGGAGCATGCAATCGTGCATCATAAACTTTTCACAAACCCACTATGACTTTTAAAACCTGTTTTTTTCCCTTTGGTCTATACCTGGACTTATTTCTGGCAAATGGGGCTATGGTGAAGTGCATTAGTTTACACCAGCAACTGGCAGTTGTGCAGTATAAAACATACTGTATAAATTGTCAATTTTGGTAGATAATGTCATTTTTGGTGAACACTTGTACAATTGTACAAAAGCATTTCACAAGCTCAAACTTTTATACACACAATAAAATATTTCTAAAAGTTCAAAAAGCACACAAGCACAAAACTATTGAACCTAATTTGATTCCATAGAGGCCCAGGCAACCCCCTCCCTAGCCACTTCCTCCAACTCTACCTGGGGTATCCCAAGCCATTCAGAAGATAAAATCCCTCCAGCATGTCCTCAGCCTGCCTTGTGGTCTCCTCCCAGTATTCACAATCTTATTCTTTCCGTCAGTACCCAAAACTCGTGACCATAGGTGAGGGTAGGAACTTAGCTCGACCAGAAAATCAAGAGCTTAGCTTATAAGCTCAGCTCCTTTTTCACCACAGTGGACTGGTACAACAGCTGCTTCACTGCAGACGCTGTAGCAATCCATGTGTCCATTTCATGCTCTATCCCACCCTCACTTTTGACGCTGAAATATCTGAACTCCCCCATTTAGGGTTACAACTTGCCCCCTGCTTGAAGGGGACAGTCCCTTTTTTTCCGGGAGAGAACTGTGGCCTCGGATTTGGAGGCACTGATCTTCATTGCGGCCACTTCACAATCAGCTGCAAACTGCTCCAGTGCACGTTGGAGGTCAAAGCGTGATGAGGCCTGCAGGAACATGTTATCTGCAGACAGCAGAGATAGCCCCTTGATGTCCTGTCCGTGAACATCACAAACAGAATAGGAGACAAGGGGCACCCTTAGCGGAATCCAAAACCAACTGGAAACAAGTTTGACTTAATGCCAAGAATGTGGACACAACTCCGGCTTTAGTTAAAAAAGGATCGAATGGCTCGAATTAACGACCCCGGAGCCTCATACTCCTGTGGCACACCTCACGGGATATCTCATAGGACACAGTCATAAGCCTACCTCAGTCTGTAAAACACGTGTAAATTGGATGGGCAAATGACGCCTCCAGTATTCAGGCAAGGATAAAAAGTTAGTCCACTGCTCCACAGCCTGAACGGAACCCACAGTGCTCCTCACAAATTGAGCAGTCTCCTTTCCAGCACCCTGGCATAAGCATTGCCAGGGAGGCTGAACAGTGTGATTCCCCAATAGTTGGAGCATACCCTCTGGTCCTCCTTTTTAAAAATGGGAACCACCACCCCAGATTACCAGTCCAAGGGCACCCACGCAATCTTGAATGGGTGCGTCAGCCATGACAGCCCAACAACATCAAGAACCTTCAGCATTAACAAGGACTCTTGTCCATTCCCAGTGACTTGCCACTGCTGAGCTTTTCAACCACCTCCATGACTTTCATTTGGGAGATGGGTAACGACTTTCCCGAGTCCTCTGTCCCTGCCTCCTCAATGGAGGGTGTGTCTGCTGGAAACAGGAGTCCTTCACTGCCGGACAATATCTCCAGGCAAGGTTAGCAGCTCCCCACCCCTGCTGAAAAAAGCCTGTCTCACCTGTTCTCTGACTGTTTTCCAGAACCTTATTGAGGCCACCGAAAGTCCTTCTCCATTGCCTCCCCAAACACCTCCCAGACCCAAGTTTTTGTTGTAGTGACCACCGCGGTTGCAGTCATTCTAGCCTGCGGTTACCGGTCTGCTGAGTTGGGGGTCCTTCGGCCCAACCAAGTGCGGAAGGCCACCTTCTTCAGCTTGACAGCCTCCCTCACCGCTGGGATCCATCAACGGGTTCTTAGGTTGCCACTATGACTAGCATTGACAATTTTCAGGCTAAAACTCAAAGCAGCCATTTCCACAATGGTGACATTGAACAGGGTCCACTCAGACTTCATGTCTCCAGCCTCCCCCAGGATATAAGAAAAGCTCTTTCGGATGTGGGAGTTGCTTCCCAGATCAGTCTGGCATTCTTCTCCGCCATCTGATCCATCTCACCACCAAGCGTTGATCAGTTGACAGCTCTTCATCTCTCTTCACCCAACTGTCAAAACATACAGCCACAGATCTGACAACATGATTACAAGATAGATCATCATCAACCTTTAGCCAAGGGAGTTGTGGTACAATGAGTGCTTATGTATGCCGTTATCCTTGAAGATGGTGCTTGTTATGGATAATCCATGACTCGTACAGACATCTAACAACAAAACATCTTTCGGGTTCAGATCAGGGGGGCCATTCCTCCCAATCACTACCCTCCAATTGCCTCAGTTTAGAGCTGAGTTTAACAAGGAGGTGTGTGTGTGTGTGTGTGTGAGTTGTAAGTGCAGATATGTTTGCCTCTATTTGAGTCTGTGTCTGTGTGCTGTGGTATCAGAGAACCACATTTTATAGAAAGTACAGCAGCTGACAAATTCTGAGATGTCATCAACTGACAAGCTGACTTTCAGAGCTCAGTTTAAGATGGAGTTCAATTAAATTTGACCAGCACTCTGAGTGTTTGTCCATTTATGATAAAAACATGAGTGATGTCACAAAGGGAGACATGCGGGGAGAGAGAGGCTAAGTTTCTCACCTTGAAAAATGTGGATTTTATGCCCGCCACAAGCCTGATAAACAATGTAATTTTGTGATGCAAGAAAATCGCATTTTTGTTGCAAAACAAATGCACTGCAGGCATTCATATGATAGAAATCCACTTAGAAGATCTATCTAGAAGAGCTATCTAAACCTGGCCCTATGTGAAAATTTATTGCCCCCTAAATCCTAATAACTGGTTGTGCCACCCTCAGCGACAATGGCCTGTTTAAGGTCATCCCACTGCCTCTCAATAGGATTTAAGCCCGGACTTTGACAAGGCTACTCCAAAATCTTCATTTTGTTTTTTTTTAAAGCTATTCAGAGGTGGACTTGCTGGTGTTTCAGATCATTGTCCTGCTGCATAACCCAAGTGCGCTTGAGCTTGAGAACACAATCTGAGGGTTGGACATTCTCCTTCAGGATTTTCCGGTAGAAAGCAGAATTCGTAGTTCTATCAATTATGAAAAGTCATCCTGGTCCTGAAGCAGCAAAGCAGCCCCAAACCATCACACTACCACCACCATGTTTGACTTTTGGAATGATGTTCTTTTTATTAAATGCTGTGTTAGTTTTGCGCCTGATGTAATGGGATGCACACATTCCAAAAAGTTCAACTTATCTTGTGGAATGACAAGACGCTCTTGGAGTAATTTTGGCAGCCAGCCACTCCTGGGAAGGCTCACCACTGTTCCATGTTTTATCCATTTGTGGATAATGGCTCTCACCGTGATTCGCCGGAGTCCCAAAGCCTTAGAAATGGCTTTGCAACCCTTTCCAGACTGATAGATGTCAATTGCTTTGTTCTCATCTGTTCTTAAATTTCTTTAGTTTGCAGCATAACATGTTGCTTTTTGAGATCTTGTAACCTACTTCACTTTGTCAGACTGGTTCTATTTAAAGGAGAATTCTGGTGTGAAATTGACTTGGGGTGTATTGAAACATGATAACGAGTACTATCGTTTGTCGAATACCCCACCTCCGTACGCTCGCAACATTTCGAAATAAATGGCTTTTTAGCCGAAGCTCCCAACAGGCTTAGAATGGTAGTAAATTAGGCATAACGTTGCCATGCAAAGAAATCACTATTTTTTTCATCATTAACAAGGCTCAAAGTAGCTCCACACTTGATCGCTAGAATTCCGAGGGCCCTGAGATTTAAAACAAGGCAGTGAGAACTTTGAAAATGCACATGTAGTTTATTAAAAAAGACTGTTTCTACAAACCTAACCTTGAGGTTGTTTCCAGTTGCCTCCATCTTGAAACTCAGAATAAGTCAATTGACGAGCACGAACGAATAGATTGCAATCTGTTCCCCTGTCCTTCCTGTTCGTTCGTGCTCGTCAGTCGCCTTATCGTGACTTTCAAGGCGACTGGAAACTACCTCAAGGTTAGGTTTGCATAAACAGTATTTTTTAATAAAGTACCTGAGCATTTTCAAAGCTCTCAGTGCCTCTTTTTAAATGTCAGGGCCCTCGGAATTCCAGCGATCAAGTGTAGAGCTACTTTGAGCCTTGTTAATGATGAAAAAAATAGCAATGTTTTTGCATGGCAACGTTATGCCCGATTCACTACCATTGTAAGCCTGTTGGGAGCGTCGGCTGAAAAGCCATATATTTCAAAATGTTGCGTGCGTATGGAGGTGGGGTATTCGACAAAGGTTAGTACTCGTTATTGATGCGAGATCAGAGACACCAAATGCGAGGTGGAAGGAAAAAGGGAATTTATTAAAACAAAAACAAACAGGCATGAGGGCCAACAAAAAACTTGGCCCAAAGGGTTGCAAAATACAAACTAAGGTTAGCTTCACAGAGCTATAAACAAAATACAAAAACGACAAAAAACAAAAGGCACTGGAAACTCCAGGCAAGATGACCATAAACAGAAAAGAATAATGATTCTAGGAATAACAAAATGCTATATACAAAATGACAACTATGAAAACCAGACTTGAACATGAACTTGGCTATGAAACTAGGCAAGAAGCTCGAGACACTGTCTGCCAGCCAACTATCACCGCATCCAGATAAAGGCTAGGAAATCAAGACATGAAGGGCAACACCTGGAGAAGGAGAAACAAGAGGCATGGCAAGATCATGACATGGACTAAGATTGGATGACAAGACTTGCTTATTAAGAGAATGAGCGTGCTTAGCTTAAGTACCAATTAAGTATGCAGTTTGAAAGCAGCATGAATGTTCAGAACAGAAAAGCACAGCAAGATCTTGAAATAGCAAAGCAGGAATCATGACAACAAACTCCCTGTCTAAATTAGTAATATTAGTAATGTGCCTATCTAATGAATTACACGACCCAGTGAGTGTTAGTAAATGTTAGTAACTTAAAAACAGTTAATTGTCGATTAAGCTTAGACAGCCCCGAATCAGCACAGCACAGAAGGAAGGGTGAAATACCAAAGCCAACCAGAGCTCTGAAATGTGCAACAACGAAGGCACGGGGCGGAACGCAGACAAGCGGTGGAGTGGCTTGGCAGACCTGGCAAAAACAAAAACATGGAAAAGTAAAAACATGGACCCGAATATGAACTATGAAATGCAATGACTGGATACAAGAAACTGTTAAAACTGCGACATGAACTATGAAACTATGGAACTTGAACTATGGAATCTTGAACAAGAAACTGTTAAAACCATAAATGCTGTCCTGGCCAAAGGCCAGAACCCCAGAACACAACAGTTATCATGTTTCAATACATCCCACCCCTCTTGATTCAACGGGTCTGGCAGTAATCAGGCCTGGATGTCGCTAGTGAAACTGGACTCAAAAATGGGGTTAATCACAGTTAATTCATGATTTAACAAGGGGGGGCAATTACTCTTTCACATAGGTCCAGGTAGGTTTGGATAGCTTTTTTCTCCTCAATAAATGTAATCATAATTTAAAAACTGCATTTTGTATTTACTCGGGTTATCTTTTTCTAATATAACAATTTGTTTGATGATCTGAAACATTTTAAGAGTGAAAAATCTGCAAAATAGTAAGAAATCAGGAAGGGGGCAAATACTTTTTCACAGCACTGTGAATCTATGTTATTGCAAGCAATGGTAATAATGTCCTTGACACATACGACTGACAGACACACACACCTCCACAGACATTCTGACTGTAATGTCGAAATTATAGTGAAATACAAAATCAGAAGGCTACGCTTCGAAATGAGTATGTGGGCTAGCAAGACATGATGAGTCTGAAGCCAGGGTTTTCAATGTCACAAAGATGTACGTCTTTTAACCTGCTACTTTAACCCCTTAAGCCCTGAGCCTCTTTTTTGAAAATGGCAAGCCCAAAATGAAAAGAGTATATCTCTGCAACAGCTTGGTCCATTTGAATAATCTTGGTATCATAATAAAAGTAAAACCAATTGGGATGTCTGCTCTGGTGTAAAAATCACTATATATGTCACTGAATCAGAGTAAATGGAGATGGAAATGAAAGATGTCATTTTGCACCAAACAAAGTTTTACTTCTATCCCTTGTAAATTTGTTGAGTTGCAGTCTGAAACCTCTAAAAAATAACAGCAGAGAATCTTATTATTATCTATGCCAAAGTTTACTCTGATCAGGCAAATCAGAGCAAATTGAGAGAGGGATGTCTAGGTGGCTTCTCCAGTTTGGAAATCCAGGTACCTTGTTTTCCATTTCAGACTTCTCAGATACCAAACTGTAAAACTCATTTAATTTCACTTATATATCACTACAGGCATCCATTCCATCCAAATACAACATTTTTTAATTTTAAGAAGAAAATAAATGTATTATTATTGCTGCCAGTTTTGTTGCTAATACAATTTCCCATTCAAAGATAATACACACCATGAAAATTAAGTTTGACTTCACTGGAGCAGATTTATTAAAAAACAAAACATATGAACAAAATTATACATCCAAAGGCAATGTGAAAAAAATGTTAAAGAAAAGTAAGAATAACAAAAACCCCAGCGATTATTTGTAGAAGGAAACTCAGATTATTTCCCAAAAAAATGATCCTAACTCAGGAATCGAACCTTCAGGGTGTCCCCTGCAGTGCAGCATTTTAACCATTAGGCAATGCCAACTGACTGTGTTACTCTGGTGAAATTGCCCATTCAAGGAATGGGTAAAGAAAATACATACTGTGTACATCTCAGTATTTGTGCGGAATAGGGCAAAGATTCTATCAGAAAATGACTTTGAAAATGAATGTTGAACATTTAGCGGATCTTTATTTAGACAATACCTCAAACAAACTAGTTATGTGTTTATAAAGTCTCGCTATTCAAGAACATGCAAATGGCCCATGGACTCAGTTTGACGCACTGGGAATGCAAGGCTGTAGCCCAGGCTAGGTTTCTGCGATTAAGGTGGTTTAGAGTTCGTAAGAAACATCAGAACCCATAGAATCAAATGGCTACTGGCATAGTCTTAGTGACAGCATCACAAGCCAATGACAGAGAGGAAAATATATTGCAAGCAAGCTGAATGCTAAGGGGGAAAGAACATGCTAGGACTCTGGCAGATATAGTTTCATTATAACACGAACACATTGGCTAACAATAGCGTGCAGAATAAAGTGCAGATTTACCCTCGAGCAGTTTTTTATTACAAAATATCAAAGGTAAGTTTTTTTTTTTTTGCTCATCTCTGTAGACTGTAAAGTGTATGCCTGCTGTTCTTCGAGTGTGGTGACGGTTTAAAACGGCTCATATCGTTAGATTCTGTAGACTTTCCTCTTTCATTTGAGGTATCATTTTTATGCATAGCACAAATTCAGGAGAAATTCTGGCGATTCAGCGCTGATATGATTTTATCCTACGTTTTGCTACATGATTACTTACTTGCTTAGTGCTTGAATTGTATTCGGTTGAGGTTAAATTGGTCTATAGGAGCTTTTGGGCGAGTTTCTTCGAGAAATGTGGATATGCCACATGACAACGTTGCAATTTGGAAACATGCTGTATTTATAATGCATAACAACCGGACCCTGGTACTAGGGCGTAGGTCTTAAGGGGTTAACTTATGGTATCTTCATGAGTTTAGGTTTTTTCGAGCCAGCTCACGCAAAGAAAGTTTTACACCGCTTAGTTTATTAAGGAGCTTGTAATAGAGTTTGTAAGTTTGCTGCTGAGATGCAAAGAAGCAAGCTTGTAACTGCAATCTGGTTGCCATGGTAATGGATTTTGTAAAGTACTAACCATGCCCCCATTCAGCATTTGCAAAAATACATGATGTGAAAAATTAACAGTGGCTGGAGTTTGGCTTGAAAAAAAGTTGATTCAATCATGTTGATTCAAGTTGAGTCATTTAATCTCATCACTTCATTTGAATTGAATATTTTTTAGGGGGTGACATCATAAAATATGATTACTAGGGAGGTGGGACTCTCCGAATGCCCCCAGGTGTTTCACGCACTGCTGCAATGGCTTTTTTATATGCTGATAATGAGATTTATAGTCAATGCTTTACTCCCTGTTGGGCTCGAGAAAGAGGACGCTACAAGATAAATTTAAAGAACCAGTGTTCAAGAACTTAATTCATCAATCTGATCACCAGGATATAAGGTATGACATTACTCTCTATTTTGCGTGACACAATAAAAGATCTCAACTCAAAGGTCTCAGATGTTTTGGCTGTGAGTATACCACTTATCATGAGAAATTCTGCTTCAAATGATAATAATTAGCTGACTGATAGCGGAGAACCAACGTATTCAAAGTCTCCAAATTCATTTTTCTTTGGTATTAGAAGAGAAGGAAAGTACAATGAAATTGATAAATTAAATGAATTTATATGTACCCTCTATAAATTGAGAACAATTTTCAGCCAGACATCTATGTGTCTGTGTGTGGAGATTTATCACTTCTGAAGAGCACTTTACATTGAATTAATGATACAGAGCTTGTATTCCACAACACCTGTATAAAATTGGTATGATGTAATTCCTGTGTCGTACAACTATTTGATTTTGATTTTATCTGAGGGTGTGGACCTGAACTGGAGCACCATTCTCTTTCAGTTGCCTCTCTCCGTTGATTAGACAGACCTGAGGGGCAGATGGAGGTGCGTCTTGCACTGAAAGCTGCCGGATTCATTGGTCTGATTGCAGTGGGAATCCCAAGTAATCTGGCAGCCCTCCTGCTCTTCTGCCATGTATTTATTGTACAGGGCCACATAACACATAACGAGTTCATTCTCAGCCAGCTGGTCTTTGCCAACCTGATGGTGATGCTGTGCCAGGGCATTCCTCAGGCTATTACTGCCTCTGGAATCAACCCACTATTCAGCAGCCAAGTCTGTAAAACAATCTGCTTTGTGTACCGGGTCGGCCGTGCCATGTCTATCACCATTACTGCCCTATTGAGCTCCTACCAGTGTGTGGTCATGGCACCATCAACACCATGCTGGACTTGGCTGAAACGATGGCTTCCTGGCCACCTCTCCCACACCATCACCTTTCTCTGCGGACTCAGCATAATCATTGCCCGCACTTGCATTCTCTACAGTGAGGCTTTTCCTGTCAACAGCACCATTCCAGAGTTCACCCTTAGCATTGGGTACTGCATTGTGGTGTTCCCAAGCCCTGTGTCCTTCAAGGTAAATGGAGTTGTATTCGTCTTACGAGATTGCATTTTTGTTGGCCTGATGGCAGCAGCAGCAATGTATGTGATGGTGGTCCTGCATCGGCACCGGCAGCAGGTTCAGGGTCTGCAAGGAGCTGGCAGGAAGACTGAGGAGGCATCTCGTGCCGTCCTCCTGCTTGTGAGTATGTATGTGCTGTTATTTGGCTTGGACAATATTCTATGGTTCTACTCACTCTCTGCGTCCAGTCTGCATACAGCCGTGTTAGATGCACGCATCTTTTTTGCCACCTGCTACTCTTCTATCAGTCCTGTGCTCATCATTGCCACCAACAAGAAGCTGGCCACATACTTTAACTGTGGCTCCACATCTAAGGGAGCAGAGAACATCAAGAGAAGTCCATAGACCAAAGTCTCTGAAGTGACTCCAAAACAGTGAAGAACTTGAGCAAGAAGGGAGGGGACTGACAGCTGGCTGTGCTAAAGCAGATTATGTTTCATCATTTTATTCCCTATATTTAGTTAAATAATTGCAAGAATAGCACTCCAACAAATAATGAATTGCAGGCAAATGTGTTTACTTTCCCCTAAAGTTGGCGAACTGCAACCACACAAGCATGATATATTTGATTGGACATACATGCATTTACTTCATTTCTCAAGCTCCAAAAAGGCCATTTATATATAAAGTTATATTACAGAATGACAAAATTTTAATATAAATTAACACTTTCCAGGCTGGCTCTTCGGCATTAAGCTTTATGTTATTCAAGTTGGCTTAATGTCCCACCATAGATTAACCAAAGATTTTGTTTGCATGGGTACTTGTTTGAGTCAAGTATGCCATTGAAGGACATTAAGCAACCAGTCATTTACGGCATTCCAAACATTTTTTTAACAATGTATGAATAGACGTGGCAGTGTTTATTAATACTCAGTGGTCCACATGAGTACTTTGTATACAGTAAGGAAACCTGTTCAGGTAAAAAAATATCATTTAGCTTCATAATTTAATTGATAATTGTTGTTTTGCTGGAAATTTTATACATTGATTATCGTTGTATTGGATGAGGGGAGAAACTGAAAAGATGACATAATCATGCTGCAGCACCCCACTTTCTAGGTGGGGACAGACTACAGCTCATGGAGATTAAAAGACAAAATGTTACCCCCCCCCATACATTTCTTTATTTTGCACTTCGTGGAAAAAAGTTTATCACAAATATTGTTCTGAACTCCAAATACTCCCATTTTCTTATAATAGGTTGACACATAATAATTTAAAAGAGCAAGGTATCATGAGGCAAAAAACTTTTTAAAAAACCCAAGGTGACTTTTATAACCTATTTCTTTTGGTGTATACCTGGACTTCTTTCTGGCTAGTGGGGCTATGGTGAAGTATATTGCTTTATTCCAGCCATTGGCAATTGTGCAGTATGAAACAAGCTGTATAAAAACTAGAAAGACATTCTACAGGCAATTTTGGCAGGAAATGTAATTATATTGTAAAACTTCAATCGGTATTTATTAATTCATTCATATTTTGAAAACTGGACATTTTAAGCTCAAAATGGAATTGGAATTTTTTTCATTTATTAATGAATTATTTGAGTCTTCTCAGCATCATAATAAAGAAGCAGGGATTACAGCTTTGTTCCTACAATGCTCTCTGCATAGCTTCAAGGAAAACAGGGCCCTCTGATTTTCCATTGATATTGAGTTTACCAACAGCATATTACATAGTTTTCCAAAACATCTGAACACATTGTCAGAAATGGAGGCTCAATTTCTCAAAATGCAGAAAGAGTTTCACTGTTATAAATTGACTGAATTTCAGTTAAAAAAAAAACCCAGGGACAGCAGAAGAGTTTGCCTCGAAAGTCCTAAATGAGCTCCTGAAAATGCAAAAACGGGAGCGACTGCAAAAATCAAAATTGTAAAGTGCTATCCTGTTTATCATGGCTTTTGCACAGTAGTCAGCTAGCTAGGCGGTCTGGGCGGCAGATTTTTTTTTCCAAACAGGTTTTCCATTGCAAACATTTCAAACAATCAGATTGCTTGTGATGTCATACAGATACTTCGCTAGCAGCTTTTTGGTTATTTCCTTTTCTCTGTGGGTGTGGGAGGTTCTAGTAATAAACCGTTCATGTGTCATGTGACTGATGTCTTTTTATCTCATAAATTAAAGGGACCAGGTCTGCTGGGGCGCATGTATAGTAGAGTCCAGTCGATAAACATTTACATACATGCAGATATCAAGGGAGCAGAAACAAACCCCAAGCTAATTAACATGTGTGTAAAGCGTACCTTTCTGTTTTAAAGAGATGGCCTGCAAATGGCAAGTTAGAGTGGTCGCATTCATCTTTGCCGAAAAACATGAAGAATAAGTTACAATATCCATATTTCTTTGGGCAAAAACACGCTGTGCAAGGTAAACTATTTCACTACCATCGGTGAATTTGAGTTGGAGGTTCAATCTGTTTGCATTGCGTGCATCCTTGAGAAGTTTAGGGAAATTTTTATCAAGCAACTGTCTTTAGTATTTGTAGAACCTGTTCGTTGCAGGGTTTTTACTGACACGCAGCGGTTGTAGATCCGTTTTCGACCGCTTCCAGTTCGATAGCCACCTAGGGACGGCATAATTAAAGTAGGCTAACTGAAAAGTAATAATAACGCTACAAAAACCAGAACTATGACAAACTGATGCTCCAAACAGCCTCTACGATCAATAAAGATAGTTTTTTGGAAAAAATTTCATCAAACTTCTCATGGATGAAGGTGATATAAACAGATTGAAATTCTTACACGAAATCTCCAATGATCTTAGAATAGTTTACTGAATGCTTTCAAGAAGATTCCCTTTGTAACGCGCATGCACCGTGTGTTATATAGTCCCTTTAAGACATTTATAGACCTAGAATATTAAAACGTCTTTTCAAGTGCTTCAGTTATTTAATTGAAGAGTCACTTTTAAAGGGCAAAGTATATAAGTCAGTAGGCATGTTAGTCATGTCAAGACATGGGGCACTTGAGCTATGCTTATGGCAGTCGATATTAGGGGTTATCAGATCTAGGGCTGAAGTGGGGGCCAAACCCTGTTCACATACCTTTTAAAATACAAAATTGCATTTACTCACCAATTATGATGGTTCATGCAGTTTATATTGCACAATTTTTAAAAGTTTGAATCACATTCTAAAGTAGGGTATGCGATTCTAATCCAATTAACTTTTAATTCTAATTTCACAAATATACTGTATATATACAATTATGTAATCCGGTGCCAAATTTCGACAAACCCACTGAGAAAGATTCTTTTGCTCTGAGTCATTTTTGGAGGTGAGTACTTCTACCATACAAATTTTAGCAGTCACTTTGCGTATTCTGAAGCCACCATTCCTCCAGAACCAAACAATCGGCAGTGCTTGGATTCGAGTACTACCATTTTCCTAACACTCCCATTTTTGTTGTGTTCCTCTTAGACACCGGGGCCTATAAAAGTCTGACCGAAAATGAGTATACGTTAGCACCCTCCTCAAGGGTGATATGGATTTCAACGCTCGAGCCGGTAGGCGAGAGCGTTAAATCCATATCACCCGCAGAGAGGGGTGCTAACCTACTTACACCACGTGGGCAACGAATGGACTCGTCCATTCTTAAATGCACGTGTGTTACCTGCACGGATAAGGTTAAATGAAAACGTGGTTTGAGAAATGAAATCAGTGTTGAAAATGAATTCGGACGAAGAGCTTTGTCGGGCCTCGCAAGAAATTGCAGCAGAACTTAATAATGCAAGTGATGATTCTGATCGTGAATACTAAACAACGAGCAGCTCAGAGATCATGGAGAGCCCAAGGAGACAATTCCAGGAAACGTCAAGGAAGAGCCCCAAACCACCTCTGCAAACACTTGTCCGACCGCAACGCTGCTTGAAGCACAACCAGGACCGCACATTCGCATTGAAAATTGCGTCGTAAATTTTACAATGAAATAAACCCGAAGAAACTTGTTGTTGTTAATTATTTCATATTGGCACCTTGACGGTATGGCCGTTTTGAAACCCTTTTGACACCATTACAGAGGTAATTTTGAAATATTGTTTCGAGGCGAAGCCGAGAAATAATATTTCAAAATTACCGATGTCCAAAATCCCGTGGGGAGATAAGTCAATGACCGAGGCGTAGCCGAGGTTTGACTTATCTACCCAAGGCTTATATGGTCCAGCTGCCAAATATCATACCCGGTTGTTGTCCAAATAGTAACCTCTGTTATCCAAATAGCAACCTCTGCACGTGCAGTGAGGAGGTTGATACACAGAAAAGCAACCTGCCAGAACAATGGACATAACATACCCTAGTGGTGTAAGTAAAAATAGTGCCACGGGCCCTGTAGCTCACCCGACCACTCAAGGGTGTGTAAGAAGCAGTTTAACTCAAACGAGTAGGGTGTGTAAGAAGCAGTTTAACTCAAACTAGTCATCAAAAACCCAGGGACTTTCTTGCATACCCACTTTTGACCAGTAGCCAAAGGCAAGATTTCAACTTGTTTATTACCTCCAGTGACCTTGACATTTAAAACCTGAAATATATGTCATGTATCTTGCTACCTACTACCTACATAGCAAAATTGAGCTGAATATATGCATAAATAGCTTTCAGATGGTGGTTAATGTCATTTTCAAAATGGCCATCGAAGCAGCCATATTTGAAATCGGATTGAAACGCCTTGAATAAACTTTACTGTCCCCATTGGTAGGAAGATACCTGCCAAGTATTAGCTTCATTGGCCAAGTAGTTTCGGAGAAAATGATTTTGAAAGATTTCAATGTAACTCACAGGGGTTGTATAAAGTTGAAGGTCAAAGCAAGGTCAAAATTCGTAATACAGAAAAAGCCATATGATATGTGATGTATCTTGCCTCGTACTAACTACACTGAACAAAAATATAAACGCACAAACCAAAAATGCTGAGTTAAATTGACCAATAATGAAATATCCCCACAAATAGTGTTTATTGGTGTACTGAATGATTTTTTTTGCTCAATTCTGGTGACCAACGTCTCATTGACCACTCCTTGTGAGATTACTCACTCACTGAGTTATTCCGCCCCTGAGCTGCATAGAGCATAACATTGAGTTGGTCAGTTAGCGTGACCAATACATAGGCACTCCTTGGACCAGGGTCAAGAAAAGGCTGCCTCAAAATGTGCACTTTTGTCACAAGTCACAATGCCACAGATGTCATAAGTCACGAGGGAGCGTGCCATTGGCAAGCTGAATGCTGGGATATCTGTGACAGTGGTGTCAACACCCTTTAATGTGTGCCATTCCACCATCAGCCGGTTGAGAAGTCGATTCAGAGAGACTGGCAGCACTGTGAATCGTTCACATGCCCCACGACCACGTGCGACCACGCCCACACAGGAGCGGCACATGCAGCTCCTGCACCTCCGTGATCGGTTCCGACCAGCCACCAGGACAGCTGACGAGACCGTCGGACTGCACAAGGCGGATATCAGCTCAGACTGTCTTAAACCGCCTGAGGGAGGCAGACCTCTGAGCCCGCCGACTGCACCAAGTCTCAACCTGACCGCCATCCGTTATCGGTACTGACTCGACTGGGCCAACCATAACCCTCGCTGGACGCTTGCACGGTGGAGGATGGTGTTATTCAACGATGAATTGCGCTTCCAACTGTACTGCGCTGATGGCAGACAACGCGTTTGGCGACGTGTGGGTGAGCGTTATGCTGATGCCAGCTCAGAGTTGCACTGCAGGAGGAATGGGACAACATTCCACAGGCCGCTATTGACAACCTCGTGAACTCCATGCGCCGGAGGTGTACCACTTTACATGATGATAGACACACTCGTTACTGAGTGCTGTGATCTCTTCCCGCTGACCCTGTTGGGTTCAGGCTGTGATAACTCATGAATTGTGTACAGTAAATTGTTAGCCGTGTTTCTATTGCTTGAATATTAAGGCAAGAACAAAATAATAATTGTTTTGTTGAAAAATCTCCCAAGTGATAAAAAATAATTCGAAAAAAATCACTTTGTGCGTTTATATTTTTGTTCAGTGCACATAGCAAATTTCAGCTGAATATGCGCATAAATAGCTTTCAGATGGCCAATTATGTGATTTTCAATATGGCTCGGATTGGAATGCCTTGAACAAACTTTAGTGTCCTCATGGGTAGGAAGGTACCTGTCAAGCTTCAGCATCATAGGCCCAGTGGTTTCGGAGGAGAAGATGTTTACGGACGACGAACGAAAACGACGACGAATGATGGACAAACAGGCCATGACATAAGCTCATCAAACTTCTTCAGGTGAGCTAAAAAAATCAGACGGGTTATAATGCCACGACTTACGGAAGTTCAACGAGAAAGTGTGATTGGGATGCTACAGGTCGGGTGGACAAAGTTACCCGTCACTTTGGCGTTCATTCTGGGACAATTAGTTGCCCTCAGAACTAGGTTGAATGCCACTGGACACATAGCTGATCGCCCCAGATCCGGTGGGCCAAGTGTTATGACTCCAGCGTCTGACCGTCCTATCCACTTGCATCTCTGCTAAACACCAAACTAACCTTCAATTTTTTTGTAGGAAACTTCAATGCCGTCCATTACCACAATGAAATTCGCCGTCCAGTCGTCCTTCCATTTGTCCGACATCACCGACTGACTTTCCAACAAGACAACACGCGTCCGCACGTGGCACGTATCTGTATGGAGTTCCTGCCGGCTTAAAATGTGCAAATCCTTCGCTGGCCAGCATTTTCTCCAGATCTCTCTCTTATAGAACACTTGGGGGACATTCTGGACAGAGTGATCTGGAGATGTTGACCAACACCAGCTACAGTGCATCAGCAAAGACAACCACTGACCGAAGAGTGGAACAGCTTTCCACAAGCAACAATCAGATGTCTGTGAGAAACAGGTGTACCTCCGTGCGTGACGCTAATGGGAGACATACGAGATACTGATAGTGTCATTTCGTCAGTCTGCGGATAAACCCTTCTATCTGCAATTTGACAAGAAACAAAAACGTGTATGTCATAATGAACACAATTCAAGCACTAAGCAAGTAAATAATCATCTAGCAAAACATAGGATAAAATTATATTCGCGCTGAATCACCAGAATTTCTCCTGAATTTGTGCTATTCATAAAATGATACCTCGAATAAAAGGGGAAAGTCCACAGCATCCAATGATATGAGCACTGTCATTTTAAATCGACGCCACACTCAAAGAACATTAGGCATACCCTTTACAGTCAACAGAGATGAGCAATAAAAAACTGCTTGAGGGTAAATCTGCGCTTGCTATTGTTAGCCCAATGTGTTCATGTTATAATGAAACTAGATCTGCCAGTATCCAAGCATGTTCTTTCCCAGGGCGTTGCTTCTAAGATCTCAGCTCCTTAGCATTCAGCTTGCTTGCAATGTATTTTCCTCTCCGAGATCGAACAAACTCTAAACCTCCTTAATCGCAGAAACCTAGCCTGAGCAACAGCCTTGTATTCCAAGTGCGTCAAGCTGAGTCCATGGGACATTTGCATGTTCTTGAATAGCGCGACAATATAAAAGCATAACTAGTTTTTTTGAGATATTGTCAAAATAATTATCTGCTAAAAATTCAACATTCATTTTCAAAGTCGTTTTCTGACAGAGTCTTTGCACTATTCCGCAAAAATACTGAGACTACAACAGTTCAGTATGTATTTTCTTTACCCATTCGTTGAATGGGGAATTTTACTATAGACATTTTGTCATTTGGCGTAGCCTAATGGATAAAATGCCGCGCTGCAAGGGAAAGTGTGAAGGTCCGATTCCTGATCAGGGTTCTTTTTTTTTTCGCAGTTTCCTTCTTTTTTTGTTATTTGTTATTCTTACTTTTCTTCAACATTTTTTCACCTTCCCTTTGTATTTAAAAAATGTATTTATTTGTTTTGTTTATTTGTTCTGGGTGCCGTGATCTGGAGCTGGTGTGCCTGCACTGAGAAATCATCTACTCCTTTCTCTTATGTTAGCTTCACAGCAGCAACTGAAATGCTGTTTTGTGACCCCCAACCTGGCTGATGTTGATTAGCTACGGCATTGCCGTTGTTTACTCAGACTTTTTTAACTTTATTCAGTATTATTTGGACTGATGAACAACTCAAAATGCTACACTAGCTGGCTAGGTAACTCTTCCATCTTGCTTGCTTACTTGCCTTCAAACCTATCGTCCCGGATTAGGTTACTGACGCTAATTTTCACTCTGACGTGTATAGGATGTTGTCTTCATGCGCTTGCATTAAGATTGTTTGATGACGTTTAGTTTGGTATTAGTTATAAGAAAGGCTGGGACGTTTCCCTGACAATGTGCCTGCATAACCTTCCAACAACTTTCCCAGAAGCTAGACAATAATGACCGCATGAATGCCTTTGCTTCCTTGAAAATTTAATGCATAGCATGCATTTTGTAAATGCATACCATGCCTCGCACTTCCATAATACACTAATAACCAGTTTATTAAATTATTCAGGTACCAGTGCTTCGACTTAAGCTCTGGCAATTTAATAAATATTGTATTACTGCTTCGCGTTGCAACCAGTATGCAACTATGGTTCCATGTAAATGCAGCCTATTCTTTTGAACGCTGAACACATTTTGATTAAGTGCAATCTCAAATTACATTTGGTTGCACTGCTGAAAAAAATCCAAGAACGGAAGATGGAATTCAGGTAAAGCACTGAATTAATAATTTTTTTCATTATTACTTTAATTTTTTTTCTCCATCCGTACAGTATCACTAATGAGTATGCTGTCAGTGCAGCCCTTCAGTGATTTGTCATTTCTTAATTCTTTCTTAATGATTACAGGCTTATTTCATGGCCTTGATAATTCAGTTGATGAATTGTGTGATTATAAATCAAGCAATCTTAAAGGGAAAGTTCGCCCTAAAATAATAATTCACTCATCATATACTCACATCAAGTATAATTTATCCATTCAGTCAGTCAGTCAGTCATTCATTCTGTCTGTTAGCCGTTATCAGCAAGTGACATCATTACGCAAAAGTTTTTATTTGCTTCAATGCTTTTAGGTGGAAATGCATTTTCACTGCCTTTATTCGCATGAATATTACTGGCAACCTTCAGATAATTTGATTGACAAGTGGATGGAAACATAGCTTATGTCAAGCATAGATGCAAAGCAAGGTCACTCTGACATGTCCACACAGAATTTTAAAGCTTCATTTAGGGACATACTTGTCACTGCTGTAAGCACCGAGGCATCAGCACCTTTGTTGCTTTCATTTGAACATTGTTCAGCTTCTACAATGCTCTTGTAATTGGTTGAAACTGGTTATGTTCTTGAAAAATCATTTAGAACCTTACGGCTTTCCATTTTGCTACTGTTTGGGAATGGGATTTAAAATACATTTTTAATTTGGTCGTTGGAACACTGACATAAGTCACGGTCTTTTAACTTAAAGAAAAAAAACAATTATGGAGGTTTCATAATCCCTTTTGACCGACAATAAGCGGCACGTATATAACACTGAAAAAAAATCTGACATATTTTACCGCCCGGATTGCAGCGATTTAGGTGATAGCCTATATTTATGAAGGCTACATTTAACTCTTAATGGATGAGCACCAGGCGCGCAATCGGGGCTGTGCAGTGAGTGGTTTAAACCAGCACCAGTAAGTCCTCGGACTCATTTATTAAGTTAAACGACAATGAGGCATTTTATCTTACTGGTTGTCTTGTTTTGTTAGATATTCTGACATGGTGCACATTCTCTAACCAACATTAACAACTTCCGTATAATATCTATTAAGTAATCGGTTGTCGAAATGTTTTACAATTCCACATTAATTCTGTCTCTGGCCCCAATGTCTCATTTTGAAAATTTTATGTTGCTCTGACACTGGCCAATTAGCTTCCTCAAGCGCAACATCAGAACATTGGCTTTTCTTGCTTGTGATAGTGTTGCTGGTTTTATTGGAAAACGAGCCCTCGTATAGCCGTGAGATTGCTCGGTAGAGCTTAAATGCTCGCATTCATAGTCCCACACCCACTCTAAGTCCGCAGATACCACCCGGCCACCCCCTCTATCTATGTGGCCGCCACTACAAAACTGAAAAAAAAGGAAAGTTGCGTTAATTATCCCTCTTCCCTTCTCGTGTAACCACAAGCCTGTCGTTTTGGCTCTGAGGCGATTGAAACAGCGATTGACCACTGCTTTAGATGAATAACTTTAATATGAAATAAATATTTTTTTCACTTTGCCGTAGGTGTTTTGAACAACAACAACACACAAAAGCAACAAAAAATGTTGATAAAAATTTAGGTTCTCTCACTTAAACATTATATTATAACCATGTTCTGAGACAGTGATTTTGTGAGCGACAGTTCAGTGGAATGGCCGTCCGATGTGATTCCTAGCGCCAGCTGCACACAAGTATGCCTTTATTCCCCTGTTTGATGGTCGTGAGTCAAGTCATCGCTCATGCCTGCACCAACCCAACTACAGCGTGGCGGATCAAAATCCCGCTATTTGGCAATGGCACTTGGCAAACCGGTAATTGAAAATTAGTGACAGTCATGCCTAAAATATTGTGAAATGGGCCATAGGCTTTCAGCAGCAAATTGGTTTTTGTTTCAAATGCATTAAGTGGCCACATTGGTACAGTGAATAAGTGGTTTAGATCAGAAATAAACAATCGACATGGTCTACAACATCCCCCGCCAATCGTGCGCTTCTTATTTTCGAACTCGATCAAGGCCTTGATGGTCTGAAGCAACACACCAAATTTGGTTACTGTTTCTGTATTAGTTTCTGAATAAAGCTATCCCGTTTATCTCGGACGGACGGACGAAGATCAAACCTATATCCCCCTCCCACTTCGTGTTGGCCGGGGATAATAACTACGTGGTGTGAAATTTTCAGCCAGCCCGTCAGGCAAGTGCCTCTTAATTCCTGCTTGCCCGACAAAATTTTTACTTGTCCTGGGTGCTCAGAACAGTGATTTTGCAAGCCCTGGGAACTTCACTCTTCCTGAGGAAAAAACCGTGGCTATTGGCTAAGCGCCTACATTGGACATTTAGGCAAAAAACATAGTGAAAATGACATCTTTTTGAGTCAAATTATAATGTTGGGGTTGACAGACACTTAGAAAATGTCACACGGGCAGCATGGAGGCATTTTATGGTTTTTAAAGTTGGCCACCATTAAATCCCATTCATTTGATTCAATGAAGCCAAAAACTGTTTTGAGGACAAAAGAAACAAGGCAATCAGAGATAGCAGACCTGGCCCCAGCCACGGGCTGACAGACAGAGTGACAGACACAAACACACACATGCACACACAGAAATGATCATTGCTTAACCTGGCCCCCTATCTAACTTTAAGTCAAGCCTGCTCTTGAAAACCCCCAAGGTCTCTGCCTCAACAGAATGGTCAGGCAAGCTACTCCACATTGAAATTACTCTTTGGGTGAAGAAATATTTCCAAATATCTGTGCTAAATTTACTTTTGGTCAACTTCCATTTGTGACCCCAAGTTCTACTCACAACACTTGGCTAAAGCAATCCTACATGATTCACTTTGTTAATCCCTTTAACATATTTAAAGACCTCAATCAAATCACCCCTAAGTCTCCTTTTCCTAAGACCAAAGAAATGAAGGATCTTCAGCCTCTTCTCATAGCTTTCATCTTTTATAGCTGGAATTAGCTTAGTGGCTCTTCTCTCAACTTTCTCTAGAGACTCTATATCTTTCATAAAGTATGGTCCCAAGAACTTTACACAATACTCCAGATGTGGTCTGATGAATGTGTTGTACAACAGAAGCATCACCTCCTTAGATTTGTACTCAATGCTTTTGGCTATGTTGGGATGAGAATCAGCACCTCCAAGTCCGAGGCCATGGTTCTTGACCGGAAAAAGGTGGCTAGCCCCCTCCGGGTGGGAGGAGAGCTCCTGCCTCAAGTGGAGGAGTTAAGGTATCTTGGGGTCTTATTCACGAGTGAGGGAAGGATGGAGCGTGAGTTTGACAGACGGATCGGTGCAGCGGCAGCAGTAATGTGGTGATCGTACCGATCTGTTGTGGTGAAGAGGGAGCTGAGCCGAAAGGCAAAGCTCTCAATTTACCAGTCAATCTACGTTCCTACCCTCACCTGTGGTCAGGAACTTTGGGTCATGACCGAAAGAACGAGATCCCGGATACAAGCGGCTGAAATGGGTTTCCTTCGCAGGGTGGGGGGGCGCTCCCTTAGGGATAGAGTGAGAGTCACCCAGGAGAAGCTCAGAGTAGAGCCGCTGCTCCTCCACATCGAGAAGAGCCAGTTGAGGTGGCTCGGGCATCTATATTGGATGCTCCCATGTTCCAGCCATGCCCCACCGGGAGGGAGGCCCCGGAGAAGACCCAGGACACGCTGGAGGTACTACATTGCTCGGCTGGCCTGGGAACGCCTCGGGATAGCCCTGGGAGAACTGGAGGAAGTGTCCAGGGAGAGGGAAGTCAGGGCATCTTTGCTTAAACCGCTGCCCCCGCGACTTGGCCTTGGATTAAGCGGAAGATGATGAGATGAGAGATGAGACTTTTGACTATGTATCCCAACATCAGATTGTTTTTTTAATTGCTACGGCACAATGGCTAGAGCCTGCGAGGGTTTGGTCAACAACCACTCCCAGATCTTTCTCGTGTGGAGCACATTCCAGTTTTAAACCCCCCCATGAAGTTATCCCGTTTAATGTTTTTATTACCTGTACGTACAACTTTACATTTTGCTACATTAAATTTAATATTGGATTCTATCCAAATCATCCTGAATCACTTTAGTGGACTCTAAACTATTCGCCAAACACCCCAATTCAGTATCATCTGCAAATTTAACTAATCTGCTCTCAATATTCCTGTCAAGGTCATTAATGTAGATGAGGAACAGCAGGGGTCCCAACACTGATCCCTGGGGGACGCCACTCCCCACTATACCTAGCTCAGATGAGATACCACTGACCACCACTCTTTGTGTTCTGTCCAGTAATCAGTTTTGAATCCACTCCAGAATACCTCCTGTAACTCCAATGGAGATCATTTTAAAAATTAGTCTCTTATGCGGTACTGTAGCAAATGCTTTCTGAAAATCCAGGTATATGATGTCATAAACAGTGCTCTGGTCATAAGTCTTGGTGGCCTCCTCAAAAAATTCCAGAAGGTTTGTCAGGGATGACCTTCCCATACGGAAATCATGTTGGGTATCCCTCAAGATACTGTCACCTCCAAGAAATAAGTCCAGCTCATCTCTTATGATAGATTCCAATATTTTGCACAGAATACAAGTTAAACTGACTGGCCTGTAATTTCCTGGCTCGGTACAGTCCCCTTTCTTATATGTTGGTATTATATTGCCCTGTTTCAAATCATTTGGTATTTCTCCAGTTTCTAAAGACTGTCTGAAGGTGGAGGATAGTGGCTTAAAGATGATCTCACCAACTTCCCTGATCACTAAAATATAAGCCATCAGGACCCACCTCCTTATCTGCCTTTACTTTGCAACTTGTCTAATACTTCATTATCCCTTACCTCAATTTCCGCCAAAATAATCTTGAGCATTTAACATGCCCTCTGGCCAAGTAAAGACCCCCTCTGAGGTCAAATTCTCAACAAAGTAACTGTTTAAGGTATCCGCAATATCCTTTTATCATATGGCAGCGATCCATTTTTATTCTTTATGCACTAAACCTGCTCTTTGACTTTCCTTTTTCTGCTACAGTACTGAAAGAAGTGCTTAGGGTTAGGTTTTGCCCCCTCAGCAATTTGTCTTTCATACAGTCTTCCAGCATTCCTAAGCTCTTTTTTGACCACAGCCCACATTTTACAGTATTCAGCCTTAGTGTTCTCATTGTTATCCTTCATGTACATCTTATAAAGATTCCTCTTTTCCCTCGAAAACCTATGAATACTTTTGGTCATCCACTGAGGATTCTGCTTTTTCAGCTTACTTTTGGACACCTTTGGAATGAATCTGCATTGTGATTCAAGTAAAACCCCGTTAAATCTTCCCCACATCTCATTTACGGACTCACAGTCCAGGAGTGTCTTCCATTTTATTTCACTTGGATATGAGCGCATCCTGTCAAAGTTTGCTTGCCTAAAATTGAAATTTTTTGTTTTTGAATGCACCATTTTTAACTTCCCATGAAACATCAAAATTAACAGCAGAGTGATCACTTGTCCCAAGTGGCTCCAGTACCTCAACATTGCTAATTCTAGGTCTAAAATTGCCTTCTCTCTTGTAGATTTATTAATATACTGCACCAAGAAATTATCATTTATAACAACTAGAAATTCTTCCTCCCCCCTACCTTGTCCTTTCACCATTTCCCAATTGATACCAGGATAATTTAAGTCTCCCATAATAATAGTCCCTCTACCTCTACAAGCTTGCATAATCCTCTTTGAAAGCATTTTATTGACTGTACTGTTTAAAGCTGATGGTCAATAGCATACTCCTATGTTTAAACCTGTCTCGTGTTTGCCAATGATCCTCACCCACATGATGAGTGGGTTTCATTTTTGAGTCAACTTTCCCTTTAAACTGGAACAGCTTGACAGCAATTATGTATTTAAGGGTTAGAGGCTCACAGCACATCCCGTGACGCTGGTGTTACCACTAGCGGGACGTTTGGGCTATAGGACGTTAAAGGTGACGTAGATAAGGTAAAAACGGTTTTTGATACTATGTTGAAAAACGTAATCTACCTCCATTCAAGAACACACGAAAAGTGGTAGACATTATGAACATCTTGGTTTCATAGAAATTCCTCTTTTTAAAAAAAATGACTGCCAGAAAACAGGCCAATCTGAACAAGGGATACATATGATATTACATGTATCTCGCTGCCCCCCGCCCTCATTCCATTTCGTCCCCTTCAAAATAATTTGGATACACCTCTTTATGCAATTCTATTGCTTCCAATCCCTCAGTAAAGAAAAGAGTGAGAATTCCAGAGTCATAGTGATTTTCAAGTCACTAGTGGAGAAATCCACTGTAATGCACGTGAAATGGATGAACTTATTGCACAAGGACTTAATTTCTTCGAATGAATTTCTTCAGGGCGTTTTGACTGAATACATGCTGACTACGGCACAGGAACATCAATGCGAGAGACTCACTCCAAATGTGAAAGCCTTGGCAGCTCGTTTGAAAAAAAAAAAAAACATTCAAAAATACTCACAATTCAGAAACTTTTAAATACAGCCTTTGTTCCTCCCCCAATTCAGAGCCCTCTTCCGATTTGGTTCAAGCATATAAGGCTGAAATTCTGAGTACGCCATGGCTGCATAAAGTTGGTCTGTCCGTGTTCCGAAGCTGGCGAGTGTTTCCATTTTCCTTACCACTCTGGAGGAAGTTCCATTCTTTTGAATGGCAGCAAAGCCAGCCAATCAGCGTCAAGTGCTTGCATTTCATAATAAGCTTGCCAGTAGTACAAGCACATTACCCCTCATTTACATTTCTCGATTAGCAACTAACTGTCATTTTGTTTAGTTGTGAGGATCAATTGGTAGAGTTGCAGTCTAGTTTGTATGATTGTTCATTCCAACAGCCATCAAGGATTTTCCTATCCACATTATTGGTGACATAGCACGTCTATATTTCTCAAAGCCTCTGAATTCCTGTAGACCACAAAACGATATACACTCAGCGACAAAAGTTCCTGTGACACCAATTTTCATGAGTTGTTCAGTTGAAAAAAAATGTCTGGTGTTCAAATCTGGTATGAAAATAAGTCACACAAACATGCCCGCTGCAGAAAAGCATGCTTTGAAAGCAAAAGGTGACTTTAATGCAAACGTGCATTTGATGTCCAAAACTTGGGTATAAAAGCACGTGTCACAGGGATTCAATTTGCATTATTCCTGCTAGTGTTGACAACTGCCTCACGGAAAAACAACACATTTCCATCCTTACTCAAAGTTTGAAGATGCCACGCCTATCTGAAAATGAACGTCTCAGAGTCATTGGTGTGCTTGAAGCCGGATCATCTCAAGGGCATGTCGCAAGACAATTTAATGTCCACAAAAACACCATTTAGACTTTATGGCAGCATTTGCAACAAACAAATGCTGTCAGAGACCGTCCTCAATGTAGCAGGCCACCTGTTACAAGCATCAGACAGAATCATTGGATTCAAACTACACACCTGCAAAATCGGTTCCAATCTGTAACAGACCCTGCCAGAACTATCCCAGTACTTCGGCGAATATCAGCACAGACTGTACATCAGCAACGGAGATATTCCGGGATTGTGGCCAGAAGATCCGCCTGGCGTCTGATTTTGACACACAATCACTGACGATTACGGCTACCGTGGGGCAGGCAGCATATACATTGGGCAGAAATTCAGTGAAGACAGGTGCTGTTCTCTGATGAGCCTTGTTTCAACCTCAGTCACAAAGATGGACGCAGACATGTTTACCGACGTCAAGGTGAACGTTACGCTGAACACTGTGTTATGGAGCAAGACCATTTCGGAGGTGGCAGTGTTATGGTATGTGGTGGGACCACAGCTAGACTGAGAACCTGTTTTTTAGTGGTTGATGGCAACCTCATGGGACAGCATTACCATGGCGAGATTATCCATCCCATTGCTCTGCCATTTTTGCCTCGACATGACCCTGGACTTTCAACATGACAATGCCTAACCACATGCGGCTCGAGTTGTGCAACAAAGAGAACAACATGAATGCAATTCCTCGGCCTGCTCACTCTTCAGAGCTCTCTCCAATTGAGCACACTTCGGATGAGATGGAACCACCTGCCCTGTTACCACCTGCCCTGGCAACACTTAAGGAACTTAGTGACCGGTTCATACAGATATGGAATGGAATCCCACAGTTTAGTGGGATTTAATGAATCTTCTGATTCATTCCATGCAAAGAAGATGTTTTGCTTTCATCGAAGCCAGAGGGCGACACATGCATGACTGATGTGTGAATTGTCATTCACGCTTGTCCATGTTTCCCATGTCATGACATCATAACTGTAACCGAAATGGCTCATTAAACCTGTGAACTTGTAACAGGAGTCAGTTATCTATTGGAACCAAAATTTTATTTTAGATTTAGGGATATACCTCATTTAAGATTCAATTTTGTATAGCATCTCAGGAGCTTATTTTGCTGAGTATATATTTTTCTATGTCAGAGCGGATCAACTTGATATGCCTAAGAAAATGTTTTTAAAAATGCGGTTTTGCTGACTGAGGTCATTACATTACATTACATATTACATTTCAGGTTCTTAGCAGACGCACATATCAAGAGCGACGTACAAAGTGCACAAGATCAGTACAAAAGTGCAGGGCTCCTAGGAGATAAGTACAAGTGCTAACAGTAAGTGACAGAACACTTTCCGTTGTTACTGATCTAAACCAATAAGCAATCACCAAAAATACTTGTAAGACCGAGTAGAATGACAAAAGAATCAAAGGGCAACAAACTCAACTAAAATAGTATAAAAACCTTGAGTAGACTGGCAGCAAAGCCGAGAGGAGGACAATAGAATTAAGTGTAACAAAAGGGCAAGGTCAAGTGAACAAAATGGCAACAAGGTCAAGTGAAACAAAGGCAAAGGGGCAGAGTCAAGTGCAAGAAAAGGGCAACAAAATCAAGTGTAACAGAAGTACAGAGTCAACTGTAACAAAAGGGAAACAAAATAATTGCAGACAAAAGGGCAACAGGTAAAGTGCAACAGAGGGCAGAGTCAAGTGTAACAAAAGGGCAATAAAATCAAGTGCAAGGAAAGGGCAACAAAGGGACAAGAAAATCAAGTAAACCGACAAGAAAATCGGGTGCAACAAAATGAAGGGCAACCAAATCAAACCATAACAAAATCAGGAAGAAAGGTAAACAAAATTAAGAGCAACAAGATTGTGTAAAGGGCAAAAAATTAAGGAAGTAGGGACAGGATTCAGGGCAGTGGAGTAGAGGAAAGATGGAGCCTGAAGAGATGGGTTTTCAGGCGGTGCTTGAAGGTGCTGAAGGATTCTGCTGTTCTGACCTCGATAGGTAGATCATTCCACCAACGAGGAGCCAGGACAGACAACAGCCTTGAGCGGTAAGGGAAGGACCGGAAAGAGGGAGGAGCCAGGTGACCAGAAGTAGCAGAGCGGAGTGCTCTGGCAGGGGTGTAAGGTCTGAGCAGTCTCTGGATGTATACTGGAGCTGTCTTGTTGACTCCCTGGTAGGCCAGCACCAAAGTCCTGAATTTGATGCGAGCGGCAACAGGGAGCCAGTTGAGCCTTGTGAGCAGGGGGGTGACGTGGGAGTGTCTCGGGAGGTTGTGGACCTGGCGAGCTGCAGCGTTCTGGATGAGCTGCAGGGGACTGATGGCAGATTCTGGGAGGACAGCGAGGAGGGAGTTGCAGTTGTCCAGCCGGGAGAGAATCAGCGCTTGGTCTATGAGCTGCGTAGAGTAGTTGGTGAGGAAGGGCCGGATTCTATGGATGCTGAAGAGGAAGAACCCGCAGGTCAGAGTCACTGCTGCGATGTTCACAGCAGAGGAGAGCCTGTCGTCAAACAGGACCCCGAGGTTCTTCACACTCCGTGAGGGGGAAGAACCTCGGGGTCCTGTCTTAAGTTTGTTTATGTTAAATTAAACTCTGTCTACAACCAGTGACATTATCATAATGCAGGTTAACACTCAACCTATTTCTGATTAAAAATCACACAGACTATTCATTGAATTGATTTACTGAGCAAATAGGCCACCAACAAGCTGCAGTGTCTTCAGTGATTAAGACATATAGTTTGACCATGAAAGTTTGATAAATACCATGCATTGTAAATGATTTTAAATGCTGCCCATGCATCAAACTTTCATGATGCATTGATAAGCAATGAACTAAATGATTGAATTACCAATGCTTCAAAATCTTGAAATAAATGAGGTTGCACTGCTGAAAAAGTATTGGATTAATGAATTATATATATTTTTTTCCCATCCCGACAATATCGCCATTAAGTACACGCCATCAATGTTGCTCATTGGGGATCTCGGTCCTTTCTTCATAATTTCTTAATAATTACAAGTTTATATGTTGGTCTTGATTATCTGGTAAATAAATTGTGTCATTATTAATCAAGCGATCTTAAAAAGTAACAACTTGAAACTAATTATGTGTTTAAGGGACAGAAGCTCACGGCATGCCACAGAAAATCCCGTTAGGCTGGCATGACCACTAGGGGGATGCTTTAGGAAGATAATTGATGAGCTTACCACATCTTTATTGCTATGGCAAATATTCAAATTCTCAGCGCCTCACTTAATGACATGATTCCACTACAGAGACAAACACACAACATCCCTTTGCTTCTTCAGACAGCAGTTATGTCTTCTTTCTGCTTAAAATATACTGCTCAAAAATATAAAGGGAACACTTCAACAACACAATGTAACTCCAAGTCAATCACACTTCTGTGAAATCAAACTGTCCTCTTAGGAAGCAACACTGATTGACTATCAATTTCACATGCTATTGTGCAAATGGAATAGACAACAGGTGGAAATTATAGGCAATTAGCAAGACACCCCCAATAAAGGAGTGGTTCTGCAGGTGGTGACCACAGAACACTTTTCAGTTCCTATGCTATCTGGCTGATGTTTTGGTCACGTTAGAATGCTGGCGGTGCTTTCACTCTAGTGGTAGCATGAGACGAACTCTCCAACTCACACAAGTGGCTCAGGTAGTGCAGCTCATTGAGCATGGAGGCGCTACCAGGAGAGAGGCCAGTACATCAGGAGACGTGGAGGAGGCCGTAGGAGGGCAACAACCCAGCAGGACTCTTACCTCCGCCTTTCTGCAAGGAGGAACAGGAGGAGCACTGCCAGAGCCCTGCAAAATGACCTCCAACAGGCCACAAACGTGGCATGGTGTCTGTTCAAACGGTCAGGAACTCCACAAGGATGGTATGACGGTAACACCGTGCTGTACATTTGCCATTTGCCAGAGAACACCAAGATTGGCAAATTCGCCACTGGCGCCCTGTGCTCTTCACAGATGCAGGTTCACACTGAGCAAATGTGACCGATGTGACAGAGTCTGGAGACGCCGTGGAGAACGTTCTGCTGCCTGCACCATCTTCCAGCATGACCGGTTTGGCAGTGGGTCAGTAATGGTTTGGGGTGGCATTTCTTTGGGGGGCCGCACAGCACTCCATTGCTCGCAAAATGTAGTCTGACTGCCATTAGGTACAGAGATGAGATCCTCAGACCCCTTGTGAGACCATATGCTGGTGCGGATGGCCCTGGGTTCCTCCTAATGCAAGACAATGCTAGACCTCATGTGGCTGGAGTGTGTCAGCAGTTCCTGCAAGACGAAGGCATTGATGCTATGGACTGGCCCGCCTGTTCCCCAGACCTGAATTCAATTGAGCACATCTGGGACACGTCTTGCTCCATCCACCAACGCCATGTTGCACCACAGACTGTCCAGAAGTTGGCGGATGCTTTTGTCCAGGTCTGGGAGGAGATCCCTCGGGAGACCATTTGCCACCTCATCAGGAGCATGCCCAGGCGTTGTAGGGAGGTCATACAGGCACGTGGAGGCCACACACACTACTAAGCCTCATTTTGACTTGTTTTAAGGACAGTACATCAAAGTTAGATCCGCCTGTAGCGTTTTTACACTTTAATTTTGAGTGTGAATCCAAATCCAGACCTCCATGGGTTAATAAATTTGATTTCCATTGATAGTTTTTTCTGATTTTGTTGTCAGCACATTTAACTATATAAAGAACAAAGTATTTAACAAGAATATTTCATTCAGATCTAGGATGTGTTATTTTAGTGTTCCCTTTATTTTTTTGAGCAGTGTATATTAAGGAGGTGAGAGACTTCAGAAACAACAAAAAAGGAATCTGAGGTCATGTTCTCCCCTGAGTGGTGACACCTAGGGCTGTGTTTTCAACTTACAAATTGAGATAATTTATCTGTAGTCTTTTAATTTGGTCTCTGTAGGGCTAGATAAAGGGGCCTCATAAATGATAAATCTGCAGAGTGTCATTCAACAGTTTGATCGGCAAAAACAAGGTAAAGGATTCTTTTTCTCCTCTTACTGACAAGACAAGTATGAAGGGGTTAAATTTCATCAGAGGCTTATTTGAGAAAGTGATTTTATTTGACCATAAGCTATTATTATGTGTATAATATTTGTCACATGAAATAAAGTTATTACATATTGAGCAGCTGGACTTTTTAAGAGAGGCTGTATCTTCAATGCTGAGTTTTGAGAGCAAAATGTTAATATTGAGATTGCAAATGAAGGATATCTAATTCATTCACTGCAATACTGCTTCCAAATTCACACACATATATAAGGAAAATTATAAAAAACAAAATGTCAAAAGTTGAAAGACCTCGTAGCTCAAATGGCTATTCAGACTGCAAAGAAAATTCAAACTCTCTGGTATGCAAATGTGACATTTATTGGTAAAAATATTACTCCTCGTGAGCCAACAGGGTCTTTGGCAGAAAATGGCCAAAATGCCTACAGGCACTGAAGATTTCTGAAACTGAAGGCAGATAAAAGTTGACATGAAATGGTCACAGGTCCCAAATAACCCCTGGGAACTGAAAAGGGTCGTATTTTGGCCTCAAATATCTAAATTGTTTTGGAAAACAAAAAGTGGAAGTGGGACTGGATCGAAGTTGGCCCAAAATGAGCCCTGGTGACGCAAATGGGCTGTAATTTGACTAAAAACACCCAAAAAGTTGTTCAAAATTGAAAACTTGTGAAAGTGGACTCGGTTGAAGGTTGGCCGGAAATGCTCCCACATGACCCCTGGTGACCCAAAATGTTCTTATTTTGGCACAAAACACCCCCCAAAAGTTGACTCCAATTTAAAAATTGTGAATTTTGAGCTGGACTGAAGTCAATTGTGCCAGATGACCGCTTGAGACCCCAAAGGTCACATTTTGGCCCAAAACACCCAAAAGTTGACCAAAATTCTTTAAAAAAGTGCAAAAATTGAGTCTGGTCAAAGTTGGCCTGAAATGGTCCCAAATGACCACTGGCGACCCAAAATGGTGATATTTCGGCCCAGAATACCCAAGAAGTTGACCAATATGGAAAAATCGTATGAGTGGAGTCCAATCTAAGTTGGCCCAAAACGGTCCCAAATGAAGCCTGGTGAACTAAAATGGTCTATTATATACCACAACACCACAAAAGTTCAAGAAAATCAAAAGATTCAACACAAAATTAATTTTTCTGCGTATGTCTAAGACTAAGTTTGTATGGCAAGAAGACGTGTCATAGCGTCTGTCAAAACCTATGTTAGCGAGCAATAAGGAATTTCACGAGTTAAAGTGCAAGAATTATGGATGATGTGCAAGATTTTAACATAAACCGCGAATAAGAGCCTTTGAGGAGGTCGGATATATCGCCAACTCGACCACTGATTTAACACCCCCCCTTAAATTTCTTCATGTATATGATCACACTGTGGATCAGCAGAAACAACATGTGTTAAGACATGTGTTAAACACTTTGATGCAGGTGACATCCAGGAACGCTACATTCAGGTAGGTATCGCTAGGACATGTTGGATAGCAGTGATAATTATATGTAAACAGTTTTGCTACCCCTTTGAGCAGATGTAGATGTCCACAGACACGGAGGTGTTCTATTTTAGCTATGTTTCCATTAATACGGCTGAAGTCCGACTGCGACAGGCTGCGGGGCAGACACGGTGCATATGCTTCCTCAGTGTTTCCATATAAACGGCTGAACTGCTCTTTTTGTCCATTTTCATAGTCATGGCAGGACCCAACACAGCACTACTTAAACAGCACCTCATGGTGGACGAAGAGCTCATCATAATAATTAAAAGCATTTTAATACAGAAGAAGAAACAAACGAATAGACAGCACCGTAAAAGGTGATGAAAAGGTCAAGATGGCTGGAATTTTATTCTGTTAAATAATAAAGTCTGTCTGCTTCATCTTCTGAATTGCATGAATTCGATGAAATCATCTTCTCACTCCGTAAAACTGTCACATGAAAACCAATACTCTGTTTTCATATTGTAATGTAAGAGTGTGATACACAGGCCTTCTTCTGATATACAGAAATCAAAAAGGTACCGTGGTATTACAAAGCTCAGATCATAATTTAAAGGGTTAGTAAATGCTTTTGATTCACTGAGAATGGTAAATATGTGTACAAGTGCGTCTCAATAAATCTGAATATCAACAAAAGGTTAATTTATTTCAGTTATTCGATTGAAAAAGTGAAACTTATATGGATTCATTACACACAGACTGATATATTTCAAGTGTTTATTTCTCTTAATTTTGATGATTACAAATGACAGCTAATGAAAACCCAAAATTTACCATCTCAGACAATTAGAATATTGTGAAGAGGTTCAATAATGAAGACTCATGGTGTCACACCTGAGCCTTCAAATGTTCTCTCAGACTGGTTCAGTGGGCTACACTATCATGGGGAAGACTGCTGACTTGACAGTTGTTTAGAAGACGATCATTGGCACCCTGCACAAGGATAGTAAGACACAAAAGGTCATTGCCAAAGAAGCTGGCTGTTCAGAGAGTTTGGGTGAACTTTTCCTTTAAGCCACTCTTGAACCAGAAGCAACGTCAGAGGGGTCTTACCTGGGCTAAGAACAAAAAAAAAATTGGACTGCTGTTCAGTGGTCTAAAGTCCTCTTTTTGAAAAATGAAATTTTGCATTTCATTTGGAAATCAAGGTCCCAGAGTGTGGAGGAAGAGAGGAGAGGCACAGAATCCAAGTTGCTTGAGGTCCAGAGTAAAGTTTCCAGTCAGTAGTCGTTTGGGGAGCCACGTCATCTGCTGGTGTTGGTCCACTGTTTTTTCTCAGGTCCAAGGTCAGCACAGGAATTCATCGACCAGGAATTTTGAGAGCACTTCATGCTTCCCTCTGTTGACCAGCTTTATGGAGATGCTAATTTCATTTTCCAGCAGCATTTGGCACCTGCCCACACAGCCAAAGGTATAAATACCTGGTTTAAGGACCACGGTAACCCTGTGCTTGATTGGCCAGCAAACTCGCCTGACCTAACCCCCATAGAGAATCTATGGGGTATAGTGAAGAGGAAGAAGTGAGACACCAGACCCAACAAAGTAGAAAAGCTGAAGGCTGCTATCAGAGCGACCTGGGCTTCCATAACACCTCAGCAGTGCCACAGGCTGATCGCCTCCATGCCACGCCCCGTTGCAGCAGTAATTCATGCAAAAGGAGCCCTGACCAAGTATTGAGTGGTGTACATGATCATACTTTTCAGGAGTCCAATATTCCAGTGTTAAACATCCTTCTTTATATTGGTCTCAAGTAATATTCTAATTTTCTGAGCGACTGAATTTTGGGTTTTCATTAGCTGTCAGTAATAATCATCAAAATTAAAAGAAATAAACACTTGAAATACAACCCTAATTCTGAAATAGTTGGGACGAAGTGTCAATTGTGAATAAAATCAAAATGCAATCACTTTCAGATCACAAGCCAATATGTTATTTACAATAGAACATAGATAACATTTCAAATTTTGAAACAGACATTTTACATTTTTATCCACAGAATGAGCTTATTTCAAATTTTCTGGCTGCAACGGGTCTCAAAAAAGTTGGGGCTTAGGCAGAAAAGGGCCAAAAAAGCCATTACTATATAAGAGAATCAGCAGAAAGAACGTTCAGCAAGTAAATAAGTTAACTGGCATCAGATGTGTATCATGAATGGCTATGAAAGTGATGTCTTAGAGAGGCTGAATCTCTCAAAAGTAAAGATGGCCGGAGGCTCTCCAACCTGTGAAGGCTTGCGTAAAAAATTGTTGAATACTTCAAAAACAATGTTCCTCAACATCAAATTGTGAAGGCTTTGAAGGTCTCTTTATCAACGGTGCATAACATCATCAAAAGATTTAGAGAAATTGTAAAAATCTCTGTGCATAAGGGACAAGGCCGAAGACCTTTACTGGATGTCTGTGATCTTCGGGCCCTCAGACACCACTGCATCACTCATCGGCATGATTCTGTCATTGACATTAGTAAATGGGCCCAGGAATACTTCAAGAAACCACTGTCTGTAAACACAGTCCGCCGTGCGATCCAGAGATGCCACCTTAAACTCATCACGCAAAAAGGAAGCTATTGTTGAGCATAATTCAGAAGCGCCGCCATGTTCTATGGGCCAAGGCACATTTAAAATGGACTGTAGCAAAGTGTCCTGTGGTCAGACGAGTCCAAATTTGACATTCTTGCTGGAAATTACGGGCGTCATGTACTCCGGGCTAAAGATGAAAAAGGCCACCCCTCTGATTATTAGCATTCAGTTCAAAAGTCAGCATCTCTGATGGTAAAAGGATGCATTAGTGCATATGGTGCAGGACACTTGTATGTTTAAAAAACCACAATGAACGCTGAAATGTATATAAAAGTTTTAGAGAAACATGTGCTCCCCTATGTCTACATCTATTCCAGGGAAGGCCTGTGTTTTTCAGCAGGACAATGCAAAACTACACACTGCAGCTAGTACAACAGCATGGCTTCGGAGTAGAAGAGTCTGTGTGCTGAACTGGCCTGCCTGCAGGCCCAATCTTTCACTGATTGAGATCATTTTGCGCATAAATAAACGAAAAATCTGTCAAAGGAGACCCAAAACTCTCTAGCAGCTGGAATCCAGTATGAAACAAGAGTGGGATCAAATTCCAATAGCTCAAGAAACTCAAGAAACTTGTCTCCTCAATAGCCAGATGCCTCCACTCACACCATGGTAAACAGGCCCCTGTCCCAGCTTTTTTGAGACCTGTAGCAGCCATTAAATTTGAAATGAGCTCATTATGTGGATAAATTGTAAAATTTCTCAGCTGCATAATTTGCTATGTTATCTAAGTTCTATTGTTAATAAAATGCTGGTTGGTGTGATTTTAAAGTTACGCGTTTTGATTTTTTTCACAGTTTACACTTCGTCCCAATTATTTCGGAATTGGAATTGTATATCAGTCTGTGTATAATGAATCTATATAATCTATGAGTATCACTTTTTGAATGGAATTTCTGAAAGGAATCAACTTTTTGATGATATTCTAGTTTATTGAATTTATGTTGCAGCAGAAACCTCGGCTCTGCTCCAAACAAGTCAATAAATATACACTGCTTCAGAGGTACTCATTTGCAAACAAAATAAAGTGTGGAAACCCCTTTGAAGTAGAGGAAATTCCTTGTGTGATTCGTGTGTGTCGGAGCTGGAATCGCTCCCTGGTCCGATCGGAAAAACTCGCATCCGGCTCTGCTCCAGGAGCCAGGCGAAAATTGCGTGGATGGAAACACTTCCTATGAAGACAATAATATGCGATTTTTGACATACCCATAAAAAATTAAGAATAATAAATTGTCATGGTATTTTAAATGAATATGTAAAAAACGGCCCTGATAATGTTGTATTATTAATTGTTAAATTATTTCATGTAGTTTTACATGCTGTAATTGTTCCTAAGAATTGGTGTACTGGCATTGTAAAACCAATCTTTAAAAATAAAGGATCCAATGCTGGACCAATGGGGACCCACTCGATATCTAAAAATAGCCTGTACATAAGGTGAACATCATTCTCCCAACCCGGAAGTCTGGCAAGCGAAGAACGGGAGGCAATGTGCTGAGTTAGAAAAAGTAGGTAGAAAAAGTAGATGAGTCGATTGACAAGCACGAATGAATAGGAAGGATAGGGGAACAGATTGGATGGAGGCGACTGGAAACTACCTCAAGGTACTGTTTGTATAAAAAGGCTTTTTTATTAAACTACGTGTGCATTTTCAAAGTTTTCAGTGCCTCGTTTTAAATGTCAGGGCCCTTGGAATTCTACCGATGGAGTGTGGAGCTACTTTGAGCTTTGTTAATGATGAAAAAAAGAGCATTATCTTTGCATGGCAACGCTATGCCCGACTCACTTCCATTGTAAGCCTATTGGAAGCTTTGGCTAAAAAGCCATTTATTTTGAAATGTTGTGTGCGTATGGAGGTGGGGTATTCGACAAAAATTTGTACTCATTATCATGTTTCATTACCCCCAAAGTCAATTTCACACCGGAATTCTCCTTTAAGACAAAAGCCACCAAACTGGATCTGCCTATAGATATCCAGTGTCAACTGTTTGATCAAATGATTGCTCCAGTTTTGTTGTATGGCTGTGAAGTTTGGGGATTTTCAAATATTTCTCACATAGAAATTTTTCACAAGAGATTTCTGAAAAATCTACTGAGAGTCAACTACCGTTCAGCCAATTGTATCGTGTATGGTGAATTAGGTAAATTAGAACTTTAACATACTGTTCACTTGTGAATGTTAAATTTCTGGCTTTCAAATACCATGTATCGCCTCATGAGGTCATTGTTCGATTTGAACACTGTTAATTCAAAATGGATCTTTTGTATAAAGTACTTATCAGATGACATTGGATATTCAGTATTGTGGAACAACAACAGAATAATACTTACTCAAAGTGCAATTTTAGCAAATGTTTTGATCATAGGTTGAGAAATATTGCCAATCAAAACTGGCTCAGCTTGGTATTTAACAATAGTCTATGCACTTTCTATAAAACTGTTAAAATGAACCTGAATTTGGAGAACTATACTGTGAAACTGAGTAACCCACATAGAACGAATTTTACTTGATTCCGATGTGGAAACCATCACTTACTTATTTGTGAATTCCGTTATCTTTCTACTGATTCACCCAATGTCACAAAGAGTCCTCTATGTAAAAAAAAAATATTCTGTGATGAATTTTACAATGTTCATGTTTGTACTTCACTTAGCCAACATTAATGAAGAAATTTTATTGGACAGGCACAAGCAAAGAAAAACTCAATGTAATACATTTCAATGTAACAGGCTCTACCCAACTGAATGACCTTGCAAATTTTATTATGTCGAAATTTCCTTAATTTCATGTCAAATTAGGCAATCAGTCTTCTGAATATCTAAGTGTAACATAATCTGTCTATTGTGTACTTTTAAAAAGTTGATTAGTTTATTTCTTCTTTCTCCTCTTTTTCTTTTTCAACTGAGTACAATTATTCCTAACATTTCCAATCATTTTACTTGTTTAATGTAAGTTTTACTGGCTCCCATACCCCTTTTGGGGTTGTAGAGGTCCATAAATAAATAAAGATAGAACCCCAATACACAAAATGAAACCACAATTTATTATTATTTTTTTTGCCATACTGGTGTAACCCACCTTAAAGTTTGGTTACTAGGACCATAAATTTAGTAATGGTCAGTGCCTAATAAATAGATACATGTATGAATAAATAGAATAAATATGTCTTAAACAGAAATAACAAGAACCAGAGTTTACAGGATAATATTTATTTTCTTTTCATCATCATCTTGATCTGGTTGGAAGTGAATGTACTCTCAAAGACTTCTATTTTATTTTTTTTTAAGACTTGAACGACTTGAAATCACTTGAATGAACGCTATTCATCTCAGTCCTGCACAAATACTTGTAAAACTTAAAATCACTCTCTCTTCGAAGCCCTTTTTATTGGGTCATCTTCTTTTTCCATTCTACATCTTTTTTCACCCCTTTTCTGAGGCTAGAAGACCCTTGTGTTTGTGTATAATTTGAACTCCGGTGAGTGAGCTATTTCGCTGGCATCCGCTGGCGAGTGTCAGCACTGTTGGCTTCTAGTTCATTAGTTTGAATGGGATCACTAGCAACCAAGGGTAACTGAGCGAACTATTTAAAAACCAATCCAAGATTGACTTTTAGTGTAGTGTTTTCCAAATATTGTTATTGTATTTATGTATGTTATTGGAGAACATAAGTGTTAATGAATAAATCGAATTATATAATTTTAACCGACGATGGTAACAAACTCCTAGTTTGGAGACATTAAAAATACAATGTTTTGAGGTGTGCACACAGTAGCCTGTGTGTGTGTGAGTGTGAACGGCACCTCTTCTCTCTCACTACAAATTACGTTAACGTCGTAGTTTGTGCCAGATCTAATTGACACGGTATTGTTTAACTGTGGTTACAAGTAGCCTCCCTTACTTGTAAATATTTATTTGGTTACAGTAATTATACTGAACCCCTGTATATATTTTACAATTGTAACATGATATTAGATATTGATTATTATTCCCAAACTGCTGTATGCAGATTGGTTTTTTTATGTACTCTGGACTTTGGATTCCATTGGATGGCGAGTCAGTCCCCTTGGATCCCGACTGAACTGGATTCCCAACCCCCTTGGAACAACCCTTGTTCTGTTCCCTGGACACAGATAAGCCTTCACACATACGCTGATTTTACACCTTACATACCCAGATAATGAATTATTTCTTTTCTGTGAAACATTTTGTTTACACTTTACTTGAAGGTACCGTCATAAGAGTGACATGACACTGTGTCATGTAACAGTTATGACAGTGTCACATCACTCTTATGACGAAGTCGTCATAATCAAGACAACCCAAACAATGTCAACTTGTCATCTCAAAAACCAAATAACACTTGAAGACAAAGTTTATGACATTTACATAATGTTTTTGACATGTTCATGACTGTGTCATGTCAAACTTATGACGATACCTTCAAGTAAAGTGTTACCAACATTTGCTAGCAAACTTTGTTTTTATTCCATACTTTGGGGTATTTTATCATTGTTTTATTTATGCATTTATGTATGTATTTATTATTCTTGATATTTATAAATATTGATTAAATATTCTCTGTATCCCGAGAAAGGAAATATTTCCAGAACATTTTTATTAATAAATGTTTATTGTCTTCTTCTACACTTAAACAATGTCTTTGTCAACTTATTCCCCTCCCTTATACCCCCGTCACACTGGATTGGAGGTGCCACTGCGGATTTTTGTCAAAATCGCCATCACCACAGTGACACCCCCAGTAGTGTTGCCATAGTTTTCCCCTACCCGTCAAACATGTGTTTTTCTTCGCGGTAATACTGGGAAACTAGGGCGGAATTACTGTGGGGTCACTGAGGAGATGGCGATCCAATTGAGTTGCCACTACTTTTTTTGGCGATTGCACGGCGGTTGTACTTCTGTGGCACGACGGTGATGAAGGTGCTACTGAGGTCCTTGTACGGCTCCTTGGCGGTTGTGGCGGTGGCGGTGACAGTTTTCTTCAGTGCTACGACAATCAATTGCGGAACTACTGAGGAACCATGGAGTTCATGGCGGTGCCACTGCAGTTTATGCCGTACAAGCACCGCAGTGGCAGCGTCTATCCGGTGTGACGGATGTATTAATGCCGAACCTAGAACTGGCCTTACCCATAATCGTAGAAACTTCTCCATCTACTTACAGGTTAATTTTGTCAGGTAGAGCAGAGGGGTGCTACACTAGCTATACTTATCAGGGATCGCTGGCCAAAAAAGGCGTGAAGGGAAAAATAGACTCCTTTAACTCACTGCCCCTCTCTGACACATATACAGAAGGAGACAGATATGACAACGTGGGAAAAAAAAACTGTGATACGAGAAGTCCATTCAATGTACATTTTAGCACTTCATTCATTACTTACAAAGTTCTTGGTCAGCAAAATTCTTCGCCTCAACCAGATTTTGGAATATTTTTACCACTTGATTTTCGGTGGTGAATACCCTCTCGGTGAGCGTCTGCTGAGCGGACAAAGATTTTGGAAAGTCAACTATAACTTGACGAACTGTTCGTTAAAGCACTGCAAGAGCTTGTTTGAAATTTTTTGCGAGGAAGTTCGTCTTCCTTTTCAACTAACAACAGCACTTGCTGGTGCGCGAGCAGCTCCCTTTTCGCCGCATGCAGCTTAACTTGGCATATTGACATTACACTTTTAGCGGCGTGAACGTAAAGCAAATAGCAAAGGTTTAATCGTGAAAATGAAAGAGTTTGATCATCATAAAGGTTTTTAAACAATAAAATCGTGATCCAGCAGGAGCTTGAAAAAACCAGCCAACACTTACCCCCTTGCATTATTTAAGAACAATCCGTCCAGTAATTTTGGAGATATATGCAAATAAAATTCCATAACCTCGAATTTGACCTTTTAAATTCATCTGAGCTCAAAAATCAGGATATCAATTTGAAGCCTACATATGACTTCCTATTGAAGGTTAATAGTAAGAATGACCTTATCTCTTACCGTTTCAAAGATGTATAGCCCATCAAAAATTTCCCTGCCATAGGACTCCATTGTGAACTGAAGCAAGACTGCATCACGTCAGCCTTCCTCTTCATCCTCACGATAGACTGGATCATGTGCCGAATCTTGAAAGGGATCACAGGCATCAGGTGGAACTTCACCACGAGACTGGAAGACCTGGAGTTTGCAGATGATATTGTGCTGCTGTCCTCCAACCACACCCATCTCCAGAATAAGATGAAGCTGCTAGCACAGAATGCACAGAGAACCAGACTGAACATCAGCAAAAGAAAATGGAATTGATGCGGATCAACTCATCATGCACAAGGCCAGGCATACTCGGAGAACACCCCATCGAGGAGTGCACAGAATTCGTTTACCTGGGCGCAATAGTCAGCAAAGAAGGTGGAGGCAACAAGGACATTAACAACTGCCTGACCAAAGCAAGAGTTGCTTTCACAAAGCTCAGCAATGTATGGCAATGCAAACACGTGCACCAGAAGACCAAGACAAGGCTTTTCAAGACTCTCTCCTGCCTCATTCTCCTTTATGGATTTGAAACTTGGCGACTGAATAAGACTGATGAGAAGAAGCCGAACACTTTTCAGACTAAGTGCCTGCGCCAAATACTCAAGATCAGCTGGCAAGACCACATCCCAAATCGCGATCTCCTTGAAAGAAGCAACTGTGTTACCATCACCATGCAAATCTGCCGAAGAAGATGGCGGTTCATCGGCCACATTAACTGAAAAGACCGTACCCAGCACTGCAGCATCACCCTCGAGTGAAGACCTGAGGGAAAGCGGAAGAGAGGTTGTCCCAAGACAACATGGAGGAGAATGGTGGAGAAGGAGAGGATGAAACAAGGATGGACGAGCTGGAGCCAGGTTCGCACTGCAGCTGCCGAGCGGAACAGACGGCGCGGAAATGTAGAGGCCCTATGTGCCGACCGGCAGGAGGAGGATAGGTGAAGGTGAATAGAGCTCCATTGTAACTAAAATTTTTAAATTGTCTCAAAAATTCAATTTAAAAAGAAATTCAAAAGCCTTGAACTAACTTTAGTCCCCTACCTATATGGAACATCCACAAAAAATTTCACAACAATCCATCCAGCAGTTTCGGACAAGAAGACGATCACAATACCCATTACAATAGCTTATATAGCCTTCAGCCATGGTTGGAGCAATCAACAAGGTTAGGGCTGAGGGCTTCTAGGGTTAATAAATTGTGGTTCCTAAGCTTCTGTCTCGGCATTAATAATTTTCTTCAAAATGTGGCCAAAGCTGTGTGATGGTTGCAGGATGATCTCACTTTTGGAAAGAGATTTCCAGGGTGGGTTTGTCTGCCACCGTTGACAGCTCTAGAGAGCAAGATCCTTGATCTTCAGGGTAAGTTGGCGCCGCAACATAGTTTTCAATCAGTAGAGTTCCAAGAGGAACTATGTCGTATGTCGTTTAGAGAAATGGTGTGTACGGCAAAGCAGGGTGGTGCGGGGACCCCAGAGCAGGCAGGGAGAGAAAGTTGGGTGACTGTAGGACGTCAGCACAGCCAAGGGTTACGCTACCCCTCATAAAAAAAGAATTAGTTGCAGTGGGGGACTCACTACTTAGAGGAATAGACAGCTTAGTCTGTTCATGCAACAAGAAGCCTCGTACAATGTGTTACCTGCTTGGTGCCCAGGTAGGAGACCTCCTGGAGCGTGCTCCTGGCCAGAGCAGTGAGGGATCAAGTTGTCATGGTTTACCTTGGGACAAATTACATAGGTAAGGGTAGGTTTTAGGTTCAGCAATGCAAATTTGTAGAATTAGCTGGAAAGCTTAGGAGCAGATCCTCCACGGTAGTTTTCTCCAGGATTCTACCGGTACCACATGCGAGCAGAGGACAGCAGAATTTTCTCTGAAGGTTTAACACGTGGCTATGAACCTGGTGTCGGAAAGAGGGGTAAAGGTTTATGGGGCACTGGAACTACTTCTGAGTGAGGGGTGACCTGTTCAAGCCAGACGAGCTGCACCTGAACCAGGAGGGGTACCTTTGCACTGAGTCAGCATATGTTGAGAGTAGCACAGAGTTGTTTAAACTAGGGACTTGGGGGGCAGGGAGGTTAGAGAGTGTTATACAGAGGGAAATGCAGACTGCCCTGATGGAAGCTGACAGCGTTACATGCACTATTGATGATATAATTTTAAAGCAACAAAGCGTAGTTAGGGGCTTGGAGGAGCAGGCACATGGGAAATCGAAGAGGTAGAGGGGAAATCGAAGAAGTAGAGCATTCGTGATAACCTGAAATGTTTTTATCTTTATGCAAGAAGCATAAAAAAAAAATTTCCAGAACTTGAGGCCGTTATGATTAGTGAGGGCTATGACAAGGCTGGGATTACAGAAAGGTGGCTTAGTGAAGAGGACAGAGATGAATATAATATAGAAGGTTATAAGCTCTTTCGGAAGGATAGATGCAATCAGTGAGGAGGGGGTGTAGCACTCTATTGGAACAAAAATATAAATGTGCAGGAAATACCTGAAATTGAACATTCCTTGCCTTGTGAGGATACCTGGGTCAGACTCAGAGGCAAACACAAGACTGGTTTCAATTTAGGAGTATGCTGTCGACTGCCAGCTTTCGACAGTATTGTCAATGAAATGCTCTTTCGGTGGTTAATGCAAGCTTGTAGAGGAGTAGGTATTATTACTATGGGAGAATTAAATGATCCTAGTATCAATTGGGAAATGGTGAAAGGACAGGGTAGGGAGAAGGAAGAATTTCTTGATGTTATAAATGATAATTTTTTGGGGGGCAGTATGTTAATAAACCTACATGAGAGAAGGCAATTTTAGACTTAATGCTCTGTAATGACTCAGATAGAATTAGCACTGTTGAGGTACTGGAGCCACTTGAGACAAGTGATCACTCTACTGTTAATTTTGAGGTTTCATGAGAAGTTAAAAAGGTGTCTTCTAAAACAAATTTTCAATTTTAGGTGAGCAAACCTTGACAGGATGCGCTCATATCTAGGCAAAATGAAATGGTTGACACTCCTGGACTGTGAGTCCGTAAATTACTAGGAAACATTTAAGGGGGTTTTACTTGATTCACAATGCAAATTCATTCCAAAGGTGTCCAAAAGCGGCACTTCTGGCGCCCCATCATGGAGTAGACACAACGAGTGAGAGCTCTATCTTAATTTCGTGAATTTATCCATTTCAACTCGACCAAAACATTTATTTTAGGTGGCAACTTTTTTTTGACCCGATTAGGCAATGGTACGTGGCATGAATCGAGATCTACGCAAAGGAAAAAAGAATAAAACATCACTTTCTGCAGCTGCGACTTCCTCTGAGGGTCTCAAAATGGTGAACAAAACACAGCCGATTATGTCCCTCAATATACTGAGAACCGATTTGCAATCATCACGAGAGGCAGTGCTGAGTGACATTAAATCTGAAATAGCCAGCCTTCGCCAAGAAATAAAAAAAGACATCTCTCCGTGACGAGACTAAAGCATACATAAGCAGCATTCGCTCTTAGCTAGCAAGCAAGCTATCTTCACTCCGAGCTGCACACAACAAACTTTCCAAAGACCAGTCGGAAATGGGTAAAGCTTCCAATGATACCATGGATCGTGTCGGAGCACTTGAAGAGACTCAGGACTTGTTGGCAAAAGGATATAAAAAACTACAAGAAAAATGTATGGACCTTGAAAACCGGAGCCGGAGACAAAACCTGAAGCTGGTCGGTATTGAAGAAGAAAGCCGAAGCTGGATAGCGGACGAAGTTTGCCGCTGCTTTCTTCCCTGAGGTGCTGGGGGAAAACAATTTCGATGCTCCGGTGATCATCGATCATGCACACAAAACGCTGGTGCCAAAGCACAAAAGAGGAGAGTGGCCCTGCGCTGTTTTTGTTCATATTCATTACTTTTCGGACGAGGAGAAAATTCTTGGTTTGTCCAAAAGTAAAGGCCGCCTGACCTACAGGGAGCCCCAGTGCACATTGTCCCAGACGTGAGCCCAGATGGTGGTAAGCAGTGAGCTGCGTTCAACCTGGTGTAGGCAAAGCTTCGAGACGCCAAGGTAGAATACAGCTGGTATTATCCAGCCAAGCTTACAGTCACCCTGAACGGGATCAGGTATTCATTCAACACTTTTAAGGAGTTTTACAATAAGAGCATTGTCTCAGCGGAGCAGCAGGATGGCTGACAAGCTTTTTTTCATCACAAAATATTTTGACGACACAATTAGTTGTCAATACCGGGTGCCTGCTGTCACCAATCAACAGTTAATGTTAGACACTGTGTAAGGCTTCTTCAATGAATTATACATTTTTGTTATGATGACACACCGACCTGAGCTGATATAAAGATTGTGATACGCTTGACTGAGTGATGAACGAGAAAGAGGGTAAATACAACTGCCTTTTTTTCTCTTTTTCCCCTCTCCATTGCTTGTGTGGACGAGCTATTTGTTATGATTCTGACTGTTTGCCATGCTTATTTTTGATTCTGCCATGTTTGATTCCTGCTTTGTCTGACTATGATTTGATATTGCAATTTGTATTCCATGCCGTGTTTTGTTTTACCTTGTTTCTGTATATTCGGCCATATTCCACTCCTGCAGTTATATTCCGGTCCATGTTTTGTCTCATACCATGCATTGCACTTTGTCTCGCCCTGTCAGGTCTTATGTTTTGTGATCGCTCATTGCCCCAGTATTGTGTGCCACACTTTCGGGTTATTTAATGGTTTCTGGGATTTCAATCATTCCTTCCAATCTCGTTTACTCCCTTCACCTTGCTTTTCTGTATTACTAACCAAACAAACAGTTTATTATTATCCACCGCCAACACGAAGTGGGAGGGGGATATAGGTTTGACCTCCGTCCGTCCGTCCGTCCGTCCGAGATAAAGGGGACAGCTTTACTCAGAAACTACTACAGATACAGTAACCAAATTTGGTGTGTAGCTTCAGACCATAAAGGCCTTGATCCAGTTCGAAAATGAGAAGCGCACGATTGGCAGGGGATGTTGTAGACCATGTCGACTTGTTTTAGTTAACTTACTTACCCAAACTAACACTGTTAAAGTATTAACTTATAAACGAGCACTAAGGGATTGTATAGCTGCACTTAACAATTGACTAACAAGCTCTTAGCAGTCGCCCTATTCTAGTCTCCACCCCTTTGGCTTTACTCAGTCTACTTTGCTGCAGTTTCAGAGGAACCTCCGCATTTGTTAGACTCTGTTCTCCCTCCTTATCTGTGCGTGTTAGAACTCCGTAACCAGAGCCGTATGTCTGTCTACAGGTTGTCTTGTGATCCCTGTCCGTGTTTTGGCTTTTGCCAAATTTCTTGTAATTAGGAACTTCCTCATGTTCATTCCTTTGTTATTAGTCTGATCCAGCTCACCTGCTCCCTATAACAGCATGTGACTTCCCCTACGTGTATGTAAGCAGCCATTTCACTCACAGCTCTTGTCAGAACGTTTCCCCTGTGCTGCAATCGTTGATGCCCAGTATTCATAGTCTTATACTTCTGACTGGAACGTCCCCAGTCTGATTTTGGCTCTTTCTTTGATACTTCTCTGCCTGTGTACTGTACCTGTTTTGGCTGACCCTGAGTTTTGAGTTTGCTGCCCTGTGTACAGTTTGGATTACGTCCCTGGGATTCTGATTTTGGATTGGACTCTTTACTATTGCCTTCTGCCCAGTGGGGGTTTCCCCCCCAACTTCAATAAAACTTACTTTTGCTGAAACTTCCTGGTCTCGCATTTGGTTCCAGAACGATACCTCGCACTATCGTTTTAACAGTTGCTGCCAAATCTTGCGTGAGGACAGTTTTTATGTTTTATTTTTAAGGAGTGTGCGTGCATTAATGCTGCACAGTTAAGATACTCAGTTAATAAACTGAAGCCTGTGGTGGCGGCTGCTTTTTTTTTTCTTTTACATGGATAGTTCGCCTACAGCAGTAAGATGTGGCCACTATGAGAGAGGTGGAAACCAGGAAAGATTCACTACACATTAAACAAGAAGAGCACCGCCAACGGTGCATAATACGCCCGTCATGAACATGGATCAGGAAGTGGACAGACAACATGATACTAATATCCAACAGACAACAGCCCCATGTGAGCTTTGACCTTTGTCCGTGACCTTGACCTTGGAGGGAGGGCCGGAAACATGGTACGCGACACTCCGCTCAGTGATGGTACACGTGTGTGTGAAATATCATGGATGTATCTGAAGCGGTTGAGTAGTTATGCTCTGGACAAGCCCCATCTGGGCCCCATGTGACCTTTGACCTTTGCCAGTGACCTTGACCAGGTGAACGAAATCATGGTGCGCGACACAGCGCCTAGTGATGGTGGACGTGTATGTGAAGTATCACGAATGTAGCTCAAGCGGCTCAGGAGTTATGCCCTGGACAAGAAATTGCTAACAGACAACAGACAGATGGACGGACGGACAGACGGGGGTGATGACATAATACGTCCCGTCTTGAGACAGGCGTATAATAATAAAAAGGAGGAGAAAAAGGACTCTGACCTTAGTTTGCCCTGTTCGCTTTGTGATGGTACTACTGTGATGATTCTGCCACATTTTGCTGAAAGTCACTACTGTTGGTATTATTGTTATGCTTACTATCAGTGATGTGATTTGATAGTGGTGATTACTCCCCTCCATATGAAATGTTGATAGAAATTAGCACTGTTTCCTCCGTCTCTTGGTCACTTAAGTTGCAGCAAATAGGTTTTATGTATTTATTCATTTCAATTAGAGAGTTATATTCGGTTCGAGGGCTTTATGTTTCTACAGTTAAGGAGCTGGTAACGGAGCTATGCTCGTTACATTCTGTATGGATGTGTATTAGACAAAGAAAGTTTAGTTACTTGCTTAAGTTTTGCTTCTATGCCTTTCAGTTGTAGAAAGGTAGAGAGGGGTTAGAGGGATGTTTTGGTTGGGTTTTCAGTTTTAGCAGTCGTGTTTTTTTCTTGAAGCCGTATGGATGTTGATACATATCCTCAGTGCTTTTCTTTTTATCTCTTTCCAACTTAAATTATGGCTAGCCTTAAAGAGACAAAGGCTGAAAGTCTGGTGCATCTTAGTACATGGAACTGTAAGGGCCTAAATGGGGCAGTTAAGCGTGGAAATATATTTGCTCATGCTAAGAAATTGGAAACAAGCATTGCCTTCCTGCAGGAGAAGCATTTAAGAAATAAGAATCACACTCTCCTGCGCAAAAACAGCGTTGGCCAGGTATTCCATTCCCATTTTAATTCCAAATCCAGAGGCACTGCTATAATTATGAGTAAAAATGTTCCCTTTCCATCATCTGACATTATCCCAGATCAGCATGGCAGATACATTATAGTCACAGGCAAACTTTTTCACATCCCTGTGGCCTTAGCCAATATATATGCTCCTAATCATGATGATGAGTTGTTTATCTCTTCTATCTTGGCCACTTTACCCAATCATGATACCCATCAACTGATTTAAGGTGGTGATATAAATTTTGTTCTCAACCCAAGGCTAGATAGATCATCAAACAAAGCACAGGTTCTTACTAAATCAGCAAATTGATAAATTCATTTGTAGATACATGTAAGATAACGGATCCCTGGCAATTTATGTACCCAAATCAGCGTAAATATTCCTTTTTTTCACCTGTCCACCATACCCACAGTAGTATAGATTATTTCCTCATTGAGTGTAAATTTCTTTCTTTAATGAGACACTGTGATTATGAAGTGATTGTATTATTGTATCATAGCCCCCTTGTTCTTAAATGAGCATTTCTTAATAAGCACATGCCCAAAACCTGGAGATTTGATAATTCATTATTGTCTTGCAAGGGTTTTATTCAGAACATAAGATTTCAAATACAGTTCTATCTCTTGACGAATGACACTCCCAATATTTCTAAAAGCATGCTCTGGGAGGCCCTTAAGGCTTATATTCGTGGGTAGATTATTTTTCTCAAAGCATCAGCCATGCAAGCGCGAAATGAACAGCGAAATACTCTGTCTAATAAAATTCTTAATCTTGATCAACAATACACAGCCTCTCCCTCACCTGAATTATATAAAGAAAGGCTCTCCTTCCAAACTGAGTTCAAGCTTCTTTCTAATTTGGAGACAAAAACTTTGATGACGCGAGCTTGTCACAGATTCTATGAACATGGCCAAAAAGCAGGCAAAGTCCTCGCACTCCAAATTAGGGAATAAGCTTCTTTTAGGTTAATCACAGAGATTCGCACTAGTTCTGGAAAAATTATGATGAATCAACAAGAAATCAATAATGAATTCAAATTGTTTTAGTCCAATGTATATTCCACAGAATTGGCCGGTGATCCTGGATTAATTGATAGTTTTCTCAATAAATTAGATATACCTCTCATAAGTCAGGAGAAAAAGGAACAGCTTGAGGAAGCGATTACCCTGAAGGAAATACAAGAAGCAATACGTAATATGTAATGTTCAAAAGCCCCGGGCCCAGACGGGCACACAGCAGAATTCTACAAAGCATTTACAGAACTTGTTTCTCCATTATTACTTTGAGTAATTAATTAATCCATCAGAACAGGTTTCCTCCCTCCAACATTTTATCAGGCCAGCATTATGGTTCTTAAAAAAGAAAAAGACCTGGTCAGTCCAAGCTCATATAGACCCATAAGCCTTCTGGATGTAGACAAAACTGTTAGCCAAGATTCTAGCTACACGATTAGAGAAAGTGCTACCAACAGCACTTCAGACCAAACAGGTTTTATTAAATATAGGCATTTATTTTTTAACCTTAGGCATTTATTTAATATTATTTATTCTTCCAGCCCCAACCCTCACAGTTCCGAAGTATTAATATCTCTTGCAGCAGAAAAAGCTTTTGACAGGGTCGCGTGGGACTTTCTCTTCTCGACCCTGTCGAAATTTTGATTTGGCATAAAATTTATATCGTGGATCAGATTACTCCATGCTTTGCCCTCAGCTTCTGTTCACACAAACGAGTTCAGATCTCAATTTCTCCCCTTCAGCCTGTTTATGACTTAGAAAAAAAATCACAACAAAGAAAACCAGCAACGACAACTAAAACAAATTTATTCTTCACAAAAAAAGTTCTACAAAAAACATCCACTGTTTAATTCTCTAATAACACTCTTATGCCACTAATTAACTCTGTTGCGAAAACATAAACTCTGCTCTTGCTCAACTCTGCTCTCTGCTCTGCTGTGCTTAAAATCACAGCATTTATATAGACTAGCAACATTCTGGAAAGATCAACAGAATTCCTGGGTAATCCCGCCCCCTCCAGGCAGGAAAGTGCCAGAAGCTTCTAGAAAGCACCAGTCTATTTCATCAGATTATTTTTTGTTACAGACACACCACCAGAGGGTGCCAAATGAACAAAATAAATAGCTGACCAGCAAGGCGGCAAAAACAGAATGTAACAAATCTTCATTTACAAATGATATATATATATATATATATATATATACAAACACACACAACCCCAATTACGAAATAGTTGGGACGAAGTTTGAATTGTGAATAAAATCAAAATCCAATGACTTACGAACCAATATGTTATTTACAATAGAACACATAACTGTAATGGCTGGTAGAGTACAGAGACCAGGTGCAACGACCAGAGAGAAAGAGAAGAGCCCAGACACAGTACAAATGCAAAAAATAACAAAGACCAAATGAAAGTATTCGCGCTTCCAAAGGATGTATACAGGTAATAGTCTGAACCATGGAAGCAAAGCGAGATAGAAAAAGGAGAAGAAACTCCAATGATTAGGATTTGTATGACTTTCTATCCACTATAAATATCTTCGGCTATAGTGCTTAGCTACAAACAGACATGGCGAACGTCCAGCTTTATATAGAGTCCAGGGAAGCACTGGCCCAGTTCAATCAGCCAGCTGGGAAACGAATCCAATTGAATAGGAATTCGATATTGTCCTGGGACGAGAGTCACAAAGAAAAATCCAAAATACACGCACAAACATCCAGAACCTTGAAAATAACATTTCAAATGTTAAAACTGTAAGACAATGTCTTGTAAGAAATTGTAAGACAATTTACATTATTATCCACAAAATGAGCTGATTTCAAATTTTCTGGCTGCATCAGGTCTCAAAAAAGTTGGGACACAGTCTTAAAAGGGCTGAAAAAGCAAATAATATCTAAGAGAATCAGCTGAAAGAACATTTAAGTTAACTGGCGTCAGATGTGTAACATGATTGGCTATAAAAGGTATGTCTTTGAGAGACTGAGTCTCTCAGAGGTCATGATGGCCAGAGGCTTTCCAACCTGTGAAGGCTTGAGTAAAGAAATTGTGGAATACTTTAAAAACAATGTTCCTTAATATCATTTGCAAAAACTTTGAGGGTCTCATCATCGACAGTGTGTAACATCATCAAAAGATTCAGAGAAACTGGAAAAATCTCGAAGACTCCTACAAAGAGCAGCATAGGAATGATAGCAAGTTCAGATAGTAAGTTTAGAAAGTTAAATAAACGTTGAGTATACCTTTTTTCAAATGCAATGCACAAACATTTACAGCTCTTTGGTCAGCAGTGCTGTCTCATACAGTTGGGGTTGCTCCAGCTTTCAGAATTAGCTTGGTAGCCAGTCCTTGTTGATATTGTCCATAATTTGTTGAAGAGTCCAGTAAAAAGTGGTTTGCAAAAACAAGGAGGTTCTTGCCATGGGACATTATAAAACGCTTAATGTGAAAAAAGCTTAACGAGACTTAATGTACCGAAACAGCAACCGATAAGCACCAAATTCCTCACAATTCTTGTCAGGAGCACTTTGTCTAGTTAAATCAAAATGGGCCTCGCTGAAGCGGGCAATACCCCTCAGCCCCGAAGGTCACTGCTGCAAGGTCAAAGGTCAAACTGGGACGAAACCTCAAAGGCACACCTTCCCCCCGCGGGGAGTCCACATATGCAATATGAACTTCCTAACCCAAGTGGTTACAGACAAATAGCCCGGACCAAGTTTTGAAAGTCAAGGTCACTGCTGCGAGGTCAAAGGTCAAACTAGGACGAAACCTCGAGAAGGCACACCTACCCCCCATGGGGAGTCCACATATGCAATATGAACTTCCTAACTCAAGTGGTTACAGAGAAATAGCCCGGACAAAATTGGCAGCCGCCCGCCTGCCGAAGGGATGACAATACCCCTCGTGCCCTTGTCGGGCTGAGGGGTAAAAAACCGAACTCTGAAGGAAACAGATGTTGAACATTGAACGTTCTCCTCTCCATTGGCGTGCATGATGAAGAAAAAGTTAAACGTGGCTTAGTGTCCCGATACTAAGACCAATAATCTCCAAATTCCACCAGGACATTTCTTGTCAGGAGCAATTTTTCCTATTAAAAAAAATCTAAACTGAAGTCCGATAAGAAAACTGGCATTATATTACATAGAGTGTTTTTGCTTTTTAAAAACTTTTGAGCTGAAGACAAAAAGGATAAACAGCAAGACATTTTTCATGGCCAGTTTTGCTCACATTCACAAGGGAAGCCAATCATTCTGGATGGATAATATGTGACATGAATTAATATTTCTCTTCTAATGTGCCTAAGCTTCTTCCTTATTAATGTGTGCCAATGAAGGGAAAACGATAAATGCGATAAGACATCTGTTTTCTTAGGACTTTGGTTTTAATTGGAGAATTTAGTTTGATATAATTTAATTGGAGAAAGTGCTCCGGACAAGAAATGCCGGCGAGGATTTTTGGCGATTTTTGGTCGATGTTTAGGTATATTGAACTATGTTGAAGGGATAGTTCACTTTTTTGAACTGGAGTTGTATGAGCTATAAATAGCCTCATCATACATTTGATGCAGTAGAAAGCTCCCTGCTCTCCCCCAAGAGTAACGCAATACACTTTTGAGAATGGTCCCAAAGTAACAATTTATTTTTGCCTCCTAAAAGACACACACACTTTAATTGTAAACTATATTACAAAAAATTACAGCGCTTCAGCTGCTCGGAAAAAAACTGGTTGCTCTTGAACTAACCAACTGACGTATTCCATCATAGTAAACTGCTCGCTGTAGCAGTCAGCTGTTTGGGACAGACTCTGAGCAGTTTGTGGCAGGGACAGCATTTCAATGGTATAGTATTACGTCTCAAATAAAAAAAAAAATCCTTATTATAACCAGCTCAGTAGATACACAGTATGTGGCGGCGTAGACCCAATCATTTTTTTGCTGCAATGTTACATTTCACTTTTTCACAGGTGTTTCACTCTCTTACCTGATGCAATGCAGTGCACCGTTGAGATTTCCCTGAATGTAGCCTCACGAAATCCTCGTTGGAAAAATGAATACTGCAAACACGGAGGTCTTTAAGGGATACGGGTGGCGTTTCAACATCCATGTTGAGCGGAACTAGTCACAGCTGTCGAAGTCCAATATCCCGCAAAGGAATGCAGTGGAAGCTGTAAGTGCAGGATACAGCTTTGCTTTCATATCCAGGAAAGCAACACCCACGGACTATTTTCAAAATGTTAGCACAAGTTTAACGACCATCCGACTTTGCAACCACAGTGACTGTGACCCAAACAGCTGATCGCTACAGCGCCCAGTTTACTCATCAGTTGGTTAGTTCATGGACAGCTGTGTTTTTCCCGAGCAGCTGAAGCACTGTAAATTGTTGAAATATATTGTAAGATTAAAGGGGCGTATTCAGGTTGGACCTCTTTTAGGCCACGAAAATATGCTGTTACTTTGGGACCGTTCACAACAGTGAATCGCGTAAATCTTCTCCCAGCAGTATGCACCGGTGGGGCTAACTGAAGAAGAGCAGAAAGCTGCCTCCTGCATCTAATGTGAGTAGAGGCAATTTGTAGCTTATGCAACCCTACTTCAAAAAAGTGAACTATCCTTTTAAGCTTTTTCTTCAATGTATGTGAATAGAGGGGAAAACGCTGAACTTGATATTACTACCATAGCCCTCACTCTTCGGTTTTATTTTTTTGATTGGAGAAGCTGCTCCAGACAAGAAATTTCTGAGAGAAATTTGGTGATTATTGGTTGCCATTTGGAGCATTAAGTCACATTAAGCTTTTTCACATTAATCGTTTTAGGATGTCCCTCTTGCGGACGTGGATCGGGAAGTTACCGTCAAAAATAAAGTGTAACCACTCCACTCTTTTTTTTTCTGAAGCTGGGAGTTAGTGCAAGCACTGATGCTGCTTTTGGCAGCTCACCATAGAATAGCCGCCACATTTGTCGTTGCCATCACTTCATTTCTCGATTGTCGCTTGCAGGGGAAAAATTGCTTCCAGTCCTTCTTTTTTTTTCCTAGGAAGCTGCGGTAGACCCTGTCCACGATAAAAAAACTTTAAAAAAAAAATGCACAGGAGTGTTGCCATTCCCCACTTTCTATGTAAAAGAAAGGAAAAAATCTTACTGGCTAGCTCCAGCACAGTCGCAAAGGAAAAGCCAGCTAACTACAGATTGACCTGGTTGTCATATTACAAACTTTATTTATGTGTCAGTAGGCACACCAGAGAGTTATTATATACAAGAAAAAGCACTGAAAATTCATTTTTCGCAATATGTCCCCTTTAATGTTGTAAATTTTTATTCAATTTAACTGGCCAGAAAGAAGACCATTGCATGATGTAGGCTATCTCTCATATTACAAACACATTATCCTAATTGATGATACACATTCTTCTCTCCAAGGTGTTGTGTTGATACAATGAGAAGCAGTTGACATTGGTTGTTCATAGATAACATTAGACTTTAATACAATTGCTTCTCTATACCATGATGTGTGTTGTGGTGGAAATCCTGTCTTATACAGGTTCTAAATAATTACCATTTGTGATAGGTTTATCTATAGGTATCGAAGAAGAATTACGGGTAATTCAGGTAATTCTTTCCTGTAGAAGAGATCAATTCGCTAGCTCAACATAAGCAACTTGTCCGCGCTAATGGAACTTACGGTCTGCAAAACCTGTATTATGTTCAAAACATAACCCAGCTCTCTCTAGCTGTCGCGTACTATCCATAAAGCTCCTTTCACATCAGACGCGAAATGAATTTTTCGCGCGACAGATTACATTCAAAGTCATGACTCCTTATCAGCTACTGCGTGTTAGTTTGCGAGGTCTGCAAATTAAAAATGCTTCTGTTTAACTTATGCAGCAATTATGATCTGTATGCTTGTGTTACTTTAGTAAGCATCAATGTGACAGTTTCATCATAACGTTGCCTGATGGTAGCCACTACAGTTGAAGCTAAATGAAGAAGTGCAGTACGTGTCTGCCGAGCTGTGCTGCAGTCAGACAAGACGTAGATTTTGTAGAGCTTGGGGTGTGTTTTTGGGTGCTTATGAAACGATTGCTTTTCTTATCCATGACCAGGGTCAGCCTGATGCAGCATTGCCATCGATTAGTGTTGAATTCTTTCCTGTAAAAGAGATCGATTCGCTAGCTCCACATAAACAATGGTTCACGCAGATGGAACTTTCGGTCTGTAAAACCTGTATCATTTTCATGACATAAACGGAGCTCAGTCTAGATCTCGCACGCTATCAATAATGTGCCCATTTTCCCCGAGGAAAAGCTGGTCATTCCGAAGCAATAAGTAAACCATTACCACAGGCAATTTCTGAAAAGGCTATTTAGCTTGCAACTTTCGCCCCTCCGTCATATAGCAGCACGGAAGCTGTTCATTTCTCCACGCGAACAACATACCACAGTTATGCACACAAACCAGCAGGTCCTAATATACATCGAAGCAGTCCATAAGCTGTTGGTCCACTTTTAGCTGCTTCTCACTGTCCATGTTTCCCTCTAAACTCAGACCCACCGGATTTCTACGGTCTCCAGTCTACACTTGGGCATGTTGACCCGTTCTACAAATGTGTCTATACCCACATTCTAGATTCTAGCTTTCCCTGCATCCTAGCCACGGAGTAGAAAAACCGCTGTACTCACCAACTGTTACCATAGCAAACTGTAGACGATAGCAAATTCGTGCTTGAGCTGCCAGACTTTCACACTGCGTCCTCCACTTTTGCCATTGCATTTATTAGAACAAGTTAATTTCATTAGATCTATACAGATGTACTGCTGCAGAAAATGCCCATCGATTCCTTCGGGAGACGCGTCAGTTTCACTCAGGAGCCAGACCAGGAAAACTGCGTTCTGCTGCCCTCGTCCCGCCTAGATTCACCCTCCACAGACCCGGCCAGTCAGAAGAAAGTGAGCACACGGGGAGTGGGGGCCATAGCGGAAGAGCCACCCCAATTAGGTGTTTCAGGCAGAGACTACTATGGACTACGAATGGGTTTTTTTGAGGATGGCAGTATGAGCGAAATAAGTACCCTTTTTTTACTTCAGGAGCAATCAGGAGTACTCTAGAGGAGTCAAAGACCAAAATATAAACTTGGAAAAATGGCATATTAAGTCACCATTAAAATATGCGTTGATCGCTTATTAGAATTATGGCATTTAGACATTATTACCTAAATTTGTTGTCGGTCGCTTAACGCCAGTTCCTCACTCATCAGTGAGAACGGCTGGAAATGTGATGCTAGTAAAAAATCCTCTCATTTCTCGTGGAGTAGCTGATGTCTCATTAAGAGTGCCAATGAACAAACATCAGTTACGGGTAATAGAGACAAATCTTGCGAACATCATTCGTGGTTAATTAAGCCAAATCCTGGGAATATCGGCGATAGCTAAAATCATATAGCTAAAATAATTTCCGGGATGATCTACCTAGCATCTGATAAAGACTGATAAGTAACAGAAGCAAACTGTTAATATTGAAGCGACCCTGCGTATTTCAGAAAGTACTCAACACCATCTTGTGCAGCTAACCAATGGGCCATATTGAAGGATCATTTGCCATCAAATAATGGACTGGGACAATCACACTATGGAACACTATAGCTGTGTGAATTTGCATACCTCTGGGCGTAGGGCGGTGTTTCGTCAGAATCACGTGACTGTTGTAGCAGACGACAGCAAATTTAGGGGAATAAAACCGCATTTATCTAGTCTTTGAAAACAAAAATTCCACATTTTTTTTACTAATTCTGGTTGTGTAAAACAGCATTATGCATTATCATTGAGTTCCCCTTTGAATATGAAGACAACACGGTCAAAACTTGTAACGTTGTATTTAAAATGACCACAAATAGGCCCCCTTTGGTACAAAACTTAAGGATCCTAATCGCCATTTTGGCATGTAAAAATTGTAAAATTTTGGACCCTTTGCTTCCCAAACTTGTAATTTCTCTGATTCTGCCAAGGACAGAGCCCCCTGAAAATTCCCTATAAAATCAAAGAAAGATTGTATTTTTTTTTTTAAACAAATGTGTTTATTGATGTTTCAAGCTTTACATACTTAAACACGCTTACAGATTTTTTCTTACTAAAAGCTTTAAATTCTTTTGTTCCATATCTGAAAGATTGTATTTTTAGGGAAAAATATCTAATTTTCCATATAGGTCAACTCTGGGAGGTATTTTGAGCCCCCACTACGACCCTGGTTTGAAAGTTCTGCATTTTTTGCCATTTTCAGGGACAAAATATTAAAAAAAACCTGTCCTTTACTGGTGCCTTTCAAATTTTTGATCCTGGTGGGAACAATTTTATCTCTGTGCACACCAAATTCTTTGACTCTAGAGATTATATTCATGGAGATACTGAACCTTAAAAATGACTTCTCAGCTAATTTCCCAGGAGTGAACAAATACAGAATTCTCAAAATTAAACCAAAATATTTTGTACAGCTGGTCTCTTTGAAACCCTTATTGGTGTTTCTTCCTGTGCCAAGGCAGCATTTAAGGTCTTCAGAGATTTTTCTCAGTGACCAACCACCATCATGTACAGCCACAATGTGGCTAAAAACTCTCTCAGTGAGCTCCTTCTGTGACACCATCGTGTTTAACACTGTGACACCGCTCAAAGTTAATTTCACCTTATATACTGGAACATCTGACCATTGGAGGTAATTTAGCAAAATAATGTTTTTAGCATCAATAATCATGGATTGAGCCTTCAAACGTGCAATCATGATATTCAATAGTTTAAGAAATTTTGCAACAACTTTCAATTGTTATTAAAAAAAATTCGATGTTTTCAATATTTTCATTTACTACCCATATTTTTACCTCAATATACTTGTGGGAATGATTTCAGTTACAAAAAATTATGGAGAAGTAATTTATTAGGGCCCCTTTTTTGAGAGAAGAAGTGGTTAATAATTATCACTGCACACTACTAGTTTTACAGGGAGGAAAGAGGTGGAGAGGTTAAGCAAGGTGGTGGGAGGGAGCAGGGACAGAAGAGGCAGATGTGAATTGTGCAGTAAAAATGTCAAAACTTTGTTTTTCAAATGCTGAGGTGGAAAAGGAGGGGTGGTTATCATGGGAATTCCGCCTTCTGTGAGACTTAAGATACAAGAGAGACAAGATTAAAAGCCTACAGAATGGGGAATAATATTAGGAAAGGGAGACATCTTACTAGCCTTAAGTATGCACATTGAATTCACTGCCCTGAATTCAGAGTTTATATTGAATGGCAAGGGTTTTTTTTTATTTTAACACAGGACAGACAGACTCATCGATGCACAAGTTCAGCATGTAGCATCTGTAACATTAATTATTCTGTAGTGCATGGGTTTATCAGCAGTTAACCAACATGGATATTAAATTGAGTGTGACGTAGCGTTCAGGAACCACACAGAAGAGATGGAAATCCAAAAAACGTATGCCTTTAATGAGGTCCGAGTCAATGCCACAAAACACAAGAATTGCCAAGCCACAATATGAAATCCGAAAACAGAGTCGACTAGTCAGGCAGGGGTCAGAACCAGGAAGAAAGATGAGCAAAGGTACATAAAAAGGTAGCAAAAGGTATGAAAAAAGCCAAGGGTTCATACACAGGGCACCCCAACACAGAAATCGTAGTCATACAAAAATGGGTCGAAATCCAGAAAGACAAAAACAATACAAAAAGGGTAATGGCGAGAATCGAAGTCGGACAAACCCATAGAAGGAAAGCAATACTCAATGGCATACTGTACAAGGCGCTTTTCACAATGAAATATTGATCAACGTTCTGATTAGGAGCTGGCTGTGAATAGACTGCTTAAATAGACGAGAGGGAAGTCGCATGCTATGCAGGGAAGCAGGTGAAATGGATCAGACTAATTACAACGGGAGAATCACATGAGGGAAACCCTAACCACGAAAATTGGCGAAAGCCAAGACACAGTCGGGAATCACACAAACAGCCAATGACATTTAAACAGCTCCGGTCAAGGAGTTCTAAGTGCACAGATAATGAGCGCAGGAAAGTAATTAAGAACGTGCAAGAGATCTTGCTGAAACTCAGGAGAAGACAGGAACAGCTGAGCTAGAGGCGGAGATTATAACAGGGCGATTGCTGAGAGGGAATTAGCCTAAACAAGTGCACCGCCTATCGGCGAATGTCGTATTGCTGCGCAATCCTAGTCCCCTACCAGTGTATGCATATTATATCTCCTAAAAAGTAGGTCAAAGTGACCTGAATAGGGAACATGACACACCCTCTCCCCAAGATGCATCCACACACCAACTTTGATGTTCCGAGGTGATACGGTATTGAGGTTATGCTGGCGGACGGCAGCATAACTAGACTGGCGGACGGACGGAGTGCAATCCTATAGTCCCCTCTGTTGCCGGTAGGGGACTAATTAGTAGCGGTGCAGCTTTACAGATTTAACTAGAGTGCTCATTAGTTAGTTAGTAATCTATATACATGGATTAGTTGTGTTAGTAGACTATGATACAAAAAACAAATGTTACTTTCGTTAGAAATCAAAACAGAAAGACGAAGGAAGTAAACGAGAATCGAAGGAATATTTTAAACACTGGAATTCATTTAAATCACCCAAAGTAAGCGGGCACGCAAACAGGGAAGACAGACTGAACCAACTAGATCACAAGACAGGGGAGACGAGTGCAATGGAACTGAGAAATGGAATGAACTAATAACCTGAGTTTAACAAAAACCAAAAAGAATAAATAAAAGACAAAATTATAAACACTGAACATGAACATAAACTTGACATTGAGCTGCTCCTGAAATCATAATCTCAGTTATTTTCTGACATATAAAGGTCAGTGTGAAATAAAAGTATTATACTCTGTATAAAATCAAAGGAGCAATTTACCCAGGATGTAAAATGGCATGCAAGTCTGAAAGATAACTTTCAAGCTGAAAGCTTCAGAACAAGGAACATAAATGAAGGAACTGTATTTCATAGACAATCTTCATTTTCTTTTTGTTATGTGTTTATTAATTTCTGAAAATGATCGGTTTCCACGCACACATTGGAAAATGTGAAACCCAAAACATTCACACAAATCCATCAAAATGTTTTGCAGAGTTTGGCAACAAAAGAGTTCATGGAGAAAAATCATGGAGAAAGTCTCCATATTCTTCTGTTATTCATCGATGAGAATATTATTATTGCAATTGAATTGTGGGGCTGCAAATAGTAACATATGAGAAACAAAAACAGCATGGAAAATACTCCTCAAGTATTCAACTCCTCTAAAAACTCCTCTATTCAACATCTTTATTGCGTTGCTGTCACTCCTGAGACTTAAGATTCTGAACTACTTGTGATGTTTTCTGCTGACTTACGTTTTGAGCCACAGTTAAAGTACATGGACAGCTTCTTGTTGGTGGCAATTATGAGGACAGGGCTGATGGTGGAGTAGCAGGTGTAAAAGAAGATTCGAGCATCAGACACAGTTGGGTGCACACGGGATACAGAGAGTGTGTAGAACCATAGAATATTATCCAAGCTGAACAGCACCACATATATGCACACGAGCAGCAGGACGGCACGCGATGCCTCCTCAGTCTTCCTACCAGCTCCATGCAGACCCTGAACCTGCTGACGGTGCCGATGCAGGACCAGCATCACATACACAGCTGCTGCTGCCATCAGTGCAACAAAGATGAAGTCACGTATGATTTTTACCAGACCTCTGACCAAGAAATAAGTTGCACTTGGGAAAACCACAATGCAATATTTCAGGTTAAAACTGTAGTCTGGGATGGTGCTGTTGACAGGAAAAGCCTTAGCATGGAGAAGGGCACTGAAGACATAGATCATCATGTTGAGCCCATAGAGGAAGATGATGGTATGGGGGAGGTGACCTGGCAACTGGCGTTTCAGCCAGTTCCAGCCAGGTGTAGGAGGGGCAATGACCACACATTGGTAGGAGCTCAACAATGAAGTGAGGGTGAGAGACATGCCACGCCCAACCCGGTCTGCATAAAGAATTGCTTTACAGGCATAATCATCGAAGAAGAGGTCCATCCCCAGAGCTGTCATAGCCTGAGGAATACATCGGCACAGTATCACCACCAGGTTAGCGAAGACCAGCTGGCAGAGGATGATCTCATTGTGTTCCATATGCCCCAGTTCAATGAACAAGCGGCAGAAGAGCAGGAGGGCTGCCAGATTACCTGGGATTCCCACCACATTCAAGGCAATGAAACTGGCTGCTTTCAGTGCCAGATGCACCTCCATCTGCCCCTCAGGTCTGTTTGTGGGGAGAGAACAAGGGTACAGCTGAACCAAGCTAACCAAGAGTTAGGATAGTGCTCCGATTCAGGTGCAAAGATTTTTAAAAAATCAAAAACTAACTACTAAAAATCAGTACCTTAATGTCTTCAACTATTGTTTTGAAAATGACTGAAAAGTAATGGATAGTTAATTTAATAAAGGCATCAATCAAAAATAATTTTATATATATTTGCATGTAATATAAGTCATTAGCTGTGTGTCTCAACTTCAAAAAAATTGATGAATACTTTTTACATTGAACATATGTCATTGCTTTTGCTTTTTTAGAGAAAACTTTTGAAAAGAAAGATTGACTTAAAAACTGTCTCTCAGAATAAATTTGTCATACATTATTATCATCATCATCATCATCATCATAACACGGTTGATCCATTGCATAATTATGAAAAAAAAAAAAAACAAATAGCTTGTTGGAGAATTTTTAATGATATATGAAAATATATTTCTTTATATGTATTTTCTTCTCTAATATTCTCTCGAAACAATAATCAGATTTGAGGCATTTTGTGGCCTCATGTAATTAGTATAGCTCCTTACCTTGTTCTGGTCATCAAACTGATGAATCCATAGCAGAGGCTGAGATCTGTGAATTTATTGTGCAGAGTTCTCTTGATCTAGCCCAGCTGGGAGAAAATTAATTAATATGAATCTCATTACGTGCATGCAACAGAGCCATGGGAGTAACTCATGACAGAAATTTGGTTTTCATTCTGTTCACAAGCACATGGCACAAGCCACAGTTTTTTGTTGAAGAAGGATCTGAGGCTCATTCAGGGGGTTAGCTCACCTGTGCTGGATTGGTATTTCTGTGACTCGCCATGAGCCGAAATAGGTACAGGGTTATAGATGAGGCACAGTAGAAGGAGTATCAAGGCTGTCCCACCAGCACTTTGCCATTTTGGCTCCAAAAATGACAATGCTGCATTCTATCCGATGCCCATTTTTGAATGTGCACGTGCATTTTTGTATTTTCGAAACTTCATTACGAGGAGGCGCACCTAATTATAATGGTCCTGTATCACACAGATCACTTTGATTGTTGTGTGTCCATTTTAGAAATTCCTTGAAGTTGAAATAACATTGTATCACATATTTAATGCAAGTTGTTGCAAATTTGAGTTAAATTTACCCAATGTATCAGGGAATGTTTTAATGACACACAGACAATACCTAATGAGGACATTATTCCCACATCCTGCATACTGGTTGGTCACTGAAGAATATTCATTATACATTATTAACAGTGCTTAACAAATTTATTTAACCACCACCCAATGTAAGGGTTATGCCACAGCTGCCCTAAGTTAACACCGTTTGTAATTACCAAAATCTTTTTTTTTTTTTTTTGTTTCTGTTACAGTCAATCCACAAGTTTGCGCAAACTCTTCAATTTAAATATTTTTAATGCTAAAATATAATTATTGTTGTTATCCATGAATTTTCAAATTTGCTGGTTTACAAGAAAGCAGAAAAAATAGTAAAGCATATCATTATTATTTGATAAAAATGCTAAATAACAGTTATATACTTGCATTCTGGAATATCGAAATTGGTTTAAGTGGTTGAATGGAAGAATGCAAGCTGTTATCAAGGCCATGAGAGGCTTTTTTTTGTTTTTATGTGTAAATAAGGACTATTTAGTTGCTTCAGTTTGTTATTTGCAAAGAAAACAAGGCAATCAGAGATAGCGCCGAATGGCGTTCTGGGGATATAATGTTTTTGGTCTGACCACTGCCGCATTAACGCGATTAACGTGTTAACGCGATAACTTCAGTAATATTTCAATTAGAAATTTCTATTTTTGCATATAAGTAAGTATCATAAAGAGGAAGAACTGATTCGATTTTGGACAATTTACGATTTCTAGATTGGCCACCAGGGGCCAAAAACTGAAAAAATCACTTTTTATCATATCTCTGGAAATATTTGTACAATTCACCTCAAATCAAGTGCAAATGTAACGTCGTGACCTGAGGATGTATATCTCAATGACATTATACCTGTTTGGTTCAAAATTGTGACACAAGGTGGAGCTTTGTCACATAAAATTCACCATTTTTGCAATATTTTTGGAACTATTTGTCCAATTGACATGAAACTATGTGCAACTGCAAGGTCATGACCTCACAACATGGCACATGATGACATCATACCTGTATGGTTCAATATTTTGCCACCAGGTGGCGCTTTGTGATGGAAAAATTACCGTTTTGGCCATTGTCCGATTGACCTGAAATTAAGTTCAAATGAAAGTCTATTCAAGGTCTACACAAGGATCGGGAAATTGGAGGATTGGGGGCGTTCGGGGATATACCCCCAGCTGTCGCCTCCGACGGCATCAGCCTAGTTTAAAATTAATGTGGCTACCATAAGCGTGTATTGTTTTTGAAAACTAGCCAAATATAAATATAAAATATAAATTTTAGTAATATAAATCCTATTTCTCCTGATGGATTTTTGTGGCGGACCGTTAATGCAAGCCTGATATACGCCCGAAATGTTGCGGTGCTTATACATAAGTTGAACCAATACAAAAAAGGCCATTCCAAATAAACTTTCCTTTACTTAGCCGACATGTCATATACGGCTAAAGTTGGTTTCCTGCTTCTTATTCAGAATTCCCGACCCAGCTTTTATTTTTTTCTGCAATTTTCCTTGCCAATTGAGAAATATTTTGAAAGGCTTGTGGAAAACAAGTAATACACTGGGCTTATACGTCGTTAAGAAGTGGACAAATTCTGCAAATGAAGCAATTCTTTCCCTTTTCACCCAGTCACATTTCTACCCAGCCCAAATGGGTTTCCAATTCCAAACATGGTGCCAAATAAGGTCATCTCCGCACCAGGTTGTACCATGGGCCACGTTTAATATGAATGAAAATGGACATAAACCGAATAGAGAAATGGTTCTCTTGTGGCCAGATGCTTTATTTGAACTTGGAAACAAATATGAAAACCAGTTATTCACATCTCAGACCTTTGCGCAAATATGCGGGAAGTTCAATGTGACTTTCATAGCATTATGTATGTTGGACCACTCAGTAGTGCATAAGATGGCCTGCACGATTGTGATCTACCCAGTTGTATTCTTGCTTTTAAATTCCTTTCTAAATTTGCACTGCTGCTGCTTATAATCGTAACTATAATGATAACGTTTGTTTCTCATCAGCCCAGTGGTTCAGATTTGTGAATGTGCCTTTTGGTAAACATTATATCAACCCACAGTTTATTGGCCTCTAACTTATCTGCCAACTAATTTTACTGATATACTGTAGATTAATGCACAGTTTGGAAGCTCGAGTTTGTATAGACTTTTTGCAAATATTAAGTGCCAATGCACGCAGTGATCGATTATCTTCATTGAAGGGTTGGGCGCCTCTCAACCTGTTCAAGATTAATAATCACATTGTACAACACTGTAAAAAATGACCAAGGTCAAAAAGTAAGTTTACTAGCTGCTAAGCATTTTTCAGTTTGCTCAACTTCAAATTTCTTTCAGAATGAAATGGGGACTTAAGTTGAGTGAGCTCAAAAATCCTTTGCAACTGGTTTCCTAACTTTTCTAAGTTTGGTCAACTTATTTTTTTTCCACCAAATGTGATATTAATGATGATTAAGATGTGATTATGACAATGAGGTATTGTATTCAATCTACAATATGAGATTTAAAAAATTATAACATAACATAACACGAATGGCAAGAACAGGCCTTTCAGCCCTACTACGCTCGCCAGTTTCTTTATATTATTGTGAATATATCCCTTCAGATACTCAGTGACTCAATGGTATCTAGCTTTAAGTCAAGCCTGCTCTGGAAAACCCCCAAGGTCTCTGCCTCAACAATATGGTCAGGCAAGCTATTCCACATTGAAATGACTCTTTGGGTGAAGAAATATTTTCGATTATCAGTGCTAAATTTACCTTTGGTCAACTTCCATTTGTGACCCCGAGTTCTACTCACAACACTTGGTCGAAGGAATCCTAAATAATTCACTTTGTTAATTCCTTGAACATATTTAAAGACCTCAATAAAATCACCCCTTACTCTCGTTTTCCTAAGACTAAAGAGATTAAGGATCTTCAGCCTCTTCTCATAGCTTTAATCTTTTATACCTGGAATAAGCTTAGTGGCTCTTTTCTGAACTTTCTCTAGAGCCTCTAAATCTTTCTTAAAGTATGGTCCCCAGAACTGTACACAATACTCCAGATGTGGCCTGATGAATGTGTTGTACAAAAGAAGCATCACTTCCTTAGATTTGTACTCAATACTTTTGGCAATGTATCCCAGCATACGATTGGCTTTTTTAACTGCTACAGCGCAATGGCTAGAACCTGTGAGGGTTTGGTCATCAATCACTCCTAGATCTTTCTCGTGCACAGCATATTCCAGTTTTAAACCACCCATGAAGTAATACCGTCTAATGTTCTTATTACCTACATGTACAACTTTACATTTTGTTACATTAAATTTCATTTGCCACATTTCTGCCCAATTCTGGATTCTATCCAAATCATCCAGAATCACTTCAGTGGACCCTAAACTATTTGCCAAACCCCCCAATTTAGTATCATCTGCAAATTTAACCAATCTGCTCTCACTATTACTATCTAGGTCATTAATGTAGATGAGGAACAGCAGGGGCCATGCCCCTTACACAGCAGCCCCCAAGGACTGTTTCACCAATATGCACGAAAATCAGAACACATATGTATCACTCCCAGATGCACAAAAAAGACTCTGGACCCATTGTCCAAACCCAACAGGAAGTCAGCCATTTTGAATTTTGCGGCCATTTTTGGCATTTTCCAGGTGTTGTATTTTAATACACTCCTCTAATAGGATTAATCACAATGACTTCAAACTTGCTGTGTACCATCTAGTCTAGTTGGTGGTCAAGTTATTAAAAGATTGCGCTATCGTTGAAGGGTGTGGCCTTGAGGTTGCGGCAAAGTCTGATATTTTGCCATGAAACACGAAATTGCTATAACTTTAGCATAAATGGTCCAATCTGCACCAAACTTCATGTTTGAGAATAGTCCCACCCTGTTTCACACTTTCACGCCCTACTTGTAGCAGGTTCAGCAGAAAAAAAAAAATCACAATAGAGCTATTGCAGAAGTCGTCACAGAAGAAAAAACACCACATTTAATGTATGTCACCAACGATTGACTTCTGTACAGGCGCGTGCAGGCCCATCTGGACGCTCTGGACTTTTCCCGGTGGCCTGTGTCCTTATTAGCCTGCCTGCCAATAAATAAAATGCAGCCACTGGCCTGCTGTTTCCAGGCGGACAACACACACTTGTTGCAACAGCAGCAGCGCTGGCAGCACTGTAATGACCGAGAACACGCCCCCTCACTGCATAGTGCACACGTAGCCAACATGAACTCTGTGATCAGAGGGTAGGATTGATCGAAATTACAGCGATCACCATTTTTCTTTTAGAGGGCTCGTGTTGTGACTGGTTAGTTGCTTAATGGCCCGCCTCTACACAGCCAAAACAGTGTAGAGAAGCACATGGAGCAGTCAGCGAGAGGAGAGGGGATGAGTGAGAGAGACGCATCCAGTGTTGCCAACTTAGCGACTTTAATCGTTACTATTCTCGACATGCAGCGGGTACTTCCGTCGGCCTGTCCCCCGTCACAGAGCACTCATAGGCGGCCCAGTCCTCTCGCAGTCGCCCCTCCCAGCTGGAGTCGGAGCAGGAGATGTTCACCCCTCTGTGTCCAAACTGCAAATGAATCGCACTTGCGAACCCGCCGCTTTTTCTCAGTGTTGGTTTACAGTCACGGCGGGATAAATGTGATTTTTTTGTCTAAATAAATAACTGTCAGGCATGCAGACTCCTCACCTCTTGGCGAAATTCGCCGTTTTGAGTTCGAAATGGGCCTTGTACGCGAATCGCGCAGATCCGAGGAGGGTAGTTACCGAGCGAGCAGAACAGTGGACCGCAGAAAACAACATAGACCTACATTACACTCGTCTCGTGAGAGCAAATGACTGACGAGATGCTCTAATTGAAGCCGCAATTTACACCAATTTACAAGGCGCCCCCTTCTTCCTACTTTTTTTCTAATGGTGCCAGCCTGAAGCAGTTTACCCACGAAAGAAATCAGCTCAAGGCCTTCATTGTGGAAATTTGAAGGTAAGGCATAAACGATACAGTTATACATTTCTTAAAGTGATAGCCTATGAACAGCTTCATAAATCAGACGTCAATATTGTCGTTAGATTAATTCCTGCACTTGGAACTTACGCTGGTTTCGTTCGTGCCTACTGTGCTGTTCGTAATTCATTCTGCCATTAATAGGCTACATGGCACTTTATAATCCTGTAGAATGCTCCATTCACTTCCCAACATTTTACTGTGAAATTTCTTGATAACAGACCATTGCATAGCCTACAACAGGCTGCTGTTAAAGTGAAACAGAACATTGCATGAGGGTAAATTAAGTAATCTGTAAAACTGAATTTATTCCTCGATATTTGACCGCAGATAAAAGGCAAAATAGGCCTGCCGTCTCAGTCACGTATTTTATAATTAGTCGCGACTCTCCGCCATTTGGCGGTGGGTGGTATTGCTTAGACCTCGCCCTGATGAGTAAAGCACATCTCGTTTTCTTGAATTAAAATAATAAATTATCAATAGCTATAGCTTTTTGTGGTTATTTTAAAACAATTGTGCAAACGTTTTAACCAGTATGATCAATGAAATTAGAAAAGTATGGAACTTAGTTAAGTTTAATGTAGGTTGATAAAGGCATGAAGAAATGCATAAGGTGTGCCAATTGAAAAGTGACTTTCCATGTTATCGTTGTAGGCTAGCTCTTCAAAAGCACTAATGTGGTGATATACATTGTGTTGTATCAAGCACATGATCGGAGAGTGAGTGTAGCCTATACTGTAGCCTACCTGTTGTCACTGACAGGGCATGTGATCTTTGTCCAGGCCAAAACAAAAAATGACATGTGCATAACTTGTTGATTTAGATTTAGGTATTCATGGTAAAAAGAGCATGTGATCATTGTCCAGGCCAAAAAGAAAGAAAAGGTACCTGTGCATAAGTTATAGTTGTTTTGAATTGTCGTCTCAATGAAAAAGAGATGTATATGGTAAGTCATCTTGTACAGTATTCTATTCAAGATGCCTCTGGTGATGCATGTTTCTATAACGCAGACTATGAAATTTACGTTTCCGTTCGCGCCGTGTGTCTGTGCGCCCTTCTCACCTTTTTCACCCATGACCAGTTTGCATGCCTGAACTGTATTAATAAAGATACTCGCCTCGTCCAGACAGTTCCGTGTGTGTTTGCATTTCTCAGTGACATAAGCTAAACCTCTAGCTTAACATGGCTCAGTCTAAACTGTACAGTCAAAAGTGCAGAAAGGAGTGGGAATCAAACCCTGAATTCAAAGGCAGGTTGAAGCAGTTTATTGGGGATGATACTCGGGCATACTGCATATATTGCAGGGCTGATTTCTATGCCAAACTAAGCGATATAAAAAAACACATGGCAGCTCCAAAACACATGCACAAGGTGTATTATGCAAACTAGGTAATGACGTCATCTATCGACTTTTAGGACAGCCAATACAATAGTATTATATTCAATACTGGTATTAGTTTTAGCTATTGTAAGCTGGCATGACATCTAAACGATTTGCTGACAAAATAATACAAACATGTTTTTGTGTAATTCTGCACATTATATAAATACTATAGAACAAAAGGACACTGTATCATGTAGAGAAGAGATTAGAGAAGACAAAAGTACTGGTATGGAGGACTGTGTGGAGCTGTCGTCATGGTTATGTTTAATAGAGTGTTGTTGTGTGGCTCTCAGTCTAATAGTGTTGTTGTAGTTGCTATGACAACTCTAAATGCTGCCTAAAGTCATCTTTTTTTGAAGAAAAACCCCCATAAATTTTTTTTTCGCCGCGCGCTTTGCATCCACCGCAACACTTCAGTGGCCTGCTTGATTGGTAGTCTCCCGGCCTGAATTGGATCCCCAGCACGCCCCTGCTTCCAGCCAATAAATATTGACGTTCACTGGGGTTTTTTAGTCCCCTTTGTTCTTAATCCTTAGCGCATTACCGCATAAACGCATTGCCAAGCTTAAATATTAACGCGAACCAGTATTTTTGTATTTTTCTCATTTAATTATTACCGAAGGACACCTCTGATTAAACACATTGCTAATTACGTTATCTTTGTGTTCTCCTCCGGTTGTGGTGCCTTGATCAGCTGATTAAAGTTTAGTTGCTTGTTTGGGGAGATACCGTGTTTAGTTCCCTCACATAGTAAATGACTTGTTTACTCGGTCCGTTTTAATTAAAGGGAACCAGGGCTTTACTCTTTTCTCGGTTACCCTTGGTTATATTTGTGTCTAGCAAGCTAGATAGTTACGGTTTGCATTTTTGACCTGGGATCTGACATTTAGTATTTAAGTCATGTCCCCCAGTAAACTCAAAGACAAGGCAACTTCGGTCTGAGAGTCCTCTCTGAGCATGTTTGATTGTTTAGGTAGCTGGATAAGCTTTTTCAAGCATGAATAGTGAGTATTCACAGTATAGTGAAAGGATATCTTCCTACAGCTTTTCACAGACTGCAGCAGTAGGAAAGTCTCTAGCCTGTGAATAACATGGAAGAGGAAAGCCAGGCAGCAGAGAATACGCTCACAGTGAAAGCCCGAGTTCAAGGCAAAAGAGAAATGGAGGATTTAGAGATCCGATCTGTGTGCTCCTTGCCTAACTTGCAATCAAGCCATTTATTCAGCCAACTGACAAATCAAAACCAAAATGTGGCCAATAATGATTAAGAAGTGATAATGAGAAGCAGACAGACCTAACCAGGCTGCCGCGTTATATTGAAAGATTTTCAAATTCGTTAACAATTTACATGTCACGTTCTATACGCTTAAACAAAATGTTTTCCACCTTCACTGTTGGTTATTTAGATGCTCAAAAGTAAATAAAATCTAGTGCTATGAGTTACATTATTTTAAATTACTCTCGTTCAGTTACGTAATAAAAATGCCGCAAATTTGCAGCAAAGATTCGCCTGAACGTTAATTGCCAAATCTTCAGTGCATTTGACTATTGCCTGCAATGCAAACGTATTCTCTCTCACATTCATGTTCGGTATGCTTCGCAAAATGTTTTCCACTTCACGTAGCCTATATTTTTAAGCTCTTAAAACCAGGGCCATCTTTGAATAACTTCTTTTTTTTAGAAATAGCTTTACATTACATTACATTACATTAACAGGTACTTAGCAGACGCTCTTATCCAGAGCGACGTACAAAAGTGCATAAGAACGGTACAAAAGTGCAGACCTCCTTGGAGACAAGTAAAAGTGCTAACAGTAAGTGACAGAACACGTTCCATTGTTACAGATCTAGACTAATAACAAAAAGGCAAGGTCAAGGGCAAGTGAACAAAATGGCAACAAGGCTAAGTGCAGAGGCAAGTGCAACAAAGAGCAATAAAATAAGTGCAATCGAAGGGCAACAGGTCAAGTGCAACAAAGGGGCAGGAAAATCAAGTAAATTGACAATAGAGTGCAAGAAAATGAAGGGAAACCAAATCAAGCGGTAACAGTCAGGAAGTAGGGAAAACAGAATTAAGTTCAACAAATCAAAAGGATGTAGGGTCAGGAATCAAGGCAGTGGAGTAGGGGAAAGGTGGAGCCTGAAGAGGTGGGTTTTCAGTTGGCGCTTGAAGATGCTCAAGGATTCTGCCGTTCTGACCTCGATAGGTAGATCATTCCACCAACGAGGTGCCAGGACAGACAGCAGCCTTGAGCGGGAAGGGGAGGAGCAGAGAGGGGGAGGAGCCAGGCGGCCAGAAGTATCAGAGCGGAGTGCTCTGGCAGGAGTGTAGGGTCTGAAAAGTCTCTGGATGTAGGCTGGAGCGGTCTTGTTGACTCCCTGATAGGCTAGCACCAAGTCTTGAATTTGATGCGAGCAGCAACAGGGAGTCAGTGGAGCTTTGTGAGCAGGGGGGTGACGTGGGAGTGTCTTGGGAGGTTGTGGACCAAACGAGCTGCAGCATTCTGGATGAGCTGCAGGGGTCTGATGGCAGATGCTGGGAGGTCGGCAAGGAGGCAAGGAGGGCGTTGCAGTAGTCCAGGCGGGAGAGGATCAGTGCTTGGACTAGGAGCTGCGTTGAGTAGCTGGTGAGGAAGGGCCGGATTCTACGGATGTTGTAGAGGAAGAACCTGCAGGTCCGGGTCACTGCAGCGATGTTCACAGCAGAGGAGAGCCAGTCATCAAACAGGACCCCAAGGTTCTTCACACTCCGCGAGGGGGAGATGGTGGTGTCCCCCAGGGTGATAGTCAGGTCCAGGAGAGGGGAGGATGGAGCAGGGATGTAGATCATCTCCGTCTTGGTTGGGTTGAGCTTCAGGTGATGGTTGTCCATCCAGCTCCGGATGTCTTGTAGGCAGGCGGAGATGCGGGCGGAGACCTGGGCATCAGGGGGAAAAGAGAGAAAAAGTTGAGTGTCATCAGCATAAAAGTGATATGATAAACCATGAGCAGAAATGACAGGACCGAGAGACTGGAGATAAAGAGAAAAGAGGAGTGGACCAAGAACTGAGCCTTGGGGGACGCCTGTGATAAGTGAGCGGGGTGTTGATACTTCATCAGCCCAGGCAACCTGGTAGGAGTGACCGGAGAGGTACGATTTCAACCAGATGAGGGCTGTACCACAGATCCCCAGTGCAGACAGGGAAGAGAGGAGGATGGAGTGGTCGACAGTGTCGAATGTGGCAGAGAGGTCGAGGAGGATCAGGATGGACGAGAGGGAGGCGGCGCGTGCAGTGTGAAGCGCCTCACTGACGGAGACAAGTGCGCTCTTTGTGGAGTGGGCAGCTCTGAATCCCAACTGGTGGGGGTCCAGGAGGTTGTTTTCTGCAAGAAAAGAGGAGAGTTGGTTAGCAACAGCACGTTCAAGGGTTTTTGACAGGAAGGGGAGGAGGGAGACTGGGCGGAAGTTCTGAATGACTGAGGGATCAAGGGAGGGTTTTTTCAGGAGTGGGGAAATGGTAGCCTGTTTGAATGGAGTGGGAAAGCATCCAGAGCACAAAGAGGAGTTAATAAGGGAGGTGACAAAAGGGAGGATGTTGGGTGTGATAGCCTGGAGGAGGGGGGAGGGGATAGGGTAGAGAGCACATGTGGTAGGACGGTGAGTGAGGAGCAGCTGGCAGACATCAGAAGAGGAGAGGGGGGATAAAGCAGAGAGGAGATGGGAGGGGGCAGCGGGGGAGGGGGAGAGGGGAGTGAGGGGGGAGAAGGAGTTGCGGATGGACACAATCTTATCCTTGAAGAAGGCTGTGAAGTCCTCTGCTGTGATGGAGGTCGCAGGTGTGACAGGCGGAGAGCTGAGGAGAGAAGAGAAGACAGAAAACAATTGGCGAGGGTTGGAGATTGAATCTTGGATTTTAGAATGATAAAATTTAATTTTAGCAGAGGTAATTGAAGAGGAAAATTTGGCTAGGAGGGACTGGTAGTGGGACAAGTCTGCCGGGGCCCTGGATTTCTTTCATTTCCTCTCTGCTGCTGGAGCAGAGAGTTTCTGACATCCAGGGGCTGGGTGGGGATGATCTGGCTGGCCTGGAGGAAAGAGGAGAGAGAGTGTTAAGTGAGGATGAGAGGGCAGAGAGTAGAGAGGAGGCAGCAGATTCAGTGGGGAGATTAGAGAAGGAGTCAAGGGAAGGGAGGGAAGCAGTGACATAGGAGGCGAGAGATCGGAGGTCACGGCAAACTGTAACAGAGGGGGTTGGAGTGGGGCGAGAGAGAGGAAGATGGAGGGAGAAGGAGATGAAGAGGTGGTCAGACAGGTGGAGAGGGGTTACAGTGGGATCAGAGGAGGAGCAGTTGCGAAGGAGGACTAAGTTGAGGAGATTTCCAGCTGTGTGAGTTGGGGTTGAGGGCAGGAGGGAAAGGCCAAAGGAGTGGAGGATAGGACGGCAGACTGAGAGGCCTCAAGGTGGAGGTTGAAGTCTCCCAGGAGAATCAGTGGGGTGCCGTCGTCAGGGAAGGTGCTGAGCAGGACGTCCAGCTCATCAAAGAAACATCCTACAGGGCCTGGGGGACGATACACAACAATGATAAACAGATTAGTTGGAGAGGATATGGAGACAGAATGAAATTTAAAGGAGGAGATAGAAAGGTGAGAGAGAGGAAGAGGAGAAAATTTCCAGGTAGGACAGATTAACAAACCAGTCCCACCACCTCGCCTGGATGGCCGGGGGTGTGGGAGAAGGAGAAGGAGGTGGAGAGGGTCGGCGTTGTTGTGTTGTCTGGGGTGATCCACGTCTCTGTCAACGCAAGGAAGTCAAGGGACTGGAGGGAGGCATAGGCACAGATGAACTCAGCCTTCCGGACGGCAGACTGGCAGTTCCAGAGACCAGAGGCAATTGTGAAGTTGCTGGCGGAGGTGGAGGAGGGGTAGATCAGGTTGGCGGGGCAGCGGTGTTGAGGGCGGCCCCGGCGGTAGGATCGCCTCCCGAGGGAAAGAGAGCAGACAGGGATGGGAAGAAAGCACATACTCAGCTGGGGGTCGGGAAAGATTAGGACAAAGTGAGAGGGCAGTGCTTAAACGGCTTGCTAATTACTATGCGAAAACAGCTGATCGCCTACAAGTTGAATCGAAACTAAGCTGAATGATAATTCGCAGCAACAACAACAGAAACGCAAACGTATCCACAAGTACTGTTAGTAAAGAAAACCACTGAAACTTAGCCTGATCTAGGAGGAGTCTGTAGCTCGCTTTTGCAACCGCCGAATGCACTAACTAAGCACACAGACAGACAGCTGGTCTAATAAAGTCGCTCGAAGCAGTGCTTAAAAGGCTTGCTAATTACTATGCGAAAACAGCTGATCGCCCGCGAATGGAATCGAAACTATGCTGAATAGGTAATTCGCAGCAACAACAACAGAAACTCGAATGTAGCCACAAGCACTGTTAGTAAAGAAAACCAATGAAACTTAGCCTGATCTCGGAGGAGTCTGGAGGAGTCTGTAACTCTCTTCTGCAACCGCCGAATGCACACAAAATAATGCATTCAAAATTCCTTGATGAAAGGTGGATTTCAGAGGTCTGCTATTTATTCAGATTATTGAAATTTTTTTTTTCGATCTAACGCGGCAGCCTGGTTAGGTCTGTCTGCTTCTCATTATCACTACTTAATCATGATAGGCCACATTTTGATTTTGATTAGTCAGCTGGCTGAATAAATGGCTTGATTGCAAGTTAGGCAAAGTACACGGGAAATGATTTAAGTTGAGCCAATTATGCTAAGGAGATGGAGGCTTTACTTTGTTAATTTTTGTGCTCCCAAAACTTATTTCATGCCCCTAAAAATTTAATTGTGCTCCTAAAAAATTTCTTTAGGAGCATGCATGCTCCTTGAGAAAAAAGTTTACATTGAGGCCTGCAGCCTTGGCTGAGGCCGCGGCTTTAGAAGCAGGATTTGAAGATGAAAATTTTGACTTGCCTGAAGAGTCCAAAGTTTCTCCCATTCAGAGAGTACAGTCTGATTTAGCCACCGAAGCTGAACAAAAAACTCTTTCTGGCTAAACATCTGGTCCAAACGGAAGAAGAAAAAGAGAAGAGCCCCTTCCTATCAGAACAATTTGAGAGTTCTGCATTGCCTCACCGTAGACAAACGCTGAGATTCTTACTTATCATGACCTGTCATTTTCCAGTAGCAGTAGAAGGCAGAGCGATAGTGGAACAAGATATGAATGTCATTACAGCTCCAACATCAATACTAACAATACACCAGATCAGTCTTACGACTAAGGTGGTCACAGCAGCCTTAACGCTACAGTTGACGTTGCAAAGTTTCTTCCCAGAAGTCAACTTATCACCACAGGTCTAACGAAATTCGATGAGAGTGGAGAACTACTGGGCATGGAAGTCTTCATTTTCCAATGCCATTGAAGGTCTTGATTTAACTGAAGCCGAAAAGCTTGACCTCCTTTGAAGTGGTTGGGGAAGGAGTCCTCAGAACATATACAGCAAATTAAATCAGTCCACATAAAGCACCCACCCGCTGGCTTGAATATGGTGTGGGATCATCTAGAGCAATGCTACGGGATGCCTGAAGCCATTGAAAGGGCTCTTTTTGCCAGGCTGGGGAACTTTCCAAAGATATCCAGCAGACATGCACAAAAACTGTGTGACCTTACAGATCTCCTATTAGAGATAGAAGCAGCCAAAAAGGATGACTTTCTACTCGGTCTATCATATCTGGACACAGCCGGAGGAATTCACTGTATTCTAGAAAAACTTCCATACAACCTGCAGGACAAATGGACATTCTTTGGCTCCAAATATAAAGAAGAGCACCATGTGTCATTCCCCCTGTTTTCTGTTTTCTCAAAGTTCATCTACAATGAAGCCAAAGCACCCAGTCACGCTCCTTCGAAGCGAGAGCATTCTGATAATGGCTATAGTCCAACAAGACAGCACGTGTCAGTCCACAAGACTCTGATAGCTCCCCCAGACCGAAAGGGTAACCAGTGGCACACAAAACCAGCTACTGACTAACTTAAGACCTGTCCCATCCACAAGAAGCCTTATACCCTTGATAAGTGTAGGGGTTTCAGAGGGAAACCTCTTGAGGAACGGAGAAAGTATATCAAGGAGTATACAATTTGTTTCTGCTGTTGTGCATCCATAGCTCACATAGCAAAAAACCGTAAGACAGCAATCGCAGGCATGTAACCATTTTGGACCCAGCCCTGCACCCTGGAAACTAAAGCCACCTCAACCAAATACAAACCATAGCGGGTAGGAGGATGAGACAAAGGAGGAAGTCACACCGAGGTGTACAGAAGTATGTGGTGAGGGGATGAGCTCACATTCTTGCTCAAAGATATGTTCGGTAAATGTGTACCCTAACAACAATCGAAGTCCAGCAAAGAGAATGTATGCCATTCTTGATGAGCATAGCAACCGCTCTCTCGCAAGAACTGAATTCGTCAACATCTTTCAAGATAACAGTGTTCCATCTCCATACACGATAAAAACATGTGCAGGCGTGACAGAGACCACTGAAAGAAGAGCATGTCGCTATACAATGCAATCCATAGATCAAAATGTCAACCTACGACTACCTACCTTGGTTGAATGTGAGGAGATCCTGGACAACAGGTCGGAAATACCCACCCCCGCTGCAGCTTCACGTCATAGTCATCTCAAGGTCATTGCAAGTGAGATCCTTCCGTCGGACCCTAAAGCAAACATACTTTTGCTGTTAGGAAGAGACATTCTCCGTGTGCATAAAGTTCACAGGCAGATTATTGGACCACAAAATGCCCTGTTTGCTCAGAAATTGGACCTGGGATGCGTAGCTATAGGGGATGTTTGTCTTAGTCCAACCCACAAACCATCTACAGTGAGCATCTTGAAGACGTGTTCTGGAAAATGGTCGTCAAAGCCTCCTGACCCCCTGTAAAAGTCATGTCCAGGTAAACGAGAATGTCCATCATTCAGTTCACTAAGCACTTCCACAAGAGCAACCCATCTCACTCAACACAACAATGTCTCCCATAGGAGAGAATGTTGGTGAGTCAGTCTTCCTGTATACGAAGAATGACAGCAAGCTTGCTCCATCTATTGATGAACAGAGGTTTATACAGAAAATGGACAGAGAGGTTTTCAGTGACAGTGCAAACAACTGGGTGCCCCCCCTGCCTTTCCATTCACCCAGAAGGCAGCTTCCAAACAACAGGGTATATGCCTACAAACGGCTTAAAAAAGTCTGCAACACTCTTGAGAAAAATCCTGGGATGAAGAAACATTACATGGACTTCATTCAAAAGATGTTGGATAATAACCACGCGTAACTGGCCCCAGCAGTAGAAGATGACCAAGAATGTTGGTATCTTCCATCGTTTGGTGTGTATCACCCCAGGAAGCCCAGCAAGATCCGCATCGTTTTTGATTTGAGTGCTCGCTATGATGGAGTCTCTGTAAATGAAGTCCAGATCTTAACAACAGCCTTCTGGGAGTTCTTGTCAGATTCAGGAAGGAGCCAGTTGCTGTCACAGGGGACATTGAACATGTTCCACTGGTTTGGTGTCAAAGATGAACACAGGAATTATGTACGTTTCCTGTGGTTCAGAAACAATGACATGAACAGCGACATTGTGGACTACCATATGAGGGTCCACGTCTTCAGCAACACCCCCTTTCCAGCTATCGCCATTTATGGGCTGAGGAGAGCAGCACAAGAAGAAGAGAGAACCTATGAAAGTGACGTGTGGAGGTTTGTGGAAGAGGACTTCAATGTGGACGACGCATTTAAGTCCTTTGCTACATGGGAAGAAGCAATCTCTGTTCTCCAGAGAGCTCGGGAGGCTCTTGCTCAGTCCAGCCTACGGCTGCACAAAATAGCCTCAAATAAAAAGCCTGTCATGGCTGACGATCTAGCCAAAGATGTTCAAGATCTAGACCTGTCAAAAGATGAGATATCCTTGCAATGAAGCTTAGGAATTTGCTAGAATCTCATTTCAGATGTGTTTACATTCAGAGTTCAAGTTGATGGCAAGCCATTTACACACAGAGGTGTGCTCTCTGCGATAAAGTGTGTTTTCAATCCACCCGGATTCATTGCACCAGTCACAATTCAGGGCAGATTCCTTCTCAGACAACGGTCATCCCAAGCAGGAGAATGGGATTCTCCACTCCCCGATGATAAGAGAGCAGAGTGGGAAAAATGGAGAAAGTCACTCGAACATCTGCAGGAGCTACAGATGCCCAGATGTTACTCCTCTTTCTCCCCTTCTGATGCCGAGTCTATTGAGTTGTTTGTTTTCGCCGATGCTTCAGTCAAAGCTATCTCAGCTGTTGCATACTTGAAGATCACCAACCATGAAAATAGATGTGACGTTGGATTTGTCTTTGGGAAATCAAAACTGGCACCTGTATGGGAAACTACAATACCTCGCCTTGAACTCTGCGCTGCTGGCTGTAGACATTGCAGAGTTTGTAGTCAGTGAGTTGCACTTAAAAATTGACTCTGTCACCTTCTTCACAGGCAGCAGGATCGTTCTAGGCTACATATACAAAGAGACAAGGAGGTTTTACGTGTATGTAAGCAACCGGATTCAACGGATCAGACAGTCAACATCTCCAGAATGATAGAAAAATTTTCCATCGGAGCAAAACCCAGCAGGCTAAGTCAGTCACAGCTGCACTCCTTGCAAACACAACCTGGTTATCCGAAACATCTTTCTTATCAAAGCCCCTCAAATGTTACCCAGTGCCTGACACATCGACCTCATTGACCCCACTGCAGATGCACAAATACGTCCTGTGGTGTCAGTGCACATAACTCAGACATCAAAAGATCATCTGGGAGTGAAGCGCTTTGAGCGGTGGCACATCCGTCCCACATTGCCCATTCTTTGGTCCATGTTACTGCTGAAAACAGCTGCAAAGAGTAGCATCTATGTGAGAAAGCCTCTCCTGTAGAAGAGCAGGAAAAGGCAAGAAAATGTGTGATCAAAAGTGTCCAGCAAGAAGTCTATGCAAAGGAGATAAGATGCATCTCCAACAAGAAAACGCTGCCATCACCATTATCATTATCATCATCATCAACCTTTATTTATACTTGAGAAATCATTAAGGGACCAACCCTCATTTACAATGATGTCGAGTCAAGAGCAGAAAAATTAATAAGAGAGAAAAAAAAAAATATATATATATATATGTGTGTGTGTATATATATACCATACATGCCTACATATAAAGATTTATACATATGCAAAACAGTTACATGAATTAGGTAAAAGATTTAAAATCAACTCATTGAACTGCCCAACAGGTAAAATATGCAAAAGTTTAAGCAGCTTTTGAAGCCTGTTTCAGGAATCAGGAGCAGAATATGCAAAAGCAGTCTTTCCTAATTCTGTTCTGATTCATGGAACATGCAGAAGCAACTGGTTTGAGGAGCGAGTACAATAATGGTTTTCAGATACAGTGATAAATTCAGTAAGATAGGATTTGTTTAAAAAGGCTTTGTAAATGAAAACATTCCAATGAAGATCTCATCTCACCTGAAGGGACGACCATCCTACCTAACTATATAAAATACAAGGATGAGTGTTATATGGATCACCTGTGATAAATCTCAATGCAGAGTGGTAAACAGAGTCAAGGTGTTTAAGAGTTGTTGAGGGTGCGTCCCTGTATAGTATATCACCATAGTCCATGACTGACATAAAAACAGCCCCCACAAACCTCTTTTGACATAACATGGGAAAGTTTAGTTTATTTCTATAAACTGTACTATAAATTTCTACAAACTATAAATTGTCCAAAATCGAATCAGTTCTTCCTCTTTATGATACTTACTTATATTCAAAACTTGGAATTTCTAATTGAAATATTACTGCAGTTATCGCATTAACACTTAAATCAGTTTTTGGCCCCTGGTGAACAATCTTTACTTTTTAAATTGTCCAAAATTGAGTCAGTTCTTCCTCTTCATGATACTTACTTATATGCAAAACTTGGAATTTCTAATTGAAATATTACTGCAGTTATCGCATTAGCGCTTAAATCAGTTTTTGGCCCCTGGTGAACAATCTTGACTTTGTAAATCGTCTAAAATCAAGTCAGTTCTTCCTCTTTATGATACTTACTTATATGCAAAACTTGGAATTTCTAATTGAAATACTACTGAAGTTATCGCGGAACAGTGATTTTTTTCGTTTTTGGCTCCTGGTGGCAAATCTTGACTTCGTAAATTGTACAAAATCGAATCAGTTCTTCCTCTTTATGATACTTACTTATATGCAAAACTTGGAATTTCTAATTGAAATATTACTGCAGTTATCGCATTAACACTTAAATCAGTTTTTGGCCCCTGGTGGCCAATCTTGACTTCATAAATTGTCCAAAATCAAGTCAGTTCTTCCTCTTTATGATACTTACTTATATGCAAAACTTGGAATTTCTAATTGAAATACTACTGAAGTTATCGCGGAACAGTGATTTTTTTCGTTTTTGGCTCCTGGTGGCAAATCTTGACTTCGTAAATTGTACAAAATCGAATCGGTTCTTCCTCTTTATGATACTTACTTATATGCAAAACTTGGAATTTCTAATTGAAATATTACTGCAGTTATCGCATTAACACTTAAATCAGTTTTTGGCCCCTGGTGGCCAATCTTGACTTCATAAATAGTCCAAAATCAAGTCAGTTCTTCCTCTTTATGATACTTACTTATATGCAAAACTTGGAATTTCTAATTGAAATATTACTGAAGTTATCGCGGAACAGTGATTTTTTCAGTTTTTGGCCCCTGGTGGCCAATCTTGACTTCGTAAATTGTCCAAAATCGAATCAGTTCTTCCTCTTTATGATACTTACTTATGTGCAAAACATGGAATTTCTAATTGAAATATTACTGCAGTTATCGCGTTAACACTGAAGTCAGTTTTTGGCCCCTGGTGGCCAATCTTGACATCGTAAATTGTCCAAAATCGAATATTCTTCCTCTTTATGATACTTACTTATGTGCAAAATTTGGAATTTGTAATTGAAATATTACTGAAGTCATTGCGTTAACACCTAGTGCGGCGGCGGTCGGACCAAAAACATAATATCATTAATATCAATAACATAACATAATTAACTTCATGATCTACAAACATTTAAGGGTGACTAACATGAAAAAATAAAAGAAAGCAGGAGGGGGAAATGCTTTTTCACAGCACTGTATTATTGGATGTCCAAAAGGTAGGTTATTGAACCTTTTGGAAAAGAATTTACAAGAATCAATCATTTTCAGGCAATTCGCTGCCTATCCTTCTCCTCCCTCTGAAGAATAGGGTGTTCTGCATAGCCCACGTCTCTCTATAATGAGCCCTGCTCAGTTTGGCCAGTGAAAAGAGCTAAACTGGACAAAAGTAATGTTAGTTTTAGAAGGAAGAGAGAGGTGGAGAGGTTGAGCAAGGTTGTGGGAAGGAGCAGGGCACATGAACAGAGCTGGCAGATGTGAACTGTGCAGGTCTGCTTATGATGTGGAAAACTGCAAAAAATTTCAAAGTGCAATTTTCAAATTCTGAAGGGGAAAGGAGTGAGGGGGTCTTTGAAGAAATTCACTTATCAGTGGGCTATTAGGGACAATAGAGACCACAGCAAAAGTGGAAAGAATGGGGAATAATATGGAACTATTGAAATAATGGAAAAGGTAGAGGTCTCGCTCATCCTCAAAATGCACATTGAATACAGCACAGTGAATTGAGTTTTTATTGAATGTCAGGGGTTTCCATTTTAATAAACGAGAGACAGACTCATCACTGCACAAGTGCATTCTATAATGTTGCATTTGTAACGTTAATTAATCCATACTGTACAGTTTAATTGGCAGTTAAATAACATGGCTATTGAACTGAGCTGATCCTCCTTTCACTCTCTCAGTTATACTCTAATATTCATAGGGTTCAAATTTATGGTAATCTGTGTAAATTGAAGGAGCATTTAGCCAGGACATAAAATGGCATTAATGTCTGAAAGATGTCTTTTCAGCTCAGAGCTTCAGAACAAGGAATACATAAGGTACATCTCATGAAAATTGAGGAATTGAATTTCTTGGACAAGTTTTTTGTACAATATGTTCAGTAATTTTTTGCAAATGATCCGTTTTGATGCACACGTAGGAACATGTGAAACAAAAAATCCACATGAACCCAATTATTTATCAAAGTGTTTTGAGGAGTATGGGTGCAAATGATCCATCCATCCATCCATTCTCTATACCCAATTCTTCCTCAGTAGGGTCACAAGGGGGGCTGGAGCCTATCCCAGCTGACTACAGGGGAAAGGCAGGGACCCACCCTGGACAGTTTGCCAATCCATTGCACGCACCACTCGCACTCCATTCACTCTCACACTTATGGGCAATTTAGCATCTCCACTGAGCCTGATGTACATGTCTTTGGACTATGAGGGGAAACCAGAGCACCCAAAGGAAAGCCACGGAAACACAGGGAGAACATGCAAACTCCACAAATAAAGGCTCCAGGCTGGATTTGAACCCACAACGTTCTAGCTGTGAGGTGCCAGTGCTATTATAATTGCAAGTAAATTGCGGGGCCATAAATAGTATGATATGACAAACTAAAATAGTTCAGAAGATACTCCTCCAGTTCCACAATTCAACATCCTCATTGCGTTGATGTCACTCCTGATACCTTGGATTCCATACTCCTTTGGATGTTTTGTGCTGACTTACATTTTGAGCCACAGTTTAAGTACATTGCCAGCTTCTTGTTGGTGGCGATTATGAGGACAGTGCTGATTGTGGAGTAGCAGGTGGCAAAGAAGACACGAGCATCTAACACAGCTGGGTGCACACGGGACATGGAGAATGTGTAGAACCACAGAGCGATGTCCAAACCGTATAGCACCAAATACATGCTCACGAGCAGCAGGACAGCACGCGATGCCTCCTCAGTCTTCCTGCCAGCTCCCTGCAGACCCTGAACTTGCTGACGGTGCCAGTGCAAGACTAGCATCACATACACAGCTGCTGCTGCCATCAGTGCAACAAAGATGAAATCACGTATGACGTTTACCATGCCTTTGACAATAAACAAAGTGTACTCAGGGAACACTAGAATGCAAAATTTTAGGTTAATACTGTTCTCTGGGATGGTACCATTGGCAGGAAAAGCCTTAGCATTGAGAAGGGGACTGAAGACATAGATTGTCATGTTGAGCCCATAGAGGAAGATGATAGTATAGTGGAGGTACCCTGGCAACCAGCGTTTCAGCCGGTTCCAGCCTGGTGTTGGTGGGGCAATGACCACACATTGGTAGGAGCTCAACAATGAGGTGAGGGTGAGAGACATGCCATGCCCAACCCGGTAAGCATAGAGAATTGCTCCACAGGCATGGTCATTGAAGACGAGGTCAATCCCCAGTGCAATCATAGCCTGAGGAATACATCGGCACAGTGTCACCACCAGGTTTGCAAAGACCAGCTGGCTGAGGATGATCTCATTGTGTCCCATGTGCCGCAGTTCAATGAACAAGCGGCAGAAGAGCAGAAGGGCTGCCAGATTACCTGGGATTCCCACCACACTCAGGGCAATGAAACCGGCTGCTTTCAGTGCCAGACGAACATCCATCTCCCCCTCAGGTCTATTTGTGGGGAGAGAACAAGGGTGCAGCTGAACCAAGCATGACTGAGCTAGGATAGTGCTCCAATTCAGATCCAAAAGTTTTAATATATTTGTAAACTAAATATCAAAGAACAGAAAGTCTTTGATTATCATTTTGTGTTATTCAACTATAATCCCCAGACTGAAATGCAGTGAATTAATAATTCTTTTTTTAAAAATTACACACTAACTCAGGTCAATATTTGACACACATTAGATGTGTGTCTAAACTTCTTCACAATAACCGATGAATACTTTTGACATTGTCCTTACTTGTTCTTGAGGAACCTATTGAAAAAAAAAATAAATTGGAAACTGTCTCTCAGAAAAAAATTGGATGTACATCATTATTATTAGCAATATAAGGTAAAAAGTGTCACGTTGCCAATTATGAAAAAATATTAACACAAAGAGATGGTTGTAGCATTCCAAAAAATGTCAGTGGAATACATGCATATTCTCAAATCTTTTATTCACTTAAAAATATAAACACAATTGAGGCAATTCATGGTGTCACATAATGAGTGTCTCTCCTTACCTTGTTCTGGAGATCCAACTCATGAATCCATCGCGGAGGCTGAGATCTGCAAATTTATCATGTTGAGTCCTCTTGCGCCAACCCTGTAGGGATAAAATAAATGAATATGAATCTCATTATTAGCATGCAGCAGAACCATGGGCGTTTCTCATGATGCAGGAATTAATTTTTCATGCTGCTTACAAGTGCTTGGCAAAAGCCATGGTTTTTTGTTTTTTGTTTGACAAAGAGACATTTTCTTAAGGTGCATTCTGGAAGTTCTCTCACCTGTGCTGGATTGGTATTTCTGTGACTTGCCCGGCACGAAAGAAGGAAAAGGGGTTGCATGTGGTGCACAATAGGGGGAGCGTCAAAGTGCCAAAAATGACTATGCTGCATACAATCTGATGCCCATCTTTGTTCCTGCACTAGTATATTGGCATTTTCGTAACTTCTCTTGGAGGACGCACACCAAATAACAGTGGTCCTGAATCACACAAATTACTTCCATTCTTGTTGTGTGTGTCCATTTTAGAAATTCCTTGAATCTGAAATTTGTATCATATTTTTTATATTTTATTCCAATTTTATTTATTAGGACCCAGCTCAAGATGAGATAATGCAAGTATGCAAAGCACAGAGGAATACATGAGTAAATGGATCATCTAGCAATCGAGGTGAATTTCTGCATTTTTAAAAACAAGGTTTTGTATCTTTAATGATAATTGCTGTCTTTTCTGTAAAATAGCAATGAATTGTCCCAATGATGAAAAGTTTATTCATTAAATTATTTTTGTAATCTGTATGCTGAATATGGTGTCTCAATTGATATGTGTTTGAGATGAAGACTAATTTGCATGCACCCATCCTTTTCATAGGCCTCGAAGTCCACACAGAAGGGAAATCTTAAAAGTTATCCTTTTTTCATTTTTCCCAATTGTAAACTTTTATTCAAAGAAGAAAAAAAATGGCAGGAAGTAATGGAAATGATTCTGTGGGCCATGAATAGAGATACATGACAAATAATGTTTCTGGGGGACATTCTGAGTGCACAGGTTTGTTCCATGGAGCAAATGAGATTAAAATCCCCCGAACTCAGAGGCAATTCACAACCCATTCACACATAGAAACGCAGTTTAGAGAGGATAATCAGGCAAGATCTTACAACAGGGCTGGACAGAAGGTACTGACATCGATCCAGGCTTCAGACACCAAAGCATTTTTGATTGCAAAATTTTTGATTACATTTTGATTACCACCATCATATCAAAATACACTACAATTCATAACATAGATCAAACAGTCCTTAATGCAGTTAATCTGAAATGCCAGTTTTATCAAATCACATTTTATCGAGATCAACAAAATGATTATTGTATTTCATTAATATGCACCGTTTATTGCTATCCTGCTTGTATCAGCAGATGGTTGTGGTCAGTGCTGATTGCTCAGCCTGGCAGTGTATTGTTGCTTCTTGCCCCTTGCATGGCTATATAAACGCTGTTTGATGTTGCTGTTTCATGCTGTTCTGCATGGCTTGTGTTCAGTCTCGAGAATAATGTACCCAAGAAAATAAAAACGATAAAAATGTAGCCCTTTTAACATACATTTAATGGCTATAATAACAGTAATGGTAAATACACTCGAACAAAAACCAGATTAAAAACTTGATAAAATACATTAAAAAGACAAACATAAAAATGATGACTGACATACAATAAAATAGATTCAAGAGGTTTAAAAATATTAATATAGAGATGTACACATGCTAGACTACAAAACTAGATAAATGAGATTAAAACGACAAATAAAACCAGCAAGAGGGATAAAAATATATTAATATTAACATTAATAATAATGATAATACAATAATATTAATTTTGTAAATTTTTTATTCAATTTTATGTAACTGGCCAGAAAGAAGACTGTCACATGAGATGGGCTATCTCTCATATTATGAACATATCCTAATTGAAGATGTACAGTACATTCTTCTCTCCAAGGTTTTGTGTTCACACCTCTGCTCAAAATTTTGGGATCACTAGCAAATTTCTTTATTTTCCAAAGAAAAATACATTTTCATGCATTTCACAAACATTTTTTTCCATTTCACAAATGATTAAAATAAACCAGAATTTCAAAGAATGATCTACATTTTTGCATAGAGGCCTATGATCAGTAACTGTCAGTCCTCTGCATCAATCTCCTGGTATGGCTGCTAATCCAAGTTAAACATTTAATAAGGCTAATTGATTATTAGAAAACACTTCCGCAAATGTGTTGCACAGCTGAAAACCACTGAACTAATAAGGGAGCCCTAAAGGGAGCATGGCATTCTTGAGGTTGGTTTAGTACCTGAAGCATCAGCAGTTGTTTGTTTGTTTACAACCTCAAAATGGCCAGAAAGAAAGAATATCCTTTAGAGACCCGTCAGTCTATTGTTGTGCTTAGAAAAGAAGACTACTCAATACGAGAAACAGAAAACTTAAAATCTCTTACCATGCTGTCAACTACTCCCTTCAGAGAGCAGCACAAACTGACACTAACAAGGACAGAAAAAAGGAGTGTGAGGCCCCAATGCACACCTGTTCAAGATGACAAATATCTGAGAGTGTTTAGTTTAAGACAAAGATGCCTCACAGGTTGTCAACTAGCAGCTGCGCTAAATAGTTCCCGTATCAACAGTAGAGGTGGTTTTTTTGATGAAGGCAAAGTTTGAAGTACAAATTCGTCATTTTCCATTAAAATCATAATTTCTAACTCAGACAATGTCAGCATGTTCTGTTCATTTGCAATATTTCCTATTCAGACTAATTTCATGTGTGTTTCCATGGAAAACAAGAAAATTTCCAAGTGATCCCAAACTTTTGAGAGGTAGTGTACAGCGCCTCTGGCACCTCTGGTTAAGATGTGTTAAAAGCCTTAAAATAAATTCAATTCTTATTGCAAAAGCATACTCCCACATTGAAAATTGTCGAAAAATGTAACCTTCAACTCGTGAATTTTAAGGGAAAAAAAATCCCTGACTAAGAAATTATTATTTTTCATAAAATCACCTCTTCCATAATTATTGGCACCCCTAACAATTCCTAGGAGTGAAATGTAATTGAAGTATTTCTGTCATTTCTACAGTAGTTTACAAAGTTTTTCAGAGTATCTAGGAACATTTAATTAGTAATTCATCACTTCCTGTTTCCCTGGGGTATAAATATGATGTGACACCGAGGCCATTTCTCTTATCCATTCTTCAACATGGGAAAGACAAAGGAACACACCATTGTAGAACCTGACATTTTCATTTTGCTTGATTTAGCTCAAAACATGGGTCAAAAATCCTATTGTTGGAACACATACTCATTACGCTGGGAAAATCTGAATGTTTGGGTGATCTGACACAATCCAGAGCAAGCAGTTAACTTTTACAATCTTACAGCCTGCCGGTGAGAGTGGCATCCTTTGTTCCCCACGGCGGGGGGTGAGAGCCATCAAGTCTAGCAGGCCCAGCATCTCTGGAACTCAAATTTACTGGTTTCATTGAAGTTAAAGCGCAGCTACTTCAATTGGCTTAAAACAACTTTAACCTCTACCAAATTCATAATATATTTCTGTTCAATATCCTAGGAAGGAACCTCTTATATATTGATAACGCAATTGGGCTATAATATTCCATTTTAAGGCTTTCCATGACAACTGCATCATTTTAGCACACATTCCTATCATGTTTAGTCTCTTTATTCTCGGGGGAGTCCAAGGAGTTGAATGGAACATGTTTCATTTCCCTTGGAATTATGGTTCGTTTGTAAGATTCATTCAAGCAACTACCCTAGTCTCCCTGTGCAAATTATCTTATCACCTAGGCCAGTAAAACTGATTCGGCCAACCTTCCCTCTACCTTGTTCGGAGGTGTGGTTTGGAGCCTTTAAAGGTATGAGATCCTGAGGGGGGGGGGGCTTCTTTTTCTGTCTCTTCTTGGGGTAAGTCACCTGTTGCCTTGCTCTGCGGAGCGGGGGAATTTTGAGTTCTCCCCGACCACGTGGAGCGACTTATAGCTCCACGTGGTCATTCATCTTTTCCAGGTATGAAAATACTCTAAATCCTTCTAAATTATATGTAACGGTAATTGGCTTATCATTTATTTCTTTGATTCAAGTTGTGCCTACCTGGTGAATTAAATTATTGTTATTCCTTTTCTAGCTTGCGTGGTCTCGTATCTTTTAATCTTTTTATTCTTCTTAGCCCCGTCTCGGCGAATACCTAGGGGAATAGTTTAGCCCCACTGAGGAACGACTGGCCAGCGGCCCGGTGTGGGAATCGGTTGGTTAAGTTGATTTAGGCAGCCAGGATCTACCAATATACGGATTCATAGCCCAAGTGTGGAGTGAATCTGGGTTCACTGTAATTCAAGCCAAAAGAGGCTGTTGCAGTGCTGGTTGACTTCAACCGCTAACCTAACCAACGAACCTAGGATTTGAACATGGTGTTAATGCCCAGGAACATTAATGTAGCGGCGGTGGTTGTCTGTTTGGAATTCAAGGTATAGTCACGTCATGTTTGTCCTTAGAGTTTAAGGTTACTGTTATCACTGTTTCGAGATTCACGCAGGTGTTCCCTAAATTATCAATTCTAATTCTAATTTGGAGTCAGATTTCTAACGAGATTGTTGCTAAATTTTGTATTCTAACTGTTATATGGAGTCAGATAAATCGTAACCATTGCGCTTTCATGCCCCGTCCACGGACGGCGAATAATATCCATTATATTGTGATTCACACCAGCCAGAAGAATGCTCTAATTAAAGTTAGACTAAGAGAACACGTGAGGCCTTCAACCCAGGCAATATCCGCCTTTTGGTTATTGCTCTTTTGGGGTTTTACACCATTCAAGTCAGGCAGATGTGTGTTGACCTTCACGAGTCAGGCAATGGCTACAAGAAAATAGCCACTTGCCTGCACCTGCCCAAATCTACTGTCAGAGGAATCATTGAGAAGTTTAAAACAACTGGAACAGTGGTAAACAAGCCTAGACGAGGACGCAAGGTTATTTTGCCACCACGCACAGTGAGGAGGATGGTAAGAGAAATAAAAAGTTCTCCAAAGCTCACTGTTAAAGAATTGCAACAAATGGTAGCATCTTGGGGTCACAAAGTCTCCAAAACAACCATCAGGCGCTATCTACATGCCAACAAGCTGTTTGGGGGGCATGCACAGAAAAAACCTTTTCTCACTCACAATCATAACTACACTCAACAAAAATATAAACGCAACACTTTTGTTTTTGCTCCCATTTGTCATGAGATGGACTCAAAGATCTAAAATTCATTCCAGATACACAATATTACCATTTCTCTCAAACATTGTTCACAAATCTGTCTAAATGTGTGATAGTGAGCTCTTTTGCTTTGCTGAGACAATCCATCCCACCTCACAGGTGTGCCACATCAAGATGCTCATCAGACACCATGATTAGTGCACATGGGGAACCTTAGTCTGTCCACAATAAAAGGCCACCCTGAAATGTGCAGTTTTTTCCCAGTAAAAATGCTTTGCTTACACATTTATGAGTAACACTTTTGAATTTCCATAGTTAATTCACCTCTCTTGTAAAGCGGGCTATCAGAGGAATCTTTTTTCTTTCCCCTGGTTCTTTCCTTCATCTTCATCATAATTTTTCTGAGGAGCCACTAGAAGTGATAGAATCATTGTCCAGATAGTCAGTCATGGAAGAGTCCAAAGTCAGCTGGTTTGCCAGATGTGCTTAGAAGATAGTGATAAGGACATAATCACCTTACACTAAGATTAAAAATGTTTATCCAAGACCACATGGCTTAATCCAAACATTTTCGCAGTTTGCTGGGTTTTATACAGCTTTTTGTATCTATTCTCACAACTGCTTCCAGATAGAAGGAAAAAAATATGTCTGTCTGGTAATAACTGTACAGACTGGTGTCAAGTGATTACGTCTGTAATCTGATCTCATGTACATGTTGAAATTGTAGAAAGTGCGCTTGCACCCCATAGAAATGTGTATGGAAATTGGAAAGCCCCACTATGCCAAAATAGCTTGATGACATTCATTCATAAAATAAAATGAGGTTTCCCCCCAAATACAATGTCCGTAAATTATGTCAGATCAAATTCTACTAAACTAAAATCTGGTTAAATTAAGTTTATGCACTTAAGCCAATTGTATTCTTGGTGTTTTGGACAGACATACACGGAAATTATGAATGTAAAATAAGAATATAACATTTTAAGCAAAAATTTTGAATGTAAGAAAGACATGTCTGGTGCCACATATGCTCTAAATCACACCAGCGCTAATTCCTGGTAAGTAATGTGCTGTAAGAGCAATTGCCTCTGATTATTCACATTATATACTGTAGCTACCTGTCTTGGGGCATTGATCCAGCTGCTGCTGCAAAAAGTCTTTGTCTGCCTGCAGGCTCTTAATACGCTGTTCCAGCATTGAATTTTTTAGTTGTTCCAACTGCAGTTGATGTTTCAATTTATTTATTTCCATACAAGCCATGGGTGCTGTAATGCACAATAGCTCACATAGTTATACATGAATAACCCCTCAATTGTATATGTAAAGAAATTGGCGAAGTGCACAATCTTCAGTTTCGCAACAAAATTTGCTTCAATAAAGTCGGCTCATTAGCTCCTTGCATGAAGTCGCTTTCCTTGGAGAGCGACGAGGTGTTGTCGAAATTGACAGAGAGATCACGTTAACCTCCCCTGAGAGCGCTGAGAACGTGCAGCTTTCCCCAGCTCCAAGACTGCTTGCAGCAGGGGGCTGCACGTTGCTAGAGCTAACGTCATTGGCAGTTCACCTGGATGTAGTCATAGCTTCCCTTGCTGGCTTAGCTTTACGCTTTTTAGAGGCCGCCCGTTTATCCATTTTGTTAACAAGGCTGAATTAGCGGTGATAAAATAGAAAAAAATTTTTTTAAGTTATCTTTCTGTTACCTCAAGCAATCTCAGTAACACTATGTCGACATCCAAAAAAGCTAGCTAGAAAATAATATTAAAATAACCTTAGCTAGCTTAACGTTCATTAACATTAACCTGCCCATACAGTAACATTAGCTAGCTATGAGATGCATACCAAGTGAATACAGCTAACTATCAGCAATCCCAACTTAAAGACCTACACAAAACGTGTACTTGGCTAGTTGTCTGCATATATTGTAGTTAGCATTAAGTATTATTTTCAAAAGGTGGACAGCAAGCTAACTTACCAATCAAATTACCACGGCAGAATAGGATAGCTCCCTCAAAATACAATGACAAAGTGGAAAACGGCGCACTTCAATTCATGAGAGCGCTCCCGTTTTTTCACATCCTCCGAGACGACAAAGGTCTTTTGTCTGACTGCAAATTCCGATTCTCAGAATTGCTTCAAAGTTGCTGTTTGGCTAAATAATTATGTTTTCTCAATCAAGCAGTTTTTCTAGACAATATTTGAATCAATGTATATATTTTTAACAGAGACTATTAGTAGTTTCTTTTGAACATTAAAAACTGCTGGCATCATCAAGGACTACATTTCCCAGGACCCCCCGTTATATTAAGCGCGATTCTGCTTTTTTCAACCTCGGAGATGTTAGTTATGAATGTTTCTAGATGATCTGATGATCAACTGCATTTCATGTTACATAACGACTAGGCTTTGTTCGAAAGTTCTGAGATTGATTAATTTAACCAACACTTCAAAAGCCTCTGTAAAAATCATGCAATGGATGCAGAAGAAAGGTATTTTGAGAAGGCAGATGAGATGTGGTCAATGTCTTCGTCAAATGAAGCTGAGGAGGGTATCAAGACAAGACGGTGAAATGTGGTAAGAATTAATTGTTTAATTAATTTGCTGATTATGTTGCAAGGTTCATGCAGTGAGATTCTTTTTACCACAACACACAATAAACGGTATCATTCATGAGCCACTTAAACTCTGACAGTTTTCATTTAAGTAGATTCAACATTGGGACTTTGGGCTCTAATTTCCTGGCGCAGTGCAGGTGGCATAGCGTGGCGCAGCCCACGTAGTGGTAATTTCGTCCGCCGCGGCCCGCGCAGTGGTAATTTCGTGAGGTGCAACACCATGCGCAGACGAACGTGCGCCGAGATGGGTGCGGCGGCGTAGTAGGGGGTGGTGTCACTTATTCATCAAGACGCAGTGACAATTTCGTAGAAAAGTCTTCGCTGCAGTTGCGCAGAAAGCTCGCCAGCTCCAACCTGGTTCACTTTCTGTGCAGTGGTAATTTGGCTGACCGTCACACTGAGTGCACACGTTTTCGAAAACTCACAGGCAGGTTTCCAGAATGTCAGGCACATTTCAATACAGTAAATAATTACAGCAACCACTGTTTAATGTAACCATCTGAATAAGCACATAAATTGTAGTATCTATATCAATTGTCCTCATGTCAGATCAAAGGCGGTTGGCACGCCTGATGGAAACTCGACCCGGCTTAATCAGTGACGCAAATTAACGACTTTACATCTTTCTCAGCCAACCACAAACTGCCTCGGCATCAGGCAGTGCGTATATAATGCTTGCGTTCTAGGCTCAGTAAAGCCGCTTGCACACCGGACGCGAAACAAATTATTTGCACGCCTGATTATAGTCAAAGTCAATGCAAAGATGTGAAAGTCAGACAGGGTTTTAATATACTTCCGTGTCTAAAAGTCATAAAAGTTCTAATTTTTCGAGTATCCCAGGAATTATTAGTCGTGCATGTTTGTGTTGGACCTTCACAAAAAGCAAATTGATAGCTATCGATAATCGGTCTTTTTATTCGTCTGTTTTCTTTCTTTATTCTTTATTCTGTGTTTCTTTTGAAAATTAGTCAGATGGATCGAACAGATACACGCATTATTTCCACAGCAGAGATATTTTAGTGCTTGTAATCAGAGAGCAAATCAATTCCAGGACCATTGACAGTGTGAATAAATTATCGCTTGCATGATCAAGACTGTCCGACGCCAAATGCAAAATACCCCATGTCCGGCACCCAGCAAAAAGTAAAAGTATTGATATGAGGACAGATTTGTAACGAAATAAAGAATTAAAATAGATCAGAAGGCTCTAATAGCTGCGACCTCGCCTAGCATCCGTCTCGAGGCCTAATGTCCATGACTGGTGGCTTCTTGTGCAAGTGTGATGTCGAAATTGGCAAATGACCTTAAAAATCAATAGAGGACCTTTCCTCTGTACCAAGAAGCTTGTTCTAAGATTTAATAGCCATCCATCAAGTTAAAGTGGAGTTACGGTGCGAAAACTGTGAAATCGGGGCAAAATCGACACTTTTTTGACCGGTGTGACCTTGGGATTCGACAGATGACCTTGAAAATCAATAGGGAATCCCTCCTCTATACCAAGAAGCTTGTTGTAAGATTTTATAGCCATTCATAGAATTAAACTTGAGTTACAGTGCGAAAACCGTCAAATCGGGCAAAATTGACACTTTTTTTTACCTGTGTGACCTTGAGATTTGACGGATGACCTTAAAAAACAATAGGGAACACCTCCTGTATGCCTGGAAGCTATTTCCAAAATTTCATAGCGATTCATTCATTCTAACTGGAGTTACAGCGCAAAAACCTGCAAACAAGGTTGTGACCTCTGTGAACTTTTGACCTTTGACCTTGACCTTGTGCAAGGACATCACTTTGGTGAAGATCAATAACTCCTGAAAATTTCATGATGATACGACGACAGTAACATGGTGAAAAAGGTGTCACAGACAGACATCAAGAAGCGTTCATAGAGCTGCTTGGTCACAGCTAAAAATATATCACCAACCAACAGACCATCCAAAAAGATGAGCCGCAAATAAATTAATCTCAGTGTTCGTTGAATGTTCTGTTGTGAAAATGTTTCTTTTTATTCTTTATTTCGTTACCAATCAGTTCTAAATCAGCCTTTTTTTGGCTGTCAGACACGGAGGCATTCTACATTGTCCCGCGCCAATACGACTCACTTTATTGAGCAGAGCTTTAACTGAAACGTTGATAGAAATTCTCAGTACTCATCTTGAAGAACTGAGCCCTCTTATCAAAACATTCACGTTTAATATCTAAAAGAGTCAGTAGATTTGAAGAAATCAAAAACAATAGTCGACTGTCAGACATGGAGATATTAAAACCCTGTCAGACCTTCGGACACAAAGACACTGCGTTCAACGCAATTTGTCTTGCGAAAAATTCATTTCACGTCCAGTGTGCAAGCAGCTTAATACTAGGCTACTATTATTGTCACTTAGGTTTTATCGTCAGAGGGGGGGAAAGGAATACAGCCTGATTGCTATGATGACGAACTGAGTTAAGATCACATATTCAAAATAAATGTGTAATGTATCTTGCATTGTTGTCCATGCATGTTAATCCCAAAATTTTAAGCAGCACCAGGGTGTAATAATAGGAACACGCTATCCATCGTTTCTCTTCCCAATGAGCAACCGTCGTATTTCATTCCAACTTCATAAGTTTGAATTATCTGACGTAGTTTCGTTTTGAAATTCCATTCAAGTTCGCTATTGGTAATAATTTGCGAATGCCCTAACTAGCCAGCTAACTCATATTCGTAATGCTTAATATAGATTAAGTGGTGCAGAATTGGTGAAGATTTGACTCGGCTGTGTTATACCACAACAAGCCTTCTTTCCCACTTGCGCAGGAAGGCGGGACAGAGGCGGGACAGAGGAGTACTTGCGCCAGGTCACGCAACATGTGCAACATATGCCTGGACACACCCCGTTGGTGCGGCGCACCCCCATTCGCCGCGCCTGGTCTACGAATTTAGAGCCCTTTGTAACATGTATACTTTGTATCTGCTGATGAAGCTACATTATATTTACACTGAGAGATATTTTCAAACCTGGGACGCCATGCAATTATGGCCATTTCATTACATCAAGTGGAAAATATCTGGATTTTTTTGCATTTTTCTCAAATTTAGCAGGACATTTATGGGGTTCATTGGTGTTATGGGGCTAAAATATTAACAGTTTCCAGATGAAAACGCCAACTTTTACTCTCACGTTATATAGTTTTCTCATGCAATAAGTAGCCATAGGCTTTGAATTACAAGGTTAGTAATGCTTCAATACCAATTATATTAATTGGTCAGCAGAACTTACATGTATGCATTTGTCTGTTTATTCAGAGGTTAGAATAATTTTTACTTCAGGGAATATTTTTACAAGTGATTAGTATGAATTAAAATGAGCATGTGATTTTATGTGACATTACTTATTAATTACTCAAACTGACATTACTATGGGAAAATTAAATGTTAAAGTAGTTTGATGTTCTTTTCGCCTCTGATTGATGTGTGCCTTACTCTGTAAAGGTGATGTGTGCCGCCGTGGACACAGACCAAAATCAACATCTGTCCGCAGTGGCTCTATTTTCTGTAGATCCCAAAAATCACTGAAGCAATGGCTGCACTTTATATACGGGTGAGTTTTTGTGCCTGGGTTAGTTAAACACATCACCGGGTTCTGATTAATTCCACAATTCATTGACATGAATTTATTTGCATCATGCAACTTCAAAGGTTCTCACAAGGGTTATGCCTGAGGCAGCTGAACTTCATCCAGGATGGAGTGGCTAGAAGTTCAATGACCCTCTTAAAATTGGCAAAAGCCATGAGAAAGGTAGCGCTTCCTTGAGTTATTGAATGCCCTCAGATGATATTTACCACTTAGCATTATGGAATCAGGCAATAAAACCATTCTTAGAGTGTATTCTCCTAATTCTGCTTTTGTCAGCCCTCTTACACAGCTTACTTCAGATCAGGATATTTGTGCTTTTTTAATTTCAGGTGTGCATAAAGGCAGTCCACTGTCTAAAAAGGCATGGAATGGCAATAGGAACTGCACAGAAATGTTGTCCTCGATGGGAGCAAATTTGCTCACAAGAGAAAGGTATGTTTAACGTGGTAACTGTGCTTGTTTAGTAATCATGCAAAGAAATGCACTGCCCCTTAAAAAAAAATGTGCGCAGTATAATATTTTGTTTGGCCAGCTTTAACTTTGAAGGTTAAGTTTTCACCCCTGTCCGTCCCTCTGTCTCTCCATGAGGAGGACAACTCAAGAAGTTATGGACGGTTTGGCGTGAAATTTGTGAGGATGATAGGCCGTTAGTCCTTTTTTTTCCCTTATCTGTTGGCACTGAGTTCAATTATACCCCATATTTTAAAAAATCTTTGTATCTGATTTGAGCTAAAAGTTACCCCTCTTTTCCTACTTAAATCCATTTGGCGCATTCTTAATTGAGTACTTCTGAGTGGGGTGTAGTATTGTATGAATCATTGTGAAACTGAGACACTGTATTTTACCTTGGTGCACTGACCAATTTTTTTGCAAGCAGAAAATATTTACATTTCTTTCCTAACTACTAGCCTATATGTGTAAGACAGTCAATTTATTGCTAAATGGACGACTATTTATTTATTTATTTAAAGATTATTTTTTAATGGAGTATAACGGGAAGATTCACAAAACCTGGAGGAGAAGACGCAGCTGGGTTTTTGGAATGATGGCAGTTGGACACAACAGCAGGAAAACAATTCTAAGAATTGTAAAAAATTGTTCTAGACGTCGACTTCTGCCAATTATACAGTGTTATGTCAAGGAACAGCCATTTTGAGCGATGAGTGGCAGGCTTATCGGGGTGCCCTAGAGCAAAGCGGCTATAGCCACTATACTGTGTGTCATAACAGGGATTTTGTGAATTCTGTTTATGGGACATATACGCAACATATTGAGAGGGCCTGGGGCAGTCATAAAGCTGAAATATGGCACCACAGGGGGAACCACAGTCTGAAGCTTCTGAAACAGTACCTGCGTTGCATTGAATGGCATCATTGGTTGGCCAAAAAAGCATCGTGAGGGTGTTATTGGGCGACTGCTACATGACATAAAGAAATGTACTGATAAAGTAAGACCACATTGAGGATTTGTATTCCAGTATTATGCAGAAGATGACTGTATTTCTTCCGAGTAAAGCTGCCTTTTAAAAATAATAGTATCATTGTCTCTCAAATGTAAAATGAAAATGGGATGTTTTAAATAAATCTGAATAGTGAAATCATTTGACATAATTTATTGAGAACATATGTGATATATCTAATAAACATAAAAATACAAAGATCTGCGAGGGCTTCAGTGAATAAATTTGTAGAACATCTAAAAATATTTTCTCAAAGAGTCTCAGCATACTGGAATAAGGATTCACGTCAGAGGATGTGCAGAGTGGAAGTGCATGAATAAATTGCTTTCAAAGTAAAATCATAATTCTGAATTAAATTGTTTTGTGTTCAAACAGTACGTACCATACCACCACATGAACCACCTATGTACGCATCATAAGCAAATACATTGGCTTTAAAGGCCTCAGAAGATGTACATTATAATAGTGCATAAATAATAATACTTCTTCAAGTATACTGACATTTTTTTTTCAATTTTACATTTGAAGGTATACAGCATAGTGTGGTGTCGTATACAATATACCACCTCATGAAGCATGTATGTATGGACCATAAGGCAATATTCTATCTTTAGGAATATAAAAAATTGTGTAACTTTAAAAGAGGTACATCAGAATATTACATAATGCATTTAGGAATGATTCCTACAGCAGTACCTCAGAATTGTGAATGGTAATGATTTTGAGATGCTCTACAGCATACCACGACATGAAGCACCTATGAAGCAAAGTGCAGCATAAGTTGAACAATAACTCTTGTATTTGTGTTGGAAACTAATGAGAAGTGAGCAAGATAACTACTGCAGAGTCTTTAACTTCATCCTATGGCTCAGGTGATTACCGAGCTCAGAAGGACTGAAAGTTCTCGTGATCTTATATGGGAACAATTGAAGAGTATTTTCATATATAGTACTCTCAGCCTATGTGGTGCACTTATGGAGCATATCATTTAGTGTTAGGAAGACATTCCTTGGTGTGGGGCTGTTTTGAATGGTTTTGGTGTGGTCTCTTAGTCCCACTGAAAGACAATCATGATGTCAGAGCTCAAAATGACATTCAAGATGACTCTTTGCTTACGAAAGTTTGACAATGGTGCCTTCCTATGGCAGCATGACTATACCCAGATGCACAGAGCGAGGTCCATACATGTTCCGTTGAGACCAATGCAGAGGATCCCAAAGATAGCCCTGACCTCAGACCCATCAAAGACTGACCTGGGTCTAATCACCCACCGTAAATGTCCAAGCTCACTGCTTTGCTGGCTGGAATGGAATCAAATCCTTGCTGCTGTACAGGGGCGTGCTGGGGATCCAATTCAGGACGGGAGACTACCAAGCAAGCAGACCACTAGAGTGTTGCGGTGGTCGCAAAGCGCGCGCGGCGCAAAATTTGTGAGGGTTTTTCTTCAAAAAAAAGACGACTTTAGGCAGCATTTAGAGTTGTCATAGCAACTACTACAACACTATTAAACACAACCATGACGACAGCTCCACACAGTCCTCCATACCAGTACTTTTGTCTTTTCTAATCTCTTCTCTACATCATACTGTGTCCTTTTGTTCTATATTATTTATATAATATGCAGAATTACACAAAAACATGTTTGTATTATTTTGTCAGCAAATCGTTTAGATGTCATGCCAGCTTTCAATAGCTAAAAAGAATACCAATATTGAATATAAAACTGAAAGATGTAGGTCGACTGCAACTTATTTCAGAAACATTAGCAATTGGAAAAGCTAACTCAATTGAGCCAGATTACAAGATAGAAGATACCTGAAGAGGGGGTCTCAGTCTCAGGCTTTTTCAGGCTCCCTGCAACCCACCTGGCAACTATGGATTTTTTGGGCATGCCCACCAAATATTTTGTGCATTAAAATTGGCATTACATTTTCATTACCCACAACAAAGGTGTTAATTAATATTATTAATGAATTTTGATCAGTGGTCATCAATGGTATTCCATTTTTCATTCTTCAAACATGCTGTAATAATGATCAAATGACACAGACAAGGCGGGTCAAAATCACAAACTTTAGTGAGAAATAAATAATGAAAGAGAATTCACACACAATAACATTTACAACTTCAAGAAACATGCATCAAATTTATAATATAACAAAATAAAGTCCAGAAGTATGCATTATGGCACCTGGCCTCTGCTCTGATCTAAATTAGGGACCCACAATTTGAAAAACAAAACAAAAATACTCCCTAAAAAGGACAGTAGGTGGCACAGTTTAGCTAAACATACTAAAATAAATGTAAATAATCTAGAAAACAATAAAGTGCTGTTACTTCTATTAAAAATAAACATACAGTAGCTTGAAGCTATTGCAAGTTGCAATATATTCAGTATGCCAGAGTATCATGCCCAATAAACTGCTTCAACCAGCCTTTGAATTCAGGGTTTGATTCCCACTCCTTTCTGTACTTTTGACTGTACAGTTTAGACTGAGCCATGTTAAGCTAGAGGTTTAGCTTGTGTCACGGAGAAATGCAAACACACATGGAACTGTCTGGACGAGGCGAGTATCTTTATTAATACAGTTATTTATTTAGACAAAAAAAAATCACATTTATCCCGCTGTAAACAAACACTGAGAAAAAGCGGCGGTTTCGCATGTGCGATTCATTTGCATTTTGGACATGGAGGGGTAACCATCTCCTGCTCAGACTCCAGCTAGGAGGGGCGGCTGCGAGAGGACTGGGCCGCCTGTGAGTGCTCTGTGAGGGGGGACAGGCCGACAGAAGCACCCGCTGCATGTCGAGAGTAGTGACGATTAAAGTCGCTAAGTTGGCAACACTGGACGCGTCTCTCTCACTCATTCGCCCTCATCTCACAGACTGCTCCATGTGCTTCTCTACACTTCCAGTGTTTTGGCTGTGTAGAGGCGGGCCATAAAGCAACTAACCAGTCACAACACGAGTCTTCTAAAAGAAAAACGGTGATCGCTGTAATTTCAACCAATCCTACCCTCTGATCACAGTTGGCTCATGTTGGCTAAGTGTGCACTATGCAGTGAGGGGGCGTGTTCTCTGTCAATATAGTGCTGCCAGCGCTGCTGCTGTTGCAACAAGTGTGTGTTGTCTGCCTGGAAACAGCAGGCCAGTGGCAGCATTTTATTTATTGGCAGCCAGGCAGGCCAATAAGGACACAGGCCACCGGTAAAAGTCCAGAGCGTCCAGATGGGTCTGCACGCGCCTGCTGCTGTATTAAACCATTCAGTGGAAAGCCGTCCTATAAGAAGTATGTTATGGCTGCGAATGCGAGACCAATTCCATATTAATGCTGATGATTTTAGAGTGAGATGATGGATGAGCAAGTAAGTTAAGGTAACCAATACATTGCTTTGCTGTCTTTCTACAACTGTTAGGAGACAAGAGGACTTACCTCCCTTTGGTTAATTTGTTGTTTTTTTTTTAAATATCAAGTAAAATGAGTTATGTCACAGTCTTTGAGCATACATAAGCATCTGATGTCATTATTTACAACATTTTTTCATTAGCCTGGTGATATTGTCTTATGTTATGTTTGATGAAGTTTGACTTGACTTATGCATAGTTTATAAATGCATTATGTCACATTAATGAAGGCATGATGTATGATTTTTGAAGCCTTCATGAAAAAGCTTGATATCACACATAAGCAAATTTTATGTCGCCCTTTATAGCATTTAGCTGCTAGCTAAGCAACATTGCTGGTTATAACGCATCTGGTATAACATGTTGACTAGGAATGTGTTATGTCACCCTTTTCGAAGCATGAATTTGCTTAAGTGTGATTCATGAAGGCATTATATCTCATTTATGAATATGCTGTATAAAGCCTTTATGAGCAATACATAAGCAAGTTTTATGCCACCCTTTGCATTTAGCTGCTAGCTAAGCAACATTGCCGGTTATAACGCATCTGGTATAACTTGTTGAATAAGAATGTGTTATGTCACCCTTTTATGAAGCATGACATTTGCTTATGTATGATTGATGAAGGCATTATATCTCATTTATGAATGCTTCATATATGCTGTATAAAGCCTTTATGAGCAATACTTCATTTAAAGTGTGACCAGAATTAGCAGAGCACGCAAACTATCATGCAGTAGCTGATAATCGGTCATGACTTTGAATGTAATCTGTCGTACAAAAAATTTGTTTCGCATCAGGTGTGAAAACGGCTTGAAGTATATTCACGTCTTTGGATTGACTTTGAATGTCGGCTAATCTGTCCTGCGAAAAATTTGTTTTTTGCCTGATGTGAAAGCAGCTTTACGCGACAGCGAGAGAGAGCTTAGTTATGTTATGAACATAATACAGGTTTTGCAGACCATATGTTCCCTTAGAGTGGACAAGTTGCTTATGCGGAGCTAGCGAGTTGATCACTTCTGCAGGAACGAATTACCGATTTAATATCTGCCTTTTTCGGCTTTTTATTAGCCACAGCAATTTTTAAAGGGGGATAAAATTATGCCAAGGTAGTGCAGAGAAACCATTTGTAAACCGGTAGAAGTTCTGCATTTCGCATTGCTTTCATAGTAGCACCAGAGAGCTTGCTCAGACATTTGTGAAGTATCCGGCTGATCCCGGTCATGGATAAGTGAAGCGATCACTAACTGTTGTGGCTACAATTGGGCAAGGTTATGATGAAACTGCCACATTGATGGTTACCGAAGTAACACAAGCATACCGATCAGAATTACTGCATTTACGTTAACCAGAAACATTTTTGATTGGTACGACAGGCAAACTAACATGCAGTAGCTGGTAACCGAGTGGTCATAACCACAGAGACAAACCCTTGCAAAACAGGTTTTAAAGACAGCAAGTTCTGTTACTGTGAACAGTTGTACCAAGCATCCAAATTACAAACAAGTATTAAAAGTTAGCTTCAAATGAGGTTTATGTTCACACACCTTCTGCCTGATATCACTCTTGCATAATTAGGACACAAGTAGCAACAGTAACTTTGCTACGTTAGCCGCTGTGCTACTGGCTATCACGTCAAGTTGGCTTATGCAGTAAAAGCAACTTACTGCTTCTGCGTCTGTGAGTCACAGACAGTCGCAACACATACAGGCTTTATCTTCAGATATTTTACAAAGCCTGCTTTTGACGCCAGTTGTTAGTGCTAACTATTGCTAGCGGTCCAGCTAGCCGCCAATAACACGTTAGCTTCTCTTACAATATTTGCTGTTATATGGTTACTTACAGCTTGTGGCTCCGAGCGCTTGATCGATGCAACTGCTTCAGGTTTGGGAAGCAGCTGAAATCCTTATCCTGTGTTGAATTATCCTTTATTGACAAAGCTGTCTTTGGTGAAATGCTGAGCACAAACAGCTAACGTTCCCTTTGGCCGTGGCTGTTTGCTGCCAGCAAACAAAAAAGCTACCCACTGATTTCTGGTGGCATCGTCTTTTGGAAGAGAAATAACAGATACTAACCAAATTTCACCTAAAATGATCTGCGGTTCTTCTTTTGTATTTCCAAAAGTGTAGACGCTACTAAGGCATAGTATGATCGTTGTTACTGCTTGCTAGAAAAGTTTCCGGTGTGGGCAAGTCCAGCACAGTGGTTGGCTCTGGCCAGGTCTGTACTAATTGGACGGCACAACTTGACGTCAGGTTTTACCCACATCTCGTGAAGATCTCTGGAGGAGCTGTTCAGAGAGGAAATCACGCTCATGAAATCCCTGTATCTTCTGTTTTGAAACTTTTCAGAGGTTGTGCATGGACTACCAACATTATAACATTACTAATATGTATTAAAAGAAGGATCATGTTAGGTCCCCTTTAACCAATTCCAATTGATGGGAAAAAAGACATGGAATGTGAGCTCTGTCGTTTCCAGGATACTGCAACAAGGCGTCGCGTTAAATATAATTTGATATGCGAATCAATATATTCGTTGCTTTATTTATGACACAATGAGACATACACAGTAAACATTCTATGGTGCATTTACAGTATAAATGTTTAAGAATAAACCAACATCGTCAAACAGAAGGCTATTAAACAGCAAACATGAGTTATCTCCCTCTACCACATGACCTGATGAAATGATGAAACAGTAAACAGGCTGAAATAAAGGCAAAATTACAATCTACATGTATGTAGCACATTATGTCTTATACAGATCAGCGGTATATGTATACTGAGATTTTCAAAGAGATTCTTCAACTGCTGCTGGATATTGTATGCTCTTCGTCAGTCCACCCTCGATTTTCACGTATTAGTGATTACCAACAACGCAGCAACGCAACAACGCATTATATCTATAAAGTCCGCATCAAAAAGTAACTTTCAGTAACAACTGTGCATAGGCCTAATTCGGACTACATTACGTTGCGCATTTGGAAACGTGTGTAGGTTCAGCAGCCCGCCTACTGCGAAGCTTGTCTCGGCAGAGTACGAGGTTGATAATGGCATGTGACATAATGAGGAGATTATCACGAAAAATCCACGAGAGATACACAAGATGTCTCGTGGGAATTAGGCAGTATCTGTTGGTCTGTACGGTATGTCACTGAGTCAGAGTAAATGAAAAGGGAACACAGTATAAATCAAAGACCTCATTTTGCGCCAAACAAAGTTTTACTTCTATCCCTTGTAAACTTAATTAGTTGCAGTCTGAAACCTCTAAAAATTTACAGCAAAGAATTTTACCAATATCTCTGCCAAAGTATATTCTAATCAAGTAAATCAGAATAAAATGAGAGAGAAATGTCTCGGTGGCTTCTCCAATTCGGCAATTCAGGTACCTTGTGTGCCGAATCAACAGTTTTTCATTTTTAGAATTTATATATATTTTTTATATATATGTATGTACATTATGTATTATATATTTTATGTATAGCCTATACATAACAAAATGCATTAGACGCATAGCTGCGTCCTGACCACAAACATCCTGATCAAAAGACTAATCATTTCTCTCATGAGAGTCTCCACGTCAAATAAATCCTGACTACAGATATCTTCGGCTATAGTGCATAACTACAAACAGGACACTCTAGCAAAGGAGGCATGGCAAACTTCTGGCTTATATTGTTATGGCCCCAATTTGTTATTACATTTACAACATCTACAACAGCAAGGGATGTCAGACACAATTTTAAAACTTAAACTCATTTAATTAACAAAAACAACTAACAACTAACTAATCTACTGACTAATCTAATGACCAAGATTGATTAACAAGAAAAACAGAAATATTTACAGTCCCTTTTGGTTGGGTTCCTTGGTGATGTCCTGGGTGAGGTAAATGCTCTAATACAGGCAAAAATCAGCAATCAGCCTCAGACTGACTTTACTCTATCAACAATCACAAGATTCAAACAATGAGCATTACAGTGCACATAAAATGCATATTTGGCAACTTCTTGAATTTTTGAACACACACCTGAGTACTTCCCACCGTCATAGCCCTGACCGACCAGGTTGGTACAATATTCTAGCTCATGCATTTTATGATCAAATCAGTAAGCCCAGCTGCATCAAGACTGTCAGCCTTCACAAAGTCAACAAAGCTCTCATGTAAGACCCTTCCGAAATAATATCTGATGACCATTGACACTTGTTCTTTCTTCTGAAGATCTTTGGTTTCATCAGCAATTATACTGAACACCCCACTTTGTTTTACTTCCCTTGTTACTTCCTCTTGTACCATTTCTGCAAAGCATTCCGACATTTTGTTTTTAATGGTTTTGCTGGTATACTTAGCATTTCCATGAGCATTCATGCATTTTGGTATAAAAGAATCATGCTTTGCTTTTTCTTCTAAAATAGAAAAGAAGTTGCCACGATTATTTGAGTCCTCAGACTCTCTGTGACTCCTTTGGGAAATTTTCTGTGTGGCAGTTAAAAGCAGTACTTCTCCTATGGTTTTGTTGATGGAATCTATAGTACAAGAATTTGTTTGAGTGGCCATTTCATGCTGCTTTCAAGCAAACATGGCATTTCGGTGATGTTCTGATTTGGAGTGGTCTTTAAAGCCACCTTTTTTTTACAGTTGTAGAAGCCAGTTTCTGACCTGAATACAGAGGATGGGGCATTCGGAAGGGAAAAATGACGGCAGGCAGAGCAAAATGCAGAGTTTCTGTTGATAGAGTACTCCAACCATGTGACGTCTCTGAACTAGCAGTCATTGAATGCTCTTTTCCTGTTTCCATGCTGCGTCTTGGGAAGGAGCTTAAGAACAGGCTGCACTGAACCTACTGCTCTGGACTGGAAGATGTCTGGAGAGAAGCAAATTGAATAAAAGTTGAAGTTACTTGTTTGTTAATGCCCCTTAACTTTCAACAACTGGCATTCAGAAACAGCAAATTGTTGTTAATGAGTGCAAAGTTTACTGAAACTTACAGAACATTAACAGAATGAAAACATGGGCATACCACCAGGTTCTACTGGAGCAGAATAACCTTTTGACTGCTGCAAAGGACCCTGTGCATTGCACTGAAAGATATCTGAAAGCAGCAAATGAAAAATTACATCAGCAAAACATAAGCCTACCCTCACAATGACATACAAAGCAGTAATTACCTTCCCAGATAGCTGTCTACCATCAGATCCTGCAGAAGTAGCACGGTTTGGTGACTCTGGTGGTTCTGCCGTCTGTTGGTAAACATCACCGACAATTTGACTCTCGTCGTCTTCAGAGCCAGCCCTGTTCAAGTTTGCTGCTAAACACAAACATATGTCACAATTTCCAAGCTTGGATGCAGCAGAAACCATGTTGTCCAACTATCAGACCACAACTATTTAATAAAAAATTAAGAATAGGACTTGAAACCTTGAAATATCAAGGTGAGCTCTGGTAGAGGTGAGGTGCAAGATTTCAAGTATTCAGGATGCTGAAATTATCCTTCAATCAGCAGAGTCCAAATTTTTCCTCTAAACATATAGCCTTTGATATTGTAAATCCTATGGATTGAATGCAGTATTGAAATACTACAATTTCAAGACAAAACACAACATGAGATTACACAATGTGCAAGTAGTCTAATCTTCAGTGAGACAGAGATCAAGATAAATGTTAAGGCAATGCCTACATTCATACAAACTTTGCAGTGATCAAGTAAGGTCGATCTACACTTAGATTTCTACACTGTTCCTTTAATTTAGGATACATTCATTTACTATTTTCACAATTTTTATTAACAATAGTCACAAACAGAGGGGAAATATTGATTGGAAATTATCAAAAATGTGGTGGAGATTCTCCCAAGAGCACTTCATTACAATTACTCCTAAATTGGTACAAAAAAGTGTGTTATGAGTTTTAACATTCAACTTACCAGCTAATTGCTTAAGTCGGTCTCCAAGCAGAAAATGTGCAATCATTTAGCACCAATGTCAGTTTGGATTTGACAATGTGACTATTATTTATCTTCTGTGCCTTTTCATATCACTATCAGACATATTACATAGTTACTGTTGTTGCTATGCCTAGATGATGTCTGCAGGGCTCTCAACTCTCACGCATTTGGCATGAGATTTAGTGCTTGATTCACGTTCCCGTGCTGTAGTCAGCAATTATTCAATCAACACAATGCGTGTGTTTCACGGTCGTTCAAATTGATTAAATGAAATAAGACCATTTGAAACATTTTTATTCAATTCCATTGCTTCCAACACCTGAGTGAGGAAAGGTTTGAGAAATCCAGAATCATAATTGATTTCCGTATTACTAGTGGCGAAATCCACTGTAACGCATGTGAAACTGATAAACTTCAATGCACAAAGACTAGAGTTCCATCTGAGAATCTCTTACAAATGCACTAACTTCTGACTGCAGCACAGGAATGTGAATATGTCAATAAAACACAAGCCGAATGCCTGAAAGCTGAGAGCCCGGTGTCTGACGGTGCCCAGTGAAAAGGGATTGGAGCTGCCTGCTCCTGACTGAGTCACTCTCTCGCTGTCTCCCTTTCTCTCCGTGCTCTCTCCCTGCTCATTTTCAGCGGGTGGTAGATGTGTTCTTTTGGCCAAAAACCACTGAATACTAGAGATGGCAATTTCGACACACAGATTCACACTCCGGGATTGACACGGGTTTATGACTCCGCTTCAAAACTTTTGTCTCGTGATTAGTGACGTTATTCCTGCTCCGCCCCGGCAATGATCCATGTGTTTTGTTTCACTTCAGAGCATTTTAATAGCTGCAGTAAAAGTTTTTGCCACTCGGCTGTGCACTACTGAAATAAATATGGTTTCAAAACAATTCGGAGCATTTTGAAACAGAGTTCATTTTTAGGTTCGAAATTGCCATCTCTACTCAATACCCGTCTGAGACTGCCCCTTTCTTTTCAAACTGAATTGGAACCAAATGGTTAAGGTTAATGTTAACACAAAAATGTAAATTACAAAGAAGTAACATACACTGATTAGCATGCATTAGCGAAAGCTATTGCTTACCTTGTTCGGAGTGTGAACGAGTGCCCATTCAAATTGTCATCTTCTTCTGTGAGCTTTATTGACGGTGGTCTGCCTATTTTGTGCAGTACTGCCACCAACTATTGGGCATGGAATTGCAGTCACCTATAATCTGATTGTCATTCTTGGACAAAACGGCAGATGAGTGATAGGACAGGGGCACTTCAGGGGGCCAGTTAGATTTCAGATGGGGTTAATGGCCCCTTGGCCACACCCCTAGAACCGCCACTACACTGGTGATTTTTTGCCTCATAGGATAGTGGACTTATGGTCTCGGTGGATATCTGTGCTCTCTGAGAGCCAATTTGCTGTGTTACCTTTGGGACAAATGTAACAGAACCCAGGTCTTCCCGAAAGTTCCACTTCTGATGCATTTTTCCACTGAACCTTATCCCAAACTATTGGGAGTCATCATGATGTGAGAAAAACCTTTGTGAGAGGTTCTTTGTGGTTAGCGATGGTTTTCGCCTTGCAGCTCTCCCACGGATGCCATTTTTGCCCAGTCCATTTCTTTTAGTGGAATCTTAAGTGCTGATCTTAACTGAGGTAGTAGAAGCCTTGGTTCTTTAGAAGTTAGTCTTGGTTCTTTCGTGACCTCCTAGATAATTTGTCAATGTGCTCCTGGAGGAGGTTTGCTTGGCCGGCTGGCCACTCCTGGAGAAGTTTATGACTGTTTTTCTCCAGTTGTAGGTAATGGCTCTCAGTGTGGTTTGCTGGAGCTGGTTTTGCAATCCTTTCCAGACCGAGCAATGTCAGCATCTTTGTTCCCCATCCATTCCTGACTTTGATCAGATCACAGCATCATGTGCTGTTTTATTGTATAATTCTCACAAACAGGTTCTATTTATGTCATCTTTAGATTCAGTGGGGCTGGCAGTAGTCATGCCAGGCTGTCTTGTGAAACTGAATCTAGTTATCAATTTAATTTCCATTGTTTTATTTAGAGTCTAAGACGGTAATTACTGATTCACATCAGGCCAGGTAGGGTTGGATTGCTTTTTGCTTCAATAAATGAATTTATCATTGAAAAAAATCATTCTTTTGTTTATTTGGTTCATTTTAGTCCAGTATAAAAATTAACCTCATTATTTGATACATTTTAATGTAACAAATATGCATAAATAAAGGAAATCCGGAAGATAGTTAATGCTTTTTCACCGCTCTGTATTTTGGATGTCCAAAAAAGAGGTTAATGACACGTTTAGCAAAAAATCCTTTTCCTCACTCCGAAGAATATGATGTTCTCCCGATCTCCTATCTTGTTAAATTTAAATATAAAGACAAGATGGTCACAACTTGTAACTTTGTACGTAAAATTAAGACAAACAGGCCCCCTTTAACATGAAATTTCATGGTCGTAATGAGTCCTCATTGCCATTTTGGCATGTAAAATAGTGAAAATTTTGACCCTTTGCTTTACAAACTTGTCATATCTGATTCTGCCAATGATGGAGCCCTGAAAAGCCCCTATAAAATCAGTGAAGGATTGTATTTTTAGGAAAAAATCACATTTTCCATATATATAAACTCAGGGAAGTATTTTAAGCCTCCAGTACTACTCTTGTTTGAAATTTTGCATTTTGTGCCATTTTCAGGGACAAATAATTAAATATCCTGATCTTTACTTGTGCCTTTCAAATATTTGATCCTGGAGGGAACAATTGTATCTCTGTGCACACCAAATTTTAGGACTCAAAGGATTATATTTATGGAGATACTGAACCTTAAAAATGGCCTCTCAGCTAATTTCCCAGGAGTGAAAAAATATGAAATTCACAAAATTTAACCAAAATATTTATCTCTTTGAAACACTTGGTGGTGTTTCTTACAATGCCATGGCAGCATTCAATGTCTTCAGAGATTTTTCTCAGTGACCAACGAGCATTATGTACAGCCAGCCACAATCTGGCAACAAACTCTCAGTGAGCTCCTTCTGTGACACCGCTCAAAGTTCATTATTAATAAAAAAATTATGGAGAAGTTATTTTTTAGGACCCCTTTTAGATGAAAGTTGTGGTGTATAATTATCACCGCACACTACTGTAAACCGGACATATGTACTGCTTTATGTACAGGGAGGAAAGAGGTTAAGCAAGGTGGTGGGCGGGTGGACAGAACAGGCAGGTGAGAACTGTGCAAGTGTGATGAGGAAAGCAGAAAAATTTAAAACGTCATTTTTCAAATGCTGAGGTGGAAAAGTAGAGGCGGGGTCTTCAAACGAATTCTGCCTTCTGTGAGACTTTAGATACAATAAAGACTACTGTAAAAGTACACAGAATGGGGAATGATATTGGAATAGGGATACGTCTCACTAGCCAACAGTATCTACATCGAATTCAGTGCAGTGAATTCGGAGTTTATCTTGAAAAGTAAGGGTTTTTTATTTTAATACAGGATAGACAGACTCATCACTGCACAAGTTCAGTATGTAGCATCTGTAACATTAATTAGTCTGCAGTGCACGGGTTTATCAGCAGTTAACCAACATGGCTATTAAATTGAGCTGTTCCTGATATCACAATTCCAGTTATTTTCCAACATTTATAGGTAAGTGTGATTTAAAAGTATTATAATATGAATAAAATCTAAGGAGCATTTATCCAGGATGAAAAATGGCATGAAAGTCTGAAAGATAACTTTCAAGCAGTAAGCTTCAGAACTGGGAATTTGGACGCTATCATTTCATAAATAAAATTAAGGAATTGTATTACGTGGACAATCTTTTTTTCTGTAAATGTGTTTATTAATTTATGCAAATGATCTGTTTCCATGCACACATAGGAAAATGTGAAACACAAAACATTCACAAGAATCCATCAAAATGTTTTTCAGAGTTTTGCTACAAATGATGTCATGGAGAAAATGTGGTGATTTTCTCCATGATATTTTCTGTTATTCATTTATGAGAGTATTATTATTGAATTATGGGGCTGTATAAAGTAACATACCGAAAAAAAAAAAACACCACGGAAAATACTCCTCCAGTTCCTCCACACATTATCCTCATTGGGTTGCTGTCACTCCCGAGACTTTGGATTCTGAACTGCTTTGGATGTTTTGTGCTGACTTGCATTTGGAGCCACAGTTAAAGTACATTGACAGCTTCTTGTTGGTGGCGATTATGAGGACAGGGCTGATGGTGGAGTAGCAGGTGGCAAAGAAGACACGAGCATCAGACACAGCTGGGTGCACACGGGAGACAGAGAGTGTGTAGAACCACAGAACATTGTCCAAGCTGAACAGCAGCACAAATGTGCTCACGAGCAGCAGGACGGCACGTGATGCCTCCTCAGTCTTCCTACCGGCTCCATGCAGACCCTGAACCTGCTGACGGTGCCGATGCAGGACCAGCATCATGTACACAGCTGCTGCAGCCATCAGTGCAACAAAGATGAAGTCACGTATGATTTTTACCAAACCTCTGACCAAGAAATAAGTTGCACTTGGGAACACCACAATGCAGAATTTCAGGTTAAGACTGTAGTCTGGGATGGTGCTGTTGGCAGGAAACGCCTTAGCATGGAGAAGGGCACTGAAGACATAGATCGTCATGTTGAGCCCATAGAGGAAGATGATGGCATGGGGGAGGTGACCTGGCTACCAGCGTTTCAGCCAGTTCCAGCCAGGTGTTGGTGGGGCAATAACCACACATTGGTAGGAGCTCAACAATGAGGTGAGGGTGAGAGACATGCCACGCCCGACGCGGTAAGCATAGAGAATTGCTTGACAGGCATAATCATTGAAGACAAGGTCCATCCCCAGCGCAGTCATAGCCTTAGGAATACATCGGCACAGTGTCACCACCAGGTTGGCGAAGATCAGCTGGCAGAGGATGATCTCATTGTGTCCCATGTGCCGCAGTTCAATGAACAAGCGGCAGAAGAGCAGGAGAGCTGCTAGATTACCTGGGATTCCCACCACACTCAGGGCAATGAAACTGGCTGCTCGCAGTGCCAGACGCACCTCCATCTGCCCCTCAGGTCTATTTGCGGGGAGAGAACAAGGGTGCAATGAACCAAGCATGGTGACTGAGTTAGAATAGTGCTCCAAATCAGATACAAAGATTTTTAAAAAATCAAAAACTAACTACCAAAAATCAGTATCTTAATGTCTTCGATTATCATTTTGTGTCAATCAATTTAAATCAATTTCAGCCCAGGCTGTGAAGTATTAGATTATCAATCTAATGAAGGCAGAAATCAAAAATAATTTAATAAATATTTGCACATAACCTCTTTACATCTTGCATATGTCATTGCTTCTGCTTTTTTGAGGAAACTTTCGAAAACAAAGATGAATTTAGAAACTCTCTATTATTCTCTCAGAATTATTCTGGTCATTCATTATCACCGTCATCATTACATGGTAAATCCATTGCAAAATCATGTCGCCAATTATGAAAAAAATATATAATAAATAAAACTAATAGATAGCTTGTTGGAGGATTTTCAATGCCATATATTTTCTTATCTTATATTCTCTTCAAAAAATAAACAGAATAGAGGCATTTTGTGGCTTCACATAATTAGTATAGCTCCTTACCTTGTTCTGGTGAGCAAACTGATGAAGTCATTGCAGAGGTTGTGATCTGTGAATTTATTATGTCCTCTCGATCTAGCTCAGCTGGGAGAAAATTAATTAATATGAATTACTTGGATGCAACAGAGCCATGGGAGTAACTCAAGACAGAAATTTGGTTTATACTTTGTTCACAAGCACATGGCACAAGCCAAGGATTTTTTTTTAATCAACAAAGGATCTGAGGCTCACTCAGGGGGTTAGCTCACCTTTGCTGGATTGGTATTTCTGTGACTGGCCATGAACCGAAGTAGGAACAGGGTTATAGCTGGGGCACAGGAGAGGGAGAATCAAGGCTGTCTTACCGGCACTGTGCCATTTTGATGCCAAAAATGACAATGCTACGTTCTATCTGATGCCCATTTTCAGATGAGCATGTGCATTTTAGTATTTTCATAACTTCTTTAAGAGGAGGCGCACCTAATTACAATGGTCCGAAATCACATAAATCACTTTGATGATTGTTGTGTGTCCATTTTAAAAATTCACTGAAGTTTAAATAATATTGTATTACAAATTTAATGCAATTTGTTACAAACTTGAGTGAAGTTTACTTATTGTTATCAGAGAATGTTTTGATGACACATAGACAATACCTAATGAAGGCATATCCCCAAATTCTCCATACTGGTTAATCACAGAAAAATATTCATTATACAATATTTATAATGCTTAACAACTTTGTTTGACCACCACCCAGTGTTAGGGTTTACGCCACAGCTGCCCTAAATTAACAGTATTGAGAATTGGTAAAGTATTGGAAAATAAAAAATAGTGGCAAAGCCACTGCGCCCGCTTGGCCAAGTGTGGCCAAAATGGAACGCCACCTATTGGCCATAGTATTGGTCCAATTGGGCTGAAAATCGAACTTAGTCTGAACCTTAAGACGGTATATACACATATGAAATATGAAAAGTATCAGTGAAAAACTGATGACGCTAGAGCGCAGGCAAGCCAAAAGTTTACGCACGCACGGATGCACAACATACTACCCCTAAAGACCCTGTGCATATAAATTGGAGCATCTTAGCCTGAAGAATAAGGGAGCTAGAGCTCTATGAAGTTTTGCAGAAAAAGCCCCTGGTGGCCAATCCGAGAAGCCCGGTACGCCCAAAATCGAACGAAGGCTAGATCTTGGGCCCATGTACATGCATACAAAATAAGAAAAGGATCCATTGAGACTTTAGGGCACTATGGCGCTGAAACGAAACCAGCACGAAACCTTTGACCTGTATAACCTTTAAAATAATTCTAATGAATTTTTGATTTGACCTAATGATGAATCCTTGGCAAAACACCCTACAATAAAAATTTGAGCATCTTAGCTCATAGAGTAAGGGACCTTGAGCTGTTTGAAGTTCCACAGAAAAACCAGCCTTTTAGCCAAACAAAGAATGGCAGCACACCCAAAATCGAACTCGGGCTAGATCTTGGGCCCATATACATGCATATAAAATGTGAAAAGGATCCATGAAAAATTGGAAGCTGTATCCCACTGACACGACACTTGTGGATGCACAAACACACGCATGCACGCACGCACAACAGACCACCACTAGACCCTAAGTACAGCATAGGCCCCTTGGGCCTGTCGACCAAGCGGGCTAAAAATGATGTGCTTGCTGCCAAACTGAAATTCAAGGACAGATTAGAGTTTGAGTTTGGCAACATTAACACCAAGCAAGCCTCCCAGAGGGCGAGAACTCTCATCGGGTGTGAACCAAAATCCAACCTGTCCCCAACAAGTCGACATGGTCTACACCATCCCTCGACAATTATGTGCCTCTTATTTTTGAGCTCTATCAAGAGCTTTATGGTGTGAAGCTACACACCAAATCTGGTTGTCCTCTCTGTAATAGTTTCTGAGAAAAGTTGTCCCCTTTCTCTCGGACGGACGGACGGACGCACACACGCAGGCACGCACGCATGGACGGAGGTCAAACCGATATCCTCCTCCCACTTCGTGTTGGCAGGGGATAATAATTGACCCCTTTGCAGAACAATTAAACACTACTTACGCCTGTTTCGACAGTCAGGACTTCACAGCAGAATGTGTGATATGTCTGCGAGCCCTCCCCCCACCAGACTCGGATGAAACGGCCCCCTTCACAGAGGCACTGTACAATGCCATCTCAGCCAGACTAAGCTTGGCAAGGCACCAGGCATCCCAGCAAGGGTGCTGAAGACCTGTGCCCAGGAACTTTCACCAATTCTCCACTCACTCATCTGTGAATGCTACCACTCTGCCGCAGTACCCACCCTCTGAAAAACCTCTACAATAATCCCAGCACGCAAAAAACCCCGGCCCACAGAACTCACCCACTACCGCCCTATTGCTCTAACATCTTTAATCATGGAGTGCCTGGAGAAGCTGCTGCCGAATCTTCTCCTGGCAGTTGTTTCCCTACAACTGGATCCCCTTTAATTTACCTATCAGGCTAAGAGGTGCACAAAGGATGCTGTGGCCTGCCTGCTTCACCTCCCCCTCCAGCGTCTGGATGCCCGTGGCATCTTCGCCAGGATTCTATTTGTGGACTTTAGCTCAGCATTTAACACAATCCAAAGGCATCTGATGATCTGGAAACTTCACCATCTGAAAACTCCCCCCCGTCTGATCCATCCGAAACACAATTTTCTTACTGACAGACAACAAGCTGTGCGAGTGGGCTCGACCACATCACCAGCACTCACCACCAATACCGGAGCACCACAGGGATGTGTGTTGAGCCCTTTCCTCTACACTCTCTACAGCAATGATTGTATCAGTCTTTCTCCCAACACCACCAACCTCAAATAATCTGTGGACACAGCCATTCTTGCACTTCTCACAGACTAACTCGGTCCGGGACTATCACAACGTTGTCACTCACTTCATGGACAGTCTAAGGTACACCTGTGCACTAATCATGGTGTCTGATCAGCATCTTGATGTGGCACACCTGTGAGGTGGGATGGATTGTCTCAGCAAAGCAAAAGTGCTCACTATCACACATTTAGACAGATTTGTGAACAGTGTTTGAGAGAAATGGTAATATTGTGTATCTGGAATGAATTTTAGATCTTTGAGTCCATCTCATGACAAATGGGAGCAAAAACAAAAGTGTTGCGTTTATATTTTTGTTGAGTGTATATCAAGGTAGTGCAGAGAAATCATTTGTAAACCGGCAAGTCCACATCTGTGAACTTTGGTTTTCGGCTTTGGCTCGACTTCGTCATCATTGTCTTCATTTTCTATAAACAAATTCGACTGCCCTATATGTTCGTGATAATCTAAAAAGTTGTGATATTCTCACAAGGGATAAGAATGATTTTCTAATTGAGGATATCTGTATTAACTAACTCGTGTCTAGCCTAATTTTTTATTTATTTATTTTGTTTCACAATTGATAATACTGTGTATTTTAATGTGTGAATAAAGATATTATTAAATAGGCTACTCTAGATTGAGACCTACCCTGGCCAATACCAAAGCATTACCCATTTTTTAATCAATTTCAGCCAATAAAGAATAGCCAACATTGAAAACATCATTATCAGTAAATTGGATAATTGATTATAATAAAGTATCAGGCACAAGTTCAAGTGAATGTGTCGCTCAAATCAAATGGGACATAATAGGCTACGGATATGGAATTGTGTGATTGCTGAGGTGGTTTCGGGGCGGGTAGATGACCGCGTGCGGGGCAAGAATCCTTGTTAAAGCATTTTTATGTCCTTTAGTTGCAAACCTGACATCGGAGTAGTTGGAGATTTCAGCAGTTTCTAAATGAGATCATATGAACTGTCTTCGATTGTTAAGAATGTTACTTTATTTGTCTCCTTCCCTGTTTTCCACTGAACAAACAGGCTGGTGTAGGAGGGGCACATTTTTAAACGCTCTGATTGCGCTGGTTGAGAAGCGCTAAATTCATTTTGTTATTTCATTATCGCGGCAATTTGTTTGCATAGCTTTAATGCCATGGTGGCTAGAGTAAAAAATAAAAAAGAGATGTCTGTATTACTTCTTGTAATTGGCACAGACATACATAGGCCTACTATTACAGCCGCATATCCTGGGCCTGCTGAAAAAACCTCGTATTTTCAAAAAAATAAACTTCACAAGAAAATAAATAAATATAAAAATATATATAAATCAAAATATCAATAAAACAAAACATGTTTAATTCTGCGTGTAAGAATTGTGGACATACAAGTTTTTGTTTCTTATCAGTTTGGAGAAAGGAGGTTTTATCAGCAGGCCCACGACTTTCAAGTTTAAAGTATGGTTCGCATTTTCCATGGACCACAAATGCATTTTCATGGTTAATCAGAAAATCCTTTTTCCATGTTTTCCTGATAGCCATAATCAATGAGCTTTGGACAGAGCCTGCCTCTGTTTTGGATTAGACACACCTCTTTCATAAGGCCGCCTACATTCTGAAGTTAAGCGCTGTGGGCATGATCGAAGCGCGTAGTGGAGAATAAGCGTAACTCAAAAGCACTTAACTCGAATCGCGTAAAAAAGGACTTATGGGAGGGCTAATGGGAGAATAGACCCCATTGTGAGTATGAAATATTTCTGCATGTAATATTGTAGAGGAATAGTTACGAAAATTGTGTAATGTTTTAAAATACAAGTGGCTAGAATTGAATGTGCATGTGTGCGGTGTTCTAAGCAGGGGCTTGTATAAAGTTACGCAGACCTTTGACAATTTTCAAGTCCCAAAAGTAAGTTTGTCCATTGTATGAGGAGTTTAAGAATGGCTGAGAAAGATTGGAAATCGTGGCCCGCAGGATATTTGGCCAAGCATTGCAAGGAGAATTTTTATAATGTACCACTGAAAGTGGATGTTGTTGAATATCTTCAAGCTGCATGTGAAAATTGCAATGAAACTGAGAAAAACAAGAAAAGGCGAAAGGCTAATTGTGTGATGGCTATGGTCCAAACAATTAAGTTACTTCAGGATAAAGTCGTAGAGATTCCCGAATTGCGAAGTAACACTAAGTCTTTGGAAAGCAAACTGGAGATAAATTTCAGGGAGTTGGAGGCTATGGTCCAAACAAATAAGTAACTGAAGGATGAAGTCGTAGAGATTCCCGAATTGCGAGGTAACGTTAAGAGTTTGGAAAGCAAACTGGAGATAAATTCCAGAGAGTTGGAGGCTATGGTCCAAACAAATAAGTAACTGAAGGATGAAGTCGTAGAGATTCTCAAATTGCGAAGTAACATTAAGAGTTTGGAAAGCAAACTGGAGAATGATTCTAGGTAGTTGGAGGCCTCTGTTGCTGAACGCATGGTACATGCCACGTCTCATGTAGAATTTCTAAAGGAAATTAGTCAATTGCGGGAGAAATTGAATGACACATATGCGGAACTGGCCAAAACTCAGGAACAGCTACGGGATGCGCTGATAGCATATAGAGAGTTATGGAATGTGACCGGGGAAAACAATGATCGGGCTATTGTTCAAAAGTTAAGATTAATGAAGAAAAAAATGTCACAGCAAAAGCTAACAAATGAGGCAATGAAACGGCGAATTGCAGCTCTTGGTTTGGGAACTTCGGTGGGGCACAGCGAGTCAGAAATAAGTTCAGATGATGATGATGATGATGATTAGGAACTCCGACAAGCAGCGGAAGCTCCCTTGTTAGATGTGGCTGAGCAAGATTGTGATCATACAAGTTTTGATGAGCAACTGGAATTGCATTCAGAATGTAACACATCTTTCGCTGACTCGCTTCACTCTAATTGCCAAAAAACGGTTCCAATAAATGCTAAACCTCTGAAAGCTACAAAATCAGTCAAGACAAAACATGCTAAAATTGCTCCTATAGTCACTCGCAGAGTACGTACACGTGGGAGACATAATCCCTTGAATGGCGCGATCACGTATGACTATGAGGACCAAGAGATGCGTCGTGATCTGAGTACGCTGCAGCAACAACTTCCTGCATGGGATGGAGTTAGCGACACGACTGCAGTTCTTGAAAAGGTGCAAGTGCTACAGCGAATGGACTCCCTAACAGATAAAGACTGTTGTAAACTAGAACGGGCACTCGGTAGAGCGCATACCTTCGCCGACGCCACTGAATGCCTCGCCACTGGCGTTGGTTTCATGCCGATCGGATAAAAATTGACCGAGATATGGCCGAAAGTCGGTTTTGACCTTTTCGTGGCCTTGACCTTTGACCCGATCACTCCCAAAATCTAATCGATTGATCCTCAGGTCATGCAAAATCATCCCACCTAATTTTATGAAATTCCGTTTGGTACTTTTTGAGTTATTCGATACACATACACACAGACAGACAGACAGACAGACACACAAACAAATAAATACACGGGGATCAAAACATTACCTTCGTCAGCGAAGTCGATGGCGAAGGTAATTATTACAATCCATGCTTCCTCCATCAATTTTGATTCCGTTGGAATTTGTGCGTGGTCATGGAAGCCCTGTTGTTTTTCCCAATCACGAGACAAGGTTAAGATTAATGTGCCAGGCTGTTGGTTATCGTGTGGTTGCTGACATGACCAAAATCCTTGAGTTTGTACCTAAGGAGGGTCAGCATCCAACTGACTTCCTCCTAACCTTTGTTGGTGTCTACAATCGGAACAGAGGTGGAGGGGCCAGAGCGGAGCTGACTGGTGATGATCCGATTTTCAGGAGTTTTGGTCATCAATAAATACAAAGATCACGTGTCCCCAACTAGCCAACATTTATTGTTACAATTTAATAGGGAATTGAGTGCACAGGCAATCAGACAGCACATAGGGAGAGATATCCAAGACTGTTTGATGGCATGGAATGAGTCTCAAATCTGTCAGTCCCAGAACAAGTCAAAGAAAAAAATTGCTGTGATGTCATATAATAGGGACCAGGTCAGATGTGTTAACTGTGGGAAGCTAGGCCACATTCAAAGGAGCACATTCCTAGGGACAGTGCTGGTCAAAGGGAGGGGGGAAGGGGGGGCCTAAACAGTTGGGTGTTCAGCAGCCTCAGACAGAACAGTCTCAAACTGAGGGCTCCCGACCACATTTACAAATCCACTGTCTTCTGTCAAGGTTATGGGACCTACTACTACAGCTCATGTCTTTCGTGTTTTATTTGGCATTTTGTAATCCTCACAGAAATCGATGGATTACAAAATGCCAAATAAAACATGACAGAAACTGTATTTTGTGACAATACTTTTCTTGGAACATCGAAGACCACCACTAAGCACTAGGTGAGTTGCTCGTCTTTGAAAACAATTGTCAAGGATTGTTGTAAGGACAGTTTGTGAATGCCCATAGGCAACCATTCTGAGGCTATTCTAAATTAGCCAAATACTCGAGGCAGGAGCAATTGTCAAAATTTTGCTGTCAACCACTCTATTCCATCCTAGACGACCTAGAAACTGGGCTCAATGTGTAAAATACCAAACTTCTCCTGTACGGAATTGCTGTGCTGTGTGTAAAGTTGCCTGAGCGGTTCTTGATAATGATGCAGGCAGCAATACCTGAGGGTTAGGTATCAGCCGATCCTAAGCTGGCGTGTTTTTTACGGGTGCATTAGTACAAGTCATTTCAGATTTTTCATGAAACCGCTTTTCAGGCATTGGTTTTCCTTGAGGCAGATTCATCACATAACAAAATGGTATATGGTTTTTGTTTTACCAGATGAGCTATGTATGTCCAGTGGAGGTTCATGTGATGAGGAGGAAGAGTCTATTGGCCAATGCCAGACCCAAAACAAAATAAGTCCAGAATTCTCTTCTGTGCTACATGCCATGGATGATAACCTGAATGGGAACAATAATGTTTTCTCAGCAACATCTATTTTGTATAGTCTATTCAAGAGAGTGTTCTAACTAATGGTTTTAATCATTGTTCACCAACATTTGAGGAGTGGTGGATGTAATAAAATGGTACATAATTTTATTCCCATTAAATGAGTTAGATAGTTCCAGTGATGACGAGGAGTCTGCTGACCTGCCTAGAATCCACTGTGGGAGGACTCCAGGTATTGCGCAGAAACGTTAGTTTTGGGAGTGACTGTTTGAAAAAACTGTTGCTGTGTAGGGCTGGGTGATATAATTAGTACTTGACATATCCTCAAGGTGAATTTTTTGGGAATACTAAAAGTTTTGTGTGCCTTCGTCTTTCATTTCTCATTGAATTCATTCGGGAGACATCCAAAAAACTTGTCTACTGTCCCATAGCTCCGAAAGGTGTCTTAACTAATTGGATGTTGAAGGGCTGCAGACTCAATTAGCTGAAACACACTTGATTGCAATTTCAACTGCAACCTGTGTCGTCAGTTTAATAAGATTAATAATGTCCAAAGAGGTAATTATTTTTCCAAACAACTATAGTGATATCATTTTGCTTCTGTGACTATCTGATAGGGCTGGGCTGATCATGCTAAATTGGTAAATGTCTAAATGGTAGAAAATTAAACGTGGTATTGAATTACTGCGTAATATACTTACACAGTGCCATTGATAATTCAAGGACTTGATGCTTACCAACATTTCATGCACTATATTACGGGGTATCGACTAGTTGATCAATTGGTCTTTAACGGATATTTTCACAAAATGTGTCATTAAAATTGCCATTTTAGGACTTGTTTACTGTAAACAATCTAATACCAAATGATGAGACAAATTGATAGTGTTGCTGTCTTTGATGTTTCTTAGCATGGCTGGTATGGAATTATGTGATCTGACCATCGTGAAAGTTCTTACGGTACAAACATTGATGCAGTACAAACATTTAAGTCTGGAACCCAATGACATCACTAGCTGCTGGGTTTCATCCTTGGTGGCGATGTTCCAGGCCTTCACCGCAGCGATCTTCAGTTACTGATTTGATTTTTTGGGTGTTTTTCCTTCAGAAAGTGAAAGGTATACTGTTGGATTGAAGTTAAAGATGTGGTAAGCAAACGGCTGGTCAGGTTTTAGCATTTGGAAGCCTGTGCCTCCAGTGCTTGCTTCTTTAATTCTCAAGGCTTTCGCCCTCTTCCTTTTGTTTCTTGACCTTCTTTACGCGTTTCTAGATTGCTAACGCAACATGGAACAAGCAAGGTGATTGGTGAAACAAATTTACCAGCAAGCCTGCCTTCCTAAACATTTGGGATAAAATATATGAATGAAATAAATGGTAGATTGCCTATGAAGCCTAATACCAGTCAAAAGTTTGGACACACTTTGCTAATGTCACAGCCCGCTCTTTTTAGAGAAATTTAAGTTGCTTAACTTCTCTATACAATCTCAACTGGAATCTGGTATGAGGTAAAAGGTCAAAGCTAAGACAATAATTGTTTGAATAGTGTCCAAAATTTTTAATTCTCAAAGCCATGTTTTGCCAAGTAAGCAGACAGACAAGCTCTTTCCATTTTCCAACAGCCAAATTAAAGACGAGCTGTTTTGGAACTTAATGGGCAAAAAAGTTGATGTTAAGCAAACCACAAGTGCAGCACATCTTTGGGGACTTAGATGGCTGCTCAGCAGCGAACTCATGATAGCCATATAACTGCTCTTGTTTTTTTTTTTTTTTTAGTGAGTACGCTCCATAAATATGACAGAGAATGCTGGTTTTAATTTTTAAGAATAAGCTCTTTTTTTCGGAAGATGAACAGTGCCTATTTCTTGAACATGTAAGAATTTGGGTATGTCCAAATTTTCGACTGGTACTGTACATCGTTTTTTTATTTGCAAGAAAACACTTTTTCAGATATTTCAATAGCGTAAGGTAAATATTCATATAGGTACGAAGATATTGATTAGGATTGAATACCCGTAATGGCTGTGTACAATCATCAAGTGATTTATAATGTAATGTATTATGTACATTGTGAAAGAAGTCTAAAGGTGTGTTCTGTATTATAAGAAAATGTTCATGATGCCATATTGCTGAATGGATCATGACTCGAGGGAACTTCAATTTTTAAAAGAAAATGACCAGTTCATCTATGCCATGGTGCCCCAGATTTATTCCATCATGCCAGCTGAGCAGGCTACTATTTATAACTCTTGCGGACCAGCATATGAGTAGTGTAAAAATGCTGCAAAGCATGAAAGTCTGTTAAATGGGAAGTAATTAGCCTAACTATATAATTGCTGATGAGAAAACGGGACAAAAGTAACTCTATAGTAGAAATATATTGCAAATGTTGCGAAGCACAAGGAGACTTGCATCGCACTTAAGCCGTTACTGCATTGCAAATTGTGATCTGATTCTGGACATTTCGGACCCTGTTGTTCTGGAACTGGTGAACCTAGCTCCATCCTTGCTTGTGAACAACTGAGCCTTTCGGGGAGGCTCCTTTTATACCTAATCATGACACTCGCCGGTTTCCAATTAACCTCTTCACCTATGGAATGTTCCAAACAGGTGTATTTTGAGCATTGCTCAACTTTAAAGGTCTAAAGCTGCCCCTGTCCCAACTTTTTTGGAACTTGTTGCAAGCATCATATTCAAAATTAGTGCATATTTCCAAAAAAACAAAACACTAGTTTATCTGTTTGAACACTGAATCCATTACAAAGACAAGATATTTAATTGAATACGGGTCAAAAAAGATATGCAAATCATTGTATTGTATTTTCATTCACATTTTTTCATTCTAACTTCAATGGAAATGGGGTTTGTAAACTGAGGCATTGCGTCACTTTCAGTTTTCTAGCTTATATAATTCCAATGATTCATATGCAAATCCCTTTGTTATCCAAGACCATGAAGAAAACAAAACAACTCAGTTTACAAGAGCTAGATGGCCTTAGACCTATATAAATCTGGTAATGGCGACAAGAAGATTTTCAAACGATTGAATATGCCGCTGAGCGCTGCCAGTTATAAAACAATTCCAAAGGAATGGAACTACTGAAAACCAAGGCTGGAGGACAAAACTGCATTATACCCCCAGGATACTGAGGAGGATAGTGAGCAACAAAATCCCCAAGAATCATTGTGAGGGGAATTGCAGGCCTTGGCAGCATCTTGGGGTCACCATGTCTCAAAACACACCATCAGGCTGCACCTCCACAGTCACGGGCTCTTTGGAAGGGTTTCCTGATGGCCTTTTCTGACCGGAAGGCACCAACATAACCGCTTGGAATTTGCCAAATGTCATACATTATGACTGGAATAAGGTGCTTTCTCCAAATGAGACTAAAACTGCATGTTTCGGTCAGACACAGCATCAGCATGTTTGGCGTTGAATCTGCGATCCATACAAGGAGAAGCAGCTCACACCATGGTGAAAAGTGATAGTGAATCTGTCATATTTTTGGGCTGTGTTAATTGAAGAGGTCCAGGGACACCGGTTGAGATTAATGCCATAATGAATTTCACTAAGTATCAGAAAATTTTGTTTGAAAGCAAACGCAGGGAGAAAGTGCCAAATCATCTCCATGCAGGCCCCAGGCTGAATTCAAACCCATGACCCTCTTGCTGTGCAGCAGCAGTGCTACCCACTGCACCACCATTTTGCCCTTGAAATTCCTAATGGCTCCCTTCATCTCATGGCTATTTCAGTTCTGTTACACACGGAAATTGATCATTTTAAAGCATCCCTGTATTTGCTCTTTGCTTCTGCTGCGAACATGGCAACAAATTTCAACTCTGAGTCAACTTAGCGTGAGGAATACCAGCAAACATCTACTGTTGGGAGCATATTAAATATCTCTTGTTCCAACTATATACTGGCAGTGTAATTCTTACAAAATCTGGATTTAAACGGGTTCCAACAACAACAAATTTAAAATGCTCCTATGGGCACAATTTTCTATCTACATATGAGGTTAAGGTCTGATGTTAATATAAACATTATTTTTGGAAGATTTTGTACATTTTTTTTCTGTTTAAGTGTTTTCGATAAAGATCATGAAAATTCATCATTACCACAACACTATATTTCTTTAAATATATAGATGAAAATGTGCCTTTTACTTTTGTAGGATATTTCGAAAGTAGATTCATATTACCCATGCTCAAAGCTATGTAGAACCCTAGAGTAATTATTTTCCAAATTAATTTTTTATGAAACCCCTATTCTCATTCCCGAAACAAACGTCGATACCAAAACAAACCAAATTTAGTTCCAACGAGTTGCGGGAATGAGAAATTTACCCATTTATGTGAAAAAAAATCTAATATTTATGATGGTCTTTTGAGTGAAATACACCATAAAGTGATGTTTGTAATTGTATCATTTGGATAGCATTTACTTTACACACCTAAATACTTCATGACACCTCATGAATCTAGTTTCGCGAGAATCACCCAGCTATTCTGCTCTATTACCGTGAAATTTCTTCCGTCCGGTAGGATGAGGTCATTTTGTCACATCCATCTAATTCAAGTGGGTCATTTATGATTTTAGTGGGGCAAAAACACTGCAATTTTTTGGACATCTTCAAAAAATTTTGAAATTTGTCTCTTATTTTTGTTTGTTTGTTTTGTTTTGTTTTTGCTTTCCAATGTCTGTCTGGGTCGCATTTTGTTGGTAATGTCATCTCCCATTAATGCCAGGTTTGAAAGGATTCCTGTTACTCCTAGTAAAGGCACAGTCCTACATAGTGTTACTTTAATTATTTTTTCATATCTAGCCCTGTTGCGAAAAGTCTATTTTAGGGGCAAGAGGGAGTGGGAGCAAGGACATAATAGTGACCAATCAGAAGTGGCAGATTGAGTTATATCAAAGGGGTTCTCTTCACTGATGCATGACATTTGTGATGGGTACTGGCAGTGGACGCCAAGAGCAGCAGCCAGAAATAAAAGGCAACACTCACAGGGTGGTGAGAGACTAAAAACAAAAATAACGAGACTCACGCTACCAACGGACCTGCCGCCGTCCGTGGTAGAAAACAGGCAAGCTCGAGGAAAACAAAAGAAAAGGGAAATAAACCAAGGATTCCCTTGCTCACTAACACTATTCCTGATAAGATACTAAGTGCCTGACCTGATTTCTTTATTTTTTGCATATTTGTCACACTTAAATGTTTCAGATCATCAAACGAATTTTAACATTGGACAAAGACATCAAGTAATTACAAAACGCCGTTTTTAAGTGATTTTATTAAGGGAAAAAAGCTACCCAAATCTACCTGGCCCTTTGTGAAAAAGTAATTGCCCCCTAGTTCCAAACAACTAGTTGTGCCAACCTCGGTGACAACAACTGCCATCAAACGCTTACAATAACTGGCAAAGAATCTTTCACATCTCTGGAAATATTTTAGCCCACTCCTCTTTGCAGAATTGTTTTAATTCAGCCGCATTGTAGGGTTTTTGAGCATGAACGGCCTGTTTAAGGTTATGCCACTGCATGTCAAGCGGATTTAAGTCAGTACTTTGACTAATCCTTAATTTTAGTTTTTAGAACCATTCAGAGGTGGACTTGGTAGTGTGTTTCAGATCATTGTCCCGCTGCATAACCCAAGTGCACTTGAGCTTGAGGTCGCAAACTGATGATCAGTCATTCTCCTTCAGGATTTTCTGATAGAGTAGAATTCATGGTTCCATCAATTGCAGCAAGTCAGCCAGGTCCTAAAGCAGCAAAGCGGCCCCGAACAATCACGCTACCACCACCATGTTTGACTTTTGGTATGATGTTCATTTTACGAAATGCAGTCTTAGTTTTATGGCCGACGTAACGTGACGCATACCTTCCAAAAAGTTCAACTTATGTCTTGTCAGTGCACAGAATATTTTCCCAAAAATTTTGGGGATCATCATGTTTTTGGCAAATGTGAGACAAGCCTTTGTCACTTTTAGTCAGCAGTAATTTTCGCCTTGGAACTCTCCCATGGATGCCATTTTTGCCCAGTCTTTTTCTTCTTGTTGTATCATGAACACTGACTTTCACTGAGGAAAGTGAGGCCTGCTGTTCTTTAGATGTTGTTCTGGGCTTTTTTATGACTTGGATGAGCCGTCAATGCATTCTTGGAGTAATGAGAGGCCAGCCGCTCCTAGGAAGGTTCACCACTGTTCCATGTTTTTTCAATTTGTGGATGATGGCTCTCTCTGTCATTTTCAGGAGTTCCAAAGCCTTAGAAATGGCTTTGCAACCCTTTCTAGACTGATGTCAATTTCTTTGTTTCACATCGGTTCTTGAATTCCTTCAGTTCCTTTGACATGACGTGTTGCTTTTTAAGATCTCTTGGCCTACTTTGTCAAACAGCTTCTATTGAAGTGATGTCTTGATTAACAGGTCTGGCAGTAATCAGGCCTGGGCGTGGCTAGTGATATTGGACTCAAAAATATGGTTTATCAGTTAATTTATGTTTTAAGAGGGGGGAGGGGGGCAAGTTTTCACATCAGGCCAGGTAGTTTTGGATGGCTTTTTCCCCATGATCAATGAAAGCATTATTTAAAAACTGTATTTTGTATTTCCTTTGGTTGTCTTTGTCTTATATTAAAATTTGTTTGATCTAAAACATTTAAGTGTGAAAAATAAGCAAAAAAGTAAGAAATCAGGAAGGGGGAAAAACACTTTTTTCACACAACTGTATATCCTAAGGTACTTTAAAAAAAATTTTCAGAAAAATCTTAGATGGTCGCCAGTGGAACTTTACGAAAACTTTGTGATTTGACATGAAATGACAGAGTGCAATTGCTGCATTTTATGATTCAAAGTTCAAATCAGCAATCATGGCTTTGGGCTTAAAATTTACTTCAGTTCTTGCAGAGTTGATGCCGTATCACTTTTTGACCCATAACCTGACTTTTTTCTGTTTCACCCTGCCTTGTTGTTGCACTTAGCCTGTGTACGACAGAATTATGTCTTGAAGGTCGTAAATCCCAATGAAAATAACCTTTTCATTGTTTATTTTTTATTGGATGCAAATGTGAACGAGAGAAGGAAGTGGGAGAGCGCTGAAGAGCAAGTAGTTAAAAGACACTTGCTGGATTTCATCAGAAAGTGCAAAGTTCCTGGAAAGAGAGAATGTGTTTCTTGTCTCCTGGCTGAACCTGTTGCACTCAAAAATCGTGATTGGGCAGGTATTAAATATTATGTCAACAACAGAATTGTTTCCCTAAAAAGAAAAATGAATTGCTAAATTGACATCCCCCCCCCCCCCAACTCCTTTTGCTTTGCCCTCGATGATTCTCTTCGCCCCTGCAGCCATCTACTTTGTCCCCTCTAAAAATCTGCTGTGCCCCCACTGTTACTCTTCCCCCCCTTCTGCTTTGCCCTGTTATGGCCCCAATTTGTTATGACACATAAGACAGCAAGGGATGACAGACAAAACACCGAAACTTAAACAGATTTAATTTAACCAAAGCACTGAACTAATTTACAATCTAATCTACTGACCAAGATATGACCAAGAAAAAGATATTTACAGTCCCTTTGAGATGGGGTTGCTTGTTCATGTCCTGGGGCAGGAAAATGCTTCAACACAGGCAAAAATCCACAAAAAACTTCACAGGTCTTGAAAAGAGTGACAGGTCTGGTCAAATGTATCCTTCTCCTTGCAATTTCTCCTACTACTTTACTCTCTCAATTTTTCTCCTCATATACGCTTTTGCAGCCCCCTGCCACCTTTTAGACTTTTTTTTTCCCCCTGGGACTTTCCACTTTCAGACATGCCCAGGACATGCCCAAACCTAGCTCCAGACTGGGCTTAACAGAAAAAAGTCAATACTGCCATCTAGTGGCTTTTATCCGCATTACAGTCCCCGATGGCCGACGTTAATTGACACTGCTCATAGTCGACACGGAAATCATGTAGAAAGTAACAATAACGGTTGTACCACGAAATCCTGATTAGCTGAAGCTCTGGCACAACCTGAACAACCTTTTGCTATGTGGCATTGTAAAAAATCCTACTCAGTTTGGAGATTATCTCTCGTGCGTCTCACGGCACACACGAGGTAACCTACACACTGGATTGGATTTTTACACCACCACTCGGCAGAAAGGTTGTTCAGAATGTGTACTGGAGCTTCGGCTACGCAGGATTTTGTGGCACAATCATTATTGATACTTTCTACATGATTTCCGTGTTGACTATGAGCAGTGCGGATTAACGTTGGCCACTGGGGGCGAAGCAGAAGGGGGCGAAGAGGAACAGTGGGGGCACAGCAGATTTTTAGCAGGGGCAAAGTAGATGGCTGCGGGGGTGAAGAGAATTATTGGGGGCAGAGCAAAGGGAGTTAGGAGGGAGTGAATTGAATGTCAGAGCAGAGGGACTTGTGTTTGTAGAATGGGTACTTTTTGATGGTTCAAATGGCGGAGCTTAGTAAGTTTTCAAAAAATCCGCTTTGATTGTCACTTTTCAATGTAGCACACTTCTTGTGGCTTGTTAATCATCCAGGTATTGTTTTACCTCAGAAGCTTTTTTTTTGGTATGGCTGCATTCCATTGCGAAGTAACTTACCGTTGCATTTCTGTCAGGTTTATTTGAATTTGTGACAATTTTTTGGCCTCCAAATTGTAAAAATAAACAAAAATGAGTTTGAATGGTGGTCGTTGACAACTTACCTTTTGATGTTATCCTGGGGAGGGATGTACCAGTGTGGGATGACTTACTGGGATCTTTTGCTAATGATGTGTCTCATGCCAATGATGTGAATGTGTCATGCCTTGTGGTAACCCGGTCGCAGCGGGCTGTGGTGCCATTACCCAATCTATCCGATGACCTGATCCAGTGTGGTGGTAAACGGCCCCGAAAGTCGCGTCGTCAGCAACGCTTAAAAGTATCGCCATGGGGGGTCTTCTCAGAAAGTTGACACTGAGGGGTTGGATGTTGATTGGGATGTGACATATGACGTTGTTAAACTGCAACAGGCAGACACCACACTAATTCACTGTTCCAAAAAGCAGAGTCTAACATCACTGAAGTTTGCTCCAGACAGGTATCTGATTGGAAATGATATTCTGTACAATCAGTCAGATGCAGGTGTAAAACGACTGGTAGTTCCAGTTACTTGTAGACCACTTGTTCTCCATCTAGCGCACACTGTCCCATGTGCTAGGCATTTGGGGCAACAGAAAACCTATCTTAGGTTGGGTGCTACTATTGTAGATTCTTTTGGCTAACAATGTACACTGACACACGATGCTACTGCAAAACATGTCCAGTCTGTCAAAAAACCTCTGGTGTCCGCAGGTCTGAAAGAGCTCCGTTGAGTTCACTGCCTGTCATATCCTCTCCTTTCCACGGAATTGCCATGGACATCGTGGGGCCATTGGAAACAAGCAGTTCTGGGTACAGGTACATACTGGTGCTGTGTGATTATGCCACCAGGTTCCCAGAGGCACTTCCACTGCGAAGCATAACTACACCAAAGATTATCAGTGCTCTTGTTCAGTTGTTTTCCAGAGTTGGCATTCCTGATGAAATCATCACTGACTAAGGCACCAACTTCACCTCTCGCCTGATGATGCAGCCCTACCGGCAGCTGGGGATCAAGGCCCTGAAGACCACGTCGTATCATCCCCAAACCAACGGGCTCATCAAGCGGTTTAACCAAACCTTGAAGTCAATGCTCCGCAAGTTCGTGGATGACACAGGCCGGGATTGGGACAAGTGGCTGCCTTTCCTGCTGTTCGCTTATAGGGAAGTCCCTCAAGCTTCAACAGGCTTTTCGCCATTCGAGCTCCTGCACGGGTGGTCAGTGACCGGGCCACTAGACCTCCTGAAGAGCTTGTGGGAAGGTGCTACCACCACCGAGTCCAACAGCCAAGGCATCGTGCAGTATGTACTCCAGATGCAGAACCGGCTGGAGAAGTATCAGCAAGAAGCCCAGGAGAATCTTCAGGCAGCCCAACGTGACCAGAAGAGGTGGTATGACCAACATGCCGGGATGAGGTATCAAGTAGGCCAAAAAGTGTTCCTGTTGTTACCCTGTTCTTTAAGCAAGTTGTTGGCCAAGTGGCAAGGGTCATACACCATCCAGAGAAAGATCAGCCCGACCATCCAGAAAGAGTAAGCCTATTCAAACTTACCATGTGAATCTCCTCAGGGCCAGGCATGACCCAGCAGACCACAAGACGGCGCTGTTTGTCCAGTATGTGGAGGAGGAGGCGGAGCCAGAAGAGCTGTTGCAGGCGTGGAGTGGCGAGACGGAGGTGACCCTGCCACACCTGGATGGTGAGAAACAAATGGACTTGTCTGATCTGTTCAGCCATTATCCTGCCCTCTTCCAATTGAAGCCAGGGAAAACCACACTCCTGGAACACACCATCCATCTCAAACCTGACCAGATCCCCATCAGACAACCACCTTACTGCATTCCTGAGCGGCTGGTTGAGGCTCTAGAGGGGGTTCATGCCATGCTGGACCTAGGCGTGATAGAGCCGTCAGCCAGTGAATGGAGCAGCCCAATTGTGATCGTGCCAAAGAAAGATGGGTTCATACAGGTGTGCCTTGACTTCCAGAGATTGAATGCCATCTCACACTCTGACGCCTACCCAATGCTACACATAGATGAGGTGCTGGAGTGGGTAGGACATGCCAATTTCATTCCAAATTTATATCTCTGAAAAGGATATTGGTAGGTCCCTTTAGAAGAAGAGTCCAAAGCCTACACTGCTTTCCGCACCCCCATGGGCCTCTTCCAGTTCTGTGTGATGCCCTTTGGCCTTCATGGAGCTCTTGCCAGTTTTCAGCAGTTAATGGACCGAGTACACAGAGATTGCTCTGAATGTAGTGCTGGATATTTAGATGTTGAGATTTTCAGTAACACCTGGCAGCAACATCTGGAGCACCTGCATCATGTCCTTGAGAAGATCCAGCAGGCGGGCCTGACTCTGAATGTGCAGAAGTGCGAGTGGGCAAGTACCGAAACAAGGTACCTGGTATACCAGCTGGGAAAAGGCACCAGCAGACCGCAGGTGGACAAGGTACAAGCAATCAGGGACAGTCCACGTCCAACAACTAAGACCCAGGTAAAATCTTTCCTCGGCATGATTAGTTGGTACCGAAGATTGATCCCAAATTGTTCTACCATAGCTGCTCCATTAACTGATCTGACTAAGAAATCTACCAGTAACCCTGTCATTTGGAATGTTGAATGTGAAGCTGCCTTTAATGCTTTGAAGGAGTGTTTGTGTGCCTCTCCTGTACTCCAGACCCCTGACTTCAAAAAGCGCTTCCTTGTTGAGGTGGATGCTTCCGGATGTGGCCTGGGAGCTGTCCTTGCACAAGGATAAGGAGGTGAAGAACGGCCTTGTCCTATACCTCAGTGGGAAACTGCTGCCACGAGAAACAGGGTATAACAGCAATAGTTTCTCATAACAAAAGTATACCCAAGTTAAATAACTCACACACATATGGGTATCAGTCATTTCTTTAATAACTTATCTTAGCGTGGTGAGTGGGAGCCATGTTTGTTTGTTCTCTCCTGCAGCACTTCCGGGTGATCAAAGGACCCGAACTGTGGAACCCAGCTGTCTTTGTAGTGCCAGTCTCGTTAAGAGCAATGATTTCATCCAATTGTCAATTAAGTATAAATTAAGAATTGTTGTTAACTCAGCGTTTTGAAATGTAAATGGGTGTTTTGTACACAATGTGTAACATTTTGGCTATTTGTAAATCGTTTATGTAAATGGAAGATAAATGGGGTTTTGTCTGTCCACAGCTGTTTGGGGTTAATTGTAGGGGGAGGGGCTAGTGACTATTTAAGCCCTCTGAAGGAGGTAGTTCAGGGTCAAGCTTTTTCATTTCAGTCTGGTTCGTAGTCCTGAGCTATGCGGTGTGTTGTGCTTAAGACTGGAAGTTTTTTGTCTTTTCTTTTGTTAGTTTCATTGGCCTACATTACTTTGGAACATTTTGAAAACCGTTATTTTATTTTTTTGCTCACTTTTGGGACAGTTGGACTGTAAATAAACCACCTTCTTTGCACCGAAGTTGCAAATCTTGGCTGCATTTTTTCTCAGAACCCATGTGACAGTGGTGCTTAATGAGCGCTGAAATCATGAGGACATATTGATATTTTACATTGTCATTTATGCGCAGAGGAAGCCTCATAATTTGTTGCAATGCATTAGAATGCAACATCACAATTAATATCAAAAGTAAATTAGACTGTCAAGTGTTTTTACCAATTTGTCCGAGCAGCTGTGGGTAATCGGGAGACGTAAACTGCGAGAGGTTAAGGTTATTGAGCATTTTTAAATGTGAGGTTTCCCAAGATCAAATTGAAAATTGGAAAATTCCCCAAATAAAAATGTCTGCCCCCTGGTATTGAAGCCAATTTAAAGACTTGCTGGTTTAATGCGTTGTACTGGATCATGAAAGTTTTATAAATTTAAATTTATGCGTTTTAGACACTTCAAGTATTCTACTTTCCACTGAAATATACTTTGCAGAGGTGCTGTCTCCTTTAATATATGTCACTTATGAGTGACTTCTGTATTAGGGGCCATACTGTGGGATCACTTCAACAAATAGTTGAATCTTTGGGAACAGATCTAGAACTGAATGCTGCCTCAGCATCATAGAGGACAACGGTCAACAGAACTTGCAGTGGCGACATTTTCAGTTGTTATGCTTTAACCTTGTTGAATATGTATTGACAAATGTATGGCATTGCTGCATGCACCATTTCACTGATCTGTAGGCCTATATGGGGCAGCGACATCGCCCCAGTATGACTAGCATCCAAGCCAGGTGTATGGTCACAGGCGATAGAATCTCTAAGGGGACTCTCGTTAATGTTTTAAATAACCTCAATAGTTTGAACGCATTCCAATATTCATTTTAAAATCATTTTTACTGTCGCCGTGAATTACCTCCACAGACGATGTTCTGCATGTCCATCTTCATTAAGTAAAATGATATAATCGAGGATATCGAGCCAGTTAGCACACAGTGCAAAGTTAACTTGAGCATCTCAAACGTTAGTGTGCCATTCTTGCACTTTTGTTCCTCCTTATTAAATAATAAAAAAAACAAGAGAACATACTAAACGCAATGGGAACTTCCCTTTACAACCAGTCCGAGACCACTGTTGGCATGCGAGCGTTCGCTTCCTACATCAAGCTCAGTAACATGACTTATCAAGCCACATATTTTTTTGGAGAACGTAAGGCAGGTGAGCAGATTTTTCAACGATTGAAATGACAAAAATATGAACTTTAGACCACTCAGATCGAGGAATATTTACATAAACTAAAATGTACATTTATATACCGCCGCATCATGTGTGTAGCGATGTCATACAAAATGGCTTGTAGTACAGTAGTGGTAACTGACAGCAGTTAAAAAGAACTGAAACAGCTCGCGCTGAGAACTTAACGTTACAGATGAAATAATAGCCCGTGAGGGACATATACACACAATAGTGAGTCAGCCAGAGGGAGATTGGTAGCAGGCGACCGAGGGTAAAGTTTGTGTCCTCGGACGCTTGTTGGTCAAATAAATGATGCGCCAATATATTTATAGAAGTGCATGTTTTTAAATTTTGCTGCTCGCGATGATCGTGGTATCCTCAGAACAGGCATGGATTAAACAGTTTCCTTGCCTTGGCTGTGGTATGTGGTCCTGAAACATTCCCAGCTGGGCAATCAACTACATGGCTGTGATGTTATTTGAGCCTTTGGGGGTAAAAACGTTGCAGTGCACATGTCTGCAAAAAGAATTTGTATTCGAAACATACTAGGACGTGATGCAACTTAATTCCTCACTGGCATTAATACACCCTCCAGTGGAAAAACAGGGAATTATTAACATACTAAACTGTATTAGAAGTGCATTTAATGTTGAGACATTAAAGTAATTGGAATATCATTAGTACACAGATTTATTTTACTCAGCGAGTTTACATGACAAACGAGTAGCTCATGTCATTAAGATTGCGTTCCATTAGGTAGGTAATGACAGCAAGCTTTACTAATGTAGCCTACAGGTAGTGACAGCAACTGACAATTAAAATAAAAGTAATAGCGACCTAACTGACATTGGTAAACCGTTGGAAATCCGCTGGTAAAAATCTGCCAGTGCCGTGGCTGGCCCAACTTCGGTAAACCGTCGAAAATCCGCTGCTGAAGAAACTGCTCCTGCCAATGTCAATCCAACGTCAAAAAACCAGCGTAAATCCACTGCGAACCCAGACCGCCCAATACAGACCTTAAACTGACATTGGCCCGATCTGGGTAACCTCTTCCACACCAGACTAGTCATTGGAGGGATATTGGCACTGCTCTCACCTCACCTGAATTCCATTCATGGTTACTAATTACCAGCTAAGTGTTAATTTGTTCTGTTGCGAGGATCAGTCTGTATCCACATCCCCTTTAGCTCACTTTTTAGTTCATGGATATAATCATCTAGCATTTTTCTATCCATATATAGGGTGACATAAGATGTCAATGTCTAACGAAGCTCCTGAATTCCTGCAGCTCACAAAACGGAATATTTTTATTTCTGCATATGCGTCGGATCGACTTGGTACGCCTAAGAAAATTTTCTAATCAAAGTGACACTATCGTTAAATTTGGATAAGCTGTTCATGAATCTTACCGCCCGTGGTCATGCTAACGGCAAATTTATTGATTGACTAATTGATTAGTGAGTGAGACTTGAGTCTCATCACAACACTCCTTCCTAAGCTTTGCATATCCAGGAGTGAAAATGCGGGTTGTCGGACTTATAACTGGCACACCCAACTACTCATGTAAGAATAAAACTCTGTCTGCAACCAGTAACGTAATCAAAATGCAGGTTAACACTCAACCTTGATAGTAAACTGAACTAGAGAAGTGCAGTTCCAAGGGAAACTGCGTGGGCAAGCTGAAAGCTGGTGATAATGTGAAGTTCGGATTGCTGAAAATGTGAGGTTAAAGTTTCTTAAAATTAAAATTATTTGTGGAAGTGGAATATAGTATCCTTTAAAGCTGCAGTTGGTAACTTTGAGGAGAGAGAGGACTTGGCATAAAAATGTGAAAAAATACAACTTTCAGATCCCTCCCCCTCCCTCTCCCTCTCCACTGCACTCCTGCCCTAAGACCCTCCCCCAGAAGGCTGCCATGCATGCAAAGGCATGAGAGCTATTATGCACGTGACTGTGGAGATATTCTACAAGTTCGCATTATGAAAACAGCCCAGTTGCCGAGGCTAGACATTACTGTTGTGAACAGTCGCATTGCTGTCCAGCAAACGAGCAGAGATAAATCATGTTGACATGAAAAGTAATCTGCAGCAGTATGTGTTCAGTAAAAACCTAGCACATGCTTATTTCAGTGAGTTACCCGTTTTTCTTTTAGTACAGAAACTATCGTGAATCCTGCTGAATGTCCAGTAAACTATGTATGACAGCATTTAGCTGTGAGAGCACAGAAACGTTATACATATTTATAAGGACAGCAAGACAACCGATAAAACTGCCAGATCACTTCATGAAAATATTTTCTGCTACTTTCTAATAAACCAACGCCAGTAATGTTAGCCCTAGCATCGGAAACAAGCCAACGTTAGCTCGACTGCAACATCACAGTAACATCACATGCCCTACAGAGTACTGTATCAATTACAAGATGCTGGCTATTTGAACAGCGACTGTGCTTGTAAGCGACGTTCACTCACTTATTTGCAGAGCAAAAATGAATTGATGCCAGTTAGGGCTGGGGTCAGTACCAGCTGTGCATGTGAGCGACGCCAACTCGCTTATTTGCAGAGCATTGCAGAGCAAAAATGAACAAACGAATAAAGGAGGGGTTTACCAGTCAAGCAGAAAAGTGGCCAACTCTGCGTCGGTTTTTAATCCTTCCAGATCACGGATTTCCTTCCACCACTGAAAAGCCACTCTGATATTCACTCTGGTTTCATCCCGGGCTTTGTCTAATTCTTTCTTCTGTGCTTCTAATATTCTGGCTTCCTCTTCTTACTAGTCTTAGCCGTGGGTGCTGTTGTCGGTAACAGAGATATCGGCATTTTTTTCCTCGCTGTTGGCTGTTGTTGTGCTATTAGCTTTTCTAAGCTCCTGAGACCTCTCTCAGAGATTTGAGCTTGACTGAGCACTGACATGAACTGAGGAGAAAGGGGGAGGAGGCTGTCCGCAACGCGTGCATCTGCACTGTTTGACGGCTGTCAGACACCATCCTGGCTCTGATTGGTTCTGTTTGGTCAGTCCGAACAATTCTTTTAAATTGCAGTAGGACCAGTAGGTGGGTTTGAAGGAGCTTTTTTTTAAATTACAGAGTACTAGAACTATGCAATACTGTCTGTACACAGTGACAGTTTTAGCAAAAATGGCAAAAAGTTACTTTTATAAGACTTACCAACTGCAGCTTTAAGGCTATAGTTCGGATTTTTTGTCATGAAGTTGTATAAAAGCACTCATTAAGGAAGACCTCCCGAAGATGCAATGTTATGACACATCAAACCTACTTCATATATTTATTCAACATGAATTGATTAAGTTGCCTACTTAAACACTGCCATAAAAATACACGTACTCCATAAGAAAAGTAGGGGAGACTGGGTTCCAGTGCGCCACTGGAGTGGGGTGTGATCCAGTGCGATCAATCAATGCCAAAGGTGTTTAAAATAGGCAAAATAGTGATATGGCTCATTTATCCCCGTGACTCATTGGTCAAACATTTTGCATATTTTAAGCAGATTTGTCATCGATTGATCACAGAATAGTGATATGGCTCATTGGACCTCAGTCTTTCCGATTGTATGGGAACAAAGTATTTTATTTATTTATAAGTTTTATTTAGGGCGAGACACTACAGGTGAATAGGGTAAAAATTTTAAATAATAGATATCATCATGAAACTTCCTCAGCTGATTACTTGCAATAGTATGAAAAAAATTTGTATTACAAGTTTTTGAAATTTTTATGTTAAAATATGCAAATCAGGCATTATCTCATTAAATATGTGCTAATTTGCATATATTTTAGGAAGATAAATCTAAACATCTGATAAAGTCAGGTGCAAAATTCTTTTTTCATTTTGTTAACATATAAGATGAAAAAACAATTACAAAGGGATTTAAAGATATCTGCTTTTATTACTGAGAAAATCAAAATCCATGTCCATGGCCTCTAAAAATCCATTTTCGCCATATTTTTGGGAATAAAATGTCTCATAAATCAGGCTAGGGATTATATATTAACAAATCCCTCTGTAAATATCTTCAGAATATTGCTAAGTGTATGACTGCAAAGTTTGGTATACAGAGGTACTACAGAGGCAGAGAAGTTAGACTTGGAGTATGACAAAAAACTTGTTTTGAGAAAACGGCATTCAAAGATTTACATAGGGGAATTTAATGCATTTCTGTTGGAAACAATTGCTCACAAACAGAATAAATGTTCAGGCCCTTAAAAATAGTAATGTGGTATATTTTAAGCTAATGAAAATTGATAATTTAATGACATAACAGGCATCTAAGGCCTACACCTGTAGTTATTCAACTAATAAACATATTGGCCTACACTGCTCAAACTTGCAGATAAAACTCACGTCAAATACTTCTACTCTCACTCTACAATCATGTAGATCAGTGGTCTTCAACGTCGTTCCTAGGGACCCCACTGTGTATGCTGATTTTTGTTCCAACCACAATTGTTATCACAAGATTTTAACAAGTTGTCAATGTCTTAATTAGTTGTTTTTCATATTTAGCGTTGTTACTGACTATTTTAAGCCAAATGTTTCATAGAAGCATCCATACATGCTATGAAGAATAAAATATCCTTGAAGATTGTGGTTTTATTTCTATACTGTAAGAAAATTCCAGCATTGTAACATTTGAAACTGATCAAATTAGACACCGAAGAACTCAGTAAACCCCAAATTGGGCTGAGGGACACAACTGTTTCAAGTTCAAGTTCTTTCAAAAAACTTCAGGTAAATTAATTAGATTAACACAGAGCTGGTTTGACTCTTTACCATTTGCTTGTCGAATAAATTTGTCTTGATGTGCCAATTAGTTTTCACCAAGTAGAATCCAAGTACATCTTTAATTTGATTAGTTACATTATTTTCTCTCATTTTATGTTGTTATTTCCAATGCATAGCAATGAGGGTATGGCATTTTTTTATTCTGGATGGCGAACACGGATATTTCTCTTATCTTGTGAATTAAGAGGGCAAATAACTACTCTAAGCATTAAATACACTTAATTAAGACTAATGAACAGCTCGTGAAAATCCTGCGATTACAGCTGTGGTTAGAACAAAAGCCAGCATACACAGTGGGTCCCCAGGAACAACGGTGAAAACCACTGGTGTAGATGTAAAGACGCTTCGTCTGCACGAGTGTCCTCTTTGTGTAATGTGAATATAGGCCACTAGATGGCAGTATTTACCTTTTTTTTGTTAAGCTCAGACTGGAGTCATGTTTAGACATGTCCTGGACATGTCTGGGGCAAGTCTCAGAAAATTAAAAAAAAAGAGGTCTAAATGTGGGTGGGGTCTGCAAAAGAGTATATAAGGAAAAGAATTGAGACAGTAAAGTAGTAGGAGAAATTGCAAGAAGATGACCAGACCTGCCTTTCTGTTCAAGACCTGTGACGTTTCTTTTGTGGATTTCTTTGCCTGTGTTTGAGCATTTTCTTCATCCAGGACATCACCAAGCCACCCCACAAAAAGGGACTGTGACTATTTCTTTTTTTTTCCTAATCAATCTTGGTCTTTAGGTTCATTAGTTGTTAGTTAGTTGTTATTGTCTTTGTCTGTTAAATTAAATGTGTTTAAGTTTTAAAAACTGTGTGTCATCCCTTGCTGTTGCTGTTGTGTTATAAATGTAATAACATATTGGGGCCATAACAAATTGGGGGCTCAAGGTCCGGGATAGACCATTTTGTGAGTCATTTATTAAAAATCTAACATTTCAAATTGTAAAAATTTTTTTTTTAATTGAATACATATATATTGACAACAGCAATGGATGATTTCTTGGCATCACCAACCGTAGGGGTTTTGAAGTCTTTTAAAAAGACAGAACTGCTAGAAATTTGCAGACATTTAGAGCTGACAGAGGTGAAACCAGCCATGCGAAAAGCAAGACTGGCTAGAGAGATAGTTGAATATTACATTGATGAAAATGTGTTTGCACCAGGAAATCTGGAACAGTTTCCAGTGGAAAATCCAAATATAGAAATGGAACTGAAATTAAAAATGCTAGAGATTGAAAGGGAGGAAAAAGAAAAACAAAGGCAGTTTGAGTTGGAAAAATTAGCAAGAGAAGAGAAAAAAGAAAGGGAGGAAAAAGAGAAACAAAGAGAATTTGAGAGGGAAGAAAAAGAAAAACAAAGGCAGTTTGAGTTAGAAAAATTAGCAAGAGAAGAAAAACAAAGAGAATTTGAGAGAGAGAAAGAGGAAAGAGCAGAAAGAGAGAGACAGAGACAGAGAGATTTTGAATTAGAGAAATTCGATAGAGAAGAAAGACTCCAAATGGAGCAACTAAAAATTAAAAGTGAAACTAAAAATAAATTTTGTGCCAGTCAGGAGGTAAAACTGGTGCCTCCATTTTCAGAAAAGGATGTTGACAACTATTTCCAGTGTTTTGAAAAGGTAGCAAAGAGTTGCCAGTGGCCAAAGGAACACTGGCCTCTGATGTTGCAAACTGTCCTCAAGGGTAAAGCTCAACAAGCCTATTCGGCTTTGTCTGCAGATGATTCCTCTGATTATGAGGTTGTCAAAAAGGTTATTTTGAGAGCTTATGAGTTGGTTCCAGAGGCTTACCGACAGAAATTCAGAGGTTTGAAGAAATCTGAAAATCAGACTTATGTGGAATTTGCTAATGAGAAGAAGGTTTGCTTTGAGCGCTGGTGTACTTCTATGGAGGTCAAGGATGATTTCAACTCACTAAAAGAGATGGTGTTAGTTGAAGAATTCAAGAACTGTGTTAAGGATGATGTTAAGACCTACCTTAATGAGAAGCAAGCACTGAATTTGCAATCAGCTGCCAAATTTGCAGATGAATATGTTCTCACACATAAGTCCAAATTTCAGTCTAGCAGTAACAATAGATGGTCCCAATTTCAGAAAAAGGGTTACGGTGATACCCAAGATTCCTCACCCAAAGACAAAGACAAATCTGGTGATGGTGCTCGGAAATCCAGTAACAGGTCTGATCAAAGTGTGAAAGCTGACAGTGACAAAAGTGGTCTAGTTTGCAGTTATTGCAAGAAATCTGGTCATGTTACAACTAACTGTTGGTTCCTTAAAGCTAAGAAAGAAAAAGAAAAGGATACCAAACCAAATGCCTTTGTGAAAACAAGGTTAGAAACCCCTGTAGTAGATAACCGATCTGCTAAATTGCCTGCTTCATGTGGGGCTAAAAAGCCTGATACAGCTGACTTCGTGAGGGAGGAATTTCTTCCATTTGTGTCAGAGGGATTTGTGGCTCTGAATGAGCATACTACTCCTGTCCCCATATATATCCTAAGGGATACCGGAGCTTCTCAGTCACTTTTGTTGATGGACTCCTTGGAGTTACGTGATGAGACCGCTTCAGGGGATTTCATACTTGTACAAGGTATTGAAGGGAGGACTGTATCTGTACCCCTGCGCTCTATATTCTTGAAGTCAGATTTAGTTACAGGACAGGTAAAGGTGGGACTTATGTCAAGTCTACCTATAAAGGGTGTTTCTCTGTTGCTAGGCAATGACCTGGCTGGGGGCAAAGTAGTTCCCCCTGTACATCTTACTTCACAGCCGAGCACTGAAAATGGGGATGAGGACCCATCTCTGTATCCTTCTTGCGCAGTGACTCGTGCTATGGCCAAGAAGGCTAAAGAAGATGATGTTGTGGTGCCGTCCAGTACATTGAATAGTCAGGACTCAGGTGGTTCGCCTCATGACTCTGATTGGCCTACTATGGTTTCTCCGTTTGAGGACTTATCAGATACTTTTATCAGTTCTCTATTCAGCCAGCCGGATGGGTCTGGTGATTCTGATGTGTCTGGAGACTTGTCTCTGTCCAGAAAGCGGTTGATTGAGGAGCAAACTAATGATCCTGAAATTGGTGTACTAAAGAGGAGAGCCCTTCCTGAAAAAGAAATAGATGCAGTTCCAGTTGGGTATTATCTCAAGGATGGTGTGTTGATGCGGAAGTGGCGCCCTCCTGATATCCCTGCCAATGCAGATTGGGCAGTGGTCAGGCAAATTGTTGTTCCGAAGGTCTATAGGAATGAGATCTTAACAATGGCTCATAGTTTACCTTTAGGAGGTCATCTTGGTGTTAACAAGACTGTTGATAAGATCATGAAACACTTCTTTTGGCCTGGGCTTCGGAAAGACGTTTCCAACTTTTGCAAAACCTGTCACACTTGTCAGGTAGTTGGAAAACACCAGTTAGACCCACCTGTAGCTCCATTGCAGCCTATCCCAGCATTTGGGGAGCCATTCTCTAGGGTCATTGTTGATTGCGTTGGTCCATTACCCAAGACTAGATCTGGAAATCAGTACTTGTTGACAATCATGTGTGCATCTACCAGATTCCCCGAAGCCATACCTCTACGTAACATCAAGGCAACTGCAATCTCGAAGGCTTTGATAAAGTTCTTCACGTTGTTTGGTCTTCCCAGGGAAATTCAGTCAGACCAAGGTAGCAATTTCACTTCAGGATTGTTTCAGGAGGTTGTGTATGAACTAGGTGCAAAACAGATTCTTTCTAGTGCCTATCATCCAGAAAGTCAGGGTGCCTTAGAGCGGTTTCATTCCACTCTCAAGACAATGATGAGGACTTATTGTTATGACCATGAGAAAGACTGGGATGAAGGGGTTCATTTGCTGCTGTTTGCAGCTAGAGAAGCAGTGCAGGAGTCTACTGGATTCAGTCCATTTGAGCTAGTGTTTGGTCATGAAGTGAGAGGACCTTTGCTATTATTGAGTGAACAATGGCAAGAGAAAGAGCCGCATATCAGTCTGTTAGACTATGTTAGCAAGTTCAAGGAAAAATTGCGTGCAGCTTGTGACCTTGCCAAAGAGAACTTGAAATCAAGTCAGGGAAAAATGAAAACTTGGTATGATCATAAGGCTAGAAGCCGTGAGTTTAAACCAGGAGACAAGGTCCTTGTGTTGTTTCCCTTGCAGTCCAATCCATTGCAGGCTAGATTTCATGGTCCTCATGAAATTCTGACAAAACTCAATGATCTCAATTACATTGTGAAGACTCCAGATAGGAGAAAACCAAAACAATTGTGTCATATTAACATGCTAAAGCCTTATCATGACAGAAATGCTAGGGTTGCAGCTGTCATTTCAGATTCTCCAATGGTCGAAACGTGTGAAGATGAGGGGGAGTTTCAAGATGATGAACCAAGAATTAAAGCTTAAGTTCTTTTATGTAAATTGTCAAACACTGAAGTGTTGCAAAATCTTGATGTAAAACTCCAGCACTTAGAACCCTCACAGAGAGATCAGTTTGAAAGGTTGATCAAGAAATATGAGGATTTGTTTCCTGATGTTCCAAAGAGAGTTACTATAGCCTCTCATGATGTAGATGTTGGTGATGCCAAACCAATAAAACAGCATCCATACCGGATGAATCCTGAAAAGAGAAAGATTGCTGAGAAAGAGGTTGAGTACATGTTAAAACATGATATTATCAGACCCTCCAACTCAGATTGGAGTTCACCCTGTGTGCTAGTTCCAAAACCTGATGGAAGTACTAGATTCTGTACAGATTATCGCAAAGTCAATGCTGTAACTAGAACTGATGTGTTTCCAATACCTAGGATTGATGATTGTATTGATCGTGTAGGGCAAGCAAAGTTTCTGACCAAGATTGATTTATTGAAGGGTTATTGGTGCGTGCCTTTAACTGAGAGGGCCAAGAGCATCTCTGCTTTTGCCACACCATCTGGATTGTACCAGTATGAAGTCCTACCCTTTGGCATGAAAAATGCCCCAGCCACGTTCCAAAGGATGATACAGTCTACAATCGCCGGATTGCCACACACGGGTGCATACATCGATGACCTGATCACATGGAGTGACTCCTGGGAAGAACATCTAAAAGATGTAGAGACGTTGTTCCAGCGCCTGACCCAGGCTAACCTGACTGTTAACCTGAACAAGAGTGACTTTGGTTGTGCTACTGTCACCTATCTTGGCTACGTCATAGGCCAGGGTAAGGTGGCACCCATAAATGCTAAAGTCCAAGCCATCATGGACTTTCCAGTTCCTGACAACAAAAAAGCTTTGCGCCGCTTCCTTGGAATGATCGGGTACTACCGCAAGTTCTGCAAGAACTTTGCTGAGATTGCTCTCAGTCTAACTAACCAACTGAAGAAAGGCGTAAAGTTCACCTGGGATGATGCATGCCAGAGAGCCTTCGATCGCCTGAAGTCTCTGCTGTGTCACTTCCCCGTGCTCAAATCTCCTGACTTCAACAAACCGTTCTCCATCGCGGTCGATGCTAGCGACCAAGCTTGTGGATCTGTGCTCCTACAGAGAAGTGACTCTGATGACATTGAGCATCCCGTGGCATACTTCTCCAGGAAGTTCAATCGCCACCAAAGGAACTATTCCACAATAGAGAAGGAACTGTTGGCTCTGGTCCTTTCTTTACAACACTTTGAGGTTTATGTTTTTACAGGACAAAAGCCAATGATTGTGTACACTGACCACAATCCGTTAATGTTTTTGAGTAAGATGAAAAACAAGAATCGGAGATTGTTGAATTGGAGTTTGATTTTACAGGAGTTTGACTTGGAAATTAAGCATGTGAAGGGTACAGACAATGTAATTGCTGATTGCTTATCCCGTGTTTGAATGTGTATGATATGTATATATAGACAAGTGTTCACTTTACCATTTTGTATTGAAAAGAAAAATTTTGCCTTTATGAGTCAAAATTTTTTCCCTTTTGGAATGGAGGTGTAATGTGAATATAGGCCACTAGATGGCAGTATTTAACTTTTTTTTGTTAAGCTCAGACTGGAGTCATGTTTAGACATGTCCTGGACATGTCTGGGGCAAGTCTCAGAAAATTAAAAAAAAAGAGGTCTAAATGTGGGTGGGGTCTGCAAAAGAGTATATAAGGAAAAGAATTGAGACAGTAAAGTAGTAGGAGAAATTGCAAGAAGATGACCAGACCTGCCATTCTGTTCAAGACCTGTGACGTTTCTTTTGTGGATTTCTTTGCCTGTGTTTGAGCATTTTCTTCATCCAGGACATCACCAAGCCACCCCACAAAAATGGACTGTAACTATTTCTTTTTTTTTCCTAATCAATCTTGGTCTTTAGGTTCATTAGTTGTTTGTTAGTTGTTATTGTCTTTGTCTGTTAAATTAAATGTGTTTAAGTTTTAAAAACTGTGTGTCATCCCTTGCTGTTGCTGTTGTGTTATAAATGTAATAACATATTGGGGCCATAACATTTGCAATTACTGCACTTGAGCAATAAACTGCTGCAGAACCCATGATTTTCCTGTGTCAATGTTTATTCACCCGGCGCAGCATAATTAGGACAGAAGGCTATCAACTTTCACGCATTTTCGGTTTAAGTGTCATATTCACGTTCCCGTCCCGTATGTCAGCAACCATTCAACCAGCGCGTTTGAAAGAGACTCTCAAGCGGAATTGAAGTACTTGTGCATGGAGGTTTATCAGTTTCACATGCGTTTCGGTGGATTTCACCACTAGTGACATGGAAATAATTATGACTCCAGACTTCACGCTTTTCTTTACACGTGGGTTGAAAGCAATGGAATTGCATAAAATCGTTTCAAATTGTCCTATTTGATTTAAACAACTTGAACGATCGTGGAACACATGCATTGCGTTGATTGACTAATTGCTGACCACGGCATGGGAACGCAAGCATGCCACCTAATCTCAAACAAACAAACAAACATGACGCGCAGGAGGCGGGTGATCACTGTGCCCAGTGTAAGTGCATTCGGATTCTCTTATGAGCGCGGTTCTCTCCCTAAGTTGTAAAAGAGTCCCCTTTACACCTTTCCTTTATCTCATGACGTTTTACACAGGGGTTAAAGAAAAGTGGCTCGGAATTAGACGATAGGACGCGATTATTTAATTATTGGGACGCAGCTATGGTTCCGCGGCAAGCTAAAGACGGAAGTGTCAGAGTGCACCACGTGATGCATCTGAGCGAATCACGTTAGCAGAAACCAGCAGTAGCCAATGAGATTTTGTCATTAGCTTTAAATTCCTATATAAACTTTCACAATTCGTTACTGACAGAAAGGAAATACCCTTATTTGGATTACACAGCGTTGTGCAGGAGAATCAGAGCTTTTCAACGATACCGGACATGACAGACTTCAGTGAAGAGGCGAAGTACAGTTCGTTGCGTTGGAATGCTAACTTTTTGGTAAATTTGGAAGAAACTCACTGCCGCAAGTAGACAAAATGTAATAAAATAAACGTCTAAATGTATGATTTTTTTGTTTTCTTTATTGCAGTTTGAAACAATACATATTCAAGGAGTAAACTAGCCCAAAATCTTAAATTTGACCATTGCATGGAAAATCCATGTTTTTGCCTGCCGTGTCTCGCCTTAAGTATTTTATTTATATTTAAAATTGCATCAAAATTATATTTACATATATTGCTGAAGATTATGGGAATTATTTGAGCGTGACATAAAAAAAGGAAGTCGCAATTCACTATTCCCGTCACAGGGTAAATTGGGGGAAAGACATTGGCTATCTGCCCCTCAGCGGGGCTGACAAGAGAAGCAGTTTTGCCATTTGCCCAGCAGCTGGGCCAATTAGAGATTTAATTTTGTAATCCACTCACTCTTTGTAGTTTTGCAAGGAACCACTGCAGGGCAAATAGCCTCTTCCTAATAAAAAAAAAAAAAATTGCTAAATAACAGGCTGCACATTGTTCACCTTTTCCAACAAGTTCATTAATTGTCCATTCAATAAGAGGCAGAACTCCTTTTTAAGATCAAAAGCACATTTTAAATTGAAGAAAGGAGATCATTCATATTGTTTCTGGCATGAAAACTTTGACTTCATCTGGTCCTGACAATATAAGCAGTTCCGTTATTAAGAAAATCATTCATTATACTGTTGATACTCCGTGTTTCATTTTTAGCCAGTCCATGACACTTGGTGTCGTTCCCAACAGCCTAAAATCCGCTAAAGTAGTTCCAGTCCATAAGAAAGGCGAGAAACTCAATATGGAAAACTAAAAGGCCAATTGCTGTGGTACCCAAATTTTCAAAGCTTATTGAAAAAGTAATGCAGGTCAGACTTCATGATTTCCTTGCTCACAATAATGTCTTAAAACCAAAACATTTGGCTTTCGGAGAAACTATTCAACTGACCTTGGAGTGTAAAACCTAGTTAAGACTATTTCTCATGAGATCGATGGTGGTCACTATTGTCTTGGGGTCTTCATGGATCTCTCTCAGGCCTTTGACACCCTCAACCACCACATATTGTTATATAAGCTGGAATCTAATGGTGTGCGAGGGATTGCACATGATTGGCTCCCTAATTATTTATCAAGCAGATGGCAGTATGTGGTGGTTGACGGTGTCAGAGCTAGTCCTGGGGATCTAAGCTGTGGTGTACCACAGGGCTCAGTATTGGGGCCTCTTCTGTTTCTTGTTTACATCAATGACATCATTAATTCTACCAGTATACTCCAGTTCTCATTATTCGCTGATGACACAATAGTCCTAGTGTCTAACAAACATTTAAATGGTCTCAAAAAAATAGCAAATACTGAATTGAATAAATTATATGATTGGTTCATTTAATAAGTTAATTTTAAATCTAGACAAAACAAAATGCATTGTATTCAGGACAAGGGGCAGAAGGATACCTCATAATCACTGAAATACTTCTATTGGAAGACATATTGTGGCAGTGACAAAGGATAGAAAATTTCTTGGCATCTCAATAAATGAATATCTCTCTTGGAAGCCGCATATCACTGCTTTCTCATCCAAGACAGCAAAAAGTCTTGGTGTTCTCACAAGGCTGAAGCTGTACTAACAATATTGTAATACAGTATTATTTTAACACACTTGAATTATTGTAACATTGTTTGGGGTCATACATATAAGAGTCATCTTCTTAAAGTAGACCTATTATGCTACATTTCCAAATTTATATGTTGATCTTGGACTCCCCTAGAGTACTCCTGATCGTTCAAAGTCCAAAAAAGGGTCATTATTTAGCTCATACTGCCATCCTCAAAAAAACCCAATGTGTAGTCCATTGTAGTTTCTGCTTGAAACGCCTCGTTGGGGTGGCTCTTCTGCTAAGGCCTGCTATAAACTTGCTCTAATAAACCCAACAGCGGAAGTGGAGGGCGCAGTGCAAAAGTCTGGCAGCTTAAGCTTGAATTTGCTGTCTACCTACGGCTACTATGGTGAGTACACCGGTGTATGGCTAGGATTGAGGGAAAGCTAGCATCAACCCCATACACATTTATAGAACGGGTCAACATACCCAAGTGTAGACCGGAGACTATAGAAATCTGGTAGGTCGGAGTTTAGAGGGAAACATGGACAGTGAGGAGCAACTCAAAGCGGACCAACGACTTATGGATTGCTTAGGTGTGTACTGTGAGGACCTGCTGGCCTGTGTGCAGAACTGTGGTCTGTCGTTTACGAGGAATAACAAACAGCTTCTTCGCTGGTATATGACGAAGGGGCAAAAGCTCCAGGCTAAACGGCCTTTTTGCCCGTGGTAATGGTTTACTTATTGTGTCGGAATGACCCGCGTTTGCTCGCGGGAAATAGACACAATAAGCCACTTTTACACCAGACACCAAACAAATTTTTCGCGCAAAAGGTTACATTCAAAGTCACTGTATTGTCTTTGCATTGACTTTGAATGTAATCTGTCACGTGAAAAAATCCGGTGTGAAAGCTGCTTAACGCGCCCATAACGCGTGTATTCAGGTCTTTGCACTGACTTTCAATGTAATCTGTCACGTGAAAAATTTGTTTTACGTCTGATGTGAAAGCAGCTTTGGATAGTACGGGACAGCTAGAGAGAGCTTGGTTATGTTATGAACGTAACACAGGTTATGAGGAAAGTCCGCAGAATCCAATGATATAAGCTTTGTTATTTTAAACTGACCCCACACTGAAAGAACACCAGGCATACACTTTACATTCTACAGCAATGAGCAATGTTCAAGGAAAAATCTGCACTGTCTATTGTTAGTCCAATGCGTCTGCGTTATATTGAAATGAAGTTTCCTAGTCTGTGCAGGAGGACAAGCCCTGATCATTCCCATTGCACCAATGTATTATCTCCTCTCTGACTGGTTTGTGATGCAGTCAACTTGATTTTGCTGGTAGCCATTTGATTCTATAGGATTTGATGTTTCCACCGAGCCCTAAAGGCCGTAATCTTAGAAACCTAGCCTGAGATTGAGCCTTGCCTTCCTGGTGCATGACACTCAAAGTCCATGCACCATTATGCACATGTGCTTATAGATTGCTACAATATAGAGATTAAACTGATTTGCTTCTATGGCTTGCCAGTGATAAAACATAACTAGATGATTCTGTAATGGCTGGTTAGAGCAGAGTTTCAAAATCTCAATAAAAGAGAAAAACTAACAAGGCACCTGACAGTAGTGCCAAATAACCTAAAGAAGCAAAGCTTCCCAGAAACAAAGAATAAGTATATAAAAATCGGCAAACTCCTGACTAAAGATATATCGAGCCGAAGCGAGCAAAGACATATCAAACAGCGAAGGAAGCATTGCAACCTCCGGCTTAAATAGATTTCTGGGAAGGAATGCCCAGAAATAATCAGCCAGCTGGGTAAAGATACAATGTTGTCAGGGACGTAAGTAACAAAGAAAGCAAAAAGCACATTCACAAACCATGACAGGACCCCCCCCCTGCCCCCCCAAGGGACGGCCCCAGACATTCCCAAAGAACTCCTAGCATGGAACTTAGAAATAAAGGCAGGATCCAGGATATCCCAAGCAGGGACCCAACAACGCTCCTCGGGACCGTATCCTTCCCAATCTACCAAAAAGTGGAATCCCCGACCAACAGGCCTCTCGGCCAAAAAACGACGTACTGTGTACGCCGGGCCCCCCTCAATCATCCGCGGCGGGGACGGGGATTTGTCGGAAGGTGCCAGGATGATAATGCTAACAGGTTTAAGCCTGGACACATGAAAGGCGGGATAGGGAGCTTAAGACGCATAGTGACAGGGTTAATCTTCCGCACAATCTTAAACGGGCCAATAAAGCAAGGGGCCAATTTCCGAGACTCAACTTTCAAGGGGAGATCCCAAGTGGAAAGCCAAGCTCTCTGGCCCACTCGATAAGATGGGGCCAAGCGGCGCTTTCTGTCAGCCGCAGATTTCTGACTACGCCCAGCCCGCAACAAGAAGGAACGGACCTTAGTCCAAACAAAGCGGCAGCGTCGAATGAAGTGTTCAACAGAGGGCACTTCTGACTCCCTCTTAGACTCCGGAAATAGAGGAGGTTGACAACCCAACTGGGCCTCGAAAGGAGAGAGGAGTTACATGAATGAATTAATGAATTATAGGAGGATTCAGCCCATGCCAAAAAACGACTCCAGGACGCAGGATTATCAGCCGCTAAGCACTGAAGAGTATTCTCTAGGGCAGCGGTTCCCAAAGTGGGGGGCGCGCCAATTGCAGGGGGGGCGCGGGGTGCAGCAACCATATTCTGGCCCGCTGGGGGAGTGTCTTGAGACAGTTTCATTTTTTTCTGTCTTTACTGGCCTTCCACCGAGGTACGGTCTCAGAATATTGTATTCGGCATCAAATACTATCTGGGTGTTGATGGAATTAACTTTTTTTCTATTTACAAATACCTCTTCATCTTGGGTTGGAGAAATTATTCAAATATGGGTCGCGTCAATAGCACCGATGATACCGGGCATACCTGAGATGTGCTTGAATTCTGTGTTGTTGGCGAATGTCCATTGGAAACCGGACAACCTGTCATATGATATGAGGTTCACAGAGCGCATTGATTGTTTGTTCAATTGAGTGACTGACAGATCATTGTGAAATCCCTAAATTGTCCGCGTTGCAAAGTTGCATTTTTCCGGTGGCCAAGTAACAAATTGTTGTCAAACATTTTATTTCGGGGCTTATTGGGTTGTTTCCCTTGGTTGGAGACGATATTCTCTCCCTCACCAAGTCAACAACATGTAAAATCTCTTCACGGTTGATCCAATATCTTTTCAAAATCATTCAAAATTTCCGAATCATTCCATCTCTCAACAGCAGCACCCATTTTCCAATTCTTTGTGAATAGGTTTTAGCGAGTTAGAAGTCCTCATGGCTACTTTTAAGCTCTCCCAGACTTAGGAGCTACTTTTAGGCATTAAATTCTTTGTGAATGACATTTAAAAATAATTAGGAGTCCTAAATTTACAATTGACACACCCATTTTTTTTAGGAGTTTATCCTAAATCCGCCAGTTAGGACCTACAATTAGCGCTAAGATGCTTTGTGAATACGGGCCCAGGAGTGTAAGAAACTATTATGATTTCTCAGGATTGAATACGGTGATTTTCTGCTTTCTGCATGTACACAGAGTAAGATATTTTGTTCATTTAAATTGTGCTTCGGACACACATTTGAGCGATAATTAGAGAAATTGCCCAACTGTTGATATTTCTTTTCAATGCTCTTTTTCTGACTCTTGCTTTTTTTTCTTTTTCATGCTTTCAACCCTAATAAAATATGAGATATCAAATAAAATTGAATAAGTCCTTGTATCACACATTCATGTATCATGTTATTAGTGTACTGGGTGCCACTCCATTTTTATGGCTGATTTATAGCAAGCCTAAAATCGTTTTCAAAAAATCATCTATATGTTGAATTATTCTGATCACACTTTCATTTGAAGCCTTTTCATTCTACTGGCACCATAAAACGGACAGAACTTACAAACATGGAAGATTACCGTTATGCGTTACACCTCTCTTGTTTGAACAAATGCAGCAGCGAAAAGATCTCCATTCAAACGAAAAAATTCAATGCTTCCTCAAAATGTAGGCGGACAAAAACATACTATCACAAGTGGATACAACACGCAAAAACTCAGAGATTTATGGAATAATTTGTGAGTAGTTTAATTCAGTGGTTAACACAGAATAATAGATCTGTGCCGTGACAAACTAAAGAAAATGCTGCTGAGATATTTGCAGGACACCGTGCAAGTCTTGCAGCTCAAATGATGAGAAAGATACATTTTTGTGGTAGAAAGCGAATGCCATTATTAGTAATTTTACCATAAACAACGTTTGTTTTTGTAAAGGTTAACATACTTATTAGGCTTATCCTCTGTGATACTGCTCACATTTTAATTCTGCAGATTTTATATTACCTAACAGGGATGATCTGAAGAATTGAAAACGCACAGCCCCATACAATTTTTTCGTTGAAATATAGACCTAGAAATCAAGAGACAAGCTATGGTGCGAATACTTTTACTTTTAGTACTTTAAGTACATTTGAAAGCAAGTACATAACCCCCTCAGACCATATTTTTTTCTGCTGAGCAAAAAAAAATTAATCCAGTTGCAAAGACCGGAGTATAATTGCAATGGTGGAAAATGGCAAACAGACAAAGACAAGGCAAAGACAAAACATGGTATGGAATCCCAAAACACAATACAAAATACAGAGCATAGTCAGACAAGGCAGAATTCGTAATCAAAACACGGTCAGGCAGGACAAGATCAAAATAAAAACATGGTCAGGCAGATCAGGATAATAACAGATAGCAATAATTGGCATTTGGGTAGCAAATCTTTTCAAAGTTACAATAATTTAAAACTAGTTTTGGCCCTCCATGTCGCAGGAGAGACTATGCAGGCTTGCCCTTCTGTCTGTAGAAAAAGACCTTGCATCCAGGCTGGATTAGAAGGATTTAATTAATGAGTTTGTGGCCCAAAAGGCTAGGAAAGTGACCATCACCTAATCAATCTGATGTTTTAAAGATGCTGCAGCAGCGCATTTGTGACTGACTAGTATTAGACAATATACTGCATCATAATCAAATGTTAAACTGTCGTGGGTGTCAGCGGTTACTACGCTTTTGTTAATCTTGGATTTTTCCGTAGAAATTAGTCAAAATAAGTGATTGTCGCCAGTGAGTGTGAATCATTAGGTATCTGTGTTTTTTGAATTGTAATTTGTGACGCATTGTCATACTTCAACATGCCAATAGAAAGTGACAGCTGAGCTGATTTGATGATAGAAGCTAATTTTTGTGCAGTTGATTTTTCTTTTGAAAGATTTTGATATCCAAAAAATCATAGTTGAAATAACGCCACAATAATTCTGTTTTAGTCTAACAAGTGGCTCCTCAGAGTCTTTACTTGGGCAGCACATGCGCAGGACAATCGTGACCCTGAAAAAGAATAACGGAGCCAAAACTTAGACTCGTGGCCTACCGGCCCAAGTAAAGATGCATGTTATTTCACCGGGTATAACTAGAACTGCTATGTGCTTGGAGCCTGGCATGATTAATGTGCGTGCATGTGAGCAGGGCCTCGTGCATCAAGTTGGCACAGGGCCTCGCACCCCCCCTGCAATGGCGCTGACTGCAGTGGGTGATTTATTAATGCGTAATAAGTATAGGTCTGCTGTTTAAACGCACACCTCATGTTCAATTCTTTATTAACAGAAATTAGGCTGATTTTGTATCAAAATAGGCAATATATAACGAAAACAAAGACATTCTGTGTAGTCAGAATGGTACAATCTTGGGGCACCCCGGTGGCACATCAGTCCTTCCTGCAGCGACCTGGGTTCAATTCCGGCTCCGGCTCCGGCTCCGGCACGGGTGATTTGCTGCATGTCATCATTCTTCTCCCCAACTTTCCTGTCTCTCTCTACACTGTGTGACTGTAAAATAAAGGAAAAATTCCAAAAAAAAGGACGGTATGATTTTAGTCGCAGAACTACATTTTCTGACGATTCAACTACGAGGTTGATCGTCGAATCAGACACCATGGAATCGTTGAATAGTCGACTATTCCAGGTCACCCCTAATATCATCTAATTAATTGTAAGGTTAAACAAAGGCAACATTAGTGAACACAAAATGCAGCCTTTAAATCTCTATCTTCTCTGAAGATAGAGTTATTCATAAGTTTTATCACCCTAGGGGGAAAAAAAAAAACTATTGTCCCCCTATATCTAAACCTGTTGGCCGCAACAATTGCAATCAAACATGAGCTGGCAATGAGCCTTTTTCCTCACGGTGGAGGAATTTCGACCCGCACTTCTTTGCAATATTACTTTAATTCAGCCGCATGAGAGGGTTAACATATATGAACTGCCAGTTGCTGAACATGCCACAATATCTAAATCAAATTCAAGCCAGGACATTGACTTCACCACACCAAAACCTTCATTTTGTGTCTTCTGAGCCATTCAGAGGTGGATTTGCATGCCTGTTATCCATTGTCTTGTTGCATGACCCAACTGTGCTTAATATTTACAACCCCAATTCCAAAAAAGTTGGGAAACTGTGTAAATTGTTAATAAAACAGAATTCAATGGCTTGCAAATCTCATGAATCAATGTTTTATTCACAATAGTACATAGACGACATATCAAATGTTGAAAGTGAGACCATTTTGTGAAAAAATTTTAGATCATTTTGAAGTTGATGGCAGCAACACATCTCAAAGAAGTTGTGAGGGGGGCAACAAAAGGCTGCAAAAGTAAGTGGCACTCCCAAAAAAAAAACTGGAGGAGCATATTGCGAAGAATTAGGTTAATTTGCCTCAGGTCAGGGGGAATAGATAGCATTTTGGAGAGGCAGAGTCTCTTGGAAGTAAAGATGGACAGAGAGGTTCACTAATCTGCAAAAAAATGGCATCTAAAAATTATGAAATGGTTTCAGAAAAATGTTCCTGAAGCTAAAATTGCCTGTAGATAATTTTCTGTAGATAAATGACTGAATCTACAATACATAATATCATCAAAAGATTCAGAGAATCTGGAGAAATCTCTGTGCGCAAGGGACAAATCTGAAGGTCAATATTGGATGCTTGTGATCTTTGAGCCCTTAAGCGGCACTGTATTAAAACAGGCATAATTCTGCGCTGGAATTCACTGCATGAGCTCAAGAACATTTCCAGAAATCACTATCTGTGAACTCAGTTTGCCGTACAATCTACATATACAAGCTAAAGCTGTATCATGCAAAGAAGAAACCATATGTGAATACGATCCAGAGACGTTGCTGTTTTTTCTGGGCCAAACTTAACTAACTTACTGCCCATTATGCCTCCTGGCATGTAGGGCTGCAACAAAGGTCCTCCACTCCTATTAGTCTTGGGCTTCCCCAGGTGAGGATCAGTGATTTAATCTCCTCCTCTACAGTTTGAGGCCAGGTGGTGTTGGGTCGACCTCGTTTTCTTTTTCCTTCTGGCGTTCAGTTCAGGGCTTGCCTGGAATCCATGCAAATCAAGTGCTGGTTGCTCCCAACTGTCACTCACTAATATGTCTCGCCTCAGTCGGTAGGCAAGCATTTGACTTTCAAATATTAGCACAAAATCCATGCGTGATCTGTGATTGGCTCACAGTCGCAAAGCTACCCCGCCCCTTTAGACAGACTTGCGGCAGTTCCTGAATGGATTGATTCCAATGGGGAGAAGTGAAGTGAACGTGATTATCTCCAATTATTTTGCCACATTGTCACAGAATTAAATACGGGACTTATTTTTCACAGGCCACATATCTTCCAAATATTCTGGTGCTGCAATGGCATTTTAAGACCAACAGATCAGGAGAAATTTAACTTTGTTCGAGACCTGTGTCTCTCTCTGCAGCGGTCATGTAACATCTGGCAATACAGAAATACAGTATGGACTGCGGCAAACTACGAATTAAACTTTCAAACTAAAATAATGCTTATGTTTATATGTTCAGTGATACTGTTATTGCCATCGATGTTTAATCGTTTTTTTTTAAAGGGAAAAGGAATATATGTGATCGCTATGATCTTGAACTGGATTAATATCAGATATTAAACAAGCGGGGGAAATCGGAAAGCGTTGGCCATCCACTTTAAATATGCCGAGATGTTCTGCAGATATAGGTTGTGTAATGTGAATATAGGCCACTAGATGGCAGTATTTACCTTTTTTTGTTAAGCTCAGACTGGAGTCATGTTTAGACATGTCCTGGACATGTCTGGGGCAAGTCTCAGAAAATTAAAAAAAAGAGGTCTAAATGTGGGTGGGGTCTGCAAAAGAGTATATAAAGAAAAGAATTGAGACAGTAAAGTAGTAGGAGAAATTGCAAGAAGATGACCAGACCTGCCATTCTGTTCAAGACCTGTGACGTTTCTTTTGTGGATTTCTTTGCCTGTGTTTGAGCATTTTCTTCATCCAGGACATCACCAAGCCACCCCACCAAAAAGGGACTGTAATTATTTCTGTTTTTTCTTATTTATCAATCTTGGTCTTTAGTTGTAGGTTGTTATTAGTCTTTGTCTTTGTTAAAAATTAAATGTGTTTTAGTTGTTAAAACTGTGTTTGTCATCCCTTGCTGTTGCTGTTGTGTTATAAATGTAATAACAAATTGGGGCCATAACAAATTGGGGGCTCAAGGTCCGGGATAGACCATTTTGTGAGTCATTTATTAAAAATCTAACATTTCAAATTGTAAAAAAATTTTTTTTAATTGAATACATATATATTGACAACAGCAATGGATGATTTCTTGGCATCACCAACCGTAGGGGTTTTGAAGTCTTTTAAAAAGACAGAACTGCTAGAAATTTGCAGACATTTAGAGCTGACAGAGGTGAAACCAGCCATGCGAAAAGCAAGACTGGCTAGAGAGATAGTTGAATATTACATTGATGAAAATGTGTTTGCACCAGGAGATCTGGAACAGTTTCCAGTGGAAAATCCAAATATAGAAATGGAACTTAAATTAAAAATGCTAGAGATTGAAAGGGAGGAAAAAGAAAAACAAAGGCAGTTTGAGTTGGAAAAATTAGCAAGAGAAGAGAAAAAAGAAAGGGAGGAAAAAGAGAAACAAAGAGAATTTGAGAGGGAAGAAAAAGAAAAACAAAGGCAGTTTGAGTTAGAAAAATTTGCAAGAGAAGAAAAACAAAGAGAATTTGAGAGAGAGAAAGAGGAAAGAGCAGAAAGAGAGAGACAGAGACAGAGAGATTTTGAATTAGAGAAATTCGATAGAGAAGAAAGACTCCAAATTGAGAAACTAAAAATTAAAATTGAAACTAAAAATAAATTTTGTGCCAGTCAGGAGGTAAAACTGGTGCCTCCATTTTCAGAAAAGGATGTTGACAACTATTTCCAGTGTTTTGAAAAGGTAGCAAAGAGTTGCCAGTGGCCAAAGGAACACTGGCCTCTGATGTTGCAAACTGTCCTCAAGGGTAAAGCTCAACAAGCCTATTCGGCTTTGTCTGCAGATGATTCCTCTGATTATGAGGTTGTCAAAAAGGTTATTTTGAGAGCTTATGAGTTGGTTCCAGAGGCTTACCGACAGAAATTCAGAGGTCTGAAGAAATCTGAAAATCAGACTTATGTTGAATTTGCTAATGAGAAGCAGGTTTGCTTTGAGCGCTGGTGTACTTCTATGGAGGTCAAGGATGATTTCAACTCACTAAAAGAGATGGTGTTAGTTGAAGAATTCAAGAACTGTGTTAAGGATGATGTTAAGACCTACCTTAATGAGAAGCAAGCACTGAACTTGCAATCAGCTGCCAAATTTGCAGATGAATATGTTCTCACACATAAGTCCAAATTTCAGTCTAGCAGTAACAATAAATGGTCCCAATTTCAGAAAAAGGGTTACGGTGATACCCAAGATTCCTCACCCAAAGACAAAGACAAATCTGGTGATGGTGCTCAGAAATCCAGTAACAGGTCTGATCAAAGTGTGAAAGCTGACAGTGACAAAAGTGGTCTAGTTTGCAGTTATTGCAAGAAATCTGGTCATGTTACAACTAACTGTTGGTTCCCTCAAGCTAAGAAAGAAAAAGAAAAGGATACCAAACCAAATGCCTTTGTGAAAACAAGGTTAGAAACCCCTGTAGTAGATAACCGATCTGCTAAATTGCCTGCTTCTTGTGGGGCTAAAAAGCCTAATACAGCTGACTTTGTGAGGGAGGAATTTCTTCCATTTGTGTCAGAGGGATTTGTGGCTCTGAATGAGCATACTACTCCTGTCCCCATATATATCCTAAGGGTATATATCCTAAGCTTCTCAGTCACTTTTGTTGATGGACTCCTTGGAGTTACGTGATGAGACCGCTTCAGGGGATTTCATACTTGTACAAGGTATTGAAGGGAGGACTGTATCTGTACCCCTGCGCTCTATATTCTTGAAGTCAGATTTAGTTACAGGACAGGTAAAGGTGGGACTTATGTCAAGTCTACCTATAAAGGGTGTTTCTCTGTTGCTAGGCAATGACCTGGCTGGGGGCAAAGTAGTTCCCCCTGTACATCTTACTTCACAGCCGAGCACTGAAAATGGGGATGAGGACCCATCTCTGTATCCTTCTTGCGCAGTGACTCGTGCTATGGCCAAGAAGGCTAAAGAAGATGATGTTGTGGTGCCGTCCAGTACATTGAATAGTCAGGACTCAGGTGGTTCGCCTCATGACTCTGATTGGCCTACTATGGTTTCTCCGTTTGAGGACTTATCAGATACTTTTATCAGTTCTCTATTCAGCCAGCCGGATGGGTCTGGTGATTCTGATGTGTCTGGAGACTTGTCTCTGTCCAGAAAGCGGTTGATTGAGGAGCAAACTAATGATCCTGAAATTGGTGTACTAAAGAGGAGAGCCCTACCTGAAAAAGAAATAGATGCAGTTCCAGTTGGGTATTATCTCAAGGATGGTGTGTTGATGCGGAAGTGGCGCCCTCCTGATATCCCTGCCAATGCAGATTGGGCAGTGGTCAGGCAAATTGTTGTTCCGAAGGTCTATAGGAATGAGATCTTAACAATGGCTCATAGTTTACCTTTAGGAGGTCATCTTGGTGTTAACAAGACTGTTGATAAGATCATGAAACACTTCTTTTGGCCTGGGCTTCGGAAAGACGTTTCCAACTTTTGCAAAACCTGTCACACTTGTCAGGTAGTTGGAAAACACCAGTTAGACCCACCTGTAGCTCCATTGCAGCCTATCCCAGCATTTGGGGAGCCATTCTCTAGGTTCATTGTTGATTGCGTTGGTCCATTACCCAAGACTAGATCTGGAAATCAGTACTTGTTGACAATCATGTGTGCATCTACCAGATTCCCCGAAGCCATACCTCTACGTAACATCAAGGCAACTGCAATCTCGAAGGCTTTGAAAAAGTTCTTCACGTTGTTTGGTCTTCCCAGGGAAATTCAGTCAGACTAAGGTAGCAATTTCACTTCTGGATTGTTTCAGCAGGTTGTGTATGAACTAGGTGCAAAACAGATTCTTTCTAGTGCCTATCATCCAGAAAGTCAGGGTGCCTTAGAGCGGTTTCATTCCACTCTCAAGACAATGATGAGGACTTATTGTTATGACCATGAGAAAGACTGGGATGAAGGGGTTCATTTGCTGCTGTTTGCAGCTAGAGAAGCAGTGCAGGAGTCTACTGGATTCAGTCCATTTGAGCTAGTGTTTGGTCATGAAGTGAGAGGACCTTTGCTATTATTGAGTGAACAATGGCAAGAGAAAGAGCCGCATATCAGTCTGTTAGACTATGTTGGCAAGTTCAAGGAAAGATTGCGTGCAGCTTGTGACCTTGCCAAAGAGAACTTGAAATCAAGTCAGGAAAAAATGAAAACTTGGTATGATCATAAGGCTAGAAGCCGTGAGTTTAAACCAGGAGAAAAGGTCCTTGTGTTGTTTCCCTTGCAGTCCAATCCATTGCAGGCTAGATTTCATGGTCCTTATGAAATTCTGACAAAACTCAATGATCTCAATTACATTGTGAAGACTCCAGATAGGAGAAAACCAAAACAATTGTGTCATATTAACATGCTAAAGCCTTATCATGACAGAAATGCTAGGGTTGCAGCTGTCACTTCAGATTCTCCAATGGTCGAAACGTGTGAAGATGAGGGGGAGTTTCAAGATGATGAACCAAGAATTAAAGCTGAAGTTCTTTCATGTAAATTGTCAAACACTGAAGTGTTGCAAAATCTTGATGTAAAACTCCAGCACTTAGAACCCTCACAGAGAGATCAGTTTGAAAGGTTGATCTAGAAATATGAGGATTTGTTTCCTGATGTTCCAAAGAGAGTTACTATAGCCTCTCATGATGTAGATGTTGGTGATGCCAAACCAATAAAACAGCATCCATACCGGATGAATCCTGAAAAGAGAAAGATTGCTGAGAAAGAGGTTGAGTACATGTTAAAACATGATATTATCAGACCCTCCAACTCCGATTGGAGTTCACCCTGTGTGCTAGTTCCAAAACCTGATGGAAGTACTAGATTCTGTACAGATTATCGCAAAGTCAATGCTGTAACTAGAACTGATGTGTTTCCAATACCTAGGATTGATGATTGTATTGATCGTGTAGGGCAAGCAAAGTTTCTGACCAAGATTGATTTATTGAAGGGTTATTGGTGTGTGCCTTTAACTGAGAGGGCCAAGAGCATCTCTGCTTTTGCCACACCATCTGGATTGTACCAGTATGAAGTCCTACCCTTTGGCATGAAAAATGCCCCAGCCACGTTCCAAAGGATGATACAGTCTACAATCGCCGGATTGCCACACACGGGTGCATACATCGATGACCTGATCACATGGAGTGACTCCTGGGAAGAACATCTAAAAGATGTAGAGACGTTGTTCCAGCGCCTGACCCAGGCTAACCTGACTGTTAACCTGAACAAGAGTGACTTTGGTTGTGCTACTGTCACCTATCTTGGCTACGTCATAGGCCAGGGTAAGGTGGCACCCATAAATGCTAAAGTCCAAGCCATCATGGACTTTCCAGTTCCTGACAACAAAAAAAGCTTTGCGCCGCTTCCTTGGAATGATCGGGTACTACCGCAAGTTCTGCAAGAACTATGCTGAGATTGCTCTCAGTCTAACTAACCAACTGAAGAAAGGCGTAAAGTTCACCTGGGATGATGCATGCCAGAGAGCCTTCGATCGCCTGAAGTCTCTGCTGTGTCACTTCCCCGTGCTCAAATCTCCTGACTTCAACAAACCGTTCTCCATCGCGGTCGATGCTAGCGACCAAGCTTGTGGATCTGTGCTCCTACAGAGAAGTGACTCTGATGAAATTGAGCATCCCGTGGCATACTTCTCCAGGAAGTTCAATCGCCACCAAAGGAACTATTCCACAATAGAGAAGGAACTGTTGGCTCTGGTCCTTTCTTTACAACACTTTGAGGTTTATGTTTGTACAGGACAAAAGCCAATGATTGTGTACACTGACCACAATCCGTTAATGTTTTTGAGTAAGATGAAAAACAAGAATCGGAGATTGTTGAATTGGAGTTTGATTTTACAGGAGTTTGACTTGGAAATTAAGCATGTGAAGGGTACAGACAATGTAATTGCTGATTGCTTATCCCGTGTTTGAATGTGTATGATATGTATATATAGACAAGTGTTCACTTTACCATTTTGTATTGAAAAGAAAAATTTTGCCTTTATGAGTCAAAATTTGCCCTTTTGGAATGGAGGTGTAATGTGAATATAGGCCACTAGATGGCAGTATTTACCTTTTTTTGTTAAGCTCAGACTGGAGTCATGTTTAGACATGTCCTGGACATGTCTGGGGCAAGTCTCAGAAAATTAAAAAAAAGAGGTCTGAATGTGGGTGGGGTCTGCAAAAGAGTATATAAAGAAAAGAATTGAGACAGTAAAGTAGTAGGAGAAATTGCAAGAAGATGACCAGACCTGCCATTCTGTTCAAGACCTGTGACGTTTCTTTTGTGGATTTCTTTGCCTGTGTTTGAGCATTTTCTTCATCCAGGACATCACCAAGCCACCCCACCAAAAAGGGACTGTAATTATTTCTGTTTTTTCTTATTTATCAATCTTGGTCTTTAGTTGTAGGTTGTTATTAGTCTTTGTCTTTGTTAAAAATTAAATGTGTTTTAGTTGTTAAAACTGTGTTTGTCATCCCTTGCTGTTGCTGTTGTGTTATAAATGTAATAACAAATTGGGGCCATAACAGTTGCAATAGTAGGAGCAAGCTATCCATCTTCTTTTTTCTGAAGAAAGTAGACAGGCAAGGAATGAATTTGCAACTGTCGTATTACATACCAGCTTCATAGGCTTAATCTAGCTGATGCAATCATCCCCTTCAAGCTAGAGCTAATCCCAATTACAGTAAAATATGTTATGTAATTTGAGTATTATTTAATTTAGCCTTAAATAAACAAAATGCAGATATGGCCAAACATTATCCTCTTTATCCATTATCAAAACCTAATAACCACTCCAAGAGTAAATGCAAGCAAGCCACAATCTAATTTTTAATAACATTCGCAAATGCAGTAGCTGGGCAGCTAACTCATATTAGCAATGCTGAGTCCAGCCATTTGTTGTATTGTAAAATGCCTGATGTAGCAAAGTAAAAGGAACTAGACACGAAACATGCAGATACAAGATAGACACTTGTATATTCAAAAGTTTAATTGCTCGTCAGCATTCATTCTGCAAAAGGCGCCACACGATTGGTGGCACTCGCCAAAAGGTCACCCAATCCCCAAGACCAAATAACATGAATATTTATAGATCCAGTTCATTAGTGATGTAAGGGTTAAACGCTGGCCTACCAACTGAGGCCAAACTATATCAGTGAGTTGTGATGGCTGGTGAGTTGAGGCGCTAAATGCAGCTGCCAGAACAAAAGAAGGACACGCAGATGAGAGAGAGACAAACAAATAAAATAAGAGAGCAAGACTCGCACTTCCAACAGACCTAGATGTCGTCCGAGGCAAGGAAGCAAGGTGAGCTCGACAGGAAGAATAGAAAGGGAAAAAAACAGAAAGAATGCCTTGCTATCTAGAACTTTTCCTCAAATATGCAGGTAAACCTCAACAACTCTCTTACTAGAGACCTTAACAGCTGAAGTGCAAAAATAACACTGACACTTCAGCAAGGGAAGTAAGGCAGAACTAGGGCTTAAATAGAATCCGGGCAATGCCCCCAATTAATGCCAGCTGGCCCAGGCATCCGATTGAGAGCAAAACGATATCATCCCGGACGATACAGACAAACTCTCCAAACCATGACAGGACCCCCCCCCCCTCTAAGGGACAGCTCCAGAAGTCCCCACAGAACCCTGTGTGCGTAACTCAGAAATTAGCGTGGGATCCAGAATATCCTCAGGACCACATCCCTCCCAGTCCACGAGGACGCCTTCTATCAGCGGCGGATTTTTGTTTGAGCCCCGAGCGCAACAGAGAAGAAGGGACCCTGGTCCGAACTGACCTACAGCGATGAATGAAATGGTTGACCGAGGGAACCTAAGAATCATTCTCGGTTTCAGGAAACAGTGGCGTTTGGTAACCCACCTGAGCCTCAAACGGGGAAAGACCCGTGGAGATATTACTCAGTGAGTTATAGGCATACTCGTCCCCTGCTAAAAATTGACTCCATGATGATGGATTATTCACCGTCAAACATCAAAGATTGTTTTCTAAAGACTGATTAGTACATTCAGTTTGCCCGTTAGTCTCTGAGTGAAACCCAGAGGAGAGACTCACAGTGGCCCCCAACTGCTTGCAAAATGCCCGCCAAAATCTGGCCGTAAACTGAGGGCCTCGGTCAGAGACCACATCTTGTGAAAGCCTATGCAGCCCGAACACATGGTTAACCACAAGAAGGGCCATCCTGCGCTGAAGGCAACTTGGGTAGCGCGACAAAATGAGCAGCCTTAGAAAAACGGTCCAGCCGCAAGAGACTCCTGGAGGTACTTCTCCATGGCGACTCTTTCGGGCTGAGACATGGAGAGGAACCGCCCCCGGGCCAGCACTGCTCCCGGCAAGAGGTCAATCTTGCAATCATAGGGCTGGTGAGGTGGCAGAGACACTGCCCTAGATTTGCTGAATACTGCACCCAGGTCATAGTATTCAGCCGAGACTCGGGAGAGATCAGCCACTGGCTCGGAAGACACCTGAGACCCAGGTACTGGTGACGCTGCGTGGCGAAGGCAGCGGGCGGAACGGGAGGACTACCACTCACAAACCTCATGGGTGGACCAGTCCAGGATTGGGCCATCCTTGCGGAGCCAGGGGTGTCCCAGAACCACCGGGGATCTGGGAGACCGGATAATCAGAAATGAGATGGTCTCACAATGGTTACCTGAGCTCAGAAGCTGGACTGGAGCCATTTGATGTTGAATCTGAGCCAGTCTTTGGCCCCTGAGGCCAAAGACGGTCAGAGGCCGCGCCAGTGAGGAGAGTGGAACACCCCAGGAGGCAGTGGCTTCGGCATCCAAGAAGTTCCCCTCCGCTCCAGAATCCACTATAGCGGAGGCACGACGGCTCTGGTTGCCCCAGGAGAGGGTCACCGGAATGCTGGTCTGACAGTTGGAGGAGGCTTCGAGTCGAGGGGTGCCCACTACTGCTTCACCGAACACGAGGGGGTGTTGACTCTTCTCTGGGCAGTTGGTAACAAAATGCCCCTGCTGACCACAGTAGAGGCAGAGCTTGGACCGCATGCAGAGATCCCTCTCCTCCTTAGTGAGGTGACTGCGTCCCATCTGCCTAGGCTCTGGCTCGGGTTGATGGGCTCGGGTGGATGCTCGACTGGGAGGAGCTGGTGGCAGGGACCGGGTGACATGAGCCTTGGAGGGGTCAGAGGGAGCTGGCCAACATCGCCCCAAGCGAGTGGCAGTCTCCTCCTGGCAGTTGTTGGGGAGAGCTGGCCAACGTCGCCCCAAGCAAGTGGCAGTCTCCTCCAGGCGGTTGTCAATCCGGATGCCAAGGTCCGCCACAGCCTCGGGAGTCTTGGGTAAGTCATGGAACAAGAGGTGGTCCATAATGCCATCAGCTAGCCCTTCCACAAAGTCTCAGAGCACTTGGGAATTCCACTCGAAACTGGCAGCTAGGGTCTGGAACTCAGTGGCATTTTCCTCCACCGAGCGGCTTCCCTGCCGGATCCGGGTCAACTCCCTTCCGGCGGCAGTACCCTGCCTGGTGCGGTCAAAAAGCGGCTCCATCTCGGAGGACAGGGCCGAGAAGGTGGCTTCACAAGGTAGGCGGGCTGACCAGGTGGTGATTCCCTAGTGGAGGGCTGGACCCGTCAGGTGGGAGATGACAAAAGCCACCTTGGGAGGCTGTGTGACATAGGTTCTGGGCTGCAGGGCAAAGTGCATCTCGCAGGTGGTCAGGAATGGTCTGCAGTCCCCAGAATTACCATCGTAGTGCTGGGTAGGTGGTAGCTGAGGCTCTTACCCAAGGCCAGGAGGCGGCGATGCAGCAGCTCCAGCAGGGGGGTAAGATGGCCCCATGCTCCTAGTAGCAATGGTCTGCTGCGCTGCCAGGGCAGCAGGCAGATGTTAGATTTGCTGCTGCTGGAGCTCGGCATCGCGTGAATCCATCCTGCTGGTGTTCATGAGATGGAACCTTCTGTAAGAAGAGGTTAGGAGAACACCAGATGCAGGATCCAGAAGTGTTTATTAAACACAAAACACTAGGAAAAAATTGGCAGACACGCTAGAAATAAAACAGCATGCACATGCACAAATGGGAAAAGTAAGGTACACTGCCAAAGGCAGGGGGAAACAGAAATACTCACTCCAAGAGTGGATAAACTAGAAAAACAAAAACTGAACCTAACTAGACTGACAAACACACTGGGAGACTTAAACAAGGGGCAGACGAGACATAGGCGCAGCAAAATGCAAGACTCGGGAATCACACAAAGGAAATACTTGGAAGGCACAAGGAGCTGAGATTTCACCATGCAGATCTGAGTCACTCACAAGGATTCCGTCTGACGGCCCTTCCCATCTCTGCACAAGCACAAGCACAGTAAAGCACAAGCAAATAAGCACAAAGGCAGCGGACAAAAGGCCGAATCATAACAAATTCTTTAATTCTTTTTAACATCTACATGCCCTGTGATTGTAGTAATGGTTCGCTGGACGTTTTATTTGATGACGTCCTGCATGAAATAAATAGCGTCTTAAATGGTCACTCATGCGTAAAGGTAACAAAAAACGCGCTCAACTCAATCATTGAAAACTGGGTGCTAAATCCTATACTGAACGTCTACAATGAAAAGAAAAGAGGATAGCACTCCAAGTTTTAAGAGTTTCTTGCCTGCAAACATTCAGTTCACTCACATGTAAAGCACATCATCATTGGTGGGGATTTTAACGCAGATGTAATGCGACGTAATTCTCCACATACTATATTACTCATTGAGCGTCAATTTTTTTCTTTATGTACTGATCTTGATGTTGCTGAATCCATTGATTATGCATTTGAATCCTCGCAAGGTCATAGACCTGCTATGGATCATTTACTTGTGTCACAGAATCTAACTGATTGTGTGACTAGTTATGGCGTATCACACGATGGCGACAACCTGTCTGACCATTGTGCTATCTGTTTGAGCCTAGATATCCGAATATAGCATATATCAACGAAAGTCATGTTGCATGGCACAAAACAAATTTTTCGCGGGACAGGTGATACTCAAAGTCAATGCAAAGACGCGAATACACGTGTTATTGGCGTGTTTAGCCGCTTTCACACCAAATGCGAAATCGTCTTTGCATTGACTTTGAATGTAATCTGTCGCGCGAAAAATTCATTTTGCGTCCGGTGTGAAAGTGGCCTCACGCACCGGTAACACGTGTACTCGCGTCTTTGCATTGACTTTGAGTGTAACCTGTCGAGTGAAAAATTTGTTTCGCATCCAATGTGAAAGTAGCTTTTTGGGCAGCATGCGACAGCTAGAGACAGCTCCAGTTATGTTATAAACATAATACAGGTTTAACAGACCCAGAGCTGTACTTTTTCTGCTCATAGCACTGGTGCTACAGAGGTTCATTGTCTTGTAGCACAAAAGACTAAAGGTTGAGATGAAACATCTGTTTCATCTCTAAAACCAACCACAAGTAGTGCAGTTTATCATTTAAAGACATATAGGGCCGGTTTCACAGACACAGATTAAGCTTAATCCTAGACGAAATTCAATTTTCAATAGACAACCTCCATTCAAAGGTCCAAGGTTAGTTTAGTCCAAGACTATGTTTAAGTCATGTCTGTGAAACTGGCCCGTAAAATACAAAACCCAAAACTAGTGAAGTTGGCACGTCATGTATCGTAGATAAAAACAGAATACAATGATTTGCAAATCCTTTTCAACTTATATTCAATTGAATACACTGCAAAGACAAGATGTTTAATGTTAAAACTGATAAACTTTTTTTTTTTTGCAAGTAATCATTAACTTAGAATTTAAAGGCAGCAACACATTGCAAAAAAGTTGGCACAGGGGCCTTTTTACCACTGTGTTACATCGCCTTTCCTTTTAACGACACTCAGTAAACGTTTGGGAACTGAGGAGACCAATTTTTGAAGCTTTTCTGGTGGAACTCTTTCCCATTCTTGCTTGATGTACAGCTTAAGTTGTTCAACAGTCCGAGTCTCCATTGTCATATTTTACGCTTCATAATGCGCCACACATTTTCAATGGGAGACAGGTCTGGACAACAGGCAGGCCAGTCTAATACCCACACTCTTTTACTATGGAGCCATGCTGTTGGAACACGTGCAGAATGTGGCTTGGCATTGTCTTGCTGAAATAAGCAGGGGCGTCCATGAAAAAGACGTTGCTTGGATGGCAACATATGTTGCTCCAAAACCTGTATGTACCTTTCAGCATTAATAGTGCCTTCACTTATGTGTAAGTTGCCCATGCCTTGGGCACTAATACATCCCTATACCATCACAGATGCTGGCTTTTGAATTTTGCGCCTATAACAGTCCGGATGGTTCTTTTCCTCTTTGGTCCAGAGAACACGACGTCCACAGTTTCCCAAAACAATTTGAAATGTGCACTCGTCAGACCACAGAACACTTTTCCACTTTGCATCAGTCCATCTTAGATGAGCTTGGGCCCAGCGAAGCCAGCGACCTTTCTAGGTGCTGTTGATAAATGGCTTTCGCTTTGCATTGTAGAGTTTTAACTTGCACTTGCAGATGTAGCGACGAACTGTAGTTACTGACAGTGGTTTTCTGAAGTGTTCCTGAGCCCATGCGGTGATGTCCTTTACACACTGACGTCAGTTTTTGATGCAGTACCGCTTGAGGAATCAAAGGTCACGGGCATTCAATGTTGGTTTTCGGCCTTGTCGCTTATGTGCAGTGATTTCTCCAGATTCTCTGAACCTTTTGACGATATTACGGACCGTAGATGATGAAATCCCTAAATTTCTTGCAATAGCTCGTTGAGGAATGTTGTTTTTAAACTGTGCGACAATCAGCTCACGCATTTGTTCACTAAGTGGTGACCCTTGCCTCATCCTTGTTTGTGAATAACTGAGCATTTCAGGGAAGCTGCTTTTATACCCAATCATGGCACCCACCTGTTTCCGAATTAGCCCGTTCACCTGTGGGATGTTCCAAATAAGTGTTTGATGAGCATTCCTCAATTCTCTCAGTCTTTCTGCCTCTTGTGCCAGCTTTTTTGATACATGTTGCAGGCATCAAATTCCAAACGAGCTAATATTTGCAAAAAATTACGAAGTTTACCTGTTTGAACATTATGTAACTTGTCTTTGCAGTGTATTCAATTGAATACAGGTTGAAAAGGATTAGCAAATCATTTTTTTCTGTTTTTATTTACGATTTACACAACGTGCCAACTTCACTGGTTTTGGGTTTTGTACTAGATAGTGACTTTTTCTCACAAATAGACATTGTATCCCCGGGGTACTATGGATTTGCTGTCATCGCGCGTCCGCGTCCTGGCCCAGAACTACCCTTGCATGTGGGAAATGATAAAATATAGATGATAGTGATGGAAGAATAACAGTATGAATATCGTGAAATTTTTGCTTTAGAAAACTGATTTTTCTTAAGAATAAGAACTAATTTGAATACCACTGGTTCTCTATAGATGAAGTGGTTGCTACAGAGAATAACAATGTTTACGGTGAGCATTCTTGGAATTTCTGTATATATAGTAAGTGCAAGTATATTGAGCAGTTTGCACACGAGGCTTCGCAGAGGAGTTTAATTCATGCAAGTTTAATTCATGCAAAAACAGGGTTGGGACTGAACTGGCCAATATTCAAAGCTGTGTTCGAACTGTGTGGTGAATATTCAATAAGTGATCCGGGTGTGCCATCTAGTGAGAGAATAGTATAACTGTGTGCTTAAATACAGCAGCTCCATGTCCGCTTAACATCTACACAGACGCGTTATGGACCAGACCGGAACGTATATATAAAAAAAGAAAAAACCACTTGCACGTACAAACTCAAGTCATAAAACCACCATTGAAACCAGTGACCACAAAAATCGCAAAAGAGTACAAATCTTATTTCAGTTGTATTTCATTGTGATTCCACATTAGTGCTTTGAAAGTTTTCTTGATGCAAATGAAATGACTTCAATTCATTTATTCATTCACTCCTCATTATTCTTAGTGAATTATGTACGGCACGGCTATTTGATTTGTGTAAGGATTTTGATTTTTTTTTTTTACAAGAACAGAACAAAAAGTTATCAAACTCACGATGTGAGACAAAGATTGAGAATATTTCAAATATTTATTTAATGAAATTAACAGAGTAAATACATATCCGTGTTTGCAGATGCGCTATGCAAAGTAAGAGCTTTAGAGAATAGAGCTCCTTCTGCTAGCAGTGGTGGCAGGTGGACAGAAAGACTTTAAGTTATCTACACGAATATTCCTCAGAGGTTTAGCTTATCTTAATGGCCATGCTGGCAAACAGATGCTGATGGCACACTCACACTCACTCATTGTCTGTTAACTGAAACTAACCCCCTGTTAAGAGAGGCTTATAATCAATTTACATAGTATCCCTGCGGTTTCTGTTGTGACTGCTGCTTTGGGCTCCTTAGGTTAATAAATTAATAAATTGTGGTTTATTAGCTTCTGTCTCGACATTAGTAATTTTCTTTTCTGGAGTGAGCAAGGTCATGAGGAAGGGGGTTAAAAATGTGGCCAAAACTATGTGACGGTTAAAGGATGATCGCACTTTTGGAAAGAGATTTCCAGGATGGGTTTGTCTGCCACCGGTGCCAGCTAATTGAGCATCTGGAGAGCAAGATCCTTGATCTTCAGGGCCAGTTGTCGGAGCAAAATAGTTTGCAATCAGTAGAGTTCCCAGAGGAGCTAAGTAGTGCGTCGTTTAGAGAAATGGTGTATACGCTAAAGCAGGGTGGTACTGGGATCCCAGAACAGGCAGGGAGAGAAAGTTGGGTGACTGTTGGTCGACAGCGGAGGAAAGGGCGTGCACACCGTATAGCGACAGCTCCTCCAGTAGTTGAGGTGTCCAACTGATTCCGGCCCTTGCAGGAACTCGAATTGGCCCCTGACCTTGAGGGGACTGATGAGTTGCAGGGCACCCTGTTGGCCTCTACCCCTCAGAAAGGAGAGTTAGTGATAGTGGGGGACTCAAATAGATTAATAGCTTAGTCTGTTTGCGCGACTAGTAGCCTCATACGGTGTGTTGTCTGCCTGGTGCCCAGGTAGGAGACCTCCTGGAGCGTGCAGACAAACTCCTGATCAGAGCGGGGAGGGATCCAGTTGTTATGGTCCATGTTGGGACAAACAACATAGGTCAGGGTAGGTTTGAGGTTTTGCAAGGCAAATTTGTGGAATTAGTTGAGAAGCTTAGGAGCAGATCCTCAACGGTAGTGTTCTCCGGGATTCTACCGGTACCACATGCAAGCAGAGGAAAGCAGAATTTTATCTGGAGGTTTAACATGTGGCTATGAACCTGGTGTAAGAAAGAGGGGTACAAGTTTATGGGGCACTGGAACTCTGGGACAGGGGTGACCTGTTCAAGCCTGACGGGCTGTACCTGAACCGTAGGGGTACCTTTGCACTGGATCAGCTTATGGTGGGGGTAGCACAGATTTATTTAAACTAGGGACTTGGGGGGCAGGGAGGTTAGTAAGTGTTACACATAGGGAAATGCAGACTGCCCCGATGCAAGCTGACGGCATTGCATGCAGTATTGATGATATACTTTTCAAGCAACAAAGCGTAGTGGGGGGTTTGAAGCAGCGGCCGCATGGGAAATCAAGGGGGAAGAGCATTAACAATAACTTGAAATGTTTTTATTTAAATGCAAGAAGCATAAAAAAGAAATTTCCAGAGCTTGAGGCCGTTATGATTAGTGAGGGCTGTGACATAGTTGGGATTACAGAGACATGGCTTAGTGAGGAGGATGGAGATGAATATAATATAGGTTATAAGCTCTTTAGGAAGGATAGATGTAATAGGCGAGAAGGGGGCGTAACAATCTTTGTGAACGAAAACATTAATGTACAGGAAATTCCCTAAATTGAACATTCCTTGCCCTGTGAAGATATCTGGGTCAGGCACATTGGAAAACACAAGACAGGTTTAAAGATAGGAGTATGCTATCAACCACCAGCTTTGGACAGTACAGTCAATAAAATGCTTTCAAAGAGGATTACGCAAGCTTGTAGAGGTGTTCCTTGTAGAGTGACTATTATTATGGGAGACGTAAATTCTTCTGGTATTGATTGGGAAATGGTGAAAGGACAGGGTAGGGGGGGAGGAAGAATTTCTAGATGTTATAAATGATAATTTTTTGGTGCAGTATGTTAAAAACCAACAAGAGAGAAGGAAATTTTAGACTTTGTGCTCTGTAATGACCCAGAGAGAATTAGCAATGTTGAGGTACTGGAGCCACTTGGGACAAGTGATCACTCTGCTGTTAATTTTGATGTTTCATGGGAAGTTAGAAAGGTGTATTCAAAAATAAAAAATTTCAATTTTAGGCGAGCAAACTTTGACAGGATGCGCTCATATCTAAGTGAAATAAAATGGGAGACACTCCTGGACTGTGAGTTTGTAAATGAGATGTGGGAAAGATTTAAGGGGGTTTTACTTGATTCACAATGCAATTTAATTCTAAAGGTGTCCAAAAGTAAGCTGAAATAGCAAAATCCTCAGTGGATGACCAAAAGTATTCGTAGGATTTTGAGGGAAAAGATGAATCTTTATAAGATGTACATAAAGGACAACAATGTGAACACTAAGGCTGAATACTGTAAAATGCAGGCTGTGGTCAAAAAAGAGCTGAGGGATGCTAGAAGACTGTATGAAAGCAAATTGCCGAGAGGGGAAAAACTAACCCTAAGCGCTTCTTTCAGTACTATAGTAGAAAAAGGAAACTCAAAGGGCTAGATAAGTGCATAAAGAATAAAAATGGAACCCTGCTATAATATAACAAGGATATTGCGGATGCCTTAAACAGTTACTTTGTTGGGAATTTTACCTAAGAGTAGGTCTTTATTCGGCCAGAGGGCATGTTAAATGCTCAAGATTATTTAGCAGAAATTGAGGTTAGGGATAACGAAGTATTAGAAATGTTGCATAAACTAAAGGCATATAAGGCGGTGGGTCCTGATGGCTTATATCCTAGAGTGCTCAGGGAAGTTGGTGAGATCATCTTTAAGCCGCTATTCACCATCTTCAGATGGTCTTTAGAAACTGGAGAATACCAAATGAGTGGAAACAGGGCAATATAATACCAATATATAAGAAAGGGGACGGTGCAGAGCCAGGAAATTACAGGCCAGTCAGTTTAACTTGCATTGTGTGCAAAATATTGGAATTTATCATAAAAGATGAGCTGGACTTATTTCTTGAATGTAAAAGTATCATGAGGGATAGCCAACATGGTTTCCGTAAGGGAAGGTCATGCCTGACAAGCCTTCTGGAATTTTCTGAAGGGGCCACCAAGACTTATGACCAGAGCAGGGCTTATGACAGCATATACTTGGATTTTCAGAAAGCATTTGATACAGTACCGCATAAGAGACTATTAAATGAGCTCCATTGGAAATACAGGAGGTATTCTGGAGTGGATTAAAAACTGGTTACAGGACAGAACACAAAGAGTGGTGGTCAGTGGTATCTCATCTGAGCTAGGTATGGTGGGGAGTGGCGTCCTCATCTACATTAATGACCTTGATAGGAATATTGAGAGCAGATTAGTTATATTTGGCAGTGATAATAAATTGGGGGCTTTGGCAACTAGTTTAGAGTCCACTAAAGTGATTCAGGATGTTTGGATAGAATCCAGAATTGGGCAGAAATGTGGCAAATGAAATTTAATGTAGCGAAATGTAAAGTTGTACATGTAGGTAATTAAAACATTAGACGGGATTACTTCATGGGAGGTTTAAAACTGGAATGTGCACCACACAAGAAAGATCTGGGAGTGATTGTTGACAAAACCCTAACAGGCTCTAGCCATTGTGCTGTAGCAAGAAAAAACGCCAATCGGATGCTGGGATACATTGCAAAAAGTATTGAGTACAAATCTAAGGAGGTGATGCTTCTTTTGTACAACACATTCGTCAGACCACATCTGGAGTATTGTGTACCGTTCTGGGTACCATACTTTAAGAAAGATATAGAGGCTCTAGAGAAAGTACAGAGAAGAGCCACTAAGCTTATTGCAGGTATAATAGATGAATGCTACAAGAAGAAGCTCTTAGTCTTAGGAAAAGGAGACTCGGGTAATTTGATTGAGGTCTTTAAATATGTTAAAGGGATTAACAAAGTGAATTATGTAGGATTCCTTCGACCAAGTGTTGTGAGTAGAACTCGGCGTCACAAATGGAAGTTGACTACAGGTAAATTTAGCACTAATATTTGGAAATATTTCTTCACCCAAAGAGTAATTTTGATAGCTTGCCTGACCATATTGTTGAGGAAGAGACCTTGGGGATTTTCAAGAGCAGGCTTGACTTAAAGCTAGATACCATTGAGTCATTGATTATCTGAAGGGATATATTAACAATAGTATAAAGAAACTGGCGAGCATAGCTGGGCTGAACGGCCTCTTCTTGCCATTCATGTAATGTTGTGTTATCTTATGTTATGTTAATATGCGTTTTCCCCGCTGGATATAATATCCAAATAAGAGTAGTAGAGTTCAATTTGATAAAACTTTGCCATGTGTACAAATCTGATGGTTGCCACATAATTTTTTTGCCTCATGGAACAGTGGACTTATGGCCTCGTGGATTTCTCTGCTCTCTGACTGGCAATCTGCAGTGTTATCTTAGCGACAAATGTAACAGAACACATGTTTTCCAGAAGGTTCCACTTCTGATATATTTGTCCACCAAAAATTATCCCAAACTGTTGGGAGTCATCACAATGTGAGAAAAACCATTACGTTCTTTGTGGTCAGCAGTGGTTTTCCCCTTGCAACTCTCCCACGGATACCATTTTTGCCCAGTCTGTTTCTTTTTGTGGCATCGTAAGAGCTGATCTTAACTGAGGCAATTGAAGCCTTGGTTCTTTAGATGTTAGCCTTGGTTCTTTCGTGACCTCCTGGATAATTTGTCAATGCAGTCTTGGTGGGTGTTTGTTAGGCCGGCCAGCCACTCCTGGAGAAGTTTATGACTGTTCCAAGTTTTCTCCATTTGTAGGAAATGGCTCTCAGTGTGGTTTGCTGGAGCTGGTTTTGCAACCCATTCCAGAGAAATGTCAGCAACTTTGTTCCTCATCAATTCGTGACTTTGATCGGATCAGGGCATTATGTGCTGTGTTTTTTCTTGTCAAATTGAATTCAGTTATCAATTTAATTTACTTAATTAGTTTATTTAGTCCAAGTGGGTAATTACTAATTTACATTGGGTCAGGCAGGATTGGATTGCTTTTGCTTCAATAAATGAATTCATCCCTGAAAAAATACATTTTTTATTGATTTGGCTCATTTTAGTCCAATATAACAATCAATCTCATTATTTGATACATTCAAATGTAAAAAATATGTAAAAATAAATGGAATCCACTTTTCCACAGCTCTGTATTCTTAGATGTCCAAAAGAGAGGTTAATGGCACGTTTAGCAAAAAATCTTTTTCCTCTCATTGGGAGAAAATCTTATTCTTCAATCTCATATCTTGTTAAATTTAAATATGAAGATTACATGGTTACAGCTTGTAACTTTGAAGATAAAATGGCCACAAATTGGCCCCCTTTGGCACAAAATTTCATGGTCCTAATAATGAGTCCTCATCACCATTTTGGCATGTAAAAAAAGTGAAATTTTTGACAATTCGCTTCCCAAACTTGTCTTATCTCTGATTCTACCAAGCATAGAGCCCTGAAAGGAAGAACACCTTCGCTATGTTTGTGCCGTTCTGCAGCACCTCCTGGAGAACCAACTCTACGCCAAGGCTGAAAAGTGTGAGTTCCACTTGGACACAGTCCCATTCTTCGGATTTGTGGTCACTCCAGGAGGCATTCGAATGGATCAAGGAAAGGTGAAGGCGGTCAGTGATTGGGCTACCCCCACAACACATAAAGAACTACAGTGTTTCTTAGGGTTTGCCAATTTTTACCGCCGTTTCATTCGCAATTATAGTACCGTTGCTGCCCCACTAACTGCTCTGACTTCCCCCAAAGTTCCTTTTGTGTGGACCCCATCGGCGGAGAAGGCTTTTTAGGAACTAAAGCAAAGATTCACCTCTGCTCCTGTTCTCCAACAGCCAGATCCTGAGAAGTAGTTCATTGTTGAGGTTGACGCCTCCAACACCGGCGTGGCGGCAGTTATGTCACAACGCAACGGCAAAGATAATAAGATACACCCTTGTGCCTTCTTCTCCCGCAGATTAAGCCCGGCTGAGAGAAATTATGATCTCGGCAATCGGGAGTTACTGGCGGTAAAATTGGCATTAGAGGAGTGGCGTCACTGGCTAGAGGGGGCCAAGGTTCCATTCCAGGTCTGGACTGACCATAAGAATTTGGAATAACTCCGCACAGCTAAGAGACTTAATTCTCGCCAATCTCATTCGTCACTATTTTTCGATAGATTTAATTTTACCTTTGCTTATCGCCCAGGCTCCCTTAATAACAGAGATGGCAAAAGTACCCAGATTCCTTACTTGAGCAGAAGTAAAATACCTACGTAAAAAAACAACTTGAGTAAAAGTAAAAAGTACTGATCCAAATATCTACTCAAATAAAAGTAAAAAGTACAGGTTCTGAAAAGTACTCAAAAGTACTTTTATAAGTAAAAAGTATTTCTATTTCACGATTTACTGGCTGTAAAGCTATTAAACACAGGATAATTTATATGGAATTTTGTTGTTTGAACAAATACTACTTGCCTAGTATCCTAATGTACCTCACTATATCGTCCTTTAGGCATTTGTATTGTACACTTAAGATTAACACATCACACTTCTAAACATTGAATTTTGGACCAGGATTAGCTTCTAAACTATGGTGTCACAAATCATGCTCATAGGCCCAACTCTTAATCAACCTTTTTAATAGCACTTTTTTTAATAGCACAGCAGGAAAAAATAGCTTCTCACTGTACAGGAGTTGTGTTATTGTGAGTGACACACCCAGGGACTACAGATGAAAATAGATAAGCTTCAGAAAACAGTAAAAATAAAAACAAATTTGTACACACTGCATTTAGAGAAGCTCAATGACCCTTCAAAAACCCTTCACAATTCCTGTGCTCCTCTGAACAGCAACTCACTATGTTTACACCTACACAACACATACTAGACTCTTAATAAAAAAAATTTAATAACACATTAGGCAACAATTGTTTAACACTGTACGTGTGTGTTACATGTTGTGTTATTGTGAGTGCCACACCCAGGGACTTCAGATGAAAATAATTACGCTTCTCTTGCAATTATCTTGAACAATAAACACTGTGCAATGTCCCAGCCAAATAAATTAAAAATGGAAAAAAGTTGCACACCATGCATTCAGTGAAGCTCAATGAAAAACCCTTCACATTAAATACACAATTCTTGTGCTCCTCAAATAAGTAACTCATCATATGTTTACACCTACACAACACATACTAGACCCTTCTCTCCATCTCTCTACACTGTATCACTCCATCCCTCGATGGGAGTCTAATGTGAAGGCATGATAAACAAAACAAATCTAACAAAACCGTTTGTTGAGCTTCATGAGAAGCAGGTTTTCCATGTTGTCAGAAAGTAGATTAGCCCTCTTTGGTCTAAAATCATTCAAATGTTCAGCTCGTTACTAGGCTCTGCTGAGGCCTGATAACTAGCCATTCATTTGAATCAGGTGTGTTGGAGCAGAGACACACCTAAAACATGCAGGGCAGTGGCCCTCGAGGACCAGGATTGAGGAACACTGATCTAGACGCTCATAGCAATAATGTCTCCACTGTAAAATGTTAGGCACTTAAATGAGCTCTAGAACACTTGGATGTGGTGCTCATTTTAATATTTTCAGCGCTCATGAGTACTGAGCACCAGCTAGTAGACAACTTGTGGAAAAAGGCGCGGTTTTGGCCGTTTCTGCCCAAACCCAAACCGACTGTGGCAGCTAACGGTAATGCTAGCTAGCCAGCTTTCAGCCTAGTGTGATAACGGTAGCTAGCCTAGCCTTCTGCTCGTGCAAGCGCTTATCTTTGAGCGCTCTAACGTTAGTGCAAGCTAATTAGCAAACGCATAACGCTAGCTAGCGCGAATGACTTAGCTATATCTGTTTCCTGAGGTATGACGGACTGTTCTTGAACGCCAATACTTCCTGGAGTTTTGGTTGGCACAAGATGCAGCGCATTCGCCAGGAGTTGTTTTTAGCGCCAACAAACTCAAAAAGCTCTTTCAAATAAGGCCAGGGGTGCTGTTTGTCGACGGACTGCTCCTGTGACCCTGTGGGATCCTCACCGTTGTCCATTTCATGCAGCTGCTCTAAATAACGTTAGTGGTGTGGGTGGAGCGGCAGACCTGCTCTGACACACACACCACAGGTGCACGCTTGCACGCACACACAGACAGCGTGTCTCCTCCTGCGTCTTTCAAAACCGGACACAGTTGACGCGCATTGGTGTCGCGGTGCCAAAAAATAAAAAATATATAGGCTGAGGCTATATATATAAAGTAACGAGCCTTTTGGGGAAATTTAAGGAGAAAAAAAAGTACCGATATTTATGTTGAAAATGTAACTGAGTAAAAGTAAAAAGTCGTCAGAGAAATAAATACTTCTAAAAGTACAAAGTACCTGACAAATCTACTTAAGTAAAGTAACGGAGTATTTGTACTTCGTTACTTGCCATCTCTGCTTAATAAGAAGCCTGATGCCCTGTCACGTAAATTCGCACCAGACGCTCCTCCCAAGGAGCCACAGACCATCCTGCCTGGTCGAGTTGTGGTGGGGTCATTAGTATGGGAACTGGAGAATCGGTTTAGAAGGTCAAAACCCTCTGGGGGGCCACCTACTAACTATCCTAAGAACTGTCTATTCGTTCCAGACAACCTTCGGGCCAAAGTTCTCCAGTGGGCCCATTCTTCCCGTCTCGCCTGCCATCCTGGTGCCAGCCAGACCTTGGCCATGCTAACTCGCAGGTTTTAGTGGCCAACGGTCCGGAGAGATGTAAAGAATCTGACGACTGCTTGTCCGGTCTGCGCCCAGAACAAGGCCACCCACACGGCACCAGCTGGTCTCCTGTAGCCACTCCCAGTACCTTCCAGACCATGGGCCGACATCGCGTTGGATTTTGTGACTGGCCTTCCGCCCTCCAGAGGTAACACCATCATGCTGACCATCATTGACCGCTTCTCCAAAGCAGTACATCTCATTCCGCTGCCCAAGCTTCCCTCTGCCAGGGAGACTGCGGACCTATTGACCCAACACGTAATTAGGATACACGGCATCTGAAATTGTTTCAGACCGCAGCCCTGAATTCATCTCTCAAGTCTGGAGAGCTTTTTGTCAAGCCCTGGTCAGCTTAACCTCCGGATTTCACCCCCAGAGCAATGGACAGACGGAAAGGGTCAACCAGCAGATGGAGAGCGTCCTTCGGTGCCTCACTTCCCGAGATCAGGGGAACTGGAGTGAATAACTGCCCTGGGTCGAGTACTCCATTTACAGCCTTCCCACAGCTGCCTCAGGTGTGTCCCCCTTCCAAGCTTGTCCCGGTTACCAACCACCTGTTTCCCTCACAGGAGGTCGAGGTTAATGTTCCCAATATCCAGGAATTTCTGCAGAGGTGCCGAAGGACGTGGAAGGAGACCCGTTCTGCTCTCCTAAAAGCTGGAGATGAGATGTGTCGCTAGGCCAAACGTCGTCGCTCAGTTCCACCACAGTATAAAGTAGGATAAAAGGTTTGGCTCTCGTCTAAGGACATTGCTTTAACCCTTGTATGGTGTTAGGATTTTTTTTACTCAGCCAGTGTTCATGGGTCTGGGACCCGCGAGAGTTTTGGGTTTCCAAAATTGTTTGATTGTGTTGTTTTATGTTAAAATACTCAACAGATGCTTACTTCATCCCAAATACAAGTCATATGAACAGCAAACATGGTTTGATGAAAACGGGTCCCACAGACCCAAACACCATACAAGGGTTAAGCACTGAAAGTCGCAAGCTAGCCCCCCGTTACATTGGTCCTTTTGTTATTGAAAAAATTATTAATCCAGTCTCTGTAAAACTTAAGTTACCAGCCTCCATGAGCCGTATCCACCCAGTCTTTCAAGTGTCTTGTATCAAGCCTGTACTAGTTTCCCGCCACACCCCTGCCCCGACCAATCCTCCTCCCCCTAGGCTCATCGATGGAGGAGAAACGTATACTGTGCGCAAGCTGCTGGATGTTCGTCGTCGAGGAAGGGACCTACAATACTTAGTGGACTGGGAAGGATACGGCCCGGAGGAACGCTCATGGGTCCCTGCGCGTCACATACTGGACAAACAACTGATCAAGGACTTTCATAAAAAGACTTAAGCCTCAGTTGAGACCGCCAGGTGGCGGTCATAGAGGGGGGGTTCTTTTGTGAATCGCTGATTTGTATGTTTGTTTTTAGTATGTTTTAGTAATTTTAGTTACTATTCATTTATTTATCATATTTATTCTTTTAGAGTATGTATTTTTCTGTAAGATTGCGCTGTCTTTGGTCTTGAATGTTTTCCTCGTTTCTGTCTCGTGGTGTCTTGTCTTTTCATCACACTCTCTTCCCTGTATTTCGGTGAGGTAATTCCACTTCCTTATTTCTTGCTGTTTACATTGATTATCCACACCTGAGAGTAGTTTAGAGAGGCACGGGTGATTAGTGAGATCAGAGTTAGAACTCCACCTGTTTCCCCTCTCTCTCCTATCACCGTCCTTGCTTTTCTAGTTCCGCCTCTCTCTACAGCTGTCCTGTGTTTAGCTGGGATTCCACTTAATTAGTTTGTGTGTTTAAAAGACCCACTTTTTTCCCCTGCTTCTTGTCGACTCGTTTCCTCCCTTCAGCTCGCTTTGGTCAAGTCTTGTTTCTGCGTTTACTAGTTTTGATTGCTGATTGCTCGTTTCTTGGAAAGTCTTGTTATTGATTGTTTGTATTATGTTGTTTGATTGCAAGTTGAGTGAGTAGTACTTCGTTATCCCTTATTCCCATTTTGTACCCATCTGTTTAGATTCTCCTGTGCTTCTCCCTTATCCCATCCAACTCCCTTTTCCTTCCCCTTCCATTCCATTAGATCTACCCCTTTTGTTACCGTCTTTGTGTGGATTGATTTCCTGGTTACCGAACTATTTCTGCTTGTCCCCTGACTCTGATTCTGACTATTCTGCATTACCCTGTTTGCCTGGCTATCGATCTGTTTCTGTATTTGACCATGAGCTGTGTAAATCCTAATAAACGCCCTGCCTATGCTGAACTGCATTTGGAGTCGAAGACCGTTCCTTTCAATATATCAATTCAGGGAGGTATTTTGAGCCCACAATACCACCCTCATTTGAAAGTTTTGCATTTTGTGCCATTTTCAGGGACAAATAATTAAAAACCTGAACTTTTTTTGTGCCTTTCAAATGTTTGATCTTATCTCTGCGCTCACCAAATTCTAGGACTCTCGGGACTATATTTATGGAGATATTGAACCTTTAAAATAACTTCTCAGCTAATTTCCCAGGAGTGAAAAAATATGAAATTCAGAAAAATTTTACCAAAATATTTTGTACAGCTGGTCTCACAGTGCCATGGCAGCATTTAAGGTCTTCAGAGATTTTTTTTTTTTTTCAGTGACCAACAAGCATCATGTACAGCCCCAATGTGGCTACAAACGATCTCAGTGAGCTCCTTCTGTGATACCATCGTTTTTTTAACACTGTGACACCGCTCAAAATTCATTTCACCTTATTTACTGGAACAACTGACCAATGGAGGTAATTTTGCAAAAATATGTTGCCTCCAAACGGTTTAAATTAACCTTTTTTACTATAAATATTCATGGATTGAGCCTTAAAAAGTGCAATCATGATATTCAATTGTTTAAAAAACTTTCCATTGTTATTTAAAAAAAAAGATGTTTTCAATGGTTTTTGTTTATTACCCATATTTCTACCTCAATATACTTGTGGGAATGATTTTAGTAATAAAAAAAATAATAGAGTGATTTATTTGGACCCCTTTTAGATAAAAGTGGTGGTAGATAATTATCACTGCACACTACTAAAAAGTGGACATGTGTACTGCTAGTTTTACAAGGAGGAAAGAGGTGGAGAGGTTAAGCAAGGTGGTGGGAGGGAGCAGGGAAGACAGAACAAGCAGGTGTGAATTGTGCAGCAAAAATTTCAAACTTCATTTTTCAAATGCTGAGGTGGAAAAGGAGGAGTGTGTGTGTGTGGGGGGGGTCTTCTGTGAGACTTTAGATACAATAGAGACTACTGAAATAGTCAACAGAATGGGGCCTTAAGTATGCTCATTGAATTCAGGGCACTGAATTCAGAGTTTATATTGAATGGCAAGGGTTTTTTTTTATTTTTTTTAACACAGGATAGACAGATTCATCACTTCACAAGTTCAGCATGTAGCATCTGTAACATTAGTCTGCAGTGCATGGGTTTATCAGCAGTTAACCAACATGGCTATTAAATTGAGCTGTTCCTGATATCACAATCTCAGTTATTTTCCAACATTTATTGGTCAGTGTGTTTTGAAAGTATGATAGTCTCTAGGGAATCATAAGAGCATTTAGCCAAGATGTAAAATGGCATGTAAGTCTGAAAGATAACTTTCAAGCTGAAAAATTCAGAACAAGGAATTTTGACACTATCATTTCATAAATAAAATTAAGGAATTGTATTTCATGGACCATCTTAATTTTTTTTTGGTAATGTGTTTAATTTCTGCAAATGATCAGTTTCCATGCACACGCAGGAAAATGTGAAACCCAAAACATTCACATGAGTCCATCAAAATATTTTACATAGTTTGGCTACAAATGATGTCATGGGGAAAAATCATGGAGAAAATCACCACATTGTTTAGTTGTTTATTCATTAAAGTATTATTATTGCAATTGAATTGTGGGGCTGCAAATAGTAACACATCGCAAACAGAAACAGCATGGAAAATACTCCTCCACTTTCTCTATTCAACATCCTCATAGTGTTGCTGTCACTCCTGATACCTTGGATTCTGAACTGCTTAGGATGTTTAGTGCTGACTTACATTTGGAGCCGCATTTAAAGTACATGGACAGCTTCTTGTTGGTGGCAATGATGAGGACAGGGCTGATGGCAGAGTAGCATGTGTAAAAGAAGACGCGAGTGTCAGTCACAGTTTCGGGGACACGGAAGACAGAGAGTGTGTAGAACCACAAAATATTGTCCAAGCTGAACAGGAGCACATATGTGCTCACGAGCAGCAGGACGGCACGCGATGCCTCCTCAGTCTTCCTGCCAGCTCCCTGCAAACCCTGAACCTGCTGACGATGGCGATGCAGAACGAGCATCACATACACTGCTGCTGCTACCATCAAGCCAACAAAGATGAAGTCACGCATGATGTTTACAAAACCTCTGACCAAGAAATAAGTTGCACTTGGGAACACCACAATGCAGAATTTCAGGTTAAGACTGTTGTCTGGGATGGTACTGTTGGCAGGAAACGCCTTAGCATGGAGAAGGGCACTGAAGACATAGATCATCATGTTGAGCCCATAGAGGAAGATGATGGCATGGGGAAGGTAACCTGGCAACCAGCGTTTCAGCCAGTTCCAGCCAGGTGTTGGTGGGGCAATGACCACACATTGGTAGGAGCTCAACAATGAGGTGAGGGTGAGAGACATGCCACGCCCGACGCGGTAAGCATAGAGAATTGCTCTACAGGCATAATCATTGAAGGCAGGGTCCATCCCCAGCGCAGTCATAGCCTGAGGAATACCTCGGCACAGTGTCACCACCAGGTTGGCGAAGATCAGCTGACAGAGGATGATCTCATTGTGTCCCATGTGCCGCAGTTCAATGAACAAGCGGCAGAAGAGCAGGAGGGCTGCTAGATTACCTGGGATTCCCACCACACTCAGGGCAATGAAGCTGGCTGCTTTCAGTGCCAAACGAACATCCATCTGCCCCTCAGGCCTGTCTGTGGGGAGAGAACAAGGGCGCAATGAACCAAGCATGGTGACTGAGTTAGGATAGTGCTCCAATTCAGGTACAAAGATTTTTTTAGAAATCCAAAACTAAATACCAAAAATCGGTACCTTTGTGTCTTCCATTATCATTTTGTGGCAATCAGTTTAAATCACCTTCAGCCAAGACTGAAAAGTGTTGGATTATTAATTCAATGAAGGCAACAATCAAAAATAATTTAATGAATATTTGCATGTAATATAAATCATTAGCTGTGTGTCTCAACCTCTCAACTTGAGGAAACTTTTGATAAGAAGGATGAACTTAGAAAATGTCTCTCGGAATAAATTTGTCATACGTCATCATCATCATTATTACATGGTAAATCCATTGCAAAATAATGTAGACAATTAATAGCTTGTTGGAGGATATTCATACATATATTTTCTAATCTTATATTCTCTTGAAAAAATAAACAGAATTGAGGCATTTTGTGGCCTCACATATTTACTATAGCTCCTTACCTTGTTCTGGTCATCAAACTTATTAATTCTTAGCAGAGGTTGAGATCTGTGAATTTATTATGCAGAGTCCTCTCGATCTAGCCCAGCTGGGAGAAAATTAATTAATATGAATTACTTGCATGCAACAGAGCCATGGGAGTAACTCCCATGGCAGAAATTTGGTTATCATTCTGTGCACAAAGCACATGGCACAAGCCTGAATTGCTGATTGGAGCATAAGCACAAACAAAGGTCAGAGCATTCCCCTCTGCAACCCGTAAGTGAATTGCAGAGACCCTCTCATTCACCAGGATGGACTCCAATGTAGTGGCACTCAGCCATGGGGGGCACAAGTGTAGCGCATTTTGTCCCTTTAAACTATGAAGGATAATGCTCCTGAGTTCTCTATATACTTTGTATCTTTACACTATTTAAGTGTGTTAACTTCTCTTTTTATGTTTTTAGTATGTTAAGATTTATTCCAAATATCCTGAAATGTCCAAATATAACTTCAATAGAAAATGTGTGTGGGGCCCTTTAAGGTCCTACGAAACTCCAAACATAACTGTGGGTCACCAATTGACTCCTAGTAAAATTCTGGATTATTACTTTAAATTTGCAAATACAAGCGTGTCATGCCCTTTAACCCTATACACCCTATATTAGCTTATATTCCCCACAACACATCAAGAACACATTCCAAATCAATAATTCACACACCACACAGGCACATAGAATTATATAATATAACATGTATGAAGAATTAAATAATTGGATGAGAATGTATGAATGAGAATTAGCCCCAAAGGCTTACGTTAACATTAAAACATTCGACCACAATACAATAACGCTACCAAACCCTAATCTAGCTGGCAAATAAATGGTAAGTAAAAAGAGTCCACCCCCGTTGCAGGCCTGTTTACATTTGAACTTTCCTCTTCGCTCCAGTGAGCCAACCACATTCGGTACCTCAATATCCCTCGCCGTCTCGCACTTGGGTGATGGTTACCGCGCATCCAGCAGCAGGGCGAACTTCAGGCATAGCTCTCCATCTATCAGCAACAGTCGATCTGCGTTCCTCTTCGGTTCACAGCACCTCCTTCCCACTTACTCCACTCAAACGTTACTTGTCTTTCGACGACTAGCTTGGAAACAGCGTGACTCACTGATAGGGAAAGTCCCTTTACCGCATCCCGTCCCACTTCATGTAGCGCACGGCTAGCATCATACAGTGGCTGGCATAGTGTAACCCCGGACTCATATTAAGTATAGCAGAGTAATTCAAAAGTATGGACCAGTTGGTAGGTTCGGGGGAGTTACAGTAGTGGCCAAAGTGAATGTGTCATGAAATAGCTGGAGGCAGCAAGTGAGCCCGAATGAGTGTATTATTTGTAGAAAAGTGAAAATAAAAAATTGAAAATTAACAATTCAGCAACAATAATGGAAATAGCCGGCGTATGAAAAAAAATATTGAAAAACCCAGTCCCACTGAGCTCAATGTCTTAGTCCCTTTTGATTTCAGTCAGGTCAAGATTTTTTAGTTCAGAAGTTCCGTTTCCTTTTTGTTTCCTATCTGGGGTAATTTGAGTGGTTACCACAGTGTTTTTTGCCGAAGAAATGAAGAATGAGGTTCTTCCGATGAAGGTCTGGTTCAGTTCGGGCACAGGCTCGCCATCTCCCGTCCGGAGAAATCCAGTATCCAATCCAGAGGTTTCAGAATCCGTAGTAAAAGGACAAAAAAAAACCTAGCCTGCACAATAATAATTGTATTATTGTATACAGCTAAATAAAGTCCATTCTCTTATTCTTTCCAATAGCTATAGCTTGATTTTTATCTTTACTCTCATATTACTATTGTACAGTATACAGTAATATTTTACATGCATGTTTTTAACTCAAACTATTCTTTGTTGTACATGAAATTATTTTTAACCCATGTAAAACAATTAAATGAATTCCTCTTTTTATCTCTTTACATCATTTAACCATGAAATTATGATTAACATTACTTAACAAATGTAATTATTGACTTTTTAACCAATTTTAAGCTTTTGTAAATCATGAGCTGAAATCCAATTAATTTATCTCATTACCGAGGAGGAAATAAAATAATAGCTTTCATTATTCTCCTTTAAAGCTATCCATTGTGACCATAAAACCCTATCTGGGCTAATGTTTTAGCATTACATAGGAATTAGTGTAAACGTTCATAAAATAAAACCAAAAACTGTGCATTTAGCATCGAAATAAACATCACATTTTACTATAAATAATGTATAAAAAAACGACCAAAGGTGCTTACTTATACCTTTATGAATTAGAGTACCATTTGGCAAACCTTAGAACAACCAAAAATAGCTTTTATGTAGCTTTTTAACAGAAAAGATCCACTCGTGATTAGCATTAGCACTAACGATTAGCATTAGCATAATGCTGATACTAGTATGGCGCTAGCATGTTTTATTTAGCAAGCACGTTGTCTGAACTCACCAAGATGAGGTATCGCACGGCACACGGCAAGGAACACCGACTACACAGCCACTAGCTCGTGCTCCCATCCACTTGACACAATAAATATTTCAAATTAGCTTTTAGACAGTGCAAATATTTGTAAATAACACTGTTTTTCATCACAGCTCACTAAAACTATTCATGAATTTCGGCACGGACCGCCAGACAGCCTGTCCTGCTCATTTCCAGAGTGCAAATGACTGATGAACTAATGCGTAGTTCAGTCCGCTGTTCAGAAGGCAGGACTAATATCACTCTTAACAAATGAGAAGGTCATTATCATCCAACATCACCATGAATACAGGAAAATAAAGTTGGAGGGAGAGGACTACACTTCCTCTTTTCAAAATACAAGTTTTTTTTTTCAAAATAAAATGATGCAATTGTATTAACACAATAAACTTGAGAGAAAAAGAGTTGTTTTCTCTACTGGGTTACACCAGCAAGCTAGCTAGTGAGCTAGGCTTGCTCAGTAACAGTTCCCACCAGGTCCGACCTCCAGGACTAACAAACAGTTAGTCCAGTCTTCTCCGGTCCAATCCTTAACAGTTCACGAGTCGTGGTCTCGTAGGGACACCTGCACACATAAAACTGATGAATAAACTCGGCTTACAGTACTTATTCCATTGAATACAACACGACACACTCGACATGAAGTATTAACCGTCTCTCTCTCTGACGCTGTCAAGAAAAAAAACTCAACCACCGCTCTCTCTCTTTAATGCCTTGACGTTGCCCACCCGCTCTCAACTAATCTTATCCTGGGTAAAATCTCTCTCCACAATACTGACCAGTCACAAGTGCTGTAACGAATATAGTCAAAGTAAAGGTATTTCTACATTGTCAAACAACGGACTTGAATAACATCTGTATCAAAATGTCAACAATAAAACAGATTCAAATATCAAAGGTAAGTATCAACAATAGAACAGATTCAAATATTAAAGGTAAGTAAAATAATAGACATAGGCCAACCCCTTATTAAATAGTGCAATATTAAATATTAAAGGCCAATAATTGTGTCCTTTCAATGTACCAAGAAATTTCAATTTTCATATTAAAAAAGTTGAAGAACACATTTAAAACTCATCGTTTTTGTACTGTTTTTTTTTTTTTTAAGAACTGACTAAGGAAAGTTCAAGAACAAGGAGTTCTTGTTATGTTTTTTATGTTCATGACCTTTAGTTCAAGAACAGTTCAAGAACAGTTCATGAACTAGTAGTTCAAGAACTGTTCTAGAACCAGTGGCGTGCACAGACATTATGGGGGCAAGTGCTCAGGGGGGAGGGGGAGGGGGAGGGCACTTTTTTTGCACACGTGGAACATGTTATTATAGTGTGAGATTAAAAAAATAAAATAAACATTACACGCACATGTTCAATGCAATTCATGACTACTGTCATTCATCACAAGAAGGCACATGGGTAGCCTTTATGGGGATATTTTTCTCAGGCAATAGGGAACTGCCTGATTCTTTATTTATGTGTTCATTTATGTTGCACAACAAAACCTACACTCTTAGAATGAATGTGTTGAAAAATGACACAAAAAAAATGTGTTATCATGTATAACACATTTTGTGTAGATTTCAACACAAAATATGTAAAAAAGTTTTTAAAAAATTTTAAATCAACACTGATTGTGTTGAAAACAACACTGAATGTGTTGTCCTTAACTAGACGCACAGGTATGTTAAAAATTAACACATGTTGTGTTAATTTTCAACACATCTCTTTTGAGAGTGTACACAAAAGAAAACTTTCAGCTTAACAGATAGATTTGCGAAGTCAACAGACATTGTTTGTGGTGGTCGTCCTCACGTTATCTATCATTGATTTGGGATATAGCATTAAACTAGCTAATCAGGTGACCAGTGGGAAAAAAATCCTCAGTTGTTTGGTGCTGTATGAGTAGTGGCGTACCGTCAGATGCCAGGAAGGCCTTCAGTAACATCACCCTTTCCCGGATAATTGTTCTTAAACTGTTTGCGATCAGGTTTGATTGATTAACAATCAAACAGTTAATTAACAGAATAGCCACCACCAATGCGTGACACGTAGTGATTAAGAAATGCTAATTACAAAGCGATTGCCGGTTGGCTATGTTGATATAATTGACGTGAATCCATAAGGATGACAATCTGCAAAAAATCCGAAACTATCGCGGACTTCACAGCAATTATTTTTGTCTTCGCTCAGCTATGCTGTCACATTCAGAGTATACAGAACCGATTCTCATGGCTAATTGCTCAATGAACGTTGCAAATTAATTTACGCAAATTCAGAAATTATAAAGACGTAGGCTATTGATATTTTTTCCGTAGCCATTGGTGTGCTGAAGTAAGTTAAACGCCGTATAATTTCGTAGTGCAATGTATAACAAGGCTTTCAAAAACAAGTTAGATTCTCGTCGGTTCCTCCAGTCAGTCTGAGCAATGGTTGCTAATCGGGGAGGTAGTCTGCGAGAGGTGTCTGTCATTAAGAAGTGAAAGGTGAGGTTATTGCTGGCCCTGTGTTTCTGCCGACGGACCGTCACTGTGTATGACACATGCTACTGCACAACAAAATGATTACAGGTTGGGCTTGGAGGGCAAACTGTACGATTTCACTTGATCTGTGTGTTACCTGGCTGGTGGGACACAAGACTGTGGCTTCCAGTCACTCAGCTGATGTGCTCCTGCAGCGCATCTATATGCACTGCGTGCGTGTTCACGTGACAAAGGAAGAGAGGTCGGAAGTGCGTGAGGAGGTGGCCCATTTCGGGGCATTTTTTTCAGTAGTTTTTAATCACACAGCTTTTCTAAAAGATCATTTCAACATTGGCCCCACTAAAGTGTTAAAGCGGACATGAAACACCAGAAGCAGTTAACATATTTTACAAGTTGGGTTCCCACTCTAAAAATTAATTACAGTTTCGACACTGTCAGTGAACCTGGATTAAAATAAAAAGCAATCTAAATTTCATTTTTCAAACCAGTGTGGCGCCATCTTGTGGCGCATAGAATATGACGTCACGAGGTTGGTTGGCTCGGAACTCCTTTATTAGCTTGCATTGGAGAAACTTATGACAGCACTGACTCGATGGAGAATAAGGAACCTCAAACTAAAAAACGATGCAAGGGGGGGTCACTTTTGCATCGCCCCTGGATGCAGCAACGAATTTTATACGGCTAAAAATCAAGAAAAGATTGTCCACTTTCATGCCTTGCCTCTTCTGAGGCAAGTGGTTCTTCGTCGTTGGCTAGCTGCACTGAAACGAGAGAATCCTCCAGTTAGCCGTGAAGCTAGGGTTTGTAGTGAGCATTTTGTTGTGGAGGACTATGTGGAGGAGAGGTTTTTTGAGTCCAGCAACCTGGTGGTTCGATGATCCAACAAACTCAAGTCCGAAGCTGCTCCCTCTGTGTTCGACTTTTCCTCTTATGAGGTCGGGTGTACAGACCGTCCGACCCAGTCAACTAAAAAAAAAGTAGCTGTGCTCCATAATGAAAGGGCGCAACGGCGTGCCCATCTGGCCGAGCAGAGAGAGGTGCGACCTGCAAGATTGAGATGACCAGAAAATAAAATCAGCACTATCTTTGAGAATATAAACGTCTTTGTAACATCAGGGCTGTGGTAGTTTTCCAGTCAAAGCTCAGCAATCTAGTCGTTAATAACCTAGCCACAAAATAATCTCATCACATCCGTATCTGTTCATCGTGATATGTGCACCCCTCTACAACCATAAACAAGTTCAACAGCTCAGCTTTCTTACCTTGGCAGCAAAGGGACTCTAATATTCACCGGCATCTCTGTAGAAATCAAACATTTTCTTCACCTTACAGTCTCCGTCCATTTTCATTTGGGCTTTTCCCCCTCAAGTCGGAAGTGATAATCCACTCATAGCAGTAACTGGTATTGGAGCTCCGTTCAAATAATGCGGTTAAGTTGAAGAAAAGAAAAAAAAATCACAGCTACCGCATTTCACCAATTCATCGCCCTGACGTTTAATATGCAAAATCGACTTGGACCCCGGGCGATTAAAAGAACCAGGCAGCTATTCACTGCAGGCCTTTATTTATTTTTCCACCAGGTCATTATCGTAATGACAGCTACTGTCCAACATATTTTCAGTCGGTCGATTTAAGATTACGGTACACCCTTTTGTTCTAACGTTAGCTAGCGCTCTTATTTTGACAGAAATACCCATCAGCTTGAATAAGGTGCACTACACCTCACATATCTTTCATTACTGTTAACAGTTTGCTGTCAATAACGCAAGCTGTGCATGATTCATACAAACTATAGTGATAACTGCTTAAGGCTGGCAGTGATGTTGCACAAAGAAAAATAAAATTCAGCATCTTAAGTGCAAAAGGTTTTCACAATATCCACAACACCTTCATTTGTAAAAACTTCTATTATTCCAAAATATTTGTATAAAACTACACGGATTCACTGCGGTCCATGAGGAAGGAAAGCAGTCAGGGCTTGTCCTGGGAACATTCCTGTGAAAAGATAACATTGTATTAAGATGAGTCCATCCTTTCTCTGAAACTAACGGGCAAGTTGCAACTCAAAATAGCGCCCATCTCAGCCTGCTACAGCTAGCTAACAAATTGATGATATCATAAGCATGCTAACTAGCCGGACTAGTCAAAGTCAACTTTATATACTTTATGCACTTGCTTCCACACTCATTAAGTGCTTTTATACGCCTAACAGCGACTTGTATTAGTGACTAAGCGAAAGTAGACTTTTTCATCCATACCGAAGTTTCAAACGTTAGTCTGCCTCGTTTTAGCCCACATGCTAAGTAGCTATCGTTAGGTAAGGTTAAAATACCTTCTGTTGATGGGCCGGTCCAGAGTGTCCGCACGGACTTCACGGAGGGAGAGCATGGGAATTTCCAATACCTCCCTCTCACAGCAGAGCATCTGGTAGGTGCGAGACAGGGTTATGCACTGCATATCCCCGAGCAAGTGATCCACGTTCACCTCCCGACAGCAGATGGACTCACTTGCGGTCGGCATTTCAGTGCAGTGACCACACAGACACCAGGTTGTGTTACCCACCCTCTCCACACCAGAAGGAACCGACGGCTGCTCCTCAGATGAAATATTGTCCATCCTTTTTCTCCTCCTCACTGGCTCGAAGGCATAAGCCATTGGGTTTCTTTGGATCCCCTCAAAATACTGCTCAGCCTTGTCTTCTGACATGTTTAACTCGGTGAAACATACGCCTGTGACTATCTCGAATCTCCAACCAACCAACCTCGTGACGTCACCAGAGGTGCGACAGCAATATGGCGGCGAGCCAGAACGAAAGCTTACATCAGTACCAAACATAAATCTATTTTATTTTTACGTGTAATTGTTTTTCTGTCAAATTTTTTCTCAAATAAGTTCCAACACACTTACGTCTTTACAAAACTCGCAAAAACTGGGCTGTTTCATGTTCGCTTTAACGCTTGTCCGGGACAAGAAGATTTGATTGTCGGACAAGAGGAAGAGAAATTTACTTGCCCCACCAGCTGAAAAAATTGTCTTCACGTTAATTGCAGTGAATTCAATTCCCTAAATGAATACATTCAGAATACCAATTTGAAACAAAAACTTTTTTCCCCCACGACATGTCTGCCCAGCGTCCAACTCGGTCCGACTCGAATGCTTCGACTGACCAATCAGATACCCAGACACGGACGTGCTTGCACACATATACAGTAGGAACCCCTTACATCAGAGGAGCAGCGATGTTTCTCAAGGCTCCGCAACAGCAATCTGGGCAAGCTCCTGGAAAAGCCCCAAGAAAAACAGCAACCGCACCTGAGCAACATGAAACTTGGTCTGTGCGATGAATGAAAAATGAACTGTAATAGCACCAGTGCAAGGAGAAAGAGTGAGTGAGACGTGAATCGATTCCACCTCGCTGCAGCATCAATAGTTACGCTGTTTGTTTACTTTATCATAGTATTATATTTCAGTTTGTGTTGTGAGTTTATTTTCTGTTTCATATTGTTTAAATTTATTGACATCGCCAGTTTGTTACTGAGAGTTGACGAAGACCTTCGTGGGTTTATTTAACGTTTCCAAGGGAACATCGTTGGATTGTGCGTAATGTCGTACTTCTCCGTAACATGTATAAAACTTTTTTTCAAAACAAGGGCCGTTTCTCAATATGCGTTCTTCTCAGTACTTCTGTTCTTGTAGACATGAGGAACGTCATCAACGTCGGACCAAGTACGCGTCCAATTCAAAAGTTCGCATCTCGCCAAGTACGGTAAAATACCCCAGATGTGTTCTTGCCCCGCCCATTTCATTGGGGATGCATCGGTGGAGACTTATGTGGACTTTGGGCAGGTACATAGCCCAGAATGCATTTTGTGATCAATGGCTGTCCAAGACAGGACACACAATTGTAAGTTAATTGTAAGTTCAACACGTTTAAAAATTCTTCTGTTTGGGGCTCAAGAAATGTAGTTTTTTTTAATGCGAGAATGTAATTTTTTTAACTTTAAAAATTACAAAAAAATTATAATAATTTTTATCGGTGGTGTGGGTGATTCAAACATTGAAGTGTAAAAATATATGCAAAAGAATAAGAAATCAGGAAGGGGCAAAGGTAAATACTTTTTTTTACAGCACTGTATATTGTAAATACCATTTTATATCTCACCTGCTCATGATATCACATGAAATATAATTAGGATTGTGGAGTCATGTATTGTATTGGAGAACAGTATTGTTTCTTGGGGTGTCTATAAAGCACTGTTTAAAAATCCTGCAAGCACGAGACTGTGAAGAACTACTTTACAGATCAATCCACAAAAGAACATTGCTGAAAGTTGTCTAAAAAAGAAGAGTTGAACATCAGCAGTAAAAATTTAAATTTAGATCAAAATTTGTGGAAAGAATAATAATGAAAACGGTTTGCAGCCTTTTTTGTTTGTTTAGTGTTTACGCTGTCCTTTTCGCAGGCTGCAATTTTTTTTCTGTACCGTTGATGCATCGCAATTTCAAAGACCAAGAAATAAAGTCCCCTAAAATAACACTTCCATAGTCCACATTGTTCCTAATATCTAATGTGAAGAAAACTGGGCACAACAGCTTTTCATCGTTGAAGAGAGATTAATGATTCCCAGTGATAATTACTGCAAATGTCCTCCTGAAATGAGGAAAATTAAGGTGCTTTCAGACCGGATGCGAAACGTTTTTTTGTATGACAGATTGCATTCAAAGTCAATGCCAAGACGCATTAGCATTGACTTTGAATGTTATCTGTTGTGCAAAAAATTCGTTTCGCGTCCAGTGTGAAAGCGACTTTAGGATGATAAATACATTGGCATGCAAGCTATAACATTTAAGATATCGATGTCTCTTTATCTTGCTAGCTAGGTAGCCAAATAGCTTGCTCGCGAGTATTCCATTGTGAGCGAACTGTAGCCTTTTTAGCTCGCTATCCAGTTGGCTATGTAGCTAAATACAGTGGCGAGTTCGCCATGTGTGGCAGCTGCGTCTAGCTAGCTCAGTTCTTTAGCTAGAAGGAGGGCACTTTCGTGAGTCGGCGTCTCTTCTTGTGCGGTTTCCATGGGAAAGCAGCAGGCAAGGCCAGCGTCATATTCCACGCTGTCGCCATCTACTGGTCTGTATGAGCAGTGCTCTTGTCATTACAATTTCCAGTAGTCCAAAACAATTAAACGGGCGGTTTTTCAATTTGTTTCTCGTGCTGTATTCTATTTTCTTTTTAGAAATGAAAATTGAAAATCAAAATGTTATTTGATTTTTCCTCACTTGTTTCAGAAAATAAAAAATAAACTCAAACTGTATTTCAATTTTAATGTTTATATTTTAAAACAAAAATCAAATATCCAGTTGTTTTTCTACACTCAACAAAAATATTAACGCAACACTTTTGTTATTGCTCCCATTTGTCATGAGATAGACTCAAAGATCTAAAATTCATTCCAGATACACAATATTACCATTTCTCTCGAAAATTGTTCACAAATCTGTCTAAATGTGTGATAGTGAGCACTTTTGCTTTGCTGAGACAATCCATCCCACTTCACAGGTGTGCCACATCAAGATGCTCATCAGACACCATGATTAGTGCACAGGTGTACCTTAGACTGTCCACAATAAAAGGCCACCCTGAAATGTGCAGTTTTTGCTTTATTGGGGGTCTGGGGACTCAGAACCAGTCAGTATCTGGTGTGACCACCATTTGCCTCATGCAGTGCAACACATCTTCTTCGCATAGAGTTTATCAGATTGTCAATTGTGGCCTGTGGAATGTTGGTCCACTCCTCTTCAATGGCTGTGCGAAGTTGCTGGATATTAGTGGGAACTGGTACGCGCTGTCGTATACGCTGGTCAAGCACATCCCAAACATGCTCAATGGGTGACATGTCCGGTGAGTATGCTGGCCATGCAAGAACTGGGAGATTTTCAGCATTGTCAGCGCTCACCCACACGACGCCACACACGCTGTCTGCCATCTACCCTTAACAATGTAAACCGTGATTCATCCGTGAAGAGAACACCTCTCCAACGTGCCAGATGCCATCGAATGTGAGCATTTGCCCACTGAAGTCTGTTACGGCGACGATCTGGAGTCAGGTTAAGACCCCGATGAGGACGACGAGCATACAGTTGAGCTTCCCTGAGGCGGTTTCTGACAGTTTGTGCCGAAATTCTTTGGTTATGCAAACGAATTGTTTCAGCAGCTGTCTGAGTAGCTGGTCTCAGACAATCTTGGAGGTGAACCTGCTGGATGTGGAGGTCCTGGGCTGGTGTGGTTACACGTGGTCTGCGGTTGTGAGGCCGGTTGGATGTACTGCCATATTCTCTGAAACACCTTTGGAGACGGCTTATGGAGGAGAAATGGACATTCAATGCCCGAGCAGCAAATCTGGTTGATAATTACCAATGAAATGTTCCAAGATACTCCGTAACTTTGTAAACTACTGTAGAAATGACAGAAACACTTCAATTACATTTATTTCCTAGGAATTGTTAGGGGTGCCAATAATTGTTGAACAGGTGATTTTATGAAAAATAATTACTTCTTAGTCAGGGATTTTTTCCCCCCTTAAAATTCACTTTACTTGAAGGTTATATTTTTCTACAATTTCGAGTGTGAGAGTATGCTTCTGCAATAAAAATGTTATTTATTTTGAGGCTTTTAACACATCTTAACCAGGGGTGCCAATAATTATGGGGGGTGCTGTATATATTTATCAATATTATGCTGAAAGGTAAATAGCAAAGGTCTCCTAGTTGTAATTATACACTAGCATATTAGTACCCATGAGCTTGTTGAAACCTTATGATCACAAGGCAAAACCGCAAACGTGAAATTGCCGGACTAGGTACCAATTTGTATAATCTCTGCATGATCGCAGCAATAGGCTAATCAGGATTTCCCTGCACTGTTCAGTGCGCGATACGTGTTCAGCAGTGGTCCTTTAAATACACTGAGAGGCATTAAAAACGAATAATTCAGACAGGACACTTACGTCAGATTTAACCATTTATTTGGAATAACATACATTTGGATTTGGCGGTGACTCTGCTCAAGTGATACTCTGGAACAATCTGAGGAAGCATGATACAGACATTCCAGGAGATCACAACCCCCCCCGGCAGAGCCTGGTACACAATGTTTAAAATGAAACAAATGACACTCAAGTTTACAAAACAATGCCAATACCGTAAAGACAAGAGTATGACACAACAAGTACTGATGAAGACCATGTCGATGGAGAGGAGGAGGCTGGGGAGGTGGAGGGGATGTTTTGTACAGATCTGTATGGATCTTGGGAATGGAAGAGCTTGGTTAGTCGGGATGTAGAGTGCTGCCTTATTTAAAAAGACGCGCAATTAGCAACGTGGTACTGAAGTCCAATGCGATTGGACAAGGGGTAGAGCCAAGACTGACTTCCGTGACTGTCTGAACTAAACTGACGTTCCATTAAAATACACTGTTTTCAGTAGTGGTTTCTTTCGTAGTTGCAAAAGACGGTCTCGGGAAACTGTGCTTTTGGTAGTGAAACTTGCCCTCACTGTTATTGTTACATTGGCAGTCATTTCAGCAGTTCTTATGCAGAAGGCATTTTATGGAACGTGTTTTTGTGGCGTCACAAATGGCGCACTTTGTCGGGGACCACAGCTGACACATCTGGTCATTCTGTGTCATCCCTGCAGTCTGGATACTGTCATTCAATGGACATTAATGTGTCCAGAACCTATTTTTTTGAGACTGGCCATCATTCAACATTCAAAATGTTTGATTCTTCCGATATTTATTTTTTTGTGGCCTTTGAAGTGGGAATGATGTGACTTATGTGTTTAGGTATTTCTTTTTTTTTGGCCCTGATCTTCAACTTTTCATGTGCAAAATGATTTCTCCCAGTGTGATTCAAGACCATTATCCAGGGAACTGTGCTCCATTTAGATAATCATAATGAGGTGTTAAACCAAGGAAGTATTTGAACCCAGACACCTCCCATTTTGCGATGCTTAGCATACCTGATGGTCATCGTGTCAATCAGCAAAAGAAAAACTATCAGTTTGCAAATTAGACGATAAAAATCACTTTGCATTTTTAATGCCTCAGTTTATATCATGTATTTCTGAATAAAAAAGGCCACTAAAATGCGGTTTCTCATGATCAATATGAATGGGTAAAGGGAGGTTTTAGATACAGGACAATAGTTGAAGTGGATACTAAATTGCAGGTGAGTACACTGCATGGTTGATAAGATTTTCTTTGAAGTGTGTTCCTTAATTAGTTTAGATGGCACGCGTGCTGCCTAGACAACTACAGTTTGGAGAAACCTCGGAAGTACTTGGCAGGTGAGTCCCAATCAAAAAATAGATTAATAAATATTTGTGATGGATTTTCCTTTCGAATTGACTCTTTGCTGAATTATTTCAGTTGAGAAAAAGGGAGGTACATGACACTCAACTATAAGTGACACATGGGCAGAGTTTCAAATGAATATGTTTAGCAATACCTTTAGTAAGTTAAAATATTGTATTTGTTGCTTTACTTTTATTAATGTCCACAGGTCTAGCCCTCCACTGATCCCATCATGAGGTATGAACAAAAATAAAATCTCGATTCATTTATTCAATATTTTATTTATTTGCAGTAGTGAATCATCACAAGCATTCAATATCAATCCATGTCCATTTCTATTTCGAAAGCTTTTACCTTCAGCAATGGACACCACTACATCACTGTTGTCTGTTATGTTAAGCTAGTATCTCACTAAGCGGCGAACGCTTAGGATTGTAGCAAATTTTGAGTTTCGTCAGAGTTCGTAAATAGGGCGCGAAGCAGTTCACTAAAAGTTTTTAGGATCAAAGTTTTTCTTGTTGCAAAGAAATTTTGAGAATGTTCAAAACTTCTTTGCAAATTTATTTTCTCAAAAACAGTTGCAGACGTTTGTAAAGGAGTTGTAAGCCTGTAAGCCGCGCTGGAAAGCAGAAATCTGGCGAACTGACCCTTATTGTCATAAGGGCCCCAGCATCTGGCAGAGACCTCTGAAGTCATGGGAACAGACTCAACTAGGGTCTGTATGGCGTCAATTAGTCTGGGAAACTTCATTTGCCGCAGCTGAAGCGGCTGCCGGCCTAGGGGTTAGTCGACATTCTTTGGGGTAAAGGTCAGCATTGAACGTTTTGCAAACCCCCTTAAAATGAGACAACTTTGGCAGAAAGAATACCACAGTGCCATAAACTGGACTTTTCAGAGATTTCACCAGCAAAATAATTCACATTACCTCCCGTAATGATGCAAATCCAAAGTGTATTTTTGTTATACGATATAAGGTGATTGTTAACATTAATACCAGTTATCTTTGTAATTCTGGACTGTAAATGATGTTTCATGGCAAACTATTATGCAAGCATATCATGTTGAGTATCATTTTACTCCAATAAAATTCCGAAATCGCATGGTGCATATTTCAGAGGGATTTAAATTATACTAAACCCTCATTCAATGAGTATGAAAAGAAATGTACTTCTACTCTGGTAATGTCCCCTCCCAAATTCCCTCTGAAGAGGGCTCGCCTTCCTGATTACCATGATTTATTACCCTGCTGTAGGAAGTGCTTCTGGAGTTTGGGCTTAAAAGGTGGAGAAACGAAGGAGTCGGGGAAGACCGCACCCGGTTTCCCACACGTGCATCTATATGCCATGTGTAGCCAAAAGTAGTTTTGGAGGATCGCAACCGACTTCCCGCATGTGCAACTATATACCGTGCGTAGAAAATAATCTATAGTTATGGAAGATCGTAGACGACTTCTCACACATGCATCTTTATGTGTGTAGCCATTCTCACAATGGAAGATTGCATTCAACTTCCCCCACGCGCATCTCCATGCCGTGGTTAGCCTTAATCTAGTCATGGACGCTCTTAGGCGATTTCCCACACATGGTCTTGGAGCCGTGTGCAGACGTGATATTGCTATTGAGGCTAGTATTCATTCTTCCCACATTGTACACTTTGTGTATATGTGTAGTTGTGAGCTGCACCAGGTATGATTTGACTTTTTCAATATATTTTCTGTAATGGTATAATTTGGTTTCTAATTTAAGCTTGTGCCTACCTTGCAAAATAAATTGATAATTACATTCTGTTGTGGCTTTCTGACCTGGACTAACTAATATTCTTCCAGTTCGGACTTCTGTAACGCAGTGGGGTATAATGTTGGGCTATGAAGTCTTCCTGATCACCAGGCCCTCCTGCTAGGTACACGGTGGTTTTCCATGCTGCGATTGGTGTTATTCTGATTGGTTTCAGGGATGTGTCGTTAAAATTGAGAGTCCCTACACGTCTTCTTTTTGTTTTACTGCATAATACTTTTATATAGTCCCTGAAAGCCTCTTGCGGTATGCTTCAAAAGTGTACATTAATTCCGGCCCCCATGGTCACTAGTCATAGCTATACTCTATGTCAAACCACCGGGCAGAATAGGACCACGTTCTCCGCTGAGTTGGGTGGTACAGATGTTTTTGTTCCGGCGGAGCAAGGTATTAACCAGTATGGGTCCGATGCACAACATAGCTCTAAGTTCGTAAACTTGGGTCAAATCAATATTTATGCAAACTCATGGTTACCGCAATTGATTAAAACTAATCAAAACTAAAACTAAATTTAATATGTAGTCAGATGTATCGTAACTGCTAAGATATTAGGGCTGCAGCATCCACTGGACACGTTTCAGGCCATGAAAAAGCAGAACGTGAAAGACATCATCACGTTTAGCCTGAGGCAGTGATCTAGTGCTGACGCTGTAGCTAGACCCCATTACTATAATGGAGACTGTTAGGACTTTCTCTTCCCTGGCTGTTAGGAAAAACACGCAGAGACCTTCCGCCTCAGCTAGGACCCTCCTTGGCCTAGTTGCATGGTGTTTACAAGCCTTTGCAAATGGCTGTAAAACGTGTCACTAAAGTTATTTTAGTTTCGAGAAGTAGTGACCACTATACAACAGAGCTATGAATGCTGATGAATGTAGATGAATATTGGGTTTCGTGAGGATACCTTCAAGATTGAAGAGAGTTTGCAAACAGCTTTTGGGGGCGCAAAGTGTTCATTTTCATATTCTAGAAAGCCACTTCCTATTCTTTCACAAACAGTTGCACACATGTTGCTACCTGACACTAAATGTTGCTAAATTTCACTATTGACACCTTAGTCTATCCTGATTTTTCTGATAAAAGTTGACGAATCCAAAATACGCTACATTCGTAAGCATTTGCCGCTCTGTGAGATACTAGCTTATGGTTCTAACTTGTATGGCCGCATTTCCCCATTTGTACATTTTCAGGAAGCCTCTGCTACTTCAGGGGATCATTCATCTCAGAGTTGACAAATCACTAATATCAATGGAATAATCGCTAACTTCTATGATTTTGCTCATGCTTTCAGCCATACCAGCTCCCTTTGTTAACTACTGCAGTGACGTCTTGGCTTAACTTCCTGTTTATGGCAGGCAGCCAGGAGCTGGGAAAGCTGTGCTTCCTGTTTGCCAAAGTTAGAATTTATCAAACCAGATTGATGTTCATCTAAATATGTTTATATTAGTATCAATCAAAAGAAAAACTACGAAAATTATCATAAAATAAATCCAGTATGACGTCAGCCACAGTTTAAAGGATCAGTTATTATTCATTGCACACACAGACATTTCTGTCAAAATATGACTTAAGATGGCAAAAAAATTACCCTGTGGTTATGGGAATTACTTAATTTTGCCAAGGTAGAGAAAATCAAGTGCATTATGAGGGGCTCCCTGATAAGGTTTTACAAGATGTGGGACCTCTTCTTTAGATATGTATGCAAACTGGATTTTCATTGTTTCCCAGAGTGATTTAAGTGTTATTGCTGCACAAATGTAAAGTTTTCATAAATTAAGCTGCAGGCTCACCAGCAAATGTCCCTTGTATTAAAGTCCAATTTATTTTAGTTCATATATAGTAATTACTTTTCTTTTGTGTCCTTAGTCTTTGTCTTGCCCTCTTTTCTGGTTCGTACTATTTGTCATATTTTGTACTATTGTATTGTCTTTCTATTCACTCAAGAAAATCTTAATAAATAAACAGATTGTGGGGGGAAAAAAGATGGCAAGTTAGTAAAAATGAAATGTGCCTAATTAACACAAAATAAGATCTGATGATATTCCTATGATTGTAATTATGGATGGAACAAAACCAGCGTATCGGGGGCACCAAGACCAATTTTGAGAACCACAGTTCTAGACTTATCACTTGGGCACCCCGTAAGGTAGCTTGAGTCGCTCTGCTGACAGACGGACGGACGGACAGTCGGTCGGCAATCGGCAGTCCATTGACTGACTTAGTTCTGTTCTGGAGTTCTCCATCTAGGAAAAGGGTAGCCAACTTGGGATTTGGTTTTTTATCTGACTATGCCATGCCCAGCATCAAAACATCACATACCCAACATACAGTGTCGTGAAAAAGTATTTGCCCCCTCCCTGGTTTCTCACTTTTTTGCACATTTTTCACACTTAAATGTTTCAGATAGTCAAGCTAATTTTAATATAAGACAAAGATAACCTGAGTAAATACAAAATGCAGTTTTTAAATGATGACTTCATTTATTAAGGGGAATAAGCTATCCAAACCTACCTGGCCCAATGCAAAAAGGTAATTGCCCCCCTTCTTAAATCATGAATTTACTGCAATTAACCTCATTTTTCAAATTCAATTTCACTAGCCACACTCAGGCCTGATAACTGCCAGACCTGTTGAATCAAGAGATCACTTAAATAGAACCTGTTCGACAAAAAGTGAATAGGCTAAAATATCTCAAAGAGCAACACTTCATGCCACAAACTAAAGAAATTCAAGAACATTTGAGAAACAAAGAAATTGGCATGTATTGGTTTGGAAAGGGTTGCAAAGCCTTTTCTAAGGCATTGGGACTCCGGGAAATCATGGTGGAGAAATGCACAAATGGAAAAAAACTAGGAACAGTGGTGAACCTTCCCAGGAGTTGCCGGCCAACCAAAATTACTCAAAGAGTAAATCGACGACTCATCCAGGAGGTCAAAAAAGAACCCAGAACATTATTTGAAGAACTGCAGGCTTCATTTCTCTCCGCTGAAGTCAGTGATCATGATTCAACAATAAGAAAGAGGCTGGGCAAACATGGCATCCATGGGAGAGTTCCAAGGTGAAAACCACTGCTGACCAAAAAGAATACAAAGGCTTGCCTCACATTGGCCAAAAAACATCTTGATGATCCCCAAGACTTTTGAGAAAATATTCTTTGGACTGACAAGACAAAAGATGAGCTTTTTGGAAGGTGTGTGTCCTGTTACATCAAGTGTAAAACTAACATAGCATTTCATAAGAAGAACATCATACCAAAAGCCAAACATGGTGGTGGTAGAGTGATGGTTTGGGGCTGCTTTGCTGCTTCAGGATCTGGAAGACTTATTGTAATTGATGGGACTGTGAATTCTGATTTCTACCGGAAAATCCTGAAGGACAATGTTCGACCATCAGTTTGTGACCTCAAGCTCAAGCGCGCTTAGGTTATGCAGCAGGACAATGATCCTAAACACAATAGCAAGTCCACCTCTGAATGGCTTAATAAAAAAACAAAATGAAGATTTTGGGATGGCTAGTCAAAGTCCGGAGTTAAATCTGCTTGAGATGTAGTGGCATGACCGTAAAGGATGTTCATGCTCAAAAACCCAACAATGTGGCTGAATTAAAACTATTATGCAAAGAGTGGGCTAAAATTACTCCACAGTGACATGAAAGACTCATTGCCAATGATTACAAATGTTCGTTTGCTGTTGTTGTCAACGAGGGCGGCGCAAGCAGTTATTAGGATTTAGGGGGCAATTACTTTTTCACAAAGGGCTAGGTAGGTTTGGATAGCTTTTTTCCCTCAATAAATGAAATCATCATTTAAAAACTGCATTTTGGATTCACTCAGGTCGTCTTTGTCCAAAATTAAAATTTGTCTGATGATCTGAAACATTTAAGTTTGACAAATATGCCCAAAAAAAAATGTATCAGGAAGGGGCCAAATACTTCTTCGAGGCACTGGGACTATGTAAACAGCCCAGCATTCGATTGTGTCAGCTGTAAAAAGTAACTCCTGTTCTGTTGCTATACTGGTCCTGATTTTTTGTGCATCCATATGCGACGCATGACGGTATCTTTACCTCCAACAATGTTAATTCTCAAAGTTAACATTTGGCATAGAGAGCAATGAAAAAAACAATGATGATATGCTGTTTATAGTCTGGAGTTTGTTTTTGGGTGAACCAATATGGCAGAGATGAAAATTCTGGTGAATTCACCACGGCCGTGACCAATAAGCATTAGTGTTCCAACCCAGTAATAGTGGGAGATCAGTGGTTAAAGGGGAACTCCGGTCAATTTCAACACGTATCTTTGTTGTTTGTGGTGAAGGAGTACTGTCAATAGCGAGACAGTCAACAAAGATACATGTTGAAATTGACCGGAGTTCCCCTTTAAGGCAGGATAACCAGGTGTCGCAGGTGATTAAGCTAGCCACATAGCTAACTATGAAGCTGTTTTCTTATGTGAAGACAATGATCTGGCAAAATTTCATGACTGGCAAATTTTATTCTTCCTAGCTAACTAGAACCAGCCAATTCTTATTACAACCTTAAAGGTACAGTGTCTTACTTATTTGGCTCTTTATGAGCAAAAATCAAATATTGCTTTCATAAATACGCATTTACCGAAGTCAATCGCAGACAAATGAAAGCTTTCTCGCAGCTTGGAATGAGTTGTTTACAAATTCATAGGTAGTGTGCAGCCACCAGAGGAAAAAAAGAAAAAGCAAAAGAAAACATGACTGGGATAAAATGAGAGTGAATATTGATGTAGCTTTTCCTAGGTGTAGACAACTCATGAGCAAGGAGGACTTGAAAACGGACGCGGAGTTTGCAACCTTTCTGCTAGACAGGTAATTAAATCTAACAGTGAAAGTTATTTTGGCTTAATTTTAGAACCAGGGCAGTGTAGTCCAGCAACTACTTTATCCTCTTGTTTAAGTCAGATAATTTTGCCGCTACTTGCAATATAAAATGGCAGAGACGGCTAGTTTGTTAGTTAGCTTATACTGGAAAAGCTCCGTTGCAACAGTTTGCTCTTACTCTGCACATAAGTCATAGTAGGCGACCCTGCATGATGTAACTCTTTCAACCAAATTTTTGGAGAGTTTTTCTCGTGTTCATGCTAATCTATTCCAGCCGATTTGCCGGGGGTGGGGGAAGTGTTGATGTCCTCCCTCTAGTCAGACGGAATAGACCAAAGTGATACCAGTTTATCATCTTGAATTAATTACAAGAACTGCAAGCATTCTAATGCTAAAAGTATCTCCAGGTTAGAATTAAATGAAAATGTGAAAACTGATGTTTAAAAATGCCATTTTTGCATTGACTCAAATTGTTCGCATGAGAGCAAAATTCAAAATGCTGGAATAAAATCATTTTTGACATAAAATTGTAATATTTCCCGAATGTCATCTACCATAATTCCAAAATTTTGTCATTTTTTTAAATGAACATTGAAAATGCAATTTTCAGCAAGAAAAATTTAGCAAGAATTTGCACGTATGTGTTTACAAAACCGATTACAGTCTAACATTTTGATGCACTGTAGGCTCAATTTTCGATAAATGAGAAATCTGTGCGCAGTGTTTGTGAGGGACAGTCTGAAGATGCTCTGTAGCAAGTTTGATGTCAATTTAGCAAAAATTGTGGGAAGAGATAGGTTAAATAAGTTCTTCAGTTTTTGAAAAAAAAAAACAAATGGACTTCATAATTTGCAGTAGGTTTTAATGTTCAAAAGTTTCTTCAGTGTTGGTGCTACATTTTGGTGAAAGTTGCAAATCAGTAGCGCATATAATTGATTTGTTGCGAAATTTTGAACTTTAGAGGCTTGCAGTAGCGCCACCATTGGCCTGTTTTTGCAGCTCAAGCAATCTGGCATGGAACTGGACCTTTCTGGCATGGAACTGGATTTTTTCGCACATGGGAAGTAGGATTTCCTCAGAAGTAGAAGAAAGAAGAACATGCAGGAAAACAATAGGGTCCTGATAACTTTACTTGACAGACATGAAGCTGAAAAGCGATATGGTAAGCAATACATGTTGACAAAATTTTTTGCTTGCTTTCTTGCTCCAGTCAGTAACAATTGCAAGCAAACAAAAACCTTCATTCGCTGACCAAAAAAGTATTATTATAGAAGACATGTTATGTAGTTAGCTTCGTATAAAATGTATCCCTGCCCATAGCATCCTCTGTACAAATATTTTGGGATGCCATTTCTGTAGTTTGCAAGTGAATGCAACCACACTAAAATTGCCAGTACCACCCTCAATCAACTGATAACATGACAAACAACAACCAAACCTGAAACATTATGATTTTAATATCAAGAGAATATCTTTAAAATTAAGCCTGAAATTGAGATATGATGATTGGTGGAAAATAATCATCATAATCCCAGAAAATTGGCGAAAGCCAAGACACGGTCGGGAATCACACAGACAGCCTATGACATTTAAAAAGTTCCGGTCAAGGAGTTCTAAGTGCACAGATAACGAGCCCAGGAGAGTTATTAAGCATGTGTGAGAGATCTCGCTGAAACTCAGGAGAAGACAAGAACAGCTGAGCAAGAGGCGAAGATTGGAACAGGGCAATTGCTGAGGTAGAATTAGTCTAAATTACAGGGTTCCCACGCGTCCTGGAAAACCTGGAAAACCTGGAAAATGATTGACCAATTTTCCAGTCATGGAAAACACATGGAAAATGAGAAAAAAAGTAAAATGTCCTGGAAAAGCTTGAGTTGTCCTGGAAAATTATTTTTCCTCCCTCTGCTTCTCTCTTCCTTGGGGGTGAATCCAAACGGGTTCAACATTTTACGCATGTGTGTCTGTTTTCAGCTGCCTTTAATGGGCAACGCTGAGCTGTAGAGCTTCTCTGCTTCATTTCTGATTCTAGCCGGCACAGCGCCCCACGTGACCCAAATCAAATTGCTTATTCCCTTAGCAGTTCTGCTGCCCAGTGTTTGACTTTGTTGCTAGATTTACCGACTTTTCAGACCCAAGTAAGGATTTATTTTCTCCTAGGAAGCACCAAAACTAGCGACTCTCAGTTCATGAGTGATGCCATCGCTGTATATCGAGTGTGAGGTGTTTCTCCCTCTCTCTGTCTCTTCTGTTGAGTGACAGAGGAGCAGTCGAGAGCTATAGTGGGCGTGCCGTCACTTTTGGTTGTGCGCTCTGAGATGAAATACATCTCTGGTTTCAGTAGAGCCACAGCCACCATGACTACAGCTTCGAGAAAGTGACGGGTAACAGGTAGTCTTACTGGGCCACGTTTCACTCAGTATTTCATACTTGCTCCATTGTCCCATTAGGAATTCTATTAAAATACTGTGTTTGTGCACAGAGAGCAGAGCTCCGACTTTCATGCAGTTAGTAGCTAGCTACTTTGCAATGAAAGTAATTTAGATGTCAACATCCAAGTGAGATCTCATATATCCATGAGTGAGATGCACACCCCATAGCCTAAATGAGGAACGAAGGCAGTGAAAACTGAAGACTTGCATGTTCATTTGAACAATGTTGTTAGCGTAGTAAGCGTTTAGGGACGTCTGTCAGTCACACACACACACACACACACACACACACACACACGTCTGTGAAGGTGAAGACGTATGAACACCCGCCAATCAGAGGCAGAGCAGGAAGAAGCAGCCGGCACTTCACACTGGTCTTTTAATGTAAATAAAGCGAGAAAACAGGGGAAGTAGAAAAAACATCGGAGGAGAAATTTCTTTGCGAAGTGGAGGTTTGGAGACGGAGGTGTGCCCAGTATCTGAGATGTGACGCCGAGGCGCAGGTCAGTGGAGGTTTGGAGACGGAGGTGTGCCCAGTATCTGAGATATGACGCCGAGGCGCAGGTCAGTGGAGGTTTGGAGACGGAGGTGTGCCCAGTATCTGAGATATGACGCCGAGGCGCAGGTCAGTGGAGGTTTGGAGACGGAGGTGTGCCCAGTATCTGAGATATGACGCCGAGGCGCAGGTCAGTGGAGGTTTGGAGACGGAGGTGTGCCCAGTATCTGAGATGACGCCGAGGCGCAGGTCAGTGGAGGTTTGGAGACGGAGGTGTGCCCAGTATCTGAGATGTGACGCCGAGGCGCAGGTCAGTGGAGGTTTGGAGACAGAGGTGTGCCCAGTATCTGAGCTATGACGCCGAGGCGCAGGTCGGTGCTGTACAGGATGTAGCCGGTATGCTAACGAAAACGGCAGAAACAACTCGTTTGTTGTTGGTAACAGAATTATGAAGCCTGAGAACATTGCGACCACGAGCGTAACGAGCACCACAACACTTACATGTGTGTGTCCCGGGCCCAGTCTGAGCCTCTCCTTAAAGCTGCTCAAGGCTGCAAGTGGAGGATGATTGACGTTTATTCCTCTCTGCAGTGCGTCCCTGCATCAGGTGTCTTTGTGCATCAAAAACACAGACTCATTGTTCCTAGTGAAGTAGAGGTGAACAAAAGATTTGTCTGCTTAAGGCCCCTAAACATTGTAGAAAATTCCGTTAGTTAAAAATGGTAATCCGACTTTGAAATCCATGATGAAATCTGCTCAATAACAGCCAATTAGCAAACTAAACGAGGTGCCAAGTTTACATTATGATGTGTTCAAGGTCGGCTCAGAAAAATGCCAATTAGGTGATGGTGAACAAAAAAGTCATGGTGTGTTCAAATGCAATTTCAAGAAAAAGAAAATGTAGACATACAACAATAATATAGCTGTGAAGTGCACATTAATGATAAAATTAAAGCAAATGTTTAAAGTAAAGTACAAGGTAATATTATCTAGTAATAGATACTATAATTATTTTATCAATTACTGCATGAAAAGGTGATTACACTTTTACATGCAGTAATTGATAAACTAATTAAGTTTTTAGTCAAGTAAAAATAATTTGCATGACTAAGGGTATTTTAAAAATGCGATTAATCATGATTAATCACAGCCTAAAACTGTGATTAATCAAAGTAAATTATTTATTTTATTGATTGACAGCACTAATGAAAGAGAATTTGTTTTTATTTGTATTATTATTATAATTATTATATTTAATAATTGATAAGCTCAGACATTATCAGTTATTTTATCAGTATTTCGTTTTGGTGTAATTTGTTATCACATTGCTGCTTCTCCTCTCCTGAGTTCCTCCAAATACACACACACACACACACACACACACACACACACACCTGCAGTTAAAAATGCTGAATTAAATACATTTTTTATTTGTACGAATTTGTGTCATTATCAGATAAAAGCCCGTCCCCACTCCAACCAAACCCCTCCCAAAATCTCACTCTGAACTCAGTTCAAAACTTGAGAGCCCTGACAATAAGTATAAAGTGATAACCATAAATTTATAATAGTAAGAAAATACATAAAAGCCTGGCTAAAAAGATAGCTAGCAAACCATATTTATGTCTGAGAGTAAGCAATAAGTATATTTTAGGTTCAATGTGATACTGTGGTGCTATTAATGTTTCGGTGATTTATTGAACATATAACAATGTTTTGTGGAGAAAGTACGAGAGAGAAAGAGGGAGAGGAAAAAACATTGAAGCAATCTGGTTAAATGTACAAAATATAAGGTACAAATGTAGAAAATGACACTTCCCCAGAGCTTGGGGGTGGAATTTATTCGTGTATGTTGGGATAACTTGACTCGTACTGTGGCAGCTGAAAAAGTCCTGGAAAAAAATTTCAAGAAAAGAGTGGGAACCCTGAATTAGTAGCAGTGCTACTTTACAGATTTAACTAGAGAGCTCGTTAGTAAGTTAGTCATCTATATACATGGATTAGTTGTGTTAGTGGACTATGATACGAAATACAACTGTTAGTCTTGTTAGTAATCAGAACAGAAAGACGAAGGAGGTAAACGAGAATCGAAGGAATATTTTAAACACCCGAATTCATTTAAATCACCTGAAGTAAGTGAGCACACAAACAGGGAAGACGGACTGAACCAACTAGATCACAAGACAGGGGAGACAAGTGCAATGGAACTGAGAAATGGAATGAACTAAAACCATAATCATGACAGTCACTGATCTAGAGAATATATTGTTCTACAGTAATCATTTTTGTTATTCTCAGTATTTCACTGCAAACTAAAAAAAGAACAACTTCAGTGTCAAATATTCTTGAAATGTTTTTCTATTTGCACTTTTTTTCACTTTTTTGAAGTTTCTGAAATAAACTAAAATTAACTGAAAATTGAATCTCTGTGACCCTCAAATCCAGAGATATGAAGCTTTGACTACGGGCATGCTAACAGGGCAAGAATTGGCCTGATTTGGCATCACTGCAAAGGATTCAAATCATTTACTAAACAGCATACAGTAATGAACTTGATACAAACACCTTTTTCTAAGCATGTAATTGGTGGCCTGAGATTATGACTGCTGCCCTGGGCTGTGTTTGCATGCACATAAATGAGCTAATATTTTCACTGATATTAATTTGGTCCCTACAGAGCTAAACTGCGGGACAGATAAATGATGAATCTGCAGGTCTCAGTGTCAAAGCTGAATTCACGATTGTGATCATTCACACAAGGTAAGAAATTATGTTGCTCCGCTATGCGACACAGAAGAAGGTCTAAATTGGTCAGATTTCTTTGGTGTAATTCTTACCAACCATATACAATAGGAATTTTTAAGCAATTCATGATAAATAAAATATTTATTCTAGGCAACACTTTCCAGGATAAATGCTAAGTACTGTGAACCAAATGTTCGTATTTAGATAACAGATATGTATAGTTATTGTATTCACTGATAACTAGCTTGCACCTACACTTAGTCAAGGTATAATACTTCAGTTATGAACAATTTTTTTTGTTTTCATTGCTGAATAAAATATTTATGGAATCCAGTGTAATTGAAAGTTTCTGAACTGTTCAAACTCGATAATATTTCATGGTTTTTTCTTGTTTTTTTTTTGCCTGAGCAGAAAAAAAATTGGCTTGCTCCATGTAGTCATTACAATATAAATGTAATCTTGTTTCCTTTTACATCCAATATTGTATTTATTGTATTCATTTTGTTATTATCTCAGAACTTTGGATCTGAAGTGGGGTGCTATTGTGTCTTTGTCACCTTGCTCGCCTCAGGGCACCTTTGTTCTCTCTCCACTGACAGCACTGGCTGATGGAGGTGCTTCTGGCACTGAAAGCAGCCGGTTTCATTGGTCTGAGTGTGGTGGGAATCCCAGGTAATCTGACAGCCCTTGTGCTCTTTTGTCGTTTATTTATTGCTCGGGGCCACATGCCGCACAATGAGTTCATCCTCAGCCAGCTGGTCTTTGCCAACCTGATGGTGACACTGTGCCGGGGTATTCCTCAGGCACTGCCGGGATTGGGGATCAACCTCCTCTATGATGACCATGCCTGCCGAGCAAGTTTTCTTGTATATGTTATTGGCCGTAGCATGTCTGTCACTATTACCGCCCTATTGAGCTCCTACCAGTGTGTGGTCATTGCCCCGTCAACATATAGCTGGACCTGGCTGAAAATCAGGCTTCCTGGCCACCTCCCTCATGCTATCATCTTTCTCTATGGGCTGAACATAGCTATATATGCTCACACCGTTCTGAGTACTGAAGCTTTTCCTGTGAACGGAACCATCCCAGAGTACAGTCTTCAAATGAGGTTCTGCATTGTAGTGTCCCCAAGCCACACTCTCTATGTTCTCAAAGGTGTGGGAAGCATCCTACGTGACTTCATTTTTGTTGCACTAATGGCAGCAGCAGCTGTGTACATGATGCTGGTTTTGCATCGGCACCGTCAGCAGGTTCAGGGTCTGCAGGGAGTTGGCAGGAAGACTGAAGAGGCATCGCGTGCCGTTCTGCTGCTCGTGAGCACGTATGTGGCGCTGTTTGGTTTGGACAATGTCCTGTGGTTTTATATGCTCTCTGCCTCCCGTGTGCACCCAGCTCTGCCTGAGGCTCGCCTTTTCTTTGGTTCCTGCTACTCCACCATCAGCCCTGTCCTCATAATCGCTACCAACAAAAAGCTGGCCGTGCACTTTGATTGCAGCTCCAGACGAAAGTCAGCACAAAATAACCAAAGCAGTGTGGAGTCCAAAGTCTGTACAGAGAAATCAACACCATGAGGATGTTGAAAAGTGGAACTGGGGGAGGTAGGGAGGTGATAGTTATGTTCTATATAGGAATAGTTTATGGTACATTACCATTATTGTCCTCAAAAATTAACTGCAATGAAAACACTTGACTGAAATATGAAATAATTAAAGAATGTGCCGACTTCCTCCCTCGCTTTGTGGCAAAAACACACTGGATTTTTTATTAATTTATTTATTTTACAAATAGCATAATTAATGTGAACTTTCTATTTCTTTGTTCTGATACATGCATGTATACAGATTATTTTTTTGAAAAAATTTCATATAAATGCATTAAATTAAATGTTTTAAATTAAATCTTATTCCTGGCCTGCTTGTATGCTTTGAGTATGTGAGACGTCTATTTCAGTGTTTCTCAACTCCAGCCCTGGGGACCCATTGCCCTACACATTTGTCTGCCAGCTCAGCAATGGCATGATTCAGTCAATCAAATCCTAATCATCAGTCTCTTGCTGAATTGAAATAGGTGTGGTAAACCAGGGCTAGTACAATCATACATGATACTTTGACAACTTTTTGAGTAAAGAAACACCATTTAATAGGACTTGCAGGTTGACAAAATTGAAATTTGATGTCAGAGCGACAATTCATTATTTAAAAATATATTTTCATAATTATCTCAAGCTCAGGGGACCAAATATAAAATATTTTCTTATCTTTAACTCTGGCCTCCAGATTTAAGGGATTAGGGTATTTCATGAAATAAAAAATGACCCACATAGTGAAGTTAGTTTTCTGTTTACTTTAATTGCAACTTGTTCTACTTAGTGTGCTTAAGGTTAGGTCATTGTAAAATGCAGTTCTTAATCGGAAAGTTTAATGTCTTCATTGGGGACACCTGATTCAATGAATTAAGAGACTGACAATTGGTATTAGCTCATTAAGTGAATCATCCCACTGCTGAGCTGGAACACAAATTTATAGTGCTGTGGGTCCCCAGGACTGGAGTTGAGAACCACTGGTCTATTTGACATTGATGTCATTTTACCCTTTTAAATACCCATTTTTGAAGTGATTATAATAAGTTTTATCCACATTGACTTACGTATTATTGTTTGAAAATAACTGGGCGTGAAAGATCAATGCACGCTCCGGTCAGAAGAAATGCTGTTTCGATGTAGATTGGCCCAGGCATTGCCACCTGACTAATTAGCTACAGGACAATGATATTTTGAATATGTGCATCGGTTCCTCTGTCATGAAGGAAAACAGAAAAAAAATTAATCATGCTGAATTCAGTGTTTAAATTGGAATCTAGTCGCACATGAGCTTTTTCCAATACTTTAATTAAATTCTGCTGCAATTAAGAGAGGCTTTTGCATGTTTCAAGCTCAAGCCTTTTCATGACTCCATACTGCTTTTAAGTCCTTTAAAAATTAATCAGATTTTTGTTGCAATATTTTATTTCTAATACATGTACAGTATTTGTGTATGCAAGTATGACTTGCTTTCGTAGTAACAATTTTGTCAGAAAAGCATAAATTAGGATATGCCATATCACACTATGTAAACAGATACATCCACTCACTGATGCTTCTCTCCCACCTGCTCCAAGTTTTGGCCTCAATTGCTATTCAGCTGGGTAAAAAATCTTATAAATATACAAGCGCAATTAGGGGCACCACAGTTCAGAGATCAGGTTATCCTGTTTGACATCCACACAGAAAGATTCTAACCTCAGGGCAGATGGAAAATATGAATGATGACACCATGCTATCTACAAACTGTACAGTCTAGTTTGCTCACACAGTCAATCAGAGTGGCCAAGTTTCTCCTGATTATTCAGTAATAATAATAATAATAATCATCATAATAATAATAATAATAATATGATCCTCAGCATGGGTGGCAGGGCATTCAATGTCTCAGCTCCCAAACTTTGGAACTTGTCACCACAAACTGTCTTGAACAGAAAACACTACTGTAAACACACCTCTTCAGGCAGCACTATCAATCTTCCTTTCCCTCTTAAATTTTATTAATAACTTTTTTCTTCCAAATTTTATTTTCCACTTTGTCTTATCATTATGTACCATGTTTGCATCACTTTCCTTTTGATGTTTTATTTAGGGCTGTCAGAATAATTAATCGCGGTTAATTTAAGCGCAATAAAAGTAACTGCCACTATGAGGCAGACAGACGTGATTGCTTATTACCTTTTCTATGACACATACCTAATGCGGTCATTTGAAATGCTTCCGGGAAGAAAACTATGATTTGAAGTCCACTAATTACCAGCCAGGTTGGACAGCCTCCATCGCCTTCGCATAATTAGCTCACCTTAAATCATTTCCCGCGTACTTTGCCTGACTTGCAATCAAGCCATTTATTCAGCCAACTGACTAATCAAAATCAAAATGTGGTGTATAATGATTAAGAATTGATAATGAGAAGCAGACGGACCTAACCAGGCTGCCCCGTTAGAAGTTATTCAAAGATGGCCCTGGTTTTAAGAACTTATAAATATGGGCTACGAGAAGTGGAAAATATTTTGTGAAGCATACGGAACATTAATGTGAGAGAGAGTACGTTTGCATTGCAGGCAATAGTCAAATGCACCAAAGATTTGGCAATTAACGTTCAGGCGAATCTTTGCCGCAAATTTGAGGCATTTTTTATTTAGATAATTGAACAAGAGTAATTTAAAATAATGTAACTCATAGCACTTGATTTTATTTACTTTTGAGCATCTAAATAACCAACAGTGAAGGTGGAAAACATTTTGTTTAAGCGTATAGAGCGTGACATGTAAATTGTTAACGAATTTGAAAATCTTTTAATATAACTTTAATATAACTTTAATATATATATATCTATATATATATATATATATAGATAAAATAATGATAATAAAAATAGAAGAAGGACTAGCAGGGATTACAGTTCTGTTTTCACAATGCCTCCCTGCATCACTTCAGTCAAAACAGGGCCCTCAGATGTTCTCCTGGTACACAGCCCAGATAGCATACGGATGTGGGCCACTTCAGGCAATGATTCGGCAATGTAGGCATTCTTCTGGCCCGGACAAAACAGATGTGAACCTAAACTGGCCCACGTAGTAAATGCTAAATATGTCCCATATATTACAAAACAAATATGGCCCATCTTTGGCAAACAGGAGCAGACCTCCCAAGTGCCATCATTCCATGCGGTATGTGGGCCGGATGAACATGTCAGGTGTGGGCCAGATATGGGCCAAAAGAATTTTGGTATCTGGGCCATATTTGGTTGAGTGCTGGTTTATTATCCCCCCGTCACGAAGTGTGAGGGGGATATAGGTTTGAGCTCCATCCGTCCGTGCGTCCAACCGAAAAGGGGACAGCTTTACCCAGGAACTATTGCAGATAGGACAGCCAAACTTGGTGTGTAGCTTTAGACCATCAAGGCCTTGATGGAGTTCGAAAGTGAGGTGCGCTCGATTCAGGCATTTGGTGGTGGATGTTGTTGACCATGTCTACTTGTTTGGTCTGTTTTTGTTTGACATCTGGCATCGTGATGGCTTGATTGTGGCCCACTTTTGGCAAACAGGAGCGGACCTCCCAAGTGCCATCATTCCATGCGGTATGTGGGCCGGATGAACATGTCAGATGTGGGCTAGATATGGCCAAAAAAATTTTGTTATCTGGGAGCTGACACACAACTTATTGAACTCTCACGTTCCTTTTGAAGCTTTTAGCACCCTGCTTCACAAGGTTCAACAGTGTCTGGCTGCAGAGCATGAACACCCAGCCAGACACAGACTGCAAGGCATTCCTGCAAGGAATTGCACACTCTGTAACATCACAAACTAGCTCTGCCAATCTATGGCAGTACAGTACGGCATTCCTGCAAGGTACATTATTGCCACACAGAAATTTGAATGGAATCTTGAAATTTATATTCCTGAAACTGTCAACATGTTTATTCCGAGTTCCCGCAGCTGCTCGTAATACTCGTCACTGACGAAAATTCATCGGTGATGAGTAGAAAATTATAAGCAGTTGTCACAGTGACTAATGTATTTGTTTCACTTAATAATGAATAAAAATTAAATGGCAAATTAGGGCTTCTTCTGCCCAGTATTCGAGTCTGTAGTCTAAAAAATGTTTTCTTTAGCCCCATATAGTTTATATGAATGCAAATTTGTTATTCACAAAGTTATTCACTTTGGGCAGTTTCTGAATGTCCATAAAACAGGAGAGCATGTTCGTATTGTTTTATCTTCAATGAATAGAGCCAAGAAAGACCAATCAGAGAGGGATTTTAAGGGAAAATACGTCCAAATGCTGCGTTATTGGCTGGCAGGTCTGCGTGGAGTTGAAAACCTGATTGATGTTATCAGGCAGTCAATCATGTGAGGGAGTGCATATTCGCAGATTTCAGTTTTACCTGTATAACGGTGGAAGCTGAAGCACAATCATCCCGTCATAATAAAGTAGGAAAACAAGGTGTACAAATTTTTATGAGTCCCAAGTTACGTAAAAATAATTGATGTGTGCTGATGTGAGCGCATCTTTACATGGCATATATTCGTTTGATTAGTCTTCGACTTGACAATCACTTGATGTGTACAATCATGTCATTTTTTGCCATGTTTTCTACCGCAGTATGACTTTAAGATGGTCCTGGTTTTTAAGCGTTCAAAACATATGCAAAGTGGAAAACATTTTGTGAAGCATATCGAACATGAAAGTGAGAGAAATTATTTCTGCATTGCCACAATACATAAATTCAGCGAAGAAAGAAGATAGTGGGAATCCAATAAGGTTCATACTGTTTGTAGTAACTAATTTACGTTGACGTTCTTATTTTTCAAACAGAAAAGGTTTTATCCTACCTTGACATGTTTCGACGGGATACTCCCGTCTTCTCGCCTCGCTAACATCAGCTGATAAGACGCGTCACTCGTAACATCGGTGACTCTTCTGAAGAAGACGGGAGTATCCCATCGAAACATGTCAAGGTAGGATAAACCTTCTGTTTGAAAAATAAGAACGTCAACGTAAGATAGTGGCAGTTACTTTTATTGCACCTAAAATAATTTTGATTAATCAATCGCGACAGGCCTAATTATCACCCTGCATTTTGACTTTGGTGAATGCTGAATTATTTGGCTTCTGTAGCCAGCATACATCTATGCTAACACAGGGGGTGTCTGGCTCCTAGGCTCCATGGTTGTTTCATCAGCTATGCTCTGACCTTCATTTTAGCTAACAATATCAGTGCGATAAGCAACTTTTTTTATCGTGTGGTAAAATTTTCGGAAAAAACCTTTTACTTCTAGCGACACCAAATATAGCTGAACGTAGCTGGTTATTAAAACTTTTCTGTTGCCGTCTGGCTTATTAGGTACATTAATGTGGTTAGCTAGTTTGTGGATGATGGACTTTATGTATGAACACATTTAGCAAAAGCTAGTTGGCTTGCTACATAATGTGGGATATGTAAAATTAGCTATATAGCTAGCTAGCTTGCCTTTCCAATAACAATGATACCGCATCAGTAATCGCACTGAAAATGGAACGAATCCATTGGTGGCAAATGCAGTTACATAAGAAACTGCTGTGTGAATCTACTGAGTGTATAACCATGGCAATCTCCGGTCAAGCCCTCTAAATACTGCAGGGAATCAGCTAAGGGGCCCCGTCATTTGGTAGCATTCTACGGTGGTTCTCATGTTGTAGCTGACAAGCCAGCTACGTTGGGAACTTGAAACGAAATCCGTAACTGTTTTCCTACCCCTGAAACAGACACTTTTCTGTTTCGCTACTGCTTCACTGCTTGTCAGTATAATAACTGTAGCGGGCGTACACTCCTGCTGGCACAGCTGGACATCTTGGGCAAAAACTAACCGGGGATTACTGTATTCATTCTCTGCCTAGTTTGCTAGTGAGCGAACTAACGCTACTTAATGTTGACATATTATTTCATATAACATTATATTAGAATTCCATCATCTTAGAAAATAGACCACAGAGGCCTAACCACACAGCAAGACATTATCATCCTGATATTTCCATTAAAAAATCTCCAGTCAGAAATGCGGCCAATGGATCAAGTTCCGTGACTCGAATGAGCCTAGGTAAGATAATGGCCCAGAGGCGACTAGAAAAGGCCAAGAGTTAGCGGCTAGACTAGTTGAGCTGTAATAACCCCCTTCCCTCAGACACCCAGACTAGACCCGCGGTTCGTGACAGGGCTTGGTGTTCCTCCACAGCCCGGGACTGTGTATGCCTGTGCTCTAGCCTTGCCAGGACATAACCAGATGAGACGACTCCTGCCCAGAGACTGTGTAATTCAAGGTTCTGTCACTCAAGGTGGCCACGCCTTTAATTATGCAGAAATTTAAGCATTTTTGTAAATAGTAGAGTTATGAAAAATTCACTCTCCCCACAGTTTTCACGGAGGGAAAAATTAGCCATAGAGACCAACACTTTATTTTGAACCTGGCTGTAAGCATGTTTATTTTTGCTGTAAAATTGGGCTTTTTAACATGGGGGTCAATGGGGATTGACTCCATCCTGCAGTCAGCCTCAAGTGGCCATTTGAGGAACTGCAGCTTTTGGCACTTCCGTATTTGCTTCATTTTTCAGCCCCGCAGGTTGCCGCTTGGTTTTAGCCAGTGCAACAGTTAGCTGGTATGGCAGTTTGATGTAGCTTAACTCCACAGTTCTCAAACTCGGTTCTGAGGTGAACGCTGTGTGCGACAGATTTTCCTCCAACTGAAAAGGCAAATGCAGCGAGTAAGCCGGGGTTCTTCACAAAAATCTTCAGTTACATCTAATGACCTTTGTAGCGTGAACGTGTAAATTAAGCTCTTGGTTGTGGTCTAGTGGATTTGTACAATCTTCCGTGGAACTTACCTTGCATTCGCCAGTTGCCTTTGGAAAATAATAACAGTGAAGAAATAAATAATTTTTAAAAATCATTACGGTTTTTCTTCAAAATCTTATCACGTGGATTATTATGATCTTTGACACGTTTTCGCCAAATATATTTTTTAAAAACAGACAGTCGTACGGTTCTGACAATTTGCAGCTAACACCACTCTGGAAGTTCCCAAGGATATGCTGCACTGGTTTTCTCCTTGATTTATTTTACCATTTACACAAATTTATTTGAAAGTAGAAATAATTAATTCACCTGTTTATTTTGCCAGATATATTTTATGATCTACAGAATTTAGGTCACTAGGGTAACCCAGGTCAAACCTCAAGTAAAAAAAGAGTGCCAGAAAAACAGCACCATTTCAGCTTCTATCAAACACGCAAATTTCTCTGGTGATCAGGCGCAGAGCTATTGTCACACTGCAGAGGGGGCGGGGACTTCTTGTGGGCCCTTATAGCCCTTATGGCTATTTCAGTTGTTACCAATTCACACTACCGATCTGGGCCCGTATTCACAAAGCATCTTATCTTACCGCTTGGAGCACTCCTAAGTAAAACATTTTATGGAGGAGTGAAATCTTCAGTTATTCACAAAGCCTCTGAGAGTAACTTTTAGTTAAGAAAACTGGTAACTCCCAGAATAGGAGTAGCTCTGAGATTGGTGGGAGTAAATCTCCGTTGCTATGAGTGACGTCAATTCTCCTGCACAAGTCTTGGGACAATGAGCACGGTGATTGGTTGTTTGGTGACAGGGTGGCCCATTGTAAAAATATCCCACATATAACCCATGGAGGAAAAAATAAGGAAATAGTCCAAGCGGGTGGTTTGTACCGTAAAATAATAACATGTTGAGCACTGCTAAAAAAAAAAGCACTATGTGCAGTCCCCACATATCATGCTCTAGGCAAATAAACATACACAGGAAAGCGAACGTTGTAAAAACGACAATAGCATATAATGAGTTAATAAAAAAACGCATAATTCTCCCCAATAATTGGCAACTTAATACCTTTGCCCTGAACTGTCAAGGATGAGAGTTCAGGAAGGACACGAAAGCCCAACTGGAGCAACGACCAGTTCCTCTTTGCACAATCTCTAAATCATCCAGCGACCTGGGTCCTCTCCTTTGCACTCTCCTCATCAGCTCACTCCACAGGTTTTCAATGGGGTTGAGGTCTGGGGACTGAGATGGCCATGGGAGGAGTTTGATTCTGTGTCTGGTGAACCATTTCTGTGTAGATTTTGCCACATGTTTAGGGTCATTATCTTGCTGAAAGGCCCAGTGACGACCCTTCTTCAGCTTTCGGGCAGAGGCCACCAGATTCAAACCATGGTTCAGACTACTGTGGTACAAACAAGGTACGAAGGTTTTGGGAAAACATTGCTCTTCTGATGTTCATTAGTTTAACGATGCATCATACCATGTTAATTCAAAGCTAACTTCCGTTGTTGTTCAGGAAACGCACCCCAGGCAGATTGTGAGGGGAGCAGCAGCAAGTTTTATGCAGAGGCTTGTGGGAAGCAGTCATCTGGGGTCTGGCAGAGGTGTGCTCCAGTGTGTTCCGAGGGTCCAGCGGCGGTGTGCTCCAGTGGTGTCTGGCGGTGGCGAGCTCCAGTGTGTTCCAGGGGGAGGCGTGTGTAGAGCTCACTTTTGTCACCTGTACCACTTATGTCACACCTCACCAGTTTTGTCACCTGATGGTCGACCACAACCAGGATGACAGTATTACCATCAGAGATAGGCAGGCCCGTGATAAAATCGAGCGCAATATGGCTGCAAGGGCGTTTGGGTACCGGCAACGAGCCAGGGCAGTAAGTTAACGTGAAGTTAAAATGGTTAAAAAACAACTACCACCGTGCCTGCTGGGAATTACGTCGCTTGGTCTGCTGAATGTACTGGAGATTTTTATGATCAGTCCAGCTGAGCTATACGAAATTCAGAACTGAATTCAGAATGACCCCCTAAATTCCAATCCAATTCTTGAATTTGAATTTGAATTGAGGTTACAAACGGGAAGCAGAATTGCAATTCAAATTCGAATTGCAGGAAGTAGAATTGAAATTCCATGAAATTCAAAGAAATTCATGATGCAAAATTATGGTGTATTTAACGATGAAGCATTAGAGTATATAGGCCTATTTACACCGTGAATTTCATGTAAATATTATTGTTAAGGACTTTATACACACAATTTTTTATTAAAGTAAATAGTAAAATGTAGTAATTGTTTTATTAATATTAAAAGCCTACTCAGATAAAATAGATCACTAAAATTGTAAAAACTCTCAAATTGTTTGATATGATGATAGAACAGCACTTCATTTCCCAGAATACCTTGCTTTATCCAAGTCTTTAAAATGGCAGTCCAAACATTCTGGACATTTTGTTTGGAACACACTGGTGAAAGAAACTGATAACAACAAGTGATGGTCTAATGAAGCCTCATGAATCACTGAGGCTTTCCAGCCCATTGCTTCACCGAAAGGTTCAGTACTCGTGGCCTCAATGAAATATTGAATGCTGCCATCTACTGGGCAAAACAACATATGACAGTGAATGAACAGTACCATGACCTGAGCAGAAATTATGAAAAACTTTAGTGTGCAGTAACAATAAACAATGGATATATTTCTATAGTATGTGCATGTGTAAGCATATGGACATAATTATGTAAGTAGCTATATTTGTTTATAATTAAAATAGCAATGAATCAATCACGATACTTTGCTTTTTTAAATCATTTTATTCAGAAACATAAACACCGGAGTGACATTATTGGAAAAAAAAAACAAAATAACTGACACTCTCAAGTCACAGTCCAACAATGGGGAAAATAATATGTAACTCACTACACCTCTCTCCATCTTATACAAATGCCGACAACATCCACAGTTTGGCGCAAGATTCGAAGTGCATTTCTGAGGAGGTGATACGTTGAAGGAACCAATGACGTACTCTCCACAAACTGAGCCCTTGTTTGTCGTCAGTCACGTGATTTTTACGGTAACGACCCAAGCCTCGAATCGGGGCTTCATCTGGCACGCCCCTTTTCGCTTGACTCAGGCTCCGGCACCTCGCTTCACATGTCACATCACTACGAACAACCATCAATAATTGAAGGCCAGAGATGGTTTATACTTTGACTTTTGTAAATACAGCAATATGCAAAATAATAACACAGGTAAAAAGACATCTGTCCTCGTTCATTTTGGTGAACCAATTCCCACAACAAACGGAAATCGTAGCGCAGTCTGAAATTACTGCAGTACTCCAGTCCCCGGTTCCATAAAAGCTACCTCAAATTTCAAACGGCACCTCCAGGTAAGTTTACAGATATGTGATCTGTAATGTAATTTGAGCTTTTATTTTGATGACCAGGTCATGTATTTGCATTGGTAATCAGTCAGTAATACATTACATTTTACTCAACACTTGAAACATGTAGACTAATGTATTATTTCCTACCTGACTCTCTTTGAAATACCATGTCTATCTAATCGTGCAAGTCCAAATCATGAATCTTGGCATATCATGTGACAGCAAAGTAGCCTTGTAGCCAGGAGTTTGGGCACAGAATTGTAGAGAGCCAGAAAATCCAATAATTTTTGCAGTACAAATGTAACTATAGTATAACATAAGTACTTGCTGGCACTTTTATCATGAAGAATCTTTAGGAGAATATTGATTAGCTTTTCTGCTTATAGAAAAAACACCCTGAAATGTTGATGGAGTCTGCCTCCAGCAGTGGCACGAGCCAACCAAATCAAGATGAAGACAGTAATCCTTCAACTCCAGCTGTTAAGTGGTCACCAACCAATACACATCAAGTGGCTCTGACAGATTGTATTGTAACATTAATTTCAAATGGTCTCCTTCCTCTCTCTACTGTTGAAAATAAGGATTTCATTAACCCTCTCCAGCCCAATTTATTATTTTGAGATATGAAAAATATTTCATTCATGGAGAAAAGTTCTTATACACTAGTGGCTGCAGGAGGAACTAACGTTGTATTTTTGCAATACTGAGCTGGAAGGGTAACTTTATCAAACCATTTCCCATGTGGTCTTTATATTTTATAGTCAGTCATCAATTTTTATTGTTGCAAATTTGCAACATGAGCCTGGAGAGGGTTAATGGCTTGCAACTGGCCCAACCCTCATTCACAATGGCCACCCGAAGAGCTCTCAGAGAGACCCTCATTCCACAACGCTCTGATACAGTGAAAGCATATCTAGCAAATCTGATGGCAGAAACTGGCCATATTTATCTGACTATCGATTTATGGTCAAATCGATCAATGAGATCCTTTTTTGGGATGACTAGCCATTCCCTAGTGGAGTTCAAATTGTAGAGCATAATGCTGAGTTGTCAGCGTTTTAAAGGGAGACAAACAGCTGAAAATATTTGCCAGGTCGATGACGATGCTCTGGACAAGTACAATATTCAGAACAAGGTTTCATTCATTGTAACTGACAATGCATCCAACATGATAAAGGCTTTTACTCTGTTTTCACCAGTTCATGTTAACACTGAGAGTGAGGATGAAGAGGATGACACCTATGATCTTGATGTGGTGAATGTGGAAGAGGAGATTATGTATTTTCCTCCAGAGAGAATATCTTGCTTCGCGCATAGTCTCCAACTGGTGGTGTGTGATGCCTTAGATGATGCTGGCTCAATAAAAAGCCTCCTGGGCAAGGTGCAGAAATTTGTCGCTTTTTACCACAAATCCTCCCATGCTACAGAGGTCCTGGAAGGAAAGCACAAACTTCAACCTGCTAATATCACTCGCTGGAATAGCCAGTTGAAGAGGCTGAGGTCAGTCCTTAAAGTTCCTAATGATGTCCTTGCTGAGCTCCACTGCCTAATTCAGCTATCTGCATATGAACTGAAAATCATTCAGGAACTTTGTGAGGTGTTAGAACCCTTTGAAGAAGTCACAGACTGCTGTCAGGCAGAGAAAGCAGCTGCTATGTTATTCCTTGTGTCAGAGGACTGAGTCATGCAATCAAAAATGCAAAGATGACTGGAAACAAGAAGTTTGTGACCACCTTACAAACCTCATCCAAGAGACGACTAGGAAAATTTGAGGACATGGAATGCCTTCAGATGGCTGCGACGCTTCACCCAAGATTTAAATTAGACTGGTGTAATAGCGAAAAACAGGTCATTATCAAAAATCTCTTGCTGCAAAAGTTGAGTCTATCAGTTCAAAAGTCAGTGCTATCTCTGACATTAGTACTCAACCAAGGAAACGGCACAGACTCTTTTCCTACATGGAGTCTCAAACAGCTGCTCTCCCAATTGACACAGCCTCACGTGAGCTCCTAGTTTACTTGAGCTGACCATGTTTGCCTGAGGATTCCAATCCTTTATTGTTCTGGAAAGAAAATCAAAATGGTTTCCCAGACCTGGCAGTACTAAATCTGCCCATACCTGCTTCCTCTGCACTTGCTGAGAGGATATTTAGTGTTGCTGGCAAGATATTCCAACCAGAACAATGCTGCCTCAGTGACAAAACGTTTGAGGAACTGTTGACCATTAGATGCAACAACTTTACCCTGTAAAGTACTTAAATAAATGATTACTGCATTTACAAAAACACTGTTTCATTTTATTACTTAGAAATACATTGCTAAGCTTTCCAACATTAAGAAAATGTATGCTCAATTTTAGTGTCTGTACTTTCATTTGGAAGAAAAATGTATGTTAAAAGTCTCATTTTCACTGATATGTTATGAGAATGAATTTCTCTGAATTGCATTGAATTTCAATTCCACTCCCTGTAATTCAAATTCAAATTCAACATCCTGTGGGTGAAGTCAATTCAAATTCAAATTCATCCATTGAATTGAATTCTGAAATTCTGAATTTTGCACAGCCCTGCAGTCCAGACCACAAACAAATGTTCAGACCCCTCCAGCCAATGGCGCCACTCCTCTAAACGCCAGCTTAACGGCTAACAACTCCCTGTGACCGATGCTGTAATTTCACTCAGCAGCAGACAGTGACCTGGAGAAGTAGGCGCATGGGTGTAGCTTATTGTCCCAAAGGGGGAGCTGGGACAAGATAGCACCCACTCTGACCTCCGAAGCATCAACCTCCACCACAAATGGGAGGGAGGGGTCGGGCAAAACAAGAATAGGTTCTGAGCTAAACAATTTATTTAGCTCTTGAAAGGCAGCCTCGGCTGCTGGCAACCAGGCGAAAGAAATGGAGGTCTTTCTCTTAGTGAGGGCAATAAAAGGAGCAGCTACCCCACTAAAATTGCGGATAAATCACAGGAAACGTTGGACCTCTGACATTTTGGGGGGGAGGCCAATTCCTGACGGCTGCCACTAGGTCAGGGTCCATGTGGACCGATCCCTCATAAACAAAAATACCAAGAAATGAGAGGCTTTAACAATAATTAACGAGTGCCTGGAATACAGAAAGGGCATTAACTAATCCAAATGGCATAACCAAATATTCGTAGGTGTCACTTTCTCTCAGGGATTGACGTCCCGGCCAACACATAGAGCTATCCATGCAGTGGGATCTACAATCTGAACCCCACTGCGCAACAGCGTTATCCTTATTACCCCAAAGGATGCAAGGCTTGTGTTTACGTAACCAAGAATGTCCTTTTGCTCACACTTGTCACAGCTGAAATTTCGTTTGTCCTACAGAGAAGAAACGCATAAGTTAGGTGTTGTCTCCGAATAATATGCACATTAAAATATCAGAATTCTTGCAATAAAGTGTGCTTTTGGTACGGAACTTTCGACCCGTAACGGACTTGTCAAACCTGTAAACATAGTGCACATGCTCGGTGATTCAATAGCCCCAGACCGTCACTCTCAATAGATTTAGTCGGCAGTGAGTCAGCTAACGTTATGCATGTACAAGACGTCCCTGGACGAGTGACTCGAGTGCTACATCGCTTGCTCATATTTATATTTATATATTTTATATATATTTCAATGACAAGCCTGAAGGTTTTCAATTTTTATCCGAGTCTCTAACTGACAATTTTTGTTTTGGATTATCCTGGGCTAGGTCTACATTCTGCATGAAAAAAGTGCATTTAAAACTTCAGCCATGAGCCTCAGGCTGCATTACCACAAAAACACATTGCCAAGCTTGAATAGTAACGCAAATTGGGTTTTTGTCTTTTTCGCATTTTATCATTATCGAAGGGCTCTTCTGATTAAACACATTGTAAATTACCCTATCTTTGTATTTTCCTCCAGTTGCCCTGCCTTGATCAGCTGATTAAAGTTTAACTGCTTGTTTGAGTGCTTAGGACAGCTTGTTGGGGGGACGTACCATGTTAAGTTCGCTCACATAGTAAACAACTTGTTTATTCGGTCCGTTTTAATTAAAGGGAACCGGGGCTTTACTCTTTTGTTGGTTACCCTTGGTTGTATTTGCGGCTAGCTAGCTAGTTAAGTACAGTTTGCATTTTTGGCTGGGGATCTGAGATTTAGTATTTAGTTAGTAGGGCAGCAGTCACTTGACTCGTCCATTCGGTTAGGTTGTAATTTAAACGGTAAGTTTTACCTGAGTGCTCCACCTCCTCCCCTCCTCCAGTTTCTCCTGAGCATTGTAGCCAGTCTGTTTTATCTGGGCTCTCAGCTATTAATAGCACTTGGACTAGATAAACTCAAGTTGGCTTATTAGGAGTGTTTATTACATATAGAATTATGCTCAATTTGGTATTACATTTCTGTTATCTGAAACTAAGCCCCTGTTAAAAGAGGCTTAACATAACATAACATAACATGAATGGCAGGAACAGGCCTTTCAGCCCAACTAAGCTTGCCAGTTTCTTTATACTATTGTGAATATATCCCTTCAGATACTAAATGACTCAATGGTATCTAGCTTTAGGTCAAGCCTGCTCTTGAAAACCCCCAAGGTCCCTGCCTCAACAATATGGTCAGGTAAGCTATTCCTTATTGAAATTACTCTTTGGGTGAAGAAATATTTCCGAATATCAGTGCTAAATTTACCTTTAGTCAACTTCCATTTGTGACCCCGAGTTCTACTCAGAACACTTGGTCGAAGGAATCCTACATAATTCACTTTGTTCATCCCTTTAACATATTTAAAGACCTCAATCAAATCACCCCTGAGTCCCCTTTTCCAAAGACTAAAGATATTAAGACTCTTCAGCCTCTTCTCGTAGCTTTCATCTTTTATACCTGGAATAAGCTTGGTGGCTCTTCTCTGAACTTTCTCGAGAGCCTCTATGTCTCTCCTAAAGTATGGTCCCCAGAACTGTACACAATCCTCCCGGTGTGGTCTAACGAACGTGTTGTACAGAAGAAGCATCACCTCCTTAGATTTGTACTCAATACTTTTGGCAATGTATCCTAGCATCCAATTAGCTTTTTTAACTGCTACGGCACAATGGCTAGAACCTGTGAGGGTTTAGTTAACAATCACTCCCAGATCTTTCTTTTGTGCAGCACATTCCAGTTTTAAACCTCCCATGAAGTAATCCTGTCTAATGTTTTTATTACCTACATGTACAACTTTACATTTTGCTAGATTAAATTTCATTTGCCACATTTCTGCCCAATTCTGGATTCTATCCAAATCATCCTGAATCACTTTAGTGGACCCTAGACTATTTGCCAAACCCCCCAATATAATCCATTTACATAGTTTCTTTTATCTAGGGTGAGCGAGGTCATTAGGTAGGGGGTCAAAATGTGGTCAGAACTATGCGACGGTTCCAGGATGATTTGGAAAGAGATTTCCAGGGTCGGTTTTTCAGCCACCGGTGCCAGCTAATTGAGCATCTGGAGAGCAAGATTCTTGATCTTCAGGGCCAGTTGGTGGCACGACATAGTTTAGAATCAGTAGAGTTCCTAGAGGAACTAAGCAGTATGTCATTTTGAGAAATGGTGTGTACGCCGAAGCAGGGTGATACAGGGATCCCAGAACAGGCAGGGAGAGAAAGTTGGGTGACTGTAGGTCGACAGCGCAGGAAAGGGCATGCACACTGTACAGCGACAGCTCCTACAGTGGTTGAGGTGTCCAACCGATTCCGGCCCTTGCAGGAGCTCGAATTGGCCCCTGACCCTGAGAGTGAGGGAACTGATGAGCAGCAGTGCACCCTGTTGGCCTCTACCCCTCAGAAAATAGAGTTAGTGATAGTATGAGACTGAATACTTACAGGAATAGATAGCCTAGTCTGTTTGCGCACCAAGGAGTCTTGTACGGTGTGTTGCCTGCCTGGTGCTCAGGTAGGAGACCTCCTGGGGTGTGCAGACAAGCTCCTGGCCAGAGCTTGGAGGGATCCTGTTGTCATGATACATGTTGGAACAAATGACATAGGTAAGGGTCGGTTTGAGGTTCTGCAAGGCAAATTTGTGGAATTAGCTGAGATGCTTAAGAGCAGATCCTCAACGGAAGTGTTCTCCGGGATTCTACTGGTACCACGTGCAAGCAGAAGAAAGCAGAATTTTATCTGGAGGTTTAACATGTGGCTACGAACCTGGTGTAGGAAAGAGGGGTACAGGTTTATGGGGCACTGGAACTTTTTCTGGGACAGGGGTGACCTGTTCAAGCCTGACGGGCTGCACCTGACCCGGAAGGGTACCTTTGCCCTGGATCAGCGTATGTTGAGGGTAGCATAGGATTATTTAAACTAGGGACTTGAGCGGCAGGGGGGTTAGTGAGTGTTATACATAGGGAAATGCAGACTGCCCCGATGGAAGCTGACGACGTTACATGCACTATTGATGATATACTTTTAAATCAACAAAGCGTATTGGGGGGCTTGAAGCAGCCGCCGCATGGGAAATCAAGGGGAAAGAGCATTATTAATAGCCAGAAATGTTTTTATTTAAATGCAAGAAGCATTAAAAATAAATTTCCAGAGCTTGACACCGTTATGATCGTGAGGGCTATGAAATAGTTGGAATTACAGAGACATAGCTTAGTGAAGAGGATGGAGATGAATATAATTTAGAAGGTTATAAGTTCTTTAGGAAGGATAGATGTAATAGGCAAGGAGAGGGTGTAGCAATCTATGTGAACAAAAACATGAATGTACAAGAAATTCCCGAAATTGAACATTCCCAAAAGCATAGTTTTTTAACTATGCCAGTGTAATGTGAATATAGGCCACTAGATGGCAGTATTTACCTTTTTTTTGTTAAGCTCAGACTGGAGTCATGTTTAGACATGTCCTGGACATGTCTGGGGCAAGTCTCAGAAAATTTAAAAAAAGAGGTCTAAATGTGGGTGGGGTCTGCAAAAGAGTATATAAGGAAAAGAATTGAGACAGTAAAGTAGTAGGAGAAATTGCAAGAAGATGACCAGACCTGCCATTCTGTTCAAGACCTGTGACGTTTCTTTTGTGGATTTCTTTGCCTGTGTTTGAGCATTTTCTTCATCCAGGACATCACCAAGCCACCCCACCAAAAAGGGACTGTAATTATTTCTGTTTTTTCTTATTTATCAATCTTGGTCTTTAGTTGTAGGTTGTTATTAGTCTTTGTTAAAAATTAAATGTGTTTTAGTTGTTAAAACTGTGTTTGTCATCCCTTGCTGTTGCTGTTGTGTTATAAATGTAATAACAAATTGGGGGCCATAACAAATTGGGGGCTCGTTCGGGATAGACCATTGTGTGAGTAATTTATTGAAAATCTAACATTTCAAATTGTGAAATTGTTTTTGTGAATTTTCCTAGATATATATTGACAACAGCAATGGATGATTTCTTGGCATCACCAACCGTAGGGGTTTTGAAGTCTTTTAAAAAGACAGAACTGCTAGAAATTTGCAGACAGTTGGAGCTGACAGAGGTAAAACCAGCCATGCGAAAAGCAAGACTGGCTAGAGAGATAGTTGAATATTACATTGATGAAAATGTGTTTGCACCAGGAGATCTGGAACAGTTTCCAGTGGAAAATCCAAATATAGAAATGGAACTTAAATTAAAAATGCTAGAGATTGAAAGGGAGGAAAGAGAAAAAGAAAGGGAGGAAAAAGAAAAACAAAGAGAATTTGAGAGGGAAGAAAAAGAAAAACAAAGGCAGTTTGAGTTAGAAAAATTAGCAAGAGAAGAAAAACAAAGAGAATTTGAGAGAGAGAAAGAGGAAAGAGCAGAAAGAGAGAGACAGAGAGATTTTGAATTAGAGAAATTCGATAGAGAAGAAAGACTCCAAATGGAGCAACTAAAAATTAAAATTGAAACTAAAAATAAATTTTGTGCCAGTCAGGAGGTAAAACTGGTGCCTCCATTTTCAGAAAAGGATGTTGACAACTATTTCCAGTGTTTTGAAAAGGTAGCAAAGAGTTGCCAGTGGCCAAAGGAACACTGGCCTCTGATGTTGCAAACTGTCCTCAAGGGTAAAGCTCAACAAGCCTATTCGGCTTTGTCTGCAGATGATTCCTCTGATTATGAGGTTGTCAAAAAGGTTATTTTGAGAGCTTATGAGTTGGTTCCAGAGGCTTACCGACAGAAATTCAGAGGTCTGAAGAAATCTGAAAATCAGACTTATGTTGAATTTGCTAATGAGAAGCAGGTTTGCTTTGAGCGCTGGTGTACTTCTATGGAGGTCAAGGATGATTTCAACTCACTAAAAGAGATGGTGTTAGTTGAAGAATTCAAGAACTGTGTTAAGGATGATGTTAAGACCTACCTTTATGAGAAGCAAGCACTGAACTTGCAATCAGCTGCCAAATTTGCAGATGAATATGTTCTCACTCATAAGTCCAAATTTCAGTCTAGCAGTAACAATAAATGGTCCCAATTTCAGAAAAAGGGTTACGGTGATACCCAAGATTCCTCACCCAAAGACAAAGACAAATCTGGTGATGGTGCTCAGAAATCCAGTAACAGGTCTGATCAAAGTGTGAAAGCTGACAGTGACAAAAGTGGTCTAGTTTGCAGTTATTGCAAGAAATCTGGTCATGTTACAACTAACTGTTGGTTCCTTAAAGCTAAGAAAGAAAAAGAAAAGGATACCAAACCAAATGCCTTTGTGAAAACAAGGTTAGAAACCCCTGTAGTAGATAACCAATCTGCTAAATTGCCTGCTTCTTGTGGGGCTAAAAAGCCTAATACAGCTGACTTTGTGAGGGAGGAATTTCTTCCATTTGTGTCAGAGGGATTTGTGGCTCTGAATGAGCATACTACTCCTGTCCCTATATATCCTAAGAGATACCGGAGCTTCTCAGTCACTTTTGTTGATGGACTCCTTGGAGTTACGTGATGAGACCGCTTCAGGGGATTTCATACTTGTACAAGGTATTGAAGGGAGGACTGTATCTGTACCCCTGCGCTCTATATTCTTGAAGTCAGATTTAGTTACAGGACAGGTAAAGGTGGGACTTATGTCAAGTCTACCTATAAAGGGTGTTTCTTTGTTGCTAGGCAATGACCTGGCTGGGGGCAAAGCAGTTCCCCCTGTACATCTTACTTCACAGCCGAGCACTGAAAATGGGAATGAGGACCCATCTCTGTATCCTTCTTGCGCAGTGGCTCGTGCTATGGCCAAGAAGGCTAAAGAAGATGATGTTGTGGTGCCGTCCAGTACATTGAATAGTCAGGACTCAGGTGGTTCGCCTCATGACTCTGATTGGCCTACTATGGTTTCTCCGTTTGAGGACTTATCAGATACTTTTATCAGTTCTCTATTCAGCCAGCCGGATGGGTCTGGTGATTCTGATGTGTCTGGAGACTTGTCTCTGTCCAGAAAGCGGTTGATTGAGGAGCAAACTAATGATCCTGAAATTGGTGTACTAAAGAGGAGAGCCCTTCCTGAAAAAGAAATAGATGCAGTTCCAGTTGGGTATTATCTCAAGGATGGTGTGTTGATGCGGAAGTGGCGCCCTCCTGATATCCCTGCCAATGCAGATTGGGCAGTGGTCAGGCAAATTGTTGTTCCGGAGGTCTATAGGAATGAGATCTTAACAATGGCTCATAGTTTACCTTTAGGAGGTCATCTTGGTGTTAACAAGACTGTTGATAAGATCATGAAACACTTCTTTTGGCCTGGGCTTCGGAAAGACGTTTCCAACTTTTGCAAAACCTGTCACACTTGTCAGGTAGTTGGAAAACACCAGTTAGACCCACCTGTAGCTCCATTGCAGCCTATCCCAGCATTTGGGGAGCCATTCTCTAGGGTCATTGTTGATTGCGTTGGTCCATTACCCAAGACTAGATCTGGAAATCAGTACTTGTTGACAATCATGTGTGCATCTACCAGATTCCCCGAAGCCATACCTCTACGTAACATCAAGGCAACTGCAATCTCGAAGGCTTTGATAAAGTTCTTCACGTTGTTTGGTCTTCCCAGGGAAATTCAGTCAGACCAAGGTAGCAATTTCACTTCAGGATTGTTTCAGCAGGTTGTGTATGAACTAGGTGCAAAACAGATTCTTTCTAGTGCCTATCATCCAGAAAGTCAGGGTGCCTTAGAGCGGTTTCATTCCACTCTCAAGACAATGATGAGGACTTATTGTTATGACCATGAGAAAGACTGGGATGAAGGGGTTCATTTGCTGTTGTTTGCAGCTAGAGAAGCAGTGCAGGAGTCTACTGGATTCAGTCCGTTTGAGCTAGTGTTTGGTCATGAAGTGAGAGGACCTTTGCTATTATTGAGTGAACAATGGCAAGAGGAAGACTATGTTAGCAAGTTCAAGGAAAGATTGCGTGCAGCTTGTGACCTTGCCAAAGAGAACTTGAAATCAAGTCAGGGAAAAATGAAAACTTGGTATGATCATAAGGCTAGAAGCCGTGAGTTTAAACCAGGAGAAAAGGTCCTTGTGTTGTTTCCCTTGCAGTCCAATCCATTGCAGGCTAGATTTCATGGTCCTTATGAAATTCTGACAAAACTCAATGATCTCAATTACATTGTGAAGACTCCAGATAGGAGAAAACCAAAACAATTGTGTCATATTAACATGCTAAAGCCTTATCATGACAGAAATGCTAGGGTTGCAGCTGTCACTTCAGATTCTCCAATGGTCGAAACGTGTGAAGATGAGGGGGAGTTTCAAGATGATGAACCAAGAATTAAAGCTGAAGTTCTTTCATGTAAATTGTCAAACACTGAAATGTTGCAAAATCTTGATGTAAAACTCCAGCACTTAGAACCCTCACAGAGAGATCAGTTTGAAAGGTTGATCAAGAAATATGAGGATTTGTTTCCTGATGTTCCAAAGAGAGTTACTATAGCCTCTCATGATGTAGATGTTGGTGATGCCAAACCAATAAAACAGCATCCATACCAGATGAATCCTGAAAAGAGAAAGATTGCTGAGAAAGAGGTTGAGTACATGTTAAAACATGATATTATCAGACCCTCCAACTCCGATTGGAGTTCACCCTGTGTGCTAGTTCCAAAACCTGATGGAAGTACTAGATTCTGTACAGATTATCGCAAAGTCAATGCTGTAACTAGAACTGATGTGTTTCCAATACCTAGGATTGATGATTGTATTGATCGTGTAGGGCAAGCAAAGTTTCTGACCAAGATTGATTTATTGAAGGGTTATTGGTGTGTGCCTTTAACTGAGAGGGCCAAGAGCATCTCTGCTTTTGCCACACCATCTGGATTGTACCAGTATGAAGTCCTACCCTTTGGCATGAAAAATGCCCCAGCCACGTTCCAAAGGATGATACAGTCTACAATCGCCGGATTGCCACACACGGGTGCATACATCGATGACCTGATCACATGGAGTGACTCCTGGGAAGAACATCTAAAAGATGTAGAGACGTTGTTCCAGCGCCTGACCCAGGCTAACCTGACTGTTAACCTGAACAAGAGTGACTTTGGTTGTGCTACTGTCACCTATCTTGGCTACGTCATAGGCCAGGGTAAGGTGGCACCCATAAATGCTAAAGTCCAAGCCATCATGGACTTTCCAGTTCCTGACAACAAAAAAGCTTTGCGCTGCTTCCTTGGAATGATCGGGTACTACCGCAAGCTCTGCAAGAACTTTGCTGAGATTGCTCTCAGTCTAACTAACCAACTGAAGAAAGGCGTAAAGTTCACCTGGGATGATGCATGCCAGAGAGCCTTCGATCGCCTGAAGTCTCTGCTGTGTCACTTCCCCGTGCTCAAATCTCCTGACTTCAACAAACCGTTCTCCATCGCGGTCGATGCTAGCGACCAAGCTTGTGGATCTGTGCTCCTACAGAGAAGTGACTCTGATGACATTGAGCATCCCGTGGCATACTTCTCCAGGAAGTTCAATCGCCACCAAAGGAACTATTCCACAATAGAGAAGGAACTGTTGGCTCTGGTCCTTTCTTTACAACACTTTGAGGTTTATGTTTGTACAGGACAAAAGCCAATGATTGTGTACACTGACCACAATCCGTTAATGTTTTTGAGTCAGATGAAAAACAAGAATCGGAGATAGTTGAATTGGAGTTTGATTTTACAGGAGTTTGACTTGGAAATTAAGCATGTGAAGGGTACAGACAATGTAATTGCTGATTGCTTATCCCGTGTTTGAATGTGTATATCATGTGTTTGAATATTGTATGATATGTATATATAGACAAGTGTTCACTTAACCATTTTGTATTGAAAAGAAAAATTTTGCCTTTATGAGTCAAAATTTTTCCCTTTTGGAATGGAGGTGTAATGTGAATATAGGCCACTAGATGGCAGTATTTACCTTTTTTTTGTTAAGCTCAGACTGGAGTCATGTTTAGACTTGTCCTGGACATGTCTGGGGCAAGTCTCAGAAAATTTAAAAAAAGAGGTCTAAATGTGGGTGGGGTCTGCAAAAGAGTATATAAGGAAAAGAATTGAGACAGTAAAGTAGTAGGAGAAATTGCAAGAAGATGACCAGACCTGCCATTCTGTTCAAGACCTGTGACGTTTCTTTTGTGGATTTCTTTGCCTGTGTTTGAGCATTTTCTTCATCCAGGACATCACCAAGCCACCCCACCAAAAAGGGACTGTAATTATTTCTGTTTTTTCTTATTTATCAATCTTGGTCTTTAGTTGTAGGTTGTTATTAGTCTTTGTTAAAAATTAAATGTGTTTTAGTTGTTAAAACTGTGTCTGTCATCCCTTGCTGTTGCTGTTGTGTTATAAATGTAATTACAAATTGGGGGCCATAACACCAGCAACTTAGTTAATTCCTCCATTTACTGTCAATGGCTCCAACTATTTAAGTTTGCACCTGTTCTTTTGAGAAATGGATTCCTGGCTTGGCAGAGCAGACTGAGCAATTGCAGTAATGGCTCTGAAGATATTCACTTCACCATTGACAGCTAACAGGGAAACACAAATAAGGGGCAGTCCAGATAACACAAACCACGACATTAACAACCCTTTTTTTGTTTGCGCTTAGCCAGCTATAGAAATGCAAAAGCAACGTGTTCAATGCTCGTATAACGGCAGGATAACGGGGGAGATTTCATATTCATACTTTAATTTTTGACCCTTATGACAGGTTTGTAACGGCAAGCTAGCTTGGTAACAGTTCGTTAACCTACTTGATAATATACTAGTTGTATAAGTCTAAGCTAGAATTCAAAGTTATTCCACCTCTGTTGTTAGGATTTTCTTTCGCAAAGACTGCGATTTCTTTGCACAGTATTGTTCATTTTGGTTTGAAAGTAACCATTTTTAGATTGCAAATATGATGTGATACCGCTTATTTCAAACCTCACAGTGTATATAAAATATGTTGATGTTCAAGAATAATGCTAGGTAAGGGAACAAAGCTTGTGAAGACTACAAAAGGAGTTTTGTACACTTATCAGTGCTGGTGGGTCTACGTAAGTATTAGAAGGCAGCAGGTTAAACCAAGTCACCTGGGCATAAGTCGCAGCTTGGGACGGGGGAGAAAAGGAGGAGTGTGACTAAAATGCTCATCATTCGCCCATTCGTTTAACATAATCAGTTAATATTCGTCGATATATATGCCAAGAGAGGAGTAATTCTATTTTTAAACTACCTTTAAGCACACATTTCCGCTTCATTCCATGGAGAAAAAATGAATAACAAGCAGTTTAGTGTGTCTTGTTCTCAATGGTTCTCTATGGCAGATGCCCGATGCTTGCCAGACATCCGCATTACGTGACAATTATTAACGTTTATCATGATGTCATTCGGGCGGGTCCCCATTATACACTAAGGCCCTTCTGCGTAACTGCACAGTTATAGTTCACGGCCTTGTGAAACTTCCCTAGTTACAATGTATCGATTGGCTCGTTACTTTTCCAATTCCCGAGTGTTTAAACGTTCCACAGTAAGTGAAACACACTGATTGGACAAACATTAGAGCATACAAGCCTATGCGTATCAGCAAGATCGGTTGTATCCAAGGGGGTAGGAATACACCCAGAAGTTGAAGCTCAATTGAATGCTCTAGAACAGGGGTTCCCAAACTTTTCCAAATCAGGGCCCACTTGAAAATCTAAAAAATGTCCGCGGCCCACCTTTGTCCTATAAACAGTACATAGACGAAATTATGCATTCTCAGAACACTTAACAATAATAATTGCTGTTGTTGTTAAGAAAATAAAATAAATAAAAAACAACAACAATTATTGTTGTTGTTTTTTATTTACTTATTTATTTATTTATTTATTATTATTGTAAAGATTCAGGATTGAAATGAAAGCAGGGGGATAAAGGAAGCCCAAACTTTTCATCTGTGGTGTACACACAAGAAGACAGAATTAATTATCGAACACAGTACATGCTCCTCTGATTATGACCCCTGGTCATGATGACCAGAAAGCTACGTACCTATCATAAACTATATAAGGTTCCTAAAATATTGTGAGGTCAATAACACTCCATTGGTTATTACTTCTAAATATTTTTTTAAATCGTGCAATAAATATTTTACAATAAAAATCACAAAAAATCATATTTGCAAAAATGAATCATATTTTTAATGACCTCTCACCGCCCACCTGCAGTACCACCACGGCCCACCAGGGGGAATCACTGCTCTAGAAGATAGCAGATGACCAACTAGCGGTAGCTTTTCCATTCAACCCCATTCATTTTGTCTGACTTTTGACATCAAATAACTTAATGTAAAAAACATTATGAGCCGTCATGTCAGTGATAATATTATCTACAGAGAAACTTCCTTTTGTAGCAGACGTCTTTACTTCGTATGTGGTGTTATGGTCTAATACCAAGCATTTCAGCCGATGGCACCAGGCTAGGCCAAAACGCTGACGTGAAACGCTGGCGACTTTCTGTCGCATAGGAGGTAAAGAACCATACTATTTAGACCACAAGCCCATACACGAATTATAGACAGTAGACGATTGAGCCACATTGCTAACCCCCCGTTCACACAGAGCTGCGACTTTAGGACAATCATCCCGATCAAGCCACCCTCAGAAAAAGTATTGGATCGGGGCGAATCGGCGTCTAAATCGAGCAATTTGGCAAATTATGGTCTTCATTACGACCGTACTACGAGGCTCTCACGTCCAACGCGCTGCTGACACACTTCTACTACGATGTTACGCAGACCGTTGCCGACCAGCGGTTGCATTTACGGCATTTATACTACGCTGCCGCTACGACATTAAAGATGATACTACGACGCTACGCAGACCTGGAAGATTGTACGACGATATCGCTACGGTGGTGCCGCTCATATCACGCTTGTAGTACACTTCTAATACGATTTTGGCGATGATGTGTATATATTTTGGCTGAAAACAAACCCTGATCCGATCCGGTGTCAGAGGTAGTGCCGCAACATCTCTTGTTTGTGACAGACAAAACGGTACAAATACAAAAGAATTATTTAATTTAGCCTTCATTATACTGAGGAGTCCCACTGGAATTAAAAAGTATAGATATTGGGGGGGAATTAAATCACTTCTTTGAGTTTAGTGGCAGTTATAATATTCAATAACTGATCCTGATGTGCCATCTAGTGATAGAATATTGTAATTGCGTGTATAAATTTGCAGCTCCACGTCCACCTGCGGACACATCTGCACAAAGAGACACCATTGTTCTTCTCAAACACGCCAAATCCAGATAATCCGTAAATGATAAATTAAATTAATATTCTAGTTTTAAACGAGTAACTAAGTTACCAGTGTCAAAGTAACGAAGTGAAAGTAACTTATACTTATCTTTTAAATGAAGGATAGTAAAAGTCCCAGTGAAAAAAACGTAAGTACAAATCCTCAAAAAAAAAAAAAAAACGACTAAAATACTGTAACGAAGTACATGTACATGTACAAACTGCTGCATGATAGGTCGTGGTATGCTCGGCGTAAGGTCATGGTAGGTCTTCGTAGGATCGTCAGGAATGTAGAGAGATCGTAGTGGGAACGTAGTAAGAACGAAGTGGGAGTGTTGTAGGAGCGTACTCGATATGTTCCCGACTGTACTGCGCTTTTACTACGATCGTGAAGATCTCTCCACGATGCTTCCACGCTGCTTGTACGATTACGGCGCTTCTACGACGCTCTTTTTACGACTGTACCCCGATTCTTGTTGGCTACGATCCCGCTACGCTTGTTTTGAGCATGTTCAAAATAAGCGTGGTGAGAATGCAGAGCTTCCCGATCATGAAGACCCTACCGCAATCATACTGCGCTTATGAAGACTCCACTACGTTTCTCCTGCGATCGGCCACGTTTTCGGCCACGCTTTGATCGTAGTAGAAGCGGCTTCTATGTGTGAACGGGGGGTAACGAAGAGAAGTACCTATGAAGTAATAATTCACAAAACATAATAACGTCAAATGGAATCAGAATAGACTTACAGATGCAATCGCTTGCTCACTGGAAATAATGTGTAGGGTACATCTACCAGATGAGTTACCGGTTCTCAGGACATTAGTTTACGTCTTCGAGCCTGCGCAGTAGACGTGGTTGCCAACTGAAAACTTGGTCAATTGAGCTTCATCGCTCTCTCATTGAGAACAGCATCATCCCACCGTACACTTCTTTTACTGTCTTTGATTGTATTTTGACTATGTTGTGCACATTGCGAGGCTGATATAGATGCAATTTATAGAAAAAAAGACTTGCAAAACTGGCCTTTAAGTGTTCAGTGACATTTACAGGATTTAAAAAATTTTCAATGAAAAAGGTTAGGCTGCTACTTTTGCTTTTTGTTTTGGAATGTAAAACTGTATTCAACAAAGTCGAATGCCGAGTTTTTTTCCCTGTTTATAACGTGAACTGCCCATCCATTCTAGGGAGGCATATACAGTTGCAATCAAAATTATTGAACCCCCATTGCAAATTGGGTTTACTGGCAAAAATTTACAAATTTTCACCTGTTTGTAATGAACAGAGTAAACAAGAACATTTTAAATAGCTCAACAAAACTAATATTCCAAGTGGTTTCTCCAAATTTAACTCAGAACGCCACTTTTCAATGACTACAATGACTATTATTCAACCCCCTGAATAAAATCCGTCAGAGCATATTTGCAAATCGGGTGTGGGCTAAAGCACACCTAATGCAGCTAATCAAGAGCTTAATTAGTTGCATCAGGTTTGCTTGAGATAGAACACATCAAATACTTGCATTGGCTTGGGGTTTGTTGACAGTGACATTTGATTGCCCATCAGAAATATGGCTGTAAAGAGAATTATCCAAAAAGCTAATAGAGGAGATCATTGCCTGGCTCAAATGAGGTGAGGGATACAAAAAGGTCGGACAGGCACTGAATATTCGTAGAGATAAAGTTGGAAGCATGGTTCTTAACTTCAGAGTTAAAGGAAGAGTGGCTATAGTACCAGAATGTGGCAGAAAGAGGAAGCTATCAATGGCTGCCGCCAGATTTTTCTGAGGAGACGGGTGGTCAAAAACCCTTGGGTGACTACAGGAGACCCGCAGCAAGGCTTGGAGGCAGGTAGCCTGCGTTGCCGGTGGTCAGCGGCTGGCGGGAGAAAGGAGAGGAAAGACCACATGCACAATAACATAGGGATTTTGAGTAGCCGCCCACTTCCTTGCGCAACGAGCCGCGACGGACCATCCCTTTTTTAAACTAATGAAACTCGATTGTAATTTCATTGTAATTTGAGAGCACAAGTGATGTGTGGAGATCAAATCATCTAGTAAATGATTGATCACCTGTAGTTGTTCGTTCTTTAGAGTAATCTTTCGGTCGTGAATTTCAAGATATTCAAGCGATTTCTTTATCAAAGCGTCATTCTCTACATTTGCCACCTTTGTTCTGGCAGTTTACAGCGTAACCATGCGTTACATTCGATGACAGTTCAATTTTGATTGACTCCTCTTAAGCCAATCAGTAATTCCCATTCACTGGTGAACGGACAACTCAAAATCCCTACGTTATCGTGCAGGCAGTCTTTCCTCTCCTTTCTCCCGCCAGCCGCTGACCGCCGGCAACGCAAGCTAGGAGACAGGAGGCACTGAGATTCCAGGTCGCACAGTAGGGCGCATACTAAACATTGAAGGTCTCCAAGACACACACCACGACTGATCCAAAATCACAAGCTCCAATATGCACAAAACCATATAAATAAACCAACAGAAGTTTTAGGACACTGTTTTTTGGCTTATGAATCAGTGGTATGTCTGGAGGAATAAAGAAGGATATGCTGAAAAGTACACCCTGCTTTCAGTGAAGAATTATGGGGACTTTTTGATGCTCTGCAGCTGCTTTAATTCCTCTGGCACTGGAAATCTGCAAAGTGTGGAGGGCACGATGAATTCAGTCAAGTACCAGGATATCCAAGAAGAAAATGTCAGGGCATCTGTATGGAAGCTGATGCTTGGGCATCATTGGAACTTCCAACAGGACAATGATCCTAAGAATACCGCTACATCCACCAAGGCTTGGTTTCAGAAGAAGTCTGGGAAGATTTTAGAGTGCCCATCACATTCGCCTCACTTGAACCCCATAAAAAATCTCTGGTCAGCATGCAAACCCGAGAATATTAGTGAACTGGAGGCCATTGTCTATGGGCTGGGCTAAGATTCCTTGGGAATGCTGCCAGAAGCTGTTGTCTACCTATGCATTACGTCTCCAGCAGGTCATAGCAGCAAATGGGTGCTCTACTTGCTATTAAAGATGGTTGTCATGAAGGGGTTGAATAATTTTGAGCCTGCAAAAGTAACTTTTTGTCATATTTGCTAAAACTGTCAATGTGTACAGACAGTATCACATAAAACTAATACTCTTTAATTTAAAACAGGCTCCTTTAAACCCACCTAATGCTCCTTCAGCAATTTAAAAGAATCGTTTGGATCGACCAAAAAGAACCAATTAGAGCCAGGATGGTGGCTGACAGCCGTCAAACAGCGCACATGCACGCGCTGCAGACAGCCCCCTCCCTTCTCAGTTCACGCCAGTGCTTAGTAGTGATGGCCAAATGAAGCCTCAGGAATCACTGAGGCTTTCCAGCCCATTATTTCACCAAAAGGTTCAGTACTCGAGGCCTCAACAAAACATCGAATGCTGCCATCTGCTGGGAAAAACAACATATGACAGTCAATGAACGGTACCGTGACTTGAGCGGAAATGTATGAAAGACTTTTTGTGCGCAGTAACAATAAACAATGGACATATTTCTAAAGCGTGTGCATGTGTAAGTATGTGGACATAATTGTGTAGGTAGCGATATTTGTTCATATAATAGTAATGAAACTATCACAATACTTTGCTTTTTAAATCAGTTTTATTCAAAAACACAAATACATGAGTGACAGTATTTAAGAAAATGAAATAATTGACACTCTCACGTCAATGTCCAACAATGGGGAAAAATAATATGTAACTAATAGTTACCCTGGATGTAACTCCAGTTCTATGAATACGTGCGTAGCCCTCTAAAGGGCTTCGCTATTGGTTACCCCCACAAGGCTCTGCCTCGGTGCCTGAGAAAGAAAATTGAATTCACCTGCTCCGTAGGAGGGGGTAGCATACTCACCTCCCATAAAGCGCCGGCGTTGCCAATGCTCGTCTCCCTTTGAAACATCATTCCCAGCAACGACATGACCCTTATTGCTGGCACTGATACTGCCTCTGGAATGTCCTGGGTCTGGGATAGAATCGCCTCAATTCTATCCACAGGCTGACATGTAGTCATGGACCGCGAGTCCAATTGCAGCCGCTGTTTGACTGGGCTGCAAGGTGCTCCTGTCTTAATTGATGGTAAAACCCAGCTGAGTAATATGCCGCATTACCAGCGCCGTGTGGCTGGCTACCATCTGCTCGGAGTGGGCTAGGATCAGCCAGATTGTTCAGATCCGTATCCCTTCCCGCCAGAGAGGCGCTAACACTGCCTCCACACACTTGGAGAAGGTCCGATGCTTTTTGCGTCTGCTCAATTCGCAATCGTTTTTTTTTTTTTTTTCACTGGTACCAAACCAGGAAAAAGAGCTTCATTTTGAGTTGAGCCAACACAGACTGACGGAGGGGTTTTAAGTTTTGGTTTAACCCCGGAGTTTGATCATGTGCTACCTCCATGGGTAGGACCACGCCACCCCTGCCGGCGATTAGCTAGCTAGTGCTTCCTAAACAAGCCATTAGCCGGTGAGTCCCCGATTCGAGGATCAGAGTTTAGTGAATGCGAAGAGAAAACACGAGCCTCGCGCTCCATGTCTCTCTCGCTAAACCCCTGCCAGGGAACACTCAAATGGCAGGCGGCAAAAATTGGAAACTTGATACAAAGCGTAGGAATTTCTGATGGCGCAGCAGAATTGGGACATGAAACTGGGCATCCTTCAGGTCTATTGACGTCATCCAATCGCCAGGTCTGACACATTCCAGCAGAGACTTCACTGTCAGCATCCGGAATGGTCTGCGTGTAATGGGAGTGTTCAGTTCCCATAGATCCAAAATAGGTCTGAGGTCTCCTGACTTTTTGGGCATCAGAAAATAAGGGGAATAAAACCCTGCTCGAGCTTCTGACAGAGAGACCGCCTCTACCGCCCCCTTCTGTAGGAGCGAGTTCACTTCCTCCTTCAGGGCCTCCTTCAAAGTGGCATTGGGGGCCTTGTCCGCACAATTCCCTTGAATGGGGATGGACAACACTGGAACTGCAAAGCGTACCCCTTCTGCAATGCTCTGTCCGGCCAGCCTGGGAGGGGGGCGCAATCGCACCTAAACTTGGTAATACTTCGTAAGGGACGAAGCTGTTTGTTCTATGGCTCCCGCTAACCTGGGCCCTCCCGCGACACCCCTCCCCCTGAGGGAGAGTTTGACCGGGGGCCCTGCCTGAAAGGACTTAGAGGATAACAGCAGTAATACTTCTGCTGCGTTCCCATGCACACTGCCCGGTGATTCACTCACTATAGGTAGCGAGGGCATGGCTACTTCTGCGTTTGGGAGTCCAGTCTTTAGTTTTAGAAACACTGACGTCCGAACAGGCCTCAACCTGTGGCACTAAACGAGTGAAGATCTCCTTCACAGGTTTGCACCCCTCAGTATTCTCTGCCACGTCAAGCGCCTCAGAGCCAAAATGCAGGTCGCTCCACTTCCGTGCAACCCGGAAGAAGAAGCCTGTTGACCTACACCAAACACTCTGCTGGAGCCAGCCCAGCTAGTAGTGTTGGATTCGTGCTGGCCGTCTGCCTCAATTTGCATTCGTTTTCTCACTGGTACCGAACCAGGAAAAAGAGCTTCACTTTGATTTGAGCCAACACAGACTGATGGAAGGGTTTTAAGTTTTGGTTTAACTGCGGAGTTTGAGCGTGTGCTACCTCCACGGGTAGGACCACGCCACTCCTGTCGGCGATTAGCTAGCCATTGCTTCCTTACCAGGCTATTAGCGGTGAGTCCCAGATTCGAGGATCAGAGTTTAGTGGATGCGAAGAGAAAACACGAGCCTCGCGTACCATGTCTCTCTCGCTAAACCCCTTTGTACCAGATTACCTTGTGTGCCAACACCTGAAACAGCCAGCGTATCGGTGTGTGTGCAATACAACCCAAAGACCACATACTGGTAACTTTTTTTTTTTTTTTTTAATTCAAAAAAGACTTTCCAGGCGCTGCAAGACCAGACGCCGCACCCTAGGTGCAGTGCCGGCGGCTGCTGTGGCTGAAGCAAAGGGCGTCGAGGCTCAGGATCGGTTAATTCGATGCCAGGGATGACTGGTTGTCATCGGCGACGGTGGTGACTTGGCGGTGATTGGAATACACTGGGCCTGCGGAGTTGCTGTTGCGGGCGTAAGTCCAAGCCCAGCTGCTCCGCCGGGGAAGGCCATATTGATAGCTAGCGAAACCACCTGAGCTGCGCTAGCATAACATTAGTCAAGGACCGCCGCCACCCTGTCCCTCTCGGAAGAGGTTGGGAGCAGACAACATCTCACCGCGTCTTAAACGGCCGGGACTCCGACATCTGAATCCAGTTCATACGCCATAGCTGGGGACTTGGCCATCGGATTCCTCCAGTCCCGCTGCATAGCCAAAGCGCCATCCTGGGACATATCCACCTTGGAGCGTGGCTTGGACTGAGCCAGCAGACCGATAGAGAAGTCATCCGCCTGACCACTGGAGGGCTGCGGTGGTCGGGGCATCCCCATCCTCTCCACCGTGAACTGGAGTAACCCAGGGAGGTCGTCCAGTGGATAGCGATGCTCGAGGGTGCGGCTCATAGTCCATGAAGAGGGTCGTCGGGTCCCCCTCATACACACGATGATCATCCTTCTATCATATGTGTCCCAGGGCTTAGAGCGGAACGTTGCCACCAGCTCACGGACTGGCCCCGAGCCAGCCCGGAGGGCGCGTGCGGCCCGCACAACTGCTGCCGATGCTCACGCTCCTCTGGGGGAGCACTGCGCAAGCAGCACAGGAACCTGCCTCCACATGGTGCCGCGAGCCCAGACAGACGAAGCAGTTGTCATGCTGATCCTCGGACACCATCGGGGAGGCACACTGTTGGCATAGCTTATCCATTTTACACACAAATCATTATGAGTTCTTAACTCTCTTAAGGCTGAGTGAAAAAGGGAGACGAGCATTGGCAACGCCGGGGCTTTATGGGAGGTGAGTATGCTACCCCCTCCTACGGAGCAGGTGAGTTCAATGTTCTTTCTCAGGCACCGAGGCGGAGCCTTGTGGGGGTAACCAATAGCGAAGTCTGTTAGAGGGCGGAGCACGTATGAAATAGAACTCACTACACCTCGCTCCATCTTATACAAACGCCGACAACACCTACAGTTCGGCGCGAGATTCAAAGCGTATTTATGAGGAGGCGATACGCTGAACGAACCAATGACGTGCTCTTTACAAACCGAGGCCTCGTTTATCGTCAATCACATGATTTTTACGGTAACGACGCAAGCCTCGAATCATGGCTTCATTGGGCACGCCCCTTTCTGCTCGACACAGGCTCCGGCGCCTCGCTTCGAATGTCTCAACACTAGTACTTAGTCAAGTTCAAATCTCCGAGAGAGGTTTCAGGAGCTTAGAACCATCAGCGAGGAAAAAAATACCTCCGTTACTGGCAACAGCACACACAGCTAAGACAAGTAGAAAAAGGAAGCCAGAAGAAAAAAAGCACAAAAGAAAGAATTTAACAAAACCCGGGATAAAACCAGAGTGAACATCGGAGTGGCTGTTTAAAGGTGGAAGAAACTTCGTGATCTGGAAGGATTAAAAACTGACGCAGAGTTTGCGACTTTTCTCCTTGACAGGTAAACCCCTGCTTTATTTGTTGGTTCATTTTTGATCTGCCAATAAGCAAGTTGGCGTCGCTGACATGCTCACCAAACTAACCCCAGCCCTAACCAGCATCAATTCATTTTCGCTCTACAAATAAGCGAGGGGAGGGATGTCGCTTTCAAGCACAGTCGCTGTTCGAATAGCCAGAGTCTTGTAATTGTCACAGTATTCTGCAGTGCATGTGAAGTTACTGCGATGTTGCAGTCGAGCTCTCGTTAGCTTGTTCCAGATGCTAGGGCTAACGTTACCGGCGTTGTTTTATTAGAGAGCAGCAGAAAATATCTTTATGAAGTGACCTGGCAGTCTTATCAGTTGTGTTGTTGTCCTTATAAATATGTGTAACTTTTCTGTGCTCTCACAGCTAAATGCTGACATACATGATTTACGGGCCATTCAGCTGGATTCACGACAGTTTCTGTACTCAAAAAACGGGTAACTTACTAAAATAAGCGTGTGCTGGGTTATTAATGAATACATACTGCTGTAGATTACTTTTCATGTCAACATGATTTATTTCTGCTCGTTTGTTGGCAGGCGCGTTGTCAGACCTGAAAAATATGGGGCTGATATCCCTCCCCTTTATTAAAAATAATTTGTTCTGCCTAATTCTAGGTGGGTTTCTTTTATTAACACGTTTTCCAATTCAAGAATAATCAAGTGGCAATTGAAGACACGCCTTCTTTCCCTCATGCGATCTAAATGCCACAAAATAATGGGCTGCATTCAGGACAGAAAAATAATTTAATTTTTATTAGGTCTATGCACCTGCACTCGGTGACAGCATTTCAGACTAGTAAGTGGTTTCGTCCGTTTACACTTTCCAATCGGACAGCTGTCTTTTTTTTTTTACAACGAATTGAGCGACCGTGCTGCAAAATAGGTGTATGTACTTGTCACCGAAATTATCTTCATTCGCTGAAGAGTTATGAAATGCCATCGCCAAGTGACGATGCAAAGACCTAATTATAATCAAATTATTTTTTGGGAGGCTTCCGTTTCCGGTCTTGGATGGAGTAGTCGCACGGGAGATCGCTCCGGTTATCAATAACTTTTAAAACCACCTTGCCCTTCATTTTCTTAACTGAGGCTCGCTCTCTGCTCTCAGTCTACTGAGTAAGAGCTATTTCTCTAACTCTGTGCCCGTTTTCGCTGCCATGGCTTCCAAAAGCACCAAACAGAGGAAAGAAGAGGCTAGCTTGACGCTAGATGCTATCACCATGGTGCTGGAGGAGCACCGCCAGTCACTCTCTGCCGAGTTCAAAGCCTCCTTTACAACTCTGGACTCTAAGTTCGACCAGATAAGGCTAACTGTGGAGGACCATGGCAGCCGTCTTTCATCCCTGGAACTCGCGGCAGACGATGTCAGTCAGCGGGTCCTGGACCTCGAGTTTGCTGTTTGGTTCTGTCTTTCTGCCTGTTTTTACCTGCCTGCACTTCTCCACTGCAGTCCCTGTTTGAAGTTGTTATGCTACTAATCACTCATATTCCACAGCCTCTTTATTTAGTTCTACACTATGATTGACCGCTTGAAATTTTTGAGTTGGACTGTTAAGGGCCTAAACCATCCAATTAAAAGAAAAAAGATTCTCTCACATATTAGACATTTTAAATCAGAAATAGTTTTTTTGAAGGAAACCCACATCCGTAATTCAGATAATGGCCGTCTATTGTCAGGGTGGCGCGGGCAACATTTCCATTCCTCTTTTCAAGCTAAAGCCGGGGGGGTTTCAATCCTAATTGATCAGGGTGTTTCTTTTGAATCACACAGTGTGGTTTCTGACAAGTTTGGAAAATATGTGATTGTCTGTGGTAAACTGTATAACTCTTTGGTGGCACTTGTGAATGTCTATGCTCCTAACTCGGATAATGTAGTTTTCTTTGAACAGCTGTTCTCAACTCTGCCAGACCTTAATACTTACCGTCTCATACTTGGGGGTGATTTTCATTGCTGGCTCGACCCAACTTTGGACAGGTCATCAACCAATATCAGTGCAATCAGTAAATCTGCTTCTTTTATTAAAACTTTTCTCACCGATTATGGCATCTGGGATGTGTGGCGCACCTTGCACCCTAATGATAGAGAATATTCGTTTTTCTCACCAGTTCATCACACATATACCAGAATTCTGCCCTACAACGGAAGAAAGGGGTAACTCCTCAGAGTGCAGTTCTGAGAAAAATGAGTTTAAAGTATTTTTGTTGTCTAGTCAACTGTATTAAACTTAGGATTCTGAAAAATGGTCAAATTCTTGCTTTTGGAAGTAGTAATCTAGCTGTGTAAAAATATTTAACTCAAACCTGATATTTTACACTTATTTCAGACTTACCTCAGTCTGTCTGTGCATTGAGGCAAAATATAAGCCTTCCATACAACGCAAGAAAGAGGTAACTCCCATTGGTTTGTGAAATGGTTTCTGATCACTATGAGATCACTCACTGATACTGTATTATAATAATAATAATCTACAAAAAGCTAGTGTATAGCACAATAACATGTAATATATAGATCATAAAATGGATTGTAAATGATTGTCTATATGTGTATTAACGTGAAAAAACGTCACAGCTTGCATACCATTTACATTTCACTTCGCAAGGAATTTGCATTTTTGGAGCGAAGTGGAGACGACTGTGTGCATTCAGATGATGAAAGACATGAATATATTGTAATATATCGATGGGCGAAAGCACCGTAACAACAATGTTTTTAAGGTGTGCGAAAAGTGGAGAGAGGCTCGTTTTGTGTTAACTGCCAAGCGCTGACCAAATTCAGCATCGCTGGAAAACTCTGAAGGCGGCATATTCCTAAGCAAAAAAAATAAAGGCAGTGACTCTTTTTACGCCAGTAGTAATCTTACCCCAATTACATATTCTTAGGATCTTCTGTATTTTCATGCACAATGTAGGAAATCAGGACTTGGAGCCATAGACTGATTTATACAGTCTATGTTTGTACAACGGCATTAACTATGATGTATCATCTGACGTTCGCTTGCGAGACGGCTGTAACATTACTTATGTTTTCTAGCGAGTTGCTCAATTTAGCTAACTGGTTAGGTAGACTGTAATTTTAGGTTCAACGTTTGATCACTAATATTTGTGGAACTGTCAGGTCGTCACTCTCCACAATCAATAGTGAGTAGTGATTCGTGTCGTGTAGATGAGCTGATAGCTGCACGAAGTTCATCCTTGCAAGGAATCCTAGAGTACAAGCTGGCTAAGTTAGCTGGCTAATAACTAACCTTAACGTTACCCAACTTGAGTAGAAGATATCCTGACTGAAACTTAAAGTAAGTAAGCCGGCTAGCCGGTCTAGTAATGATAACCACAAGGCATGAAGCGAAAGCGGGATGTTTTCAACCCAGTTGAGTAGCAGTTTTTTTGGATACGGAAGTTCATAAGAATAGCAAATTAAAGTAAGTTCACGACTGGCGTAAAAATAGCCACTGCCAAAAAGAAAACAATACCAGCAGCCCTGATCTAGCCAGTTTCATTTATTTTGCGGTCATGGATGAAATTCACAGAGACCGCTGGCGATGGCAATGACCAAGAAATTGGAGTCGATGGCAGCTTTAAAACTCTAACTGGAGGCAACCAAAGCCATGACGAGCGTTATATTTGCTGAAAACCCGATGTTGAGATTGGACCAAAGTCGTGGATATTCTAATGAACATGTAAACGGCTCACGCAGTCAGTGTTTACATGCTGGCACACTGGCATCACATGAAAATACTCGACTCGTTAGCTAGCGTTAGCTTGACGTTTCGTAAAATTATTGCACCTTTAAAACTATTTCTGATTATGAAAACAAGTCAGCTAACTTTAACGTTCTGATCACATGTATTTGGGGTTGTGCTTCTGTAACTTGTGTTAGCTAACGTTAGCTACCATTGGCTACCATTAGCTAAGCACAGGGGGCATTCACTGGTCTGTCTAGCCGTCAATTGTTCTATTTATTTAAATATCTTACTAACTTACATGATGTCAAACTTACTGAGGCGGCGCTTCAATGCCAACTCCACCATTAGTCTGCACCTAGAAAAGTTGGCCATCTTGCCGAAGGAAATTTGCTGATGCGAGTGAAGCTGTACTGGCAGAGTGACAGGCAGGCTCATTGTTTACATGCAGAGGGAGGAGAAGCAGCTGCACCGGCAAGGTGACAGACAGGCTCATTGTTAATGTGCAGAAGGGGATTACAGCTTACTTTCATCTCGACAGTGACTCCCGACATATCAAACTTTAGGATGTGTAAGAGGACTAATTCATCTGCCTAACCATCATAACTATGACACGTGAAACTGAAAACACAGCTGATCGATCGGAAAAAAACGACTCGGATGAATTTACTTCCGTGAATGTTTGAATGTAATTCAGTGATGATGTAGCGACCCATACACAGAAAGAACACTGTAACTCATGTGAGGTAACTCAGGGTGTGTACACTAGAGCTTATTGATGTACGTTCTGCAATGATAAACAGCGGTATTTCAAGTGCGCCTACTAGCCCGTTGTACGGGTAGGGCGTGTTGTGCATTCTATACACAGAAAGAACAAGGTAACTTGTGTTACGGTGTTCTCTTGTTGTTTCACCGCAGTTTTTGGGAGTTACCGTGAAAACAACCCACAAATATATCCTAAATAAGATAAGGTTGAGTCAAGATATTTATCCACATGATGTAGCAGACCTTTAATGTCCCAAAAATGACAAAATCTCATTTTTGACAAAAAATGAGTTACCCACTTTTTTCATTGTACGGCAGAATTGATTACTTCTTTGTTGACAAACAGTTCCTCCCGCTGGCTAACACCTGTACATATCAGACTATTGTCATTTCTGACCACGCACCCTTGGTTTTGGAAATATCTCTTCCTGACATTCCACAAAAGAATAGGCAATGGCGTTTTAACTCAACTTTACTATCAGACGATAACTTTGTTAAATTCATAGAGAGGGAGATAAACTTTATCTTTACTACCAACATTACCCCTGAAGTGTCCAATCTTATTGTCTGGGATGCTTTTAAAGCTTATATCATAGGGCAAATAATATCTTATATAGTTCTGACTACTTACTCTGCTGAATATTCACTTTCAAAGCAGAAGACCATGTTCTATGTTCATGGGGATAAATCTGATAAGATGATGCCAAACCTTCTTAAAGGCTCCAGTACCAGACAAAGCATTTCTAACATTCAATTGTCAAATGGTCACATCACCTCTGATCACTTAGAAATTAACAAAGCTTTCAGAGACTTCTATTACCAACTTTATTCTTCTGAATGCCAAGCTGATGATAAAGAAATTTTGGATTTTTTAAACAACTTTAATATCCCAAAACTCTGACCTAATGTCATGCAAAACTTGGAGGAGCCCATCTCTCAGCGTGAAATTAGCTTGGCTATCTCTTCCATGCAGTCTGGAAAATGTCCCGGACCTGACGGTCTTCCCACAGAATTTTTAAAGAAATTCTCTTCACTTTTATCTCCATATTTATGTTTGGTTCTCTCTGACTCTTGCAAGCTAGGTTCACTGCCCAGTCCCTTTTCTGAAGCCTGCATCACCTTAATAGCTAAAAAAGGGAAAGATCCAACTCAATGTGCCTCCTGCAGACTTATCTCCCTTTTAAATACAGATGCTAAAATACTAGCATGTAGACTGGAAACCCCTCTTCCCTCGATAATATCTGTAGATCAAACTGGATATATAAAAAACAGACATGCCTATTTTAACATTCGTCGACTTTTGGATATGGTGTACTCTCCCTCTGCTGAAATCCCTGAATGCGTGGTCTCTCTCAACGCTGAGAAGGCGTTCGATCCCGTAGAGTGGAGATTCCTTTTCGCTGTCCTGGACTCATTTGGGTTTGGACCAAAATTTATTAATTGGATCAAATTGCTAAATATAATAAGCCCTTAGCTTCTGTTCGTACCAACTCACAGCTGTCAAAGTCGTTCAATTTGCACCGTGGCACTCGACAGGGGTGCCCCCTTAGTCCTATACTTTTTGACTCAGCCATCGAACCCCTTGCCACTGCTTTGCGTGAATGCGACCACTTCTCAGGAATTACCAGGGCCAAACGGGAACATAAGACTGCGATTTATGCTGATGATCTTTTACTTTTTGTGTCAAATCGAACCACCTCTCTGCCCCCGGTCTTGTCTCTGCTCAACCAATTTGGTCAAATCTCAGGATATAAACTAAATCTTAACAACAGTGAGATTTTTCCAATCAATAGCAAATTCCAAACAACTACTTTCACCAGCTTTCCTTTTACAATTAAGAGTTACAAATTTTCATATCTGGGGATCACAATTACTCGTAAGTTTAAAGACCTATTTAAAGAAAATTTTGGGGCAATGCTGGATCAGGTAAAACAAACACTAACCAAATGGTCACCTCTGTCAACTTCTCTTGTGGGCCGCATTAAGTCAATTAAAATGATGATTCTGCCCAAATTCTTATATCTTTTCCAGGCTCTACCGCTCTTTATTCCAAAGTCCTTTTTTAACCAACTCGACTCTCTTATTTCCTCCTACATCTGGCGTGGTAAGCGCCCCAGACTCAACAAAGCCCATCTTCAAAAGAACAAGACCGATGGTGGCTTGGCACTCCCCAATTTTTGTTTTTACTACTGGGCTGCAAACATAAGATGCTTGTCGTTCTGGTCTTATTTTCATGGCCGGCCAGACCCTCCAGACTGGGTGACCATGGAATCACATCCAGACAATAACAATTCTACCCTTGCGTTTCTTGGTTCCAAACTACCGCTTCTACCAACCAACTCTTTTAAAAACCCTGTGGTCAGACATTCAATAAGGATTTGGGTTCAATTTAGGAAACATTTTGACCTGACTGACTTCTCTCTCCTCAGCCCTCTAATTCCAAAACACTCATTTTTGCCCTCTACTCTTGACCCTGTATTCAAAGTTTGGCACCGAAAGGGGATTGTTCGCTTTAAAGACCTTTTCATTGACAACAATCTGGCTTCATTTGACAAATTAAGCGAAAAATTCGACCTTTTTTCAGGCACTTACAAGTTCGACATTTTATCCTTTCTCAGTCTCCTAACCTTCTTCGACTGCCTCAAGAAAATTTCCTTGACACTCTCCTATCCTCTAAACCCTTCAAGAAAAGACTCATTTCGATCCTCTATGACAGGATGAGGGACTTAAAGCTTACTTCCACCGACAAACTGAAGATGGCGTGGGAGGAAGATCTAAATCTCTCTCTATCAACAGATACATGGCTTGCAATCCTTAAATGAGTAAATTCAACCTCTCTGTGTGCTCGCCATTGCCTTATTCAATTCAAAGTTGTACATAGAACCCACCTCTCTAAAGCCAGACTGTCGCATGTTTACCCGGACGTCAGCCCTCTTTGTGATTAATGCCACCACACTGAAGCATCCCTCATCCATATGTTTTGGCTCTGTCCCCTTATTAACAAATACTGGAGAGGGATTTTTAACACACTCTCTCAGATTTTTAATATCAGTCTGGAGGCTGATCCCCTGGCTGCTCTATTTGGCTTTATTGACTCAGGACTTCATCTACCCGCTAACAGACGACACTCGCTGTCCTTTGCTCTGCTTCTCGCTCGGCGGGCAATTCTACTGAAGTGGAGGGACACCCCGGCCCACCCACTCATTCACAGTGGATGGTGGATGTGATGTCCTGCCTAAGACTGGAAAAAATCAGATGTGCTCTTAAACTTTCAACAAGAAGCTTTGATGATATGTGGGGCCCATTTTTAAACGCATTTCACTCCATTTGAAGCAATTATAATTATCTACTTACTTATTTTCCATTTCTTTTTCCAACTCTGCTCAGTGTTGACTGCAGTTCCTAACTTATTTACTCAGGTATGCATGATAGGATCTGTGTTTATTTGGTAGGCTCGCTGGCAGTGGGGGTGGGAGGCTATGGGGTTGCTTTCCTTTTCTTTGTTTGGAGTTTTGTTTTGCAATTTGCACAATCGAAGTCTTTCCATTATGCCTCTCTTGCTATCATTCTTCTGCTGTGCAATAACTCAGTCCTGTGGAAAATTCCAAAATCTCAATAAAAAGATTTTAATTTAAAAAAAATCATTTTTCGGTACTGAATGCAGCCTATTATTTAGTTGCTTTTAGATTGCATGGGGGAGAGAAAGCCTTGTCTTCAACTGCCACTTGATTATTCTTGAATTGGAAAACGTGCGAATAAGGGAAAACCATCTAGAATTAGCCAGGACTAATTATTTTCAATAAAAGGAGGGATATTAGCGCCGGAATTTTCAGATCTAACGACGCGCCTGTTTGTTGGCCAGCAGTGTTGACTGCGAAAGTAACGTCGAGCCTTGGCAGCTTGGCCGCTTTCATAAAGTGAACGTGCAAAATCTCTCCGCAGTTGCATGCATAACAGCTCGCGTGCCTTCGCGTGCACGGTAGCCATCTGGGGGAGGGTCTTAGGAGTGCAGTGGAGAGGGAGGGGGAGGGATCTGAAAGTTGCTTATTTTCAAAGTTTTGTGCGAAGTCATGAAATCTTGGTTTCAAAGATTTCAAGCATGGAATTTTTAAAAAGAACTGTATTAACAAATTTCCTTTTTAGGGATTAAGAACAAAGTCTAAAGTGTTTATAACCATTAATAAAAATATATTTGCTAACAATTTAACACCTTTTTGAACATATTTTTCAAAACATGTCCTTAAAAAAATCTCACTACCGCAATGGACTGAAAACATCAAGGCCATAAAGAAAGCCAAGTATTTTTCAAAATTTTAAAAGTTGATTATTAACAGTCATGCACAACTACTTGAAACTCTGCAATATCAAATATTTTTAAATTTACATTTTTATTTGATTTTGACCTTTTTCTCTCATTACCGCAACACCTTTTGCATCTACAACCTAATAGTTTTTATATTTCATTGAAACATGACATATTTTCGAAATGATTTGGGAAACCTTAAAGAACTTAACATGTATATTGTGCACATGCATTTAAAAACAAACTACTTTTTTCTATTCATTAAATTAATGTTCATTGAACACCTGTTGCAGTAATGATACATACATTTGGGAAATGAGGTTGCTGGTTTTGGTAATGATAATAAGTATATTAAGACTGTTGGTTAAAAACATTATACAATTTTAATGTAGAAAATCATTTAGATACGTACGCTAAAACAGAACAAAAACAGCATGTATAAAAACAACAGATCAGGACTAAACAGAGCAACATTAGAACATGTGCTAAAAACATGTAAACCATTTCATTACAAATACAATTATTGAACACACTGGGAAAAAACATTGCATAGTTTACTCAAAAATGAAAGTTCTGTCCTCATCTACTCCTCCTTGTGCCAGTGAAAATACAAGTGTGATTTGTCCATAGAATACACAGGTAGTATGAGCTGCCAACACCACTCAAGAGAAAGTTAGTCAAAACTGACTTCAGTACAGTAAAGTGTTCTACACGTTTCACTGAGTACTTTGCCCAGATCTCAGGTAACACACAGAAGTGTCGAGCTGATGATGTGGCAGGCTGTGGCTCAGGGATGACAGCTTTTATGTCTTCAAAATAGTACCAGACTTTTTCACCCTCAAACCTGATGGATGGAATGATGGATGGAATGGGTCCGGCACAACTCATGATATAAACCTCATATTGACCATCGGCAATCTGGGAACAAAGCAAAACAAAAGAACACCTATTATGATTTAGAATTTACAAAACCCAAAACCAGTGAAGTTGTGTAAATCGTAAATAAAAACAGAATACAATGATTTGCAAATCCTTTTCAACCTATATTCACTGGAATACACTGCAAAGACAAGTTACTTAATGTTCGAACTGGTAAACTTTGTAATTTTTTGCAAATATTAGCTCATTTGGAATTTGATGCCTGCAACATGTCTCAAAAAAGCTGGCACAAGTGGCAAAAAAGACTGAGAGAGTTGAGGAATGCTCATCAAACACTTATTTGGAACATCCCACGGGTGAACAGGCTAATTGGGAACAGGTGGGTGCCATGATTGGGTATAAAAGCAGCTTCCCTGAAATGCTCAGTCATTCACAAACAAGGATGGGGCGAGGGTCACCACCTAGTGAGCAAATGCGTGAGCTGATTGTCGAACAGTTTAAAAACAACATTCCTCAACGAGCTATTGCAAGAAATTTAGGGATTTCATCATCTACGGTCCATAATATCTTTCAAAGGTTCAGAGAATCTGGAGAAATCACTGCACGTAAGAGAAAAGGCCGAAAACCAACATTGAATGCCCATGACCTTTGATCCCTCAGGCAGTACTGCATCAAAAACCGACATCAGTGTGTAAAGGACATCACCACATGGGCTCAGGAACACTTCAGAAAACCACTGTCAGTAACTACAGTTCGTCGCTACATCTGCAAGTGCAAGTTAAAACTCTACAAAAGCGGAGGCCATTTATCAACAGCACCCAGAAACGCCGCCGGCTTCGCTGGGCCCAAGCTCATCTAAGATGGACTGATGCAAAGTGGAAAAGTGTTCTGTGGTCTGACGAGTCCACATTTCAAATTGTTTTTGGAAACTGTGGACGTCGTGTCCCCCGGACCAGAGAGGAAAAGAACCATCCGGACTGTTATAGGCGCAAAGTTCAAAAGCCAGCAACTGTGATGGTATGGGGGTGTATTAGTGCCCAAGGCATGGGCAACTTACACATATGTGAAGGCACCATTAATGCTGAAAGGCACATACAGGTTTTGGAGCAACATATGTTGCCATCCAAGCAACGTCTTTTTCATGGACACCCCTGCTTATTTCAGTTAGACAATGCCAAGCCACATTCTGCATATGTTACAACAGCATGGCTCCGTAGTAAAAGAGTGCGGGTACTAGACTGGCCTGCCTGTAGTCCAGACCTGTCTCCCATTGAAAATGTGTGGCGCATTATGAAGCGTAAAATACGACATAGGAGACCCCGGACTGTTGAACAACTTAAGCTGTACATCAAGCAAGAATGGGAGAGTTCCACCTGAAAAACTTCAAAAATTGGTCTCCTCAGTTCCCAAACGTTTTCTGAGTGCCGTTAAAAGGAAAGGCGATGTAACACAGAGGTAAAAAGGCCCCCGTGCCAACTTTTTTGCAATGTGTTGCTGCTTTTAAATTCTAAGTTAATGATTATTTGCAAAAAAAAAAAAACTGGACAGTTTGAACATTAAACATCTTGTCTTTGCAGTGTATTCAATTGAATATAAGTTGAAAAGGATTTGCAAATCATTGTATTCTGTTTTTATCTACATTTTACATAACGTGCCAACTTCACTGGTTTTGGGTTTTGTATTATCAACAATGTAACATGTCCATACCACCAAATATTTCTTTATGCCTGTGTGATGGTACCAGGGAATAGTTCCCCATCGTATTGTACGAGGACCCACTTTCCCACCTCCAAAAGTGGCTCAACATTCTCCTTTTCTGACTCTTGGAAATCAAATTCCTTTGGACTGAAGCATCCACAGGCACGGTCACAAAAACAGGACACCTCACACGTGTGAATAAGGCCTGGTTTTGATGATATCAGCTTAAGGAGAAAAGAAAATTAATTTCAGTTGAAATTAAACTCATCCATTATCATCATCCGTTCGATACTTAAGTAGAAAATGATGCTCAAGGCTCAATATGGTGCAACATCTAATGCCCCTGTATGATGACATATACAGACTTTAAGTGCTGTTTTGTATCTTTACACTTGCATGATGAACGTATATTAGTTTATCTCGTAATAGTAACATTCATAGCATGGACAGTAATTGAAGAATGCACAGGGAGGTTGCCAGCACTACTCAAGAGGAAGCTAGTCATTCTTGACTGCATTTACAGTAAGTCAATGCTGACTAGCTATCTCTCTGTTAACCTTGTGTTATATGGACAAAATGCACCTGTTTTTTAACTGGCATGACGATGAGTATATTATGACACAATTAAAATTTTTAGGAAACTGTTCCTTTTAACTACAGTACTCCATTTGTCTTTAACCATCTATTGTTTACTGTTTACAGGATAGTTCCACTAGGAACCTAGGTAAGTATAAAGGTACATTTCTCCTCTTTGTAGGTATAGTATACATTTCGTTTATGTTACTGTTATTAATTGACTCACCTGATGAATTCTCATCGTCCCAGGTACTGCCCTCAGATGCGGTGGGACTAATTCCCTACTTCTTTTGATGTCCTCCTCTGTAATCCTGAAAAGCCTCACAGACGAGTTGAGCTTCAGCTGCTCAAACAGAGTGTCAGCATCTGGGATGCTGGTACCATAAGACACGATTCAGTCTGCCAGGTTTTTCAGGGCACCGCCCACTCCATCAGGAGCACCCTTACCATGGGATGCTTCTGTGAAATTCCATGTCACATGCTCAAATCTTTGCACAAATGGCACTGTTGATGCGAGGTAAAAGTTTGTTTTGCTTCGATACTGAGATGTTGGCCCGTCTGAGATGAATTGGAGGTTCCTGGCATTTAGATGCTCCTCTCTTATGCCCCTCAGTACTGGGTCAAGGTGAGCCCATGTGGCTGTGGCATCATGCTGCAGACACGCTGAGAGTGAGGCAAATGACTCCACTTTGCCCTCATCAAGATAGAGAACTCCAGTATGGAGAGTGACCTGTTGATTACCACCTCCAAAGTGAGTTTCTTTTATTTCCCTGGTGTATTTGCAAGCATAGTTCTCGCTGTAGTCTATGTGAACAACAACGTCATCTTGGGTCAGGGTCTCTCTCAACCTCCTCAGTCTTTCAAACTGGTGCCTAACATTGTATATGTGTCTGGAGAAGTTTGGGAGGTGGTCCTGAGTGAGCTCCACAGCTTTTCAATTGAGGTATGCCTCTTCTCAAGAAGAACATTCCTTACTTCCTTCCCCTCAGTGGACCCATCTTTGTACTTCTTGGTCAATGGCACAGATTTGGTTACCCACTCATCCCATGCAATTATGTTTCCTTTTGTGGAAGGATCCAGTGTTGTAGGAAATAACTTGTCTTTGCATTTGCTGCATCTGGGGATGATGTTTAAATAACTCCAAGCTGATGCAGCTTCTTTGTTTTTAGGCCAAAGTTTTCATGTGTTTTGCAAGCACATGTTTGTCTATTAGAGACTCTTCTCTGACCAATCCAAAAAGGCTTGAGTCTGAAGAACTGAGCCTTGGAAAGGCTGTGCGTTGGGTTTTCGGACAAAAATCTTTTATGAAGATTGGCCATTGTGTCTGTTAGGGCTCTCCTCCGGAAAGTCTGTCCCTTTTTCCGCATTTCTCCTGGTTTCCCATTTATCACAGTGGACACATCATCTCGGTGAAGGAAACTGCTCACAAGAGCGCTCATAAGTCTCCTCTGGCTGCTGCTGACAATGTTGTATGTTCGCTTATGATGCCACTTTTTTTTTCCCCCTCTGGGCATCCCTGCCTCTTATGTTGGTGGTTAGCTGCTTCCTCTTGGCCACCATTTCCAATCTTTTCAGTCTTTTTTTGAGTTTGTCCAGCTGTTTCATCCTTTCCACAAGCCTCTCTTCTGTGGAGCGTAATTTTGACCTCAGTTTTTGCATTGTTTTCCTCTGTCTCTTCTTCTTCTAGTCGTCTTTCTCTGTTTTCTTGATTTTTTGTAGTTCCTTTGGGGTAGATGTTTTCGGAGATGAGGTTTGAAAAAACTCACCAACATTTTGAGGCTGGTCTCTTGGGGAAGCTTCTGGAGGATCTGGAATGATCACATTTGCTTCCTCATCCTCCTCGTTCTTTTTGTTATAGTACCTTTTTGAGTTTTCCCGCCACTTCTTTTCTTTTTTCATGTTGTTTTTTTGTCAGAGTTTTTTTAAGTAGGCCATTTTGCTTTCGTTTTTGATATCTGGAAATGGAAAGGAAGCATGACTCAATGCAATGAAATGACTCAAAATGTCTCAAAACATGGGACAAATCTTTGAGTATGTCAGACCTATGGGATATAAGAGACTGACTAACACTGTCTTAGTGTGTGTGTGTGTGTGTGTGTGTGAGTGCGTGCGTGCGTGCGTGCGTGCATGCGTGCGTGGACTTCCTCACACTGTAAGATACTGACCAGTTATTGACACTATATGAGATGAGAGCATTCTGTACATCAATTACAAATATTTCCTGGGGACCCCCAGGAACTTCCTAAAGGACCCCTGGTGGTCCCCAGACCCTATATTGAAAACTACTGCTATAGAATATAATAAGTTAATAATACTATAATAGGCTATAAACATGTCAATTACTCTTTCTGTCATCGCTCCAATCCCTAACCTCTCTCTTTCCTTCCTTCTGTACACTTCCAGCAGTTCTGGGTTGTTGTAAATCTTTTGTCTGTGCTTGGACAGCCTAGCCTTTGCTAATGCTTTCTTTTCGTCACTTGCTGACAGTCTGCAATGAAACAGGACATAAAGAAAAATGTCACAGTTGTAACACATAAGATATATATATATATATATATATATATATATATATATATATATATGTATGTATGTGTGTGTATATGTAAATATTTAAATATATATATATGTACACACACACACACACATATACATATGTGTGTGTGCGTGTGTGTATGTATACATAAATAAGACTATACAACAGTCATAACACAGTTATAACACAACTGTAACACGGTTGTAACACAGTTAAAAACGGTATAAAAACATAAGTTAGTAAAATATAGTTTAAATTAATAAGTTATAATATATGTTATAGTGTATATGTAATAGACTAGACTTCTCATTACCGAAACAGAAGTCCTCTCTACCGCAACTGGCCTTCAATTGTTGCGGGAAGAGAGAACTGTGTTGCGGAGGATGAGGAACACTAGCATGTTTAGCTAGCAACAGAGAAGCCATGATGACTAAGCAAATTCTAACTCTATTCACATAAATAGACACTAATAGAGTATATTTTCATCGAAAAATTAAAATAAAAATGTTTTTCTAAATAAAGAAAACTAGCTGTATCAGTAATGATAATTAGTTCTGTCGTGTATGCAGTCTGACAGGAGAAAGTTCAACTTTTAACTTGAGAGGAAAAAAAGATCTTCTTACCTGGTAGCCATCTTGAAAGCACTGGCCTGTGTGTTGCTTTATACAAAATACAACTTTATTTAAAATTCTCTTGGCATGCGTAAACAGTCCTTCAAATATGTTGCGGAGGATGAGAATGTGAGTCATGGAAACTTAATTTCTCCTCTATTTTTTCATCATGATTAAACATGAATATTTAATTAATTGTTTTTCAGTCACCTAAAAAGATTCACTACAGCAACCTTTTTTTTTTCTGATAATTTTTATCTTACTCTGAGAAAATAACAACATAATATACATTCAGACAGACCTGGATGCATTGCGTTAATGAGAATTTTGTCAGAAAACACAGTAAAATATAAATATAATTAATTTCTATGTTGAAATCAGATGTTGTTCAAGGTAGAGATCATTATTAGCTTTATTATTATGTTTTGCTAAATTACTAAATTGCATTTTTTATAACTAAAATTATTGCCGCCATGATGTTTCAGTGGTTTCATGAGAATGACCATTGAACATTTTGCCAGTAAACCTAACTTGCAGCGGGGGTTGAATAATTTTGATTGCAACTGTACTGTTTGATCTTCCCTGAAAGTGGAATGTGTGTTCTGTTAAAATAAGGTATATTACAGAATTCAGATATTACTCAGTTAGTGAGTTGTTTGTTCCTTATAAGTGTTGAAATGAGTTTGTGAGCTCGCAAGTGGGAACTGGTAGCTTTCATTGCAGGGTGAATGTTCTGACCGTTATATCAGCTGTTTATTTAATGAGAATTTGTGCTGGTTTGGGGGACTTCAAAGAAAAATGGACAAAACTCTAGACTTTATAATGGAGAAAAGGGATATTTGTGTTTGGAGAGGTTACTGGTGACCACTGATGTTCAACTGCACTGATATTGATAAATTTATGCTAAACTCAACCAGAAAATCAATATTCATATAAAATTTCATGCCTCAAAACTTTGTTTTTTACGTGATTATTTTATGATCTGATAGTGCACCATTTTGAGGGATCTCAGACTTTGGGGAGCCACTTGGATAGCTTTATAATTTGGCTAATAGCATGTGGGTGATCTAGAGTGTAATGTGGAAGATGAAATCTACTTGTGGTCAAGGAGTTTATGATCCTAGCAATGTATAGATTTAAGCCCCAGCATTTTTTCGATTCGAAGCTTTTTTTTTTTTTTTTTTTGCAATTTCAATGGTGAATTCTCATGAAGATTTTTTATGTTTGCAGCCCATTTTCTCAACCAAAATCATGAAAATGAAGTGAAATAAGATATATAAGTGGCTCTTCTGAGTTGAGCCACATTTTACATCTTTATGAAGCTTAAATCTTGAATTATAAAGCATTAAATTGGGCAACCCATAAATAGCCAAATTTGGCTACGGCACAAAGGGGTTAATTGAATCGCGATTATTGTCAGTGCAATAAAAGCAACTGCCCCTATGAGGCAGGCAGATGAGCTTGCTTATTGCCTTTTCTATGACACATACCTTATGTGGTCATTTGAAATGCCTCCAGGAAGAAAACAACTGATTTGAAGTCCGCTAATTACCAGCCAGGTTGGACAGCCTCCATTGCCTTGGCATAATTAGCTTACCTTAAATCAATTCCCATGTACTATGCCTCACTTGCAATCAAACCATTTATTCAGCCATCTGACCAATCAAAACCAAAATGTGGCCTATAATGATTAAGAAGAGATAATGAGGCAGACAGACCAAACCAGTTTACAGTGTCTGATTTAAAAAATGTTAATAATCTGAATTGACCGCAGACCTCTGAATTCCACCAAATTTGAAATATCATTCAAAAGATTTCTTAAAAATAAAATCATTTTAAGATGATTTTTAGCCCTGGTTTTTTAGCGTTTTAAAACATATTCGAAGTGGAAAACATTTTGTGAAGCATATCAAACATGCAGTGAGAGAAATGATTGTTGCATTGCACGCAACAGATAAATTCAGCGAAGACTTGGCAAACACACTGAGGTACACTTATGTGCTGAACAATGCAAAGTTATGGTGTACAAAGTCATCATCTTCTACCCGACAATTGCTTTCACCCCCTTCCCAATTACTTTGCTCAATGTGCAATCAAATAGTTGATTCGCTCAATTAGGCTTCACAAAATGTTCTCCACTTCATGCCTATATTTTTAAGCAGATGCAGGCAGTAGACCGAGAACAAGGAGGGCGATAAACATGTCTTCAAACTGCTTATTAGTCTGGATCTGTTTTCAGTCAATTTCCCTAAAGACACTGCAACTCTCCCCTCTCAGGAAACTAATTTTCTTTGTTAAGACGAGAAATCAAACGCATCAGTTGTACGCAAAAAATAGCACATTTCAATCTTTTTCAATTATACTATCATTATGCACAGGTTTGACGGCTTGCTTTAACGAGGAAAATCCACAGTGGATTTGCCTGTTGAGGCATGTGAATTCCACATATTATAGAATTAATTATTCACTCGCCTAAACATTTGATTATTAGGGAAACTAACATGTTGACCAAGAACAATGATTGGAATCGGGTCACTAATCTCATCCGTTTCAAGGGATGTTTTTCGTCCCCTCGTTTTCCGACTACCGCCCGCCACTGTTTTTAAGTGCTTAAAACTTAAAACTTAATGAAATTATTTTAAGATTTTTTAATATAAGAAATATCTTTAATAGGCCCAATACATTCAAAATTCCCAGATGAGAGGTGGAATTCAGAGGTCTGCCGTTTATTCAGATTATTGACATTCTTCCAATCTAACACGGCAGCCTACTTCGGTCTCTCTGCTTCTTATTATCTCTTCTTAATCATTACAGGCCACATTTTGGTTTTTATTGGTCAGTTGGCTGAATAAATGGCTTGATTGAAAGTTAGGCAAAGTACACGGGAATTGATTATAGGTAAGCTAATTATGCCAAAGTGATGAAGACTATACAACTTCGCTGGTACTTAGTGGACTTCACATCACAGTTTTCTTTCATCACAGTTCATTTCAAATGAACGCATGAGGTATGTGTCAAAGCAAAAGTAATAAGCAAGCTCGTCTGCCTGCCTCATAGTAGCGGTAAGCCTCTGGAACCAACTCATAAGCTCTCAAAATAACCTTTTTGACAACTTCATAAACAGAGGAATCATCTGCAGACAAAGCCGAATAGGCTTGTTGAGCTTTACCCTTGAGGACAGTTTGCAACATCAGAGGCCAGTGTTCCTTTGGCCACTGGCAACTCTTTGCTACCTTTTCAAAACACTGGAAATAGTTGTCAACATCTTTTTCCGAAAATTGAGGCACTAGCTTTACCTCCTGGCTAGCACAAAATTTATTTTTATTTTCAATTTTTATTTTTAGCTGCTCCATTTGGAGTCTTTCTTCTCTATCCAACTTCTCTAATTCAAAATCTCTCTGTCTCTGTCTCTCTCTTTCCTCTTTCTCTCTCTCAAATTCTCTTTGTTTTTCTTTTTCCTCCCTTTCTTTTTTCTCTTCTCTTGCTAATTTTTCTAACTCAAACTGCCTTTGTTTTTCTTTTTCCTCCCTTTCAATCTCTAGCATTTTTAATTTAAGTTCCACTTCTATATTTGGATTTTCCACTGGAAATTGTTCCAGATCTCCTGGTGCAAACACATTTTCATCAATGTAATATTCAACTATCTCTCTAGCCAGTCTTGCTTTTCGCATGGCTGGTTTTACCTTTGTCAGCTCCAAATGTCTGCATATTTCCAACAGTTCTGTCTTTTTAGACAGACTTCAAAACCCCTACGGTTGGTGATGCAAAGAAATCATCCATTGCTGTTGTCAATATATATCTAGGAAAATTCACAAAAACAATTTTACAATTTGAAATGTTAGATTTTCAATAAATGACTCACACAATCTTCTCTCCTGGACTTCAGCCCCCAATTTGTTATTACATTTACAACATCCACAACAGCAAGGGATGACAGACACAATTTTCAAACTTAAACATATTTAATTAACAAAAACAACTAACAACTAACTAATCTACTGACTAATCTAATGACCAAGATTGATTAACAAGAAAAACAGAAATATTTACAGTCCCTTTTGGTTGGGTTCCTTGGTGAGGAAAATGCTCTAACACAGGCAAAAATCCACTATAAGCTTCACAGGTCTTAAACAGAATGACAAGTCTGGTCACATGTATCCTTCTACTTGCAATTTCTCCTACTACTTTACTGTCTCAATTCTACCCTTTATATACACTTTTGCAGACCCCTCCCACCTTTTAGGCTTTCTTTTCTTTTCTCTGGGACTTGTTTCAGACAAGCCCAAAACATTCCCAAACCTATCCCCAGTCTGGGCTCAACAAAAAAAGGATAATACTGCCATCCAGTGGCCTATATTCACATTACACCAGTGTATGACCTTTGGCTTTGCCCATCGACTACGACTTTTTGCCTATCGTTTTTGTACCTCTGCCCATCAGTCTCACTGGTTCTGACCCCTGCCTGCCTAGTCGATACTGTTTTTGGATTTCGTATTGTGGCTTGACAATTCCTGTGTATTTTGGCTTTGACTCGGACCCCATTAAAGGCATTCGTTTTTTGGAGTCTCTCGCGTGCGATTCATGAACTGTAAGTCACATTTTGATGCACTCTAGGCTCAATTTTCGATCAATGATAAATCTGTGTGCATCGTTTGTGAGGGACAGTCTGAAGATGCGCTGTAGCAAGTTTGGTGTCAATTGAGCAAAAACTGTAGGAGGTTATTACAAACGTTTTAGTTTTTGAATAATAAACAAATGGACCTCATAATTTGCAATAGGTTTAAATGTTCAAAAGTTTCTTCCGTATTGGGGCTACATTTTGGTGAAAATTGCAAATTTGTAGCACATATGGTTGATTTATTGTGAATTTTCTAGATTTTGAACTTCAGAGGCATGCAGTCGCGGCAATATCAAGACTATTGGCCTGTTTTTGCAACTGAGGCAATCTGGCATGGGACTGGACCTTTGTGCAAAGTTTGGTGATTTTTTTCGCGCATGGGAAGTGGGATTTCCTCAGAAGAAGAAAAAACATGCAGGATAACAATAGGGTCCTGGCACCTTAGGCTGCCCGGCCCCTAATAACTTTACTTGACAGACATGAAGCTGAAATTGCTAAAACAATATGGTAAGTAAGACATGTTGCCAAAATGGCTCACAAAATTTTCTGTTTGCTGTCTTGCTCCAGTCCGTAACAATCGCAAGAAAACGAAAACCTTCACTAGCTGACCAAAAAAGTATTATTATAGAAGACATATTATCTAGTTAGCTTCATATAAAATGTATCCTTTCCCATAGCATCCTCTGTACAAATATTTTGAGATGCCATTTCTGTAGTTTGCACGTGAATGCAACAGCACTAAAATTGCCAATACCACCCTCAATCAACTGATAACATGACAAACAACAACTTAACCTGAAATATCCTCTTGATATTAAAAGCAAAATATTTTTTTAATTTAGCCTGAAATCGAGAAATGATGATAGGAGGAAAATAATCATCATAATCATGACGGAAATGTTTTCTCAAAAATTTGTGCTATAATTATTACATTCCCTTCATTTTACACTTGTGCAGCCTCTGAGGCTTCTCATAATGGCCCTCATTTATCAAGCTTGCATAGGATCTGGTGTAGATCATAGTGTAAATATCTGCGTTCGCCAGGTGTCACGTCTGATTTACTAAAACTGTGTGTATTGCTGATTTCAGTGTGGACCTGGCATGGCGTTGATAAATCTGGCGGCTGAAACCATCGTAATTTACATGACAAGTCCCTATAAATTCATGCTCCAGGAGGTACAGTCCTGCCCACTTTTTACGACATGGACTCTCGAAAGACGGCAAAGAAGAAAGAACTTCACTGAGGAAGAAATATAAATGATCAGGTCCGAGGTGGAGAAAAGCAAAATAATTTTATTTGGAAGCCTTAAGAGTGGCATAAAGGGAGCCCAGAAGGCTGCAGTTTGGAAAACTATTGTTGCTGCAGTAAACCGTTGAAAACCGGAGTGCAGCAGACGTTTGATTTAATTAATTACCCTGAGAGCAATGAGTCATTGAAACAATGTTTAACATTGTTTTGTCAACATTGAGACATTGAAACAACGTTGAACGTGCACCCTCAATTAACATTGAATCAATGTTGATTTTCTAATTAAAGATCAATGGTATTTCAATGTTATTTAATTAAAAAGAACATTGAAACGATGTTGAGATTTCAACCTAACCATGTGCTTTCAATGACTTTTCAATATTATTATCATCACCCTGGCAACCAGGAATCGATCCTCAATCAATTATAATCATAACTTTAAATCAATATTGTTTCAATGTCGCAATGTAGGGTTTCATCTCTATTGTAACATTGATTTAGCATTGATATTTCAATATCAACCATTCTGATGATTCAGATGGAAAATCAACATTGCTTCTTTGTAGTTATGCTATCTGGGTAATAAATCGAGATGACAATTCGCTCTTATTTAAGCGGGTCCAAGCCCAAAAATTGATTGAAATTCGCATCAGACGCACTTTTAAGTGTGGCCAAGATGCACATTTCTCCATTGCCCACACTTATTTTAAGTGTATCCAAAGCTACATTATTTTCCTTGGCCAAATTTATTTTAAGCAGTAGCCTACATTATATAAGCGGCCCTGGAATGGTCATCAACTTGTGCACTTAAAAGTGTGGCCGAGAAAAAAATTCAGCATTGGCCACACGTGTAAGTCTAATAACATCGGCCCCCATAAATTCAATTTATAGATCCATGATATTTCAGGTTATATAGCCTACATAACTGACAATCCAAATGCTTTAATGTAGGTTAAAGTGGTCCGAGTTTAAGCTAGCCACCAAAAAAATGGGTTGCTGTGCTCAGGCGCAGCAGTGCACGGACCGGTGGAGGCCAATCAGGCTCAAACCTCCAGCTGTCACCGTTTGAGGAGCGCGTGGCAACACTGATTGGGGGGAAGTCTCTACCGCCTCGATCGGAGCTGCATGAGGGTAATTGTTAAAATACAGTCTGCAGAGATCACTCTTCATTGTAATTTTATTAGTATTACTCCATGACATTTTATTGGGTGCCACACAAAACGAACAGCCACTCGTCACTTTCCCGGAGGAGATCTTCTCTGTGAACGAAAGATCCTCACATGTTGGACGGAAGCTTATTCCAATAACAATAGAAGATGTCATCGTCAAAATGTGATCATGGCCAAAGTGTCCGTTGACTTACATATACTGAGCAACAAAAGAAACGCAAGATAGCTGGTTAGTCAATGTACTCTTATGGTTACTCAGTCGAAGTGACCGCAAAATAAAGGAAAGTTTGATGAAATGAGTGTAAGTGTGCACACGCTAGTAATAAATTTGCTTTTCTTAAATAATTACTTATTTTTCAGTCTGCCTTAAATTGTGTTTCTTTTGTTGTTCAGTATATATCTGACTGAATGAGCATCTGACATACCACACTGCATATCTGCCAAGCCACGCATTGTGCTAAATCAAATTGATTGTAATTGTCAGCCGTCTGGCCTGACAAGCACGTTGTCTCAAAATATAAGTTTTTATTAATTTCTCAACACAGGTGTCTTATTTATTTATTTATTCATTCATTCATTTATGAATTTAGCCTATTTATCTATTCAGCCTATTTATTAATTTCACTAATGAGAGCAACAACAGCATGACGTCCGCGTCGCTGCATATGTTTTCTTACACATTTTGGCAGCTGCACTCGTTCCTGCATGTTGCTTGCTGGTTTCAAATTTGCGTACACCTCGTCAGACCTGGCGTGAGATTTTTGCGGACCGTTCGCTCACGTTCAGATTGATAAATGCCGATCCTTGCGGGAGATTTGGTGTACACCCATTTTTTTGGTGTACGCATGTTTGATAAATGGGCCATTGTGTGTAATGAGGTTGGATCAGACATGCCAAGTGATCTAAGGCCATTCCTTCATTCAGAATTGTTCTATGGGCATTATTTATAAAACTTTTCATAAGTCTGCATGAAATTGTCTGGTGGCATAAAAATTAGGTAATCGGTTACACCAAAAAAGATAAAAAGGACTACATATGCACACCAGCATGCAATTTTGCCTTTAAAAAATCTAAGCCGTTTTGGAAGTATGTATGCGAGTGAGCTTCAGACATTATATCATTACCTCTGACAATAATTCCAACAAATTGTTGAGAAAATTCGTAGCTACTTCTTGTTGCACTTTCTGCTTGTGGTAAAATGCTGGAATATTTTAAGCTTCACAACAATCCAAAAATGTCGTCATTTAAAGCTCTGTGGATGTGGGGACAGCTTATATTCAGATTCATGAATAATTTGTGGTTCTTAGAATCACCCACACACTTGTGGTCACTGATCTGGAGAATGTGTTGTTTTACAGTTAAAATTTTTGTTTTTCTCAATATTTCACTGCAAACTAAAAAAGAAAAACTTCAGCATAAGATATTCTTGAAATGTTTTTTATTTGCGCAACTTTTTTTATTGTTTTGAAGATTCTGAAAATAAACTAAAATGAACGGTAAATTGAATCTCTCTCAAATCCGGAAATATGAAGCTTTGAATTGGGGCATGTTAACATCGCAAGATTTGACCTGATTTGGCATCAGAGCAAAGGGTTCAAATATCTGATGCCTTTTTTTGTTCAGGAGTTCAAATCATTTTCCAAACAGCATACAGTGATAGAAAAAAAACATGCGACTTGACGCAAACACCTTTTAAAAACAATAAATAAATTTCCGGCCTTAGATTATGACTGCTGCCCTGGGCTGTGTTTGCATGCACATAAATGAGCTAATATTATCACTGATATTAATTTGGTCCCTACAGGGCTAAACTGCAGGACAGATAAATGATGAATCTGCAGGTCTCAGCGTCAAAGCTGAATTCACTATAGTGATCATTCACACAAGGTAAGAAATTATTTTGCTCCTCTATGCGAAACAGAAGACGGTCTAAATTGGTCAGATTTCTGACCAATAATAACAGGCATTATTATGCAATTCATGGTAAATAAAATATTTATTTTTTCATATTCTGAAGCAACACTTTCCAGGATAAATGCTAAGTACTGTGAACCAAATGTTCGTAATTAGGTTACTGATATGTATGGTTATTGTATTCATTGATAAATAGCTTGCACCTATACTTAGTCGAGGTATAATACTTCAGTGATTAACAGAATTTTTTTTTTGTTTTTATTGTTGAATAAAATATTTATGAAATCCTGTGTAATTCAAAGTTTCTGAACTTTTCCTACTCGCTAATATTATATTACATTATGTTAATATATATAAATATATTATATAAATATTAATATTATATTATATAATATATAATATTATATTATGTTTCATGGGGGGGTTTTTTTGTTTTTTTTTCCCTGAGCAGAAAAAATTTGGCTTGCACCATGTAATTATGACAATATAAATGTAATCTTGTTTCCTTTTACATACCATATTGTATTTATTGTATTCATTTCGTTATTATCTCAGAACTTTGGATCTGAAGTGGGGTGCTATTGTGTCTTTGTCCCCTTGCTCGCCTCAGTGCACCATTGTTCTCTCTCCACAGACAGCATAGGCAGATGGAGGTGCGTCTGGCACTGAAAGCAGCCGGTTTCATTGGTCTGAGTGTGGTGGGAATCCCAGGTAATCTGACAGCCCTTGTGCTCTTTTGTCGTTTATTTATTGCACAGGGCCACATGCCACACAATGAGTTCATCCTCAGCCAGCTGGTCTTTGCCAACCTGATGGTGACACTGTGCCGGGGTATTCCTCAGGCACTGCCAGCATTGGGGATCAACCTCCTCTATGATGACCATGCCTGCCGAGCAAGTGTACTTGCATATGTTATTGGTCGTAGCATGTCTGTCACTATCACCTCCCTGTTGAGCTCCTACCAGTGTGTGGTCATTGCCCCGTCAACGCATAGCTGGACCTGGCTGAAAAACTGGCTTCCTGGCCACCTCCCTCATGCTATTGTCTTTCTCTATGGGCTGAACATAGCTTTATATGCTCACACCATTCTGAGTACTGAAACTTTTCCTGTGAACGGAACCATCCCAGAGTACAGTCTTAACCTGAGGGTCTGCATTGTGGTGTCCCCAGGCCACACTCTCTATGTTCTCAAAGGTGTGGTAAGCATCCTACGTGACTTCATTTTTGTTGCACTGATGGCAGCAGCAGCTGTGTACATGATGCTGGTTTTGCATCGGCACCGTCAGCAGGTTCAGGGCCTGCAGGGAGTTGGCAGGAAGACTGAAGAGGCATCGCGTGCCGTTCTGCTGCTCGTGAGCATGTATGTGGCACTGTTTGGTTTGGACAATGTTCTGTGGTTCTATATGCTCTCTGTCTCCCGTGTGCACCCAGCTGTGCCTGAGGCTCGCCTTTTCTTCGCTGCCAGCTACTCCACCATCAGCCCTGTCCTCATCATCGCCACCAACAAAAAGCTGGCCATGTACTTTGATTGCAGCTCCAAACGCAAGTCCACACAGAATAACCAAAGCAGTGTGGAGTCCAAAGTCTGTAGAGAGAAATAAACACCATGAGGATGTTGAAGAGTGGAACTGGGGGAGGTAGGCCAGTGATAGTTATGCTCTATGTTGGAATAGTTCATGGTACATCACCATTATTGTCCCCAAAAATTAACAACAATGAAAACACTTGGCTGAAATAAGCAATAATAAAAGAATTTGCTGACTTTCTCCCTCACTTAGTGGTAAAAACACACTGGATTTTTTAAAATACAAATATTAATGAAATAATGTGAACATTCTGTTTCTTTGTTCTGATACGTGCATGTTGTATACAGACTATTTTTTGAAAGAATTTCATATAACAGAAAGTGCCGCCTCACTAATTTGTGCTACAGGAAAATGATATTCTAAATATGTGTATTGGTTCATCTGTCATGAAGGAAAACAGAAAAAAATATTCAGAACAGCTGAATTTAGCGTTTTATTTGGAAGCTAGTAGCACGTCAGCTTTTCCAAAATTGTAATTCATTTCCTCTGGAGAAGGAGAAGCTATTGCATGTTTCAAGCTCAAGCCTTTTCACGACTGAATGCTTCTTCTATGTCCTCTATGTCTGATTTTTGTTTGAAGCAATATGCTATTTTTCTTATATATGTACAGTATTTGTGCATGCAAGTATGACTTGGTTTCATAATAACAATTTTGTCAGAAAAGCATAAATTAGGATATGCTGTATCACACTGTGGAAACAGATGCATCCACTCGCTGATGCTGCTCTCCTACCCTCTCCAAGTTTTGTCCTCTAATACCATTTAACTGTCGGAAAAAATCTTAACTACACAAGCGCAATTAGGGGCACCGCAGTTGACATCTGTTTGACATCTCACGTAGATAGATACTAACCTCAGGGCAGATGGAAAACAATAATGATGACATGAACACGATCCACAAGCTGCATGGGTTAGTTTGCTCATGCAGTCAATCAGAGCTGCCAAGTTCCTCCTGCTTACTTAATAATAATCATAATAATAGGCTCTTCAGCATGGGTGGCAGGAAATTCAGTGTCACGGCTCCCAAATTCTGGAACTTGTTACCACAAACTGTTTTGAATTCAAAACAAAACTATAAACACACCTCTTCAGACAGTACTATCAATCTTCCTCTCCCTCTTAAATTTTATAATCAAGTTTTTTTGTTCAAAATTTAATATTGCTCTTTGTCGTATCATTGTGTATCATGTTTGCATCGCCTTGTTTTTAATGTCTTATTATATTCTGTGTGCCATGTAAGAAAGGACCTACAGCAGATCAATAAACTTTATTGTTATTATTATTATTATTATCACTTTTATAAATTATAATAATGATAATAAAAAGAAGAAGCACCAGTTGGGATTACAGTTTTGTTTCCACAATGCCTCCCTGACCACTTCAGTCAAAACAGGGCCCTCTGATGTTCTCCTGGTACACAGCTGACACACAAGCCATTGAACTCTCAGGTTCTTTTTGAGGCTTTTAGCACCCTGCCTCACAAGGCTTCACAGTGTCTGGCTGCAGAGCATGCACACCCAGCCAGACCAAAGGCAGATACAGACTCAGCCTCTGTGACATCACATACTGGCGCTGCCAATCTATGGCAGTATGGTGCAGCATCCCTGCAAGGTATGTTATTGCCACACGGAAATTCAAAGGGAATTTTGAAATCAAACCTGTGAAACTGTCCACTGCCTGTTTTTTGAAGGATTGAGACCTGCCGGTTGGCCATTTATCAAAGGAGAACAATAGATATCACAGTTTATGTGCATCAACGTAGCCACATAGTTAGATGATTTTGCAAGCAAGATAGCTATCGAAAATATGTAGGATTGCACTAAAAGTCTAAGCATTTTTTGAAAACATACTGCCCTTTAGTTCTGACAATTTGCAGCTTACTCTACTCTGGAAGTTTCAAAGGATACACTGCACTGGTTTACTCCTTTCTTTTTTTACCATTTGCATCAATCTACACTGAACAAAAACATAAACACAAGTTTAGTTCTTTTAATATTCCCCATAATAAATAAACCCTACTGAGCCAAACTCAGAAATTATGTGACGAAGGTTGCGCGCACTGGTCTATGTACATTTCAGTCACCTTCTCCATACCATTGTGAAGTTCTTGCCCTTTGTAAAATGGGCCATCAGGGAGTGTGCCATGGGCAAGCTAAATGCAGGAATGTCACTTAGCGCTGTTGCAAGGGCTCTTATTATCCATGGTTCAACAAAAAGTCTCACAAGACACCTTTCTGAGGAATTAGGCGCGACAGCAGACCACCCACATGCATAACAACTGTTATGGATCTGCCTCGTGTGTGCTGTTTTTGTGTTTATTTACTTTTATATTTGTGCTTCTGCATTTCCTCCCGGGCCTTAACCTCAATGTATTTTTCTACTTTCATTCTCACCGTCTGCAGATTGATTCACTCTTGCCCAAACTCCTGTGATTTTGTGTGACTACCTTGAGCATGCCTGCGTCTTGTTGTCCAATGACGTTTTCTCATTTGGAATCGGTTGTGGTATTTCATTCATTGCTTCCACCTGTGCTTAATTCTGGGTCTCGCTAAACTCTGAATGAATGCGTTCCCTGATAGGATAATTACTAACCTGTACTAACCAGCACTTATTTGAGGGTGTTTGAATATATTTTGTCACATAGTATTAACCTTACTTAACACATTACCGAGTGCTCCTATTTTTTGTAATTCCTTCCTGAGCTTTCCCTGATTAACTGCGTTTAAAGCAATGCTTTCCTTTGCTTCTCTCGTGGTGCTTTTCACTTGTCAAGTTTAGACTATCGTCTAGTTAGATTTATTGTCTCAGCGTCTTGTCTGGAGTCATTATTGTTACCCCGGTCTTCGTGAATTTGTTCACTAATCCCACGTGTTTCTGTTTCCACCCAAAATTACATTCCGAGTCCCCGCCTCCTCCCATGCGTATTTCAGTGGGCAGAGTGAAGCAATCGGCAGACGGAACTTTGTATTGGCTATGCTCTGCATTGTGAAATCTCCGCTCTCGTGCTTTCCCGGGTATTTCCTCTGTATGATTCCCGAGCCTTGTGTTTTGCTGCGCCCACATCTTGTCAGCCCTTTGTCTAAGTCTCCCAGTGTTTCTGCCCGTGTCTAGTTAGGTCAAGTTTTTGTTTTTTTTTCTCGTTTAGCCACTCAATGAGTGTGTGCCTTTGTCTCCCCCTACCTTGGGCAGTGTACCTTCGTTTTCCTATTGGTATAGTGCATTTGCATAATGTTTTATTTCTGGCTTGTTGCCTACCTTTCTCATTTATTGTTTGTTGTTCTATGAAACACTTTTGGATTCTGCATCTGATGTCCCCCTGACCTCTTCTTAACTGAAGTTCCGTCGCCTGGACACCCGTAGGATGGATTCCCACAATGCCGAGCTCCAGTGCCAGCGGCAGCAGATCCAACAGCGCGGCAGACCACCACTACTGGGAGCATGGGGCTACCTTACCCACCCGCTGGAGCTGCAGCATCACAGCCTCCTGGTCTAGGGTCAGAGCTTCAGCTACCGTCTCCCGAGCACTACAGTGGGGACCCTGGGTCATGCGGGGCGTTTCTCTCGACTTGAGAGATGCTCTTCGCTCTACAGTCCAGCGCCTACACCTAGAAGCCTGCAAAGATGGCCTTTGTCATCTCCCACCTGACAGGTTCAGCTCTCCACTGGGGAACCACCGCCTGGTCAGTCCGCCTACCTTGCGTTTCCTCCTCCTTGGCCCTGTCATCCGAGATGGGGCGGCTATTGGACCGCACCTGGGGTACTGCCGCCGGGAGGGAGCTGAACCGGATCTGGCAAGGAAGTTACTGGGTGGCAGAATACGCCATCGAGTTCCAGACCCTCGCAGCCAGTTCCCAGTGGAACCCAGAAGCACTCTGTGACGTATTTGTGGAAGGACTAGCTGATTGCATTAAAGACCACCTCATTTTCTATGAGCTACCCAAGACTCCCCAGGCTGTGGCGGGTCTTGCCATCAGGATTAACAACTGCCTGGAGGAGACAGCCACTCGCTTTAGGTGACGTCAGCCAGCTCCCTCCAACTCCTCCAATGCTCCTGTCACCCAACCTCCATCACCTGCTCCTCCCAGTCGTGCATCCATCCGAGCCCATCAAACTGAGCCAGAACCCATGCAGGTTGGGCGCAGCCGCCTCACTAAGGAGGAGAGGGATCTCCATATGCGATCCAGGGCCTGCGTCTACTGTGGTCAGCAGGGGCATTTTGTCTCCAACAACCCGGAGAAAAGCCAATGCCCACTAGTAACCGGGGAAGCTTTAGTGGGCATCTCCCGCACCAAAGCCTCCTCCATTTACCGTACCTGCATTCCAGGGACCATCTCCTAGGGAAACCAGAGCCGCCGCACCTCTGCTTAGGTGGATTCAGGAGCGGAGGGGAACTTTCTGGATGCTGAAGCCGCTGCCTACTGGGGCAATCCTCTCTCCCAGCTGGCACGGCCTCTTGCCATCTTTGGACTCGGGGGCCAAAGATCGGCACAAATCCAACAGCAATCAGCTCCTATCCAGTTTCTGATCTCAGGCAACCACCAAGAAACCATCTCATTCCTGATAATCCAGTCCCCCAGAGGTTCTGGGACAACCCTGGCTCTGCAAGCATGGCCCGGTCCTGGACTAGTCCACCCACGAGGTTCGTTAGTGGAAGTCCTCCTGTTCTACCCGCTGCCTTCGCCACGCTGCCTCACCTGTGCCTGGGTCTCAGGTTTCTTCCGAGCCAGCGCCTGATCTTTCCAGACTTCCTGCTAAATACCATGACCTGGGTGCGGTATTCAGCAAGTCTAGGGCGGTGTCTTTGCCACCTCACCGGCCCTATGATTGCGAGATTGACCTCTAGCCGGGAGCAGTGCTGCCCCGGGAGGGTCGCCATGGAGAAGTACCTCCAGGAGTCTCTCGCAGCTGGGATAATTCGGCCCTCCACGTCGCCAGCAGGAGCCGGGTTCCTCTTTTTCGGCAAGAAGGATGGGTCGCTTTGGCCCTGCATCAACTATTGAGGGCTGAATAAGATAATGGTCAGGAACCGTTATCCCCTGCCGCTCATGTCGTCCGCCCTCGACATCTTCCAAGGGGCCCAGGTGTTTACGAAGCTGGATCTGCGGAACGCCTACCACTTTGTGAAGATACGTGAGGGGAATGAATGGAAGACTGGATTCAACACCCCCAGTGACCATTGGGAATACCTGGTGGTTCCCTTTAGCCTCACCAACGCGCCCGCAATTTTCCAGTGTTTGGTGAACAATGTCCTGGGTGACATGGTCAGCCAGTCTATTTATGTCTACCTTGATGACATCCTCATTTTCTCACGCACCCGGGAGGAGCACACTTGGCATGTGTTCTGAAACGCGTTGTGGAAAAACCGACTTTTGAAGAAGGCCAAAAAGTGTGAGTTTAACACCTGCTCCACAACATTTCTGGGCTACATTATCTCTCCCCGGTCCCTGAGGATAGATCCCGCCAAGGTCTGGTTCATCCTGGAATGGCCCCAGCCTAAGGACCTCCAAGGATTCCTGGGTTTCACCAATTTCTATCAGCACTTTATCCGAGGATACAGCTCGGTGGCAGCTCCCCTAACCGTGCTAACCTCCACCAAGCAGCCGTTCTGCTGGAATCCCCAGGCGGACCAGGCTTTCCAAAGGGAGCAGTGCTTTCTCAAAGATCTGTCAAGGATGGGAAGGTCCACCCCTGTGCCTTCTTTTTGCACCGCCTCATGCCCACTGAGGCTAACTATAGCGTTGGTAACCAGGAATTATTGGCAGTAAAGTTGGCTCTGGAGGAGTGGCGCCACTGGCTGGAGGGAGCCACTACACCATTCCTGGTGAGGACAGACCACAAAAACCTAGAGTGCCTCACGATAGCCAAGAGTCTTAATCCCCGTTAGGCCTTATTTTTTGAGCGGTTCAACTTCTCCTTGGCTTACGGGCCTGGGTCCCGTAATGCCAAGGCTGATGCCCTTTCCTGGAGGTTTGAGTCCGGTACCGCTCCGGTGAACCCTCTCAAGACCATCTTCCCTCCAGGTTGTTTCCTCGATACGGTCCAGCTCTCCAGCGAGGAAAGGGTTCGGGCATCACTAGGCAGGCAGGCTGCGCCTAGTGCTTGTCCTAGTAAGTGCCTGTTTGTTCCCCAGGCCCACCGGTCTGAAGTGCTCCAGTGGGGACATGGGTCTCAATTCTCTGATCATCCTGGGGTCAAGAGACCACCACCTTCATTCGGCGTCTCTACTGGTGGCCGGACCTACCAGAGGACGTCAAGGGCTTTATGAGTGCCTGCTCAGTCTGTGCCACCGCTAAAACCCCGCACGCATCCCCCTCTGGTCTACTTCATCCACTTCCCATCCCCAGTCGCTCCTGGTCCCACATTGCTCTCAATTTTGTCACTGGGCTACCTCCCTCCCAAGGCAATACCACCTCCTCACCATAATTGACCGGTTTTTCAAAGCAGTCCATTTCATTGCACTCCTCAAGCTCCCCTCAGCCAAATCCACTGTCAATCTCCTTATCCAGTATGTTGTCTGTCCCCATGGTATCCCTGCTGACATTGTATCTGATTGTGGCCCCCAGTTCACCTACGTTTTGGAAAGTCTTCCTGTCCCTCCTAGACCCTTCCTGTTCCCTCAGTTCCGGTTTCTATTCCCAGACTAATGGCCAGACCGAGCGGGCCAACCAAACGTTAGAGACCATGCTGCGCTGCATGTGTTCCTGGAACCCCAGCTCTTGGGTCGGCCCATCTGCCTTGGGTCGAGTATGCCTGCAACCCACACGCATCCGCAGCCTCTGGTCTCATCCCATTCAAGTGCTGCCTGGGTTACCAGCCTCCCCTGTTCCCCTCACAAGATTACAAATATCATCTTTTTCTGGCTCAGGGAAATAAGATAAATTTTCCCCAATATTTTCAAGAATTTTAGTTTTCCAAACGTGCAAATGAAACTGAAATTGGCAGCTCATTCAATCCATCCTCCCCAAGATTATATGACTGGGAGACAACTGTCACCAGAAGAGACACATATGTCTTGAGAAATCCCTGTAGCATGTCGTTTTCATCACAAGCAACATATTTCTTCAAACATATTTACATGATACACGCAAGACTTTTATGTTCTATCAGGTATCCTAACCACATAATCTGTATAACTCAATTTTCACTCAATTTAAAATGGACCACAGAATTTTGCCTCCACGCTAGATTCAACAGAAGGTAACAAAACTAATACACGATCACCTGGTGTAAAGTTACACTATAACAAGATAGCTATTGGTGGTATCTTCATTTTAAGATACCAAGGAGAGGGACTTGTGAGCCAACCAACACAGCTGGACTAAAGCTAAGGGACTCCTGTGTAGTTTGATGAATTACAAATAGTTTAAGTGGCAGACCTTAATTCCACTCCCTGTTTGACTCAAAACAAAATTTATGAAGCAAAGATTTGAAAATTTGATGAAACCTCTCTAGAGCATCCTGACACTCTGAGTTATATGGACTGGAAACTTGGTGTTTAACAGACAACTGTGTCATGATCTGTGCAAAAACCCTAAAAATAAAAAAATTTGATCCCTGGTCAGTACTTTTAAGTAAACCAAAAATGCAGAGAAATTTTATCAGAGCTTTCACCACTGCTTTAACTCTTTGGGCTCTAAATTCATAGACTAGGTGCAGACGCGGCGAATGGGGGGAGCGCAGCGCCAACAGGGTGCATCCAGGTGTATTTTGCAATTTCATGCCCGGCATTGCCCGACACAAGTACTCCTCTGTTTCGCCTCTGTCCGTCCTGCCGGCGCAAGTGGCAAAGAGGGACGAGAGAAGGCATAAGCGGGATTAACACAGCTGAGTGAAATCTTTATCAATAAAATGAGCTCCTCTCCTCACCTTTAACATGTTGAAATAAAGAAGCCTCTGTCCTATAGCTGCATGATGCGTTAATGTTGCATTTTACTTTGCTGCATCACGCATGTCACCTCCACTGCTTACGTCTATATTAAGGATTACGAATATGAGTAAGCAGGCTAGCTAGGTTATTCTCGAATTATTACCATTAGCGAACTTGAATTGAATTTCAAAACAAAACTACGTCAGATCATTCAAACTTATGAAGTTGGAATGAAATACAACGGTTGCGCATTTATTTCTTCTGCCTGCATCTTGGGAAGAGAAACAATGGATAGCGTGTTCCTACTATTACACCCTGTTTTTGCTTAAAATTTTGGGATTAACATGCATGGACAACAATGCAAGATACGTTACACATTTATTTTCAATATGTGATCTTAACTCAGTACGAGATCATGGAAATCAGGATGTATTCCTTTCCCCCACCAAAAACGATTAAACCTCAGTGACAATAATAGTAGTATTAAGCTGGTTGCACATTGGACGCAAAACTAATTTTTCACATGATAAATTGCGTTGAACGCAGTGTCTACGTGTCTGAAAGTCAGACAGGGTTTAAGTATATCTCTGTGTCCGACAGTCAGATGATTTCAATATAACTCAGTGTCCGACAGTCGATTATTGTTTTTAATTTCTTCAAATCTACTGAATGTTTAAGATATTAAATGTGAATGTTTTGATAAGAGGGCTCGGTTCTTCAAGATGAGTATCGAGAATTTCAATCAATGTTTCTGTTTGTTGGTGATATATTTTTATTCTTAACTTCATTATAAATCTGTTCTCATATCAATACTTTCACTTTTTACTGGCAAATGGACATGGAGTATTTTACATTTTGCATCAGTCTTGATTGTGCATGAGATATTTAATTCACAATGTCAATGATCACGGAATTGATTTTGTCACTGACTACAAGCACTATTTTATCTCTGGTGTGGAAATATAGCGTGAATCTGTTCAATCCAGGTGACTAATTTTCAAAAGAGAGACCAAATCTTCAACGGAAGAAAACAGATGAATATAAAGACTAAGAAAAGTCAATAACTATCTATTTGCATTTTGTGAAGGTCGAATACAAACATGGCCAAGTTTGTACGTTTAATAATTCTTGGAATACTCGAAAAATTAGAATTTTTATGACTTTCAGACATGGAGTATTTTAGGATCTCTGTGTGACAGTCGCTAAATTCTTCATAAAAGCCAATGTCAACTCACTTTAATGAGCTGAGCTTAAACAGAAATATTGATTGAAATTCTCGATATTCATCTTGAAGAACCAAGCCCTCTTATCAAAACATTAACATTTAATATCTTAAACATTCAGTAGATTTGAAGAAATTAAAAACAATAATCGACTGTCGGACACAGAGTTATATTGAAACCATCTGACTGTCGGACAAGGAGATATATTAAAAGCCTGTCCGACTTTCGGACACGTTGACACTGCGTGCATCGCAAGTCAATGCAAAGATGCGAATACATACATGCATTTGCATCGACTTAAATCAGCTGTGCAAAATATTTGTTCCGCGTTCAATGTGCAAGCGCCTTTCCTGAGCATTGAATGCAAGCATAATATATGCGTTGCCTGATGCCAAGGCAGTTTGTGGTTGGCTGAGAAAGTTGTGAAGTCGTTTGTTTGCATCACAGATTCAGCTGCATTGTTTAAGCCAGGTCGAGTTTCCATTACACTACCAACTGCCTTTAGTATGACATCTGAACAATCGATATACAGTGGCGCTCAAAAGTTTGTGAACCCTTTAGAATTTTCTAGATTTCTGCATAAATATGACCTAAAATGTCGTCAGATTTTCACACAGGGCCTAAAAGTAGATAAAGAGAACCCAGTTAAACAAATGAGACAAAAATATTATACTAGGTCATTTATTTATTGAGGAAAATGATTCAATATTACATAACAGTGAGGAGCAGAAGTATGAGAACCTTTGCTTTCAGTATCTGGTGCGACCCCCTTGTGCAGCAATAACTGCATCTAAATATTTCCAGTAACTGTTGATCAGTCCTGTACATCAGCTTGGAGGAATTTTAGCCCATTCCTCAGTACAGAACAGCTTCAACTCTGGGATGTTGGTGGGTTTCCTCACATGAACTGCTCGCTTCAGGTCCTTTCACAACATTTCGATTGGATTAAGGTCAGGACTTTGACTTGGCCATTCCCAAAATATTAACTTTATTCTTCTTTAACCATTCTTTGTTAGAACGACTTGTGTGCTTAGGGTCGCTGTCTTGTTGCATGACCCACCTTCTCTTGAGATTCAGTTCATGGACAGATGTCCTGACATTTTCCTTTAGAATTTGCAGGTAAAGTTCAGAATTCATTGTTCCATCAATGATGGCAAGCTGTCCTGGCCCAGATGCAGCAAAACAGGCCCAAACCATACTACCACCACCACCATGTTTCACAGATGGGATAATGTTCTTATGCTGGAATGCAGTGTTTTCCTTTCTCCAAACATAAGACTTCTCATTTAAACCAAAAAGTTCTATTTTGGTCTCATCTGTCCACAAAACATTTTTCCAATAGCCCTCTGGTTTGTTCACGTGATCTTTAGCAAACTGCAGATGAACAGCAATGTTCTTTTTGGAGAGCAGTGGCTTTCTCCTTGCAACCCTGCCATGCACACCTTTGTTGTTCAGTGTTCTGCTGATGGTGGACTCATGAACATTAACATTAGCCAGTGTGAGAGAGGCCGCCAGTTGCTTAGAAGTTACCCTGGGGTCCTTTGTGACCTCGCCGACTATTACACGCCTTGCTCTTGGAGTGATCGTTGTTGGTTGACCACTCCTGGGGAGGGTAACAATGGTCTTGAATTTCTTCCATTTGTACACAATCTGTCTGACTGTGGACTGGTGAAGTCCAAACTCTTTAGAGATGGCTTTGTAACCTTTTCCAGCCTCATGAGCATCAACAACGCTTTTTCTGAGGTCCTCAGAAATTTCCTTCGTTCATGCCATGATACACTTCCACAAACATGTGTTGTGAAGATCAGACTTTGATAAATCCCTGATCTTCAAATAAAACAGGGTGCCCACTCACACCTGATTGTCATCCCATTGATTAAAAACACCTAACTCTAATTTTACCTTCAAATGAATCACTAATCCTAGAGGTTCACATACTTTTGCCCCTCACTGATATGTAATATTGAATCATTTTCCTCAGTAAATAAATGACCAAGTATAATATTTTTGTCTCATTTGTTTAACTAGGTTTTCTTTATCTACTTTTAGGACTTGTGTGAAAATCTGATGATGTTTTAGTTCATAGATATGCAGAAATATAGAACATTTTAAAGGGTTCACAAACTTTCAAGCACCACTGTATACTATATATAGATAGATAGTAACTATAATTTATGTCCTGATTCAGACAGTTACATTAACTAGTGGTTTCTGTAATTTTTTTATTGTATTGAAATGTGCCTGACATTTTGGAAACCTGCCTGTGAGGTTTCGGTTGCGTGTGCGCACTGTGGGCCGGTCAGCCAAATTACCAATGCACAGAAAGTAAACCAGGTTGGAGCTGCTGAGCTCTCTGCGCAATTTCGGCGGAGCCTTGATCCACTAAATTGTCACTGCGTCATGATGAATATGCGACACCTCCCCCTACCCCCCAATCTCGACCCACGTCCGTCAACCAAATTGCAGAAGTGGCTGTGCACAGTGTTGCACCGGACGATATTATCACTGCTCGGGCTGCACTGGACAAAATTACCACTGCCACCCTGCGCTGCGCCAAGAAATTAGAGCCCTTAAAGTGGGTAGTGGAACTGCCTCAGGAAAACGTGTTGCAGTATACTGATTGCTTGATTTAGAAAAACACAGTCAAAATATTAACCAATTACAGGGATTGGATGTAAAGGAGCAGGAGGAATATCTTGGTTTGGTTTCGTAAGATTTGGCACACATGACAAAATTTACAAAACTTTGTAACATTGGACTTCAACCCTGGCTAGGTATCAGAGCACCCGATTGTATGTGACCAGACAAGTTGTGATCATGAGCTAAACTCAACACTTGACGACAAAAAAGTTTTTTGCACGACTACTTGAGTTTCCGACTCACAGTCCATACCAGACAAAGGGGACCATTTCTGCATCAAAACAAAAGTTACAGACTGTTCATCTTTCATTGGTTTTCCCACAGCAGATACACAAGAGGCCAAAGTGATGTTTGCTGAGCCTTATTGAGCTGGTCTTCATCAATTTGTAAACACAAATTGGACAAACCAGGTAACAGTGTTGCCAGATTGGGCGGGTGCCCGCCCAATTGGGCGTCTTTTGACCGTCTTCGGCGGGCAGAAAAAGGCCTGGGCGGGTGAACATAATTTGGGCTGCTTTTAGCAGGTTTGGGCGGGGGTTTTGTTCTCTCTCCAGTAATAGATTCCATTCAGAAAAAAAAAAATAAATCGTGTAATAAAACTGTCTTCCTATAATTCAAACAATCGCACACATCTGGTGACCGATGGTGCCACCTTATAGAGGGTGCCTACGTGACATAAAAATGATACATTTTAGAACGTCTCCTACAGTCATTGGTCTCCTGGCAACTGCTACTGCTAGTTTGATTACGGGGCAGGTACTCAACTCAGCTAGCAATAATGTCGTCGAAGTGGGGTAAATACAAAAAACATTATCGAAAGGAGTGGGAATCAGATGAAGCGTTGAAATCATGGATTGCACCGGTTCTGCAAGATCCGTCCAAGGCACGATGCAAGTATTGCAAAAGTGAAATCCGAGCTCAACTGCGCGATCTTAAAGACCATGCAGATACTAAAAGACACAAGGCAAACTGCCTCCCCAACGTGAACACTAGCATCACGTCCTTCACTAGACCAACAACAAGTTGTGATGATGGCGATATTAATAATGACCAGAAAAGAAGAGAAATCAGAGTCGCAACGTACGTGGCATGCCACACTTCAATCAATGCCGTGGATGATCTATCAGACATTCTTGAAGAATTTGGTAAATTCCGAATGCACCGCACAAAGTGCACTGCCATGATCAAGTCAGTGCTGGCCCCTCACTTTAGAAGTGAGTTAAAGAGCGACATAGGTGAGTCCCCATTCTCCCTCTGTTTGGACGAAACCACCGATATAACGGTTAACAAACTGCTGTGCATATGCATCAAGTACCGCTCCATTAAACATGGAAAATTCATCAGCACTTACCTGGGGTTGGTTGAGTTGAGTGGCGCAAATGCCAGGGCCATCACCGATGCAATACTTGAATTCGTTAAAGACTATGGCCTTAACATTAAAAACATGGTGGGAATCGCCACCGATGGAGCGAGTGTTGTGGTGGGTAAACACCACTCAGTCTTCACTCTGTTGAAGGAAGTGCTTCCCGATCTGAAATTGATCAGATGCGTGTGTCACTCATTGGATATAGTGGCGAAGAAAGCTATGGATCAACTACCGAGCAATGTTGACTTTATGATCAGGGAAACTTTTAATTGGTTCAGTCACTCAGCCAAGCGTCAATCCGATTACAAGACGCTGTTCGAAACACTTAATGACGGTATGTGCCCACTGAAATTACTGTCACCATGCACCACCCGTTGGTTAGGTGTTGCGGATTCTATCGAGAGAATATTGCAACAGTGGGATGCATTGAAGTTGCTCTTCAGTCTCGCGGCTGGTGCTGAACACTGCTACTCAGCAAGGCTTCTGAGCGAAATGTACAGTGATCAAGCAAACTTGCTTTACATGCACTTCCTTCGTCCAATCTTGGGGGAAATAAAAACAGTGAACAAGGTATTCCAACTAGAGACGGGCGACTCACTGGGTGTCTTTCGGGACCTCGAGAGACTTTACTTGTCCACTCTGAAGAGAGTTGCAAAACCCAGTGTGTTCAGAGTGAACCGCGACAGTCATCTCAGGGAACTCGATTTGACATCAACCAGCATATACCTCTCACCTCAAGATGCTGACATGGGCACCACATTTCAGGAAGAGCTCAGCACGAGCACACTGTCCCCTGAAACGAAAGATACCATCTCCAAGCGGTGCTTTGCATTCATCAAAGAACTTTTAATGCAGTACCAAATGCGCTTGACCGACTCACTAGATATGCTGCGGAAAATGGAGATGCTCTCTCCAAAGTCAGTCATGTCCGCCATGGACAGACCAAGGGTGAGGGAGTTACCGATGGAGTTTTTTAAATGCTCCGTTGACACACTGGACTGCCAGTGGAGGAATGTCGCGTCAGCTGGTTTCTCTGGCGACCAGGCCATTGACAAGTTTTGGATGGAAATCGAAGCGTTCAAAGACGCAGGGGGAAATGCGTGCTTTCAAGACCTCGCATTGGGTGCCATCCGACTGCTGTCTTTGCCCATCTCCAATGCGCACGTCGAGAGAGCCTTTTCCCAAGTTGCGCTCATAAAAGACAATACAAGAAATCGAACAGGACTTCCTCTCCTGTCAAGTCTCATGGAGGTGCGCAGCGGCCTCTCCAGGAATGGGTGGACGTCCGCTACATTCAGACCTCCCCGTCAGCTGTTGGAGAGGTTCAATTCTTTGATGTACTAATAACAGCTGATAGCCTACTGATGGAAATACACAAGGTTTTTTTTTTTTTTAATATGCCTGTTAGGCTTAGTTATGCGGTAGTTATGCGGTTGTAATACAGTGTTGTTTGTTGTTTTAACGAAGCCTTTTTATGAGTAAAGAAAAAGTCGAGCCAGTTAAAACTTCTCATTTATTAATAGGCACAGTGCACCACCCCCACCCCAATATTAAACCTTTTCGTTTGAAAAAAACGTTGTTGGGCGGTTTTTTCCTGAAGTGGGCGGGTTTTGGAACGTGATTGGGCGGATATGGCTCAACTAAATCTGGCAACACTGCCAGGTAAAACATTCACAGAAATAAGCACACTTTTTTCAGAAAAGGGGCTGACTGAATCAGACACAATTAAAAAGGAGTCTAAAAGGTCTGATAAATCACCAAGCTTACGGTTTTGGGCACAAGCAACAACGTATGCCGAGAAAATGGGCTGGGAGTCGAGCGCAGTAGGGTCAACAATGCACACATCTGCTATTAGGTTCTCGATCACCTCTGGAGATGAAGGAAACACTTTATTACCAGCCAGATCATTACCAAGAATAAGATCAATTCCTTCCACAGGCAGTCGGTCTTGCACACCCACTCGCCAGACACTAGAGAGGAAAGTGCAACGTAGTGAATGGGTAAGCGCAAAACGCTTAATTCAATTCTCCATACCAACAGATCAGACCCACAGTTCGATCGGTCACAAAAAGGCACACTACTATGTCGCGCAAATGTTTAGCCCAGCATCTTTCAAAATACTAATAGGAACTTCGTCTTTCTCACTGCTCGTCAAAGAAAAAAATTCCCGGAAAATAAAAGGTTGAATTTGTCGTCAATTTTCGGCAATTCAATCAAAGTTTTACACAGAGTAGTTTCTGAGAAACATTGAAATAAACATACAGGTTTAACTTTTTCCTAATCTTTTTCATTCTGATGACAGGCTGCAAAAATGCGACCAGATTTGTGACAAAAGAAGCAAATGCGGTTTTCACTCTTAGCAGAGGAATTATGTCCAAAGACTAACAAATACAAAGACTAATCCATTTCTTTGATTGTTCAAAAACATGTTCGGAACTCATGAAAATTGGCACACAAATTAAGCCTTGTGAAAATGTAACTTTTTTACAGTTTTATAAATGGGCGTGGCAAACTGGTTCCGTAGCGCCCATAGAAAATTTCAACAAAGCAGCTCTCACATTGTGTTTCAAATGGATGTATGAAATTTGGGGGGCATGTCCACCATGCCAAGACTGAAGTCTCGGTCCTATGACCTAAATACAAAAAGTCAGCCATTTTGATTTTACTGAGCAGTTTTTATAAGATTTTTCCCATTTACATGCAACATATTTTAACAAACTCTTCCAAGAGATTTCATCCAATAGACTTCCAATTTGGTGTGCTAAATTGCAAAGCTTTTGAGTTTTTGTTGTTCGGCTTTGAAGAGGCGAGCTCGTGAATTTGCATGTCTCACCATGAAACAGGAATTGTAATAACTCAAGCGTACTTCATCTGATCTGCCCAAAACCTCATGTGCTTATTAACGTTCCATTCTGAAGACATCATATTCCAATAATGAGTTTCAGACACAGCTCCACCTACTGGCCCCAGGAAATACCATATTTTCTTCTTTGGCATACTGCAACTTTGAAATGAGGTCAGGAAAGCTTTCAGACCTTGACGACACTCTATTGTGGAGATTGTGAGTTTTCATCACATGATGTTGCCATGGCAGGGCATGACTTGCCATAAAACAGGAAGAGGCGTTTTTAGATGCAAGGGAAGCTAAAAAAATTCACAAAATTCGGCACACACATAAAGCCCATCATACCTTTCCTGTATTGCAGACGTTGCACATATGCGTGGCAAAGTGGCCCCAAAGCGCGTACTAGAAATTTTCAGCCCTCGCAGTCCGTTTAACCTATATGTATGAAATTCGGTGGGCACATAAACAATGTCAAGACCTAAAAAAAATCACTTGGTGCAAGACCTAAATACAAAAGAAAGTCCACCATTTTTAATTGAAATTGCTACAACTTTTGATTTTTCACCTTTTACCGGTGTCGTACTTTAACAAGCTCCAACAGATCCCGATTGTGAATCCCGAGACCGTATTTTAGTCGTTTCCGGAGACCGTGTTTAGTCGTTTATAGGATGCATTGTTGAAGCTGAATTTGGCAAAATTCGAGTTTTGGAGGGCAATGGTTACATATTCTGAGAGGAATTGAAACGCTAAGTGTTTTTTATCGTATAATTTGAAAACTGATTGACATCATGTCATTCAACAAAAGGAATAACTATCAGGTATGGTAAGCATTGCAAAATATCAAGTGTCTGGGTTCGAATCCTTTCTTTGTTTAACACCACATTATGATTATCTAAATGCAACACAGTTCCCTGGATCATGCTTGTGAATCACAGTGGGAGAAATCATTTTGCTCATGAAAAGATGAAGATCAGGGCCAATAAAAACATACTTAAACAAAGCACATCATTGCTACTTCAAATACAATAAAAAATTCCATAAACGGCATTCTGGCATGTCAGATAATGCATAAAAACTGCTGAATTGACTGCCAATGTAACGATAACAGTGATAGATTTTCCTGTGTCTGAAACTAGGCAACAACTCTCAAGGTTTCTGGGCATGAGCGGTTATTACCTCAGTCTCTGTAAAAATTTTGTCAGTGTTGTTGCACCTCTCATTAGTTTAGTTAGTCCTGTTAGTGAGTTTAGTTGGACTCAAAAGTGCCAGGACTCATTTCATTCCGCTAAAGCCATTCTTTGTTGTGCGCCGGTACTGTCCACACCTTCACGTCCCTTCAAGGTGGAGGTAGATGCCAGTGTAAATGCTGCAGGTGCAGGTGCAGAATTATTGCAGGAAGATGAACGTGGGATAAACCATCCTGTTTATTATTTTTCAAAAAAATTCAACGAATCTCAAATTAATTATTGTATTATTAACCTCCGCGAGGAGGTATATGTTTTCGGTGCGGTTTGTTTGTTGGTTTGTTTGTTTGTGTACAACATAACTCAAAAACTTATGGCCGGATTTTGACAAAATTATCAGGGTAGGTGGGTATTAACTCAAGGAAGAGGTGATAAAATTTTGGCATATCTAGGCTAAAGTACTGCTGAGATATACGCCAAAGTTCAAGATTTCAAGTCTTTCCAATGGGCCGGAGTTCCAATCACCGTGCTTTTGGCTTTGCTGTCCCCTGGCGGAGGTTCTGCGCTCTCTGAGTGCTTTTCTAGTTGAGAAAGAAGCCCTCACATTGCTGTGGGCATTACACCATTTTGAAGTTGATGTAGGTTCCAGCTCAAAACCTGTCATTGTGTATTCTGATTATAATTCCCTATCTTTTGGAAAGCTCAGCTGAGCAAATTTTTTAGAGGTAGCGAGTTCTGTGATTACTCTAACAAGTAGGTCAGGCGCGGTGAACACCTGATTTGCTTTCTGCACAAAAAATACATTAAAAAAATGTAACGATTGCACTATTTTAAATTATTCTAATTCCTTGACCAGCACCTGTATGTGCAAAAACAACCAGTGTCTTATGAGTTGGCTGTTATTGTTACAGGATTTTAACGCAGAGGTTCACCACTTAAAAGGAGCTGACAATATTGTTGCTGATGCCTTATCCAGAGCATGTTATAAAATATTTTTTTGGGGGAAGAAATGTTTGATCTTAGGTGTGGAGGTGTTATGACCAAGTTATGCATTTGTATACTTATTTTGTTTTCATGCCTGGGATTGTTGCTGTTTTTCTTTGTGTGTTGCTTTCCTTCTGTGCTGTGATACAGGCTGCCCATTGGTGATTGGACCACAGCAAATTTCGTGCAGTTTAAAGGGAAGCTGCACAAGCAGACGGGACCCCGCCTCCTTCCTTGTTTCCAACATAGCAAACGTAACCGGTTTGATCATCTGTATTAAAGCTTGTAAGAATTGTAAGAATTCCAGAGTAGCCTACTCTTGCATGATCTTGTACAGATCGCAAATGTAAAGAACCAGTCCAAGAGCAGGGTGGGGTGAGCCGCTTTTTTTGAATTGTATATCTTTTCCTCTTGTGTTGGTAGTTTCATGGGTAAGTACTTGCATTGTTTTTCTTCTTTTTTGGCAGGAATGAGTTATTTGTTGGGATGTTTTGTTAATTATTTTTGGAGTGTTCTCTCCCTGACGTTGCATTACTTAAGTAAAATAAAAAAGAAAATTTTGGACTGCATATGTGTTCCTTTGGTTTTCCTTGGACGTAAGGAAGGAGAAGGTCACTTTTATACTGCGCTCCAGTTTCCCCAAGGCCAGGTGTAACATTTGTGAACAAGACCCCAAAATAATTAAACTCCTCCACTCAAGGTAACAACACCCTCCACTCGAAGCAGATAATCCACCTTGTTCTGGCAGAGAACCATGGCCTCATATTTGGAGGTGCTAAGTCTCATTTTGACCGCTTCACACTCCAATGCACGTTGGAGGACAGCATGATGAAACAAACAAGACCACATCATCTGCAAACACCAGAGATGTAATCCTGAGGCCATCACACTGAACAACCTTCAAACCACGACAGCGCATTGACACCCTGTCCATGACAATCATGATCAAAATAGGTGACAAGGCACACCCCTGGTGGAGTCCAACAACAACTGGGAATGAGTCTGACTTATTGCTAAGAATGTGTACATACCTCCTTTTGTTGTTCAGGGATCGAATGGCTCAAACTAGCGGCCCTGGGGTCCCATACTCCCGCAATACCCCCACAAGATACCTCTGGTAACATGGTCTTAAGCCTTCTCCAAGTCCACACACTGCCTTCTCCATTGACACACTGGACGCAAAACAAATTTTTGTCTGCCATTGACTTTGAATGTAATCTGACGCGTGAAAAATTTGTTTCTCGTCTTGTGTGAAAGCTGCTAATCGCGCCCATTTTCCGCGAGCAAACATTGACCATTCCGGTGCAAAAAGTAAACCATTACCACGGACAATTTCCGAAAAGACTGTTTAGCCTGGAGCTTGCGCCACTCCGTCCCACGCTAAGGACACACCGCAGTTATGCACACAAATCAGCAGATCATTATAATATTATACACTGAAGCAGTCTCAGGTTCACAGTCTGGGGAAGCGGACCCGGTAAACTGAGTTCTTCCGCCTCGTCCCGCCTTGATCCCCCTCCACAGAGCTGGCCAGTCAGAAGAAAGTGGGCAAATGGGGAGGGGGGGAGGGGGGGGGGGAATAGCGGAAGAGCCACCCGAGTGTTATCTCTGCCTGAAACGCCTCAATGTACTACAAATGCAGTTTTTTGAGAATGGCAGTATGAGCGAAATAAAAATACCTTATATATACTTTGCGCGATCAGGAGTACTTCAGGGGAGTCAAAGACCAAAATATAAACTTGGAAAAATAGCAAATTAAGTCACCTTTAAGTACTGTCAAGATTCCAAAGGTCAGACAATACCCTCTCCTGGGGAAACAGATATGGCACAATTTGGTTCTCACCTCACATTCAGAGTACTATTACCATGGTTTATCTGCATAGCTTTTTCTCACAGGTCTGTCAAACGTCATCCCATGACACCATGTTAAAAGTTTTATTATCTTTATTTACAGCGTGGCGAAACATCACAGTACTGTCTGCTGAACAATCATGTTCCAGAGCTGATGGACAGAGTGACCTGGTCAGGTTTTCGCCTTTCTAGACCCCCTTTAATCCAACTAATCAGCATCCGCCACTCTCCGTTTTACCACGACTCGGGCCATGACCTTGAGGTTCTAGTTTTCCTGTTCTGGTTAGCAAGCGCAACATCTTAACATTTTGTTTCCAGGGCATTTGGCATACCATGCTCCACAGTGAATGACATCATCCATGAAGTTGCTGACTAAGTTATCAGGCTCAAGAACAGGGTCATTTCCTTCCCTCAACCTGAGCTTCACAGCATCAGTCCTGGCTTTGACCGCCTGGTGGGATCTGCTGCATTCGCCAGGGTTGTTGGCAGCAGTGATGGCTGCCACATTAGAATCAAGCCCCCAAGTGCAGATGCTCAGTGCTTTTTTAACAGAAAGTTATTTTATTCCCTTCAAATGCAAGCAGTGTGCGATCACCTATGTCAGTTTTTGTACATATTTGTTGGCTACCCAGGTTTGGTCCATGATGCCAGAGTCCTTAAAAACAGCCCTTCGTATGTTCCGAGCCTGTATCCACCCGAAGGCTACTGCATTCTGCGGGATGGTGGATACTCTTGCACGTTAAAACCCATTGCACTCATCACACCTTGCAGGGAGCCAGTGAGGAGTGCAGTTGAAGCCAGGGTCAACCGACACCATGCCAAGGGTCTGTCGGTCATTGAGAGAGCATCTGGCATCATGAAGACCAAGTGGCGATCCATTTACTTCAAGGCCCTGGAAGTGCACCCCACTTTTGCGGTTAAGGTCATCCCTTGCTGTGCCATTCTGCACAACTTATGTCTCAGGGACAGTAATGTTGTTGAGCCTGTGGAGGAGGAACCTGGGCCAAATGACGAAGGCAGTGAGCTTCAGCCAGACCAACAGTGTGGGGAGCAGCTCCGTGGGCACATGGCTGCTGCTCAGTCAGCATCACACAACTTTCCACCAGCTATTCAGGATCATGACTATTATTAAAAACACATTTAAAGAAATAAATCATTCAACACTTTCTAAATTTTTTTTCAAATCTTGTTCCAGTAAATAGTTTCAATTAATATAACTTATGGTAAGTAGGATTAGGCGATATGGACAAAATCAAATATCACTGTATTTTTTACCAAAATACCTCTATCGATATATTGATACTGAAACGATATTGTATATGACTTTTCATGCTTTACATCTTGTAATTTTCGACAAATTATCATCAGCAATGCCTACATGATAACCAAGTGGTTAGAAACAAATAATATAACAGCAGCAACAGTCTAATAAGTTTTAAAAATGCATCCCTTCACTGTGTTACAGCTATTAAAGGAATTATATCAGCTGGGGCACATGCGTGGTAAGTCCAGTCGATTTTCACTTTCAGACATGCAGTGCGATATCAAGGGAGCAGAAATACAAACCCCAAGCTTATTAGCATGTGTGTACAGTGTACTTTGTTGCCGTTTTAAATACAGAAGATGCCTGCAAACACACAGTTGTTAGAGAAACCGCATTTATCTTTGCTGAAACCCTCGAAGAATTAATTATACTGTCCATCCATATTTCTTTGGCTGAAAACACATTGGAAGTGTGAGGTAAGGTAAACCAGTGAATTTGTGGTGGAGTTTCAATCTGTTTGCATCGCGTGCATCCTTGAGAAGTTTGGGAACATTTTTTTCAAGCAACTGTCTCTAATGTTCGCAGAACCTGTTTGTCTCAACGATTTGTGTCTGACTTTCAGCTGTCATAGATCCTTTCGTGTGAGACGACATAACAACGTTAGCTAACTTTAAAGCAATAATAATGCTACAAAAACCCGAACTATGACAAACTGTTGAACAGGCTCAACGGTCATTATAGGTATTTTTTTGGTAAAAATTTCATCAAACTTCTCCAAGATGAACACGATATAAACAAATTGAAATCCTTTCACAAAATCTCTGAAGATCTTGAAATCGTTGGCCCAACGCTTTCAAGAAGTTTTGCGTCGTCATACGCATGCAGCCTGGCTGACATAGTCCCTTTAACACCAGAAAAGACAATACTCATGCCATATCACAATATTACAGTATCTAAAATCCTAGACGATATCCAGTGTCATATCACAAAATCGATATAATATCAATATATTACCCAGCCCTAGTTGTAAGTTACCCATACATATTACAAAACTGGAAAGTTAAGTGTTTAATTTAATTTAACATTTGCAGATGTTAGTTCTCAGTCTGTGCACTGAGAAACGTTCATGAAAACGTCTTTATTGAGTACATTTCTTTTTACATTTTCTCCACAATTCTCTCTAATAAATTTAATAATTTTTCCTCCCTGGCCTGCTTTCCCTCTCCTCAGCCCTCTTCTCCCCGCTCTCAGAGCTCCAAACCTGGGTCAAGCTATTGCCATTTCAATGGCCCTGGCTCCAGCTCTCTCTCTCTCTCTGGGTTGACTCTCTGACTTTGGTGGAGGTTGGAATAGGGGAGTGGTGGAGGTCTGAATCAGGGGAGGTTGAAACAGGAGGGTTCTCAGGCCAGGCTGAGGCATTCTGGCATGGATGCTGAATAGATGGCCTGCCACCTATCGCCTCATTCATGGCAGAGAACTACTTCCATGTTGCAGAAGTAGGCTCCCCTGATTCAGTGCCACTCCCTGTTGGTGGTTTCCTGAGCTCCTATACACATTGCAAGTCATACAATTCATGAAAAGGCAGAGCTTATGCGGTGTACAATTAAACTACAGCTCGAGAAAATGCGTGATGCGATCAATAACTGTGATAAACCTTTTTCATCATTTAGGGTCATGGTAAAGTAAAAAAAAAAAAAAACAAATTGTTTTCAAACCTTGAATGTCTTCTTTAAATTTTCCATTTTATGGAAGCCCTGGCAGAGCTCACCACTCCTGACAGGCCCATTTCTTTCAGGACAGAAACATGTGCGAGAATGTCCCTTCTGGGATTAATAATATACATTCTTTTCCAATTGCTAGTGTACTGTAAAACAATGACAATCCGTCAATTTAAATGACAGTATTGGTAAGATGGGAATTTAGTCAAAGGATTAAGTGTAATTTTACTTTTGTAATACATATACATCAAAGTTAACTAACTCCCATCCAGCAGCAGAGGCAAACCTCTTCCCTGAGAAGAGGAAGCCCATGTCTCTTCTCAGGCAAATGAGTTTCCACACATCTTCGTCAGTTCTGAGGAGATTAGATAAAATTAACAACTACTAGTTTCTCGATAGCCTGAGTGACACAAAAATCTGAAATCGCTGGAAGTGGATTAAAAAACCAGTCCACGTAGCTTTAGCTTAACTTTCTAACAGGAAAAAGCAACTGGGTCGCTAGCCGTGATTTGAGGCGAAATATTGTCGTGTATAAATATTAAATACTCAATTTTTCTTGCAGCTATGAATTTGCTAGCAAACACTTGCATATCAATGAGATGAATGTAAAATTACATTTGTAACTTAAATTGGTGCTTCCGCGCTGCTCCGGCTCTCTTCCCTCTGCTATCTTGCTCTTCTTCAACTTGTGAGCAATGCACAATGGAACATATTGCTGGGGTAGTGACCATTGGATGTTCAGTACATTTCGCGGTGGATTGTGGGATATAATGAGTTCACAATATAGGGGATAAAAATTCTTACTAACAATTCAGACAGCACGACAAAATGGCGGACCCACTATATAGTGCACTATATAGTGACTAGTGAGTGATTTCAGACACAACCCTAGTTCACCCCAAAGACAAAATAGAACAGGACAAGAAATGCAACGTAATATACCAAATACCATGCAAATCATGTGACAAAACATACTACATAGGAGGAATAGGAAGTGCATTCAATATAAGTAAAATGAACATCAAAAAGAATGTGAAAAGGAACCAGCAGGGCGGCTCACAAGAACAGGAAAAGAAAAGGCAGAGCAAGAAAATCTAAAATCCTCCATATCAGATCACTGCAAAAGGAACAATCATCATGGACTGGAATAATGCAAGGATCATCGGATTGGAAAGTAACAAATACAAAGTTGCATCAAGGAGGCCAATGAAATCAAGAGGCAAGCCCAGGACACCATCAACCAGGGTGAGGGGGTATTCATGCTCTCCCACACCTGGGATTCTCTTCTCCAGAGACCATCAAACAGTGAGGGAACCTGTCAGGTCCAGCAGGCCAATCACGCCTACAGCGGAAAACAGCTGATAATGTGATGCGCAACAGCGTTTCAGATGAGGCTTCTGAGGAAGACTGCAGATGATGACAGTTGAAACATGTCAAGGTCAGAGTAACCTCTCAACCTGTCTAAAGTAAAAGAAAACAATATTCATTATCTTTTTTAAAAATCACCACTATCAGCTGTTCAAGTTACAGCTGCAATGTGACAGGCATAGCAACGATCAATCAACATGAAACTTGCAAGGCCAGGTGTACCATCTACATTCACATGCTATGAATAAAAAAATTGTTTTAATCTGACGTGTGCTTAACTGCTTCAAAATTGACAATTGTTTCATGTTGCTTAGAGCCCATAATTTCCACCTGTGGTAGCCTACGGGCAGGCTCTCTTGTTTGCGATGGGAGGTGCAAGTTGAGAGGCGGCGAGAGGATTGGGGAGAGGGACGGAAAAGAGAGCCTGCACGAAAGCCAGGGGTTTTTGAATTCCGCCCCTAACAAACTGTCAACGTGGTGTCAACTCGTTACGCCCCATGGTGCTAATAAACTACCATTAGGAATGAAGCTTAATGTAAACAGACATGATAGAAAATTGCACATGCAGAACACCTTTGCAGTAGTTTTTAGGAGATTTTCCTGATGAATCGCGCGGTACCACCGAAAAGAAAATTGTAAATAGACTGAGCAAAGCAGGTGATCGTTGTCTTATTTGCAAGTGTTGTTTCATTGTCAAGTATTGAAACAGGAAACCTTGTCGTATGTCCACTGAAAATCTATTTAATGTTTTGAAGAGGGAAAGCAGCCGTGGACAAGTTTTCAACTGTCAAATTTGAATTTCACAACTGTCAAATTCAACCTATGAGAATGCTGTGTTCATAGACAAAGGTGGGGAATTAAAAAACCACTGACTTTCGTGTAGGCTGTCTTTTCCTTCCCTCTCCCCAGTCCTCTCAACTCGCGCCTCCCATCGCAAACAAGAGAGACTGCTCGCAGGCTACACCTTTGGTTATATACTTAATTTTGAGCGTAGCATTGACATGGGAAATTTTCAATTAATTTCCTCAAAACAATCTCCTTGGCAACACTGCAATTAAATGGGGCTCATCATCTCACCCAAAAATCTCATCTTCTGTACCCCACTTTTCAGCGCTGTAATGAATTACAAATTTGCAGATAACGCTTTCTTACCCATGATTTTCCTGTTAAATTCAAATGAGAGCAATAAGGTAAAACACTTACTGTTCAGTTATATCAGCACATAAAAGCATGTGGGTGCACTTACTTTGTTGCTAAAGGGCTACAATCAATAGCAGTGCATTGTGAGGACAAAAGCTAATAAGCTATAAGGAAATTCACATACATGCACAGCTACTACCTCTGTGTCAAAGTCAATTTAGTGAAGTTTGTCCATGCTTGCTTGTTTTGTGATTAAAAACTATGACAGTTTTTTTATCTCAGGACTGCTGCCAAGTAAAGACCATCGATAACAACATATTTCTGTAAAGGTTGGTAGAGTGGAGTTCAGATGCAGTGGCCGGCAGAGGCGTAGCAAGCCCGGAGCCTAGCACACCAGAAAGTGATGGAGGAAATCGAAGGAGCAAGGCTTGCGTTTCTGAAAACACAAGATGACAAAGCACCAGAAACAAAGGGAGCCTAAATAGAGAAAAATAAATCTCAACAAACGAGAAAAGAAGGCACCATACAATAGTCCCTGAAAATACCTAAAGAAGCAGAGCTTCCCAGAAATAATTGAGAATATAAGAGTCAAACTAACCCTGACTACAAATATCTTCAGCTGAGGCGAATAACTAAAAAGCAGACACTCCAGCAAAGGAGGCGTGGCGGACCTCCGGCTTATATAGACTCCGGGGAAGCACCGCCCAGGAATAATCAGCCAGCTGGGTGAAAAATCCGATGGGGAAAGAATATGATGTTGTCAGGGAAGAGAGTAACAAAGAAAGCAAAAAGCACATACACAAACCATGACAGGACCCCCCTCTCTAAGAGATGGCCCCAGACGTTCCCAAAGAACCCCTTGCACGGAACTCAGAAATAAGAGCAGGGTCCAGGACATCTCGAGCATGGACCCTACAACGGTCCTCGAGACCTCCCTACCAGTCCACCAAAAACTGGAATCCCCGACCCACACGCCTCTCGGCAACAATACAACATACAGTGTCACCGGACCCCCTCAATCATCCGCGGTGGGGGCGGGGATTTGTCGGCAGATTCCAGGACGCTGGTGCTAACAGGTTCAAGCCTGGACCCGTGAAAGGCGGGATGGATCCGCAAGGATCTAGGTAGCTTAAGACACACAGTGACTGAGTTAATCCTCTGCAATATCTTAATCGGGCCAATAAAGCGAGGGCCAATTCCTTTTTGTTTTCTTCATTTTTGAGGAAGCCACTGTTCCAGTCGCGCTATGGAATCAGGGTGATGCCATTCCCAACCCTAGTTCGTGGACCTGTGCCACCTCGCTGATGAGTGAGGGCTTTGAGGCTGTCCTCTGGGTAGTTGTCCCACACAGCATCAATACGTTCCACTGATGAGGATAATTGAGATACGATGAATGGAATCATATTTTGAATCACATGCTCTGAAAATGTCTTAGCTGCTGAGGGACGGGCCATTTTTACAACAGCTGCCATATTGAGCACAACAACAGAGGCTAATCTGGCAGGAGTTGCTTGACCAGATGGTGCTTCAATGCAGTCCAGAATATCAGACTTGTGGCCTGATCAAAGAGATCCACGGTCTGCCAAGCTTGGTGGTTCTCTTTGGTTTTCATAGTGGAAAAAATTCTCCAATATCTGCATCTGGCCATGACAGTATGAGTTGCGTGACCAGAGTTACATTTTTCCTCTGCATGCTGCTGCTTTTAGCACCCTTCTTTGATGGGTCAGGACAATTGGTAAATGTAAGCACTTTGTTATGAGGGATTGTATCAGATAATGGAACGTTAGCCTTGTCAAGTCTCTCTGAAATAAATTCTGCATGAAGTGCTTGCCCAACTTCATAGATCTGAGAAAGAGAATTGACAACTTCCAATTCCATCACATCCTTTGTATCAAGGGTAACTAGTGATTGCATTATTTTGTCACACAAACTTGAATTTCTATGCCAATTTTTAAGTCAACATATATTGGGTGAACCAAATAGCGCACCAAAACTCTGATCTGAAAAACAAAAAAAATCATTTTAAAAATTTGGATGATAACATCATAAATGCTCAAATTTACCATATGCATCTGCCATAATACCCAAAAATATGCCATTGGGGGCTTTCTTACACTTTGTATGTTGAATTTGAGGTAAAATTTGAATTCTTTGGGGTAAAAAACCCAACAATCGAGTCCTTATTCAATGTCCTACGACTTTTGGTTGTAAAAATATGGCATAATTGCATATTGGCTGGCGGCCATCTTGGATTTGTCCAATATGGCCGCCATAGTGAGCGCCCATCTCGGCGCCCTCTATAAATGAAAAGAGCATGTCTTGAACAATATTTGTTCATGGACCAAATTTCATGCTAGACATGTAGACAAATCTGCACAATTTTATCCCTAAGGGCCTGGACTACTCCCCTTGGGGTTTATATGCACAAATTTGAGTTTATGTCTCAGTAACCTTTAAATTTTTTAATTTTTTATTTATCATATATTGTAAATAGTTTACTATTTAAAGGTTATTTGTTTGTTTACATTTCATATAAAAAACTTTTTATTACATAACAGCACTCGTTTTGACCTTTATATGCACAAATTTGAGTGTATGCTTCAGTTACTTTTTTCAGCAATATTGAATGTGAATCTGGATAAGGGATTGGATTCCTCTAAGTGTCACCTTTCATTAGAGGCCAACATTATGAATGTACGTAGAAGCGTTCAAGAATTATGCCCTTTTATCCTAGGTATGTGACCATGGTTATCCAAGGGTCCTTTTGGGGTCTCCAAATGGCCATTTTTGGAAACGCCTAGACATGGCCTTAGAAAAACATGTGTAAAATGCCCATTTTCGGTGGGATTGTCATCAAATTTGAACTGGGACTCGGTAAGGCTTCATGCTGTGGTCCCATTGTGTTTTTCCAATAAAAATGCCAGCTACTCTTATCTGCAGGGCATCAGTTTGCAAAAAAAAAATTCTGGCGAGAATAAAAACCTTTTACAGGGCAGTTTAGGCTGCGCGATAAAATGAGCGGCCTTGGAAAAACGGTTGACCTGGATCAAGATGACAGTTTTGCCATCAGAGATGGCCCATGATAAAATCCAGCGCAATATGGCTCCAAGGGCGTTTGGGTACAGGTAACAGATACAACAGGCCAGTGGGGGGGAGATGGGACACCTCGTTCCTGGCACAAGTGCTGCATGCTGCCACAAATTCCCAAATGTCTTTCATCATACTGGGCCACCAAAATCGTCAGGCCAGGAACCGCCTAGTTCGATGGGCCCCAGGATGACCTGCCAGAGGGGTAGAGTGTCCCCACTGAAGAACCTGAGGATGAACCGCAGCGGGGACAAATAAACAACCGAACGGTTCCCCACCAGGACCGGGATCGGTTCTCAAGGCCGCCTGTGCCAGGGGTTCCATGTCTCACTGGACGGGCGTAAATCGGTGTTAAGGGATCCGGCTTAATATTTTTTGAGCCAGGGCAGGAAGTTAATGTGAAGTTAAAACGGTTAAAAAACAACAACCACCGCGCCTGCCGGGAATGATGTCACTTGGTCTGCTGAATATACTGGAGATTTTTATGATCAGTCTAGACTACAAACGGTTCTTCAGGCCCTTCCAGCCAATGGCGCCACTCCTCTAACGCCAGTTTCACAGCGAACAACTCCCTGTCACCGATGCTGTAATTTTGCTCAACTGCTTAAAATGACCTGGAGAAGTAGGCGCTTGGGTGCAGCTTATTGTCCCAAAGGGGGTGCTGGGACAAGATGGCACCCACCCCAACCTCAGAGGCATCAACCTCCACCACAAATGGGAGGGAGGGGTCGGTCAGAACAAGAATTGGTTCTGAGCTAAACAGTCTCTTTCGCTCTTGAAAGGCAGCCTCGGCTACTGGCGACCAGGTGAAAGAAGGGGCGGTCTTTCTTTTAGTGAAGGCGATAATGGGAGCAGCTATCCCGCTAAAATTGCGGATAAACCCTCTGTAAAAATGGGCAAACCCCAGGAAACGTTGGACCTCTTTGACATTTTGGGGGGCTGGCCAATTCCTGACGGCTGCCACTTTGTCAGGATCCATGCAGACCGACCCCTTAGAAACAATGAAACCAAGAAATGAGACCATCTTGGCGTGATAGACACATTTCTCGGCCATGACAAAAAGTCTGGCTTTGTGAAGGGCCTCCAGCACCTCTCTGACGTGTTGTATGTGCTTGGAGAGAGTTTAAGAAAAAATCAAAATGTCGTCAAGGTAAACAAAAACTCATTTCTCCCACGTCTCTCGGAGGACGTCGTTAACGAGTGCCTGGAATACAGAGGGGGTGTAAACCCGTTGCCACTCTGACGGCCCGTATTCGGGGAAGTTAAAAACATTCTATGTCATTTAAACATTGTATGTAACTGAGATACTCATGTCACATATCGTCTGAAAGCTCAGATTCTTGAGATTCAATTGATGCCATTATTTTTAAAGTATAATCATCACAGCTGCTTTGATCAACGCCTGTGTCAGACCACAAACAAATAAACCAACAGTTACAAAACTGATGTAACTCACCAATGAAGCCTCCTACTACTCCTCCAGTCAAACATACCCCCTCAAACATGGTCTTGTTACACCCACAAAGTTCCAGTAAATCCAATCCAGTAAATTTTTTAGTCCAAAACACTATTATACCAGTAAATATCCATGAACAGCTGCTACATCGTTTGAAATGAGTCGGTGGAAATCCACAAAGTTTGGTGTATTTGTAGTCGTTGCTCCAGTGCACATGTGAACAGAACAGAGCTATTGGTGTCAAAATGGAGTCTGCACTCTAACCTTTCGATTGACATCTCACACAACCAGTTACGAGCTTCCCTGCCCTGTCTACAGCCTGCTATAGCCAATGAGTGCCTGTGTTGAAACAAAGCTCATGCCTCCTTTTTTTGCGAGTAACATGAGCAACCAACAACCAATTGAAAGGATGATTGTTGCATTGTATAGCCAATGAAATTTTGAAAACAATGATATACAGCTTTACAGGGTGGAAACAAAGCTGAAACAGCCAATCACTTGCGTAAGTGGAAGTACTGAATATCGCTCAGCTGTGCGTAATGCGTGCGGCGTGTCCAACAAAACAGAGCGAGGCAGAGAAGGATTTCCAGCGAATGTTTGATGGTTGTTTACAGAGTTTGACAGAAAAAATGGTGAAAAGGTTGGAATAAACAACATATTCAGTCACAGAAGCTGCAGAGCTGTGCACTCGACGTGCAAGTGATTACTCAGGGGAATAAATATCTGACAAAAACCGTGATATCTCATCTGATGGCTCCGTAGCAGAGGAAATGTTTCTCGGGGGAGAAGACATTATTGTTGACAAGTAAGTATTATATTATAACTTATATGTCATTATAAGAAATAATTATTAATAATTCTGAAATAATTATTTCAGAAATAAAGCCTCCTTAGTCTTAGTCTTAGTAAACTTTATTATCCCCATAAGGAGCAATTTGTTCTACAGCCAGCAGAAAAACAGCACAGCAATACAATACAAACAGACAATAACATGCACATTCACCACAAGTTATAAATAAATAAATAAATAAATAAATAAATACAGTGCACTAATGTTTAGGGAAACCAATCAACACAACATATTAATGAGGCCAATTGTCATTGGTACAAACAAGTTTTTAAATCTGTTTGTTCTGACCTTTGCTACCATGTACCTGCGACCAGAAGGCAGTAGCCTGTATTGGCAGGCCAGCCAATGGGGTCAGTCAGGATGCTCTCTGCTTTCCTGGTAGCCCGGGCTCTGTACAGGACAGAGAGCTTCTCAAAATTTGTCTACGCAATTCTGCCACACATCCTCACTATTCCGTTAAGCCTGTTCTTGTCCTCAACAGTGAGGGATCCTTTTGCATTTTACTGGAGTTTGCTCTTGTTTCATTTCGTAAAAACCTGTTCATTTTATGGCACCTGTCCTACACGTCTTGGTAGCACCTGTTGTGCTGAGCGTTTCTATCCCATTTTTCTGTTAATATTACGTTGATTTTTTCTGAGAATTTTCTGCCTTTAACGGAATACAGTCGCAAATTTCGCGCTTTTGACGGCCTGTACTTCTGCAAGATGCCCGTGAGGTGAACCTTGGACTTGGGCTACGCGGCATCCTACAAACGTAAGTTAATAACCATGGTGGCTTCCCCTTGTTCGCCGACCTCTTTTCCTGTCTTGTGCTCTGAATGTAATATGTTTTGTTACAACTCCTCTGCGCTTAGCGGCACTTTCATTTGCAAGAAATGTATCTCATATGCTAGCTTAGCTGAAAAGCTTTTACAGCTGGAAGCTCGCATAGAAACGCTGCAGAATATCAGGTCGAATGAGGAGTTCATTGATTCTTTCTTGGTCCAGCCTGAAACGAGTGTAAATGTTAGTTCTCTTTCTGTTTCCCGTTCATTACCTGCTGCAGCAGCTTCTTCACAGCGTGATGTGTTTGTAACAGTTCGAGGTAAACGCAGGGGAAAGAAACCTGAGCAGCCATCCAGTCCCTCTCCCGTTAAACTGTTTAATTCATTTGCTCCCCTCGAAGAATTAGAGCTAGACGAACGAGTACCGGAAAAGTCACTAATTATCGGGGATTCCATTGTTAGAGATGTAAGGGGGTTTAAACCGGCTACCACAGTGAGCTGTATTCCTGACGCTCGTGTGACTGATATCGAGGCAAATCTGAAATTACTCGATCAGGGCAAATGCAAGTTTTCCAAAATTATTATCCACGCCGGTACAAATGATATTCGAGTACGACAATCGGAGATCACAAAGAGCAGTTTTAAGTCGGCCTGTGCCCAAGCTCTAAAGATGTCACGGTCAGTGACTTTCCCTGGTCCGTACCCGATCCGATGTAGTGCTGAAATGTACAGTAGATTGGACTCGCTCAATCGCTGGTTGTCTGAGTGGTGCGCAGATAATAACGTCGGTTTCGTGGACAATTGGCAAGCTTTCCTGCGAAGACCTGGTCTTTTGAGAAGGGACGGTTTTCACCCATCTCATGAGGGCACTGCACTTCTGTCGAGAAATCTGGCCTACGACTTAAATTATTGTAGTTGACTGCCGACAGCTAAATCTAAATTCCTGACATTCAGCTTTGATAAACCGTTGATTGGGTCAAACCCTATAGAGACTGTGTCTGTTCCTCAAATTCCAATTAAATTAAGAAAGAAGAATCGCGGAGTACATCACAAAAACTTGATTTGCATTAACGCCAAATGTATCAATTTACCAATAAATAATTATTCTCTCAAAATTGGCCTCTTGAATATTTGATTCTTGAACTCCAAAGCAGCTCTTGTGAAGGAATTAATTTCTGATTGTTATCTTGATATACTGTGTCTCACAGAAACATGGCTGAGACCAGATGAAAACTTATTTTTGAATGAAGCATCTCCACCTGGTTTTATATACGCTCAAAACCCTATCCTATATCTCCTCTCCTATATCCCTGAGTGAACTAGCCAAATTAGTTGTTACTTCCAAATCATCTATTTGTATCTTGGATCCCATTCCCACAAAGCTAATGAAAGAACTCCTGCCCATTCTTGGCAGCCCAGTTCTTCACATAATTAATTCTTCTCTGATTTCCGGTATTGTTCCCACTTCATTTAAGATGGCAGAAATCAAGCCGCTGCCAATCTCAAACCTCACATCGCCCAGCAGCTCTCTTCTTTCCTGCAAACTAATGGGGTATTTGACAGTTTTCAGTCTGGCTATAGAAAGCATCACAGCACTGAAACGGCCCTCACTGTTGTAGTAAATAATCTGCTTCACTCTATGGATAGTGGCCGCATCTCTGTTCTTGTCCTTCTCGATTTAAGTGCCGCCTTTATGCAGACGACAAGCAGCTCTAGATATCCTTTAAACCGGGTGAAAATGATCCGGTTACTAGATTAGAGATGTGTCTTAAAGCTGTGAAAGCTTGGATGAGGCAAAATTTTCTTTCACTAAACCCAGATAAGACTGAAATATTCGTACTGGGTCCCAAATCTCTTAGGGACTCATTCATTAAGTTTTCTCTTAACTTAGATGCTCTGTTTCTGCCAGAGCTGTCGTTAAAAACCTTGGGGTGACTTTTGATTCAGAACTCTCTTTCCAGGCTCACATCAACAATATCATCCAAGTGGCTTTTTTCCATCTTCGAAACATATCTAAACTTGGAAAATGTTGTCTCTTCAAGATTTTGAAAAATTGGTTCACGCATTTGTGTCTTCTCGGCTGGAATATTGCAATGTCTTACTGTCTGGTTGCACTAGCTCAGCCCTGAAACGTCTTCAATTAGTGCAGAATGCTGCAGCTAGGGTTCTGACTAGGACTAAGAAATATAATCACATTAGCCCGGTGCTCAAAAATCTTCATTGGCTGCCTGTAAAATTTAGAATTGAGTACAAAATATTATTACTAACTTACAAAGCTTTAAATGACTTGGCCCCGGAATATCTTTGCAGTCTTCTTATTCCTTACTCCCCACCAAGATTACTTCGTTCACAAGGTGCTGACTACTTGAAAATTCCAAATATATCTAGAATTACACTTGGAGGCAGAGCATTCTCTTACAAAGCACCAATTTTATGGAACAATCTCCCAAAACAAATTCGGGCTTCAGACACACTCTCTATCTTCAAGAGTAGGCTGAAAACTTATCTTTTTAGTCAAGCCTATGATTAGTTTGTGATTAGTTATGTGTTGGCTCTGGTGGGACTGACCACAACCTTGATTTATGATATGTTCATGATATTGGAAGCCAGTGTTATGTAAATCCATGTGGAACTGGTGGCACCGAGCATGCATTAACGGTGCCAGTGGGGCTTGCTACAGCCTTAGTCACTGGGAAGGTCCATATGGCACTGGTGTACTGTTAAGCAAATCCATGTGGAACCGGTGGCACTGAGCATGCATTAACGGTGCCAGTGGGGCTTGCTACAGCCTTAGTCACTGGGGAGGTCCATATGGTACTGGTGTACTGTTAAGCAAATCCATGTGGAACCGGTGGCACTGAGCATGCATTAACGGTGCCAGTGGGGCTTGCTACAGCCTTAGTCACTGGGGAGGTCCATATGGTACTGCTGTACTGTTAAGCAAATCTATGTGGAACCGGTGGCACTGAGCATGCATTAACGGTGCCAGTGGGGCTTGATACAGCCTTAGTCACCGGGGAGGTCCATATGGTACTAGTGTCTAGAAAATCTGAAGTGATCTTCCTGGAATAAATGTAGGGCCTCTGTGCTGCAGGAAGTGGATGGAGCGGTGTTGACTGTTTCCTGACCAGTCAGCTCCTAAATTCTCATTTGGCACATGACACAGGACTGTATTTTTATTAATATGCAGTAGTTTTATCCAGTGCCTCACCCCACTTTTTTCTGTCTCTCTCCGAGGATCTTTCCCTCCACAACCCTGACTCCTGGATCATCCGAGCCCTGTCCCTCACCATGAGCGCTGGCTGCTGCTGTCCTGATCCAGTTCTGCACCATCCTTGGCATGCCACTTCCTCCAGCAACTGATAGCACTGTTTAGATGGACTTTAATGGAACTCTATTGTCATTATCTTGCTATTAACTAGCTGGCGCGCGGAGGATGGGCTTTCCCACTACACCCGGGTTCCTCCTGAGATTTCTTTCCACTGGGGAGTTTTTTCTCACCACTGTTTGAGGATTTTCCTCCCTACTGGGAGTTTTTTGCCTCATTTGCTGTAGTGGGGAATAGGCTGGGTACTGTGCTTTCAGTGACTCATCTGACTGTAAAGCGTCTTTGTGACAGTTTATCTGTGAAAAGCGCTATACAAATAAATTGAATTTGAATTTTGAATTTGAAAAACCTCACAGTTAGGCTTTGGATTTTGTGCATGCGAATATCCAAACCCAGCTAATAACTCATGAAATTTAGCAAGTTCTCTCTTAAAGTGCCTCCTCAAATTATATTCAATTTCCGACAACATACGTTCATCGCTGAGCAATCACATTGGCATTCCCTCTGCAGCTTCAATGAACACATCTATTGTCCATCTATTGTCCAAATTCAATCGCCTATTTAAAACAAAGTTTTAAAACAAAGTCTGACCAGCATCATTACCAGTCAATTGCATCCTCAAAAACAGCGGTAAAAGCTAACAGTAACTGTCTTCTTCAATCATACAAGTTTCTGATTAGCCTATGGCAGTGCATTAGTGCTCACTGCTTGGCGGAAGGGTTGCTGTTGCTGCAAAAAGCAGTAATTTGCGCAAATTCTAACTAAAACTGGCCCGCAGGCCACCAGTTGAATAGTCCTGCTGTGGGGTTTTGAACGAGATTTGCTGATTATCAGTGGCAGACATGATTGTATTAACTGAACCAGGGTTGAGTAGAAGTCTTTTTTGGAATAGGTGACCTCTATAGTGCCGCAGGTGCAATTGATGGGGTGTCAGCAGATCCTCCCCCAGAAAATTTTGCGATATGAAGGTGCTCAGGATGCTCTCAAATGCCTTTTTAGCCCGCTTGGCCAAAAGGCCCAAAGGGGCTTATGCTTTGCTTGGGGTCTTTCGTGGTGGTCTGTTGTGCATGCATCCGTGCGTGCGTAAACATTTGGCTTGTCTGCGCTCTAGTGTCTTCAGTTTTACACCAATCCTTTTCATATTTCACGTGTATATATTGTCATGAGGTCTAGACCAGGGTTTCTCAACGGGAGTGGTACCGCCCCCCAGGGGACGTTCTAAACATTATCAGGGACGCTGGGAGTGTGAGGGCTGGGAGGGGGTGCTCAGGCATGAATGGGGGGCAAAGTTCATTTGAACTCTACATTTTAAACTTTCATGGTTTCACAACTTTTTTAGTGCAAATAACCGACCTAAAAATTCTACTTTATTACACGGCTCTATTGAATGCTGCCCTCTGATTGGTCAATCGCTGCGTTCTACAGTCTGCTATTTCTATAATGACCGTCATCAAGTATAATGGACCGTCGTTAAGTAGGAACACACTGTTGGTTGGGACACCGTTCTCTTCTGATCAGAGGAGGACAGAAGAGAGAAACTATGCAGAATATTTTAACAATCTCAGTGTATGGCCTGAGGCACATGGTGCAAGTGCATTGAGGGCGTGCCAAAATTGATTTCAAAATTTATTTCTAGTTTAATGGCGAGTTATCCTGGCATGAAGTCAGTCAAATGGTTCAAAGGGGTAGTACATAATCTGCTAATTAAGCATAGGAGTGTTTTGGGCAAAAGACGAAATAAATGTCATCTTCCTTTCCCTTTCAAATCAGATGTCCTTTCATTATCGCAAATTCCTATTTTAAGGGCGTATTTGCCTAGTAGCAGGGAAAATAATACTCTGCGATGGAAACCGGTTCGTGCGCGGACAAAATATTACTGAAAGAATGGAAACATGATCACAGTGGTTGCCGAAAATGTAATAAAAACATTTTTTAAAATATTGTTAAAAATTGTTTTAATCAGATAAAGTTAAAAATCTTCATAGTGAATCCATGGGGCTGCATTTGAACTTTACATTACATTGCAAATTCCATGAAAAATAGCCAGCGAGAAAGACAAAAATAATTTTATTTTGATCACCTTAATCCCTTGAAAAAATATCCACCAGAAGTGAAAAGAATTTGCGCTTGTTTGACTCACGTTTGGAAGTCAAATCAGATGTATGGAAGAAATTTGTATTAATTGTGGCAGTGACAAAAATGTCATCCATTGCTTTGCTGCCGCTTATAAGTGCCATCTTTTAAGGCTGTTTTTTTTGTCAGCTAAACTGTAAATACAAATAAACACATTTAAATTGAAATGTAGAGTTTTGTATTTGATAATAGAGGTGAGACAGATAGGTTGCGGGCAGAGTTGGAGTGATTAAATTTAAAATATTTAGATTAGATTAGATTAAATAGATATATGTTTTGGATTAGATTCGATGAAGATAAGATTGGAATTTCTTGGGTTATATTAGATTAAGATTAAATTGGAATTTTTCAGATTAGATTAGATTAAAGAAGTAAAGTGGATTAAATTAAGATTAATTCAGATTAAAATGTCATTGAACTTGATATGAATATAACATCCATCATTTTCTTATACATACAAGCGTAAAGAAAACAAACACATTTCATTCTTATTCTGTATATACAATTTATTTGTGATCACAGCAAACCTTGTCATTTGCCTTCATACTATTAACACGGAGAGTGTAAAGAATAACAGATTTGATTTTTATAACGGATTTCTGATTGTTACATTAGGAATTAGTAGTATCACAGGGATCACATGGAACTTGACAGACTTGAAATTTGATAATGGAAGAATTTAAAGTTGCTTGTGGACCTTAATAAAGATTAATGCAAATTTTGTGAAATATGTATTGTTAATCCAATTCTAATCCAAATTTAATCCAAAATATTGGATTAAATGGGGAAAAAAGTGGATAAAGAGTAGATTAGATTAAAGCTAAGGAAAATATGTATTAGATTAGATAAAGATTAAGACGACTCCAACTCTGGTTGCAGGTATTTAAGGGATTAGGTTGGATTCAAAATTGATTGTTCAAATGATCACGGGTATTGAGTCAATCTGTGCAGGACCATGACCAGACCTATCCAAAAATTTGAAGTGTATTTTCAGCACATTTGTGCTATAATCTTCAAACATTTGTGCTTTTACAGTTAGTGTTTTCTCTGATGGAATGAAAATCCTGGCGCTGTTTTAGACGGTATATGCCATGTATCTAATATGTAGGTTAATTATTGTCCCCTAAACTATTGTTTCCATGGGGGATGTAAATTTTTGGTAATATTTGTAGTCATATTTGAAAAAAATACTGAAAGGACAAAGAGCAACCTCATTTTTTTCATAAGCTACTGAGGTAATTTTTAAAAATAACTCTTTAGTGGAAAATCATTGGACGTCTTACTGGCATTGACAAATGAACATATTCGAACTGCTGAGTACATCAATTCCCTGTACCAGAAACACACATAGCATCAATTTTGATGCTTGAGAGTAGAGAGCGTTACGCTTTTAATAGGTTTAGCCAGTCTGAACATAGAAGCTTTTGTCATTCAGCAAAACGGCATTCAGTAATTGCATCACAGAAACCATGTTTCAAATAAAAAATGAGCAGAAAGAGATTACCTTCCCCATTCATCCCCATGGCCCGTGACTCCCGGGGCTGCTTTTACTTGAGATAATTTATTCATAATAATATGGTCTCTGAAGAGCTGGAACTGGGGAACTCATAAAAGATAATACTGAAAATCTCTGCTTCAGAGGAGAATTTGTCAGTTTGATCGGCTGAAGGCGCAGAATTCTATGCATTTAATTTTCAGAAAATAAATCTTTGGAAATATTCATATCACTATCAACATCAGCCAGGTCTGATAGCTATTATAAACCCATCATTTGCCTTGTAGAAATACTCGTTTCATTTTTAGCAATCGGACTTTCCTGAGTTATTGTTTGTTAAATGCTGAGTATTGTAAGATAAATTTTTAATAATTACGTTACTGTTTAAGGGTGACAATTTTTGTCATGGTGATGTTGATTGCAAACTCATTCCTGTATGAGAAAAAAACTGCTAAACAAGCTATTATCGAAGAGATAAGTACAATTTTAGTGATTAGGGGATTTAAGGATACATTTGTGAGAGTCTGTGTAATTCATGAACTGTTTAAACTCATGCATGCTTTTCTGGCTGAGCAATTAAAATCAGGCTCAGCAGTGACTCATTAGAATACAAATGTCCTCCTGTATTCACTTTGTAATTTTTTCAGGAATTTTGATCTTAACTATATTGCTATCTTATCTCAGTCACCTTATTTGGCTCAGTTGACCCTAGTTTTCTTTCTAGAGACTGACCCCAGGGGCAGATGGAGGTGTATCTGGCATTGAAAGCAGCCGGCTACGTTGTTCTGAGTGTGGTGGGTATCCCAGGTAATCTGGCAGCCCTTTTGCTCTTCTGCCATTTGTTTCTTTCACAGCGGCACATGCAGCACAACGAGTTCATCCTCAGCCAGCTGGTCTTTGCAAACTTCATAGTGACACTGTGCCGAGGCATTCCTCAGGCTCTGACTGCCTTTGGTGTCAACCTACTTCATGATGACCATGCCTGCAGAGTAAGTGTCCTCGCCTACCTTTTTGGGCGTGGCATGTCTGTCACTATTACCTCCCTGTTGAGTGCCTACCAGTGTGTGATAATTGCCCCATCGACCGCTGGCTGGACCTGGTTGAAAAACTGGCTTCCTGGTCACCTCCCTCATGCTATCATCTTTCTCTATGGACTCAATGTGATGATTTACACCAGTACCATTATTTACACTGAGGCTTTTCCTGTTAACAGCACCATCCCAGAATACAATCTTAACCTGAGGTTCTGCATAGTTGCATTCCCAAGCCACACTTTTTTTGTTGTGAAAGGTGCAATAAACATCCTACGTGACTTCATATTTGTTGGCTTGATGGTAGCTGCAGGAGTGTACATGATAATGGTTCTGCATCGGCACCGTCAGCAGGTTCAGGGTCTGCAGGGAGCTGGCAGGAAGACTGAGGAGGCATCACGTGCCGTCCTGCTGCTCGTGAGCACATACGTCGCACTGTTTGGACTGGACAATATTCTGTGGTTCTACTCCCTCTCTGTCACCAGTGTAAACAGAGCCGTGTCTGATGCACGAGTCTTCTTTGCACCCTGCTACGCTGCTATCAGTCCTGTACTCATCATTGCCACCAACAAGAAGCTGGCTGCATACTTTAACTGTGGCTCCAAACACGAGGCAGCAGAGAAAATCCAAAGAAGTACAGAGCTGAAAGTCTCTAAACTGACAGTAACACAATGAGGGTGTCATAGAATGGAGCTGGAGGTGGCAGTGAGGGGAGGCAGTTATCTTCTATACTGGTGTAGATTATGAAATACGACTGTTTGTTATTGAAGTATCATCACTTGAGAATAAGCATTGACAAGAATTATGTGATTTTCTATTCTACTTTGTCAGTTGCTGCAACTTATTGGAATACATTTTTCAAGTGGTTGGATTCATGTAAGTTTTCTTCACAGCCCATGTTCATGCTCATGCCTTTAAATATAAGATTTTTGAAAAAGAAATAGCTGATATATTACAGAAAGCAATTAAAGGCATTATATTAAATCAAGTTCCTTGCCTGTTCTTGAAGGTATATTAAGTCAGATTTGTTGGTGGCACTTTGTAAGCATCGCATTTTAATTTGGCTCCTCCTCCCCAGCTCAAAGACACCAGAAGCGACGTTGAAGTGCAGCACTATTTCCCACCTTCATATCCCGCAAACAGTAATTGGCTGGGGGCTACACACCCACAGCCCAAAGTCTGACTCCCAGAAACAGTCTGCGTAAGGGAATATCAGACATGCAGGCAGACTGCAGGGTCCCTGTGGATAAAAACACTGCCAAACAGTTTGTGGGTCATAAGAGTAGACTAAGAAGGATTATTTTGGTATGAGTGCCTATGGTGCTTTTTTAATTGGAAAAATCCTACTCATTATACCTTTCAGTTGGAAAAAACATCTTTCAGACCTCTATGTATTTTTAAACACTGATCAAATGCTTTTTTTCTTCCATTTCAGGCCTACCAAAGAAAACGGCCAAGCTGTGACAAAAGTTTGTCAGCAAAACAATATCGAAAGCATTTCACATTCCTGGAAAACTTTGCACCACGTCACTTTAAAGTCAATACATTTTTACCAGAACCGAACTCATATAAATTGCACGGCCTGGAACAAGTCCCAGAGACGAACTAACTGCGCATGCGCGCTAACACATGCACAGTTGGTTTGTCTCTGGGTTTGTTACATGCCATGTCGTTTGTACAGCTTGGCTGTTTTCTTTGGTTGGCCTGATCCATCAAACAGTGATTAATTTATTGTAGAATATAACTGGGAGTAAATGGTGTGGTTCAGGTCCTATTAGCAGACAGAGGCCTACTGTATCATTGCTGATTGGCTGTGCACTATTGCTGAACTAATTTATGTTGCAGGCGAATAATATAGCTTTATAGGTGTATCTCAGTTCAATAGAAATTAAAATCCTTGGCATTCATAAAAATTGTACAATCAGAGAGCATAATTTAAGCTTGTAGCATATCTGGCTTTTCAATCATTTGGATTAGGTTCTTAAAAGAGGTTGAACCTTTCAATTGATTGTCTCACTTTCAAACCTTTCTCTAACCCTGTCCATGCATCATAAAAGTGCTTTAATTATGTGTGAGCCTTCAGTGCAAGAAATCAAAGTCTACTTTACAAAGAATTTTAATCTAGTATTTTGACTCCAAAATTTATTCATATAACCTCAGCAAGACAAAATACTGCATCAAAGGAGAGATCATTTTGACTCATCTCTACAATCCCAAATCAAAGAAAGATTGGAGAGTATGTAGACTTAATTTACAAATCTGTTCGTCCATTTTAATCTTATCTTTGAACAGCATTACATTGTTCATAATACGACAGCTCATTATTTGATGTTTCACTGCATGAATTTTATCTGTTGGAACAAAAAATTGTTTACCTTTTAGTTATAATAGCATTCTTTTAAAAACATTTAATAAATGTTTGAGGACTGAAGACGCAAAGAGATTAATATTTCAGGTGTAATGTTTTCCCCATTCCAATTACGAATAGTTTCTAAGGTGTGGAACGTTGTACGGCCTTCGCATTTTGCATTTTAAAGTTGGGACTGCTGGCAGGCACCAGGGCTTGAAGTTTACATTTGTCCAGTTGAAATCTTTGTGGGGCAACCAAGAATAGCAGTTTAGGCATCCTTTGGATGACTAAAACCAACTGCTTGACATAATTCTTCGCAATGAGCATTTTCACAATCGATTCTGCAATTTATTGCTGGGAATTACAATTATTAGCCATTATGACCACCTGCCAAATACTTTGTAGGTCCCCCTTTCGCCCCCAAAACAACCCTAACCCATCGGGACATGGACTCCACTTGACAAATAATGCTGTGCTGTCGCGTGACACCAAGACTTCAGCAGCAAATCTTTTAAGTCCAGTAAATTGCAAAGTGGAGGTTCCATGGATCGGACCTGTTTGTCCAGCACATCCCACAGATACTCGATTGCATTGAGATCTGGGGAATTTAAAGGCCAAGTTAACCCCTTTAACGTGTTGTTGTGCTCCTCAAACCATTCCTGAACCAGTTTTGCAGTGTGGCAGAGTGCATTATCTTGCTGAACGTGTCATATAATGGATCTGTATGTAAACTCATGTTATATGCCGATTGTATTCTTTTGTTAGTTTCAGACCCTCTTTAATCTGTTCCTTGACTTCTAAAAATAAGTTCTTTTTCAAAGTTTTCAGGATATAAAATAAACTGGACCAAGCCAGAAGCTCTTCCTTTAACTCAATTTTGCCCACTCATGTTATTTCAGACTGGAAGCTTTCGGTGGTTCAAACAGGCTCAGCAATATCTCGGTATTGTATTTCCCCAAATTTGAATGATATGGTAAAACTTAACTTTGACCCATTATTTTAAAAAATTGCAGATGATGTTAATCAATGGTGTTCACTTCCTCTTACCCTCTGGGTAAAAGTTAATACCCTTAAAACGAACTATTCAATTCAGTCTTCTACTTGAGGTCCCTTGTGAGTATTTTAAGATGTTTGATGGAATTAGTAAAAAGTTCATGTGGGATGGAAAGCATCCATGTTTGAATCTGGAGAAACTACAGTAGTCAGTTCAACAGGGAGGTTTAGGGCTCCCAAAACTTTTTTACTATTATGTTTTAATATCATGCAGCATGTTTGAGACATCTGGCTCACTGGGCATTGCCTCCGGAAATGGCTTCACTATGGTACGCTATAGAGCAGTCTGTTTCAGCTCCTCTCCCTCTAATGCATTTGTGACAGTTGATGGGTCCTGTCACGAGAATGCCTCCTAATAAGTGCGCGCCCTGGCTGTCTTACCAACGAGCCTGGCTCGTGGTCAGCGCGTTTGACTGTTACCCGGGGGTCTGGAGGCTCAAGTCCCCGCCCGGGCCCTCCTTCCACCTGCCACACATTGTTTGTCTAAGAAATCTTCTCGTAAATGTATTAAAGCTCACCCAATTATTTGTCATTTACTGGACACATGGAAAAGAATTGAAGGGCTGTTGAAGGTGAATCCGTATTTAAATAACATATGGCTCAATCCAAAACTGCGCATTGATAAATCTCCACTTTTGTGGAAGGATTGGTTGGACGAGGGAATCCTTATGTTGGGAGATCTGTACCATGAAGATACACTAACATCATTTTAAAATTTATTACAACAATGTGGTTTGTCGGCAGAGGTGTATAATCCAGGGGTCAGAAAGTAAAAATCCTACCATGTTTTCATTCCACCCGTAAACTCCTGTCAGCAGATTTCACTTGTTAGTTTTACCTCCCAGCTGAAGAATAGGGCCAACAGACAGTTCTTTTGTGGCTGGAACAATATCCTAGGATGGATATTTACTTTCTGAACCTGGATTATAAAGCTCTATTTGTCGGGATCTCAGTTTTGGAGATATTTACAACTGCGTCATATTTTAAAGTCAAGTTTTGAGTCACCTTGTCAGACTCCACAAAAAGTAGAGCAGTTCAGAAATATCATGAAGACTTTTAATGAGGGTCATGAGGTTTCCAAATACTATAACATGCTAATAAAATGGTGGCAGCTCTAAGAAGTGTTTGGGAAAGAGATTTGGGTATGTTCCCAGAACGCATGGGTCTCTAGCCCTGTCTGCCACTCAGTCAACATTGCACCCGACCCCTACTCCTCTCCTTGTGGGTGATAGGTCCACACGGAGGTGGCTACCCGCAGCCTCTTCGGGCTGAGCCAGGCCAGGCCCTGGGAAAACCCGGCTACCACGGGCTGGCCTATGAGCTCCCCTCCCATGCCAGACTCCAGGAGGAGGCCCCAGTGTCCCTACTCCGGGCAAGTTTCTCATACTGTCCAGGGAATGCGTTTTGTCTGGCCTCTCACCTGGGACCAATCTGCCATGAGACACCCTACTAGGTGCTTATACTCCATGAAACATAGCTCCCAGAATCCCAGAAACACGCAAAATCCTCCACCAAGATAAGTTAGCGATTCTCGGAGGATGAGATTTGAAATACTTATTATAATGACAACTGAGTGACGAAACAATAGATGCTTGCCAAGTTTGGCGAAGGTTGTTTGATGAAATACAGCCCTGAAATACAGTTTTCGAAATAGTTGGGACGCTGTGTAAAATGTAAATAAATTTTTTAAATCATGTGAACTTCATATTTATTTGAAAATAGTACAAAGAAAATGTATCAAAATGTTGAAACTGAGATGCGTATTATATTGTTTTTGGAAAATGTGTGCTCATTATGAATTTGATGCCAGCAACAGGTTTCAAAAACATTGGCATGGGGGCATGTTTACAACTGTGTTGTATTACGTCTTCTTCAATCAACACTCTGTAATCATTTGGGAACTAAGGGGACAAACTACTGTTCTGAAAGCAATCGGTTTTCCCAGTTTTGCTCTATATAGGGTTTCAGGTGCTCGATGCCTCTCAGCTTCCTTTGTCATACTTTTTTTTCATAATGAACCAAATATTGTGACAGGTCTGGACTGCAGGTAGACTACTTTAGCACATGTTGACATGTTGTTGTAATACATGCAGAGTATGGTGTTTGACATGGTGTCGCTGAAATGAGCAAGGCCTTCCCTGAAAAGAAGGCATCTGAATGGCAGTAAATCTTGCACCAAAACCAGTATTTTGTTTAGTCAAACCACTGGTGCAGAGAAGCAGACAGTGTTTCTGGATCTTGTTTATATACGTTTTAATCCCTACACTTCAGAGTTTGAACTTGAATTTGTACAGTGGGGGAAATAATTATTTGAACCCCTGCTGAATCTGTAATTTTGCTCACTTACAAAGAAATGAACAGTCTCTAATTTTTATGGTATTTGAGTATTTGATCCTCTAAAACCCAGCCAGAATTCTGGCTCCCACAGATTGGCTGTGTGTCCATGTGGCAATCCAACAATTACTACTGATACTCCTGATCTCAACTTGTATAAAGCACACCTGTCCACAGAATCAATTTATTCCATTCCAACCTCTCCACCACCATGGCCAAGACCAGGAAGCTGTCAGAGGACGTCAGGGAAAAGACTGTAGACCTGGAATGGGCTACAAGACCATCAGCAAGAACCTTGGTGAGAAGGTGACAGCAGTTGGTGCGATTATTCGGAAATGGAAGAAATATAAAATGACCATCATTCGCCCTCGGTCTGGAGCTCCATGCAACATCAGGCCTCATGGGGTGAGGATGATCATGAGAAAGGTGGTGGGTCAGCCTAAAACTACATGGGAGGAGCTTGTTAATGATCTGAAAGCAGTTGGGACCACAGTAATAAAGAACACAATTGGTAACACACCATGCCGTAATGGGCTGAAATCTCGCAGCGCCCGCAAGGTTCCCCTGCTCAAGAAGGCACAGGTACAGCCTTGTCTTAAATTTGCCAGTGAATATCTAAATGATATCTAAAATCAAAAATTTTTTTGAGCAAGTGGCCCACATCTTAAGCTTATGCCACAAAGTCATCATAAACATCCTAACAGGCCTAAGATGCGCAAATAGTCATAGAAAAATATACCATCTCCATATCATAAAAGTGTTGTGTTAAAACATCCAAATTCCATGAAATCAATCAACCTACAATATTACAGCATATACTAGAGCAATTATAGACGACACACTACATGGTCTACACACCATAGTTCAAAATCCCACAACATCGCAAATTATATATGCAAGCAAAAAGACAAATAGGCAGATACCAAGGCAAAAACACCAATCATAAGAAACCTTCAGGTTGGTCAATAGGAAACAACTCCTGTGATTCATTTATACCCGAGGGTTCAATAGTGGACAGTTCTTTCATCCAAAAGGCCTCCCTTCTCAAAAGTTTTTTCACAATGTTACTCGTCTAGGAGTAGGTAGCACCCTTTTGATTCCAATAAACATAAGGGAGGCAACATAATCATGACTCATTGCCTTATAATGTCCAGCGATGGTCGATACTATAGCGATAGTCCAGGTTTTTGTTTCATATAGCTAGCCTACCGTTCAGTGATCCTTATCTTTATATTTCGTTTAGTCTGGCCAACATACAGCAAGCCACATGGGCATATCAGCACATAAATCACATGAGTAGATACACAGTTGATAAATTCCTTGATTTTATATTTCTTTCCATGATGTGGATGGTTAAATGTTTTGGTATCAAAAGTATTAGCACAATGAACACATTTAACACATCTGTAATTCCCAGATACTTGCTGGGAGAGCCAATTAGTTTAAATAGGTTCCTGATACATAGATCTAACCACATATCTCTAATATTTCTGCCGAAAAATATTAGCCGAAGCTATAAACGAGGGCTAGACAAAGACAAATTATTTAAATTTGGGTCATATTCCAGGACTTTCCAGTGTTTAATACTCTTTTTAACTTGTCTAGAGGCTGTCAAATATTCAGATACAAAGGTTACTCCATTTTTCTTATCATGTTGTGTGGGTCCAGGATGTGATAATTATGCCCTTTCTTTCTGATTTGCTTTTTCTTTTGCTTTATCAAGAAGAGACTGACTATATCCCCTCTGTTTGAATCATTCAGTCATTTCATTAATTTTAATAGTGGAATTATCTTCGTTGTTGCATATTCTTCTAAACCTGATGAACTGCCCATAAGGGATGTTATCAATGAGATAGTCAGGATGGAAGCTGGTGGCAGGTAATATGGTATTTCCGTCAGTGTCTTTGCAATAGAAAGAGGTGTCTAGTCTCCTATCCTCATTTACATATAGAAAAAGATCCAAAAAATGGATCCTCTGTTGAAAATACTATTTCAGATAAATAAATAAATAATAATTTATTTTAAATAAATAAATAAATAAATAAATAAATAATATAATAAATAAATAAATTTCAGATTGGGCCAAGTACTATTAATGTAATCATTTAAAGCCTTGAGTTCATCTTGTGGGGTTCAAAATGTGGCCAAAACTATGTGACGGTTGCAGGATGATCGTACTTTTGGAAAGAGATTTCCAGGGTGGGTTTGTCTGCCACTGGTGCCAGCTAATTGAGCATTTGGAGAGCAAGATCCTTGATCTTCAGGGTCAGTTGGCGGTGCGACGTAGTTTGCAATCAGTAGAGTTCCTAGAGGAACTAGGCAGTATGTCGTTTAGAGAAATGGTGTGTACGCCAAAGCAGGTTGGTACTGGGATCCCAGAACAGGCAGGGACAGAAAGTTGGGTGACGGTAGGTCGGCAGCGCAGGAAAGGGCGTGCATGCCGTACAGCGACAGCTTCTCCAGTGGTTGAGGTGTTCAACCGGTTCCAGCCCTTGCAGGAACTCGACTTGGCCCCTGACCCTGAGAGTGAGGGGACTGATGAGCAGCAGGGCACCCTGTTGGCCACTACCCCTCAGAAAAGAGAGTTATTGATAGTGGGGGACTCAATACTTAGAGGAGTAGATAGCTTAGTCTGTTCGTGCGACAAGGAGTCTCGTACGGTGTGTTGTCTGCTTGGTGCCCTGGTAGGAGACCTCCAGGAGCGTGCAGACAAGCTCCTGGCCAGAGCGGGGAGGGATCCAGTTGTCATAGTCCATGTTGGGACAAATGACATAGGTAAGGGTAGGTTTGAGGTTCTGCAAGGCAAATTTGTGGAATTAGCTGAGAAGCTTAGTAGCAGATCCTCAACGGTAGTGTTCTCCGGGATTCTACCGGTACCACGTGCAAGCAGAGGTAAGCAGAATTTTATCTTGAGGTTTAACACGTGGCTACGAACTTGGTGTATGAAAGAGGGGTATAGGTTTATGGGGCACTGGAACTTTTTCTGGGACAGGGGTGACCTGTTCAAGCCTGACGGGCTGCACCTGAACCGAAGAGGTACCTTTGCACTGGGCCAGCGTATGTTGAGGGTAGCACAGGATTATTTAAACTAGGGACTTGGGGGGCAGGGAGATTAGTGAGTGTTACACATAAGGAAATGCAGACTGCCCCGATGGAAGCTGACGGCGTAACATGCACTAACGATGTTTTACTTCTTAAGCAACGAAGCGTAGTGGGGGGCTCGAGGCCGCGGCCACATGGGAAATCAAGGGGGAAGAGCATTAGTAATAACCTGAAATGTTTTTATTTAAATGCAAGAAGCATAAAAAATAAATTTCCAGAACTTGAGGCTGTAGTGATCAGTGAGGGCTATGACATAGTTGGGATTACAGAGGCATGGCTATGTGAAGAGGATGGAGATGAATATAATATAGAAGGTTATAGGCTCTTTAGGAAGGATAGATTTAATAGGCGAGGAGGAGGCGTAGCACTCTGTGTGAACGAAAACATTAATGTACAGGAAATTCCCGAAATTGTACATTCCTTGTCCTGTGAAGATATCTGGGTCAGGCTCATTGGCAAACACGAGACAGGTTTAAACATAGGAGTATGCTATCGACCACCAGCTTTGGACAGTACAATCAATGAAATGCTTTTTAGGAGGATTACGCAAGCTTGTAGTGGTGGTGGGACTATTATCATGGGAGACTGAAATTATCCTGGTATCAATTGGGATTTGGTGAAAGGACAGGGTAGGGGGGAAGAAGAATTTCTAGATGTTATAAATGATAATTTCTTGGTGCAGTATGTTAATATGCCTACCAGAGAGAAGGCAATTTTGGACTTAGTGCTCTGTAAAGACCCCAATAGAATTATCAATGTTGAGGTACTGGAGCCACTTGGGACAAGTGATCACTCTGCTGTTAATTTTGATGTTTCATGGGAAGTTAAAAAGGTGTATTCTAAAACAAAAATTTTCAAATTTAGGCGAGCAAACTTTGTCAGGATGCGCTCATATCTAGCTGAAATAAAATGGGAGACACTCCTGGACTGTAAGTCTGTAAATGAGATGTAGAAAAGATTTAAGGGGGTTTTACTTGAATCGCAGTGCAAATTCATTCCGAAGGTGTCCAAAAGTAAGCTGAAAAAGCAAAATCCTCAGTGGATATTCAAAAGTATTCATAGGATGTTGAGGGAAAAGAGGAATCTTTATAAGATGTACATAAAGGATAACAATGAGAATACTAAGGCTGAATACTGTAAAATGCGGGCTGTGGTCAAAAAAGAGCTGAGGAATGCTAAAAGACTGTATGAAAGACAAATTGCAGAGGGGGGTAAAAACTAGCCCTAAGCGCTTCTTTCAGTACTGTAGCAAAAAAAGGAAAGTTAAAGAGCAGGTTAAGTGCATAAAGAATAAAAATGGATCACTGCTATATGATAACAAGCATACTGCGGATGCCTTAAACAGTTACTTTGTTGAGAATTTTACCTCAGAGGGGGTCTTTATTTGGCCAGAGGGCACGTCAAATGCTCAAGATTATTTAGCGGAAATTGAGGTTCGGGATAACGAAGTATTAGACAAGTTGCATAAACTAAAAACAGATAAGGCGGCGGGTCCTGATGGCTTATATCCTAGAGTGCTCAGGGAAGCTGGTGAGTTCATCTTTAAGCCGCTATCCCCCATCTTCAGATGGTCTTCAGAAACAGGAGAAATACCAAATGACTGGAAACAGGGCGATATAATACCAATATATAAGGAAGGGGACAGTACCGAGCCAGGGAACTACAGGCCAGTGAGTTTAATTTGCATTTCGTGCAAAATATTGGAATCTATCATAAAAGATGAGCTGGACTTATTTCTTGAACGTAACAGTATCTTGAGGGATAGCCAACATGGTTTTCGGAAGGGAAGGTCATGCCTGACAAACCTTCTGGAATTTTTTGAAGAGGCCACCTAGACTTACGACCAGAGCAGGGCTTATGACATCATATACTTGGATTTTCAGAAAGCATTTGATACAGTACCGCATTAGAGACTAATTTTTAAAATGAGCTCCATTGGAGTTACAGGAGGTATTCTGAAGTGGATTCAAAACTGGTTACAGGACAGAACACAAAGAGTGATATCTCATCTGAGCTGGGTATGGTGGGGACGGGCGTCCCCCAGGGATCGCTGTTGGGACCCCTGCTGTTCCTCATTTACATTCATGACCTTGATGGTATATCGAAAGCAGATTGGTTAAATTTGCAGATGATACTAAATTGGGGGGTTTGGCAAATAGTCTAGGGTCCACTAAAGTGATTCAGGATGATTTAGATAGAATCCAGAATTGGGCAGAAATGTGGCAAATGAAATTTGATCTAGCGAAATATGAAGTTGTACATGTAGGTAATAAAAAGATTAGACGGGATTACTTCATGGGAGGTTTAAAACTGGAATGTGCTGCACAAGAGAAAGATCTGGGAGTGATTGTTAACCAAACCCTCACAGGTTCTAGCCATTGTGCCGTAGCAGTTAAAAAAGCTAATCGGATGCTTGGATACATTGCCAAAAGTATTGAGTACAAATCCACGGAGGCGATGCATCTTTTGTACAACACGTTCGTTAGACCATACCTAGAGTATTGTGTACAGTTCTGGGGACCTTACTTTAAGAGAGATATAGAGGCTCTAGAGAAAGTTCAGAGAAGAGCCACCAAGCTTATTCCAGGTATAAAAGATGAAAGCTACGAGAAGAGGCTGAAGATCCTTAATCTCTTTAGTCTTAGGAAAAGGAGATTCAGGGGTGATTTGATTGAGGTCTTTAAATATGTTAAAGGGATTAATAAAGTGAATCATGTAGGATTCCTTTGACTAAGTGTTGTGAGTAGAACTCGGGGTCACAAATGGAAGTTGACCAAAGGTAAATTTAGCACTGATATTTGGAAATATTTCTTCACCCTAAGAGTAATTTCAATGTGGAATAGCTTACCTGACCATATTGTTGAGGCAGAGACCTTGGGGGTTTTCAAGAGCAGGCTTGACTTAAAGCTAGATACCATTGAGTCATTTAGTATCTGAAGGGATATATTCACAATAGTATAAAGAAACTGACGAGCTTAGTTGGGCTGAAAGGCCTGTTCTTGCCATTCATGTAATGCTATGTTATCTCCATTGCCTACATTAATTTTGTAAATCTGCGAAAAAACAACACATTGTAATGGCTGGAAATAGTGCAGTTTTAGATGATATGGCAGGTGAAGCGGCATCAAGCAGAGAGCCGGCGCAGCTGAGAATGATATGGCTAAATTAGAGCGGAGACAAGCTCGCATTTCTGAATGAACAAAAGGCTTGAGTTCCAGAAACGAAGCGAGCAACCAGATAGACAAATAATTCACAATAAAAGAGAAAACTAAACAAGGCACCTAACAATAGTGCCGAATGACCAAAAGAAGCTAAGCTTCCCAGAAACAAAGAAAATATATGTAAATAGGCAAACCCCTTACCAGAGATATATCGAGCCGAAGTGAGCAAAGTCATATCAAACACTCCAGCAAAGGAGGCATGGCGACTTCCAGCTTAAAAAGACTCCGGGAAGGACCGCCCAGGAGTAATCAGCGAGCCGGGTAAAAAATCTGATGTGGAAGGAAAGCGATATCGTTAGGGACGACAGTAACAAAGAAAGCAAAAAGCACATAGCAAACCATGACACAGATAAGCAGCAAAAGCTTTGTTATTGAAAATATATCTATTGTCCCATAGCCCCATGTATATTTTCGCATAATTATATATACAACAACAGATCTCGCTAAATTCTAAAAGGAACGGTAGCCCGTTGGGCAAGCACAGTGAATTTCTGGTTGCCTGAAAAGTTTTCTCCTTGCCCGAGACCATGCTGAATTCGGCCTTTATGCCTCATTTCCACCATGTGGCACCGGCTCTACTCCACTCCAACCGTCTTGGTGCCGGGTACATTTCTGGGGGATCATTTTCAATTGGAGCGGGGGTCGGCAACCCATGGCTCTGGAGCCTCATGCGCCTCTTCAGCCCATCTACAGTGGTTCCCTGTAGCTTTGAAAAAAATGTATGAATAATGGGTATTTAAATTTATTTTTATTTTTTCTTTCAAACAAAATATTGCTTATTTTGAAGATCGAGGTGATACTGTGACAGTAGGGAAAAAAAGCATTTAAATATCTGTGACCCCGCCCGTCAAAACGCAGCTAAACTCGCCTTATCTCATTTTGAGATAAAGACTGTCAAGTAGTCCCTGTGATAAAAAAAATGACAAAAAATGAGATGTGAGTTTATGAATGATAGCTAAATGTTAGATTACATATTGGGGATTCAAAATATAGTGTTCAAAAATTTTTTTCTAACATCATACATATTAAAATGAATTAATTTATTGACCCTTCGTTGACAAATTATGGAGAAATAGCAGAAGTTGGCTTCCACAAGCCTGGTTTTCAATCGGCTTCTAGTTTACCTTTGGCAGATAAACGGCTGATAGTTTGGGTGACATTCGGTTTAGGAACTTCTTTTCTACCATTGAAAATTAATCTAGGCGATAATACGTACCATCGTAAAGCAGGCCAGTTGAAGGTTTTGCAAAAGAGTGGCGATTTAAGCGGGGTGCAGATTTCTCCACGGATTGCGTCATATCACCACTGAAATTTCAGAGAGGAAGCGTTTGCATTTGTAGATTAACGTTTTATGAAGCTAACCAGCCGAGCTTGAAGACATGTCATGCCTTTGAACTTTGAAATGACCTTACTCACTCAATATTTGACATATCAGTTAGATTTTTTTCACAGAATATTCTTTACATGATATAGAATGACTTTGTGAAAAAATTGTTCATCACCATAAAATGACTTTAGCTGGATTATCACAGGGTCATATTTATGGGCTACTTTTTTAGTAATTTTCCACAAATAAGGGAAGGACTCAAATAGACCACCTTGGTTCTATTTATTATATCAAAGTAGGTCTGCGTATGCCAGTGTTTTTCAAAAGAGTTTGAGGTTTTCCTTTGTGATAAGGGAGCATAGAAACTGCAATAAAATGTCAAAAATTTATTTGTTTTGTAATTTCATAAATGCCCACAAACTTTAGTTCTTTTGCAGTGGGTGACAAAAAATGGAAATGAAAATATGAGAAAAACAATAAAAATGAAAAACAGGATACCGGCAAGCAGTCTTACACCGATGATACAAGTTATGAAAATTTTATGAGAAGTTTGACATTTGAATCAATGAAAATCAATGTCAGGGTCACTAAATAAAAGTTCACATACATTTATAAGACCTCTGTAATACAATCCTAAGCTCTGAAGCAGTTTTGGTGAAACAAGTCATTAAAATATGTCACTATGTATTCAAAATGTCAATTGTGAACTTTCAAGGTCTCAGGATGTGGTCAGCAAATGGACTTCATGTATGACTTTCTAAATGTCTCTATACAAACCTTGGCTCAATCCGTGACCATTTTGGTGATACCAGTCTTTGTAATTTTCAGTTGAGTTTGACCCTCAAAGGTCAATGACAGTCAAGTTGAATGTCACCAGCTGAAAGTTCATATGTGACTTCCTAGATGTCAGTAACACAAACTTAGGCTCCATCTGTGACCGTTTTAGTGATACAAGTCGTTGAATTTTCACTAGGTCACATTTGATCTTTGAAGGTGAATATGACCGTCACCAAATGAAAGTTGATAGATTACTTCTTATATGTATGTAATACAAGTCTAGACTCCATCTGTGACTGTTTTGTCAAGACAAGTCATTGTAATTGTATTCTGTCAAGTTTGACCTTCAAATGTCATCAACAGTTAAGATGAATGTCACCAAATGAAAGTTCATATGTGACTTCCTATGTCAGTAACACAAACCTAGGCTCCATCTGTGACCTTTTCAGTGATAGAAGTCAATGAATTTTCTCTGGGTCACCTTCGATGGTCAATATGAAGGTCACCAAATGAAATTTCATATATGACTTTCTATACTTCTCCAATACAAACCTGCACTCAATCTGTAACAATTTTGCTGATATAAGTCATTGAAACTTCACTATGTGAAGTATGACCTTTGAAGGTCAAGTTCAAGGCCACAAAATGATATGTACGACTTCCCATACATCTCCAATAAAAACTGAAACTATCTGTAACCATTTCACTGTGAATGCATTCAAGGTCAGTGAAGGTCAGGTTCAATGTCACCAAATGAAACTTCATACATGACTTCCTATATGCCCGCAATACAAACCTAAACGCTATCTGTAATAGTTTTGGTGATATAAGTAATTGAAATTTCACTGTGTGAAGTTTGACCTTCGAAGGTTGCCGAAGGTGAAGTTCAAGGCCACCAAATGAAAGTTCATACATGACTTCCCATAAGTGTTCAATGCACAAATGTTCCCAATCTTCAATATTTTCAAGCCTAGAAACCTTTGAAAATGTAACATTTTGCTTGACCTCAAGTTTGACCTTTCAAGGTCATCTGAGGTCAACTGTAAAGCCAAAATAAAGGTCATATATTACTTCCTATAGCTCAGTAATACAAACTTAATCTCTATCTGCAACCATTTAGCTTCCACAGGCAATTGGGCTTTTCTCCATAAGACCCAATGTTAAAGTACAGCACCCCCACAAGACCCACTTCCGTTGATTCAATCAAAATGGCACTCGCACTATACTGTACATAAAGTGCATCAAGGTGAGTAGATTGACAGATTTAGAAAAAAAAGTTATCAGACAGTTTTTTGAAATTTCAAGTCATATCTTTTAATATTGTTAATATATTTCCTGACCTTGAGTTTGACCCTTAAAAGTCATCTGAGGTCAGCTTTAACATAGCCAATGTATAGGTCATATATGACTTCCTATATGTTATTAATACAAACTTAATCTCTATCTGCATTCATTTGGCCTCCACAGGCCGATAAGCTAAAGTAACAATAGATGCTTTTGAAGAAGTTCCAATCCTTCCATACAATATAAGTAGGCCTATATATAAAACTCGATAATACTCTTATCTTCATTTTAAGGGTAAAATAGTTTTGCGGCTCCAGATGAATTTATTTTTGTGGCGGACGGGCCAATTTGGCTCTTTTCAAAGTAAAGGTGACCCCTGCATTAGATGATAGTACAGCCCAGCGGCGTAGGTATTGCCGGTGCAGCCGGTGCGCTGAACTGGGGCCCTGAAGACCTCTGAGGGCCCACTGTGATTAACTATGCCATTCTTCCTCTTATCATAACACATAAAGAATTTACATCTATTTGACAAGTCATTTCAAGTCTCCTGTTCAACGCAGTATTATCTTCTGTAAAGAGAGGAGTTGATGAGTATAAATATTGCTCCACTGTTTCATACAACACAGTCATGGTACCAACCCCCCCCCCCCACCCCCCAACACACACATTGGCCATTTTTCCTCTTTTCTTTGATATATGTCTTTTGTATTTCAGTAATGATACTTTTTCAGTTATAATCACAATTACTAATCATATATTTGATTGTTTTATTCACAACATTTTCAAATGAACATGGCCTGCTGGGAAATGTGTTTGTCCAATTAGTTGACATTCACTTATTCCTTTCTGATCGTAGCCTCGTAGGCTACGCGCTTGCTCGTGAATTGTTCTTTTTTGAGAGATCAGCTAACCCATTAGCCTAGTATTGGAGGTGAAAAGTCTTGAGCACCATGTTGAGCAGCACAAAGGCGGTGCTCAAAAAAGAAAAGAAAAAAAGAGCTCGATGTACGGAACTCCAAATTGGCGAAATTGAATGCATTTTTTTAATTAGTCATCTTGTCCAGATGCAGTTCCTGCTAGCGTTGTGAATGATAGCGGCGACACGCAGCAGTCAGACTTGGAGGCTAATGCTACCACCTGAGGCTAATGCTACCACCTCATTGCCCTCTTGCTCAACGACTTTGCAGAGCAGAAGGCACCCACAGTTAACTTCTGAATGGGTGAGTGCAGTTTTTTATTAGGCTACTGCAAGTGATCAGCTTGCCGGTTGTGGTTAAATGGCTGCTGTGCCAGGATGTGTGTCCATCTATCTGTTTACTTATTGATTTGGCCACTGTTGTGCTGTTAGGGAAATACGGTTGACTGTTCAGCCGTATGGATCTTTTTCGCATTTTCATTGGCAATGTATTGTCACTGTTGTTCATGGTTCAAACAGCCTAACGTGTTGTGTGATGTTGAGATGCTGTGCAAATATTCATTGTCCATGGTTCTAATAGCCCTAATAATTATGGGTGTCTGCGTTTTTCAGAAAACTGATTTTTCTTAATTACTGATTTGGATACCTACTGGCTCACTGTAGCTGAAGTGGTTGGCTACAGAGGACGATTGTTTCTGTGAATATCCAATAACTGATGCGGGTGTGCCATCTAGTGATAGAATATTGTAACTGTACCTACGTGCATAATTTTGCAGCTCCCTGTCCCCGCACTAACATACCCTGCTGCCGAGCACCGTTGTTCTTCTCGAAGACGCTAAATCCAGATAAATCTTAAACGATGAATTGCGTTCATATTTTAATTTGTAACGAAGTGGCTAGTGTCAAAGTAACGAAGTAAAATGATAATTTTTAAGTTTTAAATGTTGTAGAGTAAAAGTCCAGGTTTAAAAAAGAACTCAGGTAAAGTACAAATCCTCAAAAAACTAAAGCTCTGTTACAATTACACCTCTGCTTCGCGGATATGCCTGGGGGGGGGGGGGGGGGGGGGGTAGCGCCATTCTCGCACCGGGGCCCAGCGCCTCCACGCTACGCCACTGGTACAGCCTCAGTGTAGCTGGTCATCATAGCGGTGCAGCACAAAACTACACTGAGTACAAATGAAAACGCACCTCTTGAAAAAAGTCAATATTTAAGTTCAAATGAACTTCAATATAATTTTTATACAACAACAACACTGCAGTGACATCACCCGACATGCCAGGTGCAAGAAATGCGAGAATTTCCAGTTAACTGTAACGCTAGGCAATTTTTTGCAGAAACGCAACATCTTGCACACACACCACGGGAAAAATGAATTTCACTCTGAATTTGTGCACACATTGCCTTTAAAAGCATGTGAATCCGAATAAAATTTCACTTCTTCACTGACACTTGTGAAACGTCGACACTAAGCCGCGACTGACAGCCCCTGAACGGGTACGTGCCATTGGCATGCTTCAAATTGGCGCCAGCACCAGGGAAATTGCAAGACGACTACACTGCGCACACACAACGATCGCAAGACTCCATCAAAGGTTTCTGCAAACGGGGAGCACTCGGGACCGTCCTCAACCGGATCAACAACGTGTGACAACGGCACGTCAGGACCGTCAGATCATACGGGATCATGTCCGAGACCTAACACTACCAGCGACAAGAACAGCTGCTCAAGTCCAAGGACAACGTGGATTCATTCACCCCAACACCGTACAGAACCGTCTGCGAGCTGCAGGCCTGCGTGCACGACGTCCTTATTTCGGCCCCATATTGACGGATCGTCACTGAAACCAGCGTCTACAGTGGGCAAACAGGCACCAGAATTGGCGACTACGACAATGGCACGGTGTCATCTTTTCTGATGAGTCACGATTTCACTTAAGGAACGCAGATGGCCGTTTACGTGTTTGGTGGAGACTTGGTGAACGTTATAACGCCGATTGTGTCGTTCAAACGGACCGCTGGGGTGGTGGCAGCGTTATGGTGTGGGGTGGAATAAGCTAGCATCACAGAACCCCTCTCCATATCTGCAGAGGAAGGGTGAACGGCGTCTACTACCGGGACCAGGTGCTGCAGAACCATGTTGTGGCGTTCTTCAACTAACACTACGATGTCCACACGTTCCAACAGGACAACGCTAGGGCACACACTGCAAGGGTGTCCATGCAGTACATTGTACAGCAGAACATCCCGTGCTTCAGTGGCCAGCTCTGTCACCCGACCTCTCCGCTATCGAGCACTTATGGGATGAAATTGGACGACGTCTATCACGTCGACGCCAGATGGACAACATCCGAGAATTTGAGGTTGCCCTTGTTCAGGAGTGGAATGCTATCCCTCAGAACACTATCCAGAGACGACGATGCACCGCATGTGTCAATGCAAATGGCGGTCACACCCGTTATTGACTTTCCTGTTTGACCCCTTCACCAGTTAAACCTCTCTTGCGCATTAACATTATTGTGAATGAAATTGAATGATGTTTACATGTCTTCTTAAATCATTCATTATCTCAAATGCATCATACGTATATACTTCACATATCAATCCGTGGAGCTATTCCAGATTTCGTGAGTGGTGCGTTTTCATTTGACTACAGTATATTTAAAATATCTATATGCTCCTTCTTGGATGTAGTTGATTCCTTGCCACTCAGACAAATGTGCCATGCCATTGCAGTGATTTTTTAAAGTGGTATCTTCACACATTACGTTAATGGTAACCAACCACGTAACCAGCATATCAGTTACCATTTGAAAAGGTTTTACAACATTTGCTGCTCATTACAAACAGAGAAAAAAATCGTCAGCGTCGAAAAGTGTATAATTAGCGAATAGAAAATCATTTATGTTGGTGGCATTTTCATAAAGGAAATTTGCACTATGATGTACAGCGCCCTCCATAATTATTGGCATCCCTGTTAAAAGCCTTAAAATAAATTCAATTTTTATTGCAGAAGCATACTCTCATGCTGAAAAGTGTAGAAAAATGTAACTTTTAACTCAAGTAAATTTTAAGGGGAAAAAAAAATCCCCGACTAAGAAATAATTATTTTTCATAAAATCACCTGTTCCACAATTATTGGCATTCCTAACAATTCCTAGGAAATAAATGTAATTGAAGTATTTCTGTCATTTGTTCTGTAGTTTACAAAGTTGATCAGAGTATCTAGGAACATTTAATTACAAAATTCATCACTTCCTGTTTCCCTGGGGTATAAATATGACGTGACACAGAGGCCATTTCTCTTATCCACTTTTCAACATGGGAAAGACTAAGGAACACACCATTCAAGTAAGGCAGATGTGTGTTGACCTTCACAAGTCGGGCAATGGCTGCAAGAAAATAGCCACTCGCCTACACCTGCCCATATCGACTGTCAGAGGAATCATTAAGAAGTTGAAAACAACTGGAACAGTGGTAAACAAGCCTGGACGAGGACGCAAGGTTATTTTGCCACCATGCACAGTGAGGAGGATGGTAAGAGAAATAAAAAGTTCTCCAAAGCTCACTGTTAAATAATTGCAACAAATGGTAGCATCTTGGGGTCACAAAATCTCCAAAACAACCATCAGGCGCTATTTACATTCCAACAAGCTGTTTGGGAGGCATGCACGGAAAAAACCTTTTCTCACTCACAATCATAAACGCAAACGTCTGGAACGTCTGGAGTTTGCTAAGCAGTACTCAGACTTCAAGTGGGACCGTGTGCTTTGGTCACATGGGACCAAGAGAGTGATTGTTTCCAAAAAAGCTCTAAGTGGGTCTGGCGGAACACCAAAGATGAGTATGCAGAAAAGCACCTCATGCCCGCTGTGAAATATGGGGGAGGATCGGTGATGCTGTGAGCCTGTTTCTCTTCCAGAGGCCCTGGGAACCTTGTTAGGGTGCATGGCATCATGAACGCTTTGAAATACCAGGACATTTTAAATCAAAATCTGGTGGCCTCTGCCCGAAAGCTGAAAATGGGTCATCACTGGGTCTTTCAGCAAGATAATGACCCTAAACATGTTGCCAGATCTACACAGAAATGGTTCACCCAACGCAGAATCAAACTCCTCCTGTGGGCATCTCAGTCCCTAGACCTCAACCCCATTGAAAACCTGTGGACTGAGCTGAAGAGGAGAGTGCAGAGTAGAGAACCCAGGTCACTGGATGAATTAGAGAGATTGTGTAAAGAGGAATGGTTGAAGATCCCTCTTTCTGTATTCTCCCATTTTGTGAAACATTATAGGAAAAGATTAGGTGCTGTTTTGTTGGCAAAACGGGGTTGTTCGAAGTATTAACATCAGGGGTGCTAATAATTGTGGCACACATGATTTGTGGCATTTTTTTCCCCACTGAATAAATGCACTTGAATTAAAGGCTGGGTTTTCCTCTTTTTTTCTTTTTGGTCCTATATTATTCAGAAAAAAAACTGAATTTTTTAGAAGCTGAAGAACATATCTTAACCAAGGGTGCCAATAATTATGAGGGCAGTGTATATTCATCTACACCAACAAACTTTCATTATGACCATAAATTCATTCACACCATATATCACATTCATATATAGGCCTACATGTAGCTAATGCAAGAAATAAAACGTAGCATTTAATGACTTCTCCCTACTCCCTTTTATGCAACTTAAGCAATGAAAAAAAGCGTGTAGTGCCAGTACCCTGTAGTAGAAATGGGGCATCAGTTACTGTTACATTTTGTCCATTTAATGGACTTCAGTATGTTCCACATGATATTCTGATCATTGATGTGCAAGCACACTCATCTGAATATCGGTAAAACATAGGCCTATTTTGTTTCTGTTTTGGAATGGCATTTAAAGTAATTTTTTTAATTCGGTCGATGGAGACACTGACATATGGTACGGTTTATTGACTCTAGATGAAGGAAGGAAAAAAAAACCAATTATGGATGCTTCAAAATCCCTTTTGACCGACAATAAGCGGCACATATACAACTCTAAAAACAAAATCAGATATACTTTAGAATATTTTAGAATATATTTTATTTTTACTTATATCTATGAAGGCTATATTTAACTCTTAATGAATGAATGAATGAATGAATGGATGAACGAGTACCAGGCGCGCAGTAAGGGGTGTGTAGTAAGTGGTTTAAATCAGCACCCGTGAGTCCTCAGACTCATGTCATGAAGTGAAATGACAATGAAGCTTTTAATTTTACGTGTTCTCTCCTTTTGCTAGATACTTTGACATGGTGCGCATTCTCTAACAACAACTACCATATAATATTTATTCAATAATCAGTCATCAAAGTGTTTATCGAAGTGTTTTACAATTCCACATTAATTCGGTCTCTGGTTCCAAAGTCTCATTTTGAAAATTGTATGTTACTCTGACAGTTGCTGATTAGCTTCCTCAAGTGCAACATATTCTTGCTTGTGAAAGTGTTGCTGGATTTAATGGAAAACGCGCCCTCGTATAGCCGTAAAATTGCTGGGTAGAGAGTTTAAATGCTCGCATTCATAGTCCCACACCCACTCGAAGTCTGCAGACACTGTCTGTCCATGGGGCCCAGAATGGTTGGCAAACAACACAGACGCTGAGATTGCTTTTTCATCTAGCGCCATTATCAAGTCACATCAGGCTATTTGGGCTCGCTAATGTAGATTTACGATAAAAGCAGGCTATTTTGAATGTCTCCTTCAGTTTCCCGAAGACCCCGTTAAATAATTCTACGTTTGTTTCGGTTTTTGAGTTTCCTTGTTCTCAACTTGCGCAGATTGGCCATATCATTGCAACCAGCAGCGAGAGTAGGGAACGATTGACTTCTGTCCTCAACACTTGCCGGTGTCCAGGAAAATATGTTGAATTGTGCATTTGTTTGCTAACCAGCTTGTCAACTAGCTAGCGTTTACTACAGAGGATGTGGTTACCCTACACATAGCCCATAAAATAACCACACAAGAAAAAAAGTCAACAATTATTACCAATAGGCTTCTGAAATAGCGAGCTAGTTAGCAACGTAGCTAGCAACACAAAAGTGATATCGAACTCTGTAATGTGTAATGTGAATATAGGCCACTGGATGGCAGTATTTACCTTTTTTTTTTTTTGGACATGTTCTGGGCATGTCTGAAACAAGTCCCAGAGAAAAGAAAAAAAAAAGGCTAAATGAGGGTGGGGTTTGCAAAAGAGTATATAAGGAGGGAGAATTAAGACCGTAAAGTCGTAGGAGAAATTGCAAGGAGAAGGATACATGTGACCAGACCTGTCATTCTGTTTAAGACCTGTGAAGCTTAAAGTGGATTTTTGCCTGTGTTAGAGCATTTTCTTCACTCAGGACATCACCAAGGAACCCAACCAAAAGGGACTGTAAATATTTCTGTTTTTCTTGATAATCAATCTTGGTCATTAGATTAGTCAGTAGATTAGTTACTTGTTTTTGTTAATTAAATGTGTTTAAGTTTTCCCCTTGCTGTTGTGGATGTTGAAAATGTAATAAAAAATTGGGGCCATAACAAATGCAATAGCTAGCTAGGTAGATTGCCAACTGGTTAGCGGGTTAAAAGGCTAGGCTAAACTTCGCTTACACTGAAATAGTGAGCTAAAGACACAAACGTAACCTAACGAGTCAGTTGAGCTCAGAGTAGTTTGTTGCGTGCAGGGATATTTTGTGCTGTGGCCTGCCACAGTGGGTTACAGTAATTTTATACTGGCATGGAACGCTGCTCAGCCAATCACATTTAAGGATGGGAAGCACCCGTTTAATCATGTGAAATAGGCCATAGGTTTCTGGAAACAAATCGAATTTTGTTTCAAATATATTTAGTGGCCAAATTGGTAAAGTTAATAAAACGTTTTGATCGGAAATAAATAACCATGTGGCGTGAAATTTTCAGCCAGCCCGTCGGGCAAGTGCCTCTTAATTTCTGCTTACCCGACAAAATTTTTACTTGTCCCGGGCTCTCAGAATAGGAATTTTGCGAGCCTTGAACTTATATATATATATATATATATATACACTCAACAAAAATATAAACACTTTTGTTTTTGCTCCCATTTGTCATGAGATGGACTCAAAGATCTAAAATTCATTCCAGATACACAATATTACCATTTCTCTCAAACATTGTTCACAAATCTGTCTAAATGTGTGATAGTGAGCACTTTTGCTTTGCTGAGACAATCCATCCCACCTCACAGGTGTGCAACATCAAGATGCTCATCAGACACCATGATTAGTGCACAGGTGTACCTTAGATTGTCCACAATAAAAGGCCACCCTGAAATGTGCAGTTTTTGCTTTATTGGGGTCTGGGGACTCAGAACCAGTCAGTATCTGGTGTGACCACCATTTGCCTCATGCAGTGCAACACATCTTCTTCGCATAGAGTTTATCAGATGGTCAATTGTGGCCTGTGGAATGTTGGTCAACTCCTCTTTAATGGCTGTGGGAAGTTGCTGGATATTAGTGGGAACTGGTACGCGCTGTCGTATATGCCGGTCAAGCACATCCCAAACATGCTCAATGGGTGACATGTCTGGTGAGTATGCTGGCCATGCAAGAACTGGGACATTTTCAGCTTCCAAGAATTGTGTACAGATCCTTGCAACATGGGGCCATGCATTATCTTGCTGAAACATGAGGTGATGTTCATGGATGTATGGCACAACAATGGGCCTCAGGATCTCATCACGGTATCTCTGTGCATTCAAAATGCCATCAATAAAATGCACCTGTGTTCTTCGTCCATAACAGATGCCTGCCCATACCATAACCCCACCACCACCATGGGCCACTCGATCCACAACAATAACATCAGCAAAGCGCTCACCCACACGACGCCACACACGCTGTCTGCCATCTGCCCTGAACAATGTAAAGCGAGATTCATCCGTGAAGAGAACACCTCTCCAACGTGCCAGACGCCATGGAATGTGAGCATTTGCCCACTCAAGTCTGTTACGGCGACGATCTGGAGTCAGGTTAAGACCCCGATGAGGACGACGAGCATGCAGTTGAGCTTCCCTGGGACGGTTTCTGACAGTTTGTGCAGAAATTCTTTGGTTATGCAAACCAATTGTTTCAGCAGCTGTCTGAATGGCTGGTCTCAGACGATCTTGGAGGTGAATCTGCTGGATGTGGAGGTCCTGGGCTGGTGTGGTTACACGTGAGGCCGGTTGGATATACTGCCACATTCTCTGAAACGCCTTTGGAGACGGCTTATGGTGGAGAAATGAACATTCAATGCCCGAGCCTGCTGTCAGCATGCCAATTGCACGCTCCCTCAATGCTTGCGCCATCTGTGGCATTTTGCTGTGAGACAAAACTGCACATTTCAGAGTGGCCTCTTATTGTGGGCAGTATAAGGTACACCTGTGCACTAATCATGGTGTCTGATGAGCATCTTGATGTGGCACACCTGTGAGGTGGGATGGATTGTCTCAGCAAAGCAAAAGTGCTCACTATCACACATTTAGACAGATTTGCGAACAATGTTTGAGAGAAATGGTAATATTGTGTATCTGGAATGAATTTTAGATCTTTAAGTCTATCTCATGACAAATGGGAGCAAAAACAAAAGTGTTGCGTTTATGTTTTTGTTGAGTGTATATATATATGTATGATTTGATCTATTTTCGGACTGATCAAAACATGACCAAAATCGTACTGAAAAGGAATGTAAGCAGCAAATAGCACAGTTTTTGTAGTCTATCATCAAGTAAGCAAAAACCATGACACCAATATTTCACAGCTCGACACATATATACACCTTGTAGGGGTAATCTGCCTCATTCATCCAAAGTGTCGACTTTCTTACTTTGAAGAAGTTTAACAAATTTTGACCTGTACAGATTCAATACATTCACTAGTAAGATAAAGTACCCCAGACTTCTGCCCCATGGCACAGAATAGGTAGGATCATGGTATCAAAAATTCTAAATATGTCTGTACAAGAAACATGATCTCCTAGATCTCTGCAGACAGACAAGATTACTTTCTGAGCTTGAAATACAAGAGTGGATTAACCTTCACTCCTTGAAAGCAAAGTAGGGAATACTCACTCTCGAAATTAACCCTACAGAACGCTCATTTTAGGCAATGATTTCACCATGTCTCCACTCGAGATACACATTTTGCTTTGAATATGACCAACTTACACACCTTATCCAACTTTAGGGCAAATAAAAAGTTTGCTTATCCAGTTCCTTTTGTGTGAACTGATTTTTTGAAAAATGGAACCTTTGGCCCACATTTCATAAAAAATGACTAAGTCTGGAAGGTGGGACAACTCTGATGAGCTTGATATTAATGGTTCGGTGGTTGAAATCATAGTCAAATGAGGGTTCTGAAGGTTCCATTTGTTCTATGACTATTTTTGGGACCCCATCTGGTGTACCTGAAAATCATCTCAGTTGCAGTAATGTCATCATATTTGATTGAGAAGTTGTCAAAAAGCCTTCAAACAGACAAATCTCAATTACCTGGACCCTCCTGTTTTAAAGGGTTAATATTACATGAAATTGAATTAGTATCCCCTTTGTAAGCAGTGGTTCCAAGAGAGGAGGCAAGCAATGACCGCTTTATTAATTTGCAGCCCTGTCACTCATATAAAAGAGAAGTTATGGATCTCTAGAAATGGTAACAAATTAATTGCAGGAAAAAGTGAGCGTGGCACCCAAATTAATCAGGGCCAAAATGCCGAAATGACAAACGGTATGAAGCTGAAATTTAGGATTCCTTCATTTGGGGTCAAAAACTAATTTTAGAATTTTTTTCAGTCAAATCTGAGGGATGTCAGTGGGGAGGGCGTTTGACTTGACATGGAATGACCCTTTTTGGTTTTTCTGTCTGTGAGGAAACCATATTTAACAAACTAACAATTATGGCAAGAGAATTTTTACATTCTTAAAAATTTCAAATGTTTCAATGATGTGTACGTATATGCTTTTGATTTTGCAGCATGGAAAACAGCAAGCAGCAATCGAAAACCTGCACAATTCAACACAAACCCTAATTTAAAAAAAATAATGATAATAATAATTAACAGAAAAAGATTATGTTCCCTATTATGAGTGCCACACAAGGCTGTATTTGCATGCTTTTAATTGAGGACCTGTTCTCATCATATGTATTCGGTCTCTGGAGGAATGTAATTAGGGGGCTCATAAATGATAAATGTGCAGCTGTCTGCTTCAGAGTGGAGTTCATCAGCTGGGTCGGCAGCACACGGTGAGGAATTATTTTACGCTACTCTTCTTTATGAACTCAGGCAAAAGTCTGAACTAGATTTGATTGGAGTCATATATCTTGAGAAAAAATATTGTTTCAATATAAATATTTATGATAATCCACATAGTATTATAATGTTCTCTAATACATACACATTTATTTTATATTTAGCAGCTGTAGCTTGTCTTAATTAATATTGTGGACGCAACATTAATATTTAGGAAACCAGCAAAGGATAGCAATTTCATTCACAGCTATAATTTTCCAAATTCACACTAGTATGAAAAATACAGGAGAGCAGATGTCAAAGGAAAAACTATTTTATTCATCAAGAAATTTTATCATACATTTGTGGGAGCTTGTGCCAATTTTTAATTTAAGGTTCTGATCATCAATCATATTCCATGCATTTTGCCCTTAGCAGACATAACAAGGCACAGCATTGAATCATTGGGATATGATTGTCTTCCTTTTGTTTCTTTTTTTTCTCAATATTGTGCTAATTTTGTGGTTTTCCAAAGACTGTAGCTCTGCAATAGGGGTTCATTGTATCTCATTCACTTTTCCCAACAGACAGACCTGAGGGGCAAATGGAGGTGCGTCTGGCTCTGAAAGCAGTTGGTTTCATTTCTGTGAGTGTGGTGGGAATCCTGGGTAATCTGGCAGCCCTCTTAGTTTTTTGCCATTTATTTCTTAAAAAACAGCACATGCAGCACAATGAGATCATCCTCAGCCAGCTGGTCTTGGCTAACCTGATGGTGATGTTGTGTCGAGGCATTCCACAGGCTCTGACTGCACTCGGGGTAGACCTGCTCTTTGATGGCCATGCCTGCAGAGCAATTATCCTCGGGTACCGTGTTGGGCGTGGCATGTCTATCACCATCACCTCCCTGTTGAGCTTCTACCAATGTGTGCTCATTGCACCTTCCACATATGGCTGGACCTGGCTGAAAAAATGGCTCCCTGGCCACCTCCCCCATGCCATTATCTTCCTCTATGGGCTCAATATAATCATCTACACCAGTACTATTCTTTATGCTGAGGCTTTTCCTGTTAACAGCACCATCCCAGAGTACAGTCTTAACCTGAAGTTCTGCATTGTGGTGTTCCCAGGTCATGTGTTTTACATTGTCAAAGGTGTGATAAATATTCTACGTGACTTCATCTTTGTAGGCCTCATGGCAGCAGCAGGAGCGTACATGATGCTTGTCCTACATCGGCACCATCAGCAGGTTCAGGGTCTGCAGGGGGCTGGACGGAAGTCTGTGGAGGCATCACGTGCCGTCCTGGTGCTCGTGAGCACGTATGTGGTGCTGTTCAGCTTGGACAATGTTCTTTGGTTCTACACACTGTCCGTCTCCCGTGTGCATCTGGCCGTGTCTGATGCTCGTGTTTTCTTTGCCACATGCTACTCCTCTGTCTGTCCTCTGCTCATCATTGCCACCAACAAGAAGCTAATGATGTACTTTAACTGTACCTCTAAACACAAGGCAGCACATAACATCCAACCCAGTAAAGAATCCAAATAACATCAAGATGCTTGAGCAGGGGTGGCCAACCATGGTCCTGGAGAGCCGCAGTGTCTGCTGATTTTTGGTGTTACTCAGGACTCGATTGATGGATTAAAGAAGTTGATTACTCACTTAACTGATCTCACCTGGTGCCTCAGGTTTAATTTGGTAATAATGAGCCAATCAAGCAATTAGCAGGAACAACCCACAAGACTTCTGGAGCCAATTAAGCAGACTTGCAGGTTGTGACAGCTAATCTATGTGTTAACCAAGATTTGTCAATGTGGTTGGATATTTAGCATAGTTGTAATGCAGACAAAGTAGAAGTACAGAGTACAGATAAAAGTTTATAGAGCAGGAGTGGATAACGCTGGTCCTGTAGAGCCAGAGGGTGTGCTGAGTTTGGTTTTCTCCACCCGATTTAAACCTAAGACACCAGGTGAGATTGATGAAGTGTGTAATCAACTGCTCTGATTCATCTATCAAGAGCTGAGTAACACTGAAAACCAGCAGATACGACTGGGGTTGACCACTCCTGTGCTTGAGTGTTGAACAAAGGAACTGGGGGATTTTGAGAGATGATGTTTATCAATGCTGGGGTGGTTTATGATTTATATATTTATATAATATTACTTTTTGTGGCCCAAGAATAAATTTCCAATGCCCGCACTAAACTGAACAAGCAACAAAGGAAGCGTGTGGTGATTTTAACTTCATGTCATGTAGTGAAATATCAAATAGTTATTGCAACACACGGAAAAACATTTTTGATTTCTGATCAATATATTTACAATTTATGTTCCTACACAATCAGGTAAACAATGTATAAAAGATACGGTTGTGCTCAGAAGTTTCCGTACCCCGGCTGAATTTGTAAAATTGGTAACATTTTTTAAAGACAACATGAATTGCCAGGCAAAACACATTTCTTTTATTCCCTAATTGGATTTATATCCAATTGTGGGTCATGTAGAATGGCACAATCATCAAAAAAACTATTGCTATTGGGGGGGGGGAAATGAAAAAAAAAAAAAACCTGTGGGAAAAGTATGCATACCCTTAGTTTGTAATACTGTGTATTCCCCCCATTAGCATCAATAACAGAGTGCAGTCTTTTGTGACAGTGTGTCACAATGAGGCCCCCAATAAGAAGTACCTTCTTATTGAACTCCTTGAAGCAACCACACCATCTTTTTCCAGAGCATCCTGTATTTCTAATGAGGTAGCTTGAGGATTTTTCTTTGTGTCCCAAACAATGTGTCTCCTGGCAGTTTGGGTTGAAATCTTCCTTGCCCTACCTGACCTTGGCTTGGTATCAACAAATCCCCTAATTTTCCACCTCCTAATTACAGACTGTGGAGTACTGACTAGTAGGGGTGTAAACGTTTACAATTTCTTCTACACGTGTACACGGGTCTTCTAACCGACGTGTACCCGGTTACACGTTGGGGATGTATGAGCTTTTTCTATCGCAGTTGCGCTGTATAACCACAGAAAGTAAAATGAGTTGAAAATAAAATCGTTTATAATTTTGACAGATAAGACAACGAACAAGTGAAAGCTGAAAAAGGGGTAACCTTTTTTAATCATTGTTTTCACTATTGCTCACTTTTGTACTTTTTTTAACTTGAAGTGCAAACTGCATCCCTCTCTCGCAGCGGGAGCTGCGTCTGAATTTTAATATACGTCTCATGGTAAAAGTAATGTGGAATTGGCGAGAGAAAGCAACTCAAAAAGAAGCCAAAGTAAGCTGAAGTGAGAGGAAAAACTTCACCATTATATCCACAAAGTTAAAAAAGTAGAGGGAGAGTCTCACAATTGGCGAAAAAAATGTTTTCTTCCTCTTCAGACGCGAGGATGTGTGATCAGGTCGTGAAAAGCCGAGAGAACACCAACCAACAAAATAACGTACAACAAGACGCAACAATGTAGGCTAAAATAATAAGCTATTAACAGTTTTTGTTTTTTGCTGCAGAACATTTGCACATGGAGAAGATGAGCACCGCGCTCTTCTCAAGTCCTCTGCAGCCTATTCTTGAAGTGGCGCGACACTGGCTATGGCTGCAGGGGTTTTTTTTTTTTTATATCAAGGCAAAATTGCGCCCCTTGCATCTGTATGCGCAAGTGGGAACATTTAAGTGTATAGTTAGTTAATGTTATTATCTGACAGTGGCGTAGCCAGCAAGGGTTTGAGACGCGTCCCTTTTTGACTGCGATTAGTAGTTCTCAATCATTTTCATTTACTGACGCGTTTTCCAATTAGCGTAATTGGTGACCGAAGACAAGGTTTCTCTCCATATGCGATCTAACAGCGATTAAATGATGGGCTAAATTCAGTCCAGTTGCGGAACAACAACAGAGAATTGGGTTGCACAAAACTTACGTTTTGAACAATTATTAGACCTGACCTGTTCCTAATCAGGGAGAACAAGCCACACCTGTTAAGTGTGGAGTGCTCTCGGAGTGAACCTTCTGTTAATTATGAAAATGACTCAGAACAGGTCCGGACTAATAATTGTTTTAAAAGGAAGTTTTGTGCAACCCAATTCTCTGTTCGTGTTTCGCAACTGGACTGAATTTAGCCCATGATTTAATCGCTGTTAGATCGCATATGGAGAGGAACCGTGTCTTCGGTTGCCAATTACGATAATTGGAAAACGCGTCAATAAATTAAAATTATTGAGAACTACTAATTGCAGTGTCTCAGCACCCCCGCTGGCTACGCCACTGTTATCTGAAGCTTTCAGGCAACAAATAAAATAGGCTACTATATGTATTGGTGAGAAATTAACGAGGAAGAGGAAAAAATGACGTGTACACGTTGATTTTTCTAAACGGTTATGATTCGTTATCCATGTAACCGTTTACACGTGTAGACGTTGACACCCTACTGACTAGCATTTTCAAGTCTTTAGATATCTGTTTTAAATCCTTCCATGCCAAAAGTTGAACTACCTAGTTACATAGGTCCCAAGACTGTTCTTTTCTGCTCCCCATGGCTCAGCATCTGGCCAGATCAGGGCATCCACTCCGGAGCAAACAAACTTAATGACTATGCACAGAAACTAGTTACAATTTAAAAAGGTGCGGAAAATTAAACTTAAATAGCCATTTAAACCTGAGTGTGTCATGTTGTGTCAATATAAGAAGGTCAAACATTCAAGGTTACAGTCCTGTTCTTGAAAAGACGGAAATCTAACTAGTTACAAAGGCGTGAGGATAAAATGAGAAAGACAGTAGTAACTGGTTAAGGGCTGGTCGTCACTTTGTCGTCGCTTTGTTGGATTTTGCAAGATGACTGGACGGAATGAACTTAATTTTTTGATATTTTTATCTGAATAAATTTCTACTTGAATTTGTATATATTTTATTAGTCCTAAAAAATGGTAATATTGTGCGGTATTATTGCCCACAGAGGGAGACAGGTTCCGTGAAAAATCTGTCACTGTAAGCAGACCCCCTTTCCCTCTTGGTGAAAACCCTGTTAGCTATATTTACTAACCTGCTAGGATATCGAAACAATACTATTAGCTAACTGGTTAATCTTCCGTCTTTTCGCAAACAGTACTGATGGCAGCAGTACTTATGTAAACTTATGATCAAGGCTGTTTGGGTGATTTCAGTTACTATTACGATTTAAGGGCGTTCAGAAAGGAAACACGAATTTGATCCCACTATGGGTCTTAAAATGAGTGCAATCATTCATCTAACAGACATTGTAGCCCAAACTTTGTGCAAAATTCTATTTTCGAGTAAATCTGGGGTGAAAGTGGCGTATTTTTTTTGCATTGAATAATGCAAGCGCGCAAATTATGAGTCACGTAGCGCACGATTGATCAGCAAATAATATCAGGATCCGTCATACGTCAGTCAGATGGCTACCGCGTTGCGATGTAAACTTCTGAGAAAAACCAAGAAGCTTTGATAGTGAGTAGTGGTTTTTACAGGAGTAAGTGGTTTCAAGTTTTAGTGAGCAGTTTCATGGGTTGTAGAGATTTAAAATCTAGTGTGCAGTTGCAAGAGAGTGAGTGAGGGACACGTTTGGATGAGTGAGTGTGTGTGACTGTTAAAGGTGTTAGTAGCGGTAGCTAGGTAGCCTAGCATATGCGAGCTAGCATGGCTGGAGGAGGACCAAGGAAGTGTTTGCTTGGGTGTCCGTCCACCTAAACTAGTTTGATCAGCCTCCCTTTGAATGCAGGGATACAAGCCCACTGGCTTGAATTCCTGCACTTCGACGAGAGCGGGCTGACAGTGAGATCCAGGGTGTGTGGAAGGCACTTAACACATTTTGGATGTTTCCATTGAAACATTAAGAGCCATTCCATGAGAGATTGACATTCCTTGTGCAGTTGATCCCCTGGAATTGAATGAAACTTGGCACATAGGTAGATGGGTGTCCCATGGGAAAAAGCAAAATTTTTAGGGCTGTACCTCACTTTGCCTGCCGCTGGCCCCACCTGGAAGCCACTAAACTGGCTCAGTTTTGCAGCTGACACCACATTTTACATCAACCTTCATGACTTAAGGAACAGAACTAAATATGTTACAATTTTATCATTCATTTTTCATTGAATTCCAGGGGAGTCAACTCCTCAACTCAAAAAGTGCCATTTTCGCACGGAATGGCTCTTAATAAAGTTATATCAAATGCTGGTCTATTCTGTTTCTATTATTATTTCTATTATATTATTCAGAAATTATTTTTGCATTGTTTGTGCATTGCCTGTCTTGTATGAACTGAGCGACGTTCCTGCATTTGAAAGGACTAAGTTTTTGATGCGGGTTACTTTCAAGGTTCTTCTCTATCATTCCTGGTGAGTGCTGCTTTAATGATATAAATATCTCCATATTATTGATTGGAGCAGGACATGCCTGACATGTTGACTGGCAAATGGAAGCATAGACCACAGCTTGTTTGCAATCACATGATTCCAATGACACGCTAAAGCCAGATGGGGTCTGGAAGTGAAGAGCACATTGTTCCATATTTCTTTCAATATAAGCCAGATATATGAGTGTAACTAGTTCAGGCAGGAAACTCGAGAAGAGCTACATCAGCTGACTGCAGCCTGGTAAGCTACCAGCACATCAGCATCAGCAGGCACACAATTGGAGGATACACATCACAAGGTCATACAGCTGTCTATTTGAAAGACGTCAAGCTCCCTCACTTCCACTGCTGTTTGCAATGACTTTTCATGCTATGCAACATGCTGTTTGGTTTTTTGCTTGATGCGCTTTTTCTTGGCTTATGGCGTGTATTCTCTCAGTGTTCCAGGATTAATGGGCGCCTGATGAAATTGAATTACAACTGCAATCATATTTTATCCTGTTAGAGTTGCGACTGGTAAAGAGCGTGTGAACGCCCCTCAAACGTTATTTTCAAATCGAAAACCCAAGATAATTCTGTTTCACGTAAGGTTCCTCCTATAAGTCAAAATGACAGTCAATGGGCTGATTCAGTTGGAGACCTGGTTCCTGTCTAGATGCAGAACGGTAATTACTCCAAACCGAGTCCGTTTACCACATCGGCAGCTTCTGTACAACTCTGGAATCCAAATATGCAGGTAATTTAAATTTTGCTATTAATTCTGCTTTATGTGCTACATTGTTGACTGAAGGCTGTTTAACCCCTTTGTGCAGAAGCCAAATTTGGCTATTTATGGGTTACCCACTTTAATGCTGTATAATTCAAGATTTAAGCTTCATAAAGAGGAAAAATGTGGCTCAATTCAGGAATGACACTTACAGCATTTAGAATTACATTGTATTTCAGTTTATTTTCATGATTTTGGTAGAGAAAATGAGCAGCAAACATAAAAAATCTTCATGAGAATTCACCATTGAAATTGCAAAAAAAATCATTCTGAGGATTGAAAAACTGCTGGGGCTTTAAACTATACATTTCTGGTATCATAAACTCTTTGAGCACAAGTAGAATTCATCTTCAACATTACATTCTAGATTACCTACATGCTATTAGCCAAATTATACAAATTATTATGTCTGGACTGTCAAATCATAAAAAAAAATGTATTTAACACAAATAAAGCTTTGAGGCATGACATTTAATATGAACGAATGATTTTCTGGTTGAGTTTAGTATGAATTTATCAATATCAGTGCAGTTGAATATCAGTGGTCACCAGTAACCTCTCCAAACACAAAACATGCCTTTTCTCCATAATTAAGTTTAGAGTTTTGGCCATTTTTCTTCAAAGCCAGCACAAACACGCATTAAATAAACTGCTTATTAAACGGTAAGAACATTCACCCTGTATTGGAAGCTACCAGTCCCCTCTTCTACGCTCACGAACCCATTTCAACACCTGTCAGGAACAAGTACACCTCACTAACTCAGTAATATCTGAATTCTGAAATATACCTTATTTTAACAGAACAGACACTCCACTTTCAGGGTCAGGGAATATCAAATCCATTGCCTCTCCCGATTCAAAAGAAACATGCAATGAACGTACCGGGGGTCCACCCAAATGCACGGGCAGTTCGCGTTTTAAACAGGAAAAAAACCTGGACATTCGACTTTGTTGAGTATGTAAACATTCCAAAACAAAAAAAAAAAACAAAACAAAAAAAACAAACAAAAATAGCAGCCTGACCTTTTTCGTGAATCCCTCCTCCAGAGACATTGACTGTATAAAACAGAGACCGATGTATCCAGTAGCAGGAACCCTCCGGTCCTGTTTCATTCAAAATAATTCCAATTGAGCATATCGTTCTCATTTAAATCCTGTAAAGTAACCAAACACTTCAAGGCCAGTTTTGCGAACCGATTTTCTATAAATCGCGTCTATTTTAGCCGCGTAATGTTCATTACGTAGAAAGGATACAACCGAGCCTGCTGATACGCATTGGTTTGTATGCTCTGTGTTGTCCAATCAATGTGTTTCACTTACTCTAAAATGTTTAAACACTCGGGAATTGGATAAGAAACGAGCCAATCAATACATTGTTACCAGGGAAACTTCACGAGGGCATTAAGTGTAACTCTACAATTACGCAGAAGAGCTTGAGTGTATGATTGAGTGATTGGCTATCAACGCCAGAACTCGGGTGGATATAAGGAAGCGCTGGATTTTTCAATGAAGGAATCTGCGCGTAAATCCAAGGTAGGGAACTACAAATGTTTTTGTATGTGACAACTGTAATTGACAGTAGAATGTGAGAGAATCAATACCATGTCGATTTTTTTGCCTCAGAAAACTGATTTTTCTGAACTACTAATTGGAAAACTGGTTGCTACAAAGGATAAAGATTTTTTCTGTGTCAAGATATGGTTTTTTTAAACTGCTGAATCGATACTATGGGCAAGGATACTGACCAGTTTGCACATCAGGCTTAGCTGAGGAGTTTAATTCATGCAGCTCTCGAAAAACAGGGAGTGGAGTGAACTTCTCCGTATTAAGAACCGCGTTCGAGGTCTCCTTGCTTGTGAACATTCAATAACTGATCCGGGGGTGCCATCTAGTGATCGCGTACAGTAACAGCGTGCTTAAATTTGCAGGTCTATAGGCGCAGGCATCTATATCTGCAGAAAGGGGTTAATTAACCTCCGCCGAGGAGGTATATGTTTTCGGTGCCGTTTGTTTGTTGGCTTGTTTGTGTACAACATAACTCAAAAACCTATGACCGGATTTTGACGAAATTTTCAGGGTAGGTGGGTATTAAATCAAGGAAGAGGTGATTAAATTTTGGCATATCTAGGCCAAAGTGCTGCTGAGATATACGCCAAAGTTCAAGATTTCAAGTCTTTCCAATGGGCCCGAGTTCCAATCGCCATGCTTTTGGCTTTGCTGCCCCCTGGCGGAGGTTCTGCGCTCTCTGAGTGGTTTTCTAGTTGTGGATATAATTCGGTTCATTTTAGTTGCTAAGCATGTCCCTGTCTCTCATAAATTAAATAAATTAATAAAATACAAACACTGGACTTTAATAGCACGATGGCAGTGCATGGATACTTATGCGATCTTTTCCTTCAAGATTCATGAATTGTGCGCCGACCTAGTATTTGTTTTGCCTCACAGATGAGGTGGTACTTTTACTCATAACCCTACTTTTTCTGCGAAGCGTTTTGTACTGGGATTTAATTCTTAATTTGCGAACTTGAATGATTTGGCAGTCGCGCTTAGGCTGTAGTTTGCAGACTACGTCAGGGAACTGAAAATCGCTAAATTCCATGCCTTTATGCCTGTTGAAATAGTGTGGTTATATTGTGATGTTCGGATGAGCAATAGTGAACATAACGTCAGAAAGTGGTTAGCGTCGTGGTGAATGGGTATGTTTTCATGGGTAGCTTTCCTCAATCTGATTGAAATTGATCGGAATAAATGAATCTGAATACATGAAGTTTAAGTAAAGAGATCCACGTTCAATCCGCGTTGACATGGCCCCAGCTGAATCCAATTGTATTGTGTTTTTTTACCTGCGTATTACGTCACTCTGCGTACGTCACTTCACTTACGAGCCTCTTACATACTAGGAGCGCATGCGCGGACCGAACAATCGTCTTTATCAACACAATCCGCTCCACTCAGTCGTTTACATGGAGCGTGGAGCGGATTATCAATCGGCGTAGACTACCTCTTACAATCTGATCCGAAATACAATTGGATCCAGGTGAATCAGATTGGCTAAGGTGTTTGTATGAGACATTTTGAATCTGATTGACCTGTCAATCTGATTGTAAATAGGATTTTTGGACCCATGTAAACAGGGCCACTGTTGCAGATGGATGTTTGACAGCAAACATTAACAGGGTATATGGGCAACAATGTTGACTATACTGCCTGGAATGCGGTTATTGTTAACAAGTAACGGGTGGAAACTTTATGAATACTCACTCATACGACTACGCGGCGCGAATAATTCCTGTTTCCTCAATTCTCCAATCTTTCTGGCCAACTGATTTATTTTTAAAAAAAAACCAAGTCATTTCTTCAATTGTATGCAAAATTAGTCCATTTATTATTAGCTGCCGAATGCATACATGATTTATCGAGTTGAGTAAGGTTTTGTCCATTGTAAATGAGCGTAAGACCCAACTGAACATGAATGGCCGTATCCGTCTATGGTTTGTTCAGTACCAGAGCATTAAAGGCTAGGTAGGCAGCTTTCTTTTGACCATTTTCGGCAAAAATTTACATAATAACCTTGGGGACAATGTAAAGGAAGTGATGTGAAAAAAGATCAGACCTCTACGTCTCCCCTAGGCTCTGTTTTCAGCCTGCAAAGAATCTACGCGTGACGGTAGATTTTGACCAATCACAGAGCAGCTTATAGACCTTTGAGAGAGCCAAACAGCGATTGGCTGTTCTACTACAGCTGATGCGGAAACCAGTCTGCAGCAATGGCAGACGACCGGACAGGAAAAGTTGCCATTCCACGTTTGGAAACACCCGCGTTCAGTGCGAAACAACCCAAGCAGAGGAAAACGGATTCGGCAAAAAGGGAGTCTAAAAGAGAGTTTGACAATAAACGCAATAAAACCCGTGTCAATATCGGCGTTGCATTTCGAAGATGGAGAGAAGTTTGGGATAGCATTGGTTTCAAGTTGGACTCGGAGCTCGCTGTACTTCTGTTGGACAGGTAAACGGCTAAATTCTTTTTCCTCTAAACAGTTGCTGTGATGGGGGTTAGGTTGTGTGTGCGCGATTTACCATGAATATAGCCAGCTGACAGTGGCCACCGATAAGGCATTGTCAGCGCGTGCATCAGATGCGTGTCTGGTCGGAGCCATAGATATATATATATATATATTTAGAACACTAGATTGCTGCTGATGTCGTCATATTTACATTATCCAAAGTGAAGCACCCGGCCGCCATAATGATACACCCAACCTCTTCATAAAAATGAATGGTTTCCTATGAGGCCAATTTCAAATAAGTCGACACAAGCGAGAAAATGCTGAGATGTGCGACTGCCTTTTGTAGCAATATTTATTTGAAGAGCTGTAATAAAACATTTAATGCAAAAGTTAAAGTATAAACGCAAAGTTGTCACTTTAATAGAAAAAAATCGCGTTTCGTGATAGCGAGCTAATTAGCCGTCCCATTGACTTGAACAGACCGCTGACTGAAAGCGAACGCTAGCGATTGATAACGGTCACCAGCGAGCTACCTCGGCATCGCGGGGACTACATTGACTTAGTGGTAAATAAAATTAAAAGGTAGCTAGCAAGCTAGCTAGCTACTTGTACTTGACATTCAACGACAATACTTCTTACCCGCATAATATTTAAAACAGTGGACAAGTCGCTTTGTCTGTTTTATACAGAGCTCCAAAAGACAAGGAGGGGAGAAAGGCTTCACTAGCGCTTCCTTTTAACAACGTTAGCCATATAATTCAATATAAACAATTTGGTTGATGTCAACCAGGGTACAATGAAGTGAGGAAACCAGAGTGTAATTTGATAACGTATACGGACATTCAAACGACGTTTCTTATAGCGGTGCTAACTACCAAGCAATTATCTTATCAGAGGTAAAAGCCTGGATCGCGTTAAAGCCACTTCTCTGCAGCACTTTAACGTTGACCTCGAGTCACATTTCGATCTTCCCTTTAGTAAGTGTGCCGCTTTCCATCCTCCGAAAAGCACATATTTAGGGAGACAAAATGTTGCTCAGCACAGCGATACCAAAATAACACAGACTTGCACGCAAGTGTTTTTGAAAATGTCATTTTAAAGTAGGCGAAAATGAATGGGAGTCTATGGGCGAATTTTACTTCCGGGTGTATAGGCTCGGAGAACAGATGCTTCACTTGAGCATACCCTGTTAGCAATCTAGTGTTCTATATATATCTATGGTCAGAGCTGATGGGATGAGAACCGTGTGGACTCAATTCTAACCTTTTTTCTAGGTTTCTGCCTACCTAGCCTTTAAGCTATGTTTCCATTAATACAGCTGAAGTCCGGCTGCAACAGGCTGCGGGGCAGACACGGGACTTTGCATGCGCCCCATGGTGCGTCCTCAGTGTTCCTTCTAAATGGCTGAACTACGCTATTCCTCCGTTTTCGTCCTCACGGCAGGACCCGACACAGCACTACTTAAACAGCACCTCGTGGAGGAGGAAGAGCTCATCATAATAACTAAAAGCTACAATTTAATACAGAAGAAGAAACAAACTCCAAAAAAGCACCGTGAAAGATGATAAGATGATAATTCCAGCCATCTTTATGTTCTGTTGAATAATAGTCTGATTCTGAAGATTCGGCTTCATCCTCTGAATTGCGAGAATTAGATGACATTATGTTAGTATGTCACATTAAAACCACCAGGCCTACTCTGTTATCATCTCCCAACAAATTTAAGCACGTGTCACGCATGAACACTTCTGCTTTACAGAAGTCACACGGGTATCGTGGCATTACAAAGCTCAGATCATAATTTAAAACGGCAGTATGCATTTGATCCACTGAGAACAGTAAATACATGTATGTTGCTGCTGAAACTTCGGCTCTGCTTTGAACAGGGCAATAAATACACATTGGTTCAAAAGTACTCATTTATTAACAAAATAAAGTGGGGAAACCCCTTTGAACTTTAGGAAATTCCTTATGCAATTCGTGAGCGTTGGAGCTGGAATCGCTCCCTTAAGAGGACTCGGAGGGTATTATCAGTGTCTGAGATCCTTGCACATTATAACCTTTTTGCTGCGTAAAATATAGTGTTATGGTTGGCTCGGTATTCGTTCATAAGTGTTTGCTCGTTGCTCACGTCTGCTGCAGCCGGCCTCTTGTGGTTCAGTGTTCTATTAAGACTCCAATCATGCAACCTTTTACATTAGCTGTCGGTATTGTTGTAAATATAAAAATCAAAGTTCATGGATGGTATTGCGCATTAGAATACAATATGCATTTCCGAAGGCGATTTACTGAGCTTTTTCCAACATTCGCGATTGGACTGCAGACTGAAGCAAAGTAGCACAATTGCGAACTTGCATCCAATCCAGTTTCGTTCCCTTCATGACTCAGAATTCCATGGATTTGGAAGATTTTTAGTAAAGTAGCAGTTTTTTGGATTTTCTTCCGTATTCTGGGATAATTGATGGAATAACCTACCATTCAATTCAAATGTTGCTGTCAGAAATCTAATGTTTTGCATGACTTGCATTGCTATAGTGTGAATTATCAAATAATCTGTTCTAGAGAGCAGCTCACTAGTTATACCAGGAGTAGCAGCTACTACTCAATGCTGTTCAGTAGTTTTCACAGTTTAGCTCCTTCATTAACCAAGACATGCAACTAATGTCATCCTAAAGCTGTGAACATGCAGGGTCTGTAAAATTATGCTGCTGGTAGCTTTGACTTTTTCACAATGCCTCAGATCAGACCTCTTAATATCAAGGTTCCTTTGGGTGCTAGAAATCCCTGAAAATGCCAAGGTGAAGTTACTGTGCTAGGTTTGGATTACTGCTTGAATATTGCTCCAAATGAATGTGCATGCATAATCATAGTATATCACATTCCGCTCGGATTGTCTATCTTATAGGGAGAATACTCTTATTTTAGAGTTTGGGGAATGAGGGCCATATCTGTCCCCAGTTTCTGCTCCCTTTCTGGCCATTAATTAGTTAATTGCCTTAATTGGCAAAAGCACTCTTTAAAATCGGAAGTTTCTGCGGCATCTCTAATTTCACACGATCGACCACCCCCCCCAAAAAAAAAAAAAAAACTTGTGAAAATGTGAAACATGTGAAACAATGTGAAAATGTGTAACATTCTCTCTACTGCATGTGCAAATTTGTTTTTGTATTTAACCCTTTTATTCAATTAGTCATCAAAATTGGAAGAAATGCAACCTTCAACACACACCGGCCTTTCAGGACCAGAATTGTCCTCATGAAACTTTGTGGTTTTGGGGGTTTTGAAGTATGATAAATCTGCTCTTAACCTAGGATTAAAGGTACTTGATGGTTTGTTTCTAGCAGAATTATAATGCAATAAGCGGATGGAGGGGCGTTGACTGTTTATGACCAATTGTTCCTAAATTCTTACTTGGCACTCGAGACAGGACAGTATTTCTATTATATACAGTAGTTTTATCCAGTGCCTCACCCCCCTTTTTTTCTGTGTCTCTTTCTGAGGATCTTTACCTCCGCTACTGAGTCCTGGACCATCCAAGCCCTGTCCTTCAACATAAGCGCTGGCTGCTGCTGTCCTGCTGTCCTAATCTAGTCCGGATCCAGTTCAGCTCCTTCCTCGACATGCCACTTCCTGGTGCTACAGACACCACTGTTTAGATGCCATTTTATTCTATTATTGCTTTAATTAGCTAGCCCGCTGAGGATGGGCTCCCCCACTATAGCCAGGTTCCTCCTGAGATTCTTCCCACTGGGGAGTTTTTTCTCACCACTGTTTGAGGATTTCTCTCCCTACTGGGAGTTTTTTGCCTCATTTTGCTCTTATGGGGATTAGGCTGGGCACTGCCCTTTCATTTATTTAATCTCAACGTAAAGCATCTTTGTGACAGTCTACCTGTGAAAAGCGCTATACAAATAAATTGAATTGAAAAATTCTAATTGCTTTGCGCAGGTGGTTGGCTGGGCCATACTTAATTGTAGAATGTCCATACTTGATCCAGGTTATCTGCATTAGTGGTAGCAGATGTGCGCTAAAGGCTGGTTGCTGTTTTGGGGGGTTTTGATTTCTGTTCATGACTATGTTTGTATGTTTGCTGTGCCTAGGTAGGACATTCTTCCAGAGCTGAACCGCCGCCAAAATACAATGTAATGCTTATACCCATGAATAAATTGTTCTATTTTATTCAAACATGAGTTTTCCTGACTGAAATGAGTGTAACTAGTTCAGGTAGGAAACTCGAGAAGAGCTACATCAGCGACAGCAGCCTGGTAGGCTACCAGCACGTCAGCATCAGCAGGCACACAATTGGAGGATACACATCACGAGGTCATACAGCTGTCTATTTGAAAAACGTCAAGCTCACTTCCTTCCGCTGCTGTTTGCAATGACTTTTCATGCTATGCAACATGCCATTTGCTTTTTTGCTTGCCACCTCCACCCCAGCCTCCACCTGTTTGGTTCTGCTCACAACTATGTTTGTATGTTTCCAGTGCCTAGGTAGGACATTCCTCCTGAGCAGAACCGCCGCCAAAATACGATGTAATGCTTATACCTATGAATAAATTGTTCTTTTTTATTCAAAAGTGACTTTAAGGTTTTTCATCCATATCTGCTACCGTTGCGGCGTGAGCTTTTTAATTGTCTTGTCTTTATGTGTCACGACTTTCAAGTGCCTCTTGTTTTTTACCTCGATTTTATTAGTTGGCACAGCCATAAACTGCCAAAACAGAATTTTGATAGCCCTTGTCTATGGAGAAATCACATATTGCCCCCCATCTGCAGCTCTCGCTGTGACGTGACGTCATCAACAAACATACTCTTAGTCATTCAGAGTCAATGATTTTCATGACAACACAGATTGTTTGCAGCACCTGATCCCATATGTAAGGTAATGAAGTCTTTTGCGCTGGTAAAATCAGTCATCCAACAATGGAATTTATAATGTTCTATAATAACGCACGAGACGGGACAGTGGCACAGTTTATAGCAATGCCGCCTCACAGCGAGGTCATGTTTCAAATCCGGCCAAGGGGCTTTCTGTAATGAGCTTGTATGTCCTCCATGTGTTCGCGTAGGTTTCCTCCAGGTATTCCAGTTTCCTCTCACAGTCCAAAGGCATGGATGTCTGGATAATTAGAAACTCAAAATTGGTCGTAGGTATGAGTGAGAGAGTAAATGGTGTGTGCACACAGCAATGGATTGGCAAGTTGTCCAGGGTGTGTTCCTACCTTTTGCCCATCATCAGCTCTAGCTCCAGCTCCGTCACGTCCCTAATGAGGGAGACAAAGTATAGATGGATGGATAATAAACGTAGATTTGCAGCGATTTGTTTTTTTATGGAAATTTGATTGCGGCCCTCCAGCCACTCTTCTAAGACTCAATGCATCACGGCAGCCCATAGTTTTAGAGACACTGAACTAGAACAACCCAAAGAAACATTCCAGTCAGTTATCTTCCAAAAATTCATTACATTTCATTGTTTGTTTCCCAGAAGAAAAAAAAAATGAAGTTCAGAAAGTATTCATCTTTGGGTAATCAAGATGGCCGACATCATTTGAGAGTGTGCAACAAGCTGAAGCCTGCTGGCTCAAATATTTGTCTACTGAGGCCTCAGTGAGATATACCTGCTACCTAACTCATTGGTGATAATTAGTTATCTGTAGGGTTTTAAGACAATTTAAATAATGGCAACTTTAAGTGGCACTCAAGTTTTGGAACAAATCACTCTTCACTTTGTGTAGGAAGGTGGCAAGCCTCACAATGAACCAAGGCCAAATCTCCCAAAGCATCCCGAAGGGCGTGGAGAAAATGAAGCTCAATATGATCTTTCATATAGACTCCAAACTAGAAACTATTAATTTCAACCTCAGCAATATACATATGTATAATGTATACATATACATTCAATGTGTTTTCCTTTATTTTCATGACTATTTACATTTTAGATTTTCACTGAAGGCATCAAAACTATGAATGAACACATGTGGAATTACGTACATCCGTATCCAACAGTTTTCCAATAGGGCTGTTGGCTGTGTATCAACCTGACTTCTGCACAACACAACTGATGGCCCCAACCCCATTGATAAGGCAAGAAATTCCACTAATTAACCCTGACAAGGCACACTAGAGAAGTGAAAACCATCTCAGGTGACTACCTCTTGAAGCTCATCAAGAGAATGCCAAGAATGTGCAAAGCAGTAAGCAGAGCAAAGGGTTGCTAATTTGAAGAAACTAGAATATAAGACATGTTTTCAGTTACATGTATTTCACTCTTTTTTTAACATAATTCCACATGTTCATTCATAGTTTTGATGCCTTCAGTGAGAATGTACAATGTAAATAGTCATGAAAATAAAAGAAACGCATTGAATGAGAAGGTGTATCCAAACTTATGGCCTGTACTGTAGAAGGCTTACTTTCCATGCTTGTGGATAAAGTCATTGAGCTTGAGCAGCGAATCAGTTCAAATGAGGACAATTTACAGGACTTGCCATAGGCGCCATTTGTGGGGGGGCATTGGGTCCCTTGCACTAGAGGTCTGCGCGGGACAAAATTTTCAGTCCAGCTCCCGCCCGCTCCCGCATTGTGCAGTCCCGCTCCCGCAAAGAATTATGATTTTCAGTCCCACTCCCGCCTGCGAGGGCCATATTTTGTCCCGCTCCCACCCGCAAATCCCGCATGAAGCAGACGTTTGCGTTATTTCTCACGAAAGCTCTTGTCATTAGGTCGGGGAATTAAACATGCTGAGCTTAGCTGAGCACGCCACTGACAGATCCTTCACCTATAGGGCACGTAGCGATATGGGTGCGCGTTGCCAGGTGGCATGCGCAGCTGGGGCTTTACAGAGATACCCAACACACCTACAAGAATCTACAGTGAATATTAAGAATATTATACATTGCACATAGCTTATATGTCACTCCTCAGATTTAAATTCTTGGAAATACAAGTATCAGAAATTAATAGAAATGAAAGACACAGCTGATGGTGCCCCGCCCCTTACTTTGAGTGGATTTGAGCATAAATATCTACATCTCACGTTCAGATTGGTTTAAATGCAAACAAGTGCAATGAGAAATATTTGTTATTATTTACCTGGTTTCTGAATCTCTGAATCTCTTTCTGAATGTTGAAATGGCAACATGTAGGCCTAATAATAATTATTATTTAAGAAGGCTAATCATTTTATATGCACTCTCCCGTGGTGCGTCTCTTATGAATAAAAGGAGAGATGGATCGCACTTTTGAACTTCTTCTTTTAGTTTCATTTCTTTTCAGTTGTTTTTAGCAGTAGAAGGAGGCAAACGGTTGTTGCCTTCGTCAGTGTCTCTGATAATAATAATAATAAGAAGAAGAAGACAGGCGAGCGCGTAATTCCAAGTGGAAATTTGTTGTATTTATTGTTCAGCCATACAAAACATTAGGCTAACCCAGCAAAGCATTTTAACTAGAATATCCTATAGAATAGCCTATAACCTAAGCATAGCATATATAAAGGTTATAACAAAACAGTCCTGAACGGCGTTGACAGTAGGCTATGCATCGTCAAAAACAACAACAAAAATCGACAGTACACGTTACTGTAGCCATTGTAGGGCTATAACAAGGCTGCACATTTTTAAAACTATTTGAGCTTGAGCCTCCGTGCAAGTGTTAAACTCAATATTGCATGCCTGACCTTGTTTGAATATGAATAAGAAAAAGGAGGAAAAAAAACGTCGGTAGGCTATTGCATGTCTAATTGAAATAACAGTAGGTTTAATCGAATGCAGGTAAACAAAATAATTAGGCTTATTGCTTAGGCTATCGGGTTCTTTGAACAGCCATGGAGAAACAGTAAATTGTTCACTGTTGAGGGTTTCAACATACTGCGCCTTTCCTCCAGTATGCGACCACATATGCTGAAGGCGCGCTCAGATGGTGCGCTGGAACCTGGAATGGCCAGTACATGCCGCGCCAGTTTGGCAAGTATTGGGAAGTCATAGCTGTGCTTTTTCCACCACAGCAAGATATCTTTCGATTGGTGTGATTCAGATCCAATGAGTTTGACTTTCAGATAATCATCAATCTTGGCGTCTAAAGACTTCGATTCAGCACCCGTAGCACCGACATCCTCCCATTCCTCAAAGTCACAAAATGTTACCTTTTTAGGTGGAGGTGGCTCCGCGCTTTCATCAGTTCGGACATCAAACCCCAACTCCCCGGTTATCTCTTTCACAGCTTCCGTCACGTATTGTCTTTCATTTGCATTGATCATCCTAAGATGACACAGCTTTGGAGTAAGGAAAGTTGCTACTTTATAGAGCATGTCAATTCCGTTTGGGACAAGGTGGCTTGGTGACAGCAGTGCGTCTAGGCGTTGCGCACAGGCAGATGCGATGGCACTGAGTAGGGGGTCAGCCTTGGCCACTTCACAATGCTCCCTTAACTTCACGGACCATGGAAGAACAAGTGCAGCACTTATTGCCGTATTGTCAGACTCCAGGTCATTCATTGCGTCTTTGAAGGGTTTGAGAAACGCTACCAGGGATGCAAGGATCTGTTTATTGATGCAGCTTATTTAGTCAAATTGGTTATTTTCAAGTAAGACTGTTGTGACCTCGTCATATTGCTGTGAGATAGGATGCAGCATATCCACAGTCGAATTCCATCTCGTCTCCACTGACTGTTTGAGAGACTTCGTCAGCTTGACTTGCAGGCCGGAATGTTTAAAATAGCTGACCAGCTTCTTCGCGTCGCTGATCAGCTGGCCTGCTTCAGGGACTTCACTCATCACAGTAGGAGACAGGGCATGCGAAAGAACCAAATTCAGTACGTGGGCACTGCAGTTTAGCCTTGTGAATCCTCGTAAGGAGGCTACCATATTCGCTCCTCTATCTGTCACAAACACAATCTTTTTCCCCAAAACTAAACAGTCGATTCCGAAGGCTCTTAAATTCTGAAATAATAAAGCATGGATATTTTCTCCTGTCTTTGAGGTTCCTTCATCAAATGAGGCAGAAAATAGCACTCTAGACTGTAAGTTGTAGTCTGAATTGATGTAATGCAGGGTGGCTGAGAGGAAAGAGGTTTTGCGATTCGTTTCAGTCCAGACATCCGTTGTCACAGCACACCCGTATTTCTCAATCGTCTCCTTTATATCATCACCAACAACTCTTCTAAATTTCAATGCCCTATCATCTACATGACGTCACACAGTTGTTGGATGGGGCAGAATATCTCGCACATCGAATTTGCCTATTGTGGCTGCTGTGTCAACCAAGTTTTGGGCTAACTGAACTAATCCTTGACCAGCGATGCTGTCATACGGGCGGAGGTCTGCAGCAAGGAAATCAACGCATTTCTCCACGGTCTTTGCCTTCAAAGCCTCTGTCAATTTTGCGTTGTTCCCTCTGAACTCCAACAATTGCTGTCCTTTCAAGACAGTACATATATGGCGATTAAGGCCTGAGGTACCTGATTTATGGCCGTTGTATGTCAAAACTTTTTGGCACTTATCACAACAAGCAAAGGGCAGCTGATTTCCCTCTGCGTCGTACACAAGTGAGAATGACTTCCTAATGTCTGATTTCAGAACTTTTGACTTCTTAACGGTAAATGTACCTCTTTTTAAAGCAGCACTGACTTCTGAAGCACTGTGAGCTTCACTAGATGAGCTCTGCTCTTCTGCCATGATCGGAGATCTCAAACACGGAAGCCAGAAAGGAATCGGAACCATGCGAGATTAGACCACATCCGCAAATTTAAAAATGTCTTAAAATGATTTTATTAATGCCAGATAACATATGCAGCACAATGATAGACATAAATTAAGAATTTATCAATTTTATTTTAAACAAGTTTTTAGTTAGCGGGACTGCAGCTTATCACCACTCCTGCCTGCTCCCGCATTGTGCACTCCCCCTCCCGCCCGCACCTGCACTGAGCTTTCAAAATTTTTCCCGCGCCGCACTGCTTTGTGTTGGGTCCCGCGGGAGTGCAGGGCTCTACTTGGGACCATACTTTACAAAAATGAATATTATGATATATCAAAGGAGACTTGAAACTTGCTATAGCTACCATAAGATAATGTGAAAAATTATTATTTAAATGAAAAATCATGTGGGAAAGTAGGGTCATTTTATCATAGTCTTCTATAGCATTGAACTTCTTTCAGCAACCATCGACGTCGCCATCAGCTGGCCATTAAATAGAATGCCATTTTACGGTACTTCCGTATGGGCTTCTTTTTTCAGACCGGAGTGCTGCGTCGATCTTTTAACACAGTATATTCTCTGGTCCCATCAGCGCGATAAGGAACGGAACATTTTAAACATAAAATAGCTTGTTGTCCCGTGTGGCTGATGCGCTCTTGACTTAAATGTAACAAGTTTAGTAAGACTATTCGGCAGAATGACGGGCAGTTTAAATTTCCGCGGCGTTATTACTCAGTATATCGAATTTGAAATGCTCACGAAACTGCAGATTTGCGAGTATTTGCTTACAGGAGGCCTGAGACGTGCGGTGAGGTGAGACAGACTTTTGGTTACTGATTAAGCACTGAACTCTGCATAAGTGGAACTGTGTTAATATTTATTGATGACATTGCTTCAGCTTCCTGGATGCAAGTACGTGCAAATCTGCTGTTGAGCATTTCAGGTTCAATGTACTGCGTAATAACGCCACGGAAACTTAAACTGCCCGTCATTCTGCCGAATACGTCTTACGAAACTAGTTAATCGTTAATTGCTAATCGAGCAAAGGGGAGGTTTCTGCTGCACCAAACTAACCTGCACCGCACGTCACTGAATCATAGGGCCCTATTTTGGTGCATAAAAACCTATTTACAGTAAAATAAATAAACACGAGACGCTTAGCCTGAGGGAGGGTTAAGAAAAGCTGGACCGGGTGACTTAACGGGGCTGGAAAACGGTGGCTGCTCTGTGTCTTACTTGGCTCTGCCCTGCCTTTACTCGTACCTGCATCATCAGAAGAACCTTTTTAATAATATTTATTTAGTGACTCCCTAAGGCTCCTGGTTTCTTCTTCTCTTTTTCTTTTGCTGTTTTGTGCCCCTGACGTCGGCAGACTGAAGCGCAAATCAAATGACGTCGCATTTTTGATCACAGGCCAAACCATTTTTGTGTTGGAAGTGGCAGGGGGTTCTTGATCCCTATTTCAAGGACAATTATGGTAAAAACTATTAGAAATAATTTCTTTAATGCAAATAATATACATTTCTTCCACAAGTAGGCATATTTTGAAATAAAATAGAATAATTATTCCACAATTACATGAGGGCCCAGTTCTGGGCCCCCCTCCTCCCTGGGCCCGGGACAAGATACCCGCTTGTCCCCCCCTGTCGGCGGGCCTGTGTTGGGGCTCCTGCAGCCTTGGTTCTGGTGATTCTGAAGCAGTTCCAGACTGGATTTTTTATTTTACTTCTCCCCAAGGTGCCAGGGTGAAGGTGAGATGGAAAAGTCGGGGTTGGGTCGTTGCAGTCATCACCTAAAATACCAGAAGGATCGTAGTTTTTTTGAATAACTTATCGCCAACATGAACTCATGAAACAGTATTTAATTTTTTATAGTTTCCTTTTTGAACTGCCTGATCCTGAGTGTTTAACCTTTTTTCAGTCTCTTGCTGCTCTGTACTAGGGCCTGGTGTTGGAGGGCGGAGGCTGTGGAATTAGTGTTTTGGCTGACCCTTAGGCCAACCTTTTAAGGGGGGAGGTGTACCTCAGGTATTCTCCATGTCTTTGCGGTCGTGTTTTTCTCTTTCCCCCATGTAGGACTGTGATTAGCCAGAAGATGAACAGCTTAATTGGTAAATTGGAAGCCAGCCCGATATAAAGATGGCTGCTGGTTGGAAGTAAGAGGGCCGCTTTTTCCCGCTGAGCTATTTTAGCTCTCTTGTTGCCACTGGGTCTCTTTTCTAACTAGCCAAGTTGAATGGATGACTTTTCTCATATTCTTAGATTAACGCTACTCTGTTTTTCCAAATAAATTGCTATTTTTGTATTATAATTTCCCTGGTCTCCACTTTGTTCGGTCCAGCCGCCCATGGATCGTAGCACTTTGGCCTTATGGAATACCATGCAGATGTCGTGACGGATGGGGGAACCCACTTCAGGTTCGGAGGCTCCTCCTGGTGGTTGGAGGATGGAGGTGCACTGAGAATGGAAGCTGCACAAAGAGAGTACTGCGAAAATGATGAACTCCTCTCCCGAATAGATCCCAAAGGCCAGTCCACATGAGGGTTATGATTTTTAAGCCTGGGCGTTTTCAACCCCACTGGAGCATGCGGTGACTCCATGAAGAGAATCGCCAACCCCTCAGCGGGGTTACCAAAGGTTAGCATCGGCACTGTTCGCAATAACATTTGTGACATTAGGAAGGGAAATCCCTTGGAGACCCTGGGATTAGAAGGGTGCTGGCAGTAGTACAGTCAGGAACCTCAGGCGGTGAGCCACACCAGGATTGATAAAGTTCCCATCAGCGCCTGAGACAACTAAAGCCTGTGTGGTAAGAGGATGACCCAGGCAAGTCAGGCAAAGAGGAAAATGTAAACAGGTGGATGAGACAGCTGCTCCAGCCAGCTCCTCTCTATCAGATGTCACTCGCATCTGCCTAATAGGGCAATCAGCAATTGCATGGATGGCACTTCCACAAAACAGGAATACTGTGCAATCCATATTAGGAACCCTATCTGGCACTGCAGTTCTTCAGGGGGCAGCTTGTGAAGCCGATCACAGTTTATCACCATGGGTACAGGAAGAGGAAGGTGGGTATAAACTATAAGTTGAGCATCTTGGGATGCAGGCAGGATAGGCACCTGCAACCTAGCCTGCTGCTCCAACCATTGCTTTTGGAGCCGAACATCTATTCTGAAGGTCAAATCAGTGTTCCTCATCTTTTTGGCAAAAGCAGCAAAGGATGAAACTGCAAACTCCCTACTTGCAGTGCCCTAGCTCCTGGTACGCCAGGGAGGCGGCAGTTTAGCTTACGAAGGAAAACATTTGAGGGAGGATCTGCCGCAAAATAGTTCTAATTGCTTGAGCGGCGGAGACGGAGTCCCGGGAAACATCAGTAACAGCCTCGAGTTGACTGAAGTAGGCAACAATACGAGGGCTGTGCGATTCACCAAATTGCAATTATTTTAAGCACAATAAAAGCAACTGCCACTATGAGGCAGACAGACGAGCATGCTTATTACCTTTACTATAACATATACCTAATGTGGTCATTTGAAACGCTACCGGGAAGAAAACTGTGATTTGAAGTCCGCTAATTACCAGTGAGGTTGGACAGCCTCCATCGCCTTGGCATAATTAGCTTACCTTAAATCAATTCCTGTATACCAATTATTGAAATGATTAAGCAGTTTTATATTATGACTGGGATGCTGCATGGTTAACATGCCCTTGGATGGTGTGAGATGTGCTGCTGCCCCAAGATACCAGGGGCATTAGGATTCGAGAAGGTAACCCAGTCAAGCAGGCAGGTCACAGGCCAACATCACCATTGAAAAGTGTTCACTGCAAAGCCCATGGTGATGTTTCAGCTCAAACAGCAAAAGCGATATTGTGTTTTTGGTGTTGCTGGATTCTTTGGAAAGGAAAAGAAAGAAATACCACATCCCTTGTTCAGCAAGTTGTTGCCGCCGTACGCTGCAAACTGAATAGGCATGCTGCAAGTTTTGGTTGAAAAACTTGTCAAAAAAGTTTGAATAATTGCTGAGCAAGCGAGTGATTGAGCGAATCAACGGAGCAGTGCAAATGTTGGCTTTTATTTTTGACCTTTACTGTCATGTCACCCACCGGACAGATTGGCTCTCCAATTTCAAATACGCATAATATCCTCAGGCTTGTGACTGGCCAGAATACAGGGCACTGCCGGCCTCAGAAGCTCCCGCCGTTAAGATAAACAAAATGTTGACTTTTTTGTTGACGGATACACGCATGGACAGAAGCACACATGGATGGAGCACTATACCATAGCTACCCTGCCACTCGGGCGGCGGGAGCTAATTAGGAGCCTATAAGTGAAATAGCTGATGAGATAAAGCAAAATTGAGAAATTCATGGTGATATTTACAGGCCAGTGACCTTGAAAAAAGGCAAGGTCACCTTTAGGCACGTCATTTATAGGTCTTTATGAGATGCATGACCACGAAGAATTAGGAGCCTGAAACTGAAATAGTTGATGAGATACAGCAAAATGTTGACGTTTTTGGTGATATTTTTAGGCCAGTGACCTTGAAGAAATAGGCCAAGGTCACCTTTAGGTATGTCATTTTTAGGCCTTCATGAGATGCATGTCCATTGAAAATTAGGAGCTTGTAAGTGAAATTGATGAAATAAAGCAAAATGTGTCGACGGACGCACGCACGCACGGTCGAAGCCCCATACCATAGCTAACGTACCGCGAGCGGCGGGAGCTAAAAAACACGAATTGTGGACAGGCCAAGAGGAGTGGTTGTGCGTGGCTTATTTTAATAATATAATTTTTACCAAATCATTACATGCCGTAAATGTGGAAATTTTTTGGCATGAATCTTCTTAAAGAAAGTTGATTCCAGGGTCCATGTCAGTCTACGTGCCACTTTTTCAACAGTGCGTCAAACTCCAGGACTTGAGTGCTCTAGTTCTTGCTTATTATTGTGGTTTCTTTTTGTTGAGCATAAAATTGAGGATTTGATGAAAAGATGTTTGGACGTTTCAGCCAGTCAAGGTCATTGGTCGGATGATTCCCACTGACAGTGATCCCAACTAATGAAAACGGTTGTTGTTGGATGATAATTTTGAAATGCCCTCATCGGCTCCACGTAAAAAAAATCCAGTAAATGCCACATTTCGGGTCGTAACAAGCTTCCTATGACTAGTTCTTGTAATTCTTAGAAGGTCTCTATTTCTTTTGCAGCTAATTTCTAAAATGCTATATGGACATCCATCAGATGTTTCACCTGCCTCTCAGTCTTAAATTTCCCTGTCAGTGTTCACAACGGCTGAGTACAGATAATGGTACGCGTTGATGCTATTTAAGTACGCATATCACTCAATCTCGCATTTCCCTGGTTTCAGTTTATCCGTCAGTTTAAGTTGACACTCTCATCAGTTGATTTCTGGTGAGCATAGGTGTGTATGCAGAACATAAATATTTTGACCAATCAGAAAGTGCGTGTGCCCCACCTGCCCTCCTATCGACGGCCCTCTCGGAAAAAAGCTTGCTTCGAATTGAGTTTAGTCCATTCCCGAGTTATTGGCTGCAAACCCTTATCGCCACACCTCTGGGTAGTCATCATATGTTGAAAATACACCCAATTCAAACATCGTTGAAAAGGGAAATTCTACCATGGATGCAGCGAATCCTGTATTTTGATTAGTTAATACCAGGTATCAATCACTACCTGGCGCTGCTTGAAGAGCTGACGTTCGATTATAAGGCCGTTTCACTGTGCATTAATCTCAAAACAGAACGGCATTTACTTTCAATGGAGATAATTTAACTTTTATTAGGGTTTTTGTTTGCAATGCAGAAATACTGTGAAACGTCCTAATACAATGAAATGTAACTAACAAAGTTCGCAAAAGGCTTGCAGTGTTTGATACGCAGAGAGATTCAAATGCACCACTGATGGCACTTTTGCCAATGAGTGTATATAGCACTGGAGAGGCTGCCGCCGCTTTCTTCTACGTGGGCAGTTGAAGAAACCAATATGGCGTCAAGTGCACCGCACTTCTCAATTTCCCATAGACTATAATGGAGAAATCCGAGCCATTTCCTCTAAAATTAAGGGGTCTAGCGCTGTATTGTCAACACATATATAACTCGAAGGCATGTAAAATTAAGGCCCCTATTCAGAAACGACACTCACACTCACCCTCCACTCACCATATAGTGAGTATCATTGAAATGTAACTGGAGTGTGAGAAAGAGATCGACCAACCACTAACGGAGGGAGCGGTCCCACTCCTCGCCAACTGCTATTCGTAAACGCCACTCGAGCATAACTGACAGTAGTGGGAACTGGGTAAAATAGGCGGTGCGTCGGCTGCTGCAAAGGGACGCTCAATCCTCACCCTTCAGTGCTGAATGACCTAAACCTGACGCAGTTTACTTTTCTTGATTAGAAAGTTTCTCAGACAAATTGGTAAATCGACAATCAATTTTTTTTTAATAACGTTGTTATACATTGCTTCACAAAATTGAGGCGTTTCTTTCGCATTTAATGACGACATAAATATCAGCATGTCTTCATAAATGTGGTCAGTGGCTCGCGAAAGGTCCAGGACAGCCCGCGAGGCTCACTAAGCAACAAGCTGTGAAACGTGCCGGACATTTCCTTCTACATTCAGCAATTAAGAATGTTGAAAAGAATGGATTCTCGTGACTTACAGCTACATGAGCCTCGCAGACCAATCCACACACGCCCCACGAACATGAACTATAATAGAGATTAGTAATCTATGAATGAATGAGGCTAAGGCAGAGGGCTCTGTTTGAATCCGCAACCTATCAGCCAATCAGAAAATAGGATTTCTTGTTGCCAGGTGAAATAGCAGCGCCGTAATCATGTCTTCCAAACGCGCGCGAATGCTATTGTGTGCACACGTCTAAGAAGAGCTGGAAGTGTAAGCCCGAAATCAGGTTATCACTTCATCTCTTTTTTTTTTCAAAAAGTGCTTATTAAAGTCTAGGAACTATGTAGGATATATTTGCAATACGGATCATTTTTTACTTCAATTTAACAACTTTGGGCGGCCATGGTTAGATGAATTGAGTTCTAACTTGTTACGGGGAGAGTGGGGGCTCTCTGCCCTCCGTGTATTTTGGCTGAAAACAAACCCTGCTCCAATCCGGTGTCAGAGGTAGTACCGCACAATCTCGTTTGTGACTGACAAAACGATACAAATACACAAAATATTTATTTTATTTAGCCTTTATTATACTGGGGAGTCCCGATGAAATTAAAAAAGCACAGATATTGGGGGGAATGAGAGTCACTTCTTATTTCAGTTTACTGGCAGTGGTGTATTCAAAAACTGATCCTGGTGTGCCGTCTAGTGATAGAATTTTGTAACTGCGTGCATAAATTTGCAGCTCCACGTCCACTGGCGGACACACCTGCACAAAGATACGCCGTTGTTCTTCTTGAACACGCCGAATCCAGACAATCCTTTAATGAATTAAATTGATATTTTAATTTGAAAGGAGAATGTAAGTTGCCAGTGTCAAAGTAACGAAGTGAAAGTAGGGGAGACCGGGATTACTTCGGTCACGGGGTTAGGTTTGTCACCAGTTTTTTTATTGCAAACGCACTGACGGGAAAACGAAAATCTACAAATTATGTGACATCCCAGCGACGTCATCTCTTGGAAAGAAGAAGGACTTGTAGTGCCATGTAAGTGTTTTCTGCCTAAATAACAAAATTTTGGCCCAAATTCCAAACTTAAAGTCTCTGAAAGAAATACGTCTAATTTCTTTGAAGACAAAGATTTTCACAGTGTTTCTACTGTTTCATAAACGCGTGTAACTCGAGTTATTAACAACATAAGATAAAGGCCTGCTGCAATCATGAGATATGTGGCCTGATTTCCAAATCAGGGAGCACGGGGCTACACTGGCTAAGCAACATGGGGTTAGTTTGTCAGGGTGCTGAGGCTCCACCACTTGTAGGTCCTGCGTTTGGCCTATATTAAAATATTCCAAAGTTAAATATAGGAGCCGATTTATTGTTTTTCAGACACCTATTGTGTCTTAACTCAAATATTTGCATTTACTTTATGTTCATTAGGGCCTTTGTTTGTAGGACAGAAGTATGGGTTTGTAAGGGTTTGCTCCTTGCAAACCCTCCCCTTTCTCACTCTTTCACCTCCACCTGAATGGGCCACAGGTGGGGCCCATTAAAGTGGAGGTGTTAGCAGAGTATTTGGGGTTGGAAGGTGCCAACCCCGGGACCTCTGTATTTCATTCCATTCCTTTGTCAGTGGAAATGTTGGCTGTTCCTCTTTGGTGCTGTGGTCCTTACTGATCATCCAAAGGTGGAGAGGAGTGGGTCCACTGCTTCTCATGCAAAGGGTGGGTACATGAGGACTGTGCAAATGTCAGTAGGCTCGCCTACAAATGTCATAACTGCTACTCTGATGGTGATTATGTATAAATCATAGCTTTTTTTGGTTCGTTGTAAAAATGAAACAGATCTCACCATTTCTGTATTGAGAATATTGGACTGTATTTTTCAGCTTCAGCTGATTGCCAACTATGACTATTTTTCCCGGCCCATCTGACAAAGTAACCCCGGGTATGGGGTTACTTCAGCATGTTTGTGATATATCGAAAATTGAATATTGTGACAACAATATACGTTATATTGAGATTGTATCAATACAACTTTTGTAGGCGACATTCTGCACTACACATAGACCATAATGGTATTTCTCTAAGTTTTAGCAGCAATGAGTTATGAAGCCAAATACAAAATCATGACGAGGTCACCCCAGTCTCCCCAAAACTACTTAAACAAAGTACATGTACATTGATACTATGCACCTTTGAAAATGGGAGTGTCATGCACCCCTCCCCCCCACCCCAGTTGCGACTGCGTTGAGCTCGTGGCTGTAAATGATTCAGAGTTTCCAATGTTTGTAATTGCCTGAAAGCCATGACAATGAAATACCAGCGCAAGTTTGTGCGGCTCAATGGAGGTGTTCCCTGCACTCAACCTTCACTCAGAAAGAGACGCTATTTTCAGTGTGAGTGAGGTCTCTGAAAGCAAATGAGTGTTGGGGCAACCTCTGACTCATTTAGTATAACCTGACACTAACTAAGTTTTAGTTCGCGCTCACACTCAACTAGTTTGAGTGTCGTTTCTGAATATGGGCCTAAGAATCAAAAGGTCATTGTACGTGACACTATTCAAGGATAAAGTTATTGGGGGTTAAGTTTTACTCCTCGCACTCAACGTTTGAGCGGCTAGATAGTTGTACTGAATAATTTCATTAGCGACATAAAATCATTTGCGACATAAAGTCATTTGGATGGGCGAATTGTGAGCGTGTCTGTTCTCTCTAGCTAGCTGGTTTATGTGTTCTGTTGTGCGTATTGTGCGGATAAATATCGATTCCATTAAAGTTAATTGTTTGAAATATCATCTGGCATCATTGAACTCAGCTGTGCTTGTCATCGCGTGCTGAATGTGCCAGTAAACCTTTGAAACGGTTTAATCAAAATTTATTAAATGCACGCGTTGGCTATTAGCTAGCTAGCATGATTACAAACACTCCCACCAAAAACCCGTCTCTCCGCAGCAATTCCTATTTCCGAATGAATCCAATCTGCTGCCAACTTTGCCTGCAACTCGCCTTTGATCATTCGCGATGAAAATGCCAATGCATTACACTGTTCTCTCCAATATTGCTTGAAAGACACACGTGCCACTTAGCTAACATTATGAGAACTTTGATCAATATTTTCAATAGATCGCTCAAAAATGTAAATTAGCATTTAGGTTAGATGCTGAATGAGCGTGGCTGAGTAGCCAGCCAGCTAACGTTTATGTTCGCTTCGCGTTGAGCTATATGACCTGCCTTGTACGATATCTGATTTTCACTTGAAGCACCAATGGAGCCTCAATTAGTTAACATGAGCTGGCCAAATACGTGAATGCAGTGCAGCCATTGTGCTTCGTGAACATTATCACCGTCCCCAATGTTTTCAATCCATTGTCTTTTGCTAAAAGTGGCAGGAAGATTGAGATAATGAATGCGTGGTCGAGAAAATTAGCAAATGTGTTGGACTGGATTTGATAAGGTGGTCCAACCTGGCTGGAAACGGAGCCATTGTGTTGCCTAAACCGATGAGCTTAAGCCTTTATTGTTATTATCAGCATAATATGTGCGAAAATTCCTTAGTGCAATAATTTTTCCATTCTAATATTTAATATGAATGCTAATTTTAGTAAATTGGCATAAGCCTGTGTTCACATACACCGTCTGGGCATAAGATTTGGTTGGATGCACAAATGAAAAGGCGACAGTATCTTTCACCTCAAACTTAGCAATAACTGCAGCCAGAGATGTGACTAATACACCTGTATCGCGAGGAGCATGTGAAATAATGCAGCATACGTGATAATTCCTCCAAACTTTAAAGATCCAACCCCTACAGTATTTGAAACGGTATTTGAAACGGAAATTCTCTTAGGAAAGGAAACGAGGCAAGGGGCAGAAATCGAAACATTGTGAATTCTTAGGCACGAAGGAGGTCTAAGAACACGCTATCAGTACGTTAGCTACAGCTTTTTTGTGGTTTCTTGTCTAGATATTTACATATTTTTGAGGTTTCCTTCTTCGTGAATAATTGGAGAGAGACAAAATCTTCAGAAGCCATCTTTATTCCCACGGTGAGCAGTCCCTGGCCAGGGAGTGCGAATTCAGCATTCTTTACAGAGGAATACTTATGGGAAAAACTCAACCAACACAATCAAAATACATGGGTTGTAACCATCTCATCTCTAACAAACTTTGCTCCAATCACAATTCACGGGCTGTAATCATCTTGTCTTCAACTTTTTTTACTCTCCAACTTTGATTTGTTGAATAATGGTTGAAAATTTCCAGCATAGAACTTAAGAAAATCAAAGCAATATATATTAAAATGGACTGGAAGATTACAGTTTATGAGTGGAAAAACACTTTCAGATGAATAGGATACAAGCAGATACATTCATCTTCTACACCCGCTTGTTCCTCACTAGGGTCACGGGGCGAGCTTGAGCCTATCCCTGCTGGACAAGCAGATACATAAATGATTCAATTGATTATGTTTTCAGTAACAGCAAATGATTTTATTGAACAAATATTGATCAAAGCTACAGCAATCAAATACACCCTCTGATTATGTTTTTGAATCAACTGAACAGAAGCCCGCTTACTAATCAAAGCTATAAAAGCGCGCTGCTTATGTGTGTGTGAGCTGCTCATGCATGCGTGAACTGAACTGCTTGTATGTGTCTATCTGTGTGTGAACTGCTTGTATGTATGTTTTTCTGTGTGTTTGATGTGTATGTGTCTGTGTGTTTGCACTGCTTATCCCCCCCCTTTCCATATGTGAACTACTTGTACAGTAGGGAAAATAAGTATTTGACCCCTCGCGTATTTTTCAGGTTTGCCCACTTAGAAAGAATGCAACAATCTACAATTTTAATCGTATATACATTCTAACAGCGAGAGACAGAATCACAAAGAAAATTCCCGAAAATCACATCATGTGAATTTATAAAAATTGATAACCATCTGATGAGGAATAATAAGTATTTGACCCCCTGGACAAACAGCATGTTAATATTTTGTAGAAAAGCCATTATTGGCCAGCACAGATGTCAAACAATTTTTATATTTGTTGAAAAGGTTTGTGCACATTTTGGCAGGGATGTTGGCCCACTCCTCCCTGCAGACAGCCTCCAAATCATTAAGGTCCCGAGGCTGTCGCCTTGCAACCCGAATTTTAAGCTCCCTCTAAAGATTTTCAATTGGATTCAGGTCTGGAGACTGGCTAAGCCACTCCAGACCCTTGATGTACTTCTTCTTCAGCCACTCTTTTGTTGCTTTGGCGGTGTGCTTAGGGTAGTTGTCGTGCTAAAACACCCATCCTCGACCCATGTTCAGCTCTCTCACTGAGGGAAGGAGCTGTTGGTCCAGAATTCCACGGTATATGGCCCCGTCCATCCTCCCCTCAATGCAATGGAGTTGTGCCGTCCCCTGGGCTGAAAAGCACCACTGTGCTTGACGGTGGGGATGGTGTTCTTTGGGTTGTACTCTGTGTTCTTTGCCCTCCAAACACGGTGAGTTGAGTTGAGCCCAGAAAGTTCTATTTTGGTCTCATCTGACCACATTACCTTCTTCCAGGCCTTTTCTGAGTCATCCAGGTGGTCAATGGCGAACTTCAGGCGGGCCTGTACATGTGCCTTGTTGAGCAGGGGGACCTTGCATGCGCTGCAGGATTTCAATCCATGACCACGTAGTGTGTTACCAACTGTTTCTTTTGTAACTGTGGTCCCAGCTGCCTTCAGTTCATTAACCAGTTCCCCCCTTGTGATTCCTCACTGTTCGCATGATCAGGGACATCTCACGAGGTGAGACCTTGCATGGAGGCCCAGACCAAGGGAGGTTGGCAGCAGTGTGGTACTTCTTCCATTTCCTGATAACTGCACTGACAGTTGATCTTTTCTCTCAAAGTTGCTTTCCCATTCTCTTGTAGCCCATCCCAGCCTTGTGTAGGTCAACAATCTTGTCCCTGATGTCCTTCGACAGCTCCTTGGTCTTGCGCATGGTGGAGATGTTGGAATCTGGTTGTTTGGGAGTGGGAAGGTGTCTTTTATACATGTAATGATGTGAGGCAGGTGTATTTGATGTAAATAATTAGTTTGGATTGGGGGTGTGTCTTAAAGAAAGACTAAATGGCTTGTGGGACCCAGAATACTTGCTGTTTGGTAGGGGGTCAAATACTTATTTTTCCTCATCAGATGGTTATCAATTTTTATAAATTCATATGATGTGATTTTCCGGAATTTTCTTTGTGATTCTATCTCTCACTGTTAGAATGTATATACGATTAAAATTATAGATCGTTGCATTCTTTCTAAGTGGGCAAACCTGCAAAATCAGCGAGGGGTCAAATACTTATTTTCCCCACTGTATGTGTGTGTGTCTTTCTGCTGCCTACATAATATGGTTATTGATTATGATTATTGATGGCTAAATATAATCTAAATCTAATTGTTACTTTATTGATTACTAGTATGAGTAATGAATGAATAATGATAAAAAATATATAATCAGTATTAGTGAATATAATGAATGAGTATTAGTAAATATAATGAATAATGCTGAATATAATCCTCAACACTTTAAACTGGGAATCAGGACTGTACCTTGACCTTCAACTAGCCCAGCTAGCTTTGGGCACGTTTCTCCAAAGCCTCGCTGTTAACCATGTCAGCAACTTACATAGTTTTTACTTACAGATTGTAAATGAATCCAGCAATGCAAGGTAGCAATAGTGCTTTAACGCATTAATGTTAGCTGTGGAAAAAGACCAGCTACCAAACGAAAAATACAAGGCAATGTTCGCACTTGCTGAACTCCAAGACCATAGTGCTGGTTGATTGCAATGCACCACGCTGATATGAGAGAATGACACTTTATACTTCAAACCAGACGTCCAGAAAAAATGTAAACCCGACAGTCACAACAGTGCAGGGGTATGGGCAAGCTCCAGAGAGCTAGACTAAAGGTAAGAATTCAGTTTGGTGCGCTACATTACAAGGGAATAAATATCTTGCTAACGTTAAAGTTAAATTCATAACCAATTTGAAGAGTGACATGACCACAATAACGCTTTCGTGTTGTGATCCTCATTCCAACCAATTGGAAAAATGTACAGAGGCTGTCCCTGTTAACGGTTGGTAAGGAATCCATTAGGCTAGCTAGGATAGCGCAAGCATCCTGAGATTAGATTTATACAATGTTCCCTGAAGACTATTCACCAGTACCACGCGTTTGACCATTCAGAGTCCGATGTGAGGCATATATTGACCAACCAGTGTCTTAATCGTTGATTAAAAACAACTCCTTATAACTTTGTTCTCGAAAAGTGTCAACCAAAATTGCGCCTCGATTAACTTTTTTAAATATGTATTCCAGAACTACTCAAGAATGAAATTTGATTGTATGCTCTTTAAATAACAAAATAATGACAGGATTTTTTTCCATTATAGTTCATGGGAAATTGAGAGGTGCGGTGCACAGCATTTTTGATGATATCCTGTAAGGGTTTTCCCTTGCAGTCCCTCCCCTGCCGCATTCCTCACCTCCACTTCAATGAGCTACTGGTGTGGCTCCTTGAGGTGGAGGTGAGGGCAGGTTATTTAAGGGTTGGCTGTGCTATGATTGAGTGCAGCAGCATTTTTAATTTTAGCCCTGTTTTGTTGTGAAACAGACATTTTACATTTTGATCCAGAAAATGAGCTCATTTCAAATTTTCTGGCTTGCAACACGTCTCAAAAAAGTTGTGACACCGGCAAAAAAAAGGCTGAAAAGCAATTAATATAGAAGAGAATCAGCTGAAAGAACATTTAGCAAGTAATAAAGTTAACTGACATCAGGTGTGTAACATGATTGGCAATAACAGGGATGTCTTAGAGAGGCTGGGTCTCTCAGATGTAAAGATGGCCAGAGGCTCTCCAACGCGTGACGGCTTGCTTAAAAAAAGTGGAATACTTTTAAAACTATGTTCCATAATGTGAAATTGCAAAGGCTTTGAAGGACTCATCATCAACAGTGCATAACATCATCAAAAGATTCAGAGAAACTGGAAAAATCTCTGTGCATAAGAGACAAGGCCGAAGACCTTTACTGGATGCCCATGATCTTCGGGCCCTCAGACAACACTTCATCACTCACTGGCATGATTCTGTCATTGACATTTCTAAATGGGCCCAAAAATACTTAAAGAGACCACTTTCTGTAATACAGTCTGCCGTGCCATCCACAGATGCCACCTAAAACTCAATCATGCAAAAAGGAAGTCATTGTTGAGCATGATCCAGAAGCCCCACTGTGTTCTAGGAAAATGACAAAGTGTCCTGTGGTCAGACGAGTCCAAATTTGACATTCTTGTTGGAAATCATGGGCGTTGTGTCCTCCGAACTGAAAAGGGGAAGGACCATCCCTCCTGTTATCAGCGTTCAGCTCAAAAGCCAGCATCTCTGATGGTATGGGGATGCATGAGTGCATATAGTGTGGGACACTTGCATGTTTTAAAAAGCAACATGAATGCTGAAAGATGTGTATATATAAGGTATATAACTCTTGAGGAGCTGGAAGCCTGCATTAAACAACAGTGGGATCAAATTCCAATGGCTAAACTCAAGAAACTTATCTCCTCAATGCCCAGATGCCTCCACTCTGTGTTAAAAAGAAGATGGGATACTACACCGTGGTCAACAGCCCCTGTGCCAATTTTTGAGACCTGTAGCAGCCATCAGATTTGAAATTAGCTCATTTTGTGGATAAAATTGTAAAATTTTTAAGTTTCAACATTTGTCATGTTATCTCTGTTCTACTGTGAATAAAATACTGGCTGGTGTGATTTGGAAGTCATTGCGTCTGGCTTTTATTTGCAATTTACACGTTGTCCCAACTATTTCAGAATTGGGGTTGTAAACAAATCATGAATACTGTGTAATAGGAACATGTGAGACATCCATATCTAATGGAGCGCAGAGTGATTTAACATGCTGTTGGTAAGCTAAGCTAAGTACCTGCGAAACATCACAGGGCCCTCCTGTTTTCCCTGAAGCCCTGCAAAGAGGCATTGCGGGAACAGAGCTGAAATTTCTGGTGCTTGACTGTCATCTGAACAAGTTTTTTAAATACCAGCTGCTCAACCTTTACCAAAAATGCATGTGTATAGTTTAGTGGCAGCTAAAATCGGACTTGTAGTTAGAAAAGGTAACCTGGGGTGTCAGAACTTGAGCCGAGTTGTCTTTTAATGAGTTTGCCTCTTAATGCTGGCTTTGGGAACAGTTCTCACACATACTTAAAAAAATACCAAATATTCTTAATTTAATGAATTCATGGGAAAAAGTAATTGGCCTCATACTTTTGTCGGCGGCATTTTTTGTGGCATACGATTTACGACTCAATCCCTGTCAAAGTAAGTCATACGCAGCACTACATCTCAAAAAATATGAATTACAAATCAGATAATTTCTGATTATCCTTTTTACTTACCACTCTGTGTGTAAAAAGGCCTGTTTCTAAAACAAAAAAGAGAGAAAATGGTGGCAATTTTGACAAATGAAGTTTTCGTGTTTCCTGTTGTTCAACTGCCCATTAGAGGTCTGCAAAAAAATAAAATTTGCTGGCTTCGGGTGCTTCCACAGTAATGTCCATATTTCTGTCCCTGTCAATGTTGCTATCCATTTGCATGCTTTTTGGGTACATCTCTGGAATTGTGGAATTCATAAGAAGACAGCATTTACATTAGGATTATAATGAAATTACTCATAAGAAAATGTAGAGCCTGTTGGTCAAACCCACTCATCACTGTGACAAAAATTATTGCGGCAGATGTGATAGATTTGTCACGTGGGAGCCTTGTATACTGACCTTGGCAGGCCCGAACAAGCGCAATGCACCACATAAAAATAGCTTAGAATAGCTAAGAATAGCTTCACCTACACGTTTTAGAGCGTTCAGAGATGATGCATAATAAACCCTCTCACCTTTTGAATGGATGGAAAAAGTGAGGGGAACTTCATGCCTACATGGCGACATCATGAAGATAATGGTGCAGTACACAAACAGTAAACAAGTAGTAGCTGTGATGTGCAAAATAGCTTGTGACTGAAATGATGCTAGAGAAGCGGGACAACAAAGTTTTACAACAAGTGAGGGTGACTTTTCAAAAACTGATGAAAACTTATCGAATCCATAAAGAACATGTTTACTGAGCTAAATCTGACTAAAAGGGCAGTGTTCTCTTGTGACATTTTTTTCAATCGTAATTAAAAATTAAGAGCCAGGCTGGAGGGGCACCACATTTTGGTGGGTCTGACCAACAGGCTACACATTTTCTAATTAGTAATGTTTAAATTTCATTGTAATTTCATTATAATCCTAATTCAAAGGTCATCTACTTATCAATTCCACAATTTTTCATCAGAGATCCACCCAAAGAGCATGCGAATGGACTGCAAAATTGTCAGGGACAGAAATATGGAAATAACTGTGGAATCACCCTAAAATGATTATACCATAGCACCATGAGCAGAAATTAGTCCCGGTACATTCAAAAAATTGGTTTCAAAAGTAATAGTAAATATGTTGTGAGTTTCATACATGTGAGTGCAGGCTAAAATTTTCCTTTATTTGTACCCAAGTAAAAACTCATATTGGGAGCTCAACAGCAAGTGTACCAGGATGAGTCACTAAAGGTCCGTTAGATTGGAATTTAAATGTTCACCAGCTGGAGCCTGTCTCCACCCAGAGAGTTCGACGCTGCAGCCTGCCTGAGTGATCTCTTCAATTTCTCCACCAATCCAAACCAACAATGATCAATCAAAAAATTAATTATTTGCATGTACCGCCTTATACACTGCGATAAAAAAATACTTGCTGAACAGTGGGTGGTAAATAAAACACCGCCACAATTCCATTGAAACATTATTTTAAAAAAGCTGGGAACACAAAACATCCACTACCTAATTGTGCTTTCTAACTTGTCAGGAACTGATTGCCTTCAATGAGATACATTGTCTTAACTTAAACAAGGACTTACACACACTCACACACACAAATCAGTTCACCTATCGTGATCGGGCATTAAAAGTATGATCAGGATGAAAGCAAATGTGCACAATGAGATCATGAAATTATGAAATAAATATTTCATGCTGAAGGCTCAAGAACCAACCTGAAAGATGATTTTTTTATTCAAAAAAACTATACTTTCTTTGTTTGTCAATGGCTTGGTTTCATGTGTTGCAGCTCAAGATAAAGAAAAAACACGTATCCAATCACTTACACATGTATGGCTGCAGCAGGGAATCTATGAGAATATATTCATATTCATCAGTCATTGATTTTTCAATTAAGTGTTCTTCTGGCAATTAAATCATAAAAAAGATACATCATAAACTGTTCAGCCAACGGTCAGTCCCCTCCCTTTCTCCCCAAGTTCCTTTCTTCAACATCCTCATTGTTTTGGGGTCACTTGAGAAACACTGGACTCCACATTTCTTTGGACGTTCTCGGTTGCCTTGCATTTGGATGCACAGTTAAAGTATGTGGCCAACTTCTTGTTGGTGGCAATGATGAGCACAGGACTGATGGTGGAATAGCAGGTGGCAAAAAAGACGCGTGCATCTACCGTGGCCTCGTGCAGACGGCTGACAGAGAGTGAGTAGAACCACATAATATTGTCTAAGCCAAACAGTGCCACATACGTGCTCACAAGCAGCAGGACGGCACGAGACGCCTCCTCTGTCTTCTTACCGGCTCCCTGTAGGCCCTGAACCTGCTGACGGTGCCGATGCAGCAGCAGAATCACGTACACTCCCGCTGTCACCATCAGGCCGACAAATATGAAGTCTCGTATGATGAATGCCACACCATTTGCCATGTAAGATAAGGCACTTGGGAACACCACAATGCAGAATTCTAAGTTAATTGTGAACTCTGGAATGGTGCTGTTGACAGGAAAAGCCTCACCATAGAGAATGCAATAGCGGGCGATTGCGATGCTTAGTCCACAGAGGAACATAATGGTGTGAGGGAGGTGGCCTGGAAGCCAGCGTTTCAGCCAAGTCCAGCCAGGTGTTGATGGTGCCAGGACCACACACTGGTAGGTGCTCAGTAGGGATGTAATGGCAATAGACATGGCACGGCCGACTCGGTATACAAAGCAGATTGTTTTACAGACTTGCCCGCTGAACAGTGGGTTGATGCCAGAGGCATTAAGAGCCTGAGGAATGCCCTGGCACAGCATCACCATCAGGTTGGCAAACGCCAGCTGGCTGAGGATGAACTCGTAATGCGGCATTTGGCCCTGAGCAATAAATACATGGCAGAAGAGCAGGAGGACTATCAGATTACTTGGGATTCCCACTGCAATCAGACTAATGAATCCAACAGCTTTCAATGCTAGACGCACCTCCATCTGCCCCTTGGGTTTGTCTATGGAGAGAGAGCAAATGAACAATCAACGGAGTGTGGCAACTGAAAGAGAATGGTGCACCAGTTCAGGCCTAAAGCCTCAGAGAATATCAACATGAAATAGCTGTATTACATGGGTATAACATAATATCTTTATAATACAGCAGTTATGTAATCTGCTCTTGAGACATGATAAATCTCCAAAAGCGACACAAAGAGATAGATGTCTGCTTGGAATTCTTCTTCATTTTCAGGGGGTGCATGTAACTTTATCTAATTCACTTGTTTCATTGTACTCGCCTTTTCTTCACGAACCAATCAAAAAATGAGTTTGTGAACTCTTTATGTCAAGACATTTGTACTCCATCATCAATGAGCAAATTTTTTTTTCTTAACATTTGCAGCAGAATTTCGTGGCAGATACATTGGAGAGTTGTGCTTGTGGATAAATTATAGATATGCTAAATACCCCTCACAGCCAAGATGTCTGAGACCTTTTTGTTGAACTTTCATTGCCACACAAGTAGAGAGTAATTCCTTACCTTATGCTGGTGATCAGACTGATGAATTCATTTCTGAAACAGCGGTTCCTTGATTTATCATGTCAAGTCCATTTGCTCCAGTCCTACAGGGAGTAAATTAATGAATATAAATCTCATTATCAACATGGAAAACACCCATGGGTGCAGGGTGTGAAATACATGATGGCATTCAGAGAGTGCTCCCTCCCTGGTGCTCATATGTCATTATGTAAATAATCTTCAGTTATACCCCTGGGAAATCTTCAGAGCAAAAAAAAATTAAGAGATCTTACACTATTCAACTGATATTACCAATTTTTAGTAGGATGAATGTACAGCGCCCTCCATAATTACTGGCACCCCAGGATAAGATGTGTTAAAAGCCTTAAAATAAATAAAATTTTTATAGCAGGAACAAATTGTAGAAAAATGTAACCTTCAACTCACGTAAATTTTAAGGGAAAAAATATCCCTGACTAAGAAATAATTATTTTTCATAAAATCTCCTGTTATACAATTATTGGCACCCCTAACAATTCCTAGGAATTAAATGTACAGTAATTAAAGTATTTATGTCATTTCTACAGTAGTTTACAAAGTTGATCAGAGTATCTAGGAACACTTAATTAGTAAATCATCGCTTCCTGTTTACCTGGGGTATAAATATGATGTGACACAGAGGCCATTTCTCTTATCCACTCTTCAACATGGGAAAGACAAAGGAACACACCATTAAAGTAAGGCAGATGTGTGTCGACCTTCACACGTCAGGCAATGGCTACAAGAAAATAGCCACTCGCCTGCACCTGCCCATATCTACTGTCAGAGGAATCATTAAGAAGTTTAAAACAACTGGAACAGAGGCAAACAAGCCTGGACGCTGACGCAAGGTTATTTTGCCACCACGCACAGTGAGGAGGATGGTAAGAGAAATAAAAAGTTCTCCAGAGCTCACTGTAAAAGAATTGCAACAAATGGTAGCATCGCGGGGTCACAAAGTCTCCAAAACAACCATCAGGTGCTATCGACATGCCAACAAGCTGTTTGGGTGGCATGCACAGATAAAACCTTTTCTCACTCACAATCAGAAACGCAAACGTCTAGAGTTCGTTAAGCTGTACTGGGACTTCAACTGGGACCGTGTGCTTCGGTCAGATGAGACCAAGATAGAGTATTTGTTGTCAAAAAGCTCTAAGTGGGTCTGGCGGAACACAAAAGATGAGTATGCAGAAAAGCACCTCATGCCCACTGTGAAGTATGGGGGAAGATCGGTGATGCTGTGGGCCTGTTTTTCTTCCAGAGGCCCTGGGAACCTTGTTAGGGTGCATGGCATCATGAACGCCTTGAAATACCAGGACATTTTAACTCAAAATCTGGTGGCCTCTGCCCGAAAGCTGAAGATGGGTCGTCACTGGGTTTTTCAGCAAGATGACCTTAAACATGTGGCCAAATCTACACAGAAATGGTTCACCAGACACAGAATAAAGCTTCTCCCATGGCCATCTCAGTCCCCAGACCTCAACCCCATTGAAAACCTGCGGAGAGAGCTGGAGAGGAGAGTGCAGAGCGGAGGACCCAGATCACTGGATGATTTTGAGAGATTGTGCAAAGAGGAATAGTTGAAGATCCCTCTTTCTGCATTCTCCCATCCTGTGAAACATTAGAGGAGAAGATTAGGTGCTGTTTTGTTCGCAAAAGGGGGATGTACAAAGTATTATCATCAGGGGTGCTAATAATTGTGGCACACATGATTTGATGTAAAAGAATTCTTTCATAATGTGGGATTTTTTTCCCACTGAATAAATGCACTTGGATTTAATGTTGGATTTTCCTCTTTTTTTCATTGTGGTCCTATATTTTTCAGAAAAAAACTAAATTTATTAGAAGCTAAAGAACACATTTTAAACAGGAGTGCCAATAATTATGGAGGGCACTGTACCTTTACTTTCCTTTTTTTTTTAAATCATGTTACAATCTTTGTGTATTGATATTCAATATACAAACCCAATTACAAAATAGTTCTGCCAAAGTGTAAATTGTGAATAAAATTAAAAAGCAATGGCCCTCATTTATCAAAGTTGCGTATACCAAAAAAATGGCTGTACGCCAAACCTTCCGCAAGAATCGGCATTTATCAATCTGGACGTGAGCGAAGAGTCCGCAAAAATCTCACTCTTATTTGATTTATTTATTTGATTTCTATTTGATTGATTGATTTATTTATTTATTTGATCCCACTCTTATATAGAGAAGCTTAGCGGAAATTCAAGCTGGAAGACCTTCTCATTGCGCATACCCACTATGCCTTTGTATAGTTTCTGCTTGCCCTTTAAAAATTACACTGCCTCTCTAATAAACCGATTGGAATCCTACTCCGAGTCTCTGGACCAATCATTCGCTAGCTGTCAAATTTTAAAAGTACTTTCTTTCCCTGCGGTTAACCAGCTGTCAAACCATTTAATATGCTCTGCAACCCTCCTCCTCCCCACCACCCTCTGAGGTCTGCCAAGACGCTTCTTCAGCTCTCCTATCACTCTGGTCACAGGACTCATCCCAGCGGCAGCCTCTCACGACCACCAGGACCACCACCTCATCTCTATGACGCATTTAATCCTGAGATTCTCTAAATGCTTTATTTGCTCAATGCCGGGGTCTAACCGCCAAAGCTCATGTTCATGTTCATGTTCATGTTCATGAATAAATACTTTAAATTTCATTTCTACATCGTTTTCTAGGTCTTTCCTGATTGAAATACAGGTTTCCAGTTGCTGGAGAGTTTTGGGTCTCCTTTGACAGACTGTTTGTTTAATTATGCACCGAATGTTCTCAATCGGTGAAAGATCAGGACTGCAGGCAGGCCAGTTCCGCACACAGACTCATCCACTACAAAGCCATGCTGTTGTAATAGCTGCAGTATATGGTTTTGCATTGTCCTGCTGAAATACATAAAGCCTTCCCTGGAATAGATGTTGTCTGGAGGGGAGAATAAGTTGCTTTAAAACCTTTATTCACCTTTCAGCATTCATGTTGCTTTTTAAAACATGCAAGGGTCCCATACCATATGCACTAATGAACCCCATACCATTAGAGATGCTGGCTTTTGAACTTAACACTGATAACAAGAGGCTCCTCTTTAGCTGGAGGGGACAACGCCCATGATTTACAGCAAGAATGTCAAATTTGGACTCGTCTGACCACAGGACACTTTGCCACTTTGCTACAGTCCATTTTAAATGAGCCTTGGCCCTTAGAACACGGTGGCACTTCTGGATCATGTTCAACAATGGCTTCCATTTTGCATGATAGAGTTTTAGGTGGCATCTGTAGATGGCAAGGCAGACTGTGTTTACAGACAGTGGTTTCTTGAAGTATTCCTGGGCCCAATTAATAATGTCAATGACAAAATCATGCTGGTGAGTGATGCAGTGGCATCTGAGGGCCCGAAGATCATGGGCATTCAGTAAAGGTCTTCGGCCTTGTCCCTAATGCACAGAGATTTTTCCAGTCTCTCTGATTCTTTTGATGATGTTATGCACTGTCGATGATGAGACCTTCAAGGCCTTTGCAATGTGTAATTGAGGAACATTGTTTTTAAAGTATTCAATAAATTGTTTTACGCAAGCCTTCACAGGTTGGAGAGCCTCAGCCAAAGACTATCTTTGCTACTGAGAGACTCAGCCTCTCTAAGACATCCCTTTTATAGCCAATCATGTTACACACCTGATGCCAGTTAACTTAATTACTTGCTAAATGTTCTTATAACGGATTTTCGCATATATTAATTGCTTTTTCAGCCCTTTTTTTTGCCCGTGTCCCAACTTTTTTGAGATCTGTTGCAGCCAGAAAATTTGAAATGAGCTCATTTTGTGGATAAAAATGTAAAATTTCCCAGTTTCAACATTTACTATGTTATCTCTGCTCTATTGTAAAAATAAAAATACTGTTGTGAAAAAAGCTGTTGTGATTTGACAGTCATTGCGTTTTGATTTTATTCTCAATTTACACTTTGTCCCAACTATTTCGGAATGGGGTTGTAGATGGTGGAGAAATTGCAAAGATCTGTTACCAGTAGTTCATGTCGTGAGCTACTTAGCTAGCTTGTTTAGCCAGATTTGGTGACAAGACATCATCGTTGGTGGCAAACAGATGGCAGCAGAGGTCAATGTACCCATAGACTGCAATAACAAGCCAATTGATTGCAATGCTGCAGGCAGTTGGAGGGTCTATTAACTTACATAGACTGAACGGTCTCCACGTATGAGCTATTACAGGCACTTAGGTTAAAAGTGCAGTAGCCTAGCTTGGTCAAAAGTTCGGTTGGGGGGGTGTTTTGGGAGGGCGTATGGGCAGGAGCTTGTTTCCGCGGTTCGACCCCAATCACTACTGCGTAGACTTTGGCTCCAAATGCGCAAGGTGGTAGCGTCTGTATCAAGAATATTTTGGCTCCATTTTTGATTCAATTGGAGGTGATGAAGACGTGTCATCCACCTTTATATTGGCTTGCAGTGGCGGGTCGAACGCTGTTTGTATTTGTGAAGCAGTTGCGAGACTAATGTTGTTTGCATCCGTGTGTCGGTAGCGCGACGAACGCTGTACACTGCTGGGAAGTTGCGGTGGTTGGCTCAGTAAGTATCAATATCCCCACCAGAGTGTGAGTGGGTGCTTGTCTTAGGTCTTGTAGGCACCTTTACCAGATCCATTTGTGATAGCTGCTGGAGGTTGACATCAAGAGCAGCAGCCAAATATAAAAAGGCAAATTTCACAGCGTGTCGAGAGGCTAAAAACAGATCGAAATAATGAGGCTCGCGCTACCAAAGGACCAGACGCCGTCCGTGGTTGAAAACAAGCGAGCTCGAGGCAAACAAAAGAAAGGGGAAATAAATCAAAGATTCCCTTAATCACTAACACTGATCCTGTTATGCAGCTAAGTCCCTAGCAATAATCTCTGAAGAGACGTTACCAGCTAAAGCGCTAAAGATGCACTGACACTCTAGCAAGGAACACAAGGCAAAACTGGAGCTGAAATAGAGTCTGGGCAACGCCCCCAATTACTGCCTGCTGGCCCAGGAATCCAATATGGAGCAAAACGATATCGTCCCGGACGAGAGTAACAAACAAAGCTCTGAAAGCTCCCAAACCATGACACCGTTGACTGTATGGCCAAGTCCCATTTATGGTAGTATGGCCAGCCAAACAATTACATTGCATTTCATAAGCTTACTAACAAACCTGATGGGCCTTTATTTTGCCACCTCACTCTCGCACATTCTAATCTAGGTACTACCATCCTACATTTTGACTTTAGTAAATGCTGAATTAATTTGTGACTAGCCAGCACACGTGGGCTCATCAATGCTAACACATCTGGGCATCTGGCTCCTTGGCTCCATGGTTATTTTATCAGCTGCCCTGCTATTCTGACCTTTATATTAGCGAACGATACCACTACGACGTGCAACTTTCTTTAGTGCATCGTATAATTGATGTGACTTTGGCTTATTAGTCAGGTTAATGAAGCTAGCTAGTTTGTGAACGATGGACTTTATGAAGAAACACATTTAGCGACAGCTAGCTAGCTTGCTAGATAATGTGGGACATGTTACATTTGCGATATAGCTAGCTAGCTAGCTAGTCCTTCTATTCACGGTGATACCGCATCAGTAATCGCACTGAAAATGGAATGAATCCATTGGTGGCAAATGCAGTTTTATAAGACATCGCTGTACAAATCTACTGAGTGTATGACCATTGCAATCTCAGTTCAAGCCCTCCAAATACTCAGGGGAATCAGCTACGGGGCCCCTTCATTTGGTAGCATGCTTTTGTGGTTCTAATGTTGTGGCTGAATAGACAGCCACGTTGGCAACATGTTAGGGAAGCAATGACGGTTTTCCTACCCCTGACTGACAGCTTTTGTTCAAAAGGATGTTAATTTGCTCATTAACAACACAGCAAGAGACACACTAACCACACAGCAAAAAATTATCATCCTGATATTTCCATAAAAAATCTCCAGCCAGAAACGCGGTCAATGGATCAAGTTCCGTGACTCAAATGAGCCTTGGGAAGATAGCGGCCCACAGACGACAAGATAAGGATTAGGCTGAGGGTTAGCGGCTAGGCTAGCCAAACTGTAGTAACCCCTCTCCATCAGGCAGCCAGGCTATGCCTGTGGTTAGCGGCGGGGCTTGGCATTCCTACTCTAAAGCCCGGTGCTGTAACCTACCCATGACATAGCCGGATGGGATGACAACTGCACAGAGACTTTGTAATTCAAGCTTCTGTCACTCAAAATGGCCACGCCCTTGGTTAAGCAGAAATTTAAGCCTTTATATAATGTAAATAGTAGTTACAAAAAAATCACTCCCCCCTCAGATTTCACGGTGGAGAAAATTAGCAATTGAGACCAAAACCGTATTTTGAACCAGGCTGAAAACGTTTAATTTTGCTGTAAAATTGGGCTTTTTAACATGGGGGTGAGTGGGGATTGACTCGTTTCTGCAGTAACAGAACTCGCAGCTTTTGGCACTTCTATATTTGCTTCGCTTTTCAGCCCCGCAGGTTGCCACTTGGAAAAAAGCAGCTATTTTTACCGAACTGTGTACAGAGTAAGTATGTACCCGAACCCGAATATGATATTCGGAAGTACACAAATAATGCTTCGATCCCAATAATGCTTCGATCCCTTCGATCTCCTTATTATTCGGGAGCTTTTTTCTCAAGACAAAAAAAAAACGTTTGAATGTGTGTTTTCAGCAGGATTTTGAGCCAATTACATACAAGAGATTAATACTGAATGTAAAAAAAAAAACATGTTAGCGCATGTTTTGAGCCAATCACATCCATCAGAGACACTTCCCTCAGGCTCAGTCCCTTACGTCATCACAGAGGGGCAACAGCACATAAGACGAGCAGGCAGCACTGCTGTAAGTTGCCAGCAACACAGCAAGTAAGTGGAATCTTAATTACATTAGCAGTGACTTGCAGACTGGAGAAATGTCAGTGGTGCTAACACTATTTGCTGTGAGTTCAAAATAGAAATGACATGAGCCAGCATGTTTGTTCGCTAGTTCCAAGCCTGCCTGCCGACTAGCAAACAGTTTTCGTGCTAGCGAGCTAACATTAGAACCGGTTCAACCTATACTGAACAATTGAGTTAACGTTGGTTAATGTCGGCCACACCTAACATTCTAACGCTCGCTTATGTTAGCTGTGAGCTGAGCCTGAGCTAGCTAACATTACTCGAAAGTATCTTGGTGCTTCTCAGCGGTGAGTAACGTTATGTGTCACTGTTTAGCTAATGTTAGCTAACGTTATAACATTAACTCATTATGGACAGACACACATTCGGGCTGTTAATCAATGTTTGTTATTTTTCAGTAGACCAGGCGAGAAATCTTTTTATATCAAAAAGTTGTAATTCATGTTACATCCTGTGTTGTGGGGTAATGTTGGCTTTTTTCTGTAGAACTGAGCGCAGTCAGGCTGCGGGCAGGAAGACCACCATAGAGACTGGGTCTCATAGTTCTGAGAGGTAGGCTACGTTATGGCAGCAGGATGTCTTTCAAATCCCACAATCTGTAGTTCGATGCTGCATGTAATCAGAGAGTTCTTGGGTAATATTGCAATTTTTCTTTTGGATAACCACCCAGTCAGGCAGGAGGACCAGTCGCCAGTCCCCACCATTGACGACAGGAAGATCACTCACCACTGTGGACTGCACGAGGAACACCATTGACGGAGACAGAGGCAGACAGGAGTCTCACAGCTCTGAGCGGTAGGCTATGTTATAGCCAGTGTTGTCACAGATTACTTGAAAAGGTAATACAATTACTGATTACTCATCAAAAAGGTAATCTAGTTACTTTACTGATTACTTAAATATCAAAGTAACTAAGTTACTTTAAAAGTAACTTATCAGTTACTTTTTACCGATGTCCTCCCTTTGCTGCCTCAACATAAGAATGACAACTGGTTATTTAAATAATACTTTATTGAAAGTGCATAAACCTGAAACATTATGAGAGGCCGTATAGGCCAAAAATATCAGCTACTCTCTCTCACACACCATCAAACTCATTCTCACTCACTGCCAAACTACTCTCACACACTATCAAACTCTCGCTCACACACTATCAAACCACTCACACACTATCAAAATCTCACTCACACACTATCAAACCACACACACTATCAAACTCTTGCTCACACACTATCAAACTCTCTCACACACACTATCATTCTCTCATGCGCATACCATCATTCTCTCACACACACACTATTGTACTCTCACGCAAACTTAAACTTGTTCAAGTTACAAAATGACAGTGAATGTAAAACAGAATGATAGTGTATGTGAATGAGAATATGTGATTGTGTGAGAGAGTTTGATTGAAACGGATGTAGTATTAAATTCTCAGTTCCTGATTGGTTAAAATTGAAATCTTTCAAAATTTAGTCAGAAGCGGGATTTCACGGACATATCCCACCCTCCCGTTCGACAAGGAAGCATGGTGAAAAAACAGCATGCCGGTCGCGGGAGCAGCACATCTTTCCAAATCCATTTGAATACATCCATTTGGTTGTATTTCCAGTGAGCAAATGCAGCCGTTTGTGGTGCTTCTCCTGCTTCTTTCATTGTTTACGTCGTAATGAGGTAGGTAGGCTATGTTGTTTTGGTCTCAGACTCTCAGCGCGCACACAGCATGGTAATACACGTGACCCGGCGTTTTGTCGTCCCCTGGGAAAACGTGACAAGCGACGTCACTCCCAAATGCAAGAGAAACATTTTCTCCTAGAAATTCACTTCTACCAGTGGCGGTCTGTCAGCAGACACACCGGGCCAGCAATAACCTCACCTTTCACTTCTTAATGAGAGACACCTCTCGCAGTTTACCTCCCCGGTTAGAAACAGTTCCTCAGACTGATTGGTGGAACCGACGAGAATCTAATTTATTTTTGAAAGCCTTGTTATACATTGCACTACGAATATATACGGCGTTTACTTCCGCACATCAATGACGATGGAAAATATCAATCGCCTACGTCTTTATAATTTCTGGATTTGTGTAAATTAGTTTGCGAGGTTCATTGAGCAACAAGCCAAGAGAATCCGTTCTCTCCTCTGAATGTAGTGACAGCTAAAGTGCGTTGTTAGACGCACAGCTGAGTGATAATAACGAAAGTAATTGCCGTGAAGTCGGCCAAAGTTCCGGATTTTTTGCAGATTGTCATCCTTGCGGAGTCACATCAATTATATCAACATAGCCAATAGGTAATTGCTTTGTCATTCGTTAATTATTATGTGTCATGCATTGGCGGTGGCTGTTCAGTTAATAAACTGATTGTTAATCAGGCAAACCTGATCGCAAACCGTTTAAGAGAAATTATACAGGAAAGGGCGATGTTACTGAAGGCCTTCCCGACATCTGACGGCACGCTACAGACTTCTACATATATTATGAGGCAATAACGAAATAGTAACGCACAGCCACTTAGGAAACTAACTTTACTCAGATTACTGGTTTGGGAAAATGAACGCGTTAGATTGCTCGTTACTGAAAGAAAGTAATCAGATTAAAATAACGCGTTAATTAGTAGCGCGTTAGTGACAACACTGGTTATAGCAGCAGGCTGCAATATCTGGACTATGGCTTTAAGAAGTGCTACTGAGTGTGCGTGAATGAACCCCCTACGTCCATCGGTGTTTCCATGGCAATGATCAAATCCCACTATATGTAGTTAAGTGCCCAGTGATCTCATTTTGCCATGCTGTAATGAGGTTCTGGATTGTCTTTCTAGTGTATTCACTGTAGCGTGATCCACATTGATCATGGCCATGTTAAGCAGGGCAGTGACACATCTGCCTTTCTCTGCACCATATAGTCACCTGATGTTCTACCCTATGCCCTGTGAGTGAGGTGTAGTTTTTTGTGGAGAACTTGCAAGTCCAAATATCTGTTGTGCAGTGTACCACCTCAGACACCATGTTTGGACAACAAGCTTACAATAACACATGCTACATCATTTGTTGTGGGGTAATGTTGGTTTTTTTCTGTAGAACTGAGTGCAGTCAGGCTGCAGGCAGGATAAACAGTCATCACCACCATTGACAGAGGGACCGAGAGAGACGGGGGTCTCATAGTTCTGAGAGATAGGCAACGTTATGGTAGCAGGATGTCTTTCAAATCCCACAATCTGTAGTTGGATGCTGCATGTGATAATTTAACAAAGAATCATGAGGTAATATTGCAATTTTTCATTAGAGCAACAGAGTCCAGCCAGGCCGCAGGCAGGAAGACCAGGCAGTCATCATCATTGAAGGAGACGGAGGCAGAAGGGAGGAGTCAGTGATAGTTGACACAGTTGTCTCATTTGTCTCTAGAATATTAATGTTTCATTTGAAGGTAGTAATGGCCTCTGATGCAAAAAACCCAAAACCACCTGGGAAAAACTTCAGTGAAACTTCAGTGTTTGCCCAAATGATGGAACCAAAGTAATCTGCAACTTACAGTATGCTGCAAGGAGAAAATTGAGCAGAGGTAGGGACTTGCAACATCTGGCTACATCAGTGATGCATAATCATCTGAATTACAAACATTCATTGACCATGCCAGGCTCAGGGCCCCCAGCAAGAGCTGCAACCAGCTTCTGTTGCTGTGGCTAAGCAAGAACCCCTAGCAGCTGCCTCTGCATCTGACACACTAATAATGGCAGCATTGCATCGCAGGAGTCTGTACCCAGACACCCACCCGATAGCTAGGGAAATCAATAAAACTCTGAGTGAGATGATTTGTGATGATCTCCAGCCGTACTCAGTAGTCAAAAACAAAGGCTTCAGAAAGGTCCTCACTGCACCACACTATAGGGTACCCTCATGAATTCATTTCTCGCGTAAAGTGGTGCCAAACCTGTACAATGATGTGAAAGATATGGTGAAGAAATCCATATCAAGAATGGTGGGTGATGTGTTACACTGTACGACAGATATTTGGACTAGCAAGGTCTCTACAAATGCCAACATCTCACAGGGCATTGGGTAGAGTGTCAGGTGAATGGATCTGGGGAAGAGAAACACAAACAAGTCAGTGCCCTGCTTAACATGGCTGTGATCAATGTGGATCATACTGCAGTGAATATACTTGACAAAATCCAGAACCTCATTTCAACATGGCAAAGGGAGGTCAGTGGGTACTTTTCTGTGTCCTTTATTCTATCAGATAATGCGTCCAACATGGTAAAGGCCATCGCTGATGGTGGCTTTGTGCACATCAGGTGGATGGCCCACTCTGTGCACTTAGTTGTAACCAATATTATGAAACAGTGCCAAGCACTGAGCCAAATCATCGCCATCAACAAGAGAATCATAGGGTTGGCGCATTCCTCGTGCCTGCCTGTCAAGTGCCTGGTGAATGACGTGTCCACCAAGTGGAACTCGACATTCTACATGCTCGAGCAGCTGCTAGAGCAGAAAAGTGCTATCATTGCCTGGGAACACAAATGGATGTAGGGGGCTCAATCACACACCACCAGTGGAGCTTGATGAAGGCAACAGTCCTCATATTGCAGCCTTCTGAGGAAGCAACATGTAACATATGTGAAGAAGTTACATCTCTGTCATTTCTCATTCCTTGTGTCCAGGCTCTGAAAGCATCCTTGGATAAACTCCTGGTGCATGCAGAAGTGCAAACTTTGACAGAGGCTAGCAAGCTTGCAACAACCTTGAAGACATAGTTGGTTGAACGCTTCCAGCCCATCTTCAATGACCCCACTGGCCCTTACTTTAAGGCCACCGTCTAGGATTGAAGACCATGCCCAAGTCCCTTCTCAGTGAGTCAGACTTTAGTATGTTGAGGGATGCTCTTATTCAGGAGGTCGATCAAAGAACCACTGAGGAGGCTCACAAACCTCCTGAAGCTCCTACTACTCTTTCTCCAGGCCCTCAGCAGGGCAATGACACTCCCAGCACAAGCCTCTTCTAGGGGGCTATGCAAAGTATGGCACATAATGAGGCATCTACTGTGTCCAGTCTGTCCACTGACCTGTCCTCGAGCACAGCAATAGATCACTACCTAGCAGAGTGCAATACAGAGTCACTGTCCTCAGATCCACTGGTCACCTACTGGGCAAGTAAGCTCACACATCCAGCACTGACATATGTGGCTGTGCAGTATTTTTCCTGTGCCCCAGCCAGTGTCTCATCAGGTAGATTATTTAGCACAGCAGGCGATATTTTGTTTCTTCACCATTCCAGACTTATCCCTGCTCATGTGGAGCAGTTGGTTTTCACCATGTACAACCTGGGCAAGTTTGAGTAGCGCAATAGTAAGATGTTTTGTTTCAGTCCTAACTGATTATTCATTCATTGATCCATGTTTGGGATGCCTGTTGGCTTAACAAAAAGAAACATTTTCAAACATATCTATCTCATGAGAATGAGAACATGCTTAAATGAGAACACTGAGAAATGTAAAAAATGGCAACATGAGAAAATGAGAACATTGTGTGACCAGCAGTAAGGCCAAAAGTTGTCTTGCAATTCAACTACGCCACTCCTTATTAATGGGTAGGAGAACCCCACTTAGGCTGAATAACACCCCTCAAACCCAGAGCAAGTCAAATGAGTAGAAACCAGGATACAGCTGTCATATACTCAGTTCACTTTATTTCACACAATCATATTCTTTAAAAGAAAACGTGGGCTTTCAGCAAATGTGCCAATAACAATTGACTGTGCAGAGGGCGGCATCACGAATATACAAATGGGCAATAAATGTAAAGAAATACCTGCAGATTACTACAACCAAATTGACAGTAAATAGATCTGTAAACTACACTGCAAAAAAAGAATAAATAATTCCAATAAATACTATAATTAGGGAGAGCAATGAATCATACTATTCGCGGTAGAAAAGAAAACTGTACTGTGCAAATTAGCATACCAGATTAGAGGCATTCAATAGCTAGCTATAAATCCAAAGAGTGAAACTAACATCCATTTAAGTGGGCACTCCATACACAAAAAAACACAAAATAGAGCAAAAACAAAATAAACCAAAAAGCAAAAATAAATCAAATGAAAACCCAAATCAGCTAAATCCATGCAGAGGCCACACAGGAGAAGATACCTTCAATAAGGTGTTGCACAGACACTTAGATTATCACACACAGTGACAAGTGAAGAGGGTCATAGCCACTCTTAATAGACCTACCACTCACCAATGAACACCCCTGACCAGTACAAGTATTGCACAGTATTGGACTAATATTTGCGTTACTATTGTGGTAGTAAAACACCTGCTATAACAGCCTCTATAGTACCACAGAGCAGCTTCGATATTGCACCAACCCGAAGATGTGTCAAAGTAACAATTTAATAGGCTGTAGCTATAGTATTGCACTTCCCCGTAATGCCACGAAAGGATAAATATTGCACAAGCCCGAATACACATTAAATTAACAAATACTTAAGCTATAGCTGTGGTTCTCAAATTCGGTCCTGGCGCCCCCCTGTGTATGCTGGTTTTTGTTCCAACCTCAATTGCAATCTTAGGATTTTAACAAGCTGTTGATTTGTTTTAATTAGGTGCATTTATGCAAACATCCACATTGAGATATATTGTAAATATCGGCAGAGGGAAAAAATTTTACCAAACATTTAATCAACATAAATAATCAAGAGGTTCCTCATTGGTGAAACTCTTGACACATGGTGGCAAAAACTGACAATTTTCTTGGCAAACAATAGAGTCACACCTGTTGTGTTTTATATTGATTTTATTTGGTTCAGGCAGGTTATTTGGGAAAAATTCAAAACACCTGTATTCAGAAACCTAATTTGGAGCTTATTGATTTTCTCAGAGTCGAATTTGATCTGTTTAAAAATGTTTTCACCTTAAAATCCTAGTAATATTGAAAATTAAGCACAATGTGTTCAAGGGTTTTTAATCTTCATAGCAGAATGGATATGTTCATCCAAATGTGACTTAAGATGGTAAATAGCTACTCTAAACATGGAATGCTGCTAATTAAAACAAAGTAACAGCTTTTTAAAATCCTATAATTGCAGTTGTGGCTGGAACAAAAACCAGCATACCCAGGGGGGCGCCAAGACCGAATTTGAGAACCACTGAGCTATAGGAATCTTATTGCACTTCCCCATAGAAATATATTGCACAGGCCCGGATAAAATGTAAACCAATGGCCAAGGAAGAACAAACAAGACACACGCTGTTACAATGACACAATGTTACAATGCCCACCATTACAAATTGCCACGCTACGTTAATCACATTCAAAAAAATCAAAAAAAAAAGAAAATAAACTTAGGAAAAACAGTGGTGCCCCCCCTCTATACGTATAAGCTCACTGCTGCAGCAAACCACAATCTAAAAATCTTATGTTTGCTTCGCTCTACCCCCGACTCATCTTGGTGTTGTTCAACTGGGCTCTCACCACCAGCGATACAACGGCAACTGGCATCGGAAGTATTCCATATAAACTTGCTTGTTTTCATCCGCTCGGTTAAACAGGCCACCAGCAATATTGTGACAAAATCCCACAAAAAATCTAAAACCAAAGGTACAGCAAGGCAAACACAGCGCAGGTGGTAAACCAATACGTTCCAAAAAAGAACTGAGCGTCAAACGCTATGCAAGGTATGGACATAACATTATATTCTCCAAGCACAATCTCATTAAGGCTGACCATACTTCTGCTAGGTCCCAAAGCCTGACTGCTACCACCCACCAACAGCCCATGAGGCAGATAAAACCCAAAAAATGAAACAGCCAAATTTCCCATGGGCTACATCCACTGCTGTCCTAATGCCCCTCAACTCCCACCGTGGATAAAGATCGAGGTAAATAATGGGGATTAGAGTGTTGTCCTGCGGTAGTCCGTACGGACCACCTGACTTCTGTTTCCAGAGAGAGGCTGCTTTCTCCCAGCTGCTCTCCTGCTGGTTGTAATGATGGAGGCTGAACATAAGGGCCTGGAAGGAGTCCAACCTCTTCCAGCTGCTCACCAGGCTGGAGAAGATCTGGGAAGCCCAGAGGCTCTCCAGAACCCTTAGTTGGACCCCCACTAGATACCACTGGAAGGTCTTCTTGCCAGGCAGTCTCGCCAGGGGGACTCATTGGGGTGGATACCTCTGGACTCGCTGGAGTATTTACCAAGCTCAGCTCCCCTAGTCCCTGTAGCACAGGGGGCTGTGCCATTCACCACCATGCCTGGTCCTCCTCATCCTCAAAATCTTGCTCCTGGACAGGAGCAACTGGCTGATCATCCATATTTACATCGTTTGGGGTGGGTACTGGCTCTGGAACCGAGTCCATAGAAGAGACACAAAGTTCTGTCCGATGGGCATTCTTAGTAGGGCCCTCCCCATCCAAGGGACTGATGACATAGACCCTCCCTGCATCATCAAGGCATCTTACTATTTTGTACTGGACAGGGCCCCATAAATCCTGAATCTTATAACGGCCTTGAACACGATTGCGACGGTACACGATGGTACCCGAGAGAAGATGGTTGGTGTTGACCTGGGGCTGCTGGTGGGCTCTTATGGCCACTGCACCTTCCAAATGGTGTTTTGCCAGGTCATAAGCAACCCGGAGACGTTCCTGATGTTCTTGCACCCAGTCTTCGAAAGAATCTTCGACCACATCGTCTTCCTGGAAACCCAGCAGGGCGTCTACTGGCAGATGAGGTTTACGCCAAAACATAAGTTCGTATGGAGAATAACCTGTTGAGGAATGCACGGTGGTATTATAAGCGAAGACCACCTGAGGTAGATGTTTTGGCCATTTTTTCTTCTGCTCAATTGGAAGCGTCCACAGAGGATTGTGCATTGTGCGGTTAAACCGCTCACATTGACCATTCCCCTCAGGATGATAGAAAGTGGTACGACTTTTCTGCACTCCGTTAATCTTACATAAGTTCTGCAACAGGTCACTCTCAAAACAACGGTCCTGATCGGAGTGGAGGCGTTGAGGGACGCCATAGGTGTAAAACCACTTCTCTGTAAGGACCTGGGCCACAGTACATGCCTTCTGATTCGATGTGGTGTATGCCTGGGTAAATTTTGAAAAAACATCAGTAACAACCAGTACATTTTCCTGCCCATCACTAGCTCTTTCTTAGACGGTAAAATCTAAAGCGACCACTTCCAGAGGTCGAGATGCCAGCAAGCGCCCAGGGAACATCCGTACTCTTGGTTGAGCTTCCTTAGTCATCACGCAGCGCTTACATTGCTGACACCATCGTTCCACATCTTTTCAGAGTCCAGGCCAGTAGCAGCGCTCTCTAAGCGTTCTTTCACACCCCTGATGTCCATGATAATTATGGAGGGCAGAGAGTACCTCTTCTCGAAAAGTTTGTGGCAACAACAGCTGCAAGACCCCAGTGGCTCCGCGCTGGGGATGTACCAACCTATAGAGGACACCGTCCTTGTGCCTGATCCGCTTCCATTGCCGCACCAGCTCTTTGACAGCAGCCGGCTCTTGCACTCGTTCAGTGGCAGAAGGAGGTTGCTGTCTTTGCTAATATTTCAAAAAAGGATCAATTACTGCATCCGCAACCTGCAGGGTCCGAAGTTTTTGTCTTTCCCTAACGGGAAAAGCATCAATGGCTCCACAGGAAGCAGCAGGACCAGCATGGGAGTTCTGGATGGGCACTGGAATGGCTGTACCCAGGGCAGCATCCAGCCTAGATGTTAAAACCGATAGGGTTGGCAAGCGGGAAAAGGCATCGGCATTCTTGTTCATAGCTCCAGGGCGGTACTTAAGATCAAAATCAAACAGTGCCAGCTGAGAAGCCCAGCGCTGTTCAACCGCCCCAAGCTTGGCTGTCTGCAAGTAACTAAGCAGGTTGTTATCTGTATACATAGTTAACTTTGCTCCAAGCAGATATTCTCTTAACTTATCTGTAACTGCCTATTTCAAAGCTAATAGCTCAAGCTTCATGGAGTTATAGGTGGACATGTTACGTTTTGATGCATGAAGCCGAAGACTTGCATTTGCAACTGGCTTTTTTTGCCCTTGTATTCTTGGGACAAAACTGCACCCAGACCTGCCTGGCTGGCATCCACTTCAAGAATAAATGGCTTGGAAAAATCAGCATAGCCCATTTCTGGTGTACTCACCAACTTTTCTTTCAGTCCCAAGAAAGCAGATTCACAGGCCTCATCCCAGTGTTCCTCCAAAGAGCCAACCCCCAACTTCTTGTGCGCACTCTGCATCAACCCCACCAGCCTGTGCAAGGTAGCAGCCCACCGCACAAATCCTTCCACAAATCTGCGTTAGTATGAGGCAAAGCCCAAGAAGGACCGCAACTCCGTCAAAGTGCGGGGACGCCCCCATTCTGCCTCAGCCCTAATCTTTTCTGGATCTGTAGAAACCCCTGCTGCTGAGATGATATGCCTCAGATACTTCAGATTGAAAAAAAAACTACATTTCTTAAGCTTCAGTTTCAGATTATGCTGCTTCGACCTTCCCAGAACAAGTTCCAAATCTTGTAAATGGGATTCAAAGTCCTTGGAAAAGATGACAATATCATCTAGGTACAAAAGAAGAGAATGGAAACGTTCATCTCAAAAAATATGCTCCATTAAACGTTGAAAAGTGCTAGGAGCATTCCTCAATCCGAAAGGCATCCTATTAAACTCAAATAATCCAAAGGTTGTACAGAATGCAGTCTTTGCTTTGTCTTGTTCGGCAACGAGTACTTGATTATAGCCACTCGCAAGGTCAAGGGTTGAAAACAGAGTGGCACTGGCTAAGGCATCCAAAGATTCCTCTATTCGCGGGAGCGGGAAAGCATCTTTTTGAGTGCGGGCATTTAATTGTCGATAATCAACACATAACCGGATGGTCCCATCCTTCTTCTGCACAACAACAATGGGAAAAGAGTAAGGACTGCAGCTCACCCGCACAACACTCCTATCCAGAAGTTCCGCAATATGCCTTATAACCAACTCATACTGAGAAGGGGGAAGCGTACGATAACGTTGCCTGACCGGGACTTCATCTATTAATGGTATTTCATGCTGCATCAGATTAGTTCACCCTATATCCTCCTCGCTCTGACTAAACACTGTACTATATTTATGGAGCAGTGCCCTACCATCCCGAACCTGACTGCCACTAAGGCCAGGCCAGGAAACTTCTGAGAGGTCGGAGGGAAAATTCTGGGCCTGCAGAGCATGAACTTCAATAATGCACTCAGCTTCATTGGGTCGCTCAAGGGTGATCGCACCACTATTAGCTTGTATTTCTGCTGTAAAAGGTTCACCTAAGACAATTTGTCGTGGAAGCCAGACATCACAGGTTGCTACATTAACGACCGGTACCCAAACCCTCCCTTGCTCAAAGGAAAGGAAGGCTCGGGAAGCCAAAAGACCATCAGGTAGCCGGTCAATGGATGGCTCTAACAAAGCAGAGCGAAGGACAAGACCAAGCTGTTTAGTGCAGGTGGCAGCAACCATCTTCGAAGACCAACCCAGAATACGAACAGGCAAGCGACCACTCACTTTCACATGCCCCAGAAAGCCAGAACTGGGCAGGCAGTCCAGTTTGTAACATTCTGACCAGACACCCCTTCAACTGACACTAGCCATTTATACCGCAGGAGACTGAAACAAGGCTGAATCATGTTGAAGAAAAAGCTCTTCATAGCAACCACTTATTACGTTCATGCCTAAGAGACCAGGAACCCTGGCCTCAGACTGACAAGCTGAGGGTGGGGCATCACGGACGACCAGAACCCATATACGGGGAAGCGTCGTCCCTAGGACTGAAATGTCTAACTCCAGGAAGCCCAAATAGGGCATTTCTAAGCCGTTCGCTGCATTCCTGCAATCTCTTGTCACCCCAAGACTGGAAGTGACACTTAAAAAAACTCTCAGATATAGTGGTTACGATGGAGCCCGTATCGAGTAAGCATGGAATCAGAACACCTCCCATCCCAACCTGTACCACCGGACAATCCCCAATCAGTCTTAATTATTTCGAATGAACTGAGCTGGTAAAATCCCCTTCTGATGGCCGGCTCTCCACACCAGAGGGGGCTAGTTCCCTGCTTTTCAGAAGCTACAGCCCCTACCGCTGCTTCCAACCCCTGAGCAGCCACCCGTCCCCGCATGTTAGGTCCAAAATTACTAACCAATTCTGTACGGCAAAAACGGGCGATGTGGCCAGGTCGGTCACAACGTGAACATATCGGTTTGCCGACAGGCTGAAAGCGATATGTCCTTCGGCGGGGGGGGGGCAACAGGGTGACGGCCGAGCATGGTGGATGAGTGAGAGGAAGCCAATTGCTGCAGAATAGCATCTAACTGGACCTGTTGTCTCCATAAACTCCCCTTCACTTCAGACAACTCATCTCTAGGTTTACACTCACCCCCCATACGAGTTTGGGAATCACAACAGTAAGCACGAGCCCTGGGAACACCCATCCGTTCTCCATTCTCCACCCAGTGAATTGCTTCACTCCGTATAGTGAGGATAAAACACTCAGGATTAAGTCGTACGGACTTCTTCAATTCCCGACATAACAACCCCTCCTCGCACATGTTCAATAAATTGGTCACAGACCACAGCATCTGAATTAGGAACTCCCCTAGGGTTGCTACGCTTGATGGCCTCCATCAATGAAAACAAAGAATGAGAGAACTCATGAATGGACTCCCCCTCTAGCTGCTTACGTTGAAAAAAAAGTTTCTGAAGGGAACTAAAAGACTGGGAACACCCATAAGTATCAATCAAAATCTGCAAAATTTTGTCAGGGTCAGTTCTGTCAGTGGGAGGGCGAAACCTAATTTCATTCTTTGCCTCACCATCCAAAAGATCATAAAGGAACAAAGCTTGCTCTTCACTTGTCAAGTGAAATTTACTTATTTTGACTATCTTGCCAATGGGATAAGTCAAATCAAGGAAAAACTTCGTCTTACTAAGAAAATGGTGATAGAAATAAGTGTTTTAAAATAAGTCAATTTCCCTTTCTTAAAAATCACTTTTTGCAGTGAAGAAACCAGCTGAAATCTGTCAGCCTTTAGAGAGCAATCACGCCCTCTATCAGTGCAAATTAATATTGGCTGGTTCAGTCCAACTGGATGGTCTATAAATCGGTTTCTCATTACCAAGGTGTCACGCAAGAAGCATCCCATGATGCTCAGTTTCACCATAAACTGGCCACACCCAGGTGCTCCTTGCAAGATTTCTGATCGAGGAGTCAAAAGAATAATCAGAAGAGTTGTCCTCGAGCCGAGGACCACTCTCAGAGAGCTTCAGAGAGACCTGGAATTACCTTCACTGCTGCTCTGTTCATCAATATGTCCAAAGCATTTGACACTGTGGATCTTCAAATTTTAATTAATAGCCTGAAAAAGGTTGGTGTTGGTTATGATGAGGTTAGTTGGTTTCAAAATTACTTAACAGAACGAGCCCAGATGGTTAGATTCAGCAATATTGTGTCTGATCCAGTCACCTTGGTTAAGGGGGTGCCACAAGGTTCCATCTTGGGGCCATTACTCTTTCTTCTATATACAAACGATCTCTGCAACCAGTCAAGATATTCTTTATATCATATGTATGCGGATGATACAGTCTTATATTCTTCTGCTCCCACTTTAACCTTCAGGCTGATTTTATTTCTTTACAGACCGCACTTAGTGACGCCAGACTTCTGAATGCAAATAAAACCAAAGCCATGCTGTCTGCGAGTAGTCGTCCTGAGGTCTTCTCATCTCCAATCAGATCTATTGACGGTGTCCCTATTGAGTTTGTTGATAAGTATAAATATCTTGGCATATGGCTGGACAAAGATCTCAATTTTAAACATCATATTGCAAATCTGACGAAAAAGCTTAAGTTCACGCTAAGCTTTCTACACAGATTAAAAACCTGTTTCTCAACTTCTTCACGTAAACATTTGGTAACTGCCCTTTTTGTTTCTCAGCTAGATTATGGAGACACTGTTTATAGATTTGCTTGCCCCACTGTCTTGGCCAAACTAGACCCCCTTTATCATCCGGCATTGAGATACATCACTAACTCTGCGTTCAGGACACATCACTGTATCTTGTATAAACTTACTGGGTGGTCCTTGCTTGTTCTGCGCAGGATGCAGCATTGGCATATTTTAAGATATAAGGCTATTCTTGGGAAATTGCCCTCTTACATATGTTCCAAATTTATGCCTGTAAGTAACCCCCATAACCTTAGATCCCACAGTTTGCTTCAGTTCAAAGTGCCATTTGTTCGAACTGAAACTGGAAAAAAGAGTCTGTCTTACTTTGGTCCGTGGGCTTGGAATGACCTGCAAAAACAGCTTAAACTAGATTCTCTTATTTCTTTATCGTCTTTTAAACAAAAAATCTCAGCAGTTATTACCACAAACTGCACCTGTCATGATTAAACAAATGATCTCTCTCTCTTTTCTGCTCTTTGCACTGTAGCACTATAGCTGCTATTTATATATTTATTGGTTTTAAGATTAGACTTTAGATTTTGGGTCTAAACTTTTGACCTTAGAAAAATTTTTTTGTCTTTTTAAAAAATTTTTTAGATCTGCGTAACAATGTCTTAATGCATTAACAGATTTTAGCTGATCATATACATGCACTTCCATTTGGGTTCTGTAGTATTATATTTCAATTGAATACTCAATAATTTTATTGTTCGTTGGTAGACTGATTATTTTGTATTTTTTTGTTGTTTTGTCTGAATATGCAGACTTTTGTGTGCTACCTACTTGGCCAGGTCACATTTGTAAAAGAGATTTAATCTCAGTTGTCTATCTGGTTAAATAAAGGTAATTATTATTATTATTATTAATTAGCGGGTACAGTTGTTTCAAAGAAAACAATAAGCAAACCACTCAACTGCCGTGGCCTCAATTTACGCTCACTGCACCAAGACTCCATCGCTGAGGAAAAAGCATGTTGAAGCTCGTTAAAGTTTGCTGCACAACATTTGGACAAGCCTATAAAATACTGGGAGAATATAGTCTGGTCAGATAAGACCAAATTAAAACTCTTTGGATGTCATATCATACACCATGTTTGGAGGACCAACGGCACTGCACATCACCCCCAAAACACCATCACAACAGTGCGGTTTGGAGGTGGGAACATCAGCATATGGTACTGGTAGACTTCACACAATTGAAGGAAGGATGAATGTATCAAGACATTCTTGATAAGAATCTGCTGCCATCCACCAGGATGCTGAAGATGAAATGAGGGTGGACATTTCAGCAAGACAATGATCCCAAACACTCAGCCAAAGAAATTCTCAAATGGTTTCAGAGAAAGAAAATAAAACTTCTGGAATGGTCCAGTGAGTCACCCGACTTGAATCCAATTGGAAATCTATGGAAAGAGCTGAAGATCAGAGTTCATAGAAGAGGCCCTCTGAACATTCAAGATTAAAAGACAGTTTGTGTGGAAGAATGGCCCAAAATCACACCTGATCAATGCATGCGGCTAGTTTATCCATACAGGAAGAGTTTTGAAGCTCTCATTACCCAACAAAGGCTTTTCTCCTAAGTATTAAATACATTCCAGTTAGTGTGTTCAATACTTTCTCCCATGTCATTCCACTTTATTGCATAATTTATGGACTTTAGTTTTCATTTCTTTTTATGTGTGAATTACTTGGGTTGTTCCCGACTACTTGTGAAAATATGTCAATAGTCCCATTAGAAATACATTTACTGAGAAAAAATGTTGAAGCGTTCAATAATTACTCCACCCCCACTGTATATACACACACACACACCCACGCACGCACACACACACGCACACACACACACACACACAACTCCAATTGCAAAAAAAGTAGGGATGCTCTGTAAATTGTTGATAAAAACAGAATGACAGAAACATAGACAACACCTCAGATGTTGAAAGTGTGTGTGAGGGTGCATTCCAGAACCACACGCGAGTCCCAGGAAGTTCAGCAAAATTGGTTTGATTGAACTGAGGGGTGACAACCCCCGGCAGGATTGTAGGCAACAGTACAAAGTCCAGTATCCAAAAACACAATCCAGAGGGTCAGAAACAGTTCATTACCAGGGCAGCAATCACAATTCTCAAGGTCAGACAAAGCAGGTTCGCTACGCAGGCAAAGTATTTTCACAGGCAGTGGCAGAATCAAAATCCCAGACGTTCCAGTCAGAAGTCTAACGCAATGAATACAGGGCATAAACAGAGTAGTACAAGCAGACAAGAGAAAACATTCTGACAAGGGCTAGCTGTGATCTGACTGCTTAAATACATGTACGGGAAGTCACATGCTATTATAGGAAATAGCTGAGCTGGATCAGACTAATTAACAGGTAAATGAACAAGAGGAAGATCCTAACTACATGAAATTGGCGAAAGCCTAAACGCGGACAGGGATTACACAGACAGCCTATGACAAACAAACGGCTCCGGTTAGGGAGTTCTAAAGTGCTCAGAGAGTGAGAGGCAGAACAGTGTTTAACAAGGTGTGGAGAACCCGCCGAATTGCAGCAAAGTAAAGTGAGTGAAGGCAAGGGGCGGAGATAAGAGCAGAGTGAGTGCTGAGAGCTTGTTAGTCAGTTAGTAATGTGTAGCTTTACAATCCCTAGTGCTCGTTAGTAAGTTAGCACTGGAAACAATGTTAGTTATTGTTAGTAATTTATTCAAAATAATAAACTGTTCGTATTTATTAGTAAAGATAGAACAGCAAGGCGAAGGAAGCAAACGAGATTGGAAGTAATAATTGGAAACCCAACAACCATGAAATCACATAAAAATGTGCACGCAAAACTGGGGAACAAAACTGTCTAAACACGTATGACCAGACTGCGGAGACAATGTGCAATGCATAGCATGGAGAAATACATAACCCAGAATGATAATCTAAACAGTGACTATGAGAAATGGCAGGAACAGGACATGGCAAGGCAAGACAGAAAAATACAAAACATGACATGGACTAAATCAAAGCATTGCCTGGCAAAAGCAGGATCATAACAGTGAGATGTTTTATCATTTCATGAAAAATTATTAGCTCACTATCCCCCCATCATATAATGCGGGGGATATAGTCATAGGCGCGGTTGTCTGTCTGCCTGTTTGTCTGTGAAAATTTTGTTTTCATAACTTGAAAACTGTTTAATATTTTTTAACAAAACTTGGTGTGCACATGAATCATGACCTGAAGTGGTGCCTTTTACAAATCTGAAGTTTATGAATGTTGTGCTTTCTCTGGTTCTGTAAAGGCTGGTAAGTGGGAGTTTAGATGCCACGGCAGGCGAAGGTGCACCAAGCACGGAGCCAGCACAGCTAAAAGTGATAGAATGGAAGGGAAACACCTCGCGTTTCTGAATACATGAAGGACTAAGTGCCAGAAACAAGGCGAGCTTACACAGAGAAAAAGACATCTCAACAAACGAGAAAAAGACAAGGCACCAAACAATAGTGTGAGAAAATCCCTAAAGAAGCAGAAAGGCTTCATTCCCAGAAATGAAGAGAGGACAATAGTGAAACGAACCCTGACTACAGATATCTTAAGCCAAAGCGAAATAACCTCAAAGCAGACACTGCAGCAAAGGAGGCGTGGCGGACCTCTGGCTTATATAGACTCCAGGGAAGTGCCGCCGAGCTATAATCAGCCAGCTAGGTGAAAAATCCAATGGAGAAAGGATTCAATGTCATCAGGGACGAGATAAAGATGAAGAGAACCTGGAAAAATCTCTCTGAGCAAGGGAAACGTCCAAAGATCAATATTGGATGCTCGTGGTCTTTGGGCCCTCAGGCGACACTGCCTTAATAACAGGCATGATTCTGCATTGGAATACAATGCATGGGCTGAGGAACACTTCCAGAAATCATTGTCTGTGAACACAGCTTGCCCTGCAGTCTACAAATGCAAGCTAAAGCTGTGTCATGTAAAGAAGAAGCCATAAGTGAATGAATGAAAAACTGTTCTGTGGTCAGATAAATAAAAACTTAAAATTCTTTTTGGAAACTACGATTACCATGTCGCGCGGTCTAAAAAGGAGAGGGATAATTATATATCCCTGAACGCGGATATTATGTTTTTGGTCCGACCGCCGCCGCCGCGCCGCCCTACGTGTTAATGGGATAACTTCAGTAATATTTCAATCAGAAATTTCAAGTTTTTCATATAAGTAAGTATCATAAAAGGAAAGAACTGATTCGATTTGGGACAATTTACGATTTCTAGATTGGCCACTAGGGGCCTAAAACTGATTTACGTGTTAACGCGATAACTTCAGTAATATTTCAATTAGAAATTCCAAGTTTTGCATGTAAGTATCATAAAGAGAAAGAACTGATTCGATTTTGGACAATTTACAATCTCTAAATTGGCCACCGGGGGCCAAAAATGGAAAAAATCGCTGTTATCATCATATCTCTGGAAATATTTGTTCGATTGACCTCAAATCAAGTGTAAATGAAAGGTCATGACCTGAGGATGTGTCCCACGATGACATAATACCTGTTTGGTTCAAAATTTTGACACAAGGTGGAGCTTTGTCACATAAAATTCACCATTTTTGCCATATCTTTGGAACTATTTGTACAATTGATATGAAACTATGTGCAACTGCAAGGTCGTGACCTCATAACATGTCACATGATGACATCATACCAGCATGGTTCAATATTTTGCCACCAGGTGGCACCGATGGAAAATTACCATTTTGGCCATATCTTCAGAACCATTTGTACGATTGACCTGAAATTAAGTTAAAATGAAAGGTCATGATCTGCGGGGCTTTATATTGTATTGGGTCTATTCAAGGATTGGGGAATTGGAGGATTGGGGGCGTTCGGGGATATACCCCAAGTCGTCGCCTCTCACGGCATAAGCCTCGTCTTATAAACTTCTTAAAAGCACACAGTTCAAAAACCTACATCTCTGATGGTAATGGGTTCCATTAGTGCCTATGTCATGGGCAGTTTACACATCTGGAAAGGCATTATCAATGCTGAAAAGTGTTCAGAAATTTTACAACAACATACGCTCCCATCCAGACAATGTCTCTTTCAGGGAAGGCCTTGCTTATTTCAGCAAAACGCAGCCAAACCACAAACTGCATCCATCACAACAGCATGGCTTCATGGTGGAAGAGTCTGAGTCCTGAACTGGCCTACCTGCCGTCTAGACCATTCACTAGAAGAAACAGTTGGTGCATCATAAAACAGAAAATCAGGCAAAGAAAACTCAGGACAGTTGAGTAGCTGGAACACAACATCTGACAAGAGTGGGACAACATTCGTGTCCCAAAACTTCAGCAATTGGTCTCCTGACTTCCCAGACGTTTATGGACTGTTGTTAAAAGAAGAGGGGATACTACACAATGGTAAACATTTACTATCCCAACTTTTTTTAGATATGTTGCTCTAATCAAATTCAAAATGAGCTAATATTTTTCATGAAATTGTGAAATGTCTCACTTTCAACATCTGAAATGTTCTCTTGTGAATTAAATGTCAGTCTATGAGATTCGCTAATCATTGCATTGTTTTTATAAAAATTTTTAGCAGCATCACAACTGTTTTGGAATTGGTGTTTTTATATGTATTCATATATCTCACACATACACGCAGACACTCACACACAGTGCTGTGAAAAAGTTATTTCCCCCTTCCTGATTTACTTACTTGCATTTGTGTCACACTTTAGAGCCATTCCATGAGAGATTGACATTCGGTGCGCAGTTGACCCCACTGTAATTGAATGAAACTTAGGTACTTAAGCACATCGGTAGACATGGGTGTCTCACAGAAAAAGCCAAATTTTTAGGTCCGTATCTCACTTTGTCTGCTGATTTGCCTGCCCCACCTGTAAGCCACTTAAATGGCTTAAATTCGCAGTTGACACCACATTTTACATCAACTATCGTGACTTACGGGCACACATTACCAAGTATGTTATTCTTTTATCATGACCTGTAACACGTCAAGTCCAGTTAGACTTCAGTGCCACATCAGTGTCAAACTGGGTAACAACATGATCGAGCCAGAGTTATTTGAGAAATAACAATAAAAAATGAAAATGGGAATGGGAATAAAATAATTTCCCCAGACATATACCAAACTAGAATGCTTCATAATGTGTTTACTCAAAACAAGATTATAATTTTCAGTGAATTGTACCTTGGTATCTTGCTGGGTTAGTGCAATGGATGGCTGGAAAGATTGTTGAAATGCATTTTTGGTGCATGTTTGCAGTATATTTTCTCTGTTTTATACTGTGAGGGTCAATGCTGTTTGTTGTGCTCTTGGAACTCTATTTTCGGTAGTACGAAGCATTTCTTTGGTAGCATCTACATTTTCAAGCAAGACGGAGCCAAAATTAGAGGAAAACTCAAAAAGGACCTTTTCAAAGCAGATTGCGTCTATGTTTAGGTGGCATTATTTAGTTTACCCACAAAGATAGAGATCTGAAATTCTCTGGATTTGGGGTGTATTACATTATATTTGTAAAATCTCAGCAACAACAAATGTCGATAAAAGTTTAGCTTCTCTCACTCAAACATTACTTTCTCGGAAGATGGTTAGAATATAATTTTGTGAGTAACAGTTCAATGGAATGGCCTTCCGACGTGATTCCTAGCGCCAGCTGCACGCCTGATGCCTTTATTCCCCTGTTTGATGGTTGGGAATCAAGTCATTGCTTATGCCTGCACCAACCAAACTAGACCACGAGATGAAAATCGCGCCAAATGGCTATGGCACTTGGCAACCGGTAATTGGAAAGTTTTGACAGTCACACCTAAAATATTATGAAATAGGCCATAGATTTTCAGCAACAAATCGGATTTTGTTTCAAATTAATTAAGTGGCCACAGTGAATAAAACGTTAAGATCGGAAATAAATTACTATGTGGTGAGAAATTTTCAGCCGCCCCGTCAGGCAAGCAACTCTAAATTTCTGCTTTTCCGACAAGATTTTTACTCGTCCGCTCAGAACAGTGATTTCGTGAGCCCTGTTGCAACAGGTCTCAAAACAGTAGGAGAGGGCCTGTTTACCATGGTGTAGCATCCCCTCTTCTTTTTATTACAGAGCGGAGGCATTTGGGCATTGAGTTTCTTGACAAGTTTCTTGAGCTTAGCCATTGGAATTTGATCCCACCTTTGTTGAAGACAGGCTTTCAGCTGCTGGAGAGTTTTGGATCTCCTTTGATGGATGCTTCATTCAATTATGCACCGAATGTTCTCAATCGGTGAAAGATCAGGACTGCAGGCAGGCCAGTGCAGCACACGGATTCTTCTACTACGAAGCCATGCTGTTGTAATAGCTGCAGTATGTGGTATGTGTTGTAATAGCTGCTGAAATACACGTGGCACTCCCTGGAATAGATCTCGTCTGGAGGGGAGCATATGTTGCTCTAAAACCTATATATACCTTTGAGTATTCATGTTGCTTTTTAAAACATGCAAGTGTCCCACACCATATGCACTCATGCATCCCCAGACCATCAGAGATGCTGGCTTTAGAGCTGAACGCTGATAACAAGAGGGGTGGTCTTTCTCCTCTTTAGCCTGGAGGACACAACGCCTATTATTTCCAACAAGAATGTCAAATTTGGTTTGCTACAGTCCATCTTAAATGAGCCTTGGCCTACAGAACACAGCGCCGCTTCTGGATCATGCTCAACAATGGCTTCCTTTTTGCATGATTGAGTTTTAGGTGGCATGTGTGGATGGCATGGCAGACTGTGTTTACAGACAGTGGTTTCTTGAAGTATTCCTGGGCCCATTTAGTAATGGTAATAACAGAATCATGCCAGTGAGTGATGCAGTGGCATCTGAGGGCCCAAAGATCACAGGCATCCAGTAAAGGTCTTCAGCCTTGTCCCTTACGCACAGAGATTTTTCCAGTTTCTCTGAATCTTTTGATGATGTTATGCACTGTCAATGATGTGACCTTCAAAGCCTTTGCAATGTGCAATTAAGGAACATTGTTTTTTAAGTATTCCACAATCCTTCACAGGTTGGAGGGCCTCTGGCCATCTTTACTTCTGAGACTCAGCCTCTCTAAGACACCCCTTTTATAGCCAATCCAGTTACACACCTGATGCCAGTCAACTTAATTCGTTGCTAAATATTCTTTCAGCTGACTCTCTTGAATATTAATAGCTTTTCAGCCCTATTTTGCCTGTGTCCCAACTTTTTTGAAACCTGTTGCAGCCAGAAATATTGAAATAAGCTCATTTTGTGGATAAAAATGTAAAATGTCTCAGACAACATTTTAAATGTTGAAACTATGTTCTACTGTAAATAATATATTGGCTCATGTTCATTTTGATTTTATACACAATTTCCACTTTGTCCCAACAATTTCGCAGTTGGGATTGTTATAGTTGGTGTTTTCAATCATGAGTAAAAAAAAATTCAATTTTATAATGACTAGGCATATATATATATATATATATATATATATACACATATATTATGTTGAAATAAATATTTTCTAGTTTCCTATTACACAAATTCAAGTTGTTTGTGTGATTTTGTTGGCTTTTGTGCCTGAAAAATTGCAAAATGGTCAGGTATAATAAATTGTTCTTTTAGTTATCAGAATGCACCATTCAAAGATAGAAATAGAAAATTTTCCGGGGATGCATGCGTCCGGACCGCAAGAAAGGCCCAGGGTGGATCGGGGCCGTGATGTCAATACATCCTTATTTTTATATCCTGCCATGTGGGACATCAATATTTAAAAAAAAAAAATCTCTGAGAACCCCTGTATACAGTATTTCCTGGTTTGGAAAAAAACTTGAGAATCAAATATTTTTACGAGGAGTTTCCAATATTCTGAATCATGCTGAAATATTCAAGGAGTAATATAAAGACCACAAAGGAAAAAAAGATCAGTCACTAAATTTAGCATTTTTGCAATTTTGCGTTTAATATATTATTATAATATTTTTTTTAATATGTAATTTAAAAAAAAAATTTCAGTGCTTTGTTTCTAAACTCGTTTTGAATTTTTTAAACATAATTTCTCCACAAAGTGAAAATTTGAGTCTGATCATTTTTCCATTGTGGTGTTCACATCCATTATTTAATTGCAACACCACATGACCGTGGTAAAATGACAATAAATGATCAATGTTCAAACACAAACCTGGCTGAATAATTTAGGAGTCTTTTACAATTTTTATTGTTTTGTATTAACATCTTTTTTCCTGAGGTGTACATCCACAAACTGCTCACTCTTTAACCAGGCCGTTGTCAGATCAAGCTTTGAAAAAAACTCATGGCGCAAGAAATCGACCATTTCATTCAAATTTGAAAACAGCATGCATGAATGGAAAAAAGCTGCACCGCTGCACAGAAAAACCTTTTGAAAAACCCAAGCCATCAGAGTGAATGACACCCTGGGCTGTGTTTTCAAGCTCTTAATTGAGACAAACCATTCAAAGTCATTAATTTGGTCCCTGTAGTGCTGGGAGACGCTCACTCAGAAATGATAAATCTGCAGATCTCTGCATCAGAATATAGGAATGCTTTCAATCTGATCAGCAACAAAAGGTAAATTTTTCTACTCTTCTCACTGAAACACATAATTACTGACACTGAGGATTTCAGAAAAGAAATTCTCTGGAAAATAATTCTTTGGAATATATTTCCAGTGTATGTATCCTGCAACTAGTATTTGTTGTTATTTATTTGCTTCAAACAAGTTAATTTCAAAGGCAAATTTATTTCTGTAACAGCTCTTCCGAATTCAGATAAAAATGAAGAAAAAGCAAAACAAAGCAATCATTAAGGAAAATAGTATTTTTTTATCAAAAATGCAAGGATTTGTGAGAGTTTATTTATTTATTTTTTTTCTGCCAGAGCAAAAACACACAAAATCACCAGAAAATAAATATCCTCATACTGTTTGTACCCAATGCCAAATGAATTTTGTGACAATGTGTGGATTTTGCATCTGTAAAGGGGTGCGATCATATCAGAGTTGGGTCCAAGTACTTTCAAGAATTGGATGCAAATATTTTTTTTAAATACCAAATTGCTTGCACTTGTATCAGAGTACTTCCTACTAATGCAAAGAGTACCTATACTTGTATTCAAGTGCTTTCCAACGTTCTTGACCAGTCTGTCGCCTAAGTGCTGACAGAGATTCATCAAGTACTAGGATACAAGTTCATGTACTAATTATTAGGTATTATTAGGCTTAATGCCAAATATTAGGCATTATTAGGTAGTACTCAGATACAAATACAAGTACTACAGTATGTAAAAAAAATGCTTGCATACAATTCTCAAAAGCACTTGAAAGCACTCGGACCCAACTCTGGATCATATGTCGCATGATACTCTTCACAAATTCGTCATGTTTCCTCCCTGCAGGCAAACCGGTGGAGCAGATGGAGGTGCGTCTAGTGCTGAAAGCAGCCAGTTTCATTAGTCTGAGTGCGGTGGGAATCCCAGGTAATCTGGCAGCCCTCCTGCTTTTTTGCCATTTATTTCTTAAGCAACGTCACATGCCGCACAACGAGATCATCCTCAGCCAGCTGGTCTTTGCCAACCTAACAGTGATGCTGAGCAGGGCCCTCCCTCAGGCTCTCTCTGCGCTGGGGATAGACCTCATATTCAATGACCATGCTTGCAGAGCAATCCTTTATACTTACCGCGTTGCTCGTGGCATGTCTGTCACGATCACTTCACTGTTGAGCGCCTACCAGTGTGTGGTCATTGCCCCATCGACGCATGGCTGGACCTGGCTGAAAAACTGGCTGCCTGCTCACCTCCCCCATGCCATCATCTTCCTCTATGGGCTCAACATGATCTACTACACCACAACCATTCTCTATACTCGGACTTTCCCTCCTAACAACACAATTCCAGGGTCCAGTTTTAATCTGAAGTTCTGCCATGCACTGGTGCCTGGCACCATTGGTTTAGTGAAATTTGTAGTAAACTTCCTACGTGACTTCTTTTTTGTCGGCCTCATGGTGACAGCAGCAGTTTATGTGATGCTGGTCCTGCGTCGGCACCGTCAGCAAGTTCAGGGCCTACAGGGAGCCGGCAGGAAGACTGAGGAGGCATCGCGTGCCGTTTTGCTGCTCGTGAGCACATATGTGCTGCTGTTCAGCATGAACAATGTCCTGTGGTTCTACTCACTCTCTGTCTCCCACGTGCATCCAGCCGTGTATGATGCACGGACTTTCTTTGCCGCATGTTACTGCACTATCAGTCCTGTGCTCATCATTGCCACCAACAAGAAGCTGGCAATGTACTTTAACTGTGGATCTAAACACAGTGCAGCACTAAAAATTCAAAGCAGTAAGGAATCCAAAGTCTCAAAGAAGTAACAAACTGTATGACGATGCTAGACATTGGAACTAAGGGGAGGTAGGGAGGGGATCTTTCTTGCTGTTGAAGAGGCCCTCAGAACTTTCAAGATTTGAAGACAGTTTGTGTGCAAGAATGGGCCAAAATCACACCTGAGCAATGCAATGCACACAGTGCAGCACTAAAAATTCAAAGCAGTAAGGAATCCAAAGTCTCAAAGAAGTAACAAACTGTATGACGATAATAGACATTGGAACTAAGGGGAGGTAGGGAGGGGATCTTTCTTGCTGTTGTTGGGGACATTCAGAATTTGTGGCCCCTCAAGCAAATTGCAAGAACATTTTAACCGATAAGTAATGACAGATAAATGCGTTGATTATCATCTCCACCTGGCTATTTGCAGCCTCACATTTGGATAATCTTTTGATATAAGATCCATTTTCTGAGCTTCACATGCACTTGTCTTTATCCTGCACATCACACCTTGTAAACAGACACACACACAATGGGGGAAATAATTATTGCACACTAAAAGTTTTTTTGTAAATATTTTTTAATGGGGGTCTTGTTCACCAGATGTCAGGAAAAACCCAAGTAATCCACATATTTAAAGTAACCAAAACAAATGAGTTCATAAATTATGTCTAATAAAGTGGAATGACACAAGGAATAAGCATTGAATACATGAAGTAAAGGAGGTGAAAAAAGGCATGGAAATCCAAGAAACCAGCTGAAATCTGTCAGTATTTAGAAAGCAATCATGCCTCCAATCAGGGCAAATTAATATTAGCTGCTTTAGTCCTAATTGATGGCCTATTAAAAGGTTTCTCATTACCAAGGTGTCACACAAGAAGCATCTCATGATGGGTGAAAGCAAAAAGCTCTCTCAAAACCTTCGAAATCCTACTGTTGCAAAACATACTGATGGTTTTTTTCACAGACCTAATAATCAACTTCTGAATATTCCAGCAAGCAACGTTGGAGCCATATTCCAGAGGTGAAAAGAACATCATTTCTCCATAAACTGGCCACGACCAGGTGCTCCTTGCAAGATTTCTGATAGAGGAGTCAAAAGAATAATCAGAAGAGTTGTCCAAGAGCAAAGGACTACTCGCAGAGAGCTTCAGAAAGACCTGGAATTAGCAGGAACAGTTGTTTCAAAGAAAACAATAAGCAAAGCACTCAACTGACATGGCCTCTATGCATGCTCACTGCGCAAGACTCCAGTGCTGAGGAAAAAGCATGTTGAGGCTCGTTTAAGTTTGCTGCACAACATTTGGACAAGCCTACAAAATACTGGGAGAATATAGTCTGGTCAGATGAGACCAAAATAGAACTCCTTGACTGTCATAGCACACACCATGTTTGGAGCACAAATGGCACTGCACATCACCCCCAAAACACCATACCAACAGTGCGGTTTGGAGGTGGGCACATCAGCATATGATACTGACAGACTTCACACAGTTGAAGGTAGGATGAATGGAGAAATGTATTGGGACATTTTTGATAAGAATCCGCTGCCATCTACTAGAATACTGAAGATGAAACAACACTTCAGCAAGACAATGATAGCAAACACACAGCCAAGTAAACTCTCAACTGGTTTCAGAGAAAGAAAATAAAGCTGCTGGAATACCCAAATGAGTCACCCGACTTGAATCCAATTGAAAATCTATAGAAAAAACTGAGGATCAGAGTTCCTAGAAGAGGCCCTCAGAACTTTCAAGATTTGAAGACAGTTTGTGTGCAAGAATGGGCCAAAATCACACCTGAGCAATGCATGCGACTAATTTCTCCGTACAGGAGGAGTCTTGAAGCTCTCATTACCAACAAAAGCTTTTCTACTCCGTATTAAATGAATTTCAGTAAGTGTGTTCAACACTTTTTCCCTGTGTCATTTCACTTTATTGCACATAACTTAATTTATGGACTTATTTGTTTTGATTTCTTTTTATTTGTGAATTACTTGGTTACTTGGGTTGTTCCTGACAACTGGTGATAATATCATGTCAATAGTACCATTAGAAATATATTTACTGAGAAAAACGTTGAAACGTACAATAATTATTTCCTCCACTGTATATATACACAACCCCAATTGCAAAAAAGTAGGGATGCTCTGTAAATTGTTGATAAAAACAGAATGCCATGAACAAAGACAACACATCAGATGTTGAAAGTGAGATGGTTTACCGTTTCAAGAAAAATATTAGCTGACTATCCCCCCAAATATAATGCCGGGGCATACAGTCATGGGTGCGGTTGTCTGTTTGTCCGTTTGTCTGTGAACATTTCGTTTCCGGGCATAACTTGAAAACCGTTCAATATTTTTTAACAAAACATGGTGTGCACATTAATCATGACCTTAAAACCTCTTAAGCCCCAGCCTCTTTTTTAGCTTTCTGTTTGAAAATGACATACCCAAAATGAATACAGTATATCTCTGTTTATGTAGCATGAAGTATCAGAGAGGGAGACATGGAAATTTGGAGAGAGGGTTGATTTTCTGACGCTACTCGGATTTTGATATTTGAACATTAATATGCTTGGCGTTTGAGTTGTGCTTGGTGTATGTAAAAATGACTTATATGTCCTTGTAGCAAAGGCTCTCCTGTTTCATTTGATGTGTAATATGACTATATTGCTACTTAATTAGCGCAGCGTTGTAGGTATTTTGCTGCGGTGAGTCTCAGGGTCCCCCAATTGGGGGACCCTGGAGTTTAAGAGGTTAAGTTCCCTTCGGCTAATCTGAACTTCATGAATGTTGTATCCTCTCTGTTTTCCAAGGAAACACTTTGAAATCAGAATTTTGGGGGGTATGGTTTGTTTCCAGAGCAGGTGACATTTTCATTCTTACAATATAGGGGATATGCCATCTCATGATGTCTCGTTTCGAATTTGATGGCAGAAATACACCTCAAAAAAGTTGGGAGAGGTGCAACAAAAGGCTTGAAAAGTAAGTGGTAATAGAAAATAATAGATAATAGATAATAGTAATAGAAAACCACTGGAGTAGCATTTTTCAATGAATTAGGTCAATTGGCAACAGATCAGTAACATGACTGGGTATAAAAAGTATTTTAGAGAGGCAGAGTCTCTCAGAAGTAAAGATGGACAGAGATTCGTCAATCTGCAAGAAACAGCCTGTAAACATTGCGGAACAATTTCAGAAAAATGTTCCTCAATTTAAACTTGTAAATACTTTAATATTATCAAAAAATTAAAATAATCTGGAGAAATCTCTGTGCGCAAGGGAAAAGTCCAAAGATCAATATTGGATGCTCGTGATCTTTGGGCTCTCAGGCGGCACTGCATTAAAAACAGGCATGATTCTGCATTGGTGTTGTGTTTCCAGTGTCTTGTGCCGTCTGCCAGGATACTGTAGGGGTTTTAACAGTTTTGTGCGGGTTTCATAGTTCATATTAATTTCCCATGTCTCGGTTTTAACAGTTTCTTGTAACAGGATTCGTATGTCATAGCTGATATGTTTATTGTTCATGTTTTTCACTTTTCCATGCTTTGTTTTTTGCCGGGTCCCAGTCTGCCCAGTCAATCCACCTCTCCAGTGTCTGCGTGGTCATTTCCATGTTTTACTTCTTGCACTACATTTGGGAGTGGCTTACGGTTTCAAACTGCTTTTTGACCTTTCTTCCTTCAGGGCTTCCTGGTCTTCATGCTTGATAATTATTTTAATCTATTACTAACGATTGACTAATCAGTCACGGGGAGGGGGGTTTCCATTAGATAGGCACAAACTAAACATTACTAATTGTGATTGGGATTTGACTTGCATGCTTCCTGCTTTCGCTACATTTTTACCTGAGCTTTACTATGATCTAGTTTAACACTTCACTGTTCATAGTATCTTATTGGGTTCTTATATGCTGCAACACGCTCATTGTTCTGAATGAGCAAATACCTGCTTTTGTTGTCTCGTCACGCCACAGGTGTTTTTCCTCTCTCGTTTTCCTGCTTTGTAATCATGCAATCTCGTTTCTCCCTGTCGCTCTACAGGTGCTCAATATTGTCTCGTGATTCCCTCTGCTGTATCTGGGGAGAGGTTGGAGTTGGCTGGCAGCCAGTCTCGTTTTCCTGCCGTTTCATTGTCGTATTCATAGCGTTTCTTGTTCATAGTTTTGCCTTGTGGTTTCTTCATAGATCTCGTTTCGTATTTTCTTTTGTGCTTCCTGCCATATCTAAGTTTGTTTATTTTTGTTTATTGGTTTACTTCCCTAGAATTTCTAGTGGCTTTTTATTTTCCTTGTTTTGTATTTTTAGTTATTGGCTCTGTGAAGCTTTTCTTAGATTTTTTTGCAACCCTTTTGGCTGAGTTTTTTGTTGACCATTGTGCCTGCTTTGTTTTTTGTTTCAATAAATACTCTCAACCAAGTCTTGCGGTCTCTCGGCTGGTGTCCATCTGAGTCTCGCAAAAAATGGAAAACAATGTATGGGCTGAAGAACACTTCCAGAAATCATTGTCTGTGAACACAGCTTGCCGTGCAGTCTACAAATGCAAGCTAAAACTGTGTCATGTAAAGAAGAAGCCACATGTGAACACTATCCAGAAACGCTCCCGTCTTCTCCGGGCCAAAGTTCATTTAAAATGGACTGAGGCAGAATGGAAAACTGTTCTGTGGTGAGATGAATAAAAACTTGAAATTCTTTTGGGAAACCACGGACGCCGTTTCGTGCAGTCTAAAAAGGAGATGGGTAATCCAGCTCGTTATCAGCACACAGTTCAAAAGCCTAGATCTCTGTTGTTATAAGGTTCCGTTTGTGCCTATGTAATGGGCAGCTAACACATCTGGAAAGGCATTATCAATCCTGAAAAGAATACAGAGGTTTTACAACAACCTATGCACCCATCCAGACAACGTCTTTTTCAGGGAAGGCCTTGCTTATTTCAGCAAAACACTGCCAAACCACATACTGCATCCATCCCAACAGCATGGCTTCATGGCAGAAGAGTCTGAGTGCTGAACAGGCCTACCTGCCGTCCAGGTCATTCACTAATAGAAAACAGTTGGTGCATCATAAAACAGAAAATCAGGCAAAGAAGATTCAGGACAGTTGAGCAGCTGGAACCCAACATCTGACAAGAGTGGGACAACATTCCTCTCCCAGAAATTCAGCAATTGGTCTCCTCACTTCCATGAACAACAGTCCGTAAACGTGTGGGAAGAGGGATACTAAACAATGGTAAACATAGCACTATCCAAACTTTTTTTAGATATGTTGCTGCAATCAAATTCAAAATGAGCTCACATTTTTCATGAAATGGTGAAATGGCTAACTTTTGACAACTGAAATGTTCTATTTTGAATAAAATGTCAGTCTATGAGATTCGCTAATGATTGCATTGTTTGTATTTAAATTTTTAGCAACATCCCAACTTTTTTGGAATTGAGGTTTTTATATGTATTTATATATCTCACACACACACACAGAAACACACACACACACACACACACACACACAGTGCTGTGAAAATGTATTTGCCCCAATCCTGATTTATCTTCACACTTTAGAGCCATTCCATGAGAGACTGACATTCAGTGTGCAGTTGACCCCCCTGGAATTGAATGAAACTTGGCACATTGGTAGATATGGGCGTCTCACAGAAAAAAGCCAAATTTATAGGCCTGTATCTCACTTTGCCTGCTGATAGCACCACCTGGAAGCCACTTAAGTGGCTCAATTTTGCTGTTGACACCACATTTTACATCAACTATTGTGACTTAAGGGGCTATTTACAATTGATCGTGCGTGTCTACGTGAACTGCGTGTTCTACGGGTGACCCGAATTCTACGGCCAAAACTGACCCGCAGACCGATCGTGGCGCACGCAGCCAATTTTTCTGGTCGTACAGGGTAAGTACTTGTTCAATACGTGCCACTTACATGAAGCTGGCGTGATTTGCGAAATCCGTGACGATCAGGGACCTTTTCACACGCACGTGGGACGTGATGCTCGCAAGTGGAGAGTACTTAACATGCACGCGCGATTCAAGTGGCAAGTAATGCAGACGTACGGGAGGGGTTCACGCACGTGTAACGTGATTGCCACTTGAGTGGCATGCACGTCGACGACAAGGCGCAAGTGAGTGTGGAGTACGTGTTTTACGTGGCCAGTGCGGGTTGGGGTACTATTTAAAAATGCTGATGTAACAGGACTCAGCATCATTTGTCATCTTCATCCGTGCTGGTATCCTTGGAAGTGGAGGCAGTGGAAGCAGAAAGTTGACTGGAAGCTGGTGATTTCTTGGATCTCCTGGGTGGCATTTTCACAACTGTTCAAGAACTGGCAAATGACCGGGTTTAAATAACCCGCACGTGCAAGTACTTGCCATGTGCGTGCGCTGCGTGAGACGTACGTCCGACCTGCTTGCTCCGCCAGTGTCGTGCGTGGAAAGTAAGTCAGTTTTGCGCTACCCGGACGACAGAAGTGCTTACCACGTGCGTGGCACTTGCGTGGGTGTATATTCATATGCTTACAATATTTAAAAATATTTTAAAATTTTGATATATGATTCATTTTGAATTAATTTTAATGGAATTTTCCCCATAAAACCCTATATATTACTATCTTCCAAGTGGATTTCTAACGCTGTTTTTATCCTATGTTTACTTTTGCTAACCACACGGCAACGTCATTCCACTAAAAGCAAGACTGATGCTCCCTCATACGGAAGCCAGTTTCTATTGTACTCTGCCTACCTGAATAGTGGGCAAGCCAGGGTGCCATCTACGCTACAATGGCAAGTGAAATCGGCCAGTAAAACTGTGGGTCTTTTACATCTGGCGTTTATGGTATTGCTGGCTGGTGATGTGGAGATAAACCTGGGCCCATATCACTTGGACAACTTTCAATCAAATTTAGCCCCGCAGCAGGCACAAGCCCACACATACTGGCTAATACAACATCCACAACCGCGACTGTCGTGGCCGACTCATCCAACTCTGCTACGGGAGCCTGGGGCTCAGAACTGGGGCCTTAACGGTTACCTGGCTACAGCAAATTTACATCTGTCCTCCGTTTGGTTGACAACTGCAGCCGCACCATTTTGGGGATTGGCTGCGCCAGACCGACCGGTGGAGCGAGTGGCTGGACATCAGCTTCTGCAGCCTCGCGCCGGCTTTGTGGGTGCGGTGCTGCGCCTGGCAGCCACCGATGCCACAGAGACGCTTACTTCCAGCACCGTCGGAGTGGCTTTGGCTTCGTGCGGGGGATCGGTGGAGCGAGTGATAGAGCATCAGCCACGACGACCTTGCACCAACTTTACAGCAGGAGAGCAGCGCCTGGCTACCACCGATAGCATGGAGGCACTCGCCTCCAGTACCGTCGGAGCGGCATTGGCTTCGCGTGGGCGGGTGGCGGAATGCCGGCTGAGGAGGGAGAGATCGCCCGCTGTTTGTGTTCCTACATTGCCACCATCCATCTGTGCCAGTTCAGAGGAGGAGCAGGTTCCTGTCAGGCCCGGCCCGGCTGACTGCTCAACTAGCCGGACTTAGACGCAACAGGAGGTTATCACATCACCCCATACAAACGAACAGCTTCCACACGTAATGACATGTAAGACTCGTAACCCTGTGTTCAGAAAATGTAGGACGCTGAACCAGGCTAGGACTGTATGGGACCCAGACTTCAAAAGGAGGGGTCTATTTGGGGGCTATTTAAATGTTCGCAGCTTAGTTCCAAAACGCAAACTGATTGAACATTTGTTATGCAATTCTAATGTTGATTTTATTGGTTTAACTGAAACGTGGCTCACTAACTCTTCACCAGAAGCAGCGGTGTCATTACCAGAATATATAACTTTTAGAAAGGATAGGGAGCAGGGGAGGGGAGGGGGAGTTCTCATGTATGTAAAGAACAAGCTCAAATGCAGTGAGATCAAGTTTCCCAGTGATATTACACTTGAATGTATTGGGGTAGATATTCATCTCTCTCGAGAGATGTCACTGACAGCTGTCTGTGTCTATCGCAAACCCACTGCTGGTCCGGAATTCTATGATCAACTTAAAACACTCCTTGCGGCATGTAATCATAAAAGAGAAATACTCCTCTTTGGCGATTTCAATGTCAACTGGGAAAACAAACAAGACAGAAAAAAACTTAAACTCATAACTGACTATTTCAACCTCACTCAGTTAATAAAGCAACCCACAAGAATCACATGTCGCACTCAGTCTACAATTGACCTACTTTTCACCAACAAACCGGAAAGAATCACAAATATGTATAATTTATTAACAGGCATTTCAGACCATAACGCAATCTTTTTTTCCAGAAAACTCAAGCACTCAGATAAATGTTATTCACAGAAGAAACATAACAATAATATGATCATCCCCAATAACCAACATGAAAATGTGGATAAAGCTCTGAAAGATACTGATTGGAATGACCTCATGGACTGTGAAGACACAGACACTGGCAGTGACTTGTTTCTCTTAAAATTGAATGAGGTTGTTCTTTCCTTCTCCAGGAGGGGGCGCCCTAGAAGGAGGTATTCCAACTTTCTTCCTTGGCTCAACCCTGAATGCTTAAAATTAATAAAACAAAGGGATCAGCTGCTTAAAAAGTCTATTAAATCTAGACTCAACATAGACAGACTTAACTTCACAAGAGCCAGGAATAAAGTAACATCCGAACTACGCAAAGCTAAGGCAAATTTTTTTATTCAGGTTATTGACAATGCCAGAGGAAACGGGAAACAAATATGGCAGAATATTAATAAATTGACAGGGAAATATCCTAAACAGGAAACTAAAGGCCTAGAATTAGAAATCGGTAATCAGCTAATGAGAGATCCTGAAGTCCTGTGTCGAGAACTTAACTTCTTTTTTATTAAATCAATAGAAGATCTGGTTAAGCAATTCCCTCTCTCTGGGGACCCTGAGCAGTTGTCTGATGACACCAACATTAATGAAAATAAATTTCAAATTCAAGAAATTACAGAACAAGAGATTATCAAGATTATAACCGCCCTGAATAATTCTAAAGCTAAGGATATTTACGGACTTGACACTAACTTTTTGAAATTACATAAGGAAGCTCTAGCTCTCCCACTTGTGCATCTGATTAATTTATCTATTAAAAACTCCACTGTCCCTAAGGCATGGAAATTGGCCACAGTCACCCCTATATTTAAAGCTGGTGATAAAGCCGACATGAATAACTATAGACCGATTAGTATTTTACCTGTCATCTCAAAAATTATTGAAAAATGGGTCTCCAAGCAAATGATTGAATATCTCAGTAATAATCAAACACCTCTACACCCTATGCAGTTTGGGTTTCGTCCACATCATTCTACTGAGGCTGCACTGGCCATGTTCATGGAAAAGAATAAATGCTATCTAGATAGAAATGGCTGTGTTGGTGCCGTTTTCCTAGACTTAAAAAGAGCCTTTGATACTGTAAATCATAATAAACTGTTATCAAAACTCAACCATTTCAATTTTTCGGCTCAATCCATAAATTGGTTCCGGTCATTTTTGGCTTACCGACAACAATGCACTGTGGTGGACGGCACCAGGTCCACTTTTATGAGCTGTCCAGTAGGGGTCCCCCAAGGGTCCATACTGGGGCCTATTTTATTTTCTCTTTATATTAATGATTTGCCTGAACACATGTTGATGTCCAGCTTTATGCAGATTGTAAATGCTGTCGATAAAGTTTTGTGTGCAGCCGCTGTTACTGGTTTTGGTCTGCAGGGGTCTCACTTTGTTTTGATGTTAAAAAGAGACTGTTTTGGTGCTAGCAGATCAGAAGAAGATTGATATATTGTAAAAGAATTGTTGTTACGTTATTGTTCGGCACAGATAGGAAATTATGTTGCAGAGTGAACCCCCCTCCTATTTCGGAGCTGCAAGCGGGCAAAGTGGTTAGTGCAACTTTGTTGTGGAAACTTTATTTTAACTTCGTATAATTTATGACTGTGTATATCAAATTTCATTGTTTCCTCATGTCTGTTTTGTAGTTCTACGGTGGTGGAGGTGATAAATGGTGCGACGTGAAGCTAGCCAGTCTAGCGTTTGAAGGCATCAATAAAAATCAAATCACCTGTATAAAGAACCGGAGTCCTCGCATGTTTCGAATGGGAGCATACAGATGACACAGTCATTTTCACCAAAGCTAAAGATCCTGAGGAAGCAGCATGTGTACTCTCTACAGCTCTCATACACATACAAACATGGCTCAACAGATCATGTCTTGTACTAAATGCAAAAAAAACTGTTTGCCTGTACTTTTCTTAGCAACCGTCCCCTATACTCTCTCTGCCTGGGGTCATTATAGGCACTGAAAAGATAGAAGTGGTTACAGACTTTAAGTATTTAGGTGTTGTCTTAGATCCAAACTTTTCTTTTAAAAAACATATAAAAATGATAACTAAAAAAATTAAAGTTAATCTTTATAATTTTAAGCACATTAGAGGTGCCATGTTAAACACTGCTGCTCTAACGTTTTTACATGCTATGATTTTTTTCCCACTTAAGTTATTGTATTACAAGCTGGGCCATGGTGGGGTCTACCACAATCAAGCCAGTGGAGAGTTTAAATAAAAAAGCACTCAAAATTCTAGATAAAAAACCTTTTTCATACCATCATTGTAACATCTTAGATAAATACAAGTTGTTGAGTTTTGATAATTTCTGTAAATTCTCCTACAGCTGCCTATTGTATAAAACTCTACATGGCCTGGCACAGCCTTGTTTACAGGAATTTTTTAAATATCGTCAGACACGGGTTACTCGAGCAGTGGTCAACAAAGATGTGGAGGTTCCATTCAGAAAAACCGCTTTCAGCCATAATGCACTATCTATAAAAGGTAGTGCTTTATGGAATACAATACCTGTACATATAAGGGAATGTCCCTCTTTATCCACTTTCAAGAGCCAGATCAAAATGTGGCTCAGAGCTCAACAAACATGTACACACCTCTGATTAGCTCTCTCTCTCTTTCTCTCTCTCTATTTTACTAAATGTATAAGTGTGTATGTTTGTCTTGATCTAACCTGCCTATGTTGGACTCCAGATGGAAATTAGCCTTTGTGCTATGATCTGGCACATTTACATATATGTACATGTTCATTAATGTGCATTGTCCTGAAATGAAATAAATAAATATATCTACAGCACACGCACTTGCGACGTACTTGCCATGTACTTGGCATGGACTATTTTCGACTGATCGCTGTGTGCACCGTGGAATTAATTTGCAGACCAATTCTTTGCTACGGGCGGTTCTACGTGCCCTGCGGCCAGCAAAACACGCACGTGTCACGTACTCGCCACGTCGAGCACGCAGTCATTTTTCCCAAATTTCGCACGTAAGTTGCACGTAGACGCCCGTACGTTCAAATGTAAATCCCCCTTAAGGCACACAATACCAAGGACGTTTTTCTTTTATCATGACGTGTGACGCGTCAAGTCCAGTTAGACTTTTGCGCCACATCAGTGTCAAGCTGGGTAAATATATAATCAAGCTAGAATTGAAAATGGGAATAAAATAATATCCCAGACATAGTCCAAAGTAGAATGCTTCTTTATGTGCTTACTACAAGAAGATTATCATTTTCAGTGAATAGTACCTTGGTATCTTGCCAGATTTGTGCAATGGATGGCCGGAAAGAGAGTGGAAATGCATTTTTGGTGCATGTTTGCGGTATGTTTTCTGTGTAACCCAGATTTGTACTGTGAGGGTAAATGCTGTTTGTTGTGCTTTTGGAACTCTATTTTCCAGAATACGAAGCATTTATTTGGGAGTATCTGTATTTTCAAGCTAGACGGAGCCAAAGTTGAAGGAAAACTCAAAACGGACCTTTTCAAAGCTGGTTGTATCTATGTTTAGGTGGCATTATTTTGTTTACCCACGAAGATAGATATCTGAAATCCTCTGGATTTGGGGTATATGACAGCATTATTAAAATCTCAGCAACAACAAATGTGGATAAAAGTTTTGCTTCCCTCACTCAAACATTATATTATAACCATGTTCTAAGAAAGTGATTTTGTGAGTGACAGTTCAATGGAATGGCCGTCCGACGTGATTCCTAACTCCAGCTGCACGCATGTATGCCTTTATTCCCGTTTGATGGTTGAGAGTCAAGTCATTGCTTATGCCTGCACCAACCAAACTAGACCAAGGCGGATCAAAATCCCGTTGTTTGGCTATGGCACTTGGCAACCAGTAATTGGAAAGTAGTGACAGTCACAACTAAAATATTGTGAAATAGGCCATAGGTTTTTGGCAACAAATCAGATTTTGTTTCAAACTAGAATGGTTTTTACACGTAAAAACAGATGTCTCCCCCTTCCCCCATTTCACATTTTAGAGTTATGGTCCGGAAACGAGTCCCACCCTTCAATATGCCTAAGTCCAAATTGTTGCCATGGAAACAGAAAAAACTAGAAAAGTACTCGGAGAGCGCAGACCTCCGCCAAGCACAACATTTCCCTCCATATTGCGAATTCCACCATAGATATTAGTCTTACATATATTTTATCTTCATTTTTAGATTCCTTGACCATGAAAACGTGGCAATTTGATTCAAAATGCTATATCAATATTAGTTCCACAGCATCTTGGTTGTTTAAAGATGTCTGTTGCATGTTTCTAGCTTCATTTGTTTTTTTTTTATTATGATGCAACATTTCTCCTCATGTTGTGATTTACACATAAATATTAGTCCTACATTTATTTCATCTATTTTTTCAGATTCCTAGACCAAATAAACATACCATTAGCGACTGAATTCATAATGATATCAATTTTAGTTCAGTAGTTATTCACAAAAATCAAATTTTCCGTAATGGTGGTTTTCTTCTGGATTTAGTTCCCTGGCTTTTGAAGATACAGTAAATCCGGTGACACCTTCCTAATTCTGCAATTTCTTGGCTATATAATGGTGTTTGTCGCATGTTTGTAGCTTCATTTGTTCTCTTCCTATGATGAAAGTTCTGTGGGTCCCCTACTTTCGTATTCTGGATCATAGCATCATAGTATTCCATTTTCAGGATCAGTCTTTGATATATTGAAGAACATGTTCGAAACTTGTCCTGTATTTTTTTTCCAAGTGCCCTGACCATTTTTGGTGGAGTAATATGCGTAAATGTCGAAAATGAGGAACATTGTTTTTAAAGTAATCCACAATTTTTTTTTAAGCAAGCCTTCACAGGTTAGGGAGCCTCTGGTCATCTTGACTTCTGAGAGACTCAGCCTCTCTAAGACACAACTTTTATAGCCAGTCATATTACACACCTGATGCCAGTTAACTTAATTACATGCTAAATATTCTTTCAGCTGACTCTCTTGTATATTAATTACTTTTCAGCTCTTTTTTGCCTGTGTCCCAACTTTTTTGAAACCTGTTGCAGCCAGAAAATTTAAAAGAAGCTCAGTTTGTGGATAAAAATGTAAAATGTCTCAGTTTCCACCTTTGAAAAGTTATCAATTTTCTACTGTCAATAATATTTCGGAATTGGGGTTGTAATAATTGAAAAAAATTTCAATTTGGGACTGACTTGATATAAATAAAAATATATATTATGTTGGAATACATATTGTTTAGTTTCTTATTACATAAGCTCAAGTTGTTTGTGTGATTTTGTTAGCTTCTGTACCTGAAAAATTCCAAAATGGTGAGGTATTATGAATTCTTTTAGTTATCAGAATGCACCGTTCAGAGCTTGAAATAAAAGATTTTCTGGGGATGCACGCCCCCAGACCCCTAGAGAGGCCCAGGGTGGATCGGGCTGTGATGTCAATACATCCTTATTTTTATATCCTGCCATGAGGAATTTCCTTATTTTTAAAAAAATATTTTTACTGAACTACATACAGAAGTCTGCCTGCATAGGTCTACATTCAATTTCCTGGTTGGGGAAAAAAACTTGAGAATCTAATTTTTTTTAAGAGGAGTTTCCAGTAGGCTGAAATATTCATGGAATAATATGAAGACCACAAAGGAAAAACGATCAGAGTCCAAATTTGGCATTTTTGTAAATTTAATATATTATAATATTTATAATAATATAAAATAATGTTATATATATTTTTTATATTTTTTATATTTGCTATTTTAAAAATATTTTTTCAGTGCTTTGTTTCTAAGATCATTTTGAATTATAATTCATCATTTCTCCACAATGTGAAAATGTGACTCTGATCCTTTTTCCTTTGTGGTGTTCGTATTCATTATTTCATTGCAACACCGCATGACTGAGGTAAAATGACAAGAAATGATCAATGTTCAAACACAAACCTGGCTCAGTAGTTTAGGATTCTTTTACAATGTTTCTTGTTATGTTTTTGGAAATATATATAATTACAAAAATACAAATGAGTGAAAAGCATAAGAGCATATATTTTTGTTTCTTCCCGAAGTGTACACAAACTGTTCACTCTTTAGCCAGGCTGTCATCAGATCAAGCTTTTAAGAAAACTTATGGCACAAGAAATTGACCATTTCATTCCAATTTGAAAACAACATGCATGAATTGAAAAAAGCCACACTGCCGTACAGAAAAGCCTTTTTAAAAACCAAAACCATCAGAGTGAATGACACCCTGGGCGGTGTTTTCATGCTCTTAATTGAGACAAATTATTCAAAGTCATTAATTTGGTCCCTGTAGTGCTGGGAGACGTTCACTCATAAATGATAAACCTGCTGATCTCTGCATCAGAATATAGGAATGCTTTCAGTTTGATCAGCAACAAAAGGTAAGCTTTTCTACTTTTCTGACTGAAACACATAATTACTGACACTGAGGATTTCAGAAAAGTAATTCTCGGGTAAATAAATCTTTGGAATATATTTCCAGTGTATGTTTCCTGCAACTAGTTTTTGTATTTATTCGCCAGAAACAAATTAATTTCTAAGGCAACTTTCCTGTAACAGCTCTTCCAAATTCAGATAAAAATGAAAAAAACGCAAAGCAAAGCATTCATCAGGGAAAACAGTATTTTTTGATCAAAAAATGCAAGAATTTGTCCGAGTGAATTTTTAATTTCTCAACTCTCATTAATATTAAGTGTTTTCTGCCTGAGCAGAGAGACACAAAATCACTATGGAATCATCAGAAAATAAATATCCTAATGCTGTTTGCACTCAATGCCTAATGAATTTTGTAACTATCTGTGGACTTTGGATCCGTAAAGGGGTGCGATAATATGCCACACCTGATGCACTTCTCAAAGTCGTCATTATTTCTCTCTGCAGGCAAACCGGTGGAGCAGATGGAGGTGCGTCTAGTGCTGAAAGCAGCCAGTTTCATTAGTCTGAGTGCGGTGGGAATCCCAGGTAATCTGGCAGCCCTCCTGCTTTTTTGCCATTTATTTCTTAAAAAACGCCACATGCCGCACAATGAGATCATCCTCAGCCAGCTGGTCTTTGCCAACCTAACAGTGATGCTGAGCAGGGCCCTCCCTCAAGCTCTCTCTGCGCTGGGGATAGACCTCATATTCAATGACCATGCTTGCAGAGCAATCCTATATACTTACCGCGTTGCACGTGGCATGTCTGTCACGATCACTTCACTGTTGAGCGCCTACCAGTGTGTGGTCATTGCCCCATCGACGCATGGCTGGACCTGGCTGAAAAACTGGCTGCCTGCTCACCTCCCCCATGCCATCATCTTCCTCTATGGGCTCAATATGATCTACTACACTACCACCATTCTCTATACTCGAACCTTCCCTCCTAACAACACACTTCCAGGGTCCAGTTTTAATCTGAAGTTCTGCCATGTACTGGTGCTAGGTCCTATTGGCGTGGTCAAAGTTGTAGTAAACTTCCTACGTGACTTCTTTTTTGTCGGCCTCATGGTGACAGCAGCAGTGTATGTGATGCTCGTCCTGCGTCGGCACCGTCAGCAAGTTCAGGGCTTGCGGGGAGGTGGCAGGAAGACTGAGGAGGCATCACGTGCTGTTCTGCTGCTCGTGAGCACATATGTGCTGCTATTCAGCTTGAACAATGTTCTGTGGTTCTACATACTCTCTGTCTCCAAAGTGCATCCAGCCGTGTATGATGCACGGACTTTCTTTGCGGCATGTTACTGCACTATCAGTCCCGTTCTCATCATTGCCACCAACAAGAAGCTAGCAGTGTACTTTAACTGTGGGTCTAAAAACAGTGCAGCGCTAAACATTCAAAGAAGTAAGGAGTCTCTGAAGTAACAAACTGTATGACAATGCTAGACATCGGAACTAAGGGGAGGTAGGGAGGGGATATTTCTTGCTGGTGTTGATGACATATCCTCTCAAGCAAATTGCAAGAACATTTTAACCAAAAAGTGATGACAGATAAATGTGTTGATTATCATCTCCACCTGGCTATTTGCAGCCTCAAATTTGGATAATCTTTTGATATCTGATTCATTTTCTGAGCTTTTCACGCACTTGTCATTATCCTGCACATCACATCTTCTTAACAGATCATTCATGAAAAAATTTATATAAATCTGTGTGTGTATATATATATATATATATATATATACTTTCACCAGATATCAGGAAAAACCCAAGTAATCCATACATACAAAGAAACCAAAACATATAAGTCCATAAATTAAGTTATGTGTAATAAGGTGGAATGACAAAGGGATGGGTGAAATGATGGGTGAAAGCAAAGAGCTCTCTCAACCCTTCGCAACTCAACTGCAAAACATATTGATGGCATTGGTTACAGACCTATTTCTAAACTTCTGAATGTTCCAGTGAGCAGCTTTGAGACCATAATCCAGAGGTGAAAAGAACACCATTCAGTGCGTAGTAGACCTCCCTGGAATTGAGTGAAACTTGGCACAGAGCTAGATATGGGCCTCTCACAGAAAAGGCTGAATTCTTAGGTCCGTATCTCACTTTGCCTGCAGATAGCGCCACCAGGAAGCCACTTAAGTGCCTCAATTTTGCTGTTGACACCACATTTTACATCAACTATCGTGACTTCAGGGCACACAGCACCAAGTATGTTATACTTTTATCATGACCTTTGACACGTCAAGTCCAGTTAGACTTCAGCACCACATCAGTGTCAAGCTACATTATTAGCTACATTATCAAGCTACATTATATAGTAACTACATTATTGAGCCAGAATTATTTGAGAAATAACAATGGTTAATGGGAATGAGAATCAGATAATATCCCAGACATATACCAAACTAGAGTGCTTCATTATGCGGGTACTCACAACAAGATTATCATTTTCAGTTAATAGTACCTTGGTATCTTGCTGGGTTAGTGCAATGGATGGCCGGAAAAAGAGTCAAAATGCATTTTTGGTGCATTTTGTTTTCGGTATGTTTTCTCTGTAGCAGAGATTTGTACTGTGAGGGTAAATGCTGTTTGTTGTGCTTTTGGAAATCTATTTTTGGGAATATGAAGCATTTCTTTTGCACTATCTACATTTTCAAATAGACGAAGCCAAAATTAGAGGAAAACTCAAAACGGACCTGTTCAAAGCAGATTGTGCTTATGTTTAGGTGGCATTATTTTGTTTTCCCACGAAGATAGAGATTTGAAATTCTCTGGATTTCGGGTATATTTTGTACAACATTAGTAAAATCTCAATAGTAGTATTTTCAGTGCACACAATAGTCATCATCAAACGTCAGAAAATTTCGTCCCCAGGGGCGCTGTAGGCTGGATGCAAACACTGGCAATCCCCAGTTATGTACCAAATGAATTGTTTTTGAATTGTGATGCACACAGCTAGTTTTCTCTGAAAATGATGAGTTTATCTTGGTACTATTCTGGATGGACAGCTATCTGACCAAAGGTGGTGCTAAAGAGCTGATGTCACAGTTATACATTAAATTTGTAATCTTTGGTATAAAGCCGGGTTGGTTGTAAATTGCAAAAGAATGTTGATGGTGATTGTAGCATTGTGTCAACATATAAGTCTTTTACCAGCAGTCAGTACTGTGTTGAGTTTTTTAGTGATGGTGCGTTTTCAGAAAATAACAAATTATCTGCATTTTTACTTTACAATTAGAATTTGAGAGCAGGCTTCAGTGTTAATTCTAGGATTTCCCTAGAGTATGATGCTTGGGTATGAAAAAGGGCATAGCAGTCACGTCTAGAGTGGCTGTCCTGAGATAGGGCACAGAGGTCCTCACAAGCAAGCAGCACCCTGCCAAGAAAAGTGCAGTTCACCTACCCATGATGTCTAGCCTACGGGATGCCCGCTGGTTGGGAGGGTGGGGTTTCTTTACAGACTTCCTATTTCAATGCGTACCAAGCCATGGGTGTTGACGCAACTATTGCGCCATATAAGCTGCAGCCTGCTATTTAATTCAGAGACAGATAAGCTCACCATCAACAGCCTGTAAGCAGCCGTGTAGAGACCCAGGATGTAGTGTAGTACGGCTTGCCTCAGACTCGACTGGCTTCGCGAGTAACTCTGACCCTAATCGAACGAAGAAGGCCATAGATGGCAGCTCAGGGCCAAGGCCAAGGAGCACCTCTGATGCGCACCACCAGGTGCTGTCAACCCACAATCAAATTCCTAAAATAAACTGACAGATAGAGCTGGTCACATGCTGTGTTGACATCATTTCACTTTGGATAACATGAAAAGTATAAAGCAGTTTTAACTGTTGTACTTTACATCCTGTCTTCAAGGTTGTATCAGCGATTCTGAGCCAGAACATAATTTGTCACGTACAGGAGATTTCTCGTACAAACTGTTAACAGCTCCTCTTATGAGTGGGCGGTGAAAAACTCTGGTCTCTGTAGGCCACCTACAGCCAGGTAGACACTGAAAAAGATACACAAACTCGTGGGGAACTACCCGTGTCTCCAAACATCAACAGAAGTGTTCCAACGAATCGAAGGACAGGGGTGGGTCTTCTGCACCAGTTCCATGCTCATGCACGACAAGTGGGTGGGACTGAGCAACGGAAGCCTGGCAGTGGCACTACCGAAGCGGCAGAGTGAGGCAAAGTGGAAGCTAAACTGAAAAAGAGACGCTCAAACGAGTGCATGTCGAGAAAAAAAGGAATTAAATCACAGCTATGCAAAGTCCCAAATAAACATAGAGAAAGCATGCCAACACTGGGGGGAATTCCGGGAGTTGAATGGTTTTAACTCTGACGCCCAGGTCGCCTTGTTTCTACTTGAGGTGAGTAGAGCTGGTGCGAAATCGGTACAACAATAAGTAACCAAGTTACAGGAGTCGGACAGATCAACAGAATCAACTCTTAATTTTCACATTTCAAATACCTGATTTTTAAAAGACTTCAAGGAAAAGGTGGCCGAAACAAGCAACGGAATATACTGAGTCAAAAAAGAAACTTCACACTCATAAATTTGTAAATATTTTCTTGAAACTTTTAATAAAAGAGTTTTTATTATCACTAGGGGTAAATGTGTTGTCAAAGACATCATGACACACATCAACTCCGACTTGCGCAGGTACGTAGCACATGCGAGCGTTTTTTAAGCTAAAACCATGTTGTCTCATGTTCCTAGTCTCGTGACCATATGAGAGATGTGCAACTGGGCTCACGTTAGCACGTTAGAGTCATATCTCGGAAAAACACGTTTTTACAGTTAATTATTCGTTGATTTTCAATGCCATGGATGTCAAACATTCAGCGTGAATGTGCCATTGGCATGCTGAAAATGGAAACGTCCGTCACTGACGTTGCAAGGGTTGTGGAATGCAGTCGACGGACTATCCATGATCTTCAGATACGTCTCCAACAAACTGGCACCACAGCTGACCGACCTCTTTCTGGTAGCCCTCGTGTGACGTCAAAAGTAGAAGACCGACAAATTGTCGTACATCATTTGCATAATCGATTTGTCACTGCATCGTCCACTAGGAATGAATTGTTTAGAGGTCGTGTGACTGCCCAAACCATACTTAATCCCCTGCGCACTCCTCTTATTCAAGTTGTAACTTACCATTTTTACTCTTGGACATTTCCGTAGCATTTCCGGTGGAACTGGTTATATTATGGACATTATTTTATGATACACCATCTTTAATGAGTACAGAATTAAATAAAATCATAATTTAAAACCTCATTTCTTTTTTTATGATTCAACTTTTATTGAGTTTTTAGAATTTTTACAAGGCCAAACTGAAAAACAGTAATAAAAAAATAAATACATAAATAAAAGAGATAAGGCAGAATTAAGATACGCAGTCTTATTTTGACAATAAACCATAAAGTAAAAACACAGTAAAAACAATAATAAAACAAGTACATAAGACGTCCAAAACATTTAATTAGTCCATGCTCAATATCTTCACCAGTCGAGTTAACAGGAGACAACTACCACACTATACATAGCTATCCATAGTCCCAAGTGAAATTCACTGTCTACAGATAGTCTTCCAATATACAGATCCCTGTATCACACTCAGTCCACCTCCATCTTCATTTCCATTCCAGCCCCCCAGAACCATCTACAATGATCCGTCTATGCAGTTACATTTTAGCTACCCTGTAGGGAGTAAAGTCTCAAAAACATTCCCCATTTCTCATTATATTTATCAATATCATTTGTTATACTATAAGATATCCTTTCAAAGGCAGCTACTCTGCCTAACTCTGTGATCCATTCTTGGAACACCGGCCCCCTCTGCATCTTTCCACTTTCTCATTACCATCTGTTTACCAATCATGATACTTGTCTGAATCCAGTTGGTTAAGGGTTTTACAATATGGGCCAGGGGTTTAGGGTTAGCTAATATGTAAAGACTGGGACAGAACTCAAAATCCACTCTTATGACCTCTGTGATAATCTCATGCACCCTTTCCCAAAATGACTGAATCTTTGGGCATGCCCAAAGAGCATGTAATAGGGTACCCAACTCGCCTACACATCTCCAACAGTCCGGTGTTTCTTTCAACCCTAGTCTGAATAACCTACTTGGGTACCAATAGAATCGATGAAGGATTTTAAATTGAATTAACCTTATTTTGATATCCCTGGAGACTTGTTTAGTGATTCCAACAATTGTATCCCAGTCATTTTCTGTAAATGTTATGTTCAGATCCCTTTCCCATAAGGTTTTCAGAACCGTATTGGATGGATTAAAACCTCATTTCTTGTATGTTCAACTTGTCGTCGTCCAAACAAGTGTGAAGTTTTTATTTCGGCTGAGTATATTATTCCATAGCCTGCAAGCCCTATTAAAATAACTAGCACCATATTGCTCTGTATGAAAAGATGGACCTTTAATTTTGAGGGGATCATTACCTCGGACTGCTGGACCTAAGAAGGTATTCAAATTTAAATCAAATTTTTTATACAAACAATTGTGAAAAGTCAACATCAGCCATTTCTCTCCTAAATGACAGAGGAAAACAATTTGTTTGTTTAACCTTTCAGCATGTTTGACCTCAGCCAAGGATATGGCGTGTGACACGTAGCTGAACTTTTTCCAGTGACTCAAGAAAATACTACTATTGCGATTTTACTAATGCTGTAATGCACCCCAAAAGGAATATGTATCCAGAGAATTTCAGATCTCTATCTTGCCGGGTAAACAAAATAATGCCATCTATACATAGGCCCAATCTGCAATGAAATGGTCCATTTTGAGTTTTCCTCCAACTTGGCCTCCTTCTAGCTTCAAAGTGTAGATACCAAAGAAATGCATGATATTCCTGAAAATAGCACAACAAATGGCATTCATCACCATGGAACATATCTGGGTGACTGAGAAAATATACCACAATAATGCACCGAAAACCAATTTCGACCATCTTTCCAGCCATCCACTGCACTTACCCAGCAAGATACCAAGGTACTATTAACTGAAAATGATACTTTGGTTGTGAGTTAACACATAATGAAGCATTTTTTAAAGATTTTTTTTTTTTTTGGATTTTCTCCTTTATTTGATAGTTATACAGTTGAGAGTGACAGGAGAGAGGGGTAGAAGAATGGGGAAGACATGTGGTAAATGACCCGAGCCGGAATCGAACCCGGGTCGCCACAAGTTGGACACAGCCTTTATGGTGTGCACGCTTGGACTGATGTGCCACCATGGTGCCCCATAATAAAGCATTTTTACTGGTATATGTCAGGGATATTATTTTATTCCCGTTTTCAATTTTTACTGTGATTTCTCAAATAATTCTGACTCAATAACATAGTCACCCAGCTTGGCGCTGGCGCGGTGATGTCTATCCAGACTTGGAAGTGTCACAGGTCATGAGAAAAGTATAAAAAATCTGGTACTCTGTACCCTTAAGTCATAATAATTGTTGTAAAATGTGGCGTTAAAGGCAAAAATTTAGCCACTTTAATGGCTTCCAGATGGCGCCACCGGCAGACTAAGTGAGATACAGATCTAAAATTCTGGTGTTTTCCGTAAGACTACCATGTATACCTATGTGCCAAGTTTTATTCAATTCCAGGGGGGTCAACTCCTCAACTTTTTCAAAAAGTGCCATTTCCTCACGGAATGGCTCTTAAATATTTCAGATCATCAAACAAATTTTAATATTAGACAAGGATAATAGGGAGGGCTTTTACACATAGGTTCAAGTAGGTTTGGATAGCTTTTTCACTCAGTAAATTAAATCATCATTTAAAAACTGCATTTTATATTTACTCGGGTTATCTTTGCCTAAGATTTAAATATGTTTGATAATCTGAAACATTTAAGTGTGAAAAATATGCAAAAACATAAGAAATCAGGAAGGGGGCAAATACTTTTTCATGGCACTGTAGCTGTAAAAAAAAGATCTCTTGCGATAGAAAAAATTGTTGTCCTTCGTAAAAACCACTTCAGCTGTAGTGAGCCAGTGGTATCCCAGTTAAGTAGTTAAAGTAGCTCATTTTTATTCTCGGTTTACCGTAGCCATGAGGATCACAGAGCTTGTTTGGCACATCGGTTTGTAACAATAACCATTAGTCTTAATTAATAATACTGCAAATGGTTGCATTTTGCTCAATGTGGCTTTTTGTTTATCATTTTCAACAAAATCTATGCCAATTTTGGCTGTTGGTGATGTGAATGCTCTAGCGTCTTACGTTTTTGACAGATTGATTTCATATTGCATGTGAGTATGTATTATGCCAAGATCTCGGCCAAGTATGATCTTAGCCATGTTGGCGATCCCTACTTTCCCCACAATAATCAAAGTGATGCTAGATTTCCAATGTCTGGCTAAACATGTTTGGTAGGTCTCGAGCAAGACTGAGAAATTAAAAATAACAGGTTTTTCTGAAAACCTTTGGAAGAAAAAAGGCCTTTTTCCCAATACAGCAAAAATGGATGTGTCATGTGTCACAAGTAGGACATGACGGACAGACGGACGGATGGACCAAGCTGACTACTATGTCCCCCACCCCTCACACACCTTGACACCAAAGACGAATGGAATCAGTCAAACCGTTCTTGAGATATTGCGTTCACAACGAACGGGACATGACGGATGGACAGACGGATGGACGGAGCTGAATACTATGTCCCCCGCCCCTAATACACCTTGACACCAAAGACGAATGGAATTGGTCTGACCGTTCTTGAGATATCGCGTTCACAACAATCGGGGCACAACAGATGGACAGACAGAGCTGAATACTTTGTCCCCCCCAATACACCTTGACACCAAAGATGTATGGAATCAGTCAAACCTTTCTTGAGATATCATGTTGACAAGGAATTTGTAAGTGGTCAAATGATCGTAATGACCTTCAGAATAATGCCAAGGTCACAGAAATCTACTGGGGTCAGTGTATCACACCAATATAACACCAAAGATGAATGGAATCATTCAAACTGTTCTTGAGATATTACTTTCAGAACAAGCAGGACATGACTGACGGCGGGATGGAGCTGAATACTATGTCCCCTGTGTCCCCTGCTCCGCTCGATATCATGATGGCAGGTGACAAACACCACTTGAAGAGTGTGTTGTAGGTATTTATGTGGACCTATTTTGCCAGTGTAATAGTTGGACCAACATGGTGTATAGTCTGATTTGTGTTATGCTAGGCTATTTTGTGCATTTATGGCACTCCCTACAGGTCGATTTGATTAAAAGTTTCAGGCTATGTTTTAGGTTCTTATGTGGACATATCCTGTGAGTTTTGTAATGATTGTAAAAACAATTTATGATTTATAGTCTGATTTGTGTTATACCACGCCGCTTTGTTTTGCATATATAGCGCCCCCTATCAGTCAATTTGAAAGAAATTTTCTGACTAGGTTTCAGGTACTTATATAAATATATCCTGCAAGTTTTATGGCTATTGGACAAACAATTGCTGATTTATAGTCTGATTTGTGTTATACCATGCTGCTTTGTTTAGCAGTTATAGTGCCCCCCATCAGTCAATAGAATGAACTTTTCTGATTATGTCTCAGGTACTTATATGAATATATCCTGTGAGTTTTATGACTACAGGACAAACAATTGCTGATTTATAGTCTGATTTGTATTATACCATGCTGTTTTGTATAGCAGTTATAACGCCCCCTATCAGTCAATTTGAAGGAAATTTTCTGGCTAGGTTTCAGGTCCTTAAATGAATATATCCTGCAAGTTTTATGGCTATAGGACAAACAATTGCTGATTTATGGTCTGATTTGTCTTATTGCATGCTGCTTTGTTTAGCAGTTATAGCGCCCCCTATCTGTCAATTTGAATAAAATTTTCTGATTATGTCTCAGGTACTTATATGAATATATCCTGTGAGTTTTATGGCTGTAGGACAAACAGTTGCTGATTTATTGTCTGATTTGTGTTATACCGCCCCCTATGGGCCAATTCGCATGAACCTGTCATGGTATGTTCCTGGTAATTATATGGTCATATTCTGCAAGCTCTGTGATGATTGGCCCAATGATTATTGAATTTTGTCAATTTATGCTATGCCACGCCTCTGCTGAAGTTCATCAGTCAATATCTTGGAAACGAAATGATATTTCAACAAGTTTTATGCAATCTTTGATAAACGTGGCCCGCTGATGATCCACAGCAAATTTCGAAGGAATGGGACGTACGGTCTAGGAGGAGATGTCAAAATTCCAGACAATCAAGTATGGCGTACCTTCAAGGTCCTTTGGGAAAGTTGTAGAGAATGGCCCAAGGAATGTCTCTACCAAGTTCAGTGTATATTGAACTTAAACAGTAGGAGTTATGACCTTTACAGTGAAAACCTGTTTTTCTTGAATTATAGCACCACCAGCACTTACACACAACTTCCAACCAGTGTGCAAAATTTCTGGTCTCTGCCATTTACCATCTCACGGGAATTTACGAAAACATTTCTGAAGAAGTAATGAAATAATAATAATAATAATAATAAAAAGCGTAAACAATAGAACTTGAACCCCTAAAAATTGTGTGATGTTACTACCTGCGTGCTCACACATGAAAAGCATGCTTGGATAAATGCTGTCCTCACCTTTGAAGGAGAAAGTATAACTCACTGACACAGCAATATCCTACAGCAGGGCTATTCAACCTTTTCTAGAAAGGGCCGGTGTGGGTGCAGGCTTTCATTCCAATGAAGCAGTTACACACCTGATACTAGAAAACCCAAAACTAGTGAAGATGGCACGTTATGTAAATCGTAGATAAAAACAGAATACAATGATTTGTAAATCCTTTTCAATCCTTTCAAGACAAGATGTTTAATGTTCAAACTGAGAAACTTTTTTTTTGCAAATAATCATTAACTTAGAATTTAAAGGCAGTAACACATTGCAAAAAAGTTGGCACAGGGGCCTTTTAACCACTGTGTTACATCGCCTTTCCTTTTAACGACACTCAGTAAATGTTTGGGAACTGAGAAGACCAATTTTTGAAGCTTTTCAGGTGGAACTCTTTCCCATTCTTGCTTGATGTACAGCTTAAAGTTGTTCAACAGTCCGGGGTCTCCGTTGTCGTATTTTACGCTTCATAATGCGCCACATATTTTCAATGGGAGAGAGGTCTGGACTACAGGCAGGCCAATCTAGTACCCGCACTCTTTTACTACGGAGCCATGCTGTTGTAACTCGTGCAGAATGTGGCTTGGCATTGTCTTGCTGAAATAAGCAGGGGCGTCCATGAAAGAGTCGTTGCTTGTATGTCAACATATGTTGCTCCAAAACCTGTATGTACCTTTCAGCATTAATGGTGCCTTCACATATGTGTAAGTTGCCCATGCCTTGGGCACTAATACACCCCCATACCATCACAGATGCTGGCTTTTGAACTTTGCGCCTATAACAGTCCGGATGGTTCTTTTCCTCTTTGGTCCGGAGGACACGAGATGAGCTTGGGCCCAGCGAAGCCGGCGGCGTTTCCGGGTGCTGTTGATAAATGGCTTTCGCTTTGCATTGTAGAGTTTTAACTTGCACTTGCAGATGTAGCAACGAACTGTAGTTACTGAGTGGTTTTCTGAAGTGTTCCTGAGCCCATGTGGTGATGTCCTTTACACACTGATGTCGGTTTTTGATGCAGTACCGCCCGAGGGATCGAAGGTCACGGGCATTCAATGTTGGTTTTCAGCCTTGAACCTTTTGACGATATTACGGACCGTAGATGATGAAATCCCTAAATTTCTTGCAATAGCTCGTTGAGGAATGTTGTTTTTAAACTGTTCGACAATCAGCTCACGCATTTGTTCACTAAGTGGTGACCCTCACCCCATCCTTGTTTGTGAATGACTGAGCATTTCAGGGAAGCTGCTTTTATACCCAATCATGGTACCCACCTGTTCCCAATTAGCCCGTTCACCTGTGGGATGTTCCAAATAAGTGTTTGATGAGCATTCCTCAACTCGCTCAGTCTTTTTTGCCACTTGTGCCAGCTTTTTTGAAACATGTTGCAGGCATCAAATTCCAAATGAGCTAATATTTGCAAAACATTACAAAGTTTACCTGTTCGAACATTAAGTAACTTGTCTTTGCAGTGTATTCAATTGAATATAGGTTGAAAAGGATTTGCAAATCATTGTATTCTGTTTTTATTTACGATTTACACAACGTGCCAACTTCACTGGTTTTGGGTTTTGTACTTATCAACCCCAGGAGTGCTAATGAGCTTGATTAGTAATATCAGGTCTGTAATTGCTTGGTTGGAATGAAAGCCCATACCCACACCTGACCTTGCAGGATGATGTTGAATAGCCTGTCCTGCAGTAAAAAAAATTTTGGGATCTTGTGCTTTGTCCTGTACTTTGACCTTAAAGGGGAACTCCGGTCAATTTCAACACGTATCTTTGTTGTTTTTGGTGAAGGAGTCCACACTAGTCGATTGTCGAACTTGAAAAATCCAATATTCCAAAATGTAATTTTTCCACCAAAAAACATGCTTACGAACCTCTGTGGTTATGTCCATTGCGATGACTGAGTAGCAACATAGCTACACTGCAGCCTAACATCACAACTACATTTTAATACTTGCGCGCAGCCTCATTGGGAATTAGCACTACAGGTGAGCAGTGGTGTAGTGGGGATTTTATCACTGGGGGAACTCTCCACAAAAAAGAAAATTATTAAAAAAAAAAAAAAAAAACACGTGAGTCACCCGGATAGACCCAAGTTCCAAATGCTCGAGCCATATATGATAAGTATACTTTCACTTTGTTACTTTGACACTGGGAACTTAGTTACTCGTTTCAAATTAAAATATTAATTTCATCATTTACGGATTATCTGGATTTGGCATGTCCGAAAAGAACAACGGTGTATCTTTGTGCAGATGTGTTCGCCAGTGGACGTGGAGCTGAAAATTTATGCATGCAGTTACAATATTTTATCACTAGATGACACACCAGGATTGAATATTCACAACTGCCAGTAAGCTCCTGTCTCCTACGTGGGAGCGATCGCGGAAGATTGTGCGCGTTGTAAGCTATTTGCAGAATGAATGCTGACCGGGTTATCCGTCGCATCTTGTTGTCAGAAGTGGTAGCTCAAGTAGGCGGGCACCGGATCGGATTTTGTTTTCAGCCAAAAAACACTACATGGAGGGCAGAGAGCCCCCACTCTCCCCGTAACAAGTTATAAGTCAATTCATCTAACCATAACCGTCCAAAGCAGTTAAATTGAGGTGGAAAATGATCCACAAAGCAAATATCCAGCATAGTTCCTCGACTTTAATGTACAGCTATTGTAAAAAAAAAAAAAAAAAAAATCACACGAAAATGATAACAGAGGCAATGTTTTTTAAAAAAAATATTTATCAGACAAATAAGAAAAAATCTCGCCAAAAAGATAGGGAGAACGCTGTTCCCCCGCGTGCCTCGACCACTACACCCCTGCAGGTGAGTGTCGGCAACATCCGCGGAGATCTCGGACGAAGACGGAGCGTTGGAACGACAACGACATTTGTTCAGTATCTAGGAAATATTTGCTCTGATGGGTAGTTCATCCGAATCCGATGTGGAACACGAGGAGTTTTTTGAGTTTGATGGCCGGGGTTACCTCTTCGAACCTGAATATACGGACGAAGAGTTATTGGCACAAGAATGTCGAAAGAGCGGCAGAAGCAGAGGAGCAGGCTGAGGCTGCTTCACGGCCACGAAGTGCGGAGATGTGGTGGTGCTCCTGTGGGTACTGCATCGCAATGACCACAGAGGAAGAAAGGCAGCTGTTAGATCTCCGCGGATGTTGCCGACACTCACCTGTAGTGCTAATTCCCAATGAGACTGTGCGCGAGTATTAAAATGTAGTTGTGATGTTGGGCTGCAGTGTAGCTATGTTGCTACACAGTCATCGCAATGGGCATAACCACAGCGGTTCGTAAGCATGTTTTTTGGTGGAAAAATTACATTTTGGAATATTGCATTTTACGAGTTCGACAATCAACTAGCGTGGACTTCATCGGAAAACAGGAAGTAAACAGAGGTACGTGCACTGAGTAAATTAGCACAATTTTTATACATTTCTAGTTCAGCTACTGTAGTGAAATTCATTGCGGTCACTTGGAAGGGTTAGGTGAACATGGCTATGAACTTGAAATGACATCACGATCGTGTTAAGACGCTAAAAGCACGTTAAATGCCTGCCCCATTGGAGCCGCTTAGGTACGAACTTTAGCAGGAGCATAACTCGGTGTAGGCAAAACCAAATTTCTTCGTTTGTCTCACTATTGACATTACTCCTTCACCACAAACAACAAAGATACGTGTTGAAATTGACCGGAGTTCCCCTTTAAGGCCAAGGCTAAATGATTGTGCTTCAGTATTGCTGTATAAGTTATACAGGCGATCAGGGACATGCGTATTGGTTGCATGTGACCAAACTGTCTAGTTTACATCTAATGTGAAACAGCATCCGATCTGGATTGATTTACACTTGGGTCAACAACTTAATCTGGAATTGGAAATGCCATGAGCTGTAATTTAGTGAAATTAGTCGTTGTAAAAATAGCTATTTTTACTGAACTGCGTGCAGAAGTTTGCATGTATAGGTCTAGTTCCAATTTTGTGGTTCAGAAAGAAATTTGAGAATCAGATTGTTTCAGTTTTTTCTTTTTTTTTGCAAGAGCAGTGTCCAATATACTGAAATATTCATGAAATCACATTCATTATTTAATTTCAACTCCATACTACTGTGATAAAATGACAATAAAATCAATATACAAACCTGACTGAATAATATAGAATTCTCTTACACTGTTTCTTGTCATATTTGTTCAAAATATATATTATTATACAGTAAGTACATATGAGTGAAAAGTATAAGAGCATACATTTTAGCTTTTTCATGGAGTGAACACTCACTAACATTTCACTCTATAGCCAAGCTGTTATCAGATGAAGCTTTTGAGAAAACTCATGGCACATGCAGTTGACCATTTTATTTAAATTTGAAAACAGCATGCATGAATGGAAAAAAGCCATACTGCTGTTCATAAAAACCTTTTTAAAACAAGCTATCATGGTGAACAGCACCCAGGGCTGTTTTCGTGCTCTTAATTGAGATGAACCATTCAAAGTCATTAATTTGGTCCCAGTTGTATTGGGAGATGCTCACTTATAAATGATAAATCTACAGATCTCTGCATCAGAATATTGGAATGCTTTCAGTTTGATCGGCAACAAAAGGTAAGCTTTTCTACTCTTCTGATTGAAACATGTAATTACAGACACTGTGGATTTCCAAAAAGTAATATAAGGTAAAACTAGTGGAAAAAGTGAGCACAGCTCACTAATATCCCCAACCCTTGTGCACTGAAGAGATTATGGCATATTTTCAGATAAATTGGCACTTTATCTCTGAATGAAGTACAGAATGCATGGCTGAAATGTGAAAACAATCTGATTAGCATTTTTGAGAAATCAGCAGGACATACTGGTACGGACAGAAAATTTGCAGTGGTAACTTCAAAATATTCAAAAGTTCGAAATATGGAAAACAAAAAAAAGTCATTTTTGGAGAACGCATCACATTTTCATGAAACTTGGCACTGCACTTCTCCATGACGTATAGAATGCATGACTGCAATTTGAAAGCAATCTGATGAGCAAATTTTGAGAAATCGGTCGGAAAAACTGGTGCGGATGGATGGACGGAACGTCAGATGGAATTCTTTGGTATATACTATATACCCCCGCCCCTTATGGCTGTGCAAATGCAGTGAACACTTCCAAATAAATGATCTCAAGGTATGTAAGAGCTCAAAGACAGCTTCTCAGGATGATTTCACTGTGTAGCAACCATTATCTTGGCTGCACTGAAGTCAGCAAGAATTTGTCTTTTTTGCTGTGTTGGAGCCTGCAGCTGACTTATGTTATTTAAGAGTAAAATAGTCGCGGATACAGAAATAGTTTAAGTAGTTTAAATATGTCTGGCAACTGAAAACATACTTTGTTCCAGATACAAGCAAGCGGGGGACATTCCCAGAACGTGTAGGAATGTACCAGACGCCCCTATGATATATAAGGTCAGGGGCGAAGCCAGGGGGTGGCCAGGGGTGGCCATGGCCTCCATAAATTAACCTTAGGCCTCCCCTCCAGCCCTCCCACCACCGCCACCGTTTTGCTGGCAACTTTTTCTGCGTGCAAGTGTTCCCACAGTGACGCAATTAAACCTCAAGCAAGTAGTTCTCCACCACAACAGATAGAGGCGGTAATACACTCAACTTGACTTTAGTAGAAAGCAACATAATTACAGACGAAGAAGTAGTAGTAGTAGTTGTGATTCATGTGCTCTATGCATAAAACATCCTTGGCTCAACAATTGAAGGTGCCAACTTCACTAGACTGCTGATAGGGTTCGCTCAAGCAACGATACTGAGCAACAAAAGAAATGTAGTTAATAACTTGCGTTTTCTTTGTTGCTCAGTATGTCAAGCTCATTGCGCTCGAGTGAAGCACCCGGAAGTAAAATTCGCACGTAGACTCCCATTCATCTTCGCCTACTTTAAAATTACATTTTCAAAAACACTTGCATGCAGGTTGGTGTTATTTTGGTATCGCTATGCAGAGCGACATTTTGTCTCCCTAAATACAACCCCAATTCCAATAGTTGGGACAAAGTGTAAATTGTGAATAAAATAAAAACGCAATGACTTTCAGATCACACTAGCCAGTATTTTATTCACAATACAACAGAGATAACGTAACAAATGTTGAAACTGAGAAAGTTGGCAATTTCATTTAGAAAATGAGCTCATTTCAAATTTGATGGCTGCTAGAGCTCTCAAAAAAGGTGGGACAAGGGCCTGTTTTCCATGGTGTAGCATCCCCTCTTCTTTTTAACACAGAGTGGAGGTGTCTGGGCATTGATGTGACAAGTTTCTTGAGTTTAGCCATTGGAATTTGATCCCACTCTTATTTAATACAGGCGTTCAGTTGCTGGAGAGTTTTGGGTCTCCTTTGATGGAATTTTTGTTTAATAATGCATCAAATGTTCTCAATCGGTGAAAGATCAGGACTGCAGGCAGGCCAGTTCAGCACACAGATTCTTCTACTACGAAGCCATGCTGTTGTAATAGCTGCAGTATGTAGTTTTTGATTGTCCTGGTGAAATACACAAGGCCTTCCTTGGAATAGATGTCGTCTGGGGGGAGCATATGCTGCTCTAAAACCTTCATATACCTTTCAGCATTCATGGTGCTTTTTAAAACATGTAAGTGTCCCACGCCATATGCACTAATGCATCCCCCTACCATCAGAGATGCTGGCTGTTGAACTGAACACTGATAACAGGAGGGGTGGTCTTTCTCCTCTTTAGCCCGGAGGACACGATGCCCATGATTTCCAACAAGAATGTCAAATTTGGGTTCGTCTGACCACAGGACACTTTGGGGTCTATTCTCCCATTAGCACGTGAGTCCTTTTTTACGTGATTCGAGTTGAGCGCTTTTGAGTTACGTGTATTCTCCCCTACGCGCTTGGATCACGCCCACAGCGCCTAACTTCAGAATGTAGGCGGCCATATGAAAGAAATGTGACTAATGCAAAAGAGAGGCGGACTCTGTAACAAGCTCCTTGATTAAGGCTATCAGGAAAACATGGAAAAAGGATTTTCTGATTAACCATGAAAATTCATTTGTGGTCCATGGAAAGGGCAAACCAGACTTTAAATTTGAATATCGTTGGCCTGCTCATAAAACCTCCAAACTGATAAACGAAAACTCATATGTCCACTATTCTTACATGCAAAATTAAACATTATATTTTAAACTGTATTGATCCATTTATATTATTTTATTATTAGTATTTAATTTTATATTTATTTTTTATTTTCCTGTGAAGTTTGTCATTTTGTAGATACAAGGTTTTATACGCCGCTGTAATAGTAGGTCTATGTATGTCTGAACCAATTACGAGAAATAATTCAGACATGTCTTTTTTTAATCCCCCGCCGCGAGATCAGCGCAAAGCGGGGGATAGCATTTGGCTCCGTCCGTGGGCGGTGGATATTGCCATGTTTAATAATATCTTTATTCACACATTAAAATACACAGTATTATCAATGGTAAAAAAAAATTACAAAGACACGAGTTAGTTAAAACAGATATCCTCATTTAGAAAACCAATCTCCTCACTCGTAAGAATATCACAACTTTTTATATTTTCACAAACATATAGGGCAGTCGCATTTGTAAATAGAACATGAAGACAATGATGGCGACGTCGAGTCAAAGCCGAAAACCAAATTTCACTGATGATGGTGTTGTATGGCAAGTGAGCACTGAAGGCTGATCCGAGGAATTAAGCTTCGAATCGTTCTGGATGTGGCTTCGGTGGGGAGATGTAAGCGCAGTATCCCCGATTTAAAGCATAAATGGAGAGATCTGAAGGCGCTGTAAAAGTCAGGCTCTCTGCTCACCGAAGAAGTGTACACGCAACAGGTGGTGGGCAACCATAATCCCCTGAGCATTTCACTACACATGAGGAGGGGATGGCATCCACTCTTTCTGCAGTGGATGTGCATGGAGAAGAACTTGGAGCGCCAACAAACTGCGTCAGACACCTTGACACAGACGCCTGTGATATGTGTATGACATCACCAGGCAGTCTCTGGAACGACCCAGATGCCAGGAGCGACAGTGCAGTTCTGATGTTGATGACCACGGGGATGTTTTGTGGATAATTGCTGCCGCTGGAGAGCTGTTCATCCAGAAGTTGGCAAATATAGACGATTGCCTCATGCACGGTCCAGACGAAAGCGCTGGATGCACTCGATGTTTGTTAGTCCCAGGATGTCCAAACGAAGCCGATATATGCGTGTTCGTCCTCAAGCTCTGCGCGCTCATCTTACTCTTTCCCAATCACGCAAGAGTGTAAGCAAATGCAGGACTGGCATTTTGGTTTTAGATTTTGAGGGCATGGTGGAATGATGGTCTTATGTATACTCGTATTAATTAATTGTTTTGCGTTTGTAATTGAACTGATTGGAGAAGAGGCTGATGCGTAATATCATGTGATGATTTTGTTTGATAAATTATTATGGCTTTGAGAAATGTAGTTTATAAATAAGGAAGATCAATCGAATATTAAATGTCTCAACCTTTACCATGTTAAATAAAATAAAATTAATGTTAAAATTCAGCCTATAACCGACATCAAACGCAATATTCCATTTCGCCTTATGTTGACCTTAATACAGGCCTCAAAAGCGCTTATCAGAAAAAGCTCGTAAGCCAGGGGGAGAATATGCTTAAGTGCTATTTGCATGAGAAAGGCCCGGAAACGCCCCGATTTTGGCCTTGCTCCGCCTCAAGAGCGTAACTGCCTTCGGGGCACGTAATACACAGACTTAAGTCGAGGGGAGAATATGCATAGGCTGAAAAGCGCGTAGCTGCGCGCTTTTTTCGACTTATGCGCATGGGAAAATAGACCCCTTTGTCACTTTGCTACAGTCCATTTTAAATGAGCCTTAGCCCACAGAACACGGTGGCGCTTCTGGATCATGCTCAACAATAGCTTCCTTCTTGCATGATGGAGTTTTAGGTGGCATCTGTGGATGGCACAGTGGACTGTGTTGACATCAGTGATTTCTTTTAGTATTCCTGGGCCCATTTTGGTAGTGTCAATGACAGAATCATGCCAGTGAGTGATGCAGTGGCGTCTGAGGGCCCAAAGATCACAGGCATCCAGGAAGGGTCTTCGGCCTTGTCCCTTAGACACAGAGATATTTCCAGTTTCTCTGAAGTTTTTGATGATGTTATGCACTGTCGATGAGATCTTAAAAGCCTTTGCAATTTGACATTGAGGACCATTGTTTTGAAAGTATTCCGCAATTTTTTTTACGCAAGCCTTCATGGGTTGGAGAGCCACTGGTCATCTTTACTTATGAGAGACTCAGCTACTCGAAGATATCCCTTTTGTAGCCAATCATGTTACACACCTGATGTCAGTTAATGTAATTACTAGCTCAGTGTTCTTTAGGCTGATTCTCTTTTACAGTTATAGTCATTTCAGCCCTTTTTTTTGCCTGTGTCCCAACCTTTTTGAGACCTGTTGCAGCCAGAAAATTTGAAATGAGCTCATTTTGTGTAAAAAAAAAAATGTAAACTGTCTCAGTTTAAACATTTCAAATGTTACCTATGTTCTATTGTAAATAGCATATTGTCACGTGATCTGAAAGTCATTGCATTTTATTCACAATTAACTGTCATGGTTGTGCTTTCTGCTTTCTTTGTTACTCTCATCCCTGACGACATCGTTTTCTTCCCACATCAGATTTTTTACCCAGCGGGCTGATTACTCCTGGGCGGTCCATCCCGGAGTCTATTTACGCCGGAAGTCGCCAGGCCTCCTTCGCTGGAGTGTTTGATATGACTTTGCTCACTTCAGCTCGATATATTTCTAGTCAAGGGTCTGCCCATTTATATATAATTTCTTTGTTTCCAGAAAGCATAGCTTCTTTAGGTTGTTCGGCACTATTGTTAGGTGCCTTGTTTAGTTTTCACTTTTATTGAGATTTCTTTTTCTATCTGGTTGCTCGCTTCGTTTCTGGCACTTAAGCCTTTCGTTTATTCAGAAACACAAGTTTGTTTTCTCTCTTATTTACCTCTATCACTTTCAGCTGCGCCGGCTCTCTGCTTGATGCAGCTTCGCCAGCCGCGGCATCTGAAACTCCCCTCTTTCCAGCTATTACATTAACACTTCATCCCAACTATTTTTAACTACTTTCAGTATAGATCTACCTGTTCAGTGTCATTGGCTGAAATGGAAGAAAGAAGAGTAGCATAAAAGGATTCTAAATCCTCCAATTTAGAAAACTGTTCTTTCCATAAAATTGATCCAAATCATGTAATGAAGTTCATAATAAACTCCATTACAGAGTCTTATAATATTCTCGGGCCTGTAAATGAATCAATTGCTCATAACATTACTCAAGTTGCATTAACATTTCACGAAGGGGTACGAGAAGAGAGCCTACTGAGAGAAGCAGCAAGGAAACATCAAAACATTAAAAGAGATGGGAGGAAGCAAATAAATAATCAATTCTGGAAAATGACTTACGTCATGAGGTAAAGAAAGTGAAATCTTTCAATGAAGGATTGAGCACATGCCTCAGGTCAGCTACTCCTGTCTCGAGAGCCTAAGCCTGCAGGGTGGCAGAAGCCTGTCTTCGGTCTTGTGTTTCTGTGGCTCCTGATCTGCCTATAGATGGATCCCAAATGGGACTGAAGTTGCCCCCTACTAAAAATCTATAATCCGTAACCTCCAGTATTGCAGTAGTGAGCTTTTCATAAAAATTTGCATCATATGGAAATTAAGCAAATTATAATCAATTACGCTGTAAGGCCAGCCAGACAATTAATGGCCGTACAAATCAGACTTGGGAATGCTTAGCAAGGTTTCTGTGTAGCCCAACATCACACATCGCTCCACATAAGTTTGATAACTGTTTTAACACTAAGAATCATCATTTGGCGTTATCAGACCACTCCAATTTAATTGTTTTAATTATAACATTCAAAATTTTCTTTCTTAAACACGTTTTGAGCCTGGTTCTTAACTCATTCCCTGCAGCAAGCCCACCATTCCCTTCGATAAGCTGGTGCCAGCGGCGTGGAAGACCATTCGCAGTCTGATGAAAACACAAAATCAGTTGACGATTGCGGTCATGGGCCACCTGTACTTTTATCCTTTATATTGTATTTTTTGAAAAATATTCCATACAAATGCAACAATTTTATATAAAAATATTCCATTGGGAATGAGTTAAATCTCAAATTCAGCGTCCATTTGATCTTCATCAAAATCTCAGTTCTTCGGTACTCACGTCCAGTTGCCGACTTTCTTGCAAAGGCGAAATGTTCGCGATGAAAACAATGCACCAGCTGCAAGCTAAATAATGTCCCATGCAGAAGGACAGGAGTAGGCTAGTTAGCTAGTTAGTGTGCCAGATAGCATTGTAGCTAGCTAAGGTAACGCTGTTTGAGATGACCACATTTTCAACGAAGTCAATTTCATCGAAGGATATTTTCCATAACATAAACAGAAAATTTCCTGCAATTCACAATCAATTTCAAATATCTAATGTAGGCTCCTTAATATTAACATAATTATTAAACATAACATAATCTTAAAAATGTTACTTGCCACATCTGAGATTTATTTGTCTTTGCACACGTGTATTATGATAAAACATCAATAAAGATGATTTACCAGCAGCGCATTAAATCGCTTGCGTGTATCCTTCTTGCTCTCTTACATAATGTGTATATTGCCCTCTCAGCAACCATATCACCAAGGAGTTTAAACGGATCCCCATCGCCCGTGGGCTTGGGTAAAATGGTATACATTCCGGTATTTCTGCCCCTGGTCATCACGAACTTGAATATCAACTATTGTTTAAATTTCTTTCACTTGCCACAACCTTCACTAACCATTACAAACCATCAGCGCACATATGAAACCCACTCAGATCAAGTAGCCTGGACATTGAAACATTGAAGTAAGTGGATATATAGCCATGTTAGCAAGCGAGTTCGCAATCCTGTCTAATAAGAGTCTTAATGTGCTGTCGCATAACTGCAGCAGAGATAAACGTTTCAAAATGGACCACTGACAATCTTTAAATTGGACTAAGCCACAAATGGAGTATTTCCTCGGACTGGATCATGTTAGATTCAAGATTGCACATCTTTCATTTTTCCCACTCAGCCAAAGTTGGTCGGGACATTTTTGCTTTGTCTGAAAGTTGGTTGGGAGTGACAAAAAAACAATTACTAATGAATAGCTCAATTCTCATTGGCCACCCACCAACAGAGCTTCGTGTGTGTGTGTGTGTGTGTGTGTATATATATATATATATATATATATATATACACAGAGCTGTGAAAAAGTATTTGCCCCCTTCCTGATTTTTTTTTTTTTTTTTGCATATTTGTCACGCTTAAATGTTTCAGATTGTTAAATGGAATTTTATATTAGACAAAGATAACCCGAGTAAATACAAAATGTTTTTAAATGATGATTTCATTTATTCAGGGAAAAAAGCCATCCAAACCTGGCTCTATGTGTAAAAAGTATTTGCTCCCCCTTGTTAAATCATGCTTTAAAGGGGAACTCAAGGATAATGTGTAATGCTGTTTTATAGGAACATAATTAGTAAATAAATGTTGTTAATGCAAAAAGGTGGAATTTTTGTTTTGAAAGACTTGGTTAATAAGGTTTTATTTCCCCTGATTAGTTGCCGTCTGCTACAACAGTCATGTCATAATAATGAAACGTCGTCCTTTGCCCAGAGGTATGCGCTGTTATTGTGTTGAATAGTGTGATTGTCCTAGTCCATTATTTAATGACAAATGATCATTCACAAGATGCATCATGCACAAGATGGTGTTGAGTACATTAACCTTGCATTATGCATTAACCTTGAGTTGCCTTTTAACTGTAATAAGCTACATTATTTTTTAGTTCAAGTTCACTTGCCACACCCAGGCCTGATTGAGGTCAGACCTGTTCAATCAAGAAATCACTTAAATAGAACCTGTCTGACAATGTGAAGTAGGTTGAAGGAGCTCAAAAAGCATCACATCATACTGCGATGTAAAGAAATTCAAGAACAGATGTGTTCTGTTCCATGGTCTGTGTCTGGTTAGTTAATTTTAGGTTTTTATTATTTTGGTCTGTCAGTTTTTAGTCCATGTCTTAGTGTTCACATTTCATTCCTTTCCCGTGTTAGTCTAGTCCACGTTTTACCCATGTACTGTCTTTGCTTTCTCCCCGGTCGTGTCATTGTTTGTAGCAGTTTCTGTCTTAATTCATTGTGGCACTGTTTCGGGTGATTTAATGGATTCTGGGTTTCATCCTTCCTTCTGTTCTCGTTTGCTAGTTTCCCCTTGCTTTCCTATATGTACTAACACTACTAACAGTTTGTTGTTTTCTTAAAATTACTAACCAAACTAATGGCCCAGTCACACAGCGAAAACGCATGAATTACGCACGAATTACGCACAGATTTTCGTTTCTGCGCGGAGCGTAAGTCGTATGCGTAATTCGTAGGTGGAACGAACGTGGACTGACAGTGATTGTAAGTGGATGTGCGTTGAAGGCGGTTTGTGCGTGATTTTGAGTTTTGAACGGTTCAAAACTTTTCCGACGCACAACTGTGCGCTGGTGTGCGTAATTCATGAGTCGGCATGCGTAGTTTATGCGTCGTGCATGCGTAACTATGCGCGGGACACTCATCGGCCGTCAGTGCTTATGCGTCAGAATTGGTTTGAACCCGCGCAGGTCCACGTCCGTCCACTGATGCCCCACGTTCATATCACGCATGAAACGCGCATGTATCACGTTCATTCCACTGACATCCACTGAGAATACGTGAAGCGTTCGTGTTTGGACGTGCTCCATCGGTGATTCGTGCGTCGGGCGTGCATCGAATGTTCGTGAAATACTGCACCGTATTTGCTAGTATGCGTCGACGTGCACGATATGTCAGTGATTCGTCAGTGATTGTAAGTGATACATGCGTGGTTCATGCGTGATTCTTGCGTGATTCGTCAGAGATTTCTACCCCCAGACACCCCGAAAAATTGGTCAATTTCTCAACGCACAAGCACGTACAAACCCAATCGGTGCGTGATTTGTGAGTGATTCGTGCGTGATCGGCTGTGTGACTGGGCCATCACATTGTATATAATACTAGTCTACTAACCAGCACCCGGGATTGTATAGCTGCACTTAATAATTGACTAATTATCTCTCAGCAGTCGCCCTGTTCTTGTCTCTGCCCCTTGCTTTTCTATTCACTGGCTTTGCTAAATTTTCTGCAGACCCTCTGCATTCTTATTATCTATTCTGGCTCTTATTCTGTACACTTAGGAGTCTTTTTATCCAGTTTATTTATCCCTTCTTTGGGATTGTCTTGTGATCCTTGTCTGTGTGTTAATGTTTATCTGTTTCAGGTAATTTGTTTCCCTCATGTTCCACCCCTTGTTAATTATATTAAGTTCCTGCACCTGTGTCTGTGTGTTCCCCCTGCCTTTATCTGTCAGCCCTCAGCAAGCCAGAGTCAGATCTGACTTCGCTCCCACTCACACCTCTCCCGGCCCTGTGCACTATCCTCTGGTCCCCTCATCTTCTGTGTGTTTTTTCAGCTGCATCTCCTGCCCAGCCTGCCCTTCCTGCTGCCTCCAGCCCCTGGTGCTCCCTGTCTTCGAGTTCTGAGCCCTATGTGCTACCCGCTTGAGCCTTGTGTGCTACCCGCCTGAGCCTTGTGTGCTACCTGCCCTGAGCCCTGCGTGCTTCCTGCCCTGAGCCCTGAGTGCTTCCTGCCCTGAGTCCCAGTCACCTTCGCCGTTTCCCGAGCAAGCATTCCTGCCGTCCTGTCTGCCCCCCTCCTGATGTTCTCCCTTACCCTTTTCCTGGCCAGCTGTGCTGCCCGAGTTAGCCATCTGCCAGCTGTGCCCACTGTCTCATCTTGTGCCTTCCCTCTGCTAGCTTTCCGAGTGTCCCCTAGCCTTCCGAGTTGTCCTGAGTCTGCCCCCTGTTTTCTGTTCTGGATTCCTGAGTTCTCCCCCGTTCAGTGCTTGGCACGGTGTCTTATTTGGCCAGAGCGCCCCGTTTTTTCCCCTGTCTTATTCTGAGTTTGATTTAATAAATTATTATTTTGGATCTCCGCACCTGGCGTCTCTCTCCCCTTTTGTCTCCTCCCAGTTCCCTTGTTTCTACCTCCTAGTCCAGTTCCAAGTTTTCAGAGTTCCGAGAGTTCTCAGTGTTCTTCCCTTCCGTTCCTTAACAAGATGAGAAACAAAGCTATTGACATCTATCAGTCTGGAAAGGGTTATAAAGCCATTTCTAAGGCTTTGGGACTCCAGCAAACCACAGTGAGAGCCATTATCCACAAATGGAGAAAACTTGGATCAGTGGTGAAGCACAGCTGCACACTATGCCGCAAAGGGATAATAATGTAGGCTTTTAAATTACTAACGCTCTTGCGTGAAAAAGCTGGTAATTGAATAATTTAGTAAGTTGGTTATTAGTGTATTGTGAAAGTTCACTTCACAGCATGCATTTAAAATCAATTCAAATGCAAGCTATGCATCAAACTTTCATGTTGCCAAAATCATTTAATGGGGTCTTTTCAGTCCGGCTTCTGGGAAAGTTGTATGTATCACAAAATGAGATTTTATGAATGGCAATTATCCATTTAATCATAAACAAAATCCATACCTTATCTAAACAACATACTCAGCAGCATTCGCAACTTAATCTTCTACTAGAATGTGGAATTTCAAAAAAATTCTGTTAATTGGCATTTATGCGATCTCATTGCAGCCACTGATGCAAAGCTTGATGTCTTAATCATCAATGGTAATTGGTAAAGTGTCTTTCTAGTTGACTACATGCCCCCTTTCAGCTAACTGTCCCATTCTAAACTGGTTGTTATTTACGTTTCCCAATTAGCAACTTGGTGTTAATTAGTTTAGATGTGAGAATCAGTCAGTATAATTACTGTCCCGCTTCCCTCATCTTGCATTGTTCATTGCAATTAACAAGCATTTCCCCATCCACTTTAAGTGTGACATAAAACGGCAACGTCTTTAGAAGCTTCTGAATTTGTGTAGTATATATTTTTTTCTGACTGTGTCCTGCTTGATACGCCTAAGAAAAATTTCTATTACATGTGGTTTTGCTGACTGAGGTCCGAGTGTTACGTTTGTTTTCGTAAAAATAAAACTGTCTGCCAGTGACATTACCGTAATGCAGATTAACCCTCAACCTGCTTCTAATTTGGAGAAGGCATGGTGAAAGCAGGGCTAGTTAATCCTACGATGGCAAGTTCAGGGTGCAAGAGTTTTTAAAAATCAGCTAAAACGCTATGATGAGGAATGGAGTTTGGACAAGTTTTTTTGGAATTCTTTAGATTGTTAGCATTATTTCAATTTTACGTCTGTCAGCTCCTCTCTATCACTTCATAATCATTGGCAACAGGCTAAATTGCTTGATTGTCCTTTGGACAGCTGGTTGGCCAGTTGAGCTTTAAAAGGTGATGGAAGCTGCCCAACCCCACCGAAATTTAGAGGAGTTCTAATCTGAATGATCTTCCCGGAAACACTTCAAATGATTTTCGTTTATTTCAGACCGCTTGTATGTTTCAAGAAGAAATGGAATGGAACTGACACACACCCCATATAATTATAAATAATTTAGATATGAATTTCAGTTTTGCCTTATTTTACTTAGTGGCACCATTCTTTCCTCTTTGTTACTAAATAGCTTGTATTTACCAAGTTCCATATAGTTTATGTGTAATGTAAATGTTTTTTTTTTTTTCGTTCAGCCCAGATTAGAGCTAGGTTTGGGCATGTCCTGAGCATGTCTGAGGCAGAAAGTCCCAGAGAATTAAAAAAAAAAGTCTAAAAGGTGGGAGGGGTCTGCAAAAGAGTATATAAGGAGGAAAATTGAGAGAGTAAAGTAGTAGGAGAAATTTCAAGGAGAAGGATACATTTGACGAGACATGTCACTCTGTTCAAGACCTGTGAAGCTTTTTGTGGATTTTTGCCTGTGTTGGAGTATTTTCCTCACCCAGGAGATCACCAAGCAACCCCACCAAAGGGACTGTAAATATTTTTATTCTTGTCTATATCAATCTTGGTCAGTAGAGTTCATAGTAAATTAGTTAAAAGTGTTTGTTTAATTAAACCTGTTTAAGTTAAAAAACTTTGTCTGTCATCCCCTGCTGTCATATACACTGAACAAAAATATAAACGCACCACCAGATGTTTTGTGAATTTTATTACATAAGGGATAATGTGAACCTCAGCAAATTTTACGACATGATAAAGACATCTATACTGATTGATGTCCGTTACACCTTGATACATGCACAATCAAAAGTTTGGCAACAGTTTCAACCGGGCAGGGGTGGATACCATAAATTTCACAGTATAGTATCGCGTATGTCCGCCACGCGCATCTCTCAATGCGACACATTTCCTACGCATGGAGTTTACCAGAGTGTCTATGGTGGCCTGTGGAATGTTGTTTCACTCCTCCTGTAGCGCTATCCGGAGTTGCTGGACATTACCTGTAACTGGAACATGGTCCTGGATACGCCGATCCAGAGCATCCCAAACGTGTTCTATGGGTGACATGTCTGGCGAATATGTGGGCCAGTCCAGCACCTAAACGTTCTGAGCTGTGAGGAACTGGGTGCAGACCCTAGCGACATGAGGACGGGCGTTATCATGCTGGAACGTGACATTATGCTGCTGGACAAACGGTACTACAGTTGGTGCAAGGATCTCATCACGGTACCTTTAGGCGTTCAAGCTGCCATCGATGAAATGCAATGGAGTTCTCTGTCTGTGTGCAATCCCTGCCCACACCATAACACCGCCTCCGCCATCAGCGACTCTCCAAGCAACATTTGTGTCAGCAAACCGTTCACCGACACGGCGCCACACACGACGTCTCCCATCCGCGTGATACAAGTTGAATCTTGATTCATCTGTGAACAGCACATTTCTCCATTGAGCCAAGGGCCACCGCCCATGCGAGACGATTCCGCGGCGTACGTCTGTGAGGTCCAGCCCATGGTGAGGGCGTCGAGCATGCAAGTCTGCTTCTCGAATGTGGTTGCGAACTGTTTGAGCAGAGATTCGTCTATTGTTCAGACCGACTGTCTCATCGGCCGTGCATGTCGCTGGTCTAAAAAGTTCATGCAAGTGCACCAACCGGATGTGACGATCCTGAGCCGGGGTGGTCACACGTGGACGACGCCGATGAAGCCTGTTCGCCATGCCTCCAGTCTGTCGGAAACGCTGTCATAGTCGAACTATGGTACTGTAGTGAACATTCAGCTGAGCAGCGACCCCTCTGATGGACATTCCAGCATTCAGCATGCCAATGGCACGCTCCTGCATAATTTGAGACATCTGAGGCATGGCTGCGTCTGACAAAATCCAACATTTTGGTGTGGCCTTTTATAGTCCCCGGCCCAAGGTTTGTCTGAGTACTGCTCATTCTGTCTGAGCAGTGTCTGGGTACACCACACTCGTTTACTCATACCAATCATTATTCCGGTGAAAAAAATACTCAATGTCTGAGCTGAACTCAAATTTTAGACATCAATCAATGGAAACATTCCTTTTGCAAATAAAAGCAAATATATTTGGTATTTTATAATGGCATACTTGAAATGGTGCCAATATTTAAAGTGGTACGTTTATATTTTTGTTCAGTGTATGTTATAACAAATTGGGGCCATAACATACGTTACTTCCCTTTTCCCCAACGTGTTGGGTCGTAACAGTCACATATGATGCGACTCAAAGTGCCCATGTTTTGTCCCTGCAGGCAAACCGGTGGAGCAGATGGAGATGCGTCGAGCACTGAAAGCCGCCAGTTTCATTAGTCTGAGTGTGGTGGGAATCCCAGGTAATCTAGCAGTCCTCCTGCTTTTCTGCCATTTATTTTTTCAACAACGTCACATGCCGCACAACGAGATCATCCTCAGCCAGCTGATCTTTGCCAACCTAACAGTGTTGCTGAGCAGGGCCCTCCCTCAGGCTCTGTCTGTGCTGGGGATAGACCTCATATTCAATGACTATGCCTGCAGAGCAATCCTCTACACTTACCGCGTTGCTCGTGGCATGTCTATCACGATCACCTCACTGTTGAGTGCCTACCAGTGTGTGGTCATTGCCCCATCGACGCCTGGCTGGACCTGGCTGAAAAAGTGGCTTCCTGTTCACCTCACAAATGTCATCATCTTCCTCTACGGGCTCAACATGGTCTTCTACACCACAACCATTCTCTATACTCAGACTTCTCCTCCTAACAACACACTTCCAGGCTCCAGTTTTAATCTGAAGTTCTGCATTGTAATGCTGCCAAGCTCCATTAAAGTGGTCAAAGGTGCAGCAAACATCCTACGTGACTTCTTTTTTGTCGGGCTCATGGTGACAGCTGCAGTGTATGTGATGCTGGTCCTGCGTCGGCACCGTCAGCAAGTTCAGGGCCTGCAGGGAGCTGGCAGGAAGACTGAGGAGGCATCACGTGCTGTTCTGCTGCTCGTGAGCACATATGTGCTGCTGTTCAGCTTGAACAATATTCTGTGGTTCTACACACTCTCTGTCTCCCACGTGAATCCAGCCGTGTCTGATGCACGGACTTTCTTTGCCACATGCTACTGCACTATCAGTCCCGTGCTCATCATTGCCACCAACAGGAAGCTGGCGATGTACTTTAACTGTGAATCGAAACACAATGTGTCACTAAAGATTCAAAGCAGGAAGGAATCCAAAGTCTCCAGAGTGAAATTAACAGTATGAAAATGCAAGACATTGGAACTACGGGGAGGTCCGAAGGGGATTTTTCTCAGCATTGGTGTTGAGGTAGTATCACAATTTGCCGCCCATCAAGCTAATTGCAATAATGACATTTTAACAAATTAGTAGTGACTGATCAATGTGTCAATTATCACCTTTACTTGGCTATTTGCAGCCTCACATTTAGATACTTTTTTGAAATCTGTTTGGATTCATTTGCATTTTCTGCACTTTTCATGCACTTTGCATTTTCTTGCACATCACAACTTGTAAACAGATCATTATGAAATATATATATATATATAGATATATATACATGCATACACATACACACCCACACACACATATCTATATATACACTCAGCGCCATTAAAAATGCACAGGCGAGGTATGTACTGTATTTGCGGCAAATTGAAGAATCGATTGATTTTTACTGCTTTTCCAGTAACGAGGATAAAGAAATAAATAAAGAAAAGCGTGTGGTACTGTGATCCTGACGCGCATTATATATATAGTGCCGTGAAAAAGTTTCGCTCCTTCCTGATTTCTTACTTTTTTGCATATTTTTCACACTTAATTTTTCAGATGATCAAACAAATTTTCATGTGAGAAAAAGATAACCTGAGTAAATAATAAATGCAGGTTTTAAATGATGATTTCATTTTTTAAGGGGAAAAAGCTATCCAAACCTACCTGGCCCTATGTGAAAAAGTAATTCCCCCCACCGTTAAATAATTAATTAACTATGATTAACCACATTATTTGAGCCCAGTTTCACAAGCCACACCCAGGCTTGATTACTGCCAGACCTGTTGAATGAAGAAATCTCTTCAATAAAACCTGTCTGACAAAGTTAAGCAGGCTAAAAGATTTCAAAAAGCAACATATCATGCCGCAAACTAAATTAATTCAAGAACAGATAAGAAACTAAGAAATAGATGCCTATCAGTCTGGAAAGTGTTGCAAAGCCATTTCTAAGGCTTTAGGACTCACAGTAAGAGCCATTATCCACAAATGGAGAAAACTTGGAACAGTGGTAAACCTTCCCAGGAGTAGCCGGCCTACCAAAATTACTCCAAGAGCGCATCAACTACTCATCCAGGTGGTCACAAAAAAACCCAAAACAACATCTGAAGAGCTACAGGCCTCACTTGCCTCAGTTAAAGTCAGTGTTAATGATTCAATAATAAGACAGAGACTGGACAAAAAAATGGCATCCATGGGACAGTTCCAAGGCAAAAACCACTGCTGACCAAAAAGAACATGAAGGCTTGTCTCACATTTGCCAAGTCTTGATGATCCCCAAGACTTTTGAGAAAATATTCTGAAGACTAATGAGGCATAAGTTGGACTTTTTCATAGTAAAAGTCAAACATGGTGGTGGTGGTGTGATGGTTTTGGGCTGCTTTGCTGCTTCAGGACCTGGTGCTTGTCATAATTGACGAAACTATGAATTCTGCTCTCTACCGGAAAATCCTGATGGAGAATGTCCAACCCTCAGATTGTGATCTCGAGCTCAAGCGCACTTGGGTTATGCAGCAGGACAATGATCTGAAATACACAGCTTAAGTTGTTCAACAGTCCGGGGTCTCCGTTCTCGTATTTTACGCTTCATGATGCGCCACACATTTTCAATGGGAGACAGGTCTGGACTACAGGCAGGCCAGTCTAATACCCGCACTCTTTTACTACGGAGCCATGCTGTTGTAACACGTACAGAATGTGGCTTGGCATTGTCTTGCTGAGATAAGCAGGGGTGTCCATGAAAAAGTCGTTGGTTGTATGTCAACATATGTTGCTCCAAAACCTGCATGTACCTTTCAGCATTAATGGTGCCTTCACATATGTGTAAGCTGCCCATGCCTTGGGCACTAATACACCCCCATACCATCACAGATGCTGGCTTTTGAACTTTGCGCCTTTAACAGTCCGGATGGTTCTTTTCCTCTTTGGTTGACGTCCACAGTTTCCAAAAACAATTTGAAATGTGGACTCGTCAGACCACAGAACACTTTTCCACTTTGCATCAGTCCATCTTAGATGAGCTTGGGCCCAGTGAAGCCGGCGGCGTTTCCGGGTGCTGTTGATAAATGGCTTTCGCTTTGCATTGTAGAGTTTTAACTTGCACTTTCAGATGTAGCGACGAACTGTAGTTACTGACAGTGGTTTTTTGAAGTGTTCCTGAGCCCATGTGGTGAAGTCCTTTACTCATTGATGTCGGTTTTTGATGCAGTACCGCCTGAGGGATCGAAGGTCACGGGCATTCAATGTTGGTTTTCGGCCTTGTCGCTTACGTGCAGTGATTTCTCCAGATTCTCTGAACCTTTTGACGATATTACGGACCGTAGATGATGAAATCCCTAAATTTCTTGCAATAGTTTGTTGAGAGAAGTTGTTTTTAAACTGTTCGACAATCAGCTCACGCATTTGTTCACTAAGTGGTGACCCTCTGCTCATCCTTGTTTGTGAATGACTGAGCATTTCAGGGAAGCTGCTTTTATACCCAATCATGGCAACCACCTGTTCCCAATTAGCCTGTTCACCTGTGGGATGTTTCAAATAAGTGTTTGAGGAGAACTATAAGTCTTTTTTGCCACTTGTGCCAGCTTTTTTGAAACATGTTGCAGGCATCAAATTCCAAATGAGCTAATATTTGCAAAAAATTAGATAGTTTACCTGTTCGAACATTAAGTAACTTGTCTTTGCAGTGTATTCAATTGAATATAAGTTGAAAAGGATTTGGAAATCATTGTTATCTGCTTTTATTTACGATTTACACAATGTGCCAACTTCATTGGTTTTGGGTTTTGTACTTTGGCTCATGTGCATAACTGCAAACTCATCGTTCACGCCCACTTGAAACTTCCCCAGTTATGGTTTCTTATCCAATGCCAGAGTGTGTAAACTTTCCACAGTAACTGAAAGACACTGATTGAACAATCAGAAGAGTATGTAAGCTTTTGCGTAAGAGCAAAGTAGATTGTATTCTCTTAACGTTAGACACAGTTGCGCAGCTGAAAATGACGTGATTTAAAGAAAAAAAAAAGACTTCCAAAACCGGCCTGAAGTTTTTAGTTACATTACAGGATTTAAATGAGGTACGGACATGGGCAATGGGAATTATTCCAAATGTAAGGGAATCAAAGGGTTCCTTCTACCAGATACATCTGTCTCTGGAAGAGGGATTCAAAGGAGTAATACTGCTTCTGCAACTGTGGATGCATTTTGCTAAATGCATTTATTTTTTTGGAATTTACACCATATTCAACTAAATCGAATGTTGACATTTTGGCTTGTTTATTATGCCAACAGCTCAAGGGCTGTGGTAGACCCCCAGGTACATTCATTGCACCATTCTGTTCAATCTAGGGTAGGACATTGCCAGATTTATCCTAATAGTGTAATGTCAGTTCTGTTATAATAAGGAATACTTCAAATATTACTGAGTTAGTCAGTTATACTTGTTCCTTATTAAGTGTGGACAGTGTTTACATAAGGTTGCAAGCTCAGAAGTGAGAACTGCTGTGTAATGCAGTGTAGTTTCAATGCAGTGTAAATGTTCTGACCATTAAATAAGCAGTTCCTTTAATGAGTATGTGTGCTGGCTTGTGGGACTCTGAGGAAAAATGGTCAAAATTCTCAACTTTATCATGGAGAAAAGGCATCTTTTGTGTTTGGAGACGGGTGACCACTGATGTCCAACTGCACCTATATTGATAAATTCTTCATAAATTGAGCCAGAAATGTATTAATTCTTCTTCAATTTCATGCATCAAAACTTGATTTGTGTTTAATATATGATTATTTTATGATTTGACAGTGCACCATTTTGAGGAATCCTAGAGTTCGGTAGCCACCTGGATAGCTGTCTTATTTGGCTCCCAAGAGAGTAGGTTCCTTCACACTTTTAATAATACAGTCTCTGGGTTTTAGCTGCAGTAACAATGTATTACAAACAAGAAAACAAAAGGAAGTAATATTCTTATAAATAAAGTGCTGGTATAAAATGATAAACAGCACTTAGTTAAATACTGAGAATGATACACGAGACACGTGGAAAGTGCATAGATACAAGACTAGGAATACAGCACAGGCATGTAGTGACAAGACTTAAATATTGAGAATGATACAGGAGACGTGGAAAGTGCATCGATACAAGACTAGGAATACAGCACAGGCATGTGGTGACAAGGCTAAGCGTAAAGCTTGGTCTTAAATAGCACACTGCTACAGCACAGTGGAAATGAAAAACAGGTGCAGGTGATGATTAACCCTTTAAGCGCCAAAGTCGCAAAACTGACTAGCAACATTGCTGCATAGAACAGGCTCTTGTGCCAAATTTACTGCCAAATTTTATAACTACTCTGTACCTCTAGATGGCGAATACGAGTAGCAGTTATCCTATCGTAATTTAGAGGTGTTTCCTTTTTCAACAAAACTTAGAAAACAGAGCTTTAAATAGGGTGGAGCAAGCGCAGTGAACACACCGAGGGTGCCCCAGTGAGTGGAGTCAGAGAAAGCTGAGCGAGAGACACCAGATAGAGAAAAGAGAGCGAAATACAGCGAAAGCCGAAAGGTGTTTTTTTTAACCGTTGATGAAGTACTTAGTCAGGAACTTGCTGATTCGGATCCTCACAGGAAATATTTACCCTCATATGACGATTGGTCGCCGAGTGACGAAAGGGAAAAAAACGGTGCTTCTGTTACGTAGCATGTGGAGCGATGATCCATAAAAATCAGCACATTGCATTGATCATATCCAGACTTCAGGAAAGAATTCCAGCCAAGGAAAGTGAAGATGAGTCTGTGCATAGCATGCGCAATGACGGTCCACAAAAAGCAGCACGTCATTGATTTTACTCAGACTTCAGAAATGTATATGAACCAAGTGAAATGTCGCTGGTTTTCGTAAAATCAACAAACAAGAGTGCGTTTACAGTTATAACTCTTTTATGGGTGCAGTAGACAGTTGACCAGCGAATGAAAACAACAAACAATGCCATCTTGATAGACAAACAGATTAGGGTTCTGTGCTACTTGGCTGGTGGGCTACTAGATAACTACATTTTATTCGTGTCTGTTTTACCTTTTACTGATTCTTGTTCCTTATTTTGAGGATGAGAAGACAATAAATAAATAAATAAATATATAATAATCTGTGCCAATATGTTCAAAATTCAGTTTTCATTCACAATATGCAACTTAGATGAGTAAATTTACTCCCATTAGATTCCTATTCCTTTATTTTGAGGATGTGATGATAAAAACAAAAAAAAAACTACTTTGTAAATATGTTCAAAATTCAGTTTTATTGAAAGTTATGTAATCCAATATGACCGCTGCCTGCTGACGTCACAATATGCAAATTAGATGAGTACATTTACTCCCATCACAAACTTTGGGTCATAATGAATATTCTTTTAATTTACAGAATGTCTTTATCTCTCACTACTTTCAAGCAACATCATTTTGAAATCTTGAAAGGAAAATGGAATATTTTCCTAAGTTAACTCTGGTGCCAAAAGGGTTAAATAATGGGCAAAGTGCAATCCAAGTCTTAGTAGACCAGTGAGCTGAAAAGCTGGAGGCCGAGTCTTACAGCAGCACTTTTTGCCACTTGGTTTAATTGCAAAAATTAATTCAGGAATACATAAATTCTATTTTCATTCAGATTTGCGCATTTTTTAAAAATCAAACTTCCAAAAATGTATACATAATGAATGGATCAACCAGTGAATGGGAAATAAGCTGCTCGCTGTTGTAGTTGGTTGTTTTTCCTTCCTCTGGCTGATGGACTTTTTTCTTAGTCGGCTTTGAAAATAAAGCAGATGGTCCCTCTTCCTTCCTGCTCTGGCCTTATCTTTAGAAATCTTGCTCATCATCTTATGACGGCACTATCAAAACCAAGCATGCATGAAGAACAGTAAGGGATCAGGGTAGGAAATTATTAAACACAGTTATTCTGTGTAATTAGACATTAAATTTATAAAACATTATTTAGCCTAAAATGATTGGTTGCAGGTTATAAGGCTATTTTAAAGGTCAAATGAGGAGTCACGAAATGAGTTAATTAGCCATTGAACCTAACACAACAATACTTGTATTTAACAATTTTAAACCAGAGGGTTGGTATACTCTCTATACTCACCAGATCATCTTCAAGATCTTAAAATGCGCAATGAATTATAAATTATTTGGATGAATGAAATTGCTCAACAACCATCTAATTACAGTCTATTACAATCACAAAATTAGCAATTTGCTGACTGTCTTGTGACATACTAAAAACACTGAATGAAAGTGCACGTGTGTGGAATGAGCAAAACAGTTTTAAATACGCAATTACAGCTGATTTCTTAAAAAATATCACTTTTAAGTTGAAATAGCTTCTATCCTGAAGACTGTCTTGCAAAGGCACAAAACCCTCAAGGTGACATTTTTTATGTAGCCCGTGGCCTTTTGGAAAATAGTGCGATCTGCTGCGCATTAAAGAGGGTTTAAAATAGCATTCATAAAAAGCCTTTGCGGACTGTATAGCAGTGCCATTTCAAGCTATTGTCCTTAAACACGTTTATTTTATTAAAGAAGGCAGAGCTTGCATGAAATTTTATGTCCAAAGTATTTGTCTAAGTTACGGTGATGGTAGGATGTACTGCACTGATGATTGACATGGTAGATTGAGGGATGGATTGGTACTGAATCAATACCCGAGAGAAACGTTGAAACATGCAGCTCAAACATACTGGATGAAAGAGCATGAAGCGTTGTGGTGATTAACATTTTTCTCAGGGGCTCTGTTCAGTGCAAGAAGCTGCTTTCACTCTGTAATTGGAAATCGGCTCTGTGCCAAAAAAACCTTGTCCTGACTCCGCCAGTCTTCATACTTCCACCTAATTCAATTTCGCTTCAGTACTCAGTCTGATCACTCGAAGCTCTGCCTCGTTTACCACAGCAGAAAATTTGCTGGACCAACCAACGAACAGAAGGCGTGACCGAGAGCAATGACGTCGCTGCTGCGCCGAGTTTGAAATTGTAGTCACGGATATAGATACAAAACCCAAAACCAGTGAAGTTGGCACATTGTGTAAATCGTAAATAAAAACAGAATACGATGATTTGCAAATCTTTTTCAACCTATATTCAATTGAATACACTGCAAAGACAAGTTACTTAATTTTCGAACAGGTAAACTTTGTAATTTTTTGCAAATATTAGCTCATTTGGAATTTGATGCCTGCAACATGTTTCAAAAAAGCTGGCACAAGTTGAAAAAAAGACTGAGACAGTTGAGGAATGCTAATCAAACACTTATTTGGAACATCCCACAGGTGAACGGGCTAATTGGGAACAGGTGGGTGCCATGATTGGGTATAAAAGCAGCTTCCCTGAAATGCTCAGTCATTCACAAACAAGGATGGGGCGAGGGTCACCACTTAGTGAACAAATGCGTGAGCTGATTGTCGAACAGTTTAAAAACAACATTCCTCAACAAGCTATTGCAAGAAATCTAGGGATTTCATCATCTAAGGTCTGTAATATCGTCAAAAGGTTCAAAGAATCTGGAGAAATCACTGCACGTAAGCGACAAGGCCGAAAACCAACATGAAATGCCCGTGACCTTCGATCCCTCAACCACTGTCAGTAACTACAGTTCGTTGCTACATCTGCAAGTGCAAGTTAAAACTCTACAATGCAAAGCGAAAGCCATTTATCAACAGCACCCAGAAACGCCGCCGGCTTCGCTGGGCCCAAGCTCATCTAAGATGGACTGATGCAAAGTGGAAAAGTGTTCTGTGGTCTGACGAGTCCACATTTCAAATTGTTTTTGGAAACTGTGGACGTCTTGTCCTCCGGACCAAAGACGAAAAGAACCATCCGGACTGTTATAGGCGCAAAGTTCAAAAGCCAGCATCTGTGATGGTATGGGGGTGTATTAGTGCCCAAGGTATGGGCGACTTACACATATGTGTAGGCACCATTAATGCTGAAAGGTACATACAGGTTTTGGAGCAACATATGTTGCCATCCAAGCAACGTGTTTTTCATGGGTGCCCCTGCTTATTTCAGAAGACAATGCCATGCCACATTCTGCTCGTGTTACAACAGCATGGCTTCGTAGTAAAAGAGTGCAGGTACTAGACTGGCCTGCCTGTAGTCCAGACCTGTCTCCCATTGAAAATGTGTGGTGCATTATGAAGCGAAAAATATGACAACGGAGACCTTGGACTGTTGATCAACTTAAGCTGTACATCAAGTAAGAATGGGAAAGAGTTTCACCTGAAAAGCTACAAAAATGGGTCTCCTCAGTTCCCAAACGTTTACTGAGTGTCATTAAAAGGAAAGGCGATGTAACACAGTGGTAAAAAGACCCCTGTGCCAACTTTTTTGCAATGTGTTGCTACCTTTAAATTCTAAGTTGATGATTATTTGCAAAAAAATAATAAAGTTTCTTAGTTTGAACATTTAAAATCTTGTCTTTGCAGTGTATTCAATTGAATATAAGTTGAAAAGGATTTGCAAATCATTGTATTCTGTTTTTATCTACGATTTACATAACGTGCCAACTTCACTGGTTTTGGGTTTTGTACACAGGTGGCCATTCACTCCATCATGGAGAAAATCCCTGGTATCAGCAACTCATAGCCACATCAAGATGAATGTTTGGTTAGTTTTTTGACTGGAAATGACGCTGTAGAGCTACTCCCTACAGATTTCGAGAACAGTTGTCATATCTTCTTAATATCCATCATGAAACATATGAAATAGGCACCCTGTTCATCTCTGTGAGACTGCCAAACCACCCCAGCTAGCTTGTAGCTTCTTCTTCTCTATTTAAATTAGCTGCAAACTTTTTAAAAGCCGTGTTTTTATTCATGTCACAAAACCTTTTCACTGTCTCAGTGTTATGTTGTCATTATCCAAGAATTAAATGGCTGTCTGAGACAGCCAAATGCTTAAAGCCAAACTATGTCACTATAAAGTTAGTGAGCTCAGTATGATGTTATTGCAAGTATGGTTAACGGTTCAGATTTTGTGTCAACGCAGATTTCGTCCTAATGTTTTTACCAATTCTGCCGTTGGTTTCGGGGCTCTTAACTTTTTTTTTTTAATAGCAGCAGTATCTGCAGGAAAAACAATAGCTCAACAGTTTGTTTCTTGTAAGGAGGACAGAGCTCCTTCGGTTCTATTAAGTGAATGAGCGAAGGCAAAAATTTGATAGATGGACATATGGGTACAGTATTAACTTTAATGTGCTGATCTGTTTGTTTTCACTGCAGTCCTGGTATGACGGACTGTGTGGAAGTACAGTACATACGTCTTCGCCAAACGTTAGTGATTAATTTATGGGTACACCAATGATTTTATGCTTCTGACAAGCGCCCACCTACGAGGAATTAAACATTTTTCAATGACGAGTGTCCAGACTCTGTGTACGAAGCGAAGCAAAGTAGCAGAGTCTGGTTTTACCAGGCTAAAAAAACCTGTCCAAAGGCTATATCAGCTGATCACAAACATAACAGCTACAGGCTGCATTATGAGGTCGTACATTATAATAGCTCATTTGTCTACCATAAGAATACATCAGGAGAAGTTCAATTATATCGTTGATCACTGACGACAACCCATGATCCACGTCCATTTTGAATATTAGCCGGCCGTATAACGTCAGGTAATTCCAAAATAAAAATGTATCTGTACTTATGACTTTACATGTGTATAACGTTAGTGTATGGCAGGGGCATAGGAGATATTTTCGAAGTAGGGGGACCAAATCCTCCAGCCCGGATAGCAAAATCAGGTTTCCAGATATTGGACTACCACTTCTGGCCCACAGCAAGACCACCACGCACCATCATATTTCTTACCTCGCCTTGATGATATAAAAGTTGTTTTGATCAAAATCCACAAAACTGAAGGCTTTTTTTTCCGGTAACCCACCCATTGACCACCCTCGAACTAAGGAGCAAATTTCCAGTGAAATACCAGATCTGCCCCCAGTGGTCCACTGGCCTCTTGCTATGTGAGAGGTTTCAACGTTAAGGGTTATAGAATTCTATTTCTACTAGTTTGATTAAGTTATTTCACATTCTTTGGGCTAATAGTTCACCACTCTTAAAATAACACGGGATGCTGACAGTTTGTGAAGCCATGGATGAGCACGAGTTAACACTAATCAACTTGTACACTTGTTAATATACAATTATACTATTTATTAACAATGACTATTTCGTCGTCTGGTATGAAATTGCCAAAGAAGCCACCATTGCATTATGAATTCTCAACAAAATGTTTGAAGTTAACATTTCTTGAATATAGGCTACTGTAATGTCACAAATTATGTGAGGACAACTGGTTCTTGATTTATATGAACTGTAGCCAGAAAACAATAATTTGCAACTTAGTTAGCCCTTACAGTCAACAATTAGTATTGACATGAAAAGTAACACTTTAACGAGGTATGTATAAGAATAAATGGAGTTTTGGTAACTCGCCCAAAAAAAAAAGAAACCTGCACTATTTTACCATAGTAAAATGACTGAGACACCCAGAATTTTATTATGTTCATTAAAATGCAGGTGTGTTGCCAATGTATAGACTTAAGTGTCATTGCACAGATAGACCATGCAAAGGGTGATAACCCGGGGTCGGCCGATTTTGCTGATATTTGTAAAACACATGCACCATACCAAGTTATGAATGAAACTACAATATGAGCATGATCCATTTGGTTTTGTAGGAGTAATCACTAATAAATGGATTTTGATGGATTCTGGCCATTTCTGACCATTTTTGAAGGATTTTCAAGGATTTAATTCAGGTCATCCTCAATAGAAAACTGCTAAACTTTCAACATTGCCCCTTTGTGTCAATGTTGCCCATAAACTGCTGAGAATGATCAAAAAATATTTCCATTTTTTTCCATTTGTTGAGATATTTCCCCTGCCCCAAGGTTTGAAATTGTGTATAGGCCTATTCAACAGCTTATAAGTAATCTGCCACAGGGGTAGAAACTATTAACCAAGGTGGAAATAATGGCTAATGACTTGCTCTTTCATTATCAGAAATAAAAAAACTTGCCGCTCCAATCAGTACGTAGTAGCACCAGAAATGAGGAGGATATTTCATCATTTTGCAGTGCTGCCACCCATATGCTGTATGTGGAACCACAAACCTGTACACTGAACAAGCGACACTACTGAGGTTATTTCATCTGCCCTGGCCTTATCCATTCAATTATAATGCCAACACATGAAAACTAGAGGCATTCCATCATAACTATGGCCGTTTCCCTGGGAAAGGGGCGTGCCTTACAACCTAATATTCCGTAAACCTTTCATATGGCCCAGACTGTCTTTGACATATTGGCAACAACCCAATATAGAACTGAAAACCTTGATTTGGCTTGTTTAAAAAAAAATGGCAGCTGCAGAGAAAAGCATGTAGGTAGGCTCTGAACTTTTCCCAATAAAAACTGCAAACTCTGCCTGAAAATATTATTATTCTACAATAACTAAACTGGATTCAACAATTGAAGAATCATCCTCAGATCTACATCATTTGGAATCATTTATCAATCAATGATTCGGCAAAATGGCAAGTAAATTGCGCAAAAGGAAATGGGACAGACGGTAACTTGGGTCTAGTGAAAGCGAACAAAATAGATCTCCCCAAAGACTTCGGTTAAGAAGTCTTGAGAAGCTTGACCTTTTACAAAAATTGGCGAATGATCTTGAGGATCTGAAAAACTCCAAAACAAAACAACTTTGGGAAGAAAATCACGAAATGGCAAATGAAATATTGGACATGCAGTGTAGAAATATGCGTGACAATATTGTTTCACTCGTCTGTTATCATCCTAACCTTAAAGAGTGGATGGTTAGAACAGTATTGTTGCTCACTTGAACTTTGTTGCAACTTCTCCAGCAGGCACTCACGCATGTCTTTCCAGCCAGGTTCACGTATACTTCGTGTCACACTTAAATCAGTCCTACTACAACAAATGCAAAACTAGGAACCTTTTCCCATTACAATCATATTGTAACATCCTTTCTAAACTCTAAACTCACTTCATACGATCTGGGGCTCACCGTTTTCACCACCTTAGCTTCTCTCCAGACTCTATACAGCACAAAGGGTTGGGCCCTCACACTGTCCCCACTTTTGAGACAGTCCAGGTCCTTGGCTGAGCGGTTGTAGCATTTCTCCTGTCTCAACCGGTTTTCCTTCAGTCCTTGTGCACTGTATATTACCTTTGGTGTTAACAAAATGTCCTTTGTTGGCAAAAGAGTCCGAGTCCTTCTCCATAACAGTCTCTGTGCTGGGCTCACGTCGAGGACCTGGCTTGGCGTGTTGCGATGGTCCAGCATAGCCAAGTGTGGATCCTGTCCTGCAGCTTCAGCTTTCTGCATGAGGCGTTTGGCTGTTTTCATTGCCAACTCCGCCTTTCCATTGCTTTGTAGGCATCCTGGTGATAGTGTTCGGTGCTCAAACTCCCATTTCTGGCTGAATGTCCTAAATTCCTTTGATGCTATTGTTGCCCATTGTCAGCCACAACAACATCGGGTGTGCCCTGGCACGCAAAATGGGATTTTAGTTTGCGAATCACAGTGCTGCGTTTAGTATCTGGCATGTAGTCCACCTCCCAGAAATTAGAATAATAATCCACCGTTATCAGATAGCTGGCAGCAAAAAGGCATAGCCAAAGGGAACGTTAGCTGCTTGTGCTCAGCATTTCAGCAAAGACAGCTTTGTCAATAAAGGATAATTCGACACAGGATAAGCATTTCAGCTGCTTCTCAAACCTGAAGCAGTTGCATCGATCAAGCGCTTGGAGCCACAAGCTGTAAATAACCATATAACAGAAAATAATCCAAGTGAAGCTAACGTGTTACGGGTGGCTAGCAGGACTGCTAGCGATAGTTAGCACTAACAACTGGTCTCAAAGGCGGTCTTTGTAAAATATCTGAAGATAAAGCCTGTATCGGTCGCGACTGTCTGTGACTCACAGACACAGAAGCTGTAAGTTGCTTTTACTGCATAAGCCAACCTGACGTGAAAGCCAGTTGATTGTGGCTGTAGCACAACGGCCAACGTAGCCTAGTTACTGTTGCTAATGTTTGTGTCCTAAATAGGCAAGAGTGATATCAGGGGAAATTCTACAGAAGGTGTGTGAACATTAACCTCATTTTAAGCTAACTTTTAATACTTATTTGTAATTTGGATGCTTGGTACAACCACAGATAGCAAACTTCTCCGCTCTGGATCTGCCCTGGCTCTGAGCCCGATCAGCTGGAGTCAGCACAGACCCGGGGCAGATCCGGAGCAGTGGTGCTTGCTGTCTGGGACTGTTCTGGGTGACGGAACATGCTGTCTGTAAAACCTGTATTGCAAGGGTTTGTCTCTGTGGTCATGACTGCTCAGTTACCAGCTACTGCATGTTAGTTTGCGTGCCGCACTAATTAAAAATGCTCCTCGTTAACTTATATGCAGTAATTCTAATCGGTATGCTTGTGTTACTTCGGTAAGCATCAATGTGCCAGTTTCCTCATAACATTGCCCGATTGTGGCTACTACAGTTAGTGATCACTTTACTTATCCATGACCTCTAGAAGTGATCAATTCGCTAGCTCCACATAAGCAACTTGTCTGAGCTAACGGAACGTACGGTCTGCAAAACCTGTTTTATGTTCATAACAGAACCAAGCTCTCTCTAGCTGTTGCGTACTATCCATAAAGTTACTTTCACATCAGACACGAAAAGAATTTTTCGCAGGATAGATTAGCCTAACGTTACATTCAAAGTCAAAGCAAAGACGTGAATACACGTTATGGGCACGTCAAGCAGCTTTCACACCGGACGCAAAACAAATTTTTTGCACGACAGATTACATTCATGACCGCTTATCAGCTACTGCATGTTAGTTTGCATGCTCTGCTAATTAAAAATGCTCCTTGTTAACTTATTTGCAGCAATTCTGATCGGTATGCTTGTGTTACTTCGGTAAGCATCAATGTGGCAGTTTCAGCATAACGCTGCCTGATTGAGAGGTGCTGTATGTGTCTGCCGAGTTGGGCTTTCGTTAGACCAGACGTAGATTTTGAAGAGCTTGGGGTGCGCTTTTGGGTGCTTATGAAACGTTCGCTACACTTATCCATGTCTGGCGTCAGCCTGATACTTCTCCAATGGCTGGGCAAGCTCTCTGATACTACCACTAAAAGCACTAGCTTTTACTACCTAGTGAAAGCACTAGGTAGCGCACAGGCTATAACGTGTTCGGTATAACAAACCCTGCATTTCCTTCGATTGATTTCAATTATGTCTTGGTTATTTTGAAGGAGAATTAAACAGAACAATAAAAAAAGATTTTGTCAGTAATCACCGGCAAAACCAAATAAAAGTTGGGTATATTTTTATTCAGTTTTGTCTGTGATTACCATAGAAATATTTTTTTTTTGAGTTGTTCTCTTTAATTCTCCTTCAAAATAACCAAGACATAATTGAGATCAGGGGCATACACTTATGAGATCTCCTCTGTTTATCCCACTTCTCAAGTATTGCTCAAATGGTTATCTCAGCTCAACCTCCTTTGTTTCGGTGATGTCTTGTCTCTTTTTAGCTTATCTCTTGCTCCTAAGGGACCCTTAGGAGAAGTAACTCAGAAACAAATGATCACAGAATGATACGAATATGAGAAGCTCAAATTCATCTCAAGAGAAAAGATTGAGCAACACATTTTTCCTACGGGAAAATACATAATGGCAAACACAAACATAATTCTAACAGTGAAAATGCCCTCTATTCTATAACTTACTCGCAGTACTACATGCAGTTCCGCGGACCCACATGTGGCTATTCCTGGCTGTAAATTGTCCTGTGATACGGCTCATTGGTCAGCAGAGTGAAGCACCGCGTTATCGCACGTTAGATCTTGGTTAGGAGGGCAAAATGCCTGAGGTAACCGGGCGTTAACTAACGCCGTCTCTTCAGTTTTAACAGCGACTGTACTGTATGCTAACATTACTGTGTTGCTTAATTTGTGTAGGGCTCGAGTTGCACGGTCACAATTGGCGGAGGATATATTAATTGCGATTTTACTGTCAGATATGGATGCTGAAAAATAAATGGAGATCATATTCAAAGACATTCACGGGTCCAGATTTCTTCATTACTACTCAATGCAGACAAAGCAAGAACACACCGGTTACAACAGCACACAAATTTTTTAAACATTTCAATCAGGGTGAATGGGTGATGGCCTTCATAAGTAAGCAGTCTAGTTTGTGATTGTTGTCAAACTACGCAAAATGATCAAACATTTTTGGTATGTAACTGTTACTGGCAGAACAAATGCGAGGTAGTGTCTTCTTTGCATGGCTCTGGCCAGTAGGGATTTGATCAGTTTGTCAAAGGTTTTAATTAGCGGAGTCCAAATATTTTTTTTTATCAAAACCGGGAGGGTCGCCGTCTGATCAAAAATGCATGGGACATGTCCCCCATGTCGCTTGTGCCTCCTACGCCCCTGGTGTCGGGGTACTGTTTTTGAGTTTATTTTACAACTTGCTGGCTGAAATTCTTGTTCTGGAAATAAATGACTTTTAAATAAACAAATTACATCAGGTTTCTTTGGTGTCTAACTTTTTCTTTGGCCGCAGAGTATGGTCGATGCTTCGGTCGGTAGACGGGTTATGCGGGGCCAGTCCTTATTATTGTAAAGTTGCTTGATTTCCTTTATGGTCCCACCCAGTTGGCTTTTTATTCTTGATAACATTTTCAATAAACGGTGGCATTCCATTTCATACAGCACACAAACAGTTCACTTGTGGGAAATACAACAGCATTTCTGGAAAGACCACTACTTATAATTGAAGGAAAATTGAGTTTGCTTTCCCATCCAAATGTATTTTCTCTTTCTTCGATCCGATTTTTATTTTACATAAAATGAAATATCATGATCAACAAATTTTTTTCTTGGTTTCTGTACCAGCAGTTTTTTTTTTTTTTGCATCTCCAATCCCACCCAAATTTGGAATCCCCAATCCGAGAACTATGTACAAGGCTTGCTCGTATACACACCCCTATTGCCAGCTCAGGAGAGAGACACAGTTTGCGGCTTTACTCCGAAGCATGCGCCTGTCAGCCCCTGCATCTTTACACTCATTGGTCGAAACTATCGCAAGTTCAGAATGAGTGTGGAGGATACCCCAACATCAGCAATCTCAGAATCTCACTGACAATCGCCCGGCTAGCCAACAGGAGGCACTTGAGCAAAGAACAAGGCAGTCATTTTTAATTTCCGTTCCCAGCAGTCCCTTCCCAATTTGCATTCCCACAGTGCTTTCGCCAATCGTGCGCTGTTCTGAAAAAGCTGCCGACTGCTGCTGGTTGGTACGGCTGGGGATCAAACCCACGCTGTAGTAGTCACTACTGCATCGCAATTGGGGCGCCTTGACCGAGTGAGCTAACCTGGCATCCTGTACCCGGAATTTTTGTAATTAATATTTGACAGGGGAAATACAAAAGGCCTATCATATAACAAGCATTCTGAATGACTTATTTTGCATAATGCATTAATGTCACAGAAAACAAAACCTTGGTTGAGTGCGCAGATGATGGTGTGAGTTGGAAGCGGACAACAGAAGACATCTGCAGCTGAGGCTAGATAAAACAACACAGTTTTGGAAATAGCTGACGCAGTTTTCCATCATTGGTGAAACATCTGTTAGTTCCAGGGGTGATGTGCAAACCACAAGAATACAGCGGCAAATCCATTTAAATGTCAGTTGGATTTGCTACGTCTCCTCTCTTTTAATTTTCTTTTTCCAGAATTTTTTTTATTTTAATGAGTAATCAGACTGGGACGGCACAGTGGCACAGTGGTTAGCATTGCTGCCTCACAGCAAGAAGGTCGTGGGTTCGAATCTGGCCTGGGGCCTTTCTGTGTGGAGTTTGCATGTTCTCCCCGTGTTGTGTGGGTTTCCGCCGGGTACTCCAGTTTCCTCCCACAGTCCAAAGACATGCATATCAGGCTAATTGGAGACACCAAATTGCCCATAGGTGTGAATGGTGCGTGAATGGTGTGTGTGCCCTGCGATGGATTGGCAAGCTGTTCAGGGTGGGTCCCTGCCTTTGCCCGTTGACAGCTGGGATAGGCTTCAGCTCGCCCCGTGACCCTAGTGAGGAATAAGCGGGTATAGAAAATGGATGGAGTAATCAGACTGTCAAAAGACAACATATCCAGAAAATACAAAAACTTTTCCTCTTGACTATATTGATTTTAGTGCAGAATCCATTTACATTTAACTTATTTCTGTCAGGTCAAGTCACAGCTCCATTGTTCTGGCAGGACCTGAGGCTAGAGGTTGGATCAAAAACAAGGGATGGGGTGGGCTTAAAGGGATAGTTTGGATTTTTTCCCATGAACTTGTTTGACATACTCTAGTAGTGTTGTGCGAGAGCTGGTTTTTTTTTTGCGAATGTGTTCTGTGAGCGGAAATCGAGCATCCCAAAGTTTTGAAGTTAGTAGTTCCAGCTAGTTTCCTGGGGTCATGAAAATAAAATGTTTTGCATCCCAAAACATTTTATAAAATGACCGCTATGACCAACTTCAAAACCCAACACTGTTCAACCTATATTAAATTGAGTGCACTACAAAGACAAGATATTTTATGTTCAAAATGATAAACTTGATTGTTATTTTGAAATTATTCAGTCATTTTGAATTTGATGCCTGCAACTCGTTCCAAAAAAGCTGGGACTGGGGCATGTTTACCAATCTGATACATCACCTTTCCTTTTAACAACACTGAATAAGCATTTGGAAACTGAGGTCCATTCTTGCTTGATATATGAATTCAGTTGCTCAACAGTCCAGGGTCTATGTTGTTGTATAATGCTTTTCATAATGCGCCACACATTTTCAATGGGAAACAGGTTTTGACTGCAAGAAGGCCAGTGTATTACCTGCACTCTCTTACTACACACCCACGCTGTTGTAACACTTGCAGAGTGTGGCTAGGCATTGTCTTGCTGAAATAAGCAGGGAAGTCCATCAAAAAGACATCACTTGGATGGCACCGTATGTTGCTCCAAAACCTGTATGTACCTTTCAGCATAAATGGTGCCTTCACTGATGTGATAGTTCCCCATGCCATGGTCACCAACACATCCCCATACCATCACAGATGCTGGCTTTTGAACTTTGCGCTGATAACAATCTGATAACAAAATGTCCATGATTTCCAAAAACAATTTTAAATGTGGACTCTTCAAACCACAGCACAGTTTTCCACTTTGCATCAGTCCATCTCAGATGAACTCAAGCCGGCGGCGTTTCTGGGTGTTGTTGAGATATGGCTTTCGCTTTTTATGTTATAGTTTTAACAGTTAGAAGTAGCGACAAACTGTGTTAACTGACAATGGTTTTCCAAAGTGTTCCTAAGCCCATATCCTTCTCAGAATTATGCTGATTTTTAATGCAGTGCTACCTGAGGGACTGACTAGTCACGGACATTCAATGTTGGTTTTTGGCCTTGCTGTTTACTTGTAGATATTGCTCCAGATTCTCTGAATCCTTTCATATTATGGACTATAGATGATGAAATTCCAAAATTCCTTGAAATTGCACTTTTCTTTTTTTGAAATTCTGCATCACCAATCCCACTTGAATCTGGAATGCCTAACTTGAGATCTATGCATTAGGCTTGCTTGTCTGCAACCCTATGTTGCCAACACGGGAGATTGAATAGAGTTCACGGTTCTCCTCTGAAGCACTGCTTCTTAACACTCATTGGTTGAAGCTTCGCAAGTTCAGAACGAGGGCAGAGGATACCCAAACATAAGCAAGCTTAGAATCTTTCTGATGAGTGCCCAGCAGGCCAACAGGAGACGCTTGAGCAATGAACTAGGCAACTATTTTTGTATCCTATCCCAGTAGTCCCCTCCCAATTCCCAATCATGAACCTATTCGAAAGAAGCATGTCCGAAATAAAGAGACGCCAGGGATGAATTTGATGATAATGCAGAAAATGCATGAGAGAGATAAAGCAAAGACCTAAACGAAATCAGGTTGTGAAGCTCAGTGGGAATTATACAGAAAGCTTAGAAATCAAGTTACATCAATGACTAGAGGTGCTAAACGGTCATATGTTCAGAAAAGTATTGAAACTAATCATGGAATTGCATCTGCATTATTGAAATCACTGTTGCATTTTTTCAAGTAAAAAGAAATCAAATTCAGTTCAGAGAGGATTTTTTTCTGGTAATGAGATAAATGGTTATAAGACATAGCATCAAGTCTAAATAATTTATTTTCTAGTGATGCATCAAGGAGAAAAGGCAATGTATGTTTTGGAAACAACATGAAAAATACATGAAGAGGGCTAGAGCTGTTTTCAGTTTTTGGAAAATTACTTCAGATCTCTTGAATTATGACCATACCATGGCCTCCTTACTTCATATAATAAATCTATCTTTATCTAAAGGCCACGTAACTCAGCAGTGGGGCGCATTACACCCATCCATAAAGGAGGGAGCTTAACTGACCCGTCAAACCATAGACCCATTTGTGCGCTCCTGGTTACTGAGTGTCAACATGGCTTTCGTCCCAAGCATTCTACCTCCACTGCTTTGATTAATGTAGTTGATGATATAAAGATTTCAGCTGACAATGGGGACATTGTCGCTACAGTTACCTCAGATCTAGAAAAAGCCTTTGACTTGATGTCGCAAGATATCCTCCTTGAAAAGCGGACATATAATTATGTTTTGACAAATCAGCAATAGAATGGTTTAAGCAGTATTTCAGAATGAGAAAACAAGTCACAACAGTGAATGGAAACACCTCATCAATGTGCTCAGTAGAATGCGGCGTCACGCAAGGAAGTATTTTGGGCCTGCTGTTATTTATATTGACTCTCATTGATCTCCCGAACGCAGTTAAACAATGCAAAGTGTCCCAATATGCAGACGATACATGTTTGTACTTGCTGCAAAGAATCCCGTTGTATTAGCTACAGCAATCAATAAAGCAGCGTTCTTCCCACTGCCAAAAACTACTTGGCGGTCTCTATCCCTTCAGTAGGACAGCTATGGCCTAGCTTCTCTGCCAAAGCAAACTCTGTAGCATCGAGTTGAGTCAGCATGGTTCACTTAACCGAGCTTCATGCAGCATGCCTCAGCTCCACTAACGCTCCACCTCTTTGCCGTTTTTCGGATTAGCCGGGAGTGAGGCATAGTCGGGCACTTGCAGAATAGCGACGGCTGGGAGCACTGGCCAGCACATTGAGCTTCATTCTGGATTTTCAGAACACGCCAGATGACGAACAGAGACTATGTCCATTGTTTCCTCCGAAAAGGAGGTGATGTTTTCACCCATGTTTGTCTGTTTCTCTGACTGTTAACAGGGCAACACAAAAATTTATGAGTGGATTGTTAAGAAATTTGGCAGGATGAGTTGATTAAATTTTGGAAGTGATCTGGAACATATTCGTGATTCTAGATCTAGATGAGGTTAAAATATTCCTGAAAAGAATATTTGTCCCTCATGTAATGACCAGATTTTCATACATTTTCAGCATTAAATAGAATTTACACGAATGTGGAATTGATTATAGTTGTTGACGATCCGGTTAATATTCTTGTGGATCCTTAACCAAAAATACTGACATATGGCATGGTAGAGGTATGCGCTCTACTAAGTGCCCTTCTAGTTTAAAAAAAAATCAATGGTTGAAACCTTGTTCCTGTTCTTAAAAATATCTGGAATTTCAGTTGCTGACTCCATTTCTGGAATATGTATGACAGTATATCATTATGATCCATTAGGTACACTATACAAAAGTACTTTAGTTGGTTCCTCTGTTCATTAGCATTACCTAAATGCCATGTGATTGATTCGCATGGAAGGAGCCCACTAAAATTGACCACTGTGCACCTAATTAAACAAAATTTCTCTCTCAACGAGGAACACCCTTCCCACCCCACCACCAGCTCCCTTGCTGTACGGTGGCTTTCACTGAAATGAAGCCAGTGAAGTAAAACTTCTCCTTTGTGACGCCGATGGCTGTTTGCACACTCTTGAGATACAGTATTCAGAGTGATTTAATTTGGTCCCTGCTGGATAAGGGCAAGACCAGCTAAAAAGGATAAATTTGCAGGTCACAGCTCCAGAGTAGAATTCATCGGTTTGATTTCCAGCACAAGCCAGGTAAGGGATAATATTCCTTTTCAGGGAGTTACTGAATTCTGTATTGCTTCTGTTTAATTGGAATCTTCCGTAAATTTGAGTAACTCAGGAGAGTATATTTACATCCACTCTGCAAATCTAATTGTAAATATTTCTTATAAATTGTATTTTTTTCAATTTTTTGCTTAAACACTTTGTACTGTAAATCCTTACAACAAGCAAGTCATTTTGAAGCACTGCGAATCATTGGGTGACTGGAAAGAATCTGAGAAATTTTGGCTTAATTCATTGTGGTGTTGCTTCAAAAGAAAAACTACACTGGAAATTTTTCGATCTATTTTTTTATTGAAATAAGAATTTTATCCAACTGTTCAAAAAACGTATGTGTGTGTCTGAGTGTTCATGAGTGATTTCTCACAACTTTGTTCTTTGTTCTACTGCATTCTGGGTTTCCCCTCTACCTCATGCACCATGCTATTCCTAATGGTAAGCTCAATACAGCCGTGTTTTACTCCCACAGACAGACCTGAGGGGCAGATGGAGGTGCGTCTCGCACTGAAAGCAGCTGGCTTCATTGTTCTCAGTGTGGTGGGAATCCCAGGTAATCTGGCGGCCCTCCTGCTCTTCTGCCGTCTATTTCTTGCACATGGTCATATTCCACATAATGAGTTCGTCCTCAGCCAGCTGGTCTTCGTCAACTTGATGGTGATGCTGTGCCGGGGCATTCCTCAGACCTTGAGTGCCTTGGGAATTGAGGGAATTGAACAGCTCTTCAGCGACAATGCCTGCAAAATAATCATTTTTGCCTACCGGGTCAGCCGTGCCATGTCTATCACGATCACCTCACTGTTGAGCGCCTACCAGTGTGTGGTCATTGCCCCATCAACGCCTGGCTGGACCTGGCTGAAAAACTGGCTGCCTGACCACCTCCCCCATGCAATCATCTTTCTTTATGGGCTCAACATAATCATCTACCCGACTGCCATCCTCTATACTGAGGCTTTTCCAGCTAATAGCACAATACCAGAGTTCACCCTTAACTTACAGTGTTGTATTGTGGTGTTCCCGGGACCCATGTCTTATCTGGTCAATGGCGTAGTGTACATCATAAGAGATTTCACTTTTGTTGGCTTGATGGCAGCAGCAGGAGTGTATATGATGCTGGTCCTGCATCGGCACCGTCAGCAGGTTCAGGGCCTGCAGGGAGCCGGCAGGAAGACTGAGGAGGCATCGCGTGCCGTCCTGCTGCTCGTGAGCACGTATGTAGCATTATTCTCCCTGGCAAACGTGTTCTGGTTTTATTCCCTCTTTGTCTCTCGAGTGCACCCAGCCATCAATGACACAAGAGTCTTTCTCTCCTCCTGCTACTCTGCCATCAGTCCTGTGCTCATTTTTGCCACCAACAGGAAGCTGGCAGCGTATATTCAATGCAGGTGCAAGCGGAAGGTAGCAGAAAATATCCCCAGCATTAGGGAGTCAAATGCCACTCAGGTGACAACAACAGATTGAGAATATCGAGGAGAGTATGATGGGGAAGACAGCAGAATTATCGCCTGCTGATGTAGTTGACAATAAATCACTTCTGTGGCCCCAATAAATGTGTGATAAAGTTATAACTGAAGAAAGTAGTTTTCTTCCTCACTTAGCTTTCAACACCAACATTTTCTACAAAATTTTTTATCATTGATTAAAATTTTAGAATTTTTTTGCATGCATGTACTAGCGACACATGCTTCACATGAAATAGATAATTCATAATAATCATAAAAGCAAGAATAATAACTCTAATAATTATGAACTTTATTTGTGCAGCACCTTTCATTTAAAAAAACCAACTAAAACTGCTTTACATTGAGCAGTGAAAATCAAAACCGTTAGGAAGTAAAAAGATTAGACAGTCCAAGAAAATAATCATGCAGAGGACTATGTGAATGAAATAAGAGAAATAAAGTTAGCAAGATTGTGATAAAATGGACATTTAAAAATAATAGTATAATTTAAATAAAATCATAAAATAATACAACAGGGAGAAAATATTTTTAAATAATCAGCAAAACAGCACCGCTCCTCATAAGTTCGACATGTTCAAGGCATGTTTTTAGTAGTTGTTTAAAAACATTCAATGACCTAGCCTCTCTGATATTTTTTGGTAGGGTGTTGTGTAGTTTAGGTGCATATTGCAAAAAAGCAGCACCACTAATTTTCTTTTGTGTGGCCTTGGGAACTTTTAGAAGCTTTAAGAAGTTTCAGAGGACCTTAAGGGTCAGGGAGGGATGTAAAACATGAAGGAATCTGAAATATAAGATGCCAAAACATGAAGAGCTTAGTACACAAGCAGCTGGACATTAAAATCAATTCTAAAACATGAAGGGAGCAAGTGCAGTGCAGCTTGAAGAAGAGTAATGTGCTCTTATGAATTATTTGTGATTTTTCTTTTCAGTTTTCTTTGAAAGACCAGTGAAAAGGAGAATTGCACTTGTCAAATTTGCTTCAAATAAAAGCATGAATTAACTTCTCAGCATCCTGTAGAGATAATAACAGCTGAACTTTGGCAGAGTTACTTCAGTGAAAGACTGCTGTTTTGGCCGCCTTGTTTATGAGTGGTTTACAATCTAGAAGTCAGATTCTAAAATGACACCAAGGGTTGTAACTTCAGATTTTATTTGGGGAGCTAAGTTTCCTAACCTATTAATAAGAGCATCTTTTCTGGCTTTGGATCAATTAAAAGTATTTCTGTCTAATCTTCACTCAGTTTTAGAATATTATTACTCATCCATCGATTAATTTCCATCAGACAGGCAATAGGATCATTCAGTTTGACAGAAATATATATCATGAAATAACTTTCACAACATTACAAAAACATTTTTTAAACACTGTATTATTCAATTTTTGGCTTGTACTCAGGATATGAGCGCGACTTATTGACTCTGATGTTATCATAACAGCCAGCTACATGCTGCTGTTATTGCATCCTCATTATAAAAGTTTTACTTCAAATTGGACTGTTAATTGCAGTAGAGCTGCTGGGAATTAGAGATCAGGAACAGCTCCTGTGAACACAGATGCTCCTTCAGTCGCACAGCTGGTGCACAGTGGCATCATTAACAGGTCCATCATTTCTTTCTCTGTCAACATCTAGGAGTATAAGTCCTGTTTCAGAGCTTTAAAAGGCTTTGGGGTTTATTTTAGTGGTCTACAAGTTGAGACCATTTTCTGCTGAATTAAGTGTTCATATGATGAACTTGATTCTATCATTTTGTGATGGCTGGTGTTTAGAGACGCCAAAAGCAGCGGCCAAAACAAAAGGATGTCCAGCAAAGTAAGAGAGAGAAACTGACAATAAGGGAGAGAGAGACTCGCGCTTCCAATGGACAAAGATTTAGTCCGGGTACAAAAGGAAGCAACACGAGCAGGACTGGAACGAAATAAAGGGGAAATCTCGGCTACCGAGATAACAAGATATGGCATCAGACAGTGCACAGAAAGAGATAAATAAAGAGAGAATGATTCCCTGGCTAACTAGCCCCTTCCTCTTTGAAACTGATTCCTCAAACAATTTTCTAGCTGGAGACCTTACCGGCTGTAGTGCAAAGTTATGGCGCGCCCTCCATAATTATTGGCACCGCTGGTTAAGATGTCATCTTCAGTTTCTAATAAATTCAGTTGTTTTCGAAATAATATAGGACCATAATGAAAAAAAGAGGAAAATCCAACCTTTAATTCAAGTGCTTTTATTCAGTGGGAAAAAAATCCCTCATTAAGAAATAATTCTTTTACATCAAATCATGTGTGCCACAATTATTAGCACCCCTGACGTTAATACTTTGTACAACCCCCTTTTGCCAACAAAACAGCACCTAATCTTCTCTTATAATGTTTCACAAGATGGGAGAATACAGAAAGAGGGATCTTTGACCATTCCTCTTTGCACATCTCTCTAAATCATCCAGCAACCTGGGTCCTCTCCTCTGCACTTCCTCTTTAGCTTACTCCACAGGTTTTCAATGGGGTTGAGGTCTGAGGACTGAGATGGCCATGGGAGGAGTTTGATTCTGTATCTGGTGAACCATTTCTGTGTAGATTTGGTCACATGTTTAGGGTCATTATCTTGCTGAAAGACCCAGTGACAACCCAACTTCAGCTTTCGGGCAGAGGCCACAAGATATTAAAATGTCCTGGTATTTGAATGTGTTCATGATGCCATGCACCCTAACAAGGTTCTCAGGGCCTCTGGAAGAGAAACAGGCCCACAGCATCACCGATCCTCCCCCATACTTCACAGTGGGCATGAGGTGCTTCTCTGCATACTCATCTTTTGAGTTCCGCTAGACCCAATTAGAGTGTTTGCTGCCAAAAAGCTCTATCTTGGTCTCATCTGACCAAAGCACACGGTCCCAGTTGAAGTCCCAGTACCACTTAGCGAACTCCAGACGTTTGCGTTTATGATTGTGAGAGAGTAAAGGTTTTTTCCGTGCATGCCTCCCAAACAGCTTGTTGGCATGTAGATACCGCCTGATGGTTGTCTTGGAGACTTTGTGACCCCAAGATGCTACCATTTGTTGCAATTCTTTTACGGTGAGCTTTGGAGAACTTTTTCTTTCTCTTACCATCTTCCTCACTGTGCGTGGTGGCAAAATAACCTTGCGTCCTCCTCCAGGCATGTTTTAAACTTCTTAATGATTCCTCTGACAGTAGATATGGGCAGGTGCAGGTGAGTAGCTATTTTCTTGGAGCCATTGCCTGACTTGTGAAGGTCAACACACATCTGCCTTACTTGAATGGTGTGTTCCTGTCTTTCCAATGTTGAAGAGTGGATAAGAGAAATGGCATCTCTGTCACGTCGTATTTATAGGAAAACAGGAAGTGATGATTTACTAATTAAATGTTCCTAGATACTCTGATCAACTTTGTAAACTACTGTAGAAATGACAGAAATACTTCAAATACATTTAATTCATAGGAATTGTTTGGGGTGCCAATAATTGTGGAACAGAAGATTTTATGAAAAGTAGTTTTATGTTGCTATGTGCGGTATTAATTCAGTCTTGGGAAATCACAATGTCTAGAAAACATTTATCAAAGGTGGCTGGCTGACAAGGACTAGTTTACGTCAGACCTCATGAATTTCCTCGAAACAGGGAGAATACTAGCAAAAAACTTTTATATTTTGAGAGTGAAATGCCCACAGGATGAATATATAATTTAATGTATATGAATATACATTTTATTTTGTTGGTAATAGTTGTAGGATTGTATTATTACACTCGATGGCGTGCTCAACCGTCATTATTGTCACTTCAGCAATGCAAACGCCTCATTCCTGGCCGCATCACTGTCATGACAGTAATGACGGTCAAGCACTCCCTCGCATGTAATAATGCTTAATTCTAAAATGCTGAGCATGACAAAAGCTTAACATGGCTTAATGTACCAAAACAGCAAGCAATTATTACCTAAGACTTCACAGAAATTTCTTTTCAGGAACACTTATTCCAACCTAAACCTCAAAACCAAAATCCTAGGAAAACGGACGTTATATCACATTAAGCGTTTTTCCCTCCATCGACGCTCATTATTAGGAGAAAGCTTAACATGGCTTAATGATCCAGAACAGCGACCAATAATCAAAAATTTCAAAAAACTTTATTCAGAAAATTAGAACTGAAGTCCCAGGAAAACAGACGTTATACACGTTAAGCGTTTTTTCCTCCATTTAAGCACATTACTTCGCTTTTAATTTTTTGGTTGGAGAAAGTGCACCTGGCAAGAAATGTCAGAGTGGAATTTGGTGACTATTGGTTGCTGTTTTGATACATCAAGCCATGTAAAGCTTTTTTCATGGTAGTAGAGGTAGTAATAAGCCTGTTTCGAGCCTCGTGGCCTATCGGTGTGGAGTGAGAGAGTGGGGTGTTTTGCCCAGGGGCACACCGGGGGGGCCGTGGCTGGTGCTTGAACTCAGGACCTTGTGATCTCAAGTCAAGCCTACTTGATCGCTACCGCTACCGCATCTCCTTTGTTCATGGTAAGCATTTTAATATGTCCCAAATTAGATCATATAGCCATCTAGCTAGTTAACGAGTTAATATTAACTTTGGAAAATCTTTCTAAATAATTGTCATGTTAACTCAATATGATTTGGTTTTGCCCTAACTTTACAAACTTAGCTAGCTGCAATGGGCATGAACCTCTTATGTTTCGTGAAGCTTTCGTGCATCCAAACTGAACTTCTGCTTAATGGCTTCAATATGACGATTATTTAGGATTTTTTGTAAATTTTTGTAAATTGTGTTGGCAAGCTAGCAAGATGGCCATATCAGCTGAAGAATAGCTTAATATATGATTGCATACATAATGCTGTAATGCAGCTAAAATAAGTCATGCATCATAATAATTATTAAATAACGTACATACGATATCATTGTGTTTGAGAATTAGGGAAACTGAGCTCACTTATCTTTTCCCCGTAAATACAAAGAAATGATTCCGCCAGGTTTACACTTCTCCTGTATCTAGGCCTATATCACAGTCTTCTGTGATCGGAAGGGAAACCTGGCATCCTTTTTTACATTGGACTATTTTGGGTGTGCACGCCAAGAGTTTTTTTTTTTTTTTTTTAAGTGACAGTCGATCATGCATTCTGCCAACAAATTCTGAAAATAACATGGGTCAGTTTGGGCCAATAAAACATAAGAGTCATTTTAAAACCATGACTGAAACTTCAAGGGGTATTTCCGGGCAAAATGGAAACAATGGCGTGTACATGAGTGAATATCTGTAATTGATATGCTTACAATGATTTTTTGTCAATGAACTGTCTGTTTTATTATCAGCCGAGTTAGCCATACAATCATACAGAAGATACTGTATGAAAGTACAGTTTTTTTTTTAGATGAAGGAACTAGATGGCATTATTATCTAAAGCAACCCCTTATTAGCGACAAAACTGCATAGCCTATGTACAGCTATGTAGCTCAGTCCATCCACCAACTTCTCCCAATTGAGTCTGTGCTTCTTCAACTTCTTTAATTCATTATCGAATATGCACTGAGCATTTTTCAGGGAGCTCTGGTGACATAGCATTTGGTGTTATGGTGGCTATGTATATCCTCACCCCATAAAAAGGACATGGATTTAAGGACTTTGTCTCACTTGGCTCCCTCAAAACATTTCGCCAGCCACACCATTGGAAACAACCTCACGTGAGACATGATCACCATTAAAAAAAAAAAAAGTTGTTGTGAAGGATTTTCTCTGTTTGAGTCGTAATAACAGAGTCGTAGAGCAAGTAAAAAAAAACATGATAAGCACTTTATTGCAATATCATACAGCAGAATGAGAGAGCGGACAGGGACACTGTGTTTACAGTAGTCAGAGGTTGGTCTCTGCTGAACAACTTCAACAGACAATTCTTATGCCCTTCTGGCCGTTCTTTTAAGCAATCAATCACAACCTTACACTAACATGTTATTATCCCCCGCCAACACGAAGTGGGAGGGGGATAAAGGTTTGACCTCCGTCTGTCTGTCCGTCCGTCCTTCCGTCAGTCTGTCCTTCTGTCTGTCCGTCCGCGATAAAGTGGACAGCTTTACTCAGAAACTACTACAGATACAGTAACCAAATTTGGTGTCTTGCTTCAGACCATAAAGGCCTTGATTGAGTTCAAAAATAAGAAGCGCACGAATTGGCGGGGGATGTTGTAGACCATGGCGACTTGTTATCCCCCACCAACGCAAGGTGGGAAGGGGATAAAGGTTTGACCTCCGTCCGTCCTTCTATCCGTCCGTCCGAGATAAAGGGGACAGCTTTACTCAGAAACTACTACAGATACAGTGACCAAATTTGGTGTATTGCTTCAGACTATAAAGGCCTTGATCGAGTTAAAAAATAAGAAGCGCACGATTGGCGGGGGATGTTGTAGACCATGTCGACTTGTTATCCCCCACCAACATAAAGTGGGAGGGGGATATAGGATTGACCTCCGTCCGTCCTTCTATCCGTCCGTCCGTCCGAGATAAAGGGGACAGCTTTACTCAGAAACTACTACAGATACAGTGACCAAATTTGGTGTATTGCTTCAGACCATAAAGGCCTTGATCGAGTTGAAAAATAAGAAGCGCACGATTGGCGGGGGATGTTGTAGACCATGTCTACAAGAGGAGCTGTCTGTCCTGGTACAAGAAGTAACCAGATACAGCAGTCTCCTGTTCGGTGCCCTATGCCTGAAAACTGAGCCCAAAAAGAAGATAAAAATCTGGGAGAAAATCGCGCAGGAGGTCAGTTCTGTCGCCCACTGAAAGCGAGACGAGGCAGAGCTGAAACACAAGTGGCGGGACATGAGAGCCGCGGTGAAGCTCAAGCTGGCCCAGCACCGCCACTTGACTACTTCTTGTAGTCAAGGTTTATGTCACCCCACTTGCCAACCTGGATGATCTTGAGAGAAGGATCACAGCCGAGGTCAAGGTCTTGTGGGAAGATGGATAAGGCGTGCTGTTGGAGATATGTTGCAAAGGGCACAAATCTGTATTGCAAGAAATGAGGCCCACATGGAGGACTAAGGACATTTCAACTCTCAGAGTGAATTCATCATGAGAGTGAACTTTGTATGGATAATTCTTGGACATCAAAATGACAGGGACTGTCTTCAATTCAGTTTACGTTTTGTAAAAAAAAACGCCAAGACAATCTGGTTTTTCTTTCTCTCTCGGTCACTTCCACCGAGAGCTTTTGCAACATCTATCGCCAGGGTGGCAACAAAAGCAATATGACACACATGCACGCGCAGCTGAACCTTCAAAGAAGCCAATTCAGTTACGTTTGGTAACCCCTTGGTGACAATCCAGTCCTCTCATAAGAGACAATTTAATGTCAAGCTCATGGGGTGAAAGGGTTAATTATTTAAATAAAGCCTTGGCATACTGGTAAAACCATAAAAGTCTAAACTTTTAATTTAATGTGACGGATCCAATTTTAACCCTCGCGTTCCTGTGCTCAAAAGACTTGAATTTTGCGATTTTCAAAGCGTCCGTGCTCACTGGAGCATGAAGCGTAAACCAAGATACTGGTATCATTCAATGCAGAATGACCCCCTCTACCAAGGTTTACGCCCACGTTTACAGAACTATTGACTATATTAATTTTATGATGATTTTTCCGAGATCATTTTTTTCTGATACACATTGTAGTTCTCAACACTGAAGCAGTGCATCATTTACTGTGAAGTACATTTGATTGCCTGTATCGTCCCACTTTCAACAACTAATTTGCAAATGCAAGAAATTCCCATAATTTTGCAAATATCTCTTGACTTCAGTCAAAACAATCGGTTCCTATAGTGCGGCCTTAAATCCAGTATTTCTGCTGCAATACCAAAACTCATTTGCTAATGGATGAGGTCCTTCAGCAAAGTCTGGTTCAGTAAGAGTAGTTTGCAGCACTGTCTCATGAGTGGCAGTGAATCCAAAATTTCTCACTAATTCTTGACACTTAAGCAGTACATCAGTTGCTGTAGAGCACCCTCGATTGTCTGCATTGTCCCACGAACAACAACTAATTTCAGGCACTAGAAATCCCCATAATTTAGCAAAAATCAATCAATTACCTTCTCCATCATTTTGTCTCATTGCTGGCAAAATGGAAACTTGATATCATCAGTTATCACTGTTATCGGTATCACCTCAGCAGCCTCCTCATGAACTGGGATGAGCATGTTTTGGCATTTATTTATCTTAATATTGTGTGCTCCTCTCAACAAAAATGGATATCCATCACTCCCACAAGTTGGGTCCAATGTTTGCTCAAACTTAAGATACCCCTCACAAAACAAATGACTCCCTCATTTTGCCATGTACAACAACATACATTTCAGCAAATACAGCCAGATCTCATTGCACTCCGCTCATGTAAAAGGCAGTGGTGGCACCTGCTGGATTTGTCTTGTGCCAGTATTATAACATGGTATGCATGTTTCAGACATTAATGGAAAAAACTGTGTGCCCCAGTCGTGGGCCAACTGACTGGGGGTTTTCCCCACACACAATAGAACTTCAACCAACCACAGCAAACAAACTAAAAAAAACCTGATATGATTGGCTTTATTGCATATAATAGCAATCATAAAAAATCAAACACTTGACTCATGAAAATGCAATGAACACCTAAAATCAAGTACTCCTGTTTTATGGACATTTCTAATCATTACTTTTCTTTGATTAGCCTCTTCAGGCTTGGGCCTCTGGCTCAAAAATGTAATTCCCAAAATGAAATTAGCATTTCTCACCAACTACTTGGTCCTTTTGAATAATCCTGGTATCATAATGAAGGTAACTGTTGTGATTCTGCTATTGCCATGCCATGTACCATGTTTCATGCCATGTGTCATGTTTCCTGCCATCCCACGTATCATGTTTCTGCCTGGCCATGTGTCATGTTCTGACTGACCTCTGTGTTTTTGAATTTCTGCTTTTGTCTGACGATTCTTAGGGTTGTATATTGGTATTATTTTTCCATGTTTTAGTTCAGTCATTCCATGCCATGTTTTGAGTTTCCATGGATTGCACTTCGTCTCCCCCCAGTCTTGTCATGAGTGTTGTCTTTGCTCACAGTCCTTTGTATAGCGTGCCACTCCTTTCGGATGATTTATTGGTTTCTGGGTATCAATCTGCCTTCATTATCTCGTGTTCTTCCTTCCTCCTGCTTTTGCTATTTTACTAACATATACTAACAGTTTGTTATTTTTTGATAATTACTAACCAACACTAACATTGTATATTTGACTAACTTATACTAACAAGCACTCTGGATTGTATAGCTGCACTTACTAATTGACTAACGATCTCTCAGCATTCGCCCTACTCTAGTCTCCGCCTCTTGTCTTTCCCTAATTATCTCTGTTGCATTTCTGTGGGTCTTCCACAACTGCTCCGTGCTGTCTTTTCTCTCTTATTATCTATGCACTGTAGAACTCCTTGACTGGAGCTGTCTATCTGTCTATAGGTTTGTCCTGTGATCCTTGCCTGCATTTTGGCAACGGCCAATTTCATGTGATTAGTTTCCTCCCAATGTGTTTCTCCCTTCTTATCAGTCCAATTGATTGCACCTGTGTTCCATTGTTATGTGACCTCCCGGAAATGTATATTAGATGTCTGTTTGTAGCACTTCCTTGTCAGATCGTCTTCCATTGCTTACCTGCGCCACGCTTCTCTCGCCTTGTATCATTGTGATTATCTTTCTGACTGGATCGTCCTAGACCTCGAGCTTTGCCTTCTCCCTGTACTTCGCCGCATTCTTGTTTATTGTCCCATTTTTGTCTGACTACGATTTTTGTGATTGGTGCCCTGTTTACGAACCTGGATTACGCCCTTTGGATTCTGACTTTGGATTGTGGACTTTGTACTGTCGCCAGCTCTGTTGGGGGGTTTCCCCCTTCAGAAATAAAGCCTCCTTATTGTATTTTACTGGTTGTCACACTTGGTTCATTTCGTTAAACCTCACAGTAACACCTTTTTGTCATACAGTAAACATAGTGTAAAAGTCAGTTTATTTGTCACTGAGTCAACAAAAATGAAGATGGAACACAGCATAAATAAAAGATCTCATTTCTACCAAACAAAATGTTACTTTTTTCTCTTTTGAAATTATTATTTAGCTGCAGTCTGAAACCTCTAAAAATACAAACATTCTCTCACCATTATCTGTGCCAAAGTTTATTCTAATCAAGTAAATCAGAGGAAAATTTGAGAGGTTTTAGTTCAGGAATGTCCAGGTGGCACCTCCAAATTGGCCATCTGGGCACACTTTGGGCATTGTGGGTCATTGGAGGTTTCTCAGCTACCAAACTTTAAAACAAATGTAATTTCACTTATGTCACTACAAGAGTACACTCCAACATAATTTTGTATAGTTCTTTGTTATTATTTATTTGTGGCTGAAGCAGCTATGACACAAACCTTCCAGTACATTACTACCTCAAAGTGAACATCATTTCAAAATATAAAAATATCTGCAAGACGCTGGGGTTAGTTCTAGCCTTTTTTCTGTAATATGCATATAATTTTTCCATAATATTCACCTTTTTATTCAATAAAATAACTTAATAAATAAAATAAATAAAAAGTAAATACAGGTATGATGTCATCATGTGACACGTTGTGTGGTCATGACCTTGCAGTTGCACATAGTTTCATGTCAATTGGACAAATGGTTCCAAAGATTTGGCAAAAATGGTGAATTTTATGTGACAAAGCTCCACCTTGTATCAAAATTTTGAACCAAACAGGTATAATGTCATCGTGGGACACATCCTCAGGTCATGAACTTTCTTTTGCACTTGATTTGAGGTCAGTCGTCCAAATATTTCCAGAGATATGATGAAAATAGTGATTTTTCAGTTTTTGGCCCCTGGTGGCTAATATAGAAATTGAAAATAGTCCAAAATCGCATAGGTTCTTCCTCTTTATAATACTTACTTATATGCAAAACATGAAATTTCTAATTAAAATATTACTGAAGTTATCGCGTTAACACGTAGGGCGGCGCGGCGGTCGGACCAAAAACATAATATCCCCGCAACGCCATTCGGCATTCGGGGATATAATAAGTGACTTCCATGACATGACACTTGCAGTGGAACCTTGTTTAATATTGGTGAGACATTGCAACAATCACAGTAGAAAAGAATTGAAAGTGTTTTTTTCTGTTGTCAAACTGCTCTACCGCGTGGTTGAGAAAGTAGTTGTAAGGCCACGCCTCCAACCGTCCAGCTCACTGATGTATTACAACCCGGACTGCACCTCACCCATTATTCAGTTATCACTTGCATCTGTTTCTCATTTCCACTGGGCGGCAGCAGTGTGTATTTAGGACCGAACTGCACTCAGTCTCATTGTGAAGTCTTGTAAAGCCACGGCACTGTAGCGTTGTTTTTTTTTTTAGTCTTGTTTAGACTTATCCGTACTCGAGTATCAAACTTTAAACTCTCTAAAGCCAAGTGCTGTTATTGCTTTGCCAGCACTTTATATTTTAAAGGAACATTGTTTCCTTTTGTTTTCCTGTTTGTAATGCAAAGTAACTGTAGTCATAACCAGTCATTGTATTACTCACTATTACTCTGTTCCTTTTCATTTTGAATTGCGATGCCTATGCCCGCTGCCCTGCAGTTAGCATAATAAATGTAATCAAGTCCATCCTTGTCCCTGAGTCCAGTCCTCAACTTCCTGTCCTCCGTGCAGCTGCTCAGTGCACGCGACACAGTTTGTAGTTAAAGGGTTAATATGAAAAAAGACACTACATCGCGGGGTCCTGTACAATCCAGTAAGATTGTATATTGCTTGTTCATTTAACAAAACAATGAAATGCAATGGATTGGAAGATCCTGCACAAACTTTTTTTCCTGGAATGGACATAAACAGAACCTGACCAAATAGTATTAACATAATTGACATTTTACGGATGACTCTCACGGCCCTCTTTGTGTGCATTGAGATGCGATAATTTTGTAATAATTAAACTTGGTCCCAGTAGGGCTGGAACTAGAGGACACAAAATGATAAATGTGCAGATCGCAGCTCGATAGTGGAAGTCAGCAGTCTGATCTCCAGCGAAAGGTAAGGAATAATATTCCTCTTCAGTATTATGCTGCAGTTTAAGTTGTTGCTTCTTCAATGAAAACTTACAATTGGAAAGATGTCAACAATATTTTCATAACAATCCTAAAACACTGGAAAAATAAAATGCATTTGTTCCATATCCTGGAGCAGTGCAGTTCTTTTTGATTTAAATGTCCATGAAATGTTAGAGACAAAGAAGTTTTCATAATCAAGTTACTAATTATTTTAACAGGTTACAGCAAGTTTATCTGGTCTTTTTTATCTTGCTGTAAGACAATGCATCAGGAGTTACTTGATTTCATTGGTTATCAAGAATTTAATTCTAACATTCAGATGTGTGTCTGCCTATGTGCATACTTGTCACTCCACAATCACAAATGATAAAACAAAGAGTTTAAGATGAAGGGCTGTGCATACAGGAATTAGACAATGAGTTATATTTATTTCTCCAACAGAAGAAGGGATTTTTACTTTATCAAAGGATTTTGATCTGAAGTGGACTGCCTGAGGTAACTGTCAGTTTCCACACTGCACTCAATAAACCCTTGTTCTCTCCCACAGACAGACCTGAGTCGCAGATGGAGGTGCGTCTAGCTCTGAACGCAGTCGGTTTCATTGGTCTGTGTGTGGTGGGAATCCCAGGTAATCTGGGAGCTCTCCTGCTCTTCTGCCATTTATTCATTTCACAGGGCCACATGCCATACAATGAGTTTATCCTCAGCCAGCTGGTCTTCGCCAACCTGATGGTGACGCTGTGCCGAGGCATTCCTCAGGCTCTGACGGCCATAGGCATCAACCCACTGTTCAGCAGCCAGGTTTGCAAAACTCTCATCCTGGCATACCGAGTCGGCCGTGCAATGTCTATCACCATAACCTCCCTGTTGAGCTCATACCAGTGTGTAGTAATGGCACCGTCGACACCTGGCTGGACATGGTTGAAACGCTGGCTTCCTGGCCGCCTCCCCCACACCATCATCTCCTTTTATGGGCTCAGCATCATTATCTACCACACTTCCATTCTGTATAGTGAGGCTTTTCCTTTCAACAGCACCATTCCAAAGTTCACCCTTAACTTGGAGTTCTGCATTGTGGCATTTCCAAGCGCCATGGTTTACTTAGTCAATGGTGTAGTGTACATCATACGAGATTTCACTTTTGTTGGCCTGATGGTAGCAGCAGCAGTGTATGTGATGCTGGTTCTGCATCAGCACCGTCGGCAAGTTCAGGGTCTGCAGGGAGCTGGTAAGAAGACTGAAGAGGCATCACGTGCCGTCCTGCTGCTTGTGAGCATGTATGTGGTGCTATTCGGTTTGGACAATGTTCTATGGTTCTACACACTCTCTGTCTCCCGTGTGCACCCAGCTGTCAGCGACACACGTGTATTCTTTGCCTCCTGCTACTCTGCCATAAGTCCTGTGCTCATCATTGCCACCAACAAGAGGTTAGCCATGTACTTTACCTGCAGCTCCAAACCCAAGACAGTGCAAAACATCCCAAGCAGAACAATCAATTGTTTTCTGAAGTCAGGCGAACGTGTTGAGGATGATGAAGAAAGGTAGTTCCAGAGGAAGAGAGGGTAATAACAGTCTTTTGTGATGATTCAGTTTATAATGCATCACTTTTTATGACCCCGTATTTCATTAAATAATGCCAGGAATCATCTTGTTGATTTGACTGCTTTAAGTTCCGTGAATTTTATATGTGACGTTAATCACTACTCTATAGGTTCATGATATTTAAGTCAGTGAAAGTGACTCGATGACTTAGTCAAGTTGGGTTGAAAAGACGATTTTTTTAACAGTAAAACACAGATGAATGTGATTTTCACTTGTACGTGTGTAAGTCATTATTGTCATGTGCATATAACGTGCTTCCCATGGTTATGCTAAATTAGCAGGCCATTTATAAAATAAAAAATCAGGAATATATTATGGAAATACATTGAGTTATACAAACATTTGCATTTTGGCTGGTTCTTAAGCTTCAAGCTTAAAATATTTCCTGCTGACTTTCACAATTTTATCATATTAGCTGGCTTAATGTTCCATTGATTTCAAAATTATTATGTTTTTAATACTTTGAGCCTTGTGAAGCTGATTTCTCCGTGCATCCTTGGCAGATCCTTAGTGAACCCTAATTTTTTTAAAATTGTGTTTATTGAGCTTCGAATAAGTAACTTCCATAGATAAGTACAAAGCAAATAACATTTTTACGTTTTACCCATTGAACAAAAGGGAAACTGAGGAAAAAAATAAATAAAAATAAAGAAAATCCAAAAAACGATAAGGTCCTAAACCAAAAATACAACAAAAACAGGAACAAAACACAGACACACCCCCACACACGCGCACAAAAAAAGAAAGGGGGTCAAGTTGCTTCGGAGATCAGTCTAACAAGATTTGCTGATGCAGTATATCCATAAAATAAATAATTACATAAAATAACAATAACGACAATGACAACAATGACTATATGACAGATTTGCACAAGAGGAGATCTAAAGCCTAGATTCAGCAGAATCCACGAAGGGACGCAACATTCTCTCAAATTTGTTGAGAGAGCCATGGAGTGTTAATCTGAGTTTCTCAAGTTTCAAGTACAATACAATACAGTACAATATACTTTATTGTCCCACTTTTTTTGGAATTTGTCTTGGATTCAGCAACTGTGCCATAAATGCCTCAACAGCCACAATGACAACAATCAATACATCACTAGGCATACCATCTCAACAACAATTACACAGCAGTATTGCACATATTCCATAACATTACGCACAACACATACATACAGCAATGGAAACAACACATGCTAAAAGATCACATAATAAAAAAAGCTATTAAAAAACACATGCTAAAAGATCACCATAATAAAACCACAGCACAATCTTCAGCCTCAAGCAGCATTGTTCAGGAGTTTGATGGAAGTTGTAACAAATGAATTCTTAAAGCGGTTGAGTTTGCATTTGGAGAACCTATATATGGGGTATTCAATTACCAATCAAAGAGGTCTGGATTGTAAAAATTTCTGCACATAAAGTTGCATCATAATACAGTCACATACAATCATACAGGCTACATACAATCATAATTAATAATAAATAAAAGTAAAAGAAATGTAAATGCACTCACTGTTATGATTCTGCCATTCTGCTGTCATGTTTAAGTTCTGTGCCTGGCTTATCCATGTTTAGGATTCTTGTGTTTAAGTGACCTCTGCCTGTCTGACCATTCTTAGGATTGTGTATTGTGTTCCTGGTATTTAGATTCCTTGTTTTATTATTTTTCATGTTTAGATCATTCAGTTTTCTATGCCATGTTTTCGTTTCCATGCATTGCACTTCGTCCACCCTGTCTTGTCTTGTGTAGGTCTTTGCCCACGGTCCCTAGTCTTGCGTGCCACTCATTCGGGTGATTTATTGGTTTCTGGGTTTTCAATCTTCCTTCATTATCTCGTGTGCTTCCTTTCTCTCTCTTTTACTATCTACTAACTGTACTAACAGTTTATTCTTTTCGATTATTGCTAACCCTTATTAACATTGTATATTTTTACCAACTAACTAACATGCACTCGGGATTGTATAGCTGCACATACTAATTGATTAACGATCTCTCAGCAGTCGCCCAATTCTAATCTCCGCCCTCCTTGCCTATCCCTAATTATCTCTGCTGCAGTTTTCGACTTATATATCTTGCTCTCCTTTTCTTTAGACTGTACACTTTAGTACTCCTTAATCGGAGCTGTTGTTTGTTCATAGGATTGTCTTGTGATCCCTGTCTGCGTTTTGGCATTTGCCAAATTCATGTAATTAGATTATTCCTCATGTGTGAATCCTGATTATTGTTTCATTGATCACACCTGTTCTCCCTTGTCATGTGCTCTCCCCGGATGTGTATATAAGATGTCTTTTCTAGCACTTCCGTGTCAGATCGTATCTTCCTATGCCACATTTCTCTCCTCGATTCTTAGTAATTTATCTTTCTGACTGGATTGCCCGACTTTTGATTTCTGCCTTTGTGATTTTGGATTACTGTTGCATCTGTGTATTTTGACCATTTTTCTGCCCGACTACGAGATCTCTGTTTGCTGCCCTGGTAACGATTCGGATTGCGTCCTGTGGATTCTGGCTTGTCTCTCTGATAGTACTATTCCTGTGTACCAGACCCATTTCTGTCCGACTACTGTGGGGGATTTCCCCTTCTGCGTTGTGTATTTTTAAGTATTGTAAGTAATAACACACTCAGTCAAAGGCAGTTGATATTAGTTTATACGTGCACGGGAAGCCACACTAGTACAGACAAAAGTCCTAGGTGGAGACCTCCTAGAAACGGGGGTGACCCCAGATCTTATTCACAACAGGAGGGGAGGCAGTAAATCCCTATATAAACAGCGACACCTACAGTTCAGGAGGTACACACTATGAAATAAGAATTTCCACCACACTACGATTACTGTGATTGCTGCCCTGGTTTTTGATACTATTTTTGCCCAACTGGATTTCGACTTTTGGATTGTGGACTTTGTACTGTTTTGCGCCCTGCGGGGGTCACCCCCCTTTACTAATAAAACAAGCTCTACTGCATTTCCTGGTTCTCGCGTCTGGTTTCTGATCGATACTCAACACTCACTTCAAGTCAAATAAGATCTCCATTTGAAAAATAACATACAAGTAAATCAAAGCTGTGAGACATGACTGCATCTTAAAGTGCTTACATTTTAGAAAAAATAGATTAAAAGTGTAGCTTGAGTTTCCTTTCTTCCCTCCACTTCCCTCGTGAACTGTATAGTTATAACTTTTTTCATATTCAAAAGGGGATTATGATATTAAGGACTTCAAAAAAAAAAGAATTTCTCTCCCTCCCACTGCCTATGCTCTCCTGTTTAGTGAGAGTAGTGAGCTCTGGCTTTGTCTGCCAGGATTTTAAATCTTCTCAAATGCAGTATTGTGTTCAGTGGCGGCTGGTGAACTGGCGATGGGGGGGCTCAAAATATCCCTTAAAAATAATTATTGGTCATTACCTGGTTTCAATAATTTAAATTACCATTAGGGAAACTCTGAGAACTCTCAACATTGTCAGGTGTGGTCAGTTTTCGTTAATAATGCATACCTGCCACCTATCATGCATTTGGTGTGAATTAAGTGGCATTTTTACGTTCCTCTGCTGTTGTCAGCAATTATTCAATCAACGCGTATGTAAGAGATTGTCGCGCAGAAGTGAAGTCCTTGTACATGGAGGCTTATCAGTTTCACATGCGTTACGGTAACGGTGATAATGACTTCGGACTTCTCACGTTTTTCTTTACTCAGGGGTTGGAAGCAATGGAATTGCATAAAGACATTTCAAATGATCTTGTTGCATTTAAACAATCATGAAACAATTTGATTGAAAACAGGTCATGGCCAACTCTTATTTTTAAGGGGTGAGTTTTAGCCCCACCACCGTCTCGGAGCATATGAAAAAAAAGCGAAAACAATAGGGTTTCAGCCCTAGGCGCTTGAACCCCTAATAACTCTTCAAGCAGTCACCTATTACAGTTTCCAACAACTGTATTAAAACACATGTTCAACAAATCAAATTATTTAGGTTGGCAATAATTTTTTATTATAATTATACGCCCGTCTTAAGACGGGACGTATTATGTCATCAACCCCGTCCGTCCGTCTGTCCGTCCTTCCGTCTGTCTGTTAGCAATTTCTTGTCCGGGGCATAACTCCTGAGCCGCTTGAGCTACATTCCTGATACTTCACATACACGTGCACCATCACTAGGCGCTATGTCGCAAAGGTCAAAGGTCACATGGGGCCCAGATGGGGCTTGTCCGGAGCATAACTTCTCAACCGCTTCATATACATCCATGATATTTCACACACACGTGTACCATCACTGAGCGGAGTGTCGCGTACCATGTTTACGGCCTTCCCTCCAAGGTCAAGGTCACGGATAAAGGTCAAAGCTCACATGGGGCTGTTGTCTGTTGGATATTGGTATCATGTTGTCTGTCCACTTCCTGATCCATGTTCATGACGGGCGTATTATGCACCGTTCTTGTTGATATACAGGTGCTGGTCAACAAATTAGAATAATTTGAAATAGTGCAATCGTAAAATTTTTAATAGCATTTTTTGATAGCAAATCAGGTGTTCACCGCGCCTGTCCTACTTGTTAGAGTAATCACAGAACTCGCTACCTGTAAAAAATTTGCTCAGCTGAGCTTTCCAAAAGGCCCATTTAGGCCATTTAACTGTGACACTGTTGTTTTATTGAATTAGAACTATGGAGAAACCGTTTCACTGAATTAGCATAATTTTTATTATAATTAGAATCATCACTTTCTCTGTATTTTGTGGCTGCCCCCTTGGCTTGTATGACTGCCTGAATTCTCCGCGGCATCGATTTGACCAGCTTGTTGCAAGTTTCTGCACTCACTGCTTCCCAGGCTGTGGCAATGTTCTGCTTCAGTTGGTCCAGCGTAGTCGGCCTTCTGTCGCGAATTTTCTGCTTGACGATAGCCCAAAGGTTTTCAGTGACATTGAGGTCAGGCTAGTTGGCCGGCCATGCCAAAACTTCAAGCTGTTTTTCGGCGAACCAATCTTTGGTCGACTTTGGCGCATGAGCCGGTACAAGATCCTGTTGAAATATGAGGTCTTCTTCGCCGAACTGTTCCTCAACAATCGGAATCAGGAACGTTTCCAGAACATGTTGGTCTACGGCAACATTGACAGTCTTCTTGAGGAAGCAGAGTTTCCCTACACCCCGAGCGGACATGCATACCCAGACCATAACGCTCTGGGGAAACTTGACGGATCTTTTCACGGCCTCGTGGTTGTAGGTTTTGCCACCACGAGGCCAGACACGAGGACCTTGGTCACCGAAGGAGATGCAAAAGCGTAATTTGTCACTGAAGACCACTTTCTGTCAGTCTTCAGCAGCCCATTCGTCGTGTTCTTTGGCCCACTTCAGCCGTTTCTCCATTTGTTTCTTGTTCAGCATTGGTTTTACTGCTGGAACGCGAGATTTGAAGCCGAGTTCGCGCAGACGACGGTAAGTGGTTGATCTCGAGACGTTAGTGCTGGTCTGCTCGTTCCACAAGTCGCTGAGCTAGGAAGTAGACTTGAACCAGTCGCTGACTGCGATCTTTCTCAGCTGCTTGTTGTCGCAAGCAGAAGTTTTTCGGACGCCGGAACAGTTGGTGCGCTTGCTCCAGTCTTTCTTGAGAGCTTTGCAGATGGAGGACTGGCTGATGCCGAGCAGCTCAGCAATTTTAGTTTGGGTCAAGCCTTGTTGGCGAAGGGTTGAATTTGAGCCACTATTCCGGTTGAGAGGTCGGGCTCCTGACCCATGATAGAGTTTACAACTTAGAAATTCTACTCAACCCTGACTTTATACTGCACAGTGAACACTCTTCACAGAAAACAAAAATTCAAGCACTTATTTTAATTCAATGAAATGACTTATGAATTATTCTTATTCAATGAAACAACAGTGTCACAGTTAAATGGCCTAAATGGGCCTTTTGGAAAGCTCAGCTGAGCAAATTTTTACAGGTAGCGAGTTCTGTGATTACTCTAACAAATAGGACAGGCGCGGTGAACACCTGATTTGCTTTCTGCACAAAAAATGCATTAAAAAATGTAAAGATTGCACTATTTCAAATTATTCTAATTCGTTGACCAGCACCTGTACATTCTTGCGATGTGAACACAAGGAACATTTTTAACATATGCATCACATTAATGAAACTCTACTTGCAACAATTACTGATTAAATTGTCGAAACAAAGCTGCACGTATGGTAAGCATTAGAGCCTTGCATCTTCCATTGCAGCAAATTGTAAATGATTCACAACTCAAATGTGATGCAGTAATACAAGTTAAAAGTTATACTTACACTAATACAAATATGTGCCCATGCAACTAAAAGAAATACAGACATCAGTACCTACCTCTATTTGCCTTTAAAAAATTGAAATTCTGAGTACAAAAAGGCAAACGTTTACCTAATTGCCCTCAGGGGCTAAGAGGCTCCAATAGGATTGACATTGATGTTAAAAACATGCGACGATGGTGGCAGATCAGCAAGTACATCTAAAGGACAACCCCGCCAAGTGGCTCAAAGAAAATACAAAAATTCACAGCACGCTTTAAAAAATTTTATAGTTTACAGTGCACATCTAATGGCAGTAATCTTATTCACAACAGAAAGGAAGGGTATCACATCAAACTTCCCACATTTATTTCAATGGAAGTGGAAGGAAATATTTTTATCACGGCAGAGCGAAAGTGAAAGACCTTTGATCGAAAACTGAAAAATCTTTTATACATACTGAAATTCTAAAGCTTCTAGTTTGAAAAGTAACATTTATTTTACAATTCTGCTAGAGATCGTTTGCTCAGGAGAGTCTTTAGGTTCATATGTGTAATTTTCAGAATTTTGTAAAGAGCAGTTTTTACAGAGAAGGTTTTCGAAAATGGAAGGGGCATCAGGATGGGAAAATGCGAAAACTCCAAGATGGCAGCTAAACCACGTGACCAACGACTTCGTTGCCATTGACTTTTTTGTTCAGAATTTCATGACGCATCTTGTAAAAAAATTGCATTGCTCTAGGACCATTTTGAAATTTTTTCCCATGTTAAATTTCGGACCTTTTCGGGCCTCCTGCTCGAAAAGGCCTGGGCCGATCCGGCACAACAGCTTATTGGAACCCCTTCCCATTGGTATGCACCAGCTCATCAAGTTTCACGACAATCGGTCAAATTGTACGTGTAGAAGAGACACAAAATCCTGCAAAATAATAATACTAGTCTGAATAAGAACAAAACGTCTCTTTCAACTTTGTTGAGGAAACCTGATAAAAATAAAAAGCGAAAACAATAGGGTTTCATCCCTACGGGCTTGAACCCCTAATAAGAGAAAACAAGAATAAAAATCATGATACAGTAAAAATAAAAGAAAAAAAAGGCTCTAATAAACTAGCATTTTGTATTTACAAGATAAAGGCAACTGCAATGAGCAAAGAGATGAAGGAGGCAGTTCAATAATTCATACTGAGAGAGCAGATGTCTTGTCTTATTGGTTTTATTGTGAGGGTGCGTTCCAGAACAACACGCGCGTACCAGAAAGTGCAGAAAAATTGGTTTTATTGAATTTTGGGGTGGAAACCCCGGCAGGATTGTAGGCAAGGGTACAAAGTCCAGAATCCAAAAACACAATCCAGAGGGCCAGAAACGGTTCATTACTAGGGCAGCAATCACAAGTCTCAAGGTCAGGCAAAGCAGATCGGTACACGGGCCAGGCATTATGGTACAAAGTCCAGAATCTAAAAACACAGTCCAGAGGGCCAGAAACAGTTCGTAACCAGGGCAGCAATCACAAGTCTCGAGGTCAGGCAAAGCAGGTTCAGTACCAAGGCAAAGTATTATCATAGGCAGAATCAAAATCAAGGACGTTTCAGTCAGAAGTATAATGCTATGAAAACAGAGTAGCACTAGCAGACAAGAGAACACATTCTGACAAGAGCTGGCTGTGGTCTGACTGCTTAAATACACATACGGGAATTCCCATGCTATAGTAGGGAACAGGTGAGCTGGATCAGACTAATTAACAAAGGAATGAACAAGAGGACTTTTCTAACCACATGCAATCGGCGAAAGCCAAAACCCGGACAGGGATTACACAGACAGCCTATGACAAACGGCTCCGTTTAGGGAGTTCTAAATTGCACAGAGAGTGAGAGGCAGAACAGTGTTTAACAAGCTCCGGAGAATCCAATGAAGAACAGCAAAGTAAATTGAGTGAAGGCAAGGGGCGGAGACTAGAGCAGTGCGAGTGCTGAGAGTTTGTTTGTCAATTAGTAATGTGTAGCTACACAATCTCGAAGTGCTCGTTAGTAAGTTAGTATAATGTACAAGGATAGTTGCTGTTAGTGGAATAATAATAAACTGCTATTATTTGTTTGTAAAGACAGAACTTCAAGGCGAAGGAAGCAAACGAGATTGGAAGGAATAATTGGAAACCCAGAAACCATGAAATCAGCTGAAAACGTTGCACACAAAACTGGGAAACAAAACAGTTTCAAAACACATGACCAGACTGGGGAGACAAAATGCAATCCATTGCATGGAGAAGTACATAAACCAGAATAATGATCTAAACAGAGAATATGAGAAAAGGCAGGTGAAAGATACGGCAAGGCAAGACAGGCAAAATACAAAACATGAAATGCACTAAATCAAAACATGGCTTAGTAAAGGAGAGTCAAAACAAAAACATGGCCTGGCAACAGAATCATAACACTTATGTCAGCATACAGATCGTATGGGGGTAGAAGCTGTGGCTTTGGTAATTGCTCTTGGCTTCAATGTTCACATAGCCTGTCTTCTGTTTGGACAGCATCTTCAAGAAGAGGCCATGGTTTGGGTGACAGGGGTCCTCACTTTATATTGTATAGTTTTTTATAAGTCCATCAGGTAAGGCAGCACCAATAACTCACTGAGCTGACTACACCAACCTTTGAACTATGTGCCTCTCAATTACTACAGGTGCTTTATAAGGTGGTGATGCTGCCAGTCAGGAAATTAGTATTACCAATAATAAAACAAATAATTATAATAATATATATTTTTGCAATGTCTGTTCTACAATATTGATAAAAGCAACAGAATGATCATAAATGTCTGGCATGTATTGTCCAGCACAACAAGTTAGACATAGATAAATAAGAGTTGAATTACAATCATATGCAGTTAATAATAACATGTCGATAATGATGATGGTGCATCAATAGCCATCTAAAACCAGTATATAGATAAAAAAAAAAAATGTATACCTGAACCATTACTGACAACAATAAAGATCATCATCATCCAAATAACTTTTATTAAGTTACATACCAATGATGTAGCTTGACAACTAATTTAACCCTCACCATACATATGTCCTGGTCACTACGACCATGCAATGGACAGTCATCATAGTTTATCAGACTTGCCTATCAGTGAAGAAGACACTTTGCACCTTATCATACAGCAGAGTGCAGGACAATCCAAAAATAAGCATCACATTATACAGTGAATTGTGCCATCACATGCAAACTCAGAGTTTCTTTATAAACTCTCATTCTAGTTTCCTCCTTTGCTCTCAGGTGTTGTCATTTGTATGCCACGTTCATTTTGTGACTGTATGGTCTATTTAAATTCTTTTTGAATTCAGTATGTTAACTGGATTGTTAGGCTCAATACCTTAAAGAGACTGCCAGTCAGTCACCCACTGAAGCTCTCCTTCTGCGTGTTTTGGAAAATTAATCAGAAAGAACATAATGAGTCTTTGCTGTCTTATTCACAGGACCAAGCTCCCAAGCCTCTGCATTGGTCTCCAGGACCTTATTTGATTGTATCCTTAATCTGCATTTGGTAGTTTTCTGCCTCATTACACTTGAAATTTATGATCAGCAATAATTGCAATACAATAAAGCAAAACAGATACTGTATCTTACAGAGCATTGATGAAAGTTAAAATGACTAACATTTATAAAACCTTAAAATCTTTTGTATAACATGGTGTGCAATTCACAATGGGCTCATTTTTCACTCTGTTGTTTGGATATGAAAAGTCAATGAATTTTTTTGAGTCTGCGAATCACAACTCATGTCCTTAAATATTTTTATGCTTTTGACTGTTTAACACTTAATCTATATTGACCATGTTTAGTGGGATGCAAACATTATTTATAAATTAGTTTTTTAAAATTCATACTTGGTATGTCAAATCTGAACTTTATTTTCAGCAACACTGATTTGTAAAACAGAAAAAAATATCTATGACCAACTTAAAATATAAAAATAACGGGAACATAAAACTTTTGGGTTTTTGCGATTTTTTCAGTAAAATAAATGGAAAAAGAATAAAATTTCCATGACAGAAGCAAAGCCCATTGTTACCATGAGATGAAATGAGGTAATGTATTCATATTAATTAACTTGGTCCCAGTAGGGCCTGAGCAGGAGGATTCTAAATGATAAATTTACAGATCGCAGGTTCAGAGTGGAGCTTCAGTGGGTTCACAGCACAAGGTAAGGAATTACATTCCTCACAATTTTACCATGAAGTTTAAACAGTTCCTTTTCCAAGAAAATTATATATTCGGAAATATATCTGAATCATGGCTGTGCCAGAGTAACTGCTAGAACAGATCAGAATTATATCCTCTCCATTATATTCATATTCTGCTGCAGTGCAAGCCTGTCCAATTTAATTGACCGTGAGATTTTGGAAACAAGAAGATGAAAAATCATGTCGATCATCTAAATTGCCCAGATAGAATTTGAACGTTTATTTCATGTTGAATCAAGTTCATGCGCCGGTGTTGAATTTTGATTTGATGTTGCAAGGTGAATCAAAATTTAACTTGGACCGTCATTTGAACGTCTTTTTTTTTCAAAATAGGTGAAATTGCCAACATTGAATCATAAATCATTTTTGGCTTGATTTTGAAAATCGAATCAACGTTGAAATCACATTTCACTATTTTTAAAAAATATTATTTTAAAAGCATTTCATCTGTATTGGACAGTCACAAAAGAGAAAGACAGCAAAGATGGGGGTTGACATGCAACAAATGGCCTGAGGTCTGATTTGAACCCAGGCAGCTGCAGTGAGAACTCAGCCTCGCTGTATGTGGCATGTGCTCTGCCAGGTGGGCTACCCAGGCATGACATTTCAATAATTGATCATTGGTAATTTTTCAACGCTTCTTTAAACAGTAAATGTTCAATTTTGTTTTAATGTTGAAATAAAGTTTTTTATTTGACTGATATGTCAACAACATTTAACCTCTTCCACTCCGGATTTGTCATCAGAGGGATATTGACACTGCTCTTACCTCGCCTTAAAGCACATTATATCTCTCAGCTCGATCACATTTAGGTCTCCTAATAACGAACTAAGTGTTAATTTGTCTGTTGCGAGAATCAATCTGTATCCATTTCCCCTCTGCTTGCTTTATAGTTAATTGATATAATTATCTTGCATTCTCCTATCCACATTAATGGAAACATAAAATGTCAATGTCTAACGAAGCTTCTGAATTCTTGCAGCTCACAAAACGGCATACATTTATTTTTGCATCCGCGTCCGATCGGCTTGATACGCCTAAGAAAACATTTTTAATCAAAGTGACACTGTCTTTAAGTCCTGGATACGGTGTTTGTGAATATTACTGCCCGTGGTGGTGCTAACGGCAAAAATATTGCTTAACTGATTGACTAGTGAGTGACGCTTGAGTCTAATCACAACACTCCTTCCTAAGCTTCCCTAATCCAGGAGTAAAAATGTTTTTTTTCCAACTTAGGTGCGCATGTTAAGGCTGCTCATGTAGCAATAAAACTGTCTACAACCAGTGAAATAACCAAAATGCAGGTTAACACTCAACCTATTTCTGAGTAAGAATTGGATAATAAACCAAATGGGTTTACTGAGCAAATGGGCTTCCAATAAGCTGCATTGCCATGAGCTATTATAACCCACAGCTTTGAGTCAACAAGGAAGGCTACAATGAGATTGAATGGACAATGAATAAATAAAATTTCTCGTTTCTCTCGGTTCTTGTTTAATTGGATAATCGTTGTTCACACAATGTCAAATACTAACCTTCCTGTGACTTTCCCAGAAGCTGAACAGCATAGACCTAATTAATGACTTTGATAGTTCTACGCATTACATGCATAGGAAATTATTTTAAATGCACACCATGCAACAAACTTTCACAATGCACTAATATCCAATTTACTAAATTATTCAGTCACCAATGCTTGAACGTGAGAAGTTGGCAGTTTAATACATTACTTCCGCGCCGCGCGGCAACCAGTGTGTAACTAAGCTTCCCAGAAAATGCAACCCATTCATTTGAACGCTGAAAACATAATGATTAAGTGCAGTCTTAAAATAAATTAGGTTGCACTGTTAAAAAAATCCTAGAGCAGGAGATGGCATTGTGGGAAAGTACTGGGTAAATAAATTATTTATTATTCAATGTTACCCTTCTGTGATATGTCATTTCCTAATACTTTCATATTACAGGCTTTTATTGGTCTTGACTAGTCAGTAAATTAATTGATTGATTCCTGATCAAATGCTCAAAAACAGGGTCAGCTTGAAAGCAATCATGCATTTAAGGGTCCCAGACTCACAGCATGTCATTTGAAAATCCTGTAACACTGGCGTTACCACCAGGGGGACATTGGGCTTTAGGGAGTTAAACGCTGAAGGTCAGTCGATTGCCAGCTAGGCAATAGAGGTTTAATGACAGTAATATTCTCATGTTCATTTCATCTTGTAATACTGAAATATCTCTAGACAATGACTAAAAAGATAAATATTTTCATTGATAATCAATAATTTATAGTTCCTACGTTTACGTGTGTCTGTCAATGTGCATTTTTATAATCCTTCTAGTACCAAGATCAGATAACTTGGAAAACAAGGCCTTTGGGTCAGAGCTGAACTCAGAATTCTCAGAATACGTTAATTCAGTGATCACCAAACTAATTCCTGTTCTCCTTTTTTTTTTAACCATAATCAAAATCCTAGATTTAAGGACCTGTTTATTTTTCTTAATTACGCCCTTTTTTTGCGAGAGAGATGTTTCACCGTCCGAAACCATGCAGAGAGAAATGGCTTTGCATTCCATTGTGTGTGCTAGCCCAATTTTCATGGTGATTTTGCAATATTCCAAGCGTGCAAGCCAAGCCAAGGTGGCAGTACGCTAGCTGATGATATAATTAATCGTGTTGAATCAATAAGCTGCTAATTGGGTTTCAGAACCCAGGTGTTTGAGTTCTTTCCAAATGTTCTTCCCAATGCACCAAACAGATTTGTCTAGTGATAATTTGCTTTGTCTTTGAAATGTTAATGACCAATAAATGGTACGTTTTAGGGAATGCCCTCAATGTCAACAAAAAGAAGCTGATTATTCAATGACAAGTGTCATAATTTCTCTCCTTATAATGCGATAAATGCACGCATAGCGATTTATGACATACAAGTAATAACTTGAAATGGTCAATAATCGCAAAAATCATGAGTTGCAAAAATTAGAAAATCATGAAAATTCTGGGATTGCAATTGTGCCTGATACAAAAACCTGAGGACACAGTAGGCTCCCAGGTCTGAGTTAGACTAAAAATTCGCCAAAATGTTTTGTCACCACAGTAGGCATTAAGGGTTTGATTTTCATCTTTATCCAAGGCTTTAAATCTGAAGTGTGGTGCCTTCCACAGTCACCATGCTCTACTCAACACACTCTCTCCCCACAGACATACCTGAGCAGCAGATGGAGGTGCGTCTGGCTCTGAAAGCCAGTTTCATTGGTCTGATTGTAGTTGGAATCCCAGGTAATCTGGCAGCCCTCCTGCTCTTCTGCCATTTATTCATTGCACGAGGCCACATGCCACACAATGAGTTCATCCTCAGCCAGCTGGTCTTTGCCAACCTGTTGGTGACACTGTGCCAGGGTATTCCTCAGGCTCTGACTGCCATAGGCATCAACCCAATGTTCAGCAGCCGGGTTTGCAAAACAATCATCCTTGTGTACCGGGTTGGCCGTGCTATGTCAATCACAGTCACCTCCCTGTTGAGCTCCTACCAGTGTGTGGTCATGGCACCATCAACGCCTGTCTGGACCTGGCTGAAACGCTGGCTCCCCGGCCACCTCCTTCACACCATCATCTTCCTTTATGGGCTCAGCTTCATCATCTGCCCTGCTGCCATTCTCTATAGTCAAGCTTTTCCTGCCAATGGCACAGTTCCAGAGTTCACCCTGAACTTACAGTTCTGCATTGTGGTGTTCCCAAGTCCCGTGTCTTACATGGCCAATGGTGTGGCATTCATCATACGTGACTTCACTTTTGTTAGCCTGATGGTAGCAGCAGCTGTGTATGTGATGCTGGTGCTGCATCGGCACCGTCAGCAGGTTCAGGGTCTGCAGGGAGCTGGTAAGAAGACGGAGGAGGCATCTCGCGCCGTCCTGCTGCTCGTCAGCACATATGTGCTGCTGTTTGGCTTGGACAATATTCTGTGGTTCTACTCACTGTCCGTCTCCCGTGTGCACGCGGCTGTTTCTGACACACGCATCCTTTTCGCCTCCTGCTACTCCACCATCAGTCCTGTGCTCATCATCACCACCAACAAGAAGTTGGCCATGTACTTTAACTGTAGCTCAAAATCCAAGGGAGCACAAAACTATTTAAAAAGTACATAGTCCAAAGTTGCTGAAGTTACTCCAACACATTGAGGATGCTGAAGAAAGGAACTTGGGGCAAAAGGCAGGGAACTGACTGACTTCACTACTGGTGCAGTTTTTTTATTGCCATATTTAGTTAAGTACTGTATATACAAGGACAAGAACTAATGATGTGAGTTTTTCAATCTTGGCCTGTTCCAGCCACACATTTAGAAGTAATAGCGATGAGTTTCAAAAGAATTTTGAGTGCATCTCATGTTCTAAGACATGATTGAACATGACTGTAAATGGACCATATATAAATTGTTAAAAATTGGGGTAATACAGCCAGTTCAAAATTGTAATGTAGCTTTAGTGCGTCGTGATTAGTCAGATCCTGTGCACTGGCAAACTCACCAATTTGCAACAGTAACATTACCAAACCTGCTGGTAAATCTCAATCATGTTAGCTTATGTTAGCTCCTCGTTCATGGTCTATTCAAGTCAATGGGATGAATAGTTCGCAAGCTAGCATACTATTGCTTTTTGCCATGAAAGTAATGTTATGTGAGTATCTGTAATCATGGAAACTTGAATTTGATCATTTAAGACAAAAAGTGTTGTCTTTAATTGACCGTTAACTAATGGTCTTTTTTTTTCATTTTCCAAATAATACTATGCTGACATTTCCCGGATAAATAGAATTTCTAATAAGTGAGCCCAAGATCTCAAATTATTGAAACAAGAGTAGTATTTTTTATTTATTCCAAGCCTTCAGTGATGCACACTTAGTAGTAATCCACTCTCTCTCTCTCTATATATATATATATATATATATAAATAAAAACCCCAATAAACCCCAATTCCAATGAAGTTGGGATATTTTGTAAAATTTGAATAAAAACAGATAAAAATGATTTGCAAATCCTTTTCCACCGATATTCAACTGAAGAGATATATATATAAGTATATACAAATTGCATTTTAGGATTTTAGGCTGGTTCTTTGGCCTTGAACTGGAGAAACTGCGGTCAGACTTGAATAATTTATTCCACTTTTGATACTGATAAGCCATATACTGATTTCTAAGTGTGAGTCCTTATTTGAGTTGAAAAAGAATCCTGTTCAAAAAATAGCCATCAGTCAGTTTCTGGCAAGCTCACAATCAAAATCAAGAAGCTCACCAGAATTTTTTTAACAATGGACAAATAATGTGACAATATTTTTGTTTTAGAGACATTGCACTGCCTGAGTGCTTTGTTTTGTTTGCAGTGGAGAAGAAGGTTACGCACCTCAACTAAATATATTTAATGAAATAATTTTACACGTAATTTTTTTTTTGAATGGGGTAAGGAATTGACTGGTCAAGATGAGTGTGTTTTCTTCCAGTCTGGTTCTTTTGGTTCATTAATAATTCCTTGAACATGTGAAAAATCAAATACATTTGATTTTATTTTGCAGCTGTCTGAGGGTTGATTAATTTACACAGCCCTCCATAACTATTGGCACCCCTGGTTAAGATGGGTTCTTTAGCTTCTAATAAATTCAGTTTATTTTCTAAATAATATAGGAACACAATGAAAAAGAAGGAAAATCCAACCTTTAATTCAAGTGCATTTATTCAGTGGGAAAAAAATCCCACGTTAAGAAATCATTCTTTTACATCAAATCATGTGTGCCACAATTATTAGCACTCCTGATGTTAATACTTTGTACAACCCCCTTTTGCCAACAAAACAGCACCTAATTTTCTCCTATAATGTTTCACAAGATGGGAGAATATAGAAACAGGGATCTTCGGGCATTCCTGTTTGCACAATCTCTCTAAATCATCCAGCGTCCTGGGTCCTCTCCTCTGCACTCTCTTCTTCAGCTCACTCCTTAGGTTCTCAATGGGGTTGAGGTCTGGGAACTGAGATGGCCATGGGAGGAGCTGGTGAACCATTTTTGTGTAGATTTGGCCACGTATTTAGGGTCATTATCTTGATGAAAGACCAAGTGACAACCCATCTGCAGCTTTTGGGCAGAGGCCACCAGATTTTGATTTAAAATGTCATGGTATTTCAAAGTGTTCATGATGCCATGCACCCTAACAAGGTTTTCAGGGCCTCTGGAAGAGAAACAGGCCCACCGATCCTCTCCCATACTTCACAGTGGGCATGAGGTGCTTTTCTGCATACTCATCTTTTGTGTTCTGCCAGACCCACTTAGTGTTTGTTGCCAAAAAGCTCTCTGTTGGTGTCATTTGACCAAAGCACATGGTCCCAGTTGAAGTCCCAGTACCGCTTAGCGAAATCCAGATGTTTGCGTTATGATTGTGAGTGAGAAAAGGTTTTTTCCGTGCATGCCCCCCAAACAGCTTGTTGGCATGTAGATAGTGCCTGATGGTTGTTTTGGAGACTTTGTGACCCCAAGATGCTACCATTTATTGCAATTCCTTAATAGTGAGCTTTGGACAACTTTTTATTTCTCTTACCATCCTCCTCACTGTGCATGGTGGCAAAATAACCTTGTGTCCTCGTCCAGGCTTGTTTACCACTGTTCCAGTTGTTTTAAAATTCTTAATGATTCCTCTGACAGTAGATATGGGCAGGTGCAGGTGAGTGGCTATTTCCTTGTAGCCATTGCCCGACTTGTGAAGGTGGACACACATCCGCCTTACTTGAATGGTGTGGTCCTTTGTATTTCCCATGTTGAAGAGTGGATAAGAGAAATGGCCTCTGTGTCACATCATACATGTATTTATACCCCAGGGAAACTGGAAGTGATAAATTACAAATTAAATGTTCCTAGATACTCTGATCAACTTTGTAAACTACTGTAGAAATGACAGAAATACTTCAATTACACTTATTTCCTCGGAATTGTTAGGGGTGCCAATAAATGTGTAACAGGTGATTTTATGAAAAATAATTATTTCATAGCCAGGGATTTTTTTCCCCCCTTAATATTCACTTGAGTTGAAGGTTACATCTTTCTACAATTTTCAGTGTGAGAGTATGCCTCCGCAATAAAAGTGGAATTTATTTTAAGGCTTTTAACAGATCTTAACCAGGGGTGCCAATAATTATGGAGGGTGCTATTTGAAGATATTTGGAGATAAAGAATAAAACAAATTAAAGCTGAAAGCAGCGTTGAACAGGCCCTTGCACCCTTGCGCACGTTGGGGGTAGTGGTGATATTCTGACGGGTGCAGCTGTGCACTCACGACCATTGTACAGGAGAAGTGCAGGCCCCAACCTGAGAGAAAGTGTCGAGCGTATCGGACAAAGCTAAAAGAGTTATGACAAGTTGATACTTCATCTACCAGGGGTCACTCAGAGCATAATCAAACGTGGGAAGGAGCATTCAGGGGCAGACCTTCAGCACAAATATGAAGTTTCGAGCAAATCGGCCAATTTCAATGTAACATATGGCATTTCCTGTTTCCACAAGAGTGCCCCATAAGCAAGATTGCCAACGAGCATATGTAGGCTTTCAAAGCGGGGCTCTCATCATGTACAGGAACTTTGAATCCATTCGGAGGAAGTATGAGGGAGAGAGATCTCGAATGTGCATGGCGAGGCATCAGAAATGGGGACGCCACAGTGGTCACGCCCATTTAGCTACACATATGCAGAGCACAACTTTTGATCAGTATGGTCTCTTGATGATCTGTAGTAAATTTGAGGTTGATTGGAAGGAATTTCTAGGAGGAGTTCGGTAAAATGCAACGTGTGGAGACTTTTTTGTTCGTATTGGCAACATACACATGTACCAATTTTCATCTTCCTATTCCAAAATGTTTTCAAAATTTCAAGGGTGCGCTATCAAGGCATTTTGTTGCCCTCATGGGCAATGCCCCAATAAGATTTTAGAGCTCACCACCCTTGACTGGCATATCAATTTCCATGATGATGCAAATTCATTAAAGACATCAAAAACCCAAACGTATTTTCATGGCGAGGGATCCATAGTCGCTGTGTCACCACACACACGCCATTGCTCGAAGCTTGACAGCATTCATAAGTTAGCTTCAACAACTTGTTCTACATGTTGTAGAGGGGGAATAAAGTTGATGGGTTCAACTATGCGTCATCAGTCCAATTGAAAGTAAATACTGGTCACTTCCTGTTAGCGTTCACGCCCACTGACTTTCAGACCTCCAGAGCACAACTTTTGATCAGCATCTCGTGATGTTTCGTGATAAATCTTGTTTTGATTGGATGAAATCTCTAGGAGGAGTGCTTTAACCCTCTCCAGGCTCATGTTGCAAATTTGCAATAATAAATCAATTGATGACTGACTATAAAATGTAAAGACCACATGGGAAATGGTTTGATAAAGTTACCCTTCCAGCTCAGTATTGCAAATATACAACGTTAGTTCCCCCTGCAGCAACTAGTGTATAAAAACTTTTCTCCATGAATGAAATATTTTTCATATCTCAAAATAATAAATTGTGCTGGAGAGGGTTAAAATACAATGTGTGGAAATCAGGCAAAAATGACACGTTAAAATCAAAATGGCCAACTTCCTGTTTGGAGTTGACAAATGATGCCAGAGACTTTTTTGTGCGTCTTAGCCAAATACACCTCTACCAATTTTCATCTTTCTCCTCCAAAAATTTCAAGGGGGCGCTATTGAGGCATTTTGCTGCCCTCATGGGCAACGCCCCAATCAGATGAGAGAGCTCGCCACCCTTGACCTTTCCATAAATTTTTATGATGATACAAGTTTATTAAAGACATCAAAAACCCAAACGTATTTTCATGGCGAGGGATGGAAAGTTGCCGCATCGCCACACGGATGCCATTATGCATAGCTTCACAGCATTCATAAGGTAGCTTCGTCAACTTGTTCTGCATGTTTTAGAGGTAGAATGAAGTTGATTAGTTCAATAATGTGTCATCAGTACAAGTGCAAGTAACGAGTGGACACTTCCTGTTACCACAGGGGGGCGCTATTAGCAAAGTGGGAACTTAATATATCGGGGCGTTCAGGGCAGAGCAGTCATCAAGTCCAGCAAGTTTGAAGCTGCTACAATCAAGTATTTGGGTGTGAGAGCATTGTGAAATTTTTTTGTCAAGTCACCAATATTTGTCATGCCCTAGCAGCCACGTCCTTTTACTCACAGATATGCAGAGCACAGCTTTTAATCAGCTTGGTCTAACAATGATCTCTACCAAAGTTCATCGGACGAAATCCCTCGGAGGAGTTTTTTTTAACATTAAAAAATTCAAATCAAAATGGCCGACTTCCTGTTGGGTTGAGGTCGTGGCTTCAATGAAGTTTTTTGTATGTCCGGGTAGGATACATATGTCTACCGAAATTCGTCTGCCTACGACAAAGTAAGCAAATTTCCGTATGGGAATTTTGAAACGTGTTTAGGGGGCGCTATTTCAACATTTAATAAACGGTACGATTTCAATAGGGTCCTCAGACAACTTTCAGTCGGCTCGGGTCCTAAATATTGTGAAGAATTTAATAACCAAATTTAGATATCTGTCAGTGTGCTAGTACTGAAGAAATATACTCAGCAACAAAAGTTTCTGTGACACCAATATTGTTAATTATTTTTCATAACGCAATTATGGAATTGTCATACATGGTGATATCAGACTGAAACAGTACACGTAAACACAACATTGAAATGGAAATCATGAAAATGCGAGAAAATGACTTTGAACGTGAAAATGTGCGTAAATCATGCTTGCGGATGGCAATAAAAGAGGAGAATTTTTGGAATGTTCACATTGTGCCTGATGAACAACGGAAGCATCACTTATCGAAAACACAGCCATTTCGGATCAGGAACTCTAACCTCTATATGCCAAGACTGTCTGAAAATGATCGGTGGAGGGCCATTGGGATGATTGAATCCGGAACCTCGCAGAGGGAAGTTGCTCATCGCCTGAATGTCCACCGAAACACCATTTGGAACTTATGGCAGCGTCATCAGCAGACAAGACATGTCAGAGACCGTCCTCGCAGCGGCCGTCCACGAGTAACCACTCCCAGACAGGACAACTGGATTCGAACAACCCATCTCCGAAATCGATTCCAACCTGCAACCATAACTGCAAGAACGGTACCTGGTTTGAGGCGACTGTCTGCACAGACAATCCGTCGCCGTCTCCGTCATTTTGGCATTGTCCCACGTCGGCCAGCAAGATGTCCAATACTCACAGTACAACACCGACGACTGCGTCTACAGTGGGCACGACAACATCGACGGTGGATCCAACGTCAGTGGGATCTTGTACTCTTCACTGATGAATCAAGATTCATGCTTAACCGATGTGATGGTCGTTTACGTGTATACCGTCGACGTGGAGAACGTTATGCCAACAACTGTGTTCAGGAATTTGATCGTTTTGGAGGTGGTAGTGTCATGATTTGGGGAGGGATCACGGCTAGAAACAGAACAGATTTGCTTGTTATTGATGGAAATCTGACAGGTCAAAGATATCGCGATGAAGTGCTACGGCCATTGGTGTACCGTTTTTGATGCAACATGGTCCCGGAATAACGCTGCAAGATGATAACGCCAGACCACACGTTGCAAGGATTGTACAGCAGTATCTGATGCAACAACATGTCAATGTCCTGCCATGGCCAGCCAGATCCCCAGACATGTCCCCAATCGAGCATCTTTGGGACGAGATGGATCGACGTTTGCGGCGGTTGGATAACCCGCCAGCTACACTCCAGGAATTGCGACAACGTCTACGTCAGATTTGGAATGACATCCCACAGCAATTTCTGGCACATCTGATTCGGTCCATGCGCCGGAGATGCGTTGCTTGCATCATGGCACAAGGAAGTCACACCCGGTATTGAAGTGTGAAGGTCACAATTGGTTAGACGTCAGACAAGTGCTTCATGACGCATGAAAATGACATTTTTCATTTTGAGTGACGTTGGCACTGAAAAGTCAGTGTTTCTCCTGTTAAATAAACATATTGATTGCATTGAGCTCTTTGCGTGTCATTTATAACATACACATAAATGGTGTCACAGAAACTTTTGTTGCTGAGTATATGTAAGATCAAAAATTTAACTAGAGATGAAGACTAGGGGCTCTGCACACTAGAATTACGCAATACCTTTTCTAAAAGCTGTCTAGCTTCTTCAACGAAGTACTTGGTTTTAATTTTATTTGGGTCCGAAGAGGAGTACTATTCTACCTGTGTCACTTCACCCTGCTAAAGGCATTCTTGTTCCCTGCCAACTGACAGACCTGAGGGCCATAAAGAGGTGTGTCTGGCACTGAAAGCAGCTGGTATCATTAGACTGTTTGTGGTGGGAATCCCAGGTAGTATGGGTGCTTTCCTGTTCTTCATGTGTTCCCTCGTGTCACGCCTTATATGGCCTATGGCGTGGCGCACATCACATGAGATTTCACATTTGTTGGGCTGATGGCACCAGCAGCTGTGTATGTGATGTTGGTCCTGCATTGGCACCATCTGCAGGTTCAGGGCCTGCAGGGAGCCAGCAGGAAGGCTGAGGAGGCATCACGGACGGTCCTGCGGCTTGGGAGCACATACAGTCCAAGCTTCTGTTTGGCTGCAAATCTCAAAGCAAATCACACTTTATTGATAATACAATTTTCCTGCAGAAAGCCAAATTATAAAGTGCTTTACACTGGTGAGAAAATCGCATCACAAAACGATACTGTAAAATAAGACTGAAAGTTATTATTATTAATAACCATTAGAGCCAGTAGTAAAAATAATAATTATTATAACCCTATTGTGTTTGCCCCAACTTTTAAAAATTTCTTTATTTCTTTTCTTCTGTCCTAAAAGTGTTTGCACAATAAAAAACTATACAAGGTATAAGCACCAAAATTGGTAGATTTCTTCTTATGTTCACCAAATACTCGAATATAAATAACTTACACTGATTGGCCCCGTGGTGCCTGAGCCTCTATAAAAGGGCACACTGCCTTTTGGGCTATAACCTCTGCATCATAGATCTTAGAGACAAGATCTTTTTTTTTCATAAACAAGTTGCTCAATTTAAAGATATGGCTACAAAAAGCCAATGAATTTTGTGGGCATGGCCTTTATTGCTACAATGAGCGATAAGCATACGCGCGGAGCTCAAATCAAGGGTACCCAAGTGTTACATTTTGGGTGAAATTTCAAACTGGAGGATAGACCTTGGAAATACGATCATGAGAAACTTCAAACCAAACATACTCCAAGAGCACCAGATCTTAAGACATCTGCTTCTTGCAATTATAGATCAACAAACTTCACTCCATCACAAAATGTAATGTACATAACTCGGTGTCCTCTCAATGCAGTTATCGCTTCAAAGATTTCAATTTTCAAAATCCTGAGCAAAAGCTCTGAATATAGGGCATAAACAAAGGCAGACACCGAGTAATGTACATTACATTCACTGAGTTGCACACAAACTTTGCTCCTAGATTTGTATTTTGTGAACACAGCATCTTCATGCTATTTGACACTGCCCAGCCAAAATAAGTCACACACTCAAATATTTAGTTGGAACCCCTGTAGCTTTGATTACAGTGCATATTCGTCGTCATTATTTTGACAATTATATGCAATGCCAGAACATTTATTTTCGAGCAGAAATGGCATAATTTTTGGCCGAGATCTTGTCTTCTTGACATAATGGTTGAACCACTCGGTGGTCTATCTTATCTACCCAATAACTTTTGATGTGTTTAAGGTCAGGACTTTGTGGTGACAAATTTGTTTGTGAAAATGATTCCTCATACTTGTTTTTGGAATTCATAGTTTTCTTTGATAAATACAGGCCTAACTTGCCCGTTCTGAAATACTGTGACATCTTTTCCACCATCAAGGGATGTGTCTTCTGGCATGATTTTTTAAGAAATGAGGAGCTTTTTCAACTTTAACCACATAAAGTGCCGTGAAAAAGTATTTGCCCCCTTCCTGATTACAGATTCATCAAATAAATTTTAATATTTGACAGAGATAACCTGAGTAAAATCAAAATGCAGTTTTTAAATCATGATTTCATTAGTTAAGGGAAAAAAGCTATCCAAACCTACCTGGCCCAATGTGAAAAAGTAATTTCCCCCTGAACCTAAACTTACCCTCGGCTACAACAACTGCAATCAAGCATTTGCAATCTTATGGCCCCAATTTGTTATGGCCCCAATTTGTAATGACATTTACCACAGCAAGGGATGACAGACAAAATTTTAAAACTCAAACAGATTTAATTAAACAAAGACCAACACTAACCGACAATTTATACTACTGACCAAGATTGATAATTTGCAAGAAAAAAAATATTTACAGTCCCTTGAGATGAGGTTGCTTGGTGATGTTCTGGGTGAGGAAAATGCTCCAACACAGGCAAAAATCTACAAAAAGCTTCACAGGTCTTGAATAAAGTGACAGGTCTGGTCAAATGTATCCTTCTCCTTGCAATTTCTCCTCCTACTTCACTCTCTTCATTTCTCTCCTTATATACTCTTTTGCAGCCCCCTCCCACATTTAGACTTATTTTTTCCTCTGGGACCTTCCCCTCACATGAATCAATTACTGTTACCGTTATTGTCACATAATATTAAAATGTCATTATTTGAACAATCCAGGCCTGAGTTTCTTTTGCTGTTCAGTATATATCTATAGGTACAATCCCACTGAGCCGTTTAATGATTTTGTCTGTGTTACGCCCTCCTCTGCTAGTCAGAGGCCGCCAACGCAACATGGACAGTAAGAGTGTGAATGAAAGAGGCAGGCTGCAAATAATGACTTAAATACAAACTTACTTATTTACAAACCAAACTAAAAAAAAGGGACACAGAGCACAGACACATACCCCAACCCCCTGAAAAAATCCCAGAAAAAAAACCCCAACTTATACCTAAAACCAAAAACAACCCTGAAATTAACCCTATTTTGACAGGTACTCCCTTACCCCAAAATACATGGGTTATTGCCGCCGCCCTAACTAATGAACTAATACAGGGAGTTGCCTACATGAGGTGGGAAAACATGTACACCTGCAGGCGGTTAACTAGTTTCCCTACCTCTGTACTCTGCGGCCACCTAAAGAAAGAAGACAAAAAGAAATGATTAATAAGTCAACAGAAAAACAAAATGGCAAAAAATGATTACCAAGGAAAAAAACTCAAGCACATAACTATAACATAACAAACGCAAACAACAAACAAACAAGAGCTGCCACCTCTCCTTTGAACTAACAAACAAATCAACTGATATAGAACGGGGAAGGAGATGATTGGCGTTTTCTTGATTGAAGAACTGGTTCCAGCTGTCAAGGCCTTCAATGAACAAACAGGGGGAACCTATTGAACAAAGGGACTGAAAAAGTGTTGCATAACAGAAACCAGCAGGGGAAGACCAACAAACATTCACTGTAATCAGTTTATACCCCAACCCGTAACACTTTCCCCCTAAAATATCAACTTCTAGTTGATATAGACAGGTATATCCGGACTAACCCATCCACACAGCACAAGTTAATAATTACAAGAGCATAGCATTTCCGGGTAATATTAAAAATACAACTATTAAATTCATAGCAGAGCATAAGTGCATAAACCAGAAAAAAACCTGATGACAAACAACAACAAAAAAAAACTCACTACTGCCCACACCGGGACAGAGCATCTCCAAACACATTGTTTACTCCTTTTTTATGTCTAATAAATAAGATCATAATTTTGGAGAAACAAAGACCACCACATTAACCGCCGGTTATGATTGTACATTTTGTGAATGAAGACTAATGGATTGTGGTCCGTATGTACAACCACTGGTGCAACACGGGAGCCTACATATACATCAGTAAACTGCAGCGCCTGGAGTAGAGCCAGGAGTAGAGTTTTTTGCTCTATAGTTTAATATTTTCTCTGGATTCCATTAAACTTTTTCGAAAAATATGCTTCAGGATGGTCCAACCCTTCATCGTCGGACTGCAGCAAAACTGCACCCGCCCCCAAACAACTGGCATCGACTTCTAACGCAAATGGTCAGGCGAAGTCTGGAGCGCTCAAAACAGGTGCACTACATAACTGAGCCTTACAATTTTCAAATGCACTCTGACACTGTTCTGTCCACTGAAATAGACATTTTGGACTGACAAGGTTGGTCAGGGGAGCTGTTACTGTAGAAAAATTCTTACAGAAGCCTCCATAATACCCTGCCATTCCCAGGAAGCGGCGTAACTCTCGTCGAGTGGTAGGCACTAGAAAAGAGTTAATGGCTGCTACCTTGGCCCCCAGGGGGCGCACTTTGCCACCACCCACCTGTTTGCCTAAGTAGGTAACAGACGCCTTACCAAACTCACACTTAGCCAAATTAAAGATTAGTGAGGCTCAGCTAAACCCTGGAAGATGGTTTGGAGTATACGCATGTGCTCCTCCCAGTCATTGGAATGTATGACCCGTCGTCAAGGTATGCAGTGCAATTAAAAACATCACCTAGGACTGTGTTTACTAGGGCTGGGACGATTCTGAATCGATTCTCTTTAAAGGCGTAGTACCACAACCTGCTGCCATGGGGCGAACATTCAAGGTTTCCCTTTTCCTTTATAAAACCCGATGCAGGTTGAACGAAAGTGCCAAACATCAAAGGGCATGTGACATGCTTCCGGAAAAAAACTTCACTGACATCAGTTTTTTTCGGCACGGAGCCAAGTAAAGGACTACAGAATCGTCCCCTATTAACCAATTAGGCTACTTTAAGAAAGTAACCTGTTCCAGTTTACTTGCTTAATGAGCAATCAAATGATGGATGCGTTTACTCTCCAAGTTGAATGAGCAGAGCTGTTTATTAAGGCAGCATGTTTGATTGCTGCATTATGAAATTTAAATGGCCATAGAACAGCACAGCATGAACACGATTTCCATTGCCACGCATTTCATGGGACTGTGATCATTTATATCTCACATTCACGTTTCATCCGCTTTACAGAATGTTTACCACCTTGTGTATTTTTTAGACGTTTGGAATCCAGGGCGATCTGAAAACAAATCTCTTTATTTTTATTTTATCATTATGGATCTCCTAAAAATACTACAATGAGAAATTAAATGCAGAGTTGGACTATTGTGATGTTGAACGAGGATTTTTTTAAGTGTGATAAGACCACTTGCTGTCATGGGGTCGCATGTAATTTCTTGAAACAGACACAGCTGAAGCGGCTCAATTTAAAATGCCGTCGGGAAGAAGCCTAAGTTTGGATTTCGCTAATTGCTGGTGCTCCGCCCTTCCCTAAATCTGCACCCGTGTACTTGTCCTAAATAACAATCAAGCAATTTCAGTAGCCTATAACGATTAAGATGTGATGGTGAAAGGCAGACAAACCAACTTGGCTACGATGTTAGATTGAAAGAATGCCTAATAATTTAAAAAAAAATCTTCCTCTGAATTGCATCTCTCAGCATTTTAGGACATTATTAAAGATTAATTTTGAACAGATTTTTTATAAGATCGCCCTGGATTTTAAGCCTATAAAAAATACACAAGGTGGAAAACATTCTGAAAAGCGGATGAAACGCGAATGTGAGTTACATTATCACAGTCACCTGAAATGCGTGGCAATGGAAATCGTGTTCATGCTGTGCTGTTCTTTGGCCATTGAAATTTAAAAATGCAGCAATCAAACACGCTGTCTTAATAAACAACATTCATTCGACTTGGAGAGTAAACGCATCAACCATTTGATTGCTGATCAAGCAAGTAAACTGGAACAGGTTACTTTTCTTAGAGTAGCCTAATTGGTTAATAGGAGACTATTCTGTAGTCCTTTATTTGGCACCATGCAGCATGTCGCCGAAAAATACTGATGTCAGGGTCAAGTTTTTTCCCCAGAACCATTTCACATGCCCTTTGATGTTTGGCGCTATTGTTCAACCTGCATCGGGTTAATAAAGGAAAAGGGAAAGCTCGAATGTTCGTACCATAGCAGCAGGTAGTGGTATTACACCTGAAAAAAGAATCGATTCAGAATCGTCCCAGCCCTCGTGTTTACCAACTTTTGGAAACAAGCTGGTGCGTTCTTCAGACCAAAAGACATCACAGTGTACTGCAAGATTGTGTCTGGGGTTACAAATGCCGAGATGTCAGAAGCACGATCAGTAAGAGCCACCTGCCAATATCCCTTTAATAGGTCCAACTTCGATAAATAACGTGCTGAACCAACTGCATCCACGCAGTCGGCAACACGAGGGAGGGGAAAGGAGTCCGGCACAGTTAGATTATTCACCTTTCGATTGTCAGTACAGAACCTCAATGTCGAATCTGATTTTGGCACAAGGAGGCAGGGACTACTCCATGGACTAGAGCTAGGTTTTGCAAGACTATGCTCAAGGAGGTATTGAGTCTCCTGTCTCATGGCCGCCCTCTTGACTGCATCAACACGGTAAGGATGTTGTTTTATCGGCCGCGCGTCACTGACATCAATATCATGTTTAAAAACATTCGTACGTGATGGAATGCCTCCAAACAAAACTGCATACTCCGAATTTAAGGATTTTAAATCCTTCTGCTGATCAGCACTCAAATGTGTCATTAAAGTTGACAAATCATTCAACATCTGAGTTTGACAATCGAGGACTTTGTTGATGAAGTCTACGGGTGTCTAAACCATCTTCATCACACTCCCTTAACAACACTTGAGAACTAGAAACAGCAACCCCAACTGTGGCCACTAAAGGCGCACTCACAGACTCGGAATGGTCTCTCTCATGATAAAGTTTTAACATATTAAGATGACATACGCGGCTTCCGGTTAGGAATATGTAGGTAGAGAACGTGCGAGCGAGGCGCTCCTGTTATTTTAAGATCATTAACTCTAAAAACCCAATAATATAGCCCATCTTCTTTACAACTGGGATGTTAAAGATTTATAGGTAACTTTTTTCTTTCCATCCGTTGTAATATTCTCACTGGGTATGCAGAAAAAAAGAAAATCTACAGTTAGTAGCAAAGTGGCTAAAATGGCAGCGGCTGCTGCTAACCCTCCGGAGGACCTGGCCGCGATACTGGCGATTGAAATGGAAAAGCAGCGTGAACATTTAAAGGAGGACATGGCTACTTTAATTAAAGTATCCTTAGCGCCTATTCATGCATCCATAACAAGTTTTCACGAAATGGTGGACACACTCCAAAAACGAGTCACTTCTGTTGAGACTACTGCTGGGGAGAACGTTGAGGCCTTATCCAAAGCGGAGAAAGTAATCTCTGAACTACAGGTATTAAATGCTAGGTTAGCTGACCGCGTTGATGACTTGGAAAACTGGTCTAGGAGGGAGAATTTGCATATAATAAATGTGCCTGAGAGTAAGAGCTCTAAAGGGGACTCTGACATGACTACATTTGTCTCTGCGCTTCTGATGGAGGTAATGGGAAATCGGGTGTTTTCTACTCCGCCTGAGCTGGACCGTGCACATCGGACACTGGCATAGAAACCTAAACAAGGTCAGCCTCTCTGGCCTATCGTTGTCGCATTCCACAGGTATCAAGACCGCAAACGAGCATTACGCTGAGCGAGACAAAATGACATTGTGTACAAGGGAAATACACTGCGATTTTACCCGGACCTCAGCGTCAACCTTTCCAAGAAACGTGCGGCATTTAAGAATGTCAAATCAGCTCTTTATCAAAAAGGAATACAATTCAGGCTCCTTTACCCTGCCCATTCCCGAATGACTTATCAAGGGAAAACATTTTCGTTCGAGACACCATCTATGGTGGAGGCTTTTTATTTCCAGCGAGTGAACCGGAGCGTTTCTTCCCCTGCTGCTAGTGAAGAAGACCTAGGGGAGTGATGCACTATGGGCGCAACTGCCTTGTTAAAATAGGAGGCGTTTGTCCTCTCTTGTCAAAGCACTGTCTATCAGACTCTTTGCTTCTAAGGTATGTTCCAACGGACTCTTATTTTATTATTATTGTTATTATTATTTTTCCCTTTATTTTAGAGTTATTCTTGTTAAAGGTGTTATAACTGTGACCTGAAAGATACGTAGCTTAAGAAATGGGCTAGGGTTTTTATTTATTTTTTTTGCGATTCAGGAGCTCTTGAGGGCATTAAGGTTCTAAAACTTAAGTGTATAGTTGGAAGTGTTCAATAAGGGTACGTGTCCTGCGTGCTGCCGTTCTGGCAGAGATAGGAGAGGGGTATGATGGGATGCAAAGGGAAGACTGGACCATTTTAGTCTTTTTTTGTCTTGTGAACTCTTGTGATTCAAACTTGTTATATCACAGACCCTGGTTCTTTTTACAAAAGGGCATATCTTTTATACTGAGGGTAATCTAAGGTGACACAAAGTCTGACTGTAACTGAAATGTTGGATTATGGTTAATAGTTCTAAGGTGGATCATGCCATTAGGTTAGTATCATGGAACGTTAAAGGACTTAACGGCCCAGTTAAGAGAGGTAAAATACTTCATCATCTTAAAAGTCTAAAAACTGATATTGCATTGCTTCAGGAAACGCATTTACGTAACTTAGATCATTTATGTTTAAAGAAGCAATGGGTGGGCTCAATATTTCATTCTAGCTTTAATACTAAAGCAAGAGGTACTGCAATAATTTTACATAAAAAATACAGCTTATTTCTGATAAAGTTATTTCTGATCCACAGGGGAGGTATGTGATGGTTTCTGGTAAGATTTTCCATAAGCCTGTTGTATTGGTGAATATATATGCCCCTAACTGGGATGATTCTGGATTTGTGCAAAGGTTGATTTGACAGTTACCTGTCCTCAACACTTACCTGTTGATATTGGGGGGTGATTTTAATTGCGTGATCGATCCAAACTTGGACAGGTCCCAGCCGAAAATGGGTACCCTTACTAAAATGGCCAGTAAATTCTCAGAATTTTTTGATCATGCTGCGTGTGTGGATCTATGGCAGGAATTGAACCCCAGTGGTAAAGTTTTTTCTTTTTTTTCCTAATGCACACCACACATACTCGAGAATCAATTATTTTTTTATTGATAAAAAACTTTTTCACGCCCTGGAGAACATTGAATATTCTGCCATTTTGGAATCAGATCACGCCCCAGTAATTATGGATCTCTCTTTCAATCATTTTCACACCAGTCGCCCTCAGTGGCGTTTTGATACTACGCTGTCTGACAATATTTTCTGCCATTCAATCTCCAGATCTATTAACTTGTTCTTGGAGACCAATAGAACAGAGTCTGTGAACCCATCATTGCTTTGGGAAACTCTAAAGGCGTTTCTAAGGGGAGACATCATAGCCTTCTCTTCTCATCGTAAAAAAGAAAGGAAAAAACAAAAGCAGCAGTTAAGTAACACAATATATGATATGGATGGTAAATAATCAACTTCTCCTGACCCTTTGCTTTACAAAAAGAGAATAGAACTTCAAACCCAGTATAATCTGATTTCCATCTCTGACACGTAGAGACTCATTATTTGTTCATGAGGATCGTTTTATGATCAGGGGAAAAAAGCAGGATGGCTCCTAGCTCACCAGCTTAAATCCAAGGCGGCGTCACAAGTAATATCACAGATTGAGGATCCAACAGGAAACAGAACCACAGACCCCCAAAAACTAAATGACACCTTAAGAAATTATTATTTTGATCTATATAGCTCAGAATCAGAAAAGGACACATCATTATTTCACAAATTCTTTATAAACTTGGTAGTTCCTACGCTATCTAAAGAACAGAAAGATCATTTGGATCGATCCTTGATACTTGAGGAAATATTATCTGCTATATCTGCCATGCAAAACGGAAAGTCCCCAGGGCTGGACGGCTTCCCCATCGATTTTTATAAAAGATTCTCACTTCAGTTAGCCCCCCTGCTATTGGACATGTTCGATCATTCACTATCAGACGGTAAATTGCCTGACTCGCTTACTGAAGCATCTATTATACTTTTATTAAAACCAGAAAGGGACGCCTCTAAGTGTGGTTCATATCGGCCAGTGTCACTTTTAAGCACCGACATAAAAATACTCTCTAAACTCTTGGCCACGAGATTAGAAACCCTATTACCCCTATTGGTCTCATCTGACCAAACTGGTTTTGTCAAGGGGCGCCATTTATTCTCTAATATAAGGCGGCTTTTGAGTATTTTGCATGGCCCCGCATCTAGCGAGACCCCAAAGCTTAAAACGGACCTACAAAGATGGGATATCTTACATTTGACTTTAGCTGGCAGAGTAAATTGCATTAAAATGAATGTCCTTCCAAGGTTTTTATTTCTCTTCCAGTGCTTGCCTATTTATCTTCCTAAATCTTTTTTCTGTCAGATCGACAAACTGATTTGTGGTTTTATATGGAGTGGTAAACAACCTAGAATTGGCAAAGACTTCCTTCAACGACCTAGAGCAGGAGGGGGGTTGGCACTGCCAAATTTAAGCGGCTATTACTGGGCGGCAAACATTCACAAAATATTATACTGGTTGCAATCTCCAGATACTGATTGGTGTAAGTTGGAGAGCAAGTCATGCTCATCATCCTCCCTGTGTGCCCTGGTCTCATCAAATCTTCCCATCAAGTGTTTGCAGTTTGCATCTAATTCAGGGGTCATCTCCACACATAAAATATGGTCTCAATTTAGAAGATGTATAAATAAGGAGGAAACTCTTATGCTTCAGAGCCCACTTTGCAATAATCATAACTTCATACCAGCCAAACTTGATAGAACCTTTGAAGAGTGGCATAGTAAAGGGATAAAAAAGTTCAGCGATCTTTATGTAGATGGCATCTTCTCTACTTTCAGTGACTTGTGCTCCAAGTATGACCTTCAACAGAAGGATCTATTTCGCTGCTTTCAAGTCCGTCAGTTTGCTAAGTGCCATAGCACCACAGTTTCCAAATCTTCCCACGGAATCAATAGTAGATTTACTAGTAATTGTTCCATTTTGGGTTAAGAGTTTCACAACGTATTCTTATTCAATGATTATGTCAATGGACACTACCAAAATGGAGAAGATTATAATCAGTTGGGAAAAGGAACTGGACACAGAAATCTCTGAGGAGCTGTGGGCGAGGATTCTGAATAGAGGGAACAATAGTACATCCAACGCAAGACTTGGACCAAGTCAATTTAAGGTGGTTCACCGCCTACACTGGAGTAGGGCAAAGATATCGTCTTTTTATCCGAATGTAGATAATAAGTGTCTTAGATGTCTTATGGAAGTTGCAAACTTAACACATATGTTTTGGTCATGCCATAAACTCACAGGATTTTGGTCAACTATATTTAATGTTCTCTCTGAAATCCTAGGTGTTCCCATGGAACCCTGTGGAACAACAGCAATATTTGGTGTATCAAATGAGGATGTGACCATGACGAAAAAACAAGTCAATATTATAGCATTTGTTTCCTTATAGGCACGCAGGCAAATTCTACTCCATTGGAAGTCAAGCATTCCACCTACTGCAGATCAATGGCTTAAAGATGTAATGCTATTTTTAGCATTAGTTTGGGAGCCATTGATTTCTTATTTCAGCAATATTCAAGCTGTTCCTAATAAGTTGATTGGCTTGTAGGTTAATGTTGTATTATACCTGATTCTAACTTAAGTGTTACACCACAACCGAAATGTCAGATCAAGCCCTTTCTCTTTTTAATTTTCATTTTCATTCTATTTTTTTTTTTCTGATAAATGTTACTATTTTAACTACGTGTATGCACTTTGTATGTATGTACTTTCTTTGGTCCAGTGGGGGAGGGGGAGGGAGGGGTTTTCTTGTGTGTGTGTATGTTTGAAAAAAAAAAAAATCATGAATTCAGTGATTGTTGTAAATTTAATGTATGCTAATAAAAAGAGATTGAAAAAAAAGATGACATACGCGCATTTTTCGCTTTTGGTCAGGAGTTTGAATTACATCAGTTTGACTCAACTTTTTCGCCACAGTATATGGACCTGAAAACCGAGTTGACATAGACGAACCTGGAATAGGTAATAACACCAATACCTGGTCACCTGGCACTAAAGAACTGGGAACAGCATTCTTGTCGTACCATTTCTTCATGTCGTTCTGCACTCCCGATAAACACTCTTTTGCTAGGCTACATGCCCCATGCAGCCGTTCACAAAACCTGCTCACTTTGCTAAGAATGTTCTTTTTCTTTGACAGTCCTTCATACAATGTGTTTAATCAGAAGAGCCCTTCAGTAATAATAAAATGCGAAAAATACAAAAACCAACGGTTCGCATTAATATTCGAGCTTAGCAATGCGTTTATGCGGTAATTTAGTCAGGATAGAGAATGAAGGGGACTAAAAAACCCCGGTGAACATCAATATTTATTGGCTAGAAGACTGTATGAAAGGCAAGCCACCCAGTATGAAACTGGGTGATAGTTAGATATCCAGGTAATTCGATAATATTCTCAGCGTTGAGCGCTTGCTAGGGGTGTTAGCTAAATCAGCATCAGCAAAACCAGGCGACAGAACCTCAGTTCTTGAAAACAACAGTTTTAGTCAAATTAAGTGGTAAATAATTGTCTATTTTCTAAATTTAGCATTTATTTTACTTTACCTTACTTTGCTCCCGGGAGACTGAAACCCCCCCCAAAAAAACCGTCGCCTTTGACCAGATGAGCGACTTAATTTGCCTGCTTGCTCACCAAGTTGTTACAGGGGTAAAAAAAACGGGGGAAGATTCTCCCTGTCCCTACTGCGACAAAGGTTATACCCCGGGAGCAAATCGTCTAATGTCTACTGTTGTTTGAGCCTTAACACTCAAAATAATTTCAGCAAACCCTGTTTACACTAGAGCAATTCTTCAGCTTCAATCCCACATGTCTTCTTCTCTCAACTCAGGCAGAATGATGACCAATGAACAGCGCTACAGCACAACCAAGTGGTCAGAATCAGCAAGAGGGATGGGTGACACAAAAAGTAAACCAAATGCAGAGCACATAAAGATACTGAATAAGATTTATTTGGTTTCACGGCTTCGCAATTAACTGAAAAGACATAATTCCACCTGTGCCAAAAAACTGAGACATTAGATGCGGTGCCGCGAAAAAGTATTTGTTCCTTTCCTGATGGCTTTTTTTTTCCACACTTAAATGTTTCAGATTATCAGACAAATGTTAATCTGAGGAAATACAAAATGCAATTTTTAAATGATGTCATTTATTGAGGGGAAAAAAGCTATCCAAACGTACCTGGCCCATTGTGAACAAGTAATCGCCCCCTTTGCAAAATCATGAATTAACTGTGATTAACCACATTTTTTTAGTTCAATTTCACTAGCCACACCCAGGTCTGATTACTGCCAGACATGTTCAATCAAGAAATCACATAAAGCTGATGCTTCATTTAATACATACAAGTATGGTAATAATGTTGGATGTCCATACTCAACCTCTGCAAAGTATCTAAACAAAAGATACAGGGGTTTTGCCGTAATCCTAGAACGTGATTTCCTTAACGTGATTGCCTCTATTAACAGCTCGTCCCAAGATCTTCATGAGATCTGGCCAAAGGTTGTTGCGTTCGATCAGGACAGACCTGGCCAGACCCAATCACGGTACTGTGTCTGCCCACCCTGGAATTTATTCTGTCAGACACAAACAAGCCCAAATCATTCATGTGAATATTTATCAGTATGTCTCCCAAAACTGTTTGTCCATGTTTTTTTTTTTGGATGCTAAAAAAGCACAAGTATTTTCTCTTCCAAAAGACGATGCCGTCAGAAATCAGTGGATAGCTTTTTTGTTTGCTGGTGGCAAACAGCCACACTCAACGGGAACGTTAGCTGTTTGTGCTAGTCATTTCACCGAAGACAGCTTTGTCAATAAAGGATAATTCTGCGCTGGATATGCGTCTCAGCTCCTTCTCAAACCTGGAGCTGTTGCATCGATCAAGCGCACGAGGCCACAAGCTGTAAGTAACGATATAACAGCAAATAATCTAAGTGAAGCTAACATGTTACAGGTGGCTAGCAGGACCCCTAACGATAGTCAGCACTAACAACTGGCCTCAGACGCAGGCTTTGTAAAATATATGAAGATAAAGCCTGGATCGGTACCAACTGTCCATGACTCACAGACGTGGAAGCAGTAAGTTTACCATTTTGTGTTGCTTTACTGCATAAGCCTAGCTAACATGATAGCCTGTTGAATATGGCCGTAGCACTGCGGCTAACGTAGTTAAGTTACTGTTGCAAACGTCTGTGTCTTTAATATGCCAGAGTAAATAATATCAAGGAGACATTCAGCAGAAGGTGTGTGAACATAAACTTCATTTGAAGCGAACTTCTTATACTTGTTTGTGATTTGGATGCTTGGTAAAACTGTTAACAGTAACAGAAGCTACTGTCTGTAAAACCTGTATTGCAGGGTAACGTTTGTCTGTCGTTATGATGACTGCTCAGTTACTACCATATGTTAGCTCGCATTCCATGCTACTTAAAAAATGCTCCTGGTTAACTTATATGCAGTAATTCAGATTGCTATGCTTGTGTTACTTTAGTTGGCATCAAGGTGGTAGTTTCATCATAACGTTACCTGACCTTATCTGCAACAGCTGAAGCTAACCAGAGAGGTGTTAGTCATGTCTGCAAAGTTGGGCTGTTAAGACTGAAGTTGGACCAGAAATATGCTTTGCAATGCTTAGGTAACGTGTTTGGGTTTGTTTACTGCTGTTAGTTTTGCTTATCCATGACCAGGGTCAGCTGGGTACTTTGCCGTGGTGAGGACTAGGTCTCAGCTTTCACCGCGGTAGAATCAATCGCGAAGCGCACAATAATGTTTCTGGTATAACAGATTTCTCCGCATTGCCGTGGCGGAATTTCATTCACCTTTGAAAATTGTTATGGTTAATAAAACGCTGAAAAAGAAGAGGAGATCAGATTCGGATTTCCGGCGGAATTATTGATTTGCTAGCTGCTCGTAAGCAACGCTTACACCATTTGTGTTTTTGCTATGAACTCATTTAATAGTTTGGTGTCTGAATTGTGTTTCCTTTTGGTAGAAATGGTTAACTGGATCTTTTAGCAAAGTTTCCTCCAGATTGCTAAGTGGGTATATAACAGAGGGCAACCCTCAGGGCCTTCTACACCTTGAGATAAGGCGTAAAAAAAATCTGTACCAAAAATTGCAATATTAAATAATAAATAATTAGGCCTTTTGTTTTTAAAATTTCTATCTCATTTTATTTTTTACAATACCTCTCATCTATGTTTTAAGTTAAGCTTAAGCTTTTAAAGTTCACATCAGCAATGAAGGGGTTACTGTCCTGAAAATATGCTGTCCAATCAGAATCACCCTCTCTTTCGAGACCCGGTCAGCTGGCTCATTAATTGGTTAGGACTTCATGAATCCAGGAGAAGGCCCAACTATACATAAAGCTATGTGTCTTGTTTTGGAGAGTGAGGGGCAAATTGACCAATCAAAGTTTGATTTTAGGTGGGCGGGGAAAAAAAAAGATCTTAGGCCTTTGTGAAGTCTGAACATCATAACCTCGGGAGAGTGGTGAGGGCAGGTGAGAGACAGATTTAAATGGTATAAGACGAGAGTGATGATGTGGCTAGCTTGATACCATCACCTTTTTCGAGGCGGCCTTTCACAGAAAAACTTCAAATAATTAAAAACGGAAGAAAAATTGCAGAACTGGAATTAAAAGAAAAGAGAAATTGGAAAGGCATTTCAAGGCGGAAAATTATCAGCACTATCCGTGGACAGAAAGAGAAAACACCCGAGGTGTATAAAGTACTCAAAAAATAAATTAAAAAATAACTAAAGCTACCATAACTGAAAGTTACCTTGGTAAAAATTGAAGTCACCCATAAGAAATCAAGTGAAAAAATATACTTGAGTATCAAAAGTGCAAGTACAAAATATTTTTGAGAGTACGCATAGAAAAAAGCAAACCAACCACACATTGTCCTCTCCTTGTTCTTTTTAAAGGGGAACTACACAGGATTTCGCCCGTCATTGTTGTGCCTCGTAGTCTTTGTGATGGTTAAGCTACTTGTTATGGGGAGAATGGGAGTTATCTGCCCGCTCCCTAGCATATCTTGGCTGAAAATTGACTTTGCAAGATTACGTTCATCGCCTCGGTGTCCCAAATCTTGTCGCTGAATGGAGCTATCGCGAGAAACGAACTACTTTATAGGACCAGACAAAAATACTCCCCGGGTAGTAATAAAAGGAAGACAGCTTCTCTTCACTGGTGTTATGATGGTGGAGCCGACGAAAAAGAAGAGGTGGCCGTTGTCAGAGGAGGCGAGGATAAGAAAGCAAGCATGTGACCAAGCAAGAAGTCAGACACGAGTCAATCTTGGGCGAGCTTTTTAAGAATGGAGAGAGCTCAAGGAGAAAGTAGCATGCAAATCAGATGCCGACCTGGCGTTGCTGCTGTTGCACTTGTAAGTATCATTGCAAAAAAATTTTTGTCCTCGTATTTATATGTTGTTGCCCACTCTTCATAATCGCTGTTGTTTGCAAAGGCCTTTGCACAGATATTGCATGAGTGGTGCTTTATGTTTGTGAGCTAGCAGAGATGTTAGCATAGTTACCGGTAAGCATGTTTGTTTGTCCCGTAGCTGTAATTTATTTTAGTACATCTGCCTGTTTCTGCCCCAGGAGTGCAATTTGCCACATTACATCGTCAGCCAAATCTAGGTTTTGTGTGTTTTGTGCAGTTTGCTATTTACATTGTGTAGTTCAAGATTTGTCAGAAGAGCAACTAGAAGAGCATGTTACGAAAATATTATGTCTGATAAATGTCGGTGCTGAGGGAAAAAAACTCAGAAAACATTAACAAAAAAGCCGCAGTTATCCTGAGCCATTTACTTTTTCCCTTAATTGTTTTGTTTATGTCAGATATACAACGTAAAACTTCTGATATACACTGCTCAAAAAAATAAAGTGAATACTAAAACACAACACAATGTAACTCCAAGTCAATCACACTTCTGTGAAATCAAACAGTCCACTTAGGAAGCAACTGATTGACAATCAATTTCGCATGCTGTTGTGCAAATTGAATAGAAAACGGGTGGAAATTATAGGCAATTAGCAAGACGCCCCCAAAAAAGGAGTGGTTCTGCAGGTGGTGACCACAGACCACTTCTCAATTCCTTTGCTTTCTGGCTGATGTTTTGGTCACTTTTGAATGCTGGTGGTGCTTTCACTCTAGTGGTAGCAAGAGGCAGACTCTAAAACCCACACAAGTGGCTCAGGTAGTGCAGCTCATTCAGGCTGGCACATCAATGGGAGCTGTGGAGAGAAGGTTTGCTTTGTCTGTCGGCATAGTGTCCAGAGCATGGAGGCACTACCTGGAGACAGGCCAGTACATCAGGAGACGTAGAGGAGGCCGTAGGAGGGCAACAACCCAGCATCAGGACCGCAACCTCTGCCTTTGTGCAAGGAGGAACATGAGGAGCACAGCCGGAGTCCTGCAAAATGACCTCCAGACCTCCACAAGTGTGCATGTGTCCGCTCAAACGGTCAGAAACCGACTCCATGAGGATGGTTTGAGGGCCCGACGTCCACAGGTGGGGGTTGTGCTTACACCCCAACACTGTGCAGGACTTTTGGCATTTGCCAGAGAACACCAATATTGGCAAATTCGCCACTGGTGCCCTGTGCTCTTCACAGATCAAAGCAGGTTCACACTGAGCACGTGACAGACGTGACAGAGTCTGGAAACGCCGTGGAGAACGTTCTGCTGCCTGCAACATCCTCCAGCATGACCGGTTTGGCAGTGGGTCAGTAGGTGTGGGGTAGTATTTCTTTGGGGTGCTGCACAGCCCTCCGTGTGCTCGCCAGAGGTAGACTGACTGCCATGAGGTACCGAGATGAGATCCTCAGACCCCTTGTGAGATCAAATGCTGGTGCGGTTGGCCCTGGGTTCCTCCTAATGCAAGACAATGCTAGACCTCATGTGGCTTGAGTGTGTCAGCAGTTCCTGCAAGATGAAGACATTGATGCTATGGACTGGCCTGCCCGTTACCCAGACCTGAATCCAATTGAGCACATCTGGGACATCATGTCTCGCCCCATCCACCAATGCCAAATTGCACCAAAGACTGTCCAGGAGTTGGCGGATGCTTTAGTCCAGGTCTGGGAGGAGGTCCCTCCGGAGGCCTTCCGACACCTCATCAGGAGCATGCCCAGGCATTGTAAGGAGGTCATACAGGCACGTGGAGACCACACACACTACTGAGCCTCATTTTTACATGTTTTAAGGACATTGCATCAAAGTTGGATAAGCCTGTAGTGTGTTTTACAACTTTAATTTTGAGTGTGACTCCAAATCCAGACCTCCATGGGTTAATAAATTTGATTTCCATTGATAAATTTTGTGTAATTTTGTTGTCAGCACATTCAACTATGTAAAGTATTTAATAAGAATATTTCATTAATTCAGATCGAGGATGCATTATTTTAGTGTTTATTTTTTTGAGCAGTGTATATATATTTATATATGTATATATATATATATATATATATATATATATATATATATGGTTACAAACCTCGGTAGACATCGCTTCAGGACTGCCTTCTTGCCAGCTTCGTTGTAAATACATGGACATGGACGGGGGATGGAGGAGATGGTTGCTGTGAGACATTTACGACAGTTGTATGAAATTTGCACACTGGAACTATAGGGCGAGCTGCAAAGAGGGAAAAAAAGCACCAAACCAACGAAAATGTGAGCGATTTCCGACCAACTTCTATAGTGCCTCTTTCATCAACTTTCAGGTGAATGAAAGTATTCAAAAAATACAGCCAATCTCTGCTTTATATACTTATCCCTTTTTTTCTTCTTTGAGTTTACTGGTGGTTTAAAGAATCACTATAATTGACTATAATTAATAGGAGAATAAAATAGAATCAATATCATGTCAAATTTTTGCTTCAGAAAACTGATTTTTCTTTACAACTATTTGGATACCGAGGACTCACTGTAGCTGAAGTGGTTGCTACAGAGGACAATGATTGTCTCCAGTGACTGCACTATACAGAAAGACATTGACAACAGAATCTGTGCCGCACATGCAGCCTTTTGACGGATAGCCAAACTTGTATTCCTGAACCAAGATCTCAGTCTCCAGACCAAAATCGTGGTGTTTCAAGCCATCGTTCTCTCCACCCTCCTCAATGGCTCTGAACTGTGGATCCTGTACAGGAGTGACATAAAAAGATTGGAGCAGTTTCAACAGCAGAAACTCCCTGCAATCCTTAAGCTCAAGTGGCAAGACCGTGTATCCAATGAATCTGTTCTTCTCCAAACTGACCTCCCCAGCATCGAGACGACTGTAGCCCGGCACCGCCTCCGCTGGGCAGGACATGTCAGAAGAATGTCTACCACTCGACTTCCCTGCCAGATCCTGTTATCTCAGCTCGAATCTGGCACAAGATCGAGAGGTGCCCCCAAGCATCGGTTCCACGATCAACTGAAGGCCACGCTCGTTCGCTGCGGTATCGATCATGCCAACTGGGAGACCCTTGCCGAGCACCGAACTGTGTGGCGGGGCACCATCACAGAGGGAATTGCCCATATGGAGACACAACGAGGATCTGAAGCAGAAGCCAAGAGACGGCAACAACACGAGCGGCTCCTCCGTCCTCGACCACCACCCACTCTGCCCTGCACAAAGTGCTCCAGACTATTCCACTCCGCCTTAGGCTTGAGTAGCCACATAAGGCATCACCACCCACAGTACAGTTGAGAACAAAACTGACACGGACTTCTAATGCTCAAACACGAGCCACTGCCAGAGAGAGAGAGAATGTTGCTTTTTTCGATGATGACGTCTCTTCTTGGTGGTGATGGCTGAGGTGAAGGCATAGCTGTAAGGCTCACGGTTCACCACTGGTATATAACATGGCTATATAACTGTACAGCTACAATCACATGCATGCAAGGCAAGACAGTACGAGCAAAACACAAAAATTTCAACTTGCCGATCATCCACATCTTGCTGTAAACGTTGCTGCAATACTTCACTTGCTTCTTCCTCCCATTTGGGGTCGGATTCTGGATCAAGCAAGTACGGTCTTACAACAATAGATGCCGCAGAGAGCTGTCCTGAAATAGTTGCCATTTTGGTTTCCTTGTGTCCCGGGTCTGCACCCTCCCTCGGAATCGACATAGCTAGGCAGCCAATCAGAACAGCACCTCATTAGCATAGCCTCCCCGCACACTCAAAACAGCTTGCGTTTCAGGTCGACACTGATGGGATGAGAGAAGAGTTCTCACTAGTCCTGGATATGTGTGGTTTTTCTTTTAAACTGAATTCTTCACATTATTTTAAAAACCCATTGGACATATTTTAAAGAGGCCATGAAACATGAAATGTAGTTATCTTAAATAATCTTTTTCAGGTGTGAGACCTTCATTAAATTAAGTTTTACCACTGATGGAGAAAGAAATTTCTAAATCCTGCTGTTGTAGTTCAACTGTCAAAACAAAGGAGGGCGCCATTACTATTGTATTGCCAGACGGGGCATCATCAGAGTGGTTGGCTCAACTTGTCAAGCTAGGGATTGCACTGAGGAACTACATCTGTTCATTCAAAATGACTGAGAAAGAGGAGCAAATTTAAAAAACGAGTTAAGAAAGGCATGTTTTGCATTGCCCCTGGATGTTCAAATGAATTTGACAGTCGAAGATCGGGAGAAACCAGTACATTTCCATCATTTGTAACTTAAACGAACACCTGTTCTCCGACGTTGGCTAGCTGCACTCAAAAGGAAGAACCCACCAGTTAGCAGCAATGCTAGAGTTTGTAGTGATCACTTTGTATCTGAAGACTACGTGGAGGAAAAGTTTTTTGATGAGGCAGGAGTACTGGTGACTTTCAGAAACAACAGGTTGAAACCAGATGCAACTCCCTCAGTGTTTGACTTTTCTTCCAATGATGCATGGAAGATAGACCGTCCCACGCAGTCCACTAACGTTAGTTCAGAAGTGGCTCTGCGCCGTAAGGAAAGAGCCCAACGGCGTAACTATTTAACAGAACTGTGAGAGGTAATTATACGATCAGCAAATGTTCAACAATCCAGTTTAAATGTTCCACAACCCAGTTCGACCTCAATCATGATCATCCCTGCAATTGCTTATAAAACAATAATGTCGTGGACCGGCCTTCAATGTGTGGCAGATAAACACAAAAAAATAAAATGATACCAATGTCATTAAAACAAAAGTAAAATTTATTAAGAAACATAACGTTTCAATGCGAAACTGCGTTTCAATCTAACGGCATTTAAAGCGAATAAAAAGTTGTGTGTGATGACGCCACATGCTGTTATGCAACTAAAGTGGTGTATCGAATAGATTTCTTACATTTTAAGCTGTCTCTATTCATTTTCGACTGAATCACAGAACCTTCAAGCAAAAAAAAGTAGTGTGATTAATTTAGCTGCTTATCCAAAATGGATCGCGTCTACCGACAAATGATGATACACTGCCCTCGATAATTATTGGCACCCCTGGTTAAGGTGTGTTCTTTAGCTTCTAATAAATTCAGTTTTTTTTCTAAATAATATAGAACCACAATGTAAAATGAGGAAAATCCAACCTTTAGTTCAAGTGCATTTATTCAGTGGGGAAAAAAATCCCACATCAAGAAAGAATTCTTCTACATCAAATCATGAGTGCCACAATTATTAATACCCCTGATGTTAATACTTTGTACAACCCCTTTTCACAAACAAAACAGCACCTAATCTTCTTCTATTATGTTTCACAAGATGGGAGAATACAGAAAGAGGGATGTTCGACTACTCCTCTTTGCACAATCTCTCTAAATCATCCAGCGACCTGGGTCCTCTCCTCTGCACTCTCCTCTTCTGCTCAATACACAGGTTTTCAATGGGGTTGAGGTCTGGGGACTGAGATGGCCATGGGAGGTGCTTGATTCTGTGTCTGGTGAACCATTTCTGTGTAGATTTGGCCACATGTTTAGGGTCATTATCCTGCTGAAAGACCCAGCGATGACTTCATCTTCAGCTTTCGGGCAGAGGCCACCAGATCTTGATTTAAAATGTCCTGGTATTTCAAAGCCTTCATGATGCCACGCACCCTAGCAAGGTTCCCAGGGACCCTGGAAGAGAAACAGGCCCACAGCATCACCAATCCTCCCCCATACTTCATAGTGGGCATGAGGTGCTTTTCTGCATACTCATCTTTTGTGTTCAGCCAGACCCACTTAAGAGTGCCTGTTGCCTAAAAGCTTTACCTTGGTCTCATCTGACCAAAGTACACAGTTCCAGTTGAAGTCCCAATACCACTTGGTGAATTCCAGACGTTTGCGTTTATGATTGTGAGTGAGAAAAGGTTTTTTCTCGGCATGCCTCCCAAACAGATTGTTGGCATGTAGATAGCGCCTGATGGTTATTTTGGAGACTTTGTGACCCCAAGATGCTACCATTTGTTGCAATTATTTAAGAGTGAGCTTTGGAGAACCTTTTATATCTCCTACTATCCTCCTTATTGTGCGTGGTGGCAAAATAACCTGGCGTCCCTGTCCAGGCTTGTTTACCACTGTTCCAGGTGTTTCAATCTTCTTATTGATTCCTCTGACAGTAGATATGGGCAGGTGCAGGCGAGTGACTATTTTCTTGTAGCCATTGCCTGACTTGTGAAGGTCAACACACATCTGCCTTACTTGAATAGTGTGTTCCTTTGTCTTTCCCATGTTGAAGAGTGGATAAAAGAAATAACCTCTGTGTCACATCATATTTATACCCCAGGGAAATGGGAAGTAATGAATTACTAATTAAATGTTCCAAGATACTCTGATCAACTTTGTAAACTACTGTAGAAATTACAGAAATACTTCAATTACATTAAGTTCCTTGGAATTGTTAGGGGTGCTAATAATTGTGGAACAGGTGATTTTATGAAAAATAATTATTTCTTAGTCAGTAATTTTTTTCCCCTTAAAATTCACTTGAGTTGAGTTGAACATTTTTATAAAATTTTCAGTGTGAGAGTATGCTTCCGCAATAAAAATTGAAATTATTTTAAGGCTTTTAACACGTCTTATGGGAGGCACTGTAATTGCACGAGTTGTACGTGCTTATATGCCAGCTATTAGCAAAATAGCAGACCATTATCAGAAGGCAACAATGGCATCAAAACACCATCACGGTGCAGTAGCAGATTTAATTGGCAAATAACGTTTGCATCAGCATTTATCACATCAGCCTTTCACCGATAAAGATAAAATCCGACGAGACCAACAGTATAAACTTTGTGTCAATATTCTTGAAATCAAGTGCAATTTCACCTTTTCCATAAGCCATTTTAATACGATATGACTTAATTTGAATAATAATAATAAGAATGTGCGGATGGAAACATGGCTAATGATACCTGTAGCTCTGTAATAGGGCTGTCACTTTTTGAAATAACAACTTTGAACGAATTTAGAATATGACAACGTGATGTTCGAATATATTCGACTCCCTGCACCGTGACCCAACACATGTAAAAAACATCCTCTTCATTAATTTTTATCTTTTATTAAGCTGCACTCAACAGTAGTACAACACTGTTGAGATGTCTCTGGCATTCACGTTCCTGTGCCGTAGAAAGCAATTATTCAATCAACGCGCACTGAAGAAAGTCACTCGTGGAATCAAAGTCATTTTTCATTAAGTTAATCAGTTTCAAGTGCATTACAGTGAATTTCCCTACTTGTGACACGGAACTCTAATGACTCTATGACTCGGGAATTCTAAAGCTTGTCTTTACTGAGGGATCGACAGCAATGGAATTGCAGAAGGACGTTTCAAATGGTCTTATTTCATTTAATCAATCAAGAAAAAATGCATGCATTGTTTCCAATCTCTGAGTAACAGAAGCACGTGAGGTCATAATCGCTTTCCATGTTACTTGCGGTGACCGTTCACCTTTATACAAGTGTAACTGATACTTCAAAAGGCAAGGATTTATCTCATTAATACGCATTCTGGAAGGTGCGGGATAGGGTGATGCAGGATAGCTCCCCTAGCACACTATCCAAATCAGCTTCATGGCAGCACACAGACTCCACACTTGTTGGCATTGCGGAGCAGTGACCGCATGTGCACCATGAGCTGTTGCCAACCCGCTCCTCGCTGCCATCTCTGTCCGGAGCCGCTGCAGCTCCCTCATCCTCCGCAAAAATGGGTCTCGCAACCCTCCTCCTTGTCACTGGCTCAAATGCGTTAGCCATTGGGTTAGATGACAGAAAAATAACCCTTTCTGCCTCGTCCTCTGACATTTTTCCTCCTTCTACAGCTCGTGAAAACTCTATACTCAAAATCAACCGAACCGCCAACAAACCACTCCGAAGACGTAGGCAGTGACATAAAATAAAGATGGCGGAGAGTACGCCCTAAAACCTTTCATAAATGTAATTTAAAAGTTGATTTTCTTTAAAACGTAAGAGACTGTGCGGCAAATTCATACTCGCATGGACCAGTCGCTTGTGTTTATGTTTCGCTTTTGGATATGTGCTGTAACGAAGTCCTAGTATTCCCCAGTGACTAGGAGCACGATATGGCCAGTGTTTCAGAAACAAACACAAATGCAAAATTTGAATGTCATCATCAACAACAGCAATGATTAACGATACTAGTACCAAACAAAGCAACGTAAACACAAGCTCACTTGTCAGCTCGTCTTCACAGCACTCTTACATAGACATTAACACCGAAGCCGTACAGCACGGCTGGACCGTGAGCTACCTGCGCCAGGCCTGGTGGGGCAGCAGCTGATCAAATGCGGACTAAGCACAAGAACGGATCCCAGGGATGCCAAGTCTCACGCATTCGAAGCAGGTCCCACACATTTTTTAGGCTTATTCACCGTAGTCCACGATTAGTCAATGAAAGCTTATTTATGAGATTCTCTCGCGGAATTAAAATCCTTGTGCATTGGAGTTTCAATTTCACTTGCGTAAAGGTGGACCTCACCCCAAGCAACGTGGAAAGCGATTATGACTCCGGAATTCTCGTGCTTCTCTTTACTCAGGGAAAAGAAACAATGCATGTGTTTCATGATCGCTTAAATTGTTTTAATGAAACAAGACCAAATGAAACCAGTGGCGGAACTCGAAATGGGAATTGGGATGGCATAGACACATCCCTTTGTGACAATTAGGATAGTCCTGCCTAGTTTGCAATTATTTTTCTTTATTGATGCGTTTTCCAATTATTGTAATTGGCAACCGAAGACGCAGTTTCTCTCCACGTGATCTAACAGCGATGAAATCATGGGCTAAATTCCGTAGAACTGAGAATTGGGGTGGACAAAACATCCGTTTCAAACAATTATTAGTCCTGACCTGTTCTCAGTCATTTTCATGATAAACAAAATGTTCACTCCGAGAGCACTCCACACTTAAATCTACGTTATTAAAAAAGGAGCGGGTCGGCAACAGCTCATGGTGCACATGCGGTCACTGCTCCGCAATGCCGACAAGTGTGGAGTCTGTGTGCTGCCATGAAGCTGATTTGGATAGTGTGCTAGGGGAGCTATCCTGCATGTGTGAAAACCAGGAGCCCAGAATCTGCAATAATAAATCTTGTATAATCTCTTATAATCGTATAAATCATGCTGCCTTCGATTTGGTTGGTAGTCTCCAAAGCAGCCAGCAGGTGCCACTCCGTATACACTTAGAAACAGGCTATGTGATTGGCCGACTGAGAGGCGGGAGAGAGAGAATCGGATCGTGCTCGGCAATTGCCGTAGGGAATTTTTTTACGAGCCTCAGAATGGCTTTCTTGAACTAGTATAATTAGCATGTAGCAATATAATATCCGTGGGTTTTGAAAAATTCAGAACCCTGAACTATTTTCCCGGAAATATTTTCCATATTTTAATTCAAAAATCGTACTACATACGGACAAATCGTAACAGTAGGTATTTCTGGGCTTAGGACCGCACAAACCAGCCAAATCTTGTCAGTTTTCAAATGATGATAAAAACTTATAAAGCATTTACAAATGTGTGATGCATATTAATTTGCTACATACGATCCATATCTTTGAAAAATAGGCAAAACATTTTCTAAATGAGTGAACCTTTACATGACTAATTCCAGCATAATATGGGACCTTTGCATAGAATCTTTTTGACAAAGTGAAGTAGGCTAAAAGATGTCAGAAGGCAACTCATCATGCTGTGTTTCAAAGAAATTCATGAATAGGTGAGAAACAAATTAATCGACATCAATCGGTCTGGAAAGGGTTAAAAAGCCATTTCTAAGGCTTTCAAACTGCAACGAACCATGGTGACAGCCATTTTCCTCAAAAGGAGAAAACAGTGGAAAATTGGAACAGGGGTGAACCTTCCCAGGAGTGGCCTGCCTACCAAAATTACTCCAAGAGCGCATTGACGACTCATCCAGGAGATCAAAAAAGAACCCAAAACAACATCAAAAGAACTGCAGGCCTTACTTGCCTCAGTTAAAATCAGTGTTCATAATTAAACAGTAAGAAAGAGACTCTGCAAAAATGGCATCAATGGTAGAGTTCCAAGGCGAAAATCGCTGCTGACCAAAAAGAACACAAAGGCTTGTTTCACAGTTGCCAAAAAACATCCTGATGATCCCCAAGACTTTTGGGAAAGTATTCTGTGGACTGATGAGACAAAAGTTGAACTTTTTGGAAGGTGTGCGCTCTGTTACATCTGGTGTAAAACTTTCAAAGCATTTTATAAAAAGAAAATCATACCAACAGTCAAATCTGGTGGGGGTAGTGTGATGGTCTGGGGATGCTTTGCTGCTTCAGGACCTGGAAAACTAGCTGTTATTGATGGAACCATGAATTCTGCTCTCTACCAGAAAATCCTGAATAAGAATCTAAGAACCATCAGTTTGTGACCTCAAGCTCAAGCGCACTTGGGTTAAGCAGCAGGACAATGATCCAAAACACACGAGCAAGTCCACCTCTGAATGGCTTAAGAAAAACAGAGTGAAGGTTTTGTCGTGGCCTAGTCAACATCCGGACTTAAATCCAATTGAGATGCTGTTGCATGACCTTAAACAGGCCGTTCATGCGTGAAACCCTCCAATGTGGCTGAATTAAAACAATTCTGCTAAGAAGAGTGGGCCAGAATTCCTCCACAGTGATATCAAAGACTCATTGCCAGTTATCGCAAAGGCTTGATTGCAGTTGTTGTCGCAACAACCAATTATTAGGTGGAGGAGGCAATTACTTTTTCACAGGGGGCCAGGTAGGTTTGGATATTTTTTTTCCCTCACTAAATGAAGTCATCATTTAACAACTGCATTTTGCATTTACTCAGTTTATCTTTGTGTAATTTAAAAATTTATTTGATGATGTGAAACATAGTGAGACAAATATGCAAAAAATAGTAAACCAGGAAAGGAGTAATTACTTTTTCATGGCACTGTATCGTTGGTTTATATTTGTTTCTCTTTATGTGAAAAGAAGAAGAAAATAATCCTTTGTATTTCTCATTGATCAAAGTAATGAAATGTACAGCACCCTGTACAAACCTTTTTCAAGGAATGGAGTAAAGCAAGACCTAACCTAATGAAACGTGATAAACATATTATGGGTGATGTTCAGGTGATACGTGAAATGATCATGTATTAATAATTACCTTAGTCCCAGTAGGACTGGAACTACAGGATGCAAAATAATAAAGGTGCAGATCTCAGCTCCAAAGTGCAATTTCTCAGTTTGATCTGCACCAGAAGGTAAGTTATAACATTCCTTATCAGAATTGCAATGAAATTTAAATAGATTCACCTTCAATTGAAACATACAATCGAAAATATATCATAAATGTTTTTATTTCATTTTTTAATACAATGATTTTTTTGAATGATTTTAAAGAATTCACCTCCCACAAGTAGACCTTGTCTGCCACTGTGCATACAGTATTTGTCATTTCTCCTGAGCCAGAAAAAACAAAACTAGAGAGAAGATGAGGGGCCCAACATACAATTATTATACATCTCTAAGTTTTCTTGTTTCTCCAAAAGAGTGTTTTGGTTTTAATTTATCAAAAGATTTTTATCCGAAGTGGAGCACCTTTGGTAACCATCTCAGTTACCGCACTGTTCTCACTGCTTTCTTGTTTTTTCCTCACAGACAGACTTGAGCTGCAGATGGAGGTGCATCCGGCACTGAACGCTGCAGGTTTCATCGGTCTGTGCGTGGTGGGAATCCCAGGCAATCTGTCAGCACTCCTGCTATTTTGCCATTTATTCATTGCACAGGGCCACATGCCACACAATGAGTTCATTCTCAGCCAGCTGGTCTTTGCCAACCTGATGGTGACACTCTGTCGGGGCATACCACAGGCTCTGACTGCTATGGGCATTAACCCAATGTTCAGCAGCCGGGTTTGCAAAACACTCATCCTTGCATACAGGGTTGGCCGTGCAATGTCTATCACCATTACCTCCCTGTTGAGCTCCTACCAGTGTGTGGTCATGGCACCGTCGACACCTGGATGGATCTGGCTGAAACGCTGGCTTCCCGTCCACCTGCCTCATGCCATCTTCTTCCTTTATGGGCTCAGCATCATCATCTGCCCTGTAGCCTTTCTTTATAGTGAGGCTTTTCCTGCCAATGGCACAATTCCTGAGTTCACCCTCAACTTGGAGTTCTGCATTGTGGTGTTCCCGAGCGCCATGATTTACTTGGTAAATGGTGTAGTGTACATTATACGAGATTTCACTTTTGTTGGCCTTATGGTGGCAGCGGCAGTGTACGTGATGCTGGTCCTGCATCGGCACCATCAGCAGGTTCAGGGTCTGCAGGGAGCCGGCAGGAAGACTGAGGAGGCATCACGTGCTGTTCTGCTGCTCGTGAGCACGTATGTAGTGCTATTTGGTTTGGACAATGTTCTGTGGTTTTACACACTCTCCGTCTCGCGTGTGCACCCAGCTGTCAGCGACACACGTGTATTCTTTGCTTCCTGCTATTCTGCCATCAGTCCTGTGCTCATCATTGCCACCAACAAGAAACTCTCTATGTACTTTAACTGTGGCTCTAAAAGCAAGACAGCACAAAACATCCAAAGCAAAGTGGAGTCAAAAGTTTCTGAAGTCAGACCAACGCATTGAAGATTTTGCGGAACGGACTTTGGGGAGTAGGGAGGAGAATGACATTCTCTTTTATTCAGTTTAAGATACGTAACTTTTTGTGACCCCAAATTAATTGAAATAATTTCAGGAACACTGTAAAAATTTATTTGTTCCCTCAACTTGGCCAAGTGAAGTGACCTTGTTCTTTTGACTGTATTAAGATCTGTGAGAGACAAATTTTCATTTCTACACTTTCAAAGAACTTAACAATATGCGAGCAAAAAGACGACTTGGTTTAGTGAAGGTGAGGAAATAAATCATTAACTGTTAAATTAACCTGACAAAATAGCAGCCATCCATATGTAAGTTATTAGATTTATGTGCATTTTATGTGCTTTTCGTGGTTATGCTACATAAACAGCTTATTTATAAAAAAACAAAAATAACATTTTACAGAAATAAAGTGAACCCTTCATTTAATGAAGTTCATTTCGGGCTGGTTCCAGATTCTAAAGCTTGAAAATGTTCTAGTTTACTGAAATAATTTCATATTATTTTCAGGCTAATAGTCCCATTAATAGTCCCATGTTATCCTGAAACTTTTAAAACTTAGTCCGTTGGCTACCTGATTTCTCTTTGCATATTTGGTCAATCGTTTGTAAATCCTATATTATGCTGGGAATAACAAAAGTCTTAAGCAGTACAAAAGACTCTGTCGGTTGAGAAATAAAAATTTATCATCAGAATTTTTTACTTGACTTGTTGTTCTGGGTAAAGGGGAATTAAAAGCTCAATATTTGTGTTTTTGCCCCCAGCCCTGTTCTTTAGAACTAGGTTATCCTTTGAAGACCCCACAGAGGCAGTCAGCAGCTTTAAGTTCTCCAGGTAGGGACAGCCTCAGGTAGGGACAGCCTCAGGTAGGGCCTCAGCTGTGGCTCTTCCTGTCCTTTCCTCCAGCTCCTCTTTGTCTGCTGTTGAGGTGGGGAGTTTTATCTCAAGGAACTGGTGAAAATTTGTTATCAATTCTAATGTTCATATATTGCATACAGTGGTTATACATTAAAAATCAAATTATTTTTAAAAAAGAAGAGCAAGATCTTAGTTCTTTTAGGGACAGCTACATGTGGCACTGTCAAAATTATTTATCCAGAAGCATCTCCTGTGCGTTTAGTAAACAGATACATCTTTGAGAAGAGCTGCATCTAAATCAAAAAAGATCTTCTTTATGTGTTTTGTCTGCACAAATTTTATTGCATGATTGATGTAATATGTATAATAATAATAATAATAATAATAATAATAATAATAATTACGCAGTGGTAATTTTGTCTGGTGCAGCCCGCACAGTGGTAAATTTGTGTGGTGCAACACAGTGCACAGCCACTTTGGAAATTTGGTAGACTGACGTCCGTCGAGATGAGTGTGGCAGCATAGTAGGGGGAGGTGTCACATATTCATTATGACGCAGTGACAATTTCGTGGATTAAGGCTCTGCCGAAATTGTGCAGAGAGCTCGCCAGCTCCTACCCGGTTTACCACTGCACAGAAAGTAATTTGGCTGACCGCGGGCAGTGCGCACACGTCACCGAAACCTCACAGGCAGGTTTCCAGAATGTCAGGCACATTTCAATGCAATAAATAATTACAGCAACCACTATTTAAAGTAACTATCCGAATCAGGACATAAATTATACTATGGTTATCGATTGTCCTGTCATATCAAAGGCGGTTGGCACGCGTAATGGAAACTCGACCGGGCTTAATCAACACTGCTGAATCTGTGATGCACACTAACGACTTCACGTCTTTCTTGGCCAACCACAAACTACTTCGACATCAGGCAGTGCATATATATATATATATATATATATATATATATATATATATATATATATATATATATATATATATATATATACACGTAAATGTACACGTATATACAGAAAATGCTTGCGTTCTATGCTCAGTAAATCCGCTTGCACACTGCACGCGAAACAAATTTTTTGCATGACTGATTACATTCAAAGTCAGTGCCAGGGCATGAATACACGCATTGACTTGCGATGGATGTACGCAGTGTCTACGTGTCTGAAAGTCGAACAGGGTTTTAATATATCTCCATGTCTGACATTCGGATGGTTTCCATTTAACTACGTGTTCGACAGTCGATTATTGTTTTTTATTTCTTCAAATCTACTGAATCTTTCAGATATTAAACGTGAACGTTTTAATAAGAGGGCTCAATTCTTCAAGATAAGTACCAAGAATTTCAATCAATGTTTCTGTTTAAGCTTTGCTCAATAAAGTAAGTCGACATTCAATTGACGGCACTTCAAAGACAAGATATTTAATGTTCAACTGATACACTTCATTGTTTTTTTTTGGAAATCTTCACTCAGTTTGAATTCAATGTCAGTAACACCTTCTAGGAAAGCTCAATAATTTCCAAAACGAAAACTTCAAACGTAAACTTGAAAAATACAACTATGAATTCAAACTAAAAATAAGCGAAGGAAAAGTTTCTTTTTCAGAGTAAATATAAATTTGATTCAGTTCTGAAATAATTTAGGATAAATCAGTTATTTTCATATTCGCTTTCTTATTTATTTTGATCTTAGTTCTTATTTTTCAATTGTAGATTTTATTTCTTTAGATTCAGCTTTGTCTTACAGTTTCAAATCTAATTTGTTTGGTTTCAGAACTTTCACATCGTATTTTTCCACCTTCCGAGATGCGGGGGCGAGGTATCATGACTGATAGCATAACTAAGTAGGTTGAGGACCTTCCCCAATGATGTTGCCTTCAGGAAATGTTGCTATGGCAAGCCATCCACAATCAAACTACTTGTGGCGCCATTTTAGAGAGCCTGTAGCGACTTATGGTGATTTTTTTTATCCCCCCGGCATATAATGCGGGGGGATATAGTGATCAGTGTGGCCGTCCGTCTGTCTGTCCGTCCGTCTGTAATAAAATCGTTTCCGGACCAGAACTCGAAAACTATACCACTTACAAACCCCAAATTTGGTACGAACCTTCTCCTTATGGTCTAGTTGTGCCTTGTGGGGGTTTCGGTCCGTCCGTCTGTCCACACAACCTGTAGGTTACACAACCTACAGCCAGGGGGATCCGCCATTGCCAGATGGCTCTTGTTTGCAACAGTGATCCCATTTGTGATGGTACAGAGCACCCCTTGGGTCACATGAGGGGGGAAAAAGTAAATCCAGACCCACAAATTGGCAAACCGTTATCTCAGATTGGAAAACTGTACCCACAGATTGGCAAACCGTTCCCATGGACTGGCAAAAACTCCGTCCGAGGACTGCGAGGTGCAAGTTGGAGATTGACAAGCTTGATTTTTCTCCCAACTTCAAAGGGAACTCCACTGTCACCGCATATTTTGCGAGATTTCTCCAAGACCCCGTAAAACTATGAAAATGCCATCCAATCTTCATTATGCTTTTAGGATTAACATAATGCATAGCACACTTAACGCTTTTACTAAGAAGACAAACTGTATATTACAGTGTTAATTTTACGATTTCCTAAGGGTATGGTGCTTGGGTATGAAAAAATGCACAGCTGTCGCGGCGAGCGAGTGGTTGTCCTGAAAAAGGGCACAGAGGTTGTAGCGAGCAAGCACCGGCCTGCCAGGAATAGGCAGTTCATTTGTAGTGGTAACTTGAATGCCTTCACTCCGAACACCTGTCACTAACTTTGCTTTGTGGATGTAACCATACTTGCCATCTGCAGATTTTAAATGCTAAAAAGGCTGTTTAATCTTTCCTAATGACAAATTGTAATTTCAAGAGCAATACAACTCCACTCTGAAAGCAAAAGAAATTATTTCCAAAAGGCATAAAGGCATAAAAGGCTTACCCTGAACCATCTTAATTCAATACAGAACACTTGTTTCCCAGATAAATTTCTGTAAACTACTTGTAACTTGCAGTACAGCTGTCTTATCTATACCTTCCTGTAGCATATGATGTTAACACCTGATAAGATATGTGAAAGGATCCATATACATTAAAATCCAGTTACACGAGGCGCTCTCCAACTCAGTCACATTTCTCCCAAATAACAATTTAACGATTTGCAATGCGAATCCACCTAATCTGATCACAGCAGACAATCCCATCATGTGCAAGTTACCGCTGGCCCTAACAGGACAATAACCCTAAAATTTATCCTGCAAAGAGCTCCCCCTGACTAGCCCAACTGGCAGATAGGCCTATGAAGCATGATACAAGGGCAGAGTAACCCCAAAATGGGACTAAATCTCATTATTTCGATTGCATGCAGTTTCGGCAACATGACGCGAACGAATATATAGGCTACTCATACTGAGTGACTGGCCCGTGCCCAGCTCATGCATGTGTCATAATTACACTCCAGACTTCTCATCAGACAATTGCTATTTGCGTTAAAAAAAATTATCATTTAAGTTGATCAACACTTTTAGTCATTCATTGTTCTGACCGAAAAAATTCTCTGATGGAACGAAAAACCTTTTTTGCCGATTTACCACCTGCTCAATTCTTGTTTTACCGGTTGTCATGATGATCTGATGATTGTTGTGCTAATAACATGATAAATGAATTCCGGACCACTCCCAAAGTAAATGAGGCAGATAGGAGATCGGGGCAGGTGTGGTGTTGGACTTTGTCTGTGATTGTGTGGACTTTGGGTGCCCCCCGGGTGGCGAGACTCAGGGTGGGGCTCGTATCTCGTCGGAGTCCATGTAGCTCCCAAGCCCACCAGGTCCCAGGTGGTGGCTGTTCCTTGCTTCCTTCTAGGAGAGGGGAAGGTGGGAGGGACATAGGAATGAGAGGAGCGGGGATTGTGGGAATATAGGAGGTAACACGTTGGGAGTGGCCCTATTTATTAAACTACGTTATTGGGAACTCTCTTTAATGAATTGTGGACCACTCCCAAAGTAGAGGAGAGTATTGGGTGGGATTGCGGATCGGAGATCGGGTGGATAGGAGATCGGGGCGGGTGTGGTATTGGACTTAGTCTGTGAACATTCTGGTCCTGATAAGGACTTCTGGAGTCTACATTCCACCCCCCTCCCCCCCTCCCTCTGCCACAGGCTGCCTCTGCATTTTTCATAAACCCCCCCCCCCAATTCCCATGAAAAAAATTCCTACGTCTCCAGTGGGTCATCTTATAAACCTGAGGTGTACTATTATGTCTGATGTCATCAATGTATCTTTTCTGTGTTAACTGCAATTTTTAATTTTCGAAGAAGGAAGTGGAGTTGGCAGCATGATGCACGTTGCAGCAGCCCGGAGCACTTTCTCTCCAAACGTAATCTCGCTGTTATTCTGTAACAATGACAATAAAATTCATCTGAATCTGAATCTGATTGTGCTAACGTTGGACGCCCCCCGGGTGGCAAGACTCAGGGTGGGGCTCGCATCTCTTGTCGGAGTCCTTGTGGCTCCCAAGCCCCAAAATGTGTTAATGTATCGACGAGAGAAGGGCTCTACAAACGTTGTCAACATTATTGCAAATATAGCTTGCGTACGAGTTCGACTGCTATGTTCAAGTTCGAGGATTTCAATCAGTTGGTCTGGGACTCCTCTCTTAGATGCTGTAGTGGCAGCGCCGATGCGGAAAGAGTGCCCAGAGGAGTATTTGGGTGGAATGTTGGATCTAATTAAAACTTGACGGAAAAGGTAGAGGATTATTGTATCTGGAGGTGACATAGTTTGATATTGACTCGAATGGACTGAGGGCAGAGTCTAGGCGGAATAGGAATATGGGCTGAGAAATGCTGAACTGATTTGTTTACCACTCTTGATCTTGAACATAAGGCAGTCGGTGGAGTGGAATGAGATTTCATTTAGGCTGGCTTGACGAGAAGGATAATGATTAGTGGTGAGCAAAGCGAACCTGGTATATCTCAAAAAACCAAAGAACGCCAATCAAAAACACTGCTTCTATAGTGGAATCCGTTGGAGAGAGTGGTACCCTGAATGCAGCGTCTGGATGCAGTGAGAGATGAGGTCTGCCGTTAGGGGTAAACGTTTGGTCGGAGCAGGAGGTCCTTGTTTACGTAAATATTTCAGCACTGTTTACACGTGAGAGTGGTAAATAGACAAGCACGGATAACTAATAGCCAATTTGAAGAAGTTGTTGTTGCCGCTTAGGAAGACTTGTGTTGGGGCTGGTCGAACGAGGTGTATGGAGTGAATTTACGAAATGAAGCTTGTAAGGGAAACAACCTTGAGTGCGGGGAATGGTACTCGGAGGGCTGAATGGAATTTCTTGAATTTCTTCTGCCTGCTATGTACGGGAAAAGTAAGCGTGGCGAAAACCGGTTTGGAATGGTATCTCGAGATAAAGCGGCGAATGGCTCGGGTTGTGGTGTCAGGGGTCGACGGTCGCAGAAAACGGAGGAACCGGAGTGGGATGAATGTCTTAGTGCGGTGCTAGGCATCTGATACTCTGCCAGGAGAAACGAGGAGGGGTGTCAGGGATGGCATTTTACGGTCGGGAATATGTGCGGCTTTGAGCATGGACCCGGTTTTACGGAAATTAGGGTTAGTTTCCTGAGGAACAGCATGAACGAGAGCGAGCAGGAACGGCCTTTGTTTATGCTGTCTACAGTTGTCATAATGTATTGTTATATTTGGCAGCCTGTTTGTGACTCCGAAGCGATGATGAGATATGGTGAGGTGAACAGCGTAGTAATTGCGCTCCTTCCCGGAAACACCAAAGGAACCCCCCAAAAAAGCTAGGGGAGAGCAATAAGCAATGACAATCCATTCTTCAGTCTAAATAAAGGAAGTGGCAGCTAAGTGGCGTGGTTAAGTATGATGCACAGCTTGGTGATGGTGAATATAATTGCTGCGAAGTCGGCGAGAGTTTTGGATTTGCAGATTGTCATCCTTGTGCAGTCACATCAATTATATCAACGCAGCCAACAGGCAAATGCTTACCGTACAGCTGAAGCAAAAAGCAAGATTTAGAATGAGTGTAAAGTAATCATCCAGTTCTTCCCTCCGATGAGGAAAGGACTGGGGGATTGTGTCTCGGTAGAGTGGGACGGGGAATGTCGACCTCAGTTTGCGTGGGTTCCCTGAAACGAGTGGAGTTCGGGTGCCTGAGCTGTGCAGGGTCAATGATGGCCAGGATTTCCTTTAAATATCCTACGCTACTATGAATGTGGAAACTGGGGCAAAATGTACGTGGTATGGTAAATTCTAGCACTGCCGAAGCGAACAGCGATACTGAAAACTAGTGTTAGGAAATCATCCATTTCTCGCCTCCGTTGAGGCAAGGACTGGTGGTATGTGTCAGTTGAGTGGAATGGAGAGTGCCGAACTCTGTTCGCGTATAACTTTCCGCAACGAGCGGGGGTCGGGTTTTTGAGCTGCGCGAGGTCAATGACGGTTTGGATTATTTTTTTCTTACGACTAAAATATGAATGCAGAAATATGATGGTTGAATGAGCTGGGCCAGGTCGACATGCATACCCACACTTGTTGTCTAAGTGTGGGGGATAATGTTGAAGGATTTGGAATAGGCTACGAGGAGTGTATGGGAGATAAGGCGGTGCCTACTGTGTGCTGAAACTGCGAACTGCTATCGGTTACAGTTTTCTGCAGCAACAGTTGGTAAGTACAGTGGTTTTACTACTCCGTACCTCGGATGCAAGGAAAGCTAGAATCCACCCCATATAGACACATTTGTAGAACGGGTCGACATGCCCAAGTGTAGACCGGAGACAGTAGAAATCTGGTGGGTCTAAGTTTAGAGGGAAACATGGACAGTGACAGCTTATAGGCTGCTTCAGTGTGTATCAGGATCTGCTGGTACATGTGCATAGCTGTGGTGTGTCGTTAGCGTGTAGAAACGAACAGCTTCCAAGCTGGTATATGACGGAGGGGCAAAAGCTCCAAGCTAGACGGCCTTCTCGGAAATTGCCCAGAATAATGGTTTACTTATTGCTTCGGAATGACCAGCTTTTCCTCGCGGAAAATGGGTCCATTATGGATAGCGTGCGAGAGGTAGACAGAGCTCCGGTTAAGTCATTAACATAATGCAGGTTTTACAGACCATAAGTTCCATCTGCGTGAAAAGTTTCTTACGTGGAGCTTGCGAATTGATCACTTTGAATATGAAATTCTTTCCTGTAAATCGATGGCAATGCAGCGTTTGTTATACTAGACAAGTTATAGCCTGTGCGCTTCTGTATTGTTTTCATTAGTAGTATCAGAGAGCTTGCCTAGACATTGGAGATGTATCAGGCTGATCCCCAGTCATGGATTAGGAAAGCGATCGTTTCATAAGCACCCAAAAACGCACCCCAAGCTCTGCAAAATTTATGTCTGGTCTAACTGCAGCCCAACTCTGCAGACACATACAGCACCTCTCCATTTAGCTTCAACTGTAGTGGCTACAATCAGGCAACGTTATGATGAAACTGTCACATTGATGCTTACCAAACTAACACAAGCATACCGATCATAATTGCTGCATATAAGTTAGCCAGAAGCATTTTTTATTATCAGAGCACGCAAAGTAACACGCAGTAGCTGATAAGCGGTCAAGACTTTGAATGTAATCTTTCGTGCCAAAAGTTTGTTTTGCATCCCATGTGAAAGCTGCTTAACGCACCCATAACGCCTGTATTCGCGTCTTTGAATTGACTTTGAATGTGGCTAATCTGTCGCGCAAAAAAATTGTTTCGCATCTGGTGTGAAATCAGCTTTTTGGATAGTATGCAACAGCTCAAGAGAGCTCAGTTATGTTATGAACAAAATACAGGTTTTGCAGACCGTAAGTTCCGTTAGTGCGGACAAATTGCTTATGTGGTGCTAGCAAATTGACCACTTCTACAGGAAAGAATTACCTGTTTAATCTCCAACTTTTTCGGCTTTTTATTAGCCACATTAATTTCTTTAAGGGGGATGAAATGATGTCAAGGTAGTGCAGAGAAATCATTTGTGAACCGGTAGAGCTTCCGCGTTTTGCATTGCTTTCATAGTAGCACTAGAGAGCTTGCTCAGACATTTTTGAAGTATCTGGCTGATCCCGGGCATGGAAAAGTGAAGCGATCACTAGCTGTAGTGGCTACAATGGGGCAAAGTTATGGTGAAACTGCCACATTGATACTTACCGAAGTAACACAAGCAAACCGATCAGAATTACTGCATTTAAGTTAACCAGGAGCATTTTTAATTTGCACGACACGCAAACTAACATGCAGTAGCTGGTAATCGAACAGTCATAACCACAGAGACAAACCCTTGCAATACAGATTTTTCAGACAGCAAGTTATGTTACTGTGAACAGTTGTACCAATCATCCAAAGTCCAAACAAATATTAAAAGTTAGCTTCAAATGAGGTTTATGTTCACACACCTTCTGAAGAATTTTCCCTGATATCACACAAACATTAGCAACAGTAACTTGGATACGTTAGCCACTGTGCTACAGCCACAATCAACTGGCTATCACGTCAGGTTGACTAATGCAGCAAAAGCAACTTTTAGCTTCTGTGTCTGAGTCACGGACAGTCGCGACTAATACAGGCTTAATCTTCAGATATTTTACAAAGCCTGCATTTGAGGCCAGTTGTTAGTGCTAACTATCGCTAGCAGCCCTGCTTGCCACCCGTAACATGTTAGCTTCACTTACATTATTTGCTGTTATATCCCTGTACTGCCCGGTGTTGCCATATGGCAACATACCCTTTTTTGGGGGATTTCTGGAAATTTGAAAATAAACATGGGCTCTGATTGGTTTCAAGTTCATGGTTGAACCCTTTTCCAGCCAATGGCATGCTTTGACAACATAACATAACAGGACAGCCCTCTATGTTGCACTTGTCCTTCCCACCCTGTCGATGGCGTCAGTCACTGTGAGAAGTGCTCCTGATTTCACAAAGATTTTTCCTCAAAGTGAACATCATTTCAAAATATAAAAATATCTGCAAGAAGCTGGGGTTAGTTCTAGCCTTTTTTCTGTAATATGCATATAATTTTTCCATAATATTCACCTTTTTATTCAATAAAATAACTTAATAAATAAAATAAATAAAAAGTAAATACAGGTATGATGTCATCATGTGACACGTTGTGTGGTCATGACCTTGCAGTTGCACATAATTTCATGTCAATTGGAGAAATAGTTCCAAAGATATGGCAAAAATGGTGAATTGTATGTGACAAAGCTCCACCTTGTGTCAAAATTTTGAACCAAACAGGTATAATGTCATCGTGGGGCACATCCTCAGGTCATGACCTTTCATTTGCACTTGATTTGGTTAATGGTAAATGGACTGCATTTATATAGCGCTTTCTAGTCACATGATATGACCCCAAAGCACTTTAAAACTTTTTGCCTCTAATCACCCTGATGTCGGAGGCTGCCATGCAAGGCGCCACCCTGCACATCAGGTCAGTTTGAGGATTTGAGGTCAATCGGACAAATATTTCCAGAGATATGATAAAAACAGTGATTTTTTGCAGTATGCGAAATAGTAAATTGTCCAAAATCGAATCGGTCCTTCCTCTTTGATACTTACTTATATGCAAAACTTGGAATTTCTAATTGAAATATGACTGAAGTTATCACGTTAACACGAAAATCCGTTTTTGGCCCCTGGTGGCCAATCTAGAAATTGTAAATTGTCCAAAATCGAATCAGTTCTTCCTCTTTATGATACTTACTTATATGCAAAAACTTGGAATTTCTAATTGAAATATTACTGAAGTGAGCTGCCGGATAGCTCACTCTTAAGGCACTGCGCTGCAGTGCAGAGGTGACTGTCACGTTGTGAGTTCGAGCCCCGGCGTACCCACCGGCAGGGGTCGGCAGCTTTTTCACAGTAGCGCACTATTGGCCATCGCGCTACAGGGTTCCAAATTGGGAAGGGACTGCCGGATTTGGGGATACAATAGTAGCTTTGTTCGTTGCTCCAGCACCTCCTGCTGGCCAGACGGGCGCTTGTCAGGAAGACTCTGGGTTTGTTCATGTCCAGGTATCCTCCGCCCTCGTTCTGAACTTACGAGGAGTCAACCAATGAGTGTATAAGAATCAGTGGCTGATGAGCACGTGCTTCGGAGGAGAGTTGTGAACTGTCTTCACTATCCTGAGTTGGCAGCAAGGGGTCGCATACGAGCAAGCTTTGTACATAGTTCACCAATTGGGCATTCCAGATTCGGGTGGGATTGGAGATACCAAATTTAAAAAAAATAAATAAATAAAAAGAAATATTACTGAAGTTATCACGTTAACACGAAAATCCGTTTTTGGCCCCTGGTGGCCAATCTAGAAATTGTAAATTGTCCCAAAATCAAATCAGTTCTTCCTCTTTATAATACTTACTTATATGCAAAACTTGAAATTGCTAATTGAAATATTACTGAAGTTATCGCGTTAACACGGAGGGCGTGTCATACGAAATTGAAAAAAATAAAGGAGAGAATGACTGATGGAGCTTACCTCATTTTTCCACTTGAATTTCCCTCCAAAAACAAATGTTGTATCATCAAGTAAATGGCTATAGGGATTTGTAGTCTTTTTTGGGGGGTCATGAAAATACTGACTAACAGGGTGGAAAAGGACTGTAGGGACATATTATATATTAAGTAATCACAGAAAATAAATGTAGTTTCACCATTTTTACTTCTTTGTTTAATGTAAGTAGTCCCTTGTCTATCAAATAAATAAAGAGTAAGTTTAAGTTTTGATAATTTTAAGTTATATATTAATTGAAGAAGTTGATTACATTGCATTGGGGACATGCTGAAATTAACTTGTATACCACGGAGAAGGTGCCTTAAAGAGATTAAAAAACAAAACAATGTTATTTAACTATGTTGAAGCAATAGAACACACCTAAACACATAACAAAATACGTTTTTTTTAGTATTTGTCTAATAAAAAAAAAAAAAGATAAAAGCAGGTATATCACAGGGACATGGATATGTGGCCCAAAACAGGAATCACCCAATAGTACCTTCACATATGTGTAAGTTGCCCATGCCTTGGGCACTAATACACCGCCATACCATCACAGATGCTTGCTTTTGAACTTTGCGCCTATAACAGTCCGGATGGTTCTTTTCCTCTTTGGTCCGGAGGACACGACGTCCGCAGTTTACAAAAACAATTTGAAATGTGGACTCGTCAGTCCACAGAACACTTTTCCACTTTGCATCAGTCCATCTTAGATGAGCTTGGGCCCAGCGAAGCCGGCGGTGAAGCTTACGTGCAGTGATTTCTCCAGATTCTCTGAACCTTTTGACGATATTATGGACCGTAGATGATGAAATCCCTAAATTTCTTGCAATAGCTCGTTGAGGAATGTTGTTTTTAAACTGTTCGACAATCAGCTCACGCATTTGTGCACTAAGTGGTGACCCTCGCCCCATCCTTATTTGTGAATGACTGAGCATTTCAGGGAAGCTGCTTTTATACCCAATCATGGCACCCACCTGCTCCCAATAAGCGTTTGATGAGCATTCCTCAACTCTCTCAGTCTTTTTTGCCACTTGTGCCAGCTTTTTTGAAACATGTTGCATGCATCAAATTCCAAATGAGTTAATATTTGCAAAAAATTACAAAGTTTACCTGTTTGAACATTAAGTAACTTGTCTTTGCAGTGTATTCAACTGAATATAGGTTGAAAAGGATTTGCAAATGATTGTATTCTGTTTTTATTTACGATTTACACAACGTGCCAACTTCACTGGTTTTGGGTTTTGTAAATTTTACAATTGTAAAAATAAAACCGATGTTGCGCGAGACGCATTGTGCTTGAAGCCACGAATGAAGGCTCAAAAGTCGAGTGAATTTTCCCGAACCCTGACCAAGAGTTGGAATGGGGCCGGAGATAAAAATAACCCAGCCATATTCATCCAAGAAATTAAAAAGTTGAAAAAAAAATCACTTTTCAGGAGCTCCGATTGTTGCCGAGGAATGTCATTTGCGCCAACATGCAGAATTAATTTCTTTGCGGACATATGCCAATCCAGAATGGCAGGAGTTTTCGCAGTGATATCCGCTACTGTGGCTCTAGGGAAACAGTACTTAAATGCTGCCTTATTTTTAAAACCCTGGACAATGGAATCCATAATGACCACCATTTTCGGGGAAGGGGACATAGATTCTGCCCTCTGTGCATAAATCGTGTTCCTTGACTGAGGAGGAAATGGCGATGAGCTGGGCCGCGGACCTGACGAATGAACTGGAGATGGCCTTGAAGGGCAAGCAGCAGATGACAAGGCAGGCGTCGGAGATGTGGCAGGAGACGACAACCCGCAATGAGCAGAGGAATGACTGTTCGTGTCATCCAAGATGGAGTATCTGTTGTTGAGCGTGAGGGTCTGCGGAGGTTCGTGACGCAGTGAACAACGCCCTCTTTGTCTTCCACCTTGGATTATGCTCCAGGGGGCAGGTGCCAAGGGAGTTCAGGCAGACCACGTCTTCGGCTTTGCACCCTGTCGGACCCAGGAACCTTCACGATGTTGCTGGCTGGCTTCAAGCGCAGGAAACCGAGCTGAATCGTACAGCTCACCAGCGACACAGGGGAGAGTTGTCAACAGCGAATCGAGGAGTTGTTTGTCCCCTTAAATCTGGTGAAGAGTGGATATTCTTTTTTCAAGGTCAACAATCTTTTGGCGAAGCTGGAGACAGCGCGTACATCCACATGGAGAGGTAAGTGGCAACATGGCGCTGTGTTATTAAAAACTTCAGCTCCTTTAGGCAATCATTCCTCAGAAAATGATTAAAATAATAACAAAAAAAAATAAAACAAATAAAATGATAAAACAAATAAAATATAAAATCTTAAAATAATTAAAGCTGCAAGCAGCGTTGAAAGGGCCCTCGCACCCCTCGTTCACGTTGGGGTGGCAGCAAGATCTTGATGGGTGGAAATGTCCATTCACAGCCATTGGACACTGCTGGACCGCTTAAAATGTGTTTTCCTGATGGGATTGCAAAAATTTTCTGGAGGGCGCTCTGATACCATTTTGACATGCCTGTGCGCAAAATCTACAACCTAGTTATTGGAATAGCGGGCTCCATGAGTGTCTTGATTTTTGTAAATTTTCAAGCATGCTTAGACCCCTAAAAAGGCAATTGGGGGCGCTATAGAGCCATTATGCCACATTAAGTGGCAGCTGATGTATGAAATTCAAGAAAATAAGACAATGATAATTTGTGCCACGTTTTGCAAGTTTTGGAGCATTCTAAGGCCTTAAAAGGTGTGTTCGTAAAATTCGGAAAAACGCAGGATATGGCTCATAGCTCACTTCCTGTTTGGCCGAAAAATTTCAAAAAATTAAGCATTGCCTGGAATCAATAATGCAATGATCACACCAAATTTCATGAACATTCAAGCACTAATATCTTAACATGGCCGTATCTAGAGGGCGCTGTGGAGCCACTTTGCCACTCCTGATCTAATATTAGCATATATTTATATTTGGGAAGACAATTTAATCAAGCTTGGAAAGTTTCAGGCAAATCCCACGAAGTATGTGGGAGTAAAATCAACTTCCTGTTTCATGGCAGGACATCGAAATTCGCCACAATGCCACGGATACATCGTTTGATAAATCCATAAAAGCTTTGCAATTTAACATCGGCAACGTCTTTAAATATTATTAACCAAATTTTAAGTTGATCGGATAAAATTTCTAGGAGGAGTTCGTTAAAGTACGACACCTGCGAATTGCGAAAAATCTAAAAAAGTTGCAATTTCAATTAAAAATGGCGAACTTCCTGTTGGGTCTTGGTCATGGCACCAAGAGACTTTTTTTAGGTCTCAGAATATTCCACATGTCCACCGTAGTTCATACATGCAGGTCAACCACGATGCGAGGGCTGCTTATTTGAAATTTTCCAGGGGGCGCTTTAATGCCATTTTTGCCACGCCTATACGTAAATTTTTTATCAGTGTAATAGGAATGATGGTCTTTAGAATTGTACAAAATTTTGTGAGTTTTTGAGCATGCTGAAACCCTGAAAAGGGCAATTCTTTTAAAAATATGATTGAGGGCACTATAGAGCCATAATGCCACATTTACTGCCAACTTCTGTCTCAAATTGAAGACAATCAGACAAGTATAATTTTTGCAAAGTTTTGCAAGTTTTCGAGTATGCTAAGGCCTTCAAACGTGTGTTCATAAAATTTGGAATAACGCAGGAAATGGCTCATAGCTCACTTCCTGTTTGGCCGAAAAATTTCAAAAAAATAAGCATAGCCCAAAAAAACAAATGTAATGATCAGACCAAATTTCATGAACATTCAAGCATTTTTTTCTCAACATGGCCGTGTCAAGAGGGCGCTGTGGAGCCACCTGACCACACCCAATCCAATATCAACATATAGGTATATTTGTACGGAACATCGAAATTCGCCGCAACGCCACGGATACAAAGTTCGATGAATCCAAAAAACCTTCGCAATTTAACATGGACAAGGTCTTTAGATGGCATGTGCCAAATTTTAAATTGATCGGATAAAATCTCTAGGAGGAGTTCGTTAAAGTACGACGCCTGTGAATGGCAAAACATTAAAAATGTTGCAAATTCAATTAAAAATGGCGGACTTACTGTTGAGTCTAGGTCATGGCACCAAGGGACTTTTTTTTAAGTCTTGGCATAGTACACATGTCCGCCGAATTTTGTACATGTAGGTTAAACACGTTGCGAGGGCTGCTTCATTGAAATTTTCTAGGTGGCGCTGTAATGCAATTTTGCCACATTTATCTGTAAACCCTATATCCTAGTGAAATGTATGACCAGCTTAAAAGGTTTGCAAAGTTTTGTGAGTTTTTGAGCATGCTGAGGCCCTCAAAAATGCAATAATGTATTAGGGGGCGCTATAGAGCTACCATATCACACCCAGTGCCAAATGAGATATGGAATTAAAGAACTTAATATTTTTAGTCGATGAGCCAAGTTTGGTGAATTTTTGAGTATATTTAGGCCCTCAAAAATGTGTTTGTAAAATCTGAAAAAACGCAGGAAATGGCTCATAGCTCACTTCCTGTGAGGCAAAAAAATTTCAAAAAAATTGACAAAAAAATGTATTATGACTACTATGACCCTATCAAATTTTGTGAGAATCCGAGCAAGTAGGTTCCAAAATGGCTGTGTGTTTGGTGGTGCTATAGAGCCACCGGGGCATGTTTAAGCACAAAAATAATAATATTTAGCAATTTTCACCACGACTGACGTGTGTGCAAATTTTTGTGAGTTTTCGTGCATGGCAAAGCCCTGAAAAATGCGTTCTCGCAGCAGAATAAAAAGAAGAAGAAGAAGAAGAAGAAGAAGAAAAATCCCATCAAAAACAATAGGTTCCTCGCACCTTCGGTGCCAGGACCCATTCCGGGCCCTGGCACCAGTCGGTGCTCTGGCCCTAATAAAATGTAAAAACGCTTAAATAACGGTGAAAGTAATCTAAGAGCACGGGCAGCAGCAAAGCCAGACCACAGAACTGCATGAAGATGTTTCGAATGATCTTTCTTCATTCAAATGAATTTGAAACACATGCATTGCTTCCAACCCGAGTAAAGAAAAGCGTGAGCAGTCCAGAGTCGTAATCGGTAGGCGTTACAAGTGAAAACTGGCCACATCTGATAATGTTAAGAGTTTTTGGAGTTTCTCTAACCATGATTTAAATGAATGATTGAAAACAGGTAATGACCAATCATTAATTTTCAGGGTTTATTTGAGCTTCCCCTATTGCCAGTTCACGAGCCACCACTGGTTTCTAATCATGATCATTTTCTGTGAGTTAGGTTGAATGGAGAGATCAGCTAAAGCGATCATCAAGTGCGGCAAGTGACAAATTCAGTTGTGGCGTAGTTACTCAGAGTTGGGGAGGAGGAGTGGTGAAAGCAGAATCTTCCTTTACCATCTTAGGATTTGCAGATCAGTGTGGCGCACCTTCTTTGGGAACAAAACAACAGCTGTGGCGGGCTTAACTCTGAAATAAGGCAGCTATGGCTGGATTTAATGAGAAAAGGGGCAGCTATGGCGGGAGAGAATCAGTCATGGCGCAGCGCCAAACGCTCTAGATATAACGCTGTGATATATCTGTGGACCTGGTTAAAATGAGACCGGGAGGCGGGGTGGCATGAGACATCAGTTACAGCCTCAAACTGACTGAAGAAGGCCCTGATGCTTTGATGTTGTTGGTGTAGCATCTTCTCATGCCGGCCAAGAATTACCTGCCGTTACTTCTAAGTTCCTGGGTATCTCCACTGATTTCATCTCGTGGCTTAATTGTACATTCATGTCCAGATCAGTGAAAAAGTTCAGAGGTAGAGTACAATCCAATAGGTAGGATTATTGTCAGGAAAACGGCAATGATTGGGTGTGAAAACCCAGAGAAAGAGGTGGAGAAGGAAGCTCAGAAGAGGAGAGCACAGTTCAACACAGATGTAATTGGTGAAGTTGAGCTGCCAATTTTCTGGCCCGGGGTAACAGCTCGGTGGAAACCACACTTCGCGAGAGCTGAACTGTCCAACGGGAGGATGGAGTTGCTTGAGGGAACTTTGTTTCAATCCTGATGACTGTACAAGGATTGGGAGCTTGTTCCTAACAAACTGGACAGAGGAGCAGACTTGGAAGAGTTTACAAGGATTAAATCCAAATCTTAGACCTTAATTTGGCTTAGAAGCTTGTTGGAGTTAACTAAGTGAAGAGGAAATCTTCCGAAAATTGCTGTCATTGAAGATTTTGTCATACAAAGAATTTTTACGAGGAGCACTGACTGATTCTGAGCACCAATAGCAAATTACAATCCAGCAACTTAGATCTCAAAGCAGGGGATTTAAATACTCGTCACAGAGCCATGAGAGAGTAACAATGAAACAAGACACAGCCAGGGAGGGGAACAGATGCGAGAAGTAACCCAATCAATGAAGAAATTTGCAAAATGGGAAGAGAGAAAGTATTCACACAAGCCTTATTACAGACAGCCTGACCTAAAATTACAGAGGATGCACCACATGTTCAGCCACCAAAAATATGCACCCAAAAATATCGAAAAAATTATGCAATTTAGAAAGTCTATGCTATGGCTGTTCCTTTTCTTTTGTTCTTCTTTTCTGAATAAGCAGGTTGTCTTTGTGTAACAATATTGGTTGCATTATTTACTCATTGTATGAAGATTGAATGACTCGGAAATGCAAGTCTTCTTCCTGTGTAATGCGCATATGAAATGTTCAGCCCTTGGCAAATCATGTGTGTTCTTCTGTCATATATTCCCTTCTATGATAAAACGGGAAGCATTATTATTATTATTATAGTATTACAGAGACATGCTGTCGGAAGCAACGATGTTAGGGTAGGCACAGTCTTTGCGTCTCAATGCGAGATTAGCCAACGGTCCATCTTTTCAGCACAGATTTGCATTTACAAGGCAGTAGTTCTAAAAGGGGTGGGTGCAAATATTGTATCCAAAGTTTCATCCCAAATGGATGCATCCCAGTTAGATGTGACCCACAGGTCCAGTAGCCAAGATTATAAACTCTCCCATAGGTTTATTTCAATGATGTACAAATTCTTGGCCTATGATACCCACTAGTCTAACTGGGATGTGTCTAAAAAAGAAAATTCTGCCTAAATCACCCAGTCTTTTAACTGGGAAGCATCTAGGTGGGATATCACCGTGTTCAACACCGAGTGAAAGAAAATTGATACTGTGGTAGATGGGACTCCGAGGAAGTTCAGTGTTCATTTCAGATGTATTATTCAGAAATTTCCACCAGTAAAATCTCATATTGTTGCCTTGTTACCACTTTGTTGTGATAACGTCACCACCGTTATTGGCAACGCATTGGTATTTATTATGCAGTAAATTAACTCAGTGATTCTTAATCAGGAACAGGTCAAAAGTACTGTCTTATCCAAATGGCATGTCTTTGTTGTGCATAAATGCTTCCAAGGGAGACAAGACGCTCTGGATCTTAACTGCCTGTAGCAACCTAATGCCTAAACAGGGGAGACAATATATTTTTCTCTTGGGTTGTAACATTTGTGCATAGCCTCTGTTATGCATTGTCATTTACCAATTTTTTGACTCAGGTCAGTGATTGATAGAGTAATTCGTTTTTGATTGGAAGAATTTTCACTTAGTGGATAACGACAATCTTTCAAGGGGGTTTATTGGACAGTGGTTTTCACTTAGTGTTGGATGTTGGAATTATGGTTTTCTGGGAGTAATATGGTATGAGGATTACATATAGGCAACATAATATTCTTGAGACCCACACCCTCAAAGTCCTTTCTGCATTTCGCGAAGTCAATGTTTCCTTTGGCCCGGATTACTCTCAACCTAGGCATGTGCTGAACAATTCTTCAGGAACCATATTTCTTTTCTTAAACTTTATGTTTTGGGGATATTCTCCTTTATTAGATATCCATTTTAGTTGAGAGAGATTGATTGGAAATGTGCGATAAGAGTGGGGAAGACATGCGGCAAACGGCCCAAGCCGGCATTGTACGGAATTTTATTTGTGCCACAATCCTGAGCGAGCAATTGCAAATTTTGAGCGCAGCAAAAATATAGTTCGCAAGCACATAAATCATGTTTTGAGGAAAATTATTAGTGAGCAAACAAGACCTTCTGACTGAGCGAACAAAACTCAATTCTGTGCTCAACAAATGTCTTTGCGTGTTTGCTATGATCAATATGAACGTGCAATATTAACCCCTCTCACTCAGTTTCACTGTATTCCCTCTCGCAAACTCATGTTCTGTATGCTGGCAGACCGCAGCATTCTAGCTCAAAGCATGTCTCTCCCTCTCTCTCAGTCTGCCCTCTCTGTGCACGCTCAAATTCACCTGCGCACTGTGTTACAAATGTGTCGTGATTCTGATTAGCTGCTTCTTTCTCCAATTAGATGCATTTTGCCCAACCATCAAAGAATCTCACTATTATTCGTGCCAAAGTTTATTCTAATCAAGTAAATGAGAGCAAAATGAGAGAAGTTTTCCCAGAATCTTTAGGTGGCCTCTCCAAACTAGCACTGTGCCATTTCATATTTCTCAGGCACCGAACTGTAAAACTCATTTAATTTATGTCACTACATACATTCCATCCAAATACAGGCAGTTTTTAATTTTTATTAATGTTTAATAATAAAGACAACCCCAACTCTGAAATGGTTGGCACAAAGTGTAAATTGTGAAAAAAGTCAAAACACAATGACCTTCAAATCACACTAGCCAGTATTTTATTCACAATTGAACAGCGATAACATGGCAAACTGAGAAATAAGCTAATTTAATGTTTTATGGCTGCTTCAGGCCTCAAAAGGCCTCAGGGAGAGGGGACTGTTTACCATGGTGTAGCATCCCTTCTTTTTAACACAGAGTGGAGGTGTTTGGGCATTGAGGAGACAAGTTTCTAGAGTTCAGCCATTGGAATTTGATCCCACTCTTGTTTCATACAGGCTTCCAGCTGCTGGAGAGTTTTGGGTCCCCTTTGACAGACTTTTTGTATAATTATGAGCCAAATGTTCTCAATCGGTGAAAGATCAGGACTGCAGGGACGCCAGTTCAGCACATGGACTCCTACTACGAAGCCATGCTGTTGTAATAGCTGCAGTATGTGGTTTTGCATTGTCCTGCTGAAATACACAAGGCCTTCCCTGGAATACAGTATCTCACAAAAGTGAGTACACCCCTCACATTTTGACAATTAATTTATTATATCTTTTCAAGGGACAGTGCTACAGAATTGAAACTTCTATATATTCTAGAGTAGTCATGGTACAATATGTGTAGCTGTGTAGATTTACTGCACTGTCCAAATACCTGAACAAACAGTCACTATTTCCAAAATGGGTGGCAACAAAAGTGAGTACACACCCCAATTGATAATGGTCAACCAAGCAATGAAACGCGACATGTTCATCCTTTTGTCTGTTCGACTGGGCCATATGAGGTTGTGTAACATATTGAAGGGTTAAATTGTAGTGCTTTAGGTGCAATGCTCTCATTCTGGTCACTGTAGGGTCAACATGGCACCTCATGGGAAAGAACTCTCTGAGGATCTGAAAAAGAGAATTGTTGCTCTCCACAAAGATGGTCTAAGCTACAAGAAGATCTGTGAAACCATGAAACTGACCTACAGCACGGTGGCCAGGGTTATCCAGCGGTTTTCCTAGATTAGTTCTGCTCGGAAAAGGCCTCGTCAGGTTCGACCGAAGAGGTTGAGTCCAGTGCTCTGTGCCAGGTCCACAAGTTGGCTTCAGAAAACAGACGCAGGAGCGGTGGCAGCATTGCTCACAAGGTTGTAGCAGTGGGATAACAGCCTGTCAGTGCTCAGACCATACGCCATGCTTTGCGCAAAGTTGGTCTGCATGGCCGTCAGCCAAGATGGAAGCCTCTTCTGAAGCTAGCCCACAAGAAAGCCCGAAAACAGTTTGTTGAAGACAACCAGTCCAAGAACATGAACTACTAGAACCATGTTCTGTGGTCTGACGAGACCAAGATAAACTTGTTCGGCTCAGATGGTGTCCAGGATGTGTGGCGGCGCCCTGGTGAGAAGTATCAAAACAAGTATGTACTGCCTACAGTCAAACATGGTGCTGACAGCATCATGGTCTGGGGCTGCATGAGTGCTTATGGTCCTGGGGAGCTGCACTTCATTAATGGAATAATGGATCCAACATGTACTGTGAGATTCTGAAGCAGAACATGACGCCCTCCCTTCAGAAACTGGGCCGCACGGCTGTTTTCCTACATGATAACGACCCGAAACACACCTCCAAGATGACAATTGCCTTCCTGAAGAAGCAGAAGGTGATGGTATGGCCAAGTGTGTCTCCAGACCTGAATACCATTGAGCACCGGTGGGGCATCCTCAAAAGGAAGGTGGAGGAGCAGCAGGTGTCCAACATCCACCAGCTGCGTGATGTTGTCATGGAGGAGTGGAGGATCCCAGCAACAACCTGTGCAGCTCTGGTGAATTCCATGCCTCGGAGAATCAAGACATTGCTGGACAACAATGGCAGTCACACTAAATATTGACACTATGGACCTAATTTGGCATGTTGACGGTGAGGTGTACTCACTTTTGTTGCCACCCATTTTGGAAATAGCGACTGTTTGTTCAGTTATTTGGACAGTGCAGTAAATCTACACTGCTACACCTTTTGTGCAATGACTACTCTAGAATGTATTCAGTTTTCATTTCTGTAACGTTGTCCCTTAAAAAGATATACTAAATTAATAGTCTAAATGTGAAGGGTGTATCACTTTTGTGAGATACTGTAGATGTCGTCTTGAGGGCAGGATATGTTGTTCTAAAACCTCTAGATACCTTTCAGCATTCATGGTGCTTTTTAAAACATGCAGGTGTGCCACACCATATGCCCTGATGAATCCCCATACCATCAGAGATGCTGGCTTTTGACCTGACCATTGATAACAGGAGAGTGGTCTTTCTCCTCTTTAGCCAGGAGGACACAACGCCCATGATTTCCAACAAGAATGTCAAATTTGGACTCGTCTGACCACAGGACACTTTACCACTTTGCTACAGTCCAATTTAAATGAAACTTAGCCCACCGAACACAGCGGCGCTTTTGGATCATGCTGAACAATGGCTTTGTTTTTGCATGATAGAGTTTTAGGTGGCATCTGTGGATGGCAAAGCAGACTGTGTGGATGGCAAGGCAGACTGTGTTTACAGACAGTGGTTTCTTTAAGTATTCCTCGGCCCATTTAGTAATGTCAATGACAGAATCATGCCGGTGAGTGATGCAGTGGCATCTGAGGGCCCAAAGATCACAGGAATCCAGTAGAGGTCTTCGGCCTTGTCTCTTACGCACAGAGATTTTTCCAGTTTCTCTGAATGTTTTGATGATGTTTTGCACTGCCAATGAAAAGACCTTGAAAACCTTTACAATTTGACGTTGAGTAACATTGTTCTTCAAGTATTCCACTTTTTTTTTTTTTTACACAAGCCTGCAGGGGTTGGAGAGCCTCTTGGCCATCTTTACTTCAGAGAGACTCAGCCTCTCTAAGACATCCCTTCTAAAGCCGGTCATGTTACATACCTGATGCCAGGTAATGTAATTACTTGGTAAATATTCTTTCAGCTGATTCTCTTATATATTAATTGTTTGTTCAGTCCTTATTTGCCTGTGTCCCAACTTTTTTGAGACCTGTTGCAGCCGGAAAATTTGAAATGAGCTCATTTTGTGGATAAAGATGTTAAATGTCTCAGTTTCAACATTTGAAATATTATATATGTTCAATTGCAAATAAAATATTGGCTTGTAATCTGAAAGTCATTGCATTTTGATTTTATTCACAATTTATGTATGGAAATGTAAAATTTATGCCAGTCCTGTGTACATTTTCCCATTCAAAGATAATACATGCAAAGAAAATGAAGTTTGACTACACTAGGAGATTTATCAAAAAAAGCAAATAAACAAAATTATATTTACAAAAATAAGGTAAAAAGATGGTAAAAAGTAAAAAAAAAAAAAAAAAACCCCAGCAATTGACACAAGAAAAATGATACTACTGCCTTAATAAATATATGCCAATCCAGGATTTGAACCCTGACCGCCTAAGGTGAAGCATATCACCCTAACCGCTACGCTACATCAGGTGACCAACTTCCTTGTATTGCTGACTCGCTTGTATTGTTGCGCTCTCAGTATTCAGGTGGAATGACACAAGTATTTCCAGTAAGAATACAACTTTGTCAATGACTATTGAATATTTTGTGGATAATTATACAAAAAAATACTACAAAGAAGCCAGTTAAGCATTTATATTGTTGTGCTATTTAACCCCTTAAGCCCTGAGCCTCTTCTTTGAAAATGGCAAGCCCAATGAGATGAGTATATCTCTGTGAGTGCTTGGTCCATTTGAATAGTCTTGGTATCGTAATAAAGGTAAAACCATTTGGGATTTCATACCTGGTGTAAAAATCACTATATATGTCACTGAGTCAGAGTAAATGGAGATGAAACACAGTGTAAATGAAAGATCTCATTTTGCACCTAACAAAGTTATACTTCTATCCCTTGTAAATTTGTTGAGGTGCAGCCTGAAACCTCAAAAAAATTACAGCACAGAATGTCATTATTATCTGTGCCAAAGTTTATTTTGATCAGGTCAATCAGAGCTAAATTAGAGAGGAATGTCTAGGTGGCCTCTCCATTTTGGCAATTTAGGTACCTTGTGTTCCATTTCTGATTTCTCAGATACCTGATTTCTCAGATTAAGTTGTAAAACCCATAAAATTTCACTTATATATCACTACAGGCATCCATCCCATCCAAATACAACATTTTTTAATTTTTAGAAATAAAAAAAAAATTATTATTTCTGCCAATTTTGTTGCCTATACAATTTCCCATTCAAAGATAATACATACATTAAAAAAAAAAAAAAAAAAAAAGGTACCCTGATCGGGAATCGTACCTTCACAATTTCTTTTCAGCAGCGCAGCATTTTATCCAATAGGCTGCGCCAATCGACAACAGTCTGTGATCAAATTGCCCATTCAACGAATAGGTAAGGAAAATACGTACTGTGGGCTACTATTGTGGTCTCAGTATTTGTGCGGAATAGTGCAAAGATTCCGTCAGAAAACGACTTTGAAAATGAGTGTTGAATATTTAGCGGATAATTATTCGGACAATACCTCAAACAAACTAGTTATGCGTTTATATTGTCGCGCTATTCAAGAACATGCATATGTCCCATGGTCTCAGCTTTGCACACTCGGAACACAAGGCTGTAGCTCAGGCTAGGTTTCTACGATTACGGTGGTTTAGTGTTCGTTAGAATCATCAGGACTCATACAATCAAATTCCTACTTGCATAGTCTTACAGACAGCATCGCAAGCCGAAATCAGATCGGAAAGTACATTGCAAGGAAGCTGAATGCTACGGAGCAGGGATATTTGAAGCAACACCCTGGGAAAGAACATGCTAGGATCCCGGCAGATCTAGTTTCGTTATAACACGAACACATTGGGCTAACATTAGCAAGCGGATATTTATCCTCGAGCAGTTTTTTTATTGCAAAATATCAAATGTAAGAATTTTTTTATGCTCATCTCTGTAGACTGTAAAGTGTTTGCCTGCTGTTCTTTCAATGTGGTGTCGGTTTAAAATGTCAGGGCTCATATCATTGCATTCTGTGGACTTTTCTATTTTATTTAAGGTATTGTTTTTATGTATAGCACAAATTCAGCAGAAATCCTGGCGATTCAGCGCTGATATGATTTTATCCTATGTTCTGCTGCATGCTTATTTACTTGCTTGGTGCTTGAATTGTGTTCAGTTGAAGTAAAAATGGTTTACATGAGCTTTTGGCCGAGTTTCTTTGCGAAATGTGGATATGCCTCTTTACAATGTCGCGATTTGAAAAAATGCTGTATTTATAATGCGTAATACTTCTCCCCGGTACCGGGGCGCAGTTCTTAAGGGGTTAAGTACATCTGAATAGCCCATGGACTCAGTTTGACACACTGGGAACACAAGGCTCTATCTCAGGCTTGGTTTGTGCAATTAAGATAGTTTTGGGCTCCTTGGAAACGTCAGAGCCCATTAAATCAAATGGCGGCAAAGTCTTACTTACAGCATCACATATCGATCACAGAGAGGAAAATACATTGCAAGCAAGTGGAATGCTCTGGAGCTGACATCCTTTGAAGCAGTGGAAAAAACATGCATGGAGACTGGAAGATCTAGTTTCGATATAACATTGACATGTTGGGCTCACAATAGCAAGTGCAGATTTACCTTATAACAGTTTTTTATTACAAAATATGAAAGGTAAGAAAATTTATTATCTCATCTCTATAGAATGTATAGTTTATGCCCGCTGTTCTTTGAGTGTGGTGTCTATTTAAAATGACATGACTATATCGTTGGATTCTGTGGACTTTTCTCTTTCAGTTCATATATCGTTTGTATGCCAAGCTCAAATTCAGTAGAAACACGAGCGATTGAGCGTTGATATTATTTTATCCTGTGTTTTGCTCCACGCTTATTTACTTGCTTGGGGCTTCAATTGTGTTCGGTTTTGATAAAAATATTCAGCATGAGCATTTTGCCGAGTTTCTTCTCGTAAAGTGGATATACCGCATGATCATGTTGCTATTAAGCAACATGCTGTATTTATGATGTGTAATGATGGACCCCGGTACCAGGGGCGTTTGGGTTTAACAGGTTAATTAACTTGCTTAGCCAAGTTTGCTTTGCAATGTGCAGTATGGATTGATTACATCGGAAAGTTATTGTGCGGAATTTAATAGTGTTTGCCTATATCAAATTTGTAAATGGGAGAAATGAATTTCCAATATAGGCATTATGTGTGCACCTTTGGTGCAGGCAATGTGCAAAATATGAGACCAAAGCTTGTGGCCAATCTGATCAGTCTTAGAAGTAGAAAAAGTTTTAGAGGAGCGCAAAACAATCCATTGATTATACCTTTAAACAATCTATTACCTGGTTCAGGTAGTGAGAAAATAAAATTGGGAAACCAAGTCATCTAGGACTTAATCTAAACAGTCACTGGAGTCACTTTGATTTGTCCACTGCTGTAAACCATCCAAAGGAAAGTGAAGAGGATATTTTGAGGCCACAAAATTATATACCGGGTCTTTATAACTGTTCCCTTGTGTATATCGAATGCATTCAATATTCTTTTCTACCCCTCACCAGATCAGTACTTTTCAAAAATAACATAAATAACAACAAGTTTTTTTTGGTAAGTTTTTGTATATTCACCTAGTTGGATTAGACCGCAAACGTTTCAAACAAATCTGACAGCAACAGCTGACTTTAATCTGGTTTAAAGGGTCTTCAGGGTAAACAATTTTTTTTTTTTTTTTTGGAAAATTTCTATATTTTTGATTTTCACATAGAATAAATAAAGGGCTGCAGTGAGATGCCTGTAAACACCAAAAATCTATGTTTTTACTCTGCCTCAATTGTTACTTGTGACTTGAAATTACCGAAAATCACAATTTTGACTGATTATCAACCTCGCGGCATTCATAAAATCATTAATATACATCTGATTCACTCGAAATTTGGACTGAAGTTGGTATCTGTTGGAAATCTATGAAATGACATTTTCTAGAAAGTTGCATCCCCAGGGGGTCAATTTTGAAAATGAAGGAAGTTGATGATAGCAATTTTCATAATGGGTACATAACATGAAAATATTCATTAAATATTAATAAATTTTCCAAACAAAAAAATCCTATGTTATTTCTTAGAACTATCTTAAACCTTTCATATGAGACTAATGTGAGAAAAATCAGATTTTCAGAAGTGCCATTTCCATGGCAACCATGTAAATTTTTATCAAAATGCTACATTTTATGAGGTTAAAATCATGTTGATTATATTTATTTCTTAGTTCTTACATTATTATGGTTATTTCTGCTCTTGACCCTGAAGATCCCGATAACAAAATCATTTCCAATGATGGTAGGCATCTGCTAATCACTTTTTGACATTTTTATGAATACAATTGGCAAACGTCTAACACCTGCATTATAATTAGTTTGATGGTTATTTTATAGATGTGAAATTTACACTGTTGTTACTCTGGGTTTGCAAGTGAAAAACCTCCAATTTCAATAAGGGTTTGTAGATATTTTGCATCCAATCTAAGCACCTTGGTATCAAAAATATGTAGAGGAAAAAAACCGCAGATTAAATCTCAGCATTGCTGGGGACTGGGCTGAAATTTTTAGGCTCAAAACACAATTTGAGAAGTATTTTGACTCCTTTTAGACTCTCTCCTCTGTACCTTAGCAGGACAGAAAACACAAATCAAGTCAAATCTGGATTTATGTAAAATCGTTATATATTAGAATACCAATTTGTATATAATATACATATTAGAATACTGATTCAAAAACAATAAGAAATTTTTACTGCACATCAGTGAGTGCAAATGACTTATGATAAAAAACTTATAATTATAATGAATGACTAATAATTAAATCACCAAAAATGTATGATTGAATTCAAATTACATTCATAATGTTGTCATGTTAGCACTGCTTTTCATGGAATGGACAGAGACAGAACCTGTCCTCTTAGGAGCTAATTAACACGCCATGAGTGATGCCCATGGCTTTGTTTATATGTTCTGAAATGAGATCGTGTATTATCAATTACCTGGGTCTCAGTTGGGCCTGAACAGAAGGATGATTCATGATAAATATACAGACTTCAGTGGCACTCATCAGTTCTGCCATTCAGGGTAAGGAATCACAGTCCTCTGCAGTACTACAGTAAAAATAGTGCCTTTTTCAGTTAAATCATTTATTTGAAAATTATTTCTGGAAATGTATTTACATCAATGCAGAATAATTTTTGAAATACATTTGATTCTGTTGCAGTCAACCCAATGATAGAAGTTGAATGTTTTATTCACTTATATAGCTTGCATATTCCTGAGGAAGTTTTTTCTCTTTTATTTGAAGTAAGAACTTTTTCATTGATTATCAAGAATTTGATGTCTGTGAGTATGTGTATGGTTTTCAATAATTAATGGTCTGTGTGTGTTTGTGCATCAATAATTAATTGGTTTTTGGGTCTGACAGCTGAAGACAAGGAACTCAGCACAGAATAATTAGACAATAAATTTCCTCTCAGTTCTTGTTTCTATAATTCACTGTTTGGTTCCTTATAATACCTATGGCTTTGAATCTAAAGTGGGGTGCCATGCTATCTCAATTCGCCACACTCTGATCAATGCACTCTTGTTCACTCCCTATTGACAGACTTGACGAGCAGATGGAGGGGCGTCCGGCACTAAAAGCAGCTGGTTTCTTTAGCCTGATTGCAGTGGGAATCCCAGGCAATCTGGCAGCCCTCCTGCTCTTCTGCCATTTTTTCATTGCACAGGGCCACATGCCACATAACGAGTTCATTCTCAGCCAGCTGGTCTTGGCCAACCTGATGGTGACAATCTGCCAGGGTATTCCTCAGGCTCTGACTGGCACAGGCATCCAGCCAATGTTCAGCAGCGGTCTCTGTAAAGCAATCAGCTTTGTATACCGAGTTGGCCGTGCCATGTCTATTACTGTAACCTCCTTGTTGAGCTCCTACCAGTGTGTGGTCCTGGCACCATCAAAGCCTGGATGGACCTGGTTGAAACGCTGGCTTCCTGGCCACCTCCCCCACACCATCATCTTCCTCTATGGACTCAGCATAATGATCTGCCCCGCCACAATTCTCTACAGTGAGGCTTTTCCTGTAAATGGCACAATTCCAAAGTTCACCCTTAATCTAGAGTTCTGCATTGTGGTATTCCCAAGCGCCATGTCTTACATGGCCAATGGTGTGGCGTACATCATAAGAGATTTCACTTTTGTCGGACTGATGGTAGCAGCAGCGGTGTATGTGATGCTAGTTCTGCATCGGCACCGTCAGCAGGTTCAGGGTCTACAGGGAGCTGGCAGGAAGACTGAAGAGGCATCTCGCGCCGTCTTGCTGCTCGTGAGCACATATGTGCTGTTATTCGGCTTGGACAATATTCTTTGGTTCTACTCACTCTCCGTCTCTCGACTGCATGTGGTTGTGTCTGATACACGCATGTTCTTTGCTACCTGCTACTCCACCATCAGTCCTGTGCTCATCTTCTTTACTAACAAGAAGCTGGCCACATATTTTAACTGTGGCTCAAAGCAAAAGGCAGAACAAAACTTTCAAAGTAATACAGAGACAAAATTCTCTCAAATGACTGCATAACATTGAGGACGTTGAAGATAGGAATTGGAAAGGATGGGAGGGAACTGACAGTGTTCTGCAGTGGTGCAGTTTATGAGACATCACTTTTATTGGGCCCATATTTGGTAAAATAATTGCAAGAACAATACTTGAATGAGAGAGTAAAAACAGAAGAATGAATATGGGGATTTTGCTGCAAACAAGTGTAAATGGTTGTCTGATGAGGATTTTCTGTATAGCTCCATGACTGAACACAAGTATATAAACAGAGAATTTTTTGAAAAAGAATGAAATACATTGCCTTACCTCCACTACTACTGGTACCTTTGGTAAAAAATGACGATGTCATGCTTGTTCTAAGGGTTGGATTATTTTTTTCTGGTTATTAAAATGTCATTGAACTTACTGGCCAAATGTCTCTTTGATTTCATCCACATTGCCACATTGTCAACTTAATTACACATCAATTTTACCTCGTGTAGAAAAGATTTCTTGGTGCCTTATTTCTGGTTTGAGTTAAAAAGCAATCCCTCTGAATAACATTTAATGAATTCTGGACCACTTCCAAAGTAGAGGAGAGTATTGGGTGGGATTGCGGATGTGAGATCGGGCAGATAGGAGATCGGGGCGGGTGTGCTGTTGGACTCAGTCTGTGATTGTGCGGATGTTGGGCGCCCCCCAGGAGGCGAGACTCGGGGTGGGGCTAGCATCTCTTGTCGGAGATGCTCCCAAGGCCCCCGGGGTCCCAGGTGGTGGCTGTTTCTCGCTTCCTTCTTGGAGAGGGGAAGGGTGGGAGGGATGAAGAAAGAAGAGATTGTGGGAATTTAGGTAGTATATATAGGCATAAAAACGAATAGGAAGGCGCATTGGTAGTGGCCCTGATCATTAACCTATGTTATCGGGAACTCCCTTTAATGACTTCTGGACCACTCCCAAAGTAGAAGAGTACTGGGTGGGATTACGGATAGGAGATCGAGGCAGGTGTGCTGTTGGACTTAGTCTGTGATTGTGTAGACATTGGGTGCCCCCCGGGTGGCGAGACTCAGGGTGGGGCTCGCATCTTTTGTCGGAGTCCATGTGGCTTCCAAGCCCCAAAAAGTGTTAATGTATCACCAAGAGATGGTCTCTACGTATGCCGTCAACATTATTGCGATTAGAGCTTGCATACGAGTTCGATGTCCAGCGGCCGAGGATGTTGATCTGGTGGTCCGACACTCCTCGCTGGGATGCTGTGGTGGCGGTGCCGATGCGGAAAGAGTGCCCAGAGGAGTATTTTGGTTGAATGTTGGATCTTATTAGAACTTGAAGGAAATGTTAGAGGAACCAGTGGCGAGTGGCTTTGGCCCCGGTGTCGATCGTGAATAACGGGTCTTGGGGAGAAGCGCGGTTATTGTATCTCAAGGTGACCGGGAAAGTAAGTGAGGAGCGACCCTGAATGGGATCTCGAGATAAAGCGGCAAATGGCTTGGGATGTGGTGTCAGGGGTCGACGGTCGCGGAAAATGGAGGAACCAGAGTGGGGTGAATGTCCAAGTGCAGTGCTAAGCCTCTGATATTTGCCAGGAGAAATGAGGAGGGGCATCAGCGATGGCATTTTACGGTTGGGAATATTTGCGAGCTTGAGCACGGATTGGTGTTTTGTGGAAATTAGGGTTAATTTCCGGAGGAACACCATGCGTAAGAGGGAGCAGGAACGGCCTTTGTTTTCGGTGTTTACCATGGTCGGTTGTCGTAATGTACCATTATGCATTTGGCGGCCCGTTCATGACCTTGAATGAAGCGATGATGGGATACGGTGAGGCGAACAGCAAAGTAATAACGCTCCTTCCCAGAATCGTCAAAGGAACCCCACAAAAAAACGTGGGTTCAGTGGAACGGCCCTAAGCGTTTGCAATATCTGCTTTAGGCAACCAGGCACCTCGACCGGCGAGGCGGATGACAGTGGTGAGATGGAGGATAGTCAGTAGAAGGTTAACCACTGTTGGGCAAGCAGCCAGTCGGATTGCAGGAAGCAACGTGCTTGAGTTTGGAGACAGCAGATAGACAGTGTGCAGGCAGGACGGAATGATGGATTGCGGGACTGAAAGTCGGCCGAGAGCGTGAACCTTGCCACTGTGGGTGGCCCTGAGGTGGAGACATGTAGTTTTTGTGAATGTTCACCGGCGAGGCGAAATGCACCAACAACTAAAGCGCTAATGGGCTGCTCCACTGCGAGTGGCTGTGAGGAGGATAAGTAAAGTATCCGTGAATGTTTGCCAGCGAGCCAAAGTGTTCTTATAACTAAAGTGCGAGTGAAGCGTTAGTGGGCTGAGACGCTGCCAGTGGCCGTGAGGAGGATACACGTAGTATCCGTTAATGTTTGCCGGCGAGGCAAAGAACATTAGCATTTGTAATTGTAAGCGGAAAAGACACAGAGGATTATCTGGCTGGATTATCTGGCGCCATAATCATTACTCCAACAGTTTGACCCTTGTTGGTATAAGTGCCCCAACATTTAGCAGATGACCTTAGGGTCATGGGAATGGACTCAACCAGACTCTCTGGCGCCAATCTCATCTTGCCACAGGGGTAATGGTTAATGTAGATGTCTAGGAATCTACCAAAAAACTGCTGTGCGCAAACCTTTGGCCAGCGAGACTCATGCCGGACAACTGCGCAGTGCAATCAATGGACTCTGACATAACTGCACCCGTACAATTTCAATTCATTACAGTTTAGGTAAATATTTCTAAAGACTTCTAACTTCCTGAGTAAAACACTAATCTCACTCACGATGTCACAGAATAATGTGTATTTTGCTATACTGAAGGTTAAGAGTGGAATAATAGCCTAATAGCCTTAATGCAGATTATTCTTGTAATTCGGTATTGTGTCGGACGTTTCATGACCAACTCTAACGCAAGTAGGTTGTGTTTGGTATCATTTTAATCCTCGTAATTTCTGAAATCTCATAGGGAATATTTCGAAGGAATTGGACTTGTGCCATACCCTCCTTCAATAACTTTAAAGGAAAAATATGCTTCAGTTTTCCTTGTGGTCATGTCTCCTCCCAAAGCCCCTCCGGAATGGGGGAGCCTTCTTGGCTCAAATGACCCAAAACAACCTATGACCCCGCCATAGGGCGCAGTCTAGAGATTGGGCATAAAAGAGGGGGAAACAGAAGTCGGGGAAGCTTGCATTCATCTTTCCCTCATATATGTTGTGTATATGTGTAGTTTTGGGCTGCGCCAGGTGTGAATTGACTTCTTTTCTCTTTTCTGTAACGATGTAATTAGGTCTTGTGATTTAAGCTTGAGCCTGCTGGCGAAATAAATTGATATTCGCATCTGTGGTGTGTTTCTGACTTTGGACCAACATATACCGACTGGTTCGGACTCCTGGATCACAATTGAGTAACGTAGTCTGTAATTGCGTGCCTGATCAACGCGCTTGGCATCTGCATTATAAGGTGGATTTCCCATGCTGTGTATGGTGCTATTAATATTGGCTTCGAGCAAGACTCCGTTTATATCTTTAGGCGGAAATCTTAAAAGAAGCAAGGCCTCTGAACGATGTAATTCCGTTATGCCTTGTAGTTGCTCGCGGTGGGCCCCGGTGATCCCTAGTCATAATGTATTCCTATGTCAAATTACTGAGCTTAATAGGCCGCCAGCCTCTGAGTTCTTTCGCCGGATTGGGTTGTTCAGATGGTTTTGGTTCGGCGGAGTAAAGTATAGGCCTGTTATGAGTCCGATGCACAACGGAGCTCCAAATTGAGTCATAAATTGACTAATTAAAATCCGATCATATTTATGCAAACGCATGATAACCGCAAAAGATTGCAACTACAAATTTGTATCCTAAATTTGATATGGAGTCAGATATATAGTAACCGCTAAGATATTAGGGCTGCAGCATCCGCTAGGGACGTCTCAGGCCATTTAAAAGCAGAACGTGAAAGACGTCATCACGTGAGGCCTGGGGCAGGGGTCTAGTGCTGACGCTGTAGCCAGACCCCATTATTATAATGGAGACTGCGAGGACCATCTTCTAGCTGGCTGTCAAGGCAAACACGCTGAGACCTTCCGCCTCAGCTGGGACCCTCCTTGGCCTAGTTGCAAGGTGTTTACATAATGATTTAGCTATTTTGGAATAAACGTTGCCATCATTCAACAGCACAATAAATGTTTGACATGTCATTTGCCAAGAACACGACGTTCGTATGTAGCAAGAGTTGCTCAGACTAATTGGTAGAACTGGCGAAAGTCTACTTTATTTATTTTTATTTTATTTCTTTGGGGGGGCGCCCTGCTGGCTCATCATTCTAAGCGCGCGCACCATAAAGGCTGTGGCCTTCCTGCGGCGACCCGGTTCGATTCCGGCTCGGGTCGTTTGCCACATGTCTTCCACATTCTTCTCCCCAGCTCTCCTGTCCCTCTCTACTGTGTGACTATCAAGTAAAGGATAAAATCCCCCAAAAAAACTTTGAAAGCCTTGTTATACAAAAGTACATTGCGCCACGAAATTATGGCATTTTGTTCCACACATCGATGATTTCAAAAAATTATTTGTAATTTCTGTGCTCGTGTAGTTCCTTAAAACAACGCAAATTTGCGTAAATAAGTTTGCGAGGCTCATTGAGTAATATGCCATAAGAATCTGTTCTACAGTCTGAATGAAGTGGCAGCTAAATGGCATTGTTAGGTATGATGCTTAGCTGAGTGATGGTGAATATAATTGCTGCAAAGTCAGTGTGAGTTTTGGATTTGCAGATTGATGTGACTCAGCAAGTATGACAATTATATCAACATAGCCAACAGGCAGTCGCTTACAGTACAGCCAAAGCATAAAGCGATGTTGAGAATGAGTTTGAAGTAATCATCCAGTTCTTACCTCCGATGAGGAAAGGACTGGGGGTTTGTGTCTCGGTAGAGTTGGACGGCAAATTCGTAGTTTTATACACTACAAAAATATGAATGAACGTGGTATGGTAAATTCTTATACTGTCGAAACGAACGGCGAGATCGAAAACTAGAGCAAGATAATTCAACTAATTCTTGCTTCCGATGAGGCAAGGACTGACGGATTGCGTCGGTTGAGTGGAATAGGGAATGGCAAACTCGGTTCGCTTTGCCTTCTCGCAACGAGCTGGGTTGGGGTGTTTGAGCTGTGCGAGGTCAATGACGGTTTGGATTTACTTATTTATTTATTCTCACGACTAAAATATGAATGCTGAAATAGGATGGTTGAATGATCTGGTCAAGGTCGACGTGCATACCCGATAAAATCTGTTGTCTCAGTGTGGGGAATAATGGCGAAGGTTTTGGAATAGGTTATGAGGGGCATATGGGAGGTAGGCGGTGGCTAGTGTGTGCTGAAGGCGGGGAAAGGGGAAAACTATGAGGAGCCGAGGTAGTTGATGGGAGGGGTGGACATGTTGGAGGAAATCACAGAATTAGTGACATGGGAAGCGGGTAAGGGGACAGGAGCAGGGAAAGATAGTGTGGGAGGGAAGAGACGAGCGGATGAGGCAACAGCAGGTGCTTCTTCGCGTGCAGGTTGGTTAACATCGGAACAGCTGCAGCCTTTGAGAATTTGGTTCCAAGCTGGCAAGCAAAACAAGGTAGGCTACCAAAGCCATTTATGATATTTCTTTCACAACATGTAATTGGATTTCCTCCCTTCCATATTCCTCTGGGCCTAGGTTTTCCTTTGGAGAGTCTACACTAGGAGACTATCACTCCCAGCTCTCTGGGTGGGGGCTGCTCCAGCTGTGAATCTTCCCCTCCTTTTGCTCTGTTTCTACTGCACTAGTACTGACAGTGGGACAGGGGTTAAATGGTGGGCATAATGAGACCCGCCAAGATACTGGTCCTGTTATTTCACTTATGGAAGATTTCTATTAAATTAAGAATAAGAATTGTGCAGAATTGGAAGTTTTGACTTACAACCTAAGTGTTGCCAGGCAAAACAAACCTTGCAACCCAGCACTTATTCTAGCGCTTTTGATACTGACTCAATTTTACAAGTGCAATCCTAACCATTTTCAACTTCTAGCCGCTGAAAATCCGTATCCTTGAGTTTGACTTATCTAGGGTCACTTATGGTCAAAGATCGTGTCAAATAAAAGCCCATAGAAGAGTTCCCATTAACTCATAATAGTAAATATTTGTCAATCTGCAACTGTTTTTGAGTTAAAATGAAAAATATATTATTTTTACCGATGGCCCCGACTCTCCTGACATTTAACCTCCAACCGCTATGCAGTTTTGGTTTCAAGTCAGTGTAATGAAGTCGAAGAAAGTAATCTCAAAAAAAAAAAAAAAAGATTTTGCCCTTTCCGTTGACCTTGTCCTTGACCCAATCACTCCCAAAATTTCATCAGGTAATCTAAGGACCATTGTCCACCAACTCTGATAGTTTGAAGCAAGAGGGTAGGTTTAATGTGAGAATTGGTAAGATGCCTCATACATAAACTTGCCACAACCATAACTGACAGCTGCAAACCATCTAAGTGCACGGATGAAACCCGCTCAGATCGAGTAACCTGGACATTGATACTAAGTCAGTGGATATATAACTACGTTAGCAAGCCAGCTCACAATCCTCTCTATTAAGCATCTTAATATGCGGCAACGCAATTACAGCCGTGATAAACACCTCAAAATGGACCACCGACTATGAATTAGAAAAGCCGCAAACTGAGCGTTTATCGGACTGGATCAGGTTAGATTTACGGTTAGGTGTTTTTTTTATTACTCCCACTGAGCCAAAGTTGCTTGGGACATTTTGACTTTCAAAGTTTATATTTGCTGAACATCATGAGGATGTTCAGCAAATATTATTATTTCAGCAAATATATATTTTTATTAAATAACTTTAATTCTTTCCCAATAATTCCACAGAACAAGCCATAATTATGACTTCACCTGAAGCCCTGATACTAACTGTTCAACTAACGAACATGTTTAATTAACATTAGTTGACATTAAATTAGTTTTTACTGTAAAATAAAGTAGCAAGCAAGTTTTGACTATAAGTAGTTATCTGTTTCTGACTAGTTATTATTTTTTTTTTTACCACTCACTGCACGCTCCACAAGACTTACGACACTCATACACAATACAGCAATCACAGCTCGCTTATCCTCGACAGGCTTCGACCACAGTGCAAGGCGTGGGACAGCCCTCTACCAGTGGCTCGTCTTACCACACATGATCTTGGCCAAAAGGCCGAGAAGCGATCGTTTCTGACTAGTTCAATCACTGATTCAACCAACATTTTACTTGGCATTCAGTTTGTCAAAATATTAGCAGGATGACTTGACATGGAGCGACTGTCTTTCCCTCACACTCTCAGACAATGAAATTTCCAGAAAAGTGATCCGTACCTAAGGTAATATCAATGTATGTCGTGTTGGGCCATGGGAAAAGTGCGCGATTAAGAAAAATCTGGAACAAATGCCAAATTACGGTTCTCTTCCACGGGTAAGCCACACATGTAATCAAAGCTGGCAATCCAGTTGCACGTCTCAAGCCCCGCTTTGGACAAAAATGAATATTCATGACCTGAATAGCGTGGTCAGTTTACTCTTAACTTTTAGATAGCCCCGCCCTTTCAACTAATCGAATGCTACAATGCATAAATAGGTTGTCTTGGAGACGTAGCCTCCACAATTGGGTCTTACATGGCTTGTCTGGAAAGATGATAAAGGGTTTGCTGAAATATTGGTAGGGACAATCTGGCTTCCCAAAATATTGGAAGGGTCATGTCTCAACCTTCCATATACAAACCTACAGCCATGCCATAACCTTGTGAAAAGATAATTTATGATAATAATACCAGTATGCTCAAGGCATTTAAAATCATAAAATAATTACAACCTTACAGCAGTAACAGGTCATATTTTGGGTCCCATATTTCAAGTTCATAACCTGAGTGCGAAACTGGTCTGATAAAAGGTCAGGTCAATATCATCCTTGTGGCATCTCCACTCCTCTGTCTGTATGTTTAGACTTTTCACTTGATCTTCTGACACACTGAGAAATGACCCTGGAGGCTGCTTGTCCGCTGCCTCCTTGATTTATCGAACGGACACAATTGTTACTGGCACCTAAAATATTTAAAGAACACATTTAGGGGTCCCAAGCCAATAGTTTACACACGCATGCATGGATGCTCAACATACCACCACTAAAGACCCCGAGCATAGCGTAAGCCCCTTGGGCGTTTTGGCCAAGCGGGCAAAAAATAGGAGCATTTTAGTTCGTAGAATAAGGGAGCAAGAGCTGTCTGAAGTTTTGCAGAAAAAGCCCCTGGTAGCCAAACAGAAAATCGCAGCATGCCCAAAATCAAACTGGGGCTAGAACTTGGGCCCATATACATGCAAACAAAATATGAAAAGGATCCGTTGACAACTGAGGACGCTATGGCACTGAAATGAAACTGGCACATTTTATGACCTTTGACCTATATAATCTTTAAAATTGGGTCAAATCAAAAAACCGTCACGAATATGATGAACCCTTGGCAGAACACCTTACAGTAAACATCCGAGCATGCTAGTTTGTAGAATAAAGAAGCTGGAGCTGTTTGAAGTTTTGCAGAAAAAGCCGCCCGGTGGCCAAACCAAGAATCTCAGCACGACCAAAACCAAATCTGTCCTAGATCTCAGGTCCATATACTTGCATATAAAATAAGAAAAGGATCTGTTAAGAACTGAGGGCGCGATGGCGCTGAAATGAGACTAGCACATATTATGAACTTTGACCTATATTACCTTTAAAGGTTCACTCAAGAAAATTTTTTTGCCTATTTTTCGAAGAAATGTATCATATGAAGCAAATTAATATGCATCACACATTTTTAAATGCTTTCTATAACATTGTATCATATTTTGAAAATTAAAATTTGGCTGGTTTGTACAGTCCTAAGCCCCACCCCTCAAAAAAGTTGTTGCACACGGATCTCGTAGTCATATGACCTGTGACGTGTGAAAAAGTAAGTTGCCAACGTTCCCAGCTGATCGACCAGTGGTTTGTTCTATACTGATAATTAATTTCGCCTTGATGAATCCTGGATTTCGTTGATTTTGAGATAACATTCATCAACATGCCAAATAGGTGTGAAGTGGCTGTAACAAGACTCCAAACGATGGTAAGAGTTTACATCACCTCCCAAAAAAGAGATGCCAAGTCTCACGGATTCGATTGAGTCTCTCGCCTCTTAGTGGCATTCACCTTCCTATGCCGAGGTTCTCAATTTTCCAGTCAGCGCGCACTGGAGAAATTCACTGGCGGAATTGACGTCATTGTGCATTAAAGGAGAATTCCAGTGTGAAATTGACATGGGGTGTATTGAAACATGACAACGAGTATTATCATAGTTTAAATATATCAAAATATATAGCTTTTTAGTCGAAGTACTAACGAGTACTAACCTTTGCCGAATACCCCACCTCCATACGCACGCAACATTTCGAAATAAATGGCTTTCTAGCTGAAGCTCCCAACAGGCTTACAATGGTAGTGAATCGCTTTTTTTTCATCATTAAACAAGGCTCAAAGTAGCTCCACACTTCATCGGTTGATTTCCGAGGGCCCTGACATTTAAAACGAGGCACTGAGAACTTTGAAAATGCACAGGTAGTTTAATAAAAAGACTATTTATGCAAACAGTACCTCAAGGTAGTTTCCAGTCGCCTCCATCTTGAAAGTTACAACAAGTCGGTTGATAAGCACTAACGAATAGATTGCAATCTGTTCCCCTATCCTTCCTATTTGTTTGTGCTTGTCAATCGACTTATTGTGACTTTCAAGATGGCGGTGACTGGAAACTACCTCGAGGTGCTGTTTGCATGAATAGTCTTTTTTAATAAGCTACCGGTGCATTTTCAAAGTTCTCAGTGCCTTGTTTTAAATGTCAGGGCCCTTGGAATTCTACTGATGAAAAGTAAAGCAACTTTGAGCCTTGTTAATGATGAAAAAAATAGCGATTTCTTTGCATGGCAATGCTATGCCCGATTCACTACCATTGTATGCTTGTTGGGAGCTTCGGCTAGAAAGCCATTTATTTCGAAATGTTGCGTGCGTACGGAGGTGGGGCATTTGACAAAGGTTAGTACTCGTTATCATGTTTCAATACACCCCAAGTTAATTTCACCCCAGAATTCTCCTTTGAGGTCATTACACTGCATCTCAATTGGATTTAAGTCCGCACTTTAAATAGGCCGCTCCAAAACCTTCATTTTGTTTTTTTTAAGCCATTCAGAGGTGGACTTGCTGGTGTCTTTCGAATTATTGTCCTGCTGCATCACCCAAGTGCACTTCAGCTTGAGGTTACAAACTGATTGTTGGACATTCACCTTCAGGATTTTCTGCTAGAAAGAAGAATTCATGGTTGGATCAATTATGGTAAGTCGTCCAGGTCCTGAATCAACAAAGCAGGTCTAGACCATCACACAACCACCACAATGTTTGACAATTAGTATGACGTTCTTTTCATGAAATGCTGAGTTAGTTTTACGCCAGATATATCAGGACGCATACCTCCCAAAAAGTTCAACTTTTCACTCATCAGTCTACAGAGTATTTTCCCATAAGTCTTGGGGATCATCAAGATGTTTTTTGGCAAATGTGAGACAAGCCTTTGTCTTCTTTTTGCTCAGCACTGGTTTTTGCCTGGGAACTCCCCATGGATGCCATTTTTTAGCTGGTTGACCCAAAATTACATCAAACCTTTAAACTACACATTGTTGTGGCGTGGTTCGTGCTATTGAAATTAAGTTCATAAGTTAACTTAGGTTTGGGAGCAGTGCCATGCCTCAACCCCACTTTCAATCACCTGGCAAGCCTACTTATACCTGTTCAGCCCCTTCCTCTTTGTTTGGCTCAGATCTCTCCGCCCACCCACCTCTTCCCCTAACCGTCATCCATCTCCTTACTACCTCATCTCTACCCACACCCCTTCCACCCCGCAGTGCAATGGTGGTCAACCCTGGTCCTGGAGAGCCGCAGTGTCTGCTGGTTTTTGATATTACTCAGCACTTAATTGATGAATTAAAGCAGTTGATTACTCGCTTAACTCATCTCACCTGGTGTCTTAGGTTTAAATAGGGCGGAGAAAACCAAACTCAGCACATCCTGTGGCTCTCCAGGACCAGGGTTAGCTACCACTGCACTATAATGTTATATGTTTACTTTGTGCTTCTCCTTTGTCTGCATTACAACTATGCTAAATATCCAACTACATTGAAAAATCTTGGTTTCCATGTGGACTGCTATCACAACCTGCATGTCTGCTTAATTGGCTCTAGAAGTCTTGTGGGTGGTTCCCCATGATTGATTGATTGGCTTATTATTTTCTTAGTGCAGGAGTATTGCAGTCATAAGGCCAGATTTGCCAAGTACGGAGAAACGGTTCTCAGCAGAGGAAACCTGCCTGCTTGTGCGCGAAATGAAAGCATGCGAGCAAACCACTGTGGAAAGTATAGAAACCTGATCAGAGTGATGTGCTCAAATGTAATACAAAACTATTTTAATCAAACCCAGAAGCAGGTATGAGACAAAAAAAATTTTACTTTTTAAAAGTGTCCTTTTCATTATTTGAACAGATAGAGCTTGGAAAAGGAAACATTTTGAGCCCAAGATTACCAAAATTGGACAAAAAATAAGGAAGTTACAGCAAATTTAGTCTCTGAAATCTGGCATTATTTTTCCTTTTGTTTTATATGCTTTTCAATGGAGAGAATTGTGATCAGTTAAAGAGCTAAACACCATTAATTCCTTCTTTCCGGCAAATAAGACTCAAAACCTCCCAAGACACCATTGGAATGATAGATGCTTACTGTCTACATCATGATTAATTCATTAACTGTAGTTATTAATTGATTAATTAATCAATAATTGAATATTTTCAATTTCAATTTATTTGTATAGCGCTTTTCACAAATAAACTGTCACAAAGACGCTTTACAGTCAGAGATGAGTTACTGAAAGGGCAGTGCCCAGCCTATTCCCCACTACAGCAAATAAGGCAAAAAAACTCCCAGTAGGGAGAAAAATCCTCAAACAGTGGTGAGAAAAAACTCCCCAGTAGGAAGAAATCTCAGGAGGAACCCGGCTATAGTGAGGAAGCCCATCCTCCGCAGGCTAGCTAGTTAATAAGCAAAATAAGATAATGACAATACAGTTCCATTAAAGTCCATCTAAACAGTGCAATCAGTTGCTCGAGGAAGTGGCATGCCAAGGATGGTGCAGAACTGGATCAGGACCGCATCAGGACAGCAGCAGCCAGCGCTAAATATCAGTTACGCGTGTAATTTGTGTTTTATTGAAGGAAAGCTGAAAAGGATGAAATACTGAAAATAAATTAATACACTTTACATTATTAGTTCTAGTCAGTCCTTTATGAGTAAATTATTAGTTAATTAATTCATCAATCATTCAATCAATCAACTGCTTCTCCGATTTACTGTACATCATGTGCTTGTGCTCTACTATTCCAGTTCATTGCTTTCCATTGATTAGTATTTAACAGAATGTCAAGAGAATCCAATAGAATGTCTAACAAACTTCCAGATAATTACAACCCCAATTCCGAAAGAGTTGGGACAGTGTTAATTATGAATAAAATCAAAACGCAATGACTTTCAAATCACACCAGCCAGTATTTTATTCACAGTAAAACAGAGATAACATGGCAAATGTTGAAACAGAGAAATTTTACAATTTTATCCACAAAATGAGGTCATTTCAAATTTGATGGCTGCTACAGGTTTCAAAAAAGTTGGGACAGGGGCCTGTTTACTATGGTGTAGCATCCTCTCTTCTTTTTAACACAGAGTGGAGGTGTTTGGGCATTGAGGAGTTTCTTGAGTTTAGCCATTGGAATTTGAACTCACTCTGGTTTAAAACCGGCTTCCAGCTGCTGGAGAGTTTTGGGTTTCCGTTCACAGACTTTTCGTTCAATTATGCACCAAATGTTCTCAATCCCTGAAAGATCAGGACTGCAGGCAGGCCAGTTCAGCACAAGGACTCTTCTACTACGAAGCCATGCTGTTGTAATAGCTGCAGTATGTGGTTTTGCATTGTCCAGCTGAAATACACAAGCCTTCCATGGAATAGATGTCATGTGGAGGGGAGCACATTGTCCCTTGAGAATCAGCTGGCTCTATGTCCACTTTTTGCAGAAATGGAGTTAAGCATACCAGGACATTCTAAATCAGTTAGGTTTACGTCACTTAGTGCTTAGCTCCAACGCAAAGTCTACGCCACATTAACACGTAGGAACATTCAGTTCTATATCCTGAGTGGGGCTCGTTTCAAATCAGGTGGTTCTATGTCCAAGGAATCAGGGTCCGTACCTTGGATCATGTGACATTCCCTCAAAATGGCCAAGGAGCACAAAATGAGAACTCCTCAGAGAAAATGTTCGATTTTGATCCCTTTTGAAAGACTAATGGATTATTTTGATGGGCAAGTTGTTCACCAACAATATATACCCACTGTAAATTTCGTCGTGTTAGGACTGGTGTGGAAAAGCCACATTCGTCAATATGCATGGACATAGAAATACTTAATTCTCAAACGATCAACTCTAGGCCTAGTGTGCTAATGTACAGTGCACTTAATATACAATTTGTCAGCGACATCGAGGAGACCTCCCTACTGCGTCCCCCGCCCGCTCGGCTGCCCCACCCACCATTTAGCCCCTAGTTAGGCCTACTCCAATATTGTAGTTGATTTTTATAGAACATAGCCCTATGCTACTTTCGCAGGAAATCAAATTTTATCGGGGGTTGGGGGGAGATACCCGACCCCCCACCTAATTTTCTCCATACACATATATATGGGGAAAATTGGGTAACATTACCATTGATGAATTATTGCATCTATGTAAAACCTGTACCTTGTCCAAGTAATTTAATCTGGTAAAGTTCCCCCTTTTGTTCACCGGCTCATTCATCAACCTGTTAATTTGATGCAATACTTTTATCTATGAGTGTATAAAGCATTTTCAATACTCATTAATCCTCAGTCTTATAAACGTTGTTCATGGTGTCACAGTACATTTTTTGTGAATAAAATACAGGTAACCATTCATTGACTAAAATATTCTTAGTTTGTTCAAAACTTTTTAAAACAACTCTAACGGACATAGAATTTCCTGATTTCGATCATATGTAAAACCAGTAAAGGCACCAGGTCCTATGTTGGACATAAAACTTGTTGACCAAGGGCAACGTTCTTTCCTCGGAATCAGAAGGTTCTATGTCAATTTTTGACTGCTTAAATCTCTAAGCCTATGGAGATTTTGAACATGTTTGCAATATGTTTAGGGTACCTTCCACATTCAACAATATTCCACACAAAATAAATTTTGATAACTCTCTAAACATCAGAGATAAAACAGTTGAAATTTTCCAACTCCATTTTCTCAAAATGAGGAAAAGTGGACAAAGAACCAGCTGATTCTCAAGGGATGATATGTTGCTCTAAAATCTTTATATACCTTTCAGCATACCTTTCATGGAGCTTTTTAAAACATGCAAGTGTCCCACGCCATATAATGCATCCCCATACATTCAGAGATGCTGGCCTTAGAATGCTGATAACAGGAGGGGTGGTCTTTCTCCTCTTTAGCCCAGAGGACAGGACACCCATGATTTCCAACAAGAATGTCAAATTTGGACTCGTCTGACCACAGGACACTTTGCCACTTTGCTACAGTCCATTTTAAAATGAGCCTTGGTCCACAGAACATGGCAGCGGTTCTGGATCATGCCCAACAATGGCTTCCTTTTTGCATGATAGAGTTTTAGGTGGCATCTTTGGATGGCACAGCAGACTGTGTTTACAGACAGTGGTTTCTTGAAATATTCCTGGGCCCATTTAGTAATGTCAATGACAGAATCATGCCAGTGAGCAATGCAGCGGTGAGCAATTTACCTCTGAGAGACTCTGCCTCTCTAAGACATCACTTTTATAGCCAATCATGATGCCAATTAAGTTAATTACTTGCTAAATGTTCTTTCAGCTGATTCTCTTATATATTACTTGCTTTTTTAGCCCTTCTTTGCCTGTGTCCCAACTTCTTTGAGACCTGTTGCAGCCAGAAAATTTGAAATCAGTTCATTTTGTGGATAAAAATGTAAAATGTTTCAGTTTCAACATGTGAAATATTATCTATGTTCTATTGCTAATAATATATTGGCTTGTGTGATCTGAAAGTCACTGCATTTTGACTTTTTTTTACAATTTACACTTCATCCCAACAAGTTTGGAATTGGGTTTGGAGCTACACTAAATAAAATCCCAAAACAATGACAAAGACAACTCGCATTTTTGAAACTGTGTCAAAGTTTTAAGAAATACATAGGTCTATAAGATGTCCACAATTTTATCTGACCAATTTCATTTTTCAATAAATATCTTCAAAATCTTGTCACATCAAGCATCTCACAGACAGAATATGTGCTTGCAAAGAACAGTCACAAGATACCACCCACGTGGTATTGATTGATGTAAACAAATTTATTTTTATCATTATAGATCTCCTTAAATGCTACAATAAGAGATGAAATGCAGAGTTGGGATGTGGCGATGTTGAACGAGGATTTTTTTAAGTGTGATGAGACCACTTGCCGTCATAGGGTGTGAAGGCAGTCACATGTAATTTCTTTAAACGTATGCACCTGAAGCAGCTTAAATGATTTAAAATGCCACTTGGAAGAAGCCTGAGTTTAGATTTCACTAATTGCAGGTGCTCCGCCCTTCCTTAAGTCTGCTCCCATGTACTTGGCCTACATAACAATCAAGCAATTTAGCCAGTAGCCTTTAACGATTAAGATGTGATGGAAAAAAGCAGACAAATGTAACTGGGCTACAGTGTTAGATTGTGAAAGAATGCCAATAATTTGAATAATTAGAAAAAGTCTTCCTCTGAGTTACATCTCTCATTTTAGCATGTTCGGACATTATTAAAGATTTATTTAAAACAGACTTGTCATAAGATTGCCCTGGATTTAAAGCGTCAAAAAAATACACAAGGTGGAAAACATTCTGAAAAGCAGATGAAACGTGGATGTGAGATATTAATTATCACAGTCGCACGAAATGGCGTGGCAATGGTGTTCAAGCAGATCTGTGCTTTCTATGGCCATTGAAATTTCAAAAGGCAGCAATTAAACATGCTCTACTCATTCAACTTAGAGAGAAAAAGAATCAACCATTTGATTGCTTAATCAATCAAAGTAAATGGGAAAAGCTTAACTTTTCTTAGAGTAGCCTAATTGATTTACAGGAGAAGATTCTGTTGTCCTTTACGCCCAACAGGCGACATCAACAATTCCAGGCGTGCAAAAACCACTTCAGCAACGTTGAAACTTCACCAATATCGAGATTAAATATTGTTTTTAAGGTCCACTTACCTTAGAATGAATCCGATAGGCTGGTCTTGGTTTTGATGGGTGTCGAACAGGACACTTTTTTTCAGGTGGGCATAAAATCAAAACAAACCGTCCGATTGGAAAAAAAAATCAAAAACGAGTTGACAGAGGGGCTTTTCCTCTACGTGATAATAAGGACTCCCCAGGAATTACCCCATGCGAGCCCATGAAAACCGTGCGTTTCGAGGGAATCTCAGGTGGCAGCGGAATGCCTGGCAGCCGGCAATGGCCGTGATTGTCACATACCTACCAGAAGCTAAATATCCATCAAATCTTTTTATTAGATAGTTACACAGTGGAGAGTGACAGGAAGATTGGAGAGAAGAATGGGGGAAGACATGCGGCAAATTACCCAAGCTGGAATCGAACCAAAGTCGCTGCTGACACGGGGAGTGGCAAGACCCAAAAGCAACATAATCAGGAACAATGAAGGTTTATTGGTTTTTAATGGTCTTGAGGCTGGGGCAAACATAATGCAGTGCAGAGTAGTAGGGTACAGAACAGGATCTGAAGCTTGTGGAGCTTGAGTGAAGCTCTTCGGGTAACTCGCTGGAGCCAATGTCGGGAATCAAACCCAGGTCACCCACATCGCAGGCGGAAGAGTTACCACTGGGGCACCAGAGCAGGCTGGCTTGAGGTTTGGCAGACAAGGTCATATCCACACAGGCAGGCAGTGGAGTGGCAAGACGGGTGTCTTGGACAGGGGCTTGGAAGACGGCATACAGGAACCAGGAAGCACCCAGGCAGAACACAGAGTCAGGGGCAAAAGACAGTCAAGGTTTACCAGGGTAGGAACAAGAGGACGTAGTTCGAGGCAGGCAGAGTTGATTCCAGGAAGACAGACCGAAGGTAAACGCTGGAGAGTAGTGCATGCTGCAACGACAATCTGACAGTGAGTTACAGAAACAGAACTGCTTATATACTGGCTGGTTAACAACACTCAGCTGAGAGTAAGTGCAGTGCAGAAGGGGTGTGGCCAGGTAGAGGGACTGTGACAGCCACAGGAAGGCCACAGCCTTTATGGTTCGCGCACTTAGACCAATATGCCACCGGAGACACAAAATATCAAACTTATCTGCATGCCATCTTCAGCAGCATTTGCAACATAACTTTCTACTTCAAGATGGAATTTAGAGAAATTTCAGTTAATTACAATCCATGCAATCTCATGTTGTTGCCTTCCTCTTTGATGCAAAACTGTATCTCTCATTCATTAATGGCAACGCAGCTTATTGGTCGCATATTTACTAAGTAAATTAATTCCATTAATTGTCCAATTCTTAAAGGGAATCTAAAGTCGATTTCCATAGTTTTTGTTTATCGGCCAATCAGCGAGCCGTACCTGAGCATAAGAAACAAAATAGAAGGATTATCTACGCATGTACTCTAAACATTAGTTGATGAATGAAACTGGTCGTGTGAAAATCCAAGATGTCAACAAAAGCAAATGATTTTGTAAACACTGGATGTTCAACGTCCTGTCTGAGAATCGACTTAACTGTAGATGCCCTTTAACTGGAAACAGGTTGGGAGTTAACCTGCATTATGGTCATTCCACTGGTTGTAGACACAGTTTTATTTTTCTATAAGAAAACTTGACACATGGACCTTGTGGAGGGAAAAAGTATGCTAAATAAGAATTATAACCATAATCTCAGCTCAACAGAAAAACCTGGGCCAGGTTCATACAGCCTTTTTAAACTGCTGTAAAAGAAGTAGCAGTGAAGAAGGCAAAAAATAATAAATCTGCTAAGAAAGCCAGATAAGCCAAGCTCACGGGCGGATAAATGAGCAAGTTTTCCAGAAGACTGCCTGGATGAGCTAATCTTCCAGAATGACTAATAATAATAATAATAATGCATCAATTATATATAGTGCTTTTCTGCTTTCTGGGCACTCAAAGACGCTTCACAATGGATACATTATTCATTCACTCACACATTCACGCTCTGATGGTGGTAAACTACGTTTTTGTAGCCACAGCTGCCCTGGGGCAGACTCAGACTGACGGAAGCGGATTCACGCACAGCCATACAGGAGTGTTCCTATATTGCATGTATATCGGTTGTAAGCCATCAAGTGGTCCCAATATATGAGCACGCGTACTCCAGGGTTCTAGAGAAATCCAAGAACTCCGCTAACTTCGGCACCCAAACTGACCTTCAGATGAACCCAAGGTTTGGGAGGCTCAGGTGTGGTGCTCGTGCGTCCCTGGAGGCCTAAAATGAATTTAGACTATTATTCAATGGCAATCTTCTAACTAAGGGTAGAGGGTTGTTATATGACAATGTACAAATAAGAAATTGATAATGTTCAAGAAGGTAGAAAGAGTCACGTTTAACCACACCTCAGGGGAAGTCCCAAAGGCCGAATAAATACGAGGGTTTGGACAATCGGTCGTCAGTTGGCATGCGGCTGTTGATGGGATATGAATGCTACTTGGTTTGTGCAGACTAGCCTGGGTTTTCTTATTTCACTTTGAGCAAGATACAATAAACCCAATTGCATCAGGCCCTGGAAATTTCATCTATTTTTTGGCAGCAGATCTACAAGCGTGAGGGCAACACTTAGTCCAGTTGCCCGAGCTGAGTTTTACTCCCACAACCTGAGTCAGCAAAACTGCATTTTTCAAAATGTTTTCTTGGGCGTATCAAGACGGTTAGACAGTGACTCGAAAAAAAGATTTACCATTTTATGAGCGACTGGAATTTAGAAGCTTTGAACGAAACTGACGTTTTATTTCACCATTAATGTGGATTGCAAAATGCTCGATAACTATTGCAATGAACTCTATAATACAAGCTGAGGAAAAGGACAGTAACTAATTCCACCAATTGATCCTTACAACTGAATAAATTAACACAAGGGGCTCTAATTTCTTGGCGCAGTGCAGGGTGGCGCAGCATTGGTAATTTAGTCCGGTGCAACACCGTGCGCAGCCACTTTGGCAATTTGGTAGACGGACGTATGCCGAGATGGGTGTGGTGGCGTAGTGGGGGGAGGTGTCACATTCATCAAGACGCAGTGACAATTTCGTAGAAAAAGTCTCCGCTGCAGTTGCACAGAAAACCCGCCAACTCTAACTAGGTTTACTTTCTTCGGAGTGATAATTTGGCTGACCTGTCATGGTATGGTCCCGCCGGCAGAAGGCAATAAGCCGGCGGGCACTGGGACCATGTACCCAAACCAAACAAAAGGGACCCAAATGCACGGGCTGAGTAAAAATATAAATTAAGATTTAATTTTAAATGAAAAAATCAGAGAGGAGAGCAGCGGCTACAAACAGGGTTCCATCAAACAAAAAGAGTAAAACCACAGAATGCAGCTGCTCAGCCATTATATACTCTTAACTGCACCTCCACCTCAGACAGCAGGAGGGGGAGGGGCCTGCAGGGCTGGACCATCACATGACTGGCGCACAGTGTGCACACTTCACCAAAACCTCACAGGCAAGTTTCCAGAATGTCAGGCACATTTCAATGCAATAAATAATTACAGCAAGCACTATATAATGTAACTATCTGAATCAGGACATAAATTATAGTATCCATATCGATTGTCCTGATGTCAGATTAAGGGCGGTTGGCACGCGAAATGGAAACTCGACCTGGCTTGATCATCGCAGCTGAATCTGTGATGCAAACTAAGGACTTCACATCTTTCTCAGCCAACCACATATATAATGCTTGCGTTCTATGCTTAGTAAAGCCACTTACATACTGGACGCGAAACAACTTTTTCGCACAACTGATGGCAGACTCTTAAGGTTATTACTGGTGAGTGAAAAGAAAAAGAATTCCAACATACAGATATCTCTACAGGGTACCCTCACTTCAGACTCAGAAAAAATTGCAAGTGCTTTTAATAATTATTTTCTGTCTTCTGTTAAGGAACTAGCAATTAATTTTGCCACTCCCTCTGCTTTATCATTCGATTTTCCTTTAACATCGGATCAGTTCTTTTTCTCTGAGATCTCCCAAAACCAGGTGATAAAACTATTTGATTCATTAAAGAATTCTCACGCCCATGATAGTTACGGTCTAACCACCTCCTTTTTAAAGAGTCATACTGAAAGTCTGATACCTCTAATTAACCTCTGTATTAGGCTCTCCATCTTCCCTTCTGATTGGAAAATAGCAGAAATCACTCCCATTTTCAAATCTGATGACCCCACTTGTGTCTCAAATTATAGACCAATAGCTATACTTCCTGTTACGTCCAAGCTACTCGAAAAAGCTTTATACAATCAACTAAGTTCCCATCTTGAAACAGTCAACTCGTTTAGTGATTGTCAACATGGATTTTGTGCTAGTCGGTCAACTATGTCTTCTTTACTGTTTTTATTGATTTTCATAAAGCATTTGATACTGTGAATCATGTAATTTTTTCTAAAAAAACTTGTATCTTTTAATTCGTCTTCTTCTGTAATCAAAATGTTCTCATCCTACCTGACAAACAGGTCACAAGCTGTTAAAATTAACTGTGTAACATCTCAACCCCTAGCTTCTGATATGTGTGTTCCACAAGGTAGTATCCTCAGACCACTGCTTTTTCTTCTGTATATAAATGATTTACCTCAGGTATATAATCACTCTAAATGTTTACTTTATGCCCATGATACTGTGTTGTTTCTCTCTGATGAAAATCCTGAGGCCATAAATACTAAATTATCTTCTGACCTTCAGCTCCTACATAACTGGTTGGGGTTGAACCATTTAACTATTAATGTTAAGAAAACCAAATGCATGTATTTCCACACTCCCAGAAAAAAGGTTCTCTTTTTCTGTTCCCATCACCCTCGCAAACCAAGATTTGGTCATCACAAGAACGTATAAATATCTTGGTGTGTTACTTGACTCACACCGTACTTTTCGTGACCACATTTCTAAATTAACCAATAAGCTCAACCAGAAATTATATGTATACAACAAGATAAGGCTATATCTGTCATCCTCGATCCCTGAAATTTATCTACATGCAGTCGTGTTTTCAACCATTTCTTGTGGTCTTTCAATATGGTCCCTTACCACTAAGGAAATTACTGCTCCAATTGTACGTTTATATTATCGTGCACTCAAGATTCATAGTAAGTTACCTAAGTGGTCTCATCATTGTATTGCACTCACACATGCAAATGCCCTGACTTTTGAGAACTTCATAAACAGTCATGCTTTTGCCTTTTATTTCCAGATACTAAACAACACGTCACCTACTTTTACTGCACTTCTCCCAACACACAATGTGAGACAAGTGCACTTTACCAGATCAGCTTCTCAAGCACTTATACCTGTTCCTGCTTTTGGAAACACCTATGGTCAGAGGTCCTTTTTTCCGTACCTTTACCAAGGTTTGGAATGCCATCCCCTATCACATCAGAGTATCTCAATCTAGCTCAGTTTTCAAAAAGGCATACAGATTGCACCTCTACAACGGTTACACTTGCACTCATTGATTGCTGCATGTACAGCCTATGTAATGTCTCTTGCTGTCTAAGTTATTTGTGTCTAATTTACATTAATGTCTGGAGTAATTAACCTTTGTTCTTGTATGTCTGTTTTATGATCTGTGTTCTATTGCTGTATTTAAGTCACTTTTCTGTGTCTGCTTCATGTTTTGTAGTTCTGCTCAACAGGAACCTTCTGTAAACCAGTTTGTTAAACTGAGTTAGGCCTGTTTTAACTGTAACTGTACTGTTACTTTTAAGACTTTCCATGTATAATGAATGAATGAATGAATGAACTATGCCTGACCACACCTCATTTTAAAACTAACACACCTATGGGTATTCAGTTTGGTGCAAGGACAAATGCTGATAATGCAAAAGTGAGTCTCTTTTGCTTTATAAGCATCGACGAACGAGCGACAAACATTTGACGAAATCGGCGACAAGTGGCTTGCTACTTTTTTCATGACTTTTTGGAGATCATAGAGTTGTGAACTATTCACCAAGTATTGTCAGTGAAACACTAAATAGCAGTTTGTTGACAAGTTTCTGGTGACTTTATGGTGATATTTTGGTGAGAAGTTGACGAACAGTTCACAAATTAGTCCTGCAAACTGTTAACGAATCTCTGCAAACAGTCAGAGGAATTTTGGGGAATATGGCAACTGTTTTGCAACCACTTTGAGAACAGTTGGCAACTAATCAAAGAACAGTCTATGAATAGCGTCCGAATTGCGTGATCAGGTGTCCCGCTTTGCATTGTACCACACTTTTTTGCCTCTTTTCCTGTCTCGCAAATTGAGACTGTCCACATTTTTATTGCCTGGACACACTGTTCTAAAATAAAGCGCTTATTCAGTAGATGATAGATAGTGAGATACACACTATACTCAGCACTGGACGATGAATATACAACTGCGTCTTTCATAAAATAGCAAAGACACATGTTATGCTTGCCATTGCTCTGCGCTGGGAAAAAAGATAGAGCTACTAAGAGTATGACTTGCAATGTTTTTTTTCCAAATACTTAAATTGAAAAACAAACTAATGTGTTAAAGGAAGCATAAAATTTTAAGAATAATCATGTTATTAATTGCATTATGTTACTATGTATTAAAGATGGATGGATTTCAAGGCATTGTACACCTGTTGAATAAAACCAAAATAACTTATTGACATGCCAATAGACTGAAATTAGCAGAAAAGGTTAAATAGTAACAAGATAAGTGCTTTTATTTTATTTTATTAGTCATAGCTATGTTTGTATTGAAGGGATATTTTTTTACATTAAAAGTTATACAGTTATTGTTACTCATAGTTACAAAGACTTTGCAATTGTTTTTCTTCAAAATATGGAGAATATATTATTTCTGAGATGATTAAAAAAAGTATTAAAATAATGCTTATTTATTTTAGTTAACCCTTTAAACCCGAACGCCCGTGGTACCGGGGGCTGTATTAATGCATTATAAATACAGCATGTTTCCTAATCGCAACATTGTCATGCAGCTTATCCAGTTTACTCAAAAAAACTCGGTAAAAAGCTCATGTTGCACATTTTTACCAAAACCAAACACAATTCAAGCACCAAGCAAGTAAATAAGCATGTAGCAAAATATAGGATAAAATAATATCAGTACTGAGTCGCTAGCATTCCTACTGAATTTGTGCTATGCAAACAAACAATACCTCAAATGAAAGTCCACAGAATCCAACGATATCAGCCTTGTCATTTTAAACCGACACCACTCTCAAAGAACAGTAGGCATTACACTTTACAGACTACAGAGATGAGCAAAAAATTTTCTTACCTTTGATATTTTCAAAAAAAAGAAAACTGTTCGAGGGTAAATCTGGGCTTGTTATTGTTAGCCCAATGTGCCCATATTATAAGGAAACTAGATCTTCCAGTCTGAAAGCATTTCATTTTTCCTGGGGAATTGCTTCAAAGATGCTGAGCAATCAGCTTGCTTGCGATACTGTCAGTAAGACCTTACCGATAGCTATTTAATTCTATGGGTTCTGATGTTTCCAACAAGGTCTAAACCTTTTTAATTGTGCAAACCTAGCCTGAGTTGGAGTCTTTTGATCCCAGTGTGTCAAACTGAGTCCATGGGCCATTTGAATGTACTTGAAGATCGCAACAATATGAACGCTTAACTGGTTTGTTTGTGGTATTTTCTGTATAATTATCAGCTAAATATTCAACAGTTGTTTTCAAAGTTGTTTTCTGACAGAATCTTTGTGCCATTCGGCGTAAATATTCTGTATAGTGGCAATTTAACAACAAGTTTGCTGTCAGCTGATGTAGCCTTGTGATTAGGGTAAAGAGCTACGTATTGCCCGCAAGGGTTCAAATCCTGACCTAAAACAGAATTACTAAAGCATTGTAATTTTTCTTATATGAATAATTGCTGGGAGTTTTGTTCTTTTTATCGATCAGTGTGTCCGTCCGTGATATTGCGATCAGTGTGTCCGTCCGTCCGTCCGTCTGTAATAAAATCGTTTCTGGACCAGAACTCGAAAACTATACCACTCACAAACACAAGGAGCTTCTCCTTATGGTCTAGTTGTGCCTTTTGGGGGTTTCGGTCCGTCCGGCTGTCCACTCAACCTGTAGGTTACACAACCTACAGCCAGGGGGATCCGCCAGTGCCAGATGGCTCTTGTTACTTTTTTACAATACCTTTGTATCAATAATTTTATTTATTTGCTTTCATTTTTAATAAATCCACTCCAGTGGAGTCAAACTTAATTTTATTTGTATGTATTATCTTTGAATGGGAAAATGCATATGATACAGGACTGGCAGAAATAATTATTAAGAATTTTGAATTTAAATAAAAATATTTAAAAATTCTGAAAATAAAAAAGTGGTTGTATTTGGATGGAATATATGCCTGTAGTGACATTTAATTTCACTTATGAGTTTTACAGTTTGGTATCTGAGAAATATGAAACGGCACAGTGTCAGCTTGGAGAGGCCACCTTGACAATTAAAACATCTCTAACTTTGCTCTGATTTACTTGGTCAGAATAAACTTTGGCACAAATAATGATGAGACTCTGAGCTGAAAATTTTAAGGGGATTCAGACTGCAACTGAATAATTTTAAGACAGATAAAAGTAAAACTTTGTTTGATGCAAAATAGATGTTTCATTTATGCAGCGTTCCATCTTCATTTACTCTGACTCAGTGACATATACACTGAATTTTGCATATGACAAAAATCCCTAAGGTGTTTCCTTTATTATGATATCAAGATTATTCAAATCAACCCATTCGTTGCAGAGATATAGTCATTTTATAGTCATATAGTCATTTTGGGCATGTCATTTTCAAGCCAGAGACTCAGGGCTTAAGAGGTGAAGGTGAATATATCTTTGAAGTCAAGGTTGACGTCAGTAGTTAAAAATAGCGTGCTGTCGCGAGCAAGACCCCTCAGCCTTGCGCTTTATTGGCGGCCAAATTGATTATTAGAGCAGGACACAAATCGATAGGGAGCTTCGTCTAACCACTGTGATGGGGCGTGAGCCGCGTGTGCGCTAAAGACAATTGCCGAAAGCTTCTGAAAGCGACTTGAATAGATCAAGGCGCCAATAGATGTCTAGTGCTGCGTCAACTAGACAAGGTAAAAATTAAAACAAAGAATCCTCTCGCCCCACAGAAACAGAAGTGAGAAATACTGAACTACGGTGTAAAACTCAAAAGGAACTACCCTCACCGACTTGCCCTTCACAGAGCTCGGGTGCCGTCTTAACTAAGAAAAGAAAACGTTATGGCTCAGGTAAACAGCTGAGAGAAGCACTCTAGAATCACGACTAATACCCTGCGGGTATTCTAAGAAACAAAAAGAAATTTAAATGATAGGTCTTGCTACCTCCTCCGTGTTGTGGGGCAACACAAAGTGCCTGCTGGGAACCGAAATTCACGAACGCTGCGTGTTCAGCTCCTTTCGTGACTCCAATTACCCTGCTACCAGTAGGACCCAGGAAACTACTTAAGAAGAGTACTATGTGGACTGACGAACAGTCTAAGAAAGAATGACGATCAAGCGCTGATCAGCTGGAGACCACTCCCTGAAATAGGTCTCCTGCAGGGTGGAGCCTAATCAACCAGCCCGTCAGCGCACAGCAGAGCTGAGTGTTGCACGAGGCGATTAAGGACTTGATCAGAGAAAGCTGGTCTGGCTGTAATCCGCAGCCAACCATGACAACCACCCCCAACATACCACCAAAAAATTAGAACATTTGGCCAAGGTGTTTTTCAGATATTGTCTGGAAACGAAAATGAAGATGGCTGCTGTGGAGGCCATACTGATTATCAGAGCGGGACATGAATTGATAGGGAGCTTCCTCTAACCACCTACAACATGCCACCAAATAATGAGAACATTTGGCTAAGGTATTTTTCAGATATAAAGCAAAGTTTCCGGACAGACAGACGGACAGACGGACGCCGCTCGCCAAGACAATACCCCTCGACCGACTTTTCGTCGGCTGAGGGGTAAATTTGTGTTTTACGTGCAAAAGAATAACTGGACTAGAGCCTGCATTTAAGCACTGCATGGCTCACTTTGTGTGCTTTTTGTTTCAGAACCACAGAGAATTGTGGAGCCTATACTCACAATTCTCCCCGACTCCCACCAGACCAGAGGGGTTATATGACAGTAGCCAAACTACTTTTGTGGTTTTAATTCCTTCACCATTCAGCAAATCTGGATTTATGACTTCAAATTTAATTTTAATGTGTGCATTGTGAGCTCAGAGACAGCTAAAATAACAATAAATTTGTCCTTGTCCAAATACTCCTAGTCCTTACTTCATTTTCTAGAGCAAAAAAGAAAGTACAAATGACTTACAACAATGAAACAACTTTCACTGTGGCATAGTATTAAATTAAAAAATAGTCTCATTTAGTTAAGTTTTTTTATGTCATTACTGTGTGATTTGCACAGGAAGAGATTTATATGCTCTTGACTGCTAATAAACTGCAGGCCTTCTGCTGCATGAGTGTCAGTCCTCTATGTGTCACTTAAACAAGAAAATGGCCTTCGCAGAATTTCCATTTTACAAGACCATGCACTCCCATGCATTAGAACATTCCTTGAACCTTTGCGGTGAATGGACAGAAATAACATTTTGCACCCTAACCAAAGGTCACAAGCAACACCCATGGCCCTTATTGGACACTATTAAATGAGATAATGCATTATTAATTAATTTGGCACTATACTGGGGTGGGAACAAGAGGATCCTATACTATAAATGAACACATCTCAGCTCCAAAGTGGAATTTATCTCTTTTATCTGCTGCGAAAGGTAAGCAATTACATTCCCGCTCAGTATTGCAGTAAAGTTTAAATACTTTAGCTTTCAGTGAGTGGAATCATATATTTGAAAATATATCAGCAATATAGCTGAGTCAATACAGACTCACTTTTGTTAGAACATTTGCCAATGTTAGAACATCTGTCGAAAAATAAAATTCAGTAGCATTACAGATCAATCTAATTTTCAATTGAAATGTCAGCAATAATCAGGTCACCGATGAATAATGAATTATTTTTTCCAATAATTTTACATTTTTGACATGGCAAAGAATACAGTTACCTGTTTTAATTGGATTTCATTACCATATTTAGGTATGTTTCTGTATAACTGCACATTAGTCATGTCTATGGTAGCACAGACACTGGTGCCAACTTCAAGTCAGCACTGAGAGGTCACAGTATTTTGTGGTATCAATCTACTCAGTGCGACGGAATGTGTCACGTAATAAATATGCTTACGGACCCAAAAAAAAGTGTTTCTTGCTTTGTATGCAGAACTATTTTTGCTTATTTTCTGGAGGAAAAAATGCCCCAATGTTGTGTTCCAATGTGGTAATCATCAGGAAACTTGTCCTAATTTGTTAATTTATAGGTGCCCTTCAGATGAAAAGAAATGAGCAAATGGCAATAAACTAATCAGGCAAAAATGAATGTCATTCCTCACTTCTTCCCTTCTAAATACTTATTTCTTCTGTTCATCAAACATCTTAACCCTCTCTTGAGCATCAGCCTGAGGGCACACCACAGCATTTAAATGTGTTTTCATACCATCAAATATTGCGCTACATTGAAGGAGGATATATCATTTGAAAGTTTGAGGACCCAGCATTCTGCAAAAGCCATTTTATCATGCAAAGACAAATGCGAAAATAGTATTTAAAATAGTGTCACAACAACCCCTCAGCCTCACTATGCAGTCCTATGGGTTCAGATTTGTTAAAATATGCTGAAATCAATGTTTTTACCTCAGTAGCGGTCCAGCAATTGAAAACCTTTAAGAGTTATTTATCTGCAGATTATGAAAATTTGGACAAACGTCATTAAATGGACTTTGACATGGAGGAAGTACCGGCGCATCTTTAAAAATTCCTTTGTAATTTGCTTTTTTTACTGAGTGCTGCAGATTGTATAGTAGACCTTTTGAAAATTGAGTGCATCCTCTGGCTACTATATGCTGATCTTACGGAAGAGTTGATGCCTTAACCTCTTAGCCCTCAATCCAATATTGTATGACCATCAAATTCTTTGTTTACACAGCCAATGTTCTAAAAACTTGAAAAAATCAGATGTGGATGGTAGCCATGGGATTCTGTTCCACGCGGAGGAATGACTAAGCGGGATTTTTGAAACAATTTTATCACGCAAATATGCAGGGAATTTTATGAATTTTGAACTGTGTAGCTGGTTTTTTTTTTGCCACTTGTCTTCATGCAACTGTTAAAAGCGTTAAGCTTTTGCCACTGCTGTATATGGTGTACAGGTATGAACTATCTCTGTTGTGATTATTTGGCAAAATGCAATATATACAAACCACAATTTCAAAATAGTTGGGAAGAAGTGTAAATTGAGAATAAAATCAAAATGCAATGACTTTCAGATTACATGAGCCAATATGTTATTTACAATAGAATATAGGTAACATTTCAAATGTTGAAACATACATTTTCATCCACAAAATTAGCTTATTTCAATTTTTTTTGGCTGCAACTGGTCTCAAAAGAATTGGGACATAGGCAAAAAAGGACTGAAAAAGCATTTAATATCTAAAAGAATCAGCTGAAAGAATATTTAACAAGTAATTAAGTTAACTGGTATGAGGTGTGTAACATAAAAAGGATGTCTTAGAGAACCTGAGTCTCGAAGAAGTAAAGATGGCCAAAGGCTCCCCAACCAGCGAAGCCTTGTGTAAAAAAAATTGTGGAATACTTTAAAAACCATCTTCCTCAACGTAAATTGCAAAGGCTTTGAACGTCTCATCATCAACAATGCATACCATCATCAAAAGATTCAGAGAGACTGGAAAAAATTCTGTGCGTAAGGGACAAGGCCGAAGACCTTTGCTGGATGCCTGTGATCGACGGGCCCTTGGATGCCAGTACATTACTCACCGGCATGATTCTGTCATTGACATTACTAAATGGGCCCAGGAATACTTCATGAAACCACTGTCTGTAAACACAGTCCACCGTGCCATCCACAGATGCCACCTAAAACTCTGCAAAATCATGCAAAAAGGAAGCCATTGTTGAGTATGATCCAGAAGCGCTGCCATTTTCTGTGGCATAGTCTCATTTAGTAAGTTAGTCAAAATATACAGGGTTAGTGTTGGGTTAGTAATTAGCAAAAACAACAAACTGTTAGTATGTGTTAGTAAGATAGTGAAAGTAAGAGGAAGAAAGAACACGAGATAATGAAAGCAGATTGAAACCCAGAAACCAATAAATCACCCGAATGAGTGGCACGCTAGACAAGGGACTGTGAGCAAAGATACACTAATGACAAGACGGGGGAAAGACGAAGTGCAAGGCATGGAAAAATAAACATGACATAGAAACTATGAAACATGGCTATCAACTGAAAACATGGCTTGGAGACTAAGAAAACTAAAACATGAAAATAATAATTACTAATAACACAATACATGATCTAAGAATAGTCAGACAAAGCAGTGGTCACTAAAACACATGAGGCAATCCAAACATGGTACAAGGCCAGGCACAGAACTTAAACTTGAAGCAAAGGGCATGGAACATGGGCATGGCAAAGACAGAAAATGCAGGATCACAACAGCTGCGGCATGCGTGTTAGTTGATTGCATTAGAAAGTTAGCAAGGGAAAAGATTATGCATGTAAAGACAAACAATCAATGGTTATTTAACTGCATGAAATATAAAAATGGACACAATGCGATTATACAATTACATCAGTAATATACAACTTAAATGTGGTACAGTTTAAGTTGAAAACCGCTAAATTGCATTACTGCCTGGAATGTTCAGTTAGTCTTACTGAAGTTCCTAGCTCGGGATTCCTCTCTGGGTCCATTGAGCATTGCAGTCCTGGCAAGGATGTCCTGCGGGGTGCGCAGATCCGAAGTCCTGTGTCCACTTGAGGAATGCGTGCAGCTCCGCTGTGTTGGAATGTCCTCGCGGATTCGGAAAAGTTCTTTTTGGAGTTGTTCGGTGTCCAACTAGCAGTAGCGCCGGGCATAAGCTAGTTTAATGAGATCTGCAGTCCTGAACTTAAATGGAGGGTCGCAGAGATGTGAGCACTCTGCAGATAAGCCAAATGAAATTTCGCAGGATGCGTGAATTCCAATGCAAATGCCGTCCTTCCACTTGAAAAGAGTCAGGTTTTCCCTGGAGGGGGAGGGTAGCTTCCCTTGAGAGAAGATGCGCTAAGAGAGAGCGTGACCTCCTCCGTTGGAAGTCTGCCATGAAGAGAGAGTGAACTGGGTGCGGTCCTTAGTTCTAAAAGTTCGGTTTCCCGTTTTATTGCTTTTCAGCTCTTTCTATTGTAAAACGTGAAGGAAGCGGGTGGTGCTGTATAGGATGTTTCCGTTTCCTGTTGACTGCATGGAAAATGTAGTTCTGTGGTCCCTTACATACCTACAGAAGTCTAAGAAAAGTCCAGGCCCAAATAATATTAATGGTCACCTGCTGAAAGTTTGTGCAGAGCAACTAGGCCCAATCTTTCACCACATATTTCCTATGTCACTCTCCCAGCAGAGGGTGCCATCTCTAAGGAAATAATCTGTGGTGGTACCTGTTGCGAAGGTTAGTCACCCTAAAACCCTTAATGATTTTAAACCTGTTGCTTTGACCTCCCTGGTCATGAAATCTTTTGAGAAGCTTACAAAGCAGAGCTCCTAGCCAAGAAGGAGCCCCTCCTAGACCCGTATCAGTTTGCCTACAGGGCCAAGAGGGGGGTGCAAGATGCCACAATCTGTCCACCAGCACAGTGTTATCAAGGGTCAGGACATAGAAGTAGTAACATCTAACAAATATCTGGGCACCTTTACGGATAACCGACTGCAGTTTTACATGAACACTTCTTCTGTGTGTAAGAAAGGCCAACAATGACTGTTTGCACTCAGGAAACTGGCCCATTTGAAGTGGACAACGCGAATGACTTTTATTTTACAGAGCTTTTATCGAGTCTGTCCCGTCTTTTTCTATTATTTGCTGGTATGGTAACCGTACTATCAGAGAAAAAAATGCACTTTTAAAGATGGTAAAGGTGGCCAGTAAGATTTTGGGTGTGAAATTCAGTAGCTTTACTGAAATGTTTAACTAACTGATGTTAAAGAAACCCATGTACATTACCCAAGACCCTACTTATCCTGTGTTTGATGAATACATGCTGTTACCATCTGCCATACGTTTCAGAACCCCATGTGCTTTTAAACAAAGATACAAAAATTCCTAAAAAGGAATTTAAAAAAGGAAGTCCTAAACTGGAACAACAGGAGGAGATATCTCTGTTCCATTTTGATTATATGACGATTTATCTTTTTCATTTTATTTATTAATTTACCTAATTATTTACTACAACTTTTTATCTTTAAATGTGTTGTTGTTGTGTGGCTTATGTCCCATGTCTTTTTATATCCCTTTATGTGGTATGTTCCTGCTGTACACCATTGCCCTGCAACGGGACAGAAAATCCATCCCATCCCATCTCGTCCCATTTGTTTTCAATCCCATCCCATCAGCATGTTTTCCCATCCCATCCCATCCCAAAACTGTTTGAACGATGGAATCCCAATCCCATCCCATGGGACTGGGATCCCGTTCCCGTTAGACAGGTCCCACTCCCATGCTACCCTATGGTTTGTGTGTTTCTCTTTGTCATTGCATAACTGCCTAGACTCAACATTGTAGCAGGCAACATGTTCGTAAGAGCCAAGTGCTGAAGATCGCTTTGGGAAGAGCAAAGAACCACGTAAACTCGAGGCAGTGTGGACGCCAGAACTGGAATTTTGGGAGACACAGCATCCCTTTAAAACAATTACTAGCCCTGACTTGTGCGCAGAGATGGCAAGTAACGAAGTACAAATACTCCGTTACTTTACTTTACTTAAGTAGATTTGTCAGGTACTTTGTACTTTTAGAAGTATTTATTTCTCTGACGACTTTTTACTTTTACTCAGTTACATTTTCAACATAAATATCGGTACTTTTTTTATCTCCTTAAATTTCCCCAAAAGGCTCGTTACTTTATATATATAGCCTAAGCCTATATATTTTTTATTTTTTAGCGCCGCGACACCAATGCACGTCAACTGTGTCCGGTTTTGAAAGACGCAGGAGGAGACACACTGTCTGTGTGTGCGTGCAAGCGTGCACCTGTGGTGTGTGTGTCAGAGCAGGTCTGCCGCTCCACCCACACCACTAACGTTATTAAGAGCAGCTGCACGAAATGGACAACGGTGAGGATCCCACAGGGTCACAGGAGCAGTCTGTCGACAAACAGCACCCCTGGCCTTATTTGAAAGAGCTTTTTGAGTTTGTTGGTGCTAAAAACAACTCCTGGCGAATGCGCTGCATCTTGTGCCAACCAAAACTCCAGGAAGTATTGGCGTTCAAGAACAGTCCGTCAAACCTCAGGAAACACATATAGCTAAGTCATTCGCGCTAGCTAGCGTTATGCGTTTGCTAATTAGCTTGCACTAACGTTAGAGCGCTCAAAGATAAGCGCTTGCACGAGCAGAAGGCTAGGCTAGCTACCGTTATCACACTAGGCTGAAAGCTGGCTAGCTAGCATTACCGTTAGCTGCCACAGTCGGTTTGGGTTTGGGCAGAAACGGCCGAAATCGCGCCTTTTTCCACAAGTTGTCTACTAGCTGGTGCTCAGTACTCATGAGCGCTGAAAATATTAAAATGAGCACCACATCCAAGTGTTCTAGTGCTCATTTAAGTAGACTCCCATCGAGGGATGGAGTGATGCAGTGTAGAGAGATGGAGAGGGGGGTCTAGTATGTGTTGTGTAGGTGTAAACATATGATGAGTTACTTATTTGAGGAGCATAAGAATTGTGTATTTAATGTGAAGGGTTTTTCATTGAGCTTCACTGAATGCATGGTGTGCAACTTTTTTCCATTTTTAATTTATTTGGCTGGGACATTGCACAGTGTTTATTGTTCAAGATAATTGCAAGAGAAGCGTAATTATTTTCATCTGAAGTCCTTGGGTGTGGCACTCACAATAACACAACATGTAACACACACGTACAGTGTTAAACAATTGTTGCCTAATGTGTTATTAAATTTTTTTGATTAAGAGTGTAGTATGTGTTGTGTAGGTGTAAACATAGTGAGTTGCTGTTCAGAGGAGCACAGGAATTGTGAAGGGTTTTTGAAGGGTCATTGAGCTTCTCTAAATGCAGTGTGTACAAATTTGTTTTTATTTTTACTGTTTTCTGAAGCTTATCTATTTTCATCTGTAGTCCCTGGGTGTGTCACTCACAATAACACAACTCCTGTACAGTGAGAAACAATTTTTTCCTGCTGTGCTATTAAAAAAAGTGCTATTAAAAAGGTTGATTAAGAGTTGGGCCTATGAGCATGATTTGTGACACCATAGTTTAGAAGCTAATCCTGGTCCAAAATTCAATGTTTAGAAGTGTGATGTGTTAATCTTAAGTGTACAATACAAATGCCTAAAGGACGATATAGTGAGGTACATTAGGATACTAGGCAAGTAGTGTTTGTTCAAACAACAAAATTCCATATAAATTATCCTGTGTTTAATAGCTTTACAGCCAGTAAATCATGAAATAGAAATACTTTTTACTTATAAAAGTACTTTTGAGTACTTTTCAGAACCTGTACTTTTTACTTTTACTTGAGTAGATATTTGGATCAGTACTTTTTACTTTTACTCAAGTAGTTTTTTTACGTAGGTATTTTACTTCTGCTCAAGTAAGGAATCTGGGTACTTTTGCCATCTCTGCTTGTGCGCAATCATTTTTAAAATTAGAAATACATTCACTCTGAAAACACTCCACAGTAGCAGGCGTTGCTAGTTCTCCCCGTTAAAGTCAGGCGATGCGGACGAGCATCTTGGTGCATTTAAATCAGCGTCATTGAAAAATGCACAAAGGCGTTTCAATGCTGTTTTATCTCTTTTCAGTAATTTAAACTATCATAGAACGCACGGTAGATCACCTGATGTGCTGATAAAGTAGCTCAGAAGTTCCAGAGCAGTTTGTCTTTCATAAAGCATAGGCCTGTTTATAAGTCGATTATTTTTCAGTTCTGAATTTAGCCTATCATTTCACCGCAGTTAGACTGCATAGGGGGCATAGGGTAGCATGGGAGTGGGACCCGTCTAACGGGAATGGGATCCTGGTCCCATGGGATGGGATTGGGATCCAATCGTTCAAACAGTTTTGGGATGGTATGGGATGGGAAAACATGCTGATGGGATGGGATGGGAGTTGATTTTGAAATTACTGAAAGGGATGGGATGGGATTGAAAACAAATAGGACAAGATGGGATGGGATGGATTTTCTGTCCCGTCGCAGGGCTATGCTGCACACAAATTGCCCTTTTAGGGACAAAAAATAAACTGAACTCGGAAGTCATTGCGTTTTGATTTTATTAAGAATTTACACTTTGTCCCAACTATTTCGGAATTGGGGTTGTACACAGAAGTGTGATTAGAAGTCAAATGCCTGTCAGTCAATATCATAGATGTTCACATTTCCATGTTTCTGTAATCAGTTCTAATACTCCTTTGCTTGTTGTACATGATCATTTCATGAGTAGTAAGTCATAGCCGTGTTATACTTCTATGTATCCTCTCACATATTATGTTACTCTTTCTATGATATAGCCATCTAGCTAGGTAGTAATTGTTCTTTCAGAAGAATCCTCGTCATATTCAAGTGATGTGACCTCTTCTCTGCACTAACTTCACAAGCTGGTTGTTACAGCGATTGCCCTTTAGCTAGCTAGCTTCCTTGTGAACATTCCAAAAATCTAAAAGGGCAGTTGGGATGCATATAAGTGCTGCAAAATGTCAGTTAAGTTTGAACCCATTACAGCTCGCTGATAAAGTAAATCGATGAGTACAGTTGGAACGCACAAAATTGCTGCAAAACATAAGTTCATGTCGACTACAGCTAGCAGTTCTGGCAAAAACCCAATTTTTTGGCAATCAATTTCTTTTGGCCAATCAGAATTGTCAAAACTTCTCACCTCTCCCATCGTTATATGGATTGGGTATTAAAAATGTATGGGCCCTTGCGAAAAGGGCTGAACTTGATATACTCACAGGATTTAACCACAGCATATCAGGATGGGGGGGGGGGGGGGGGGTCATTGCTCCCCCATTTTTTACTTTGGGGGGCAGGAAACCCAGTTCCCGAGAGATGGCGCCTATGACCACAGATAATAATTCTTGTGGTCAAACTGGCAATGTGCGGCTCAGCATACAGTTAACAATTTGAAAATTTATTTGCCCTCAGTTCCACAACAATTTCAAGTGTTTGTTTCCAAAACGCAGTAAGTGTCAATATTACAAAAATTGAGATAATACCATAGAGCGATAGCCCTGTGGCTCTTACACGTGGTGAAAAAATTTTTTAGACAGTCATACTATAAGGTGTATTTTTTCACTGTCAAATTCTGTGTTTTTCAACAAACTATGCGCCAGCATAGAAAAAGGTGATTTACTCAAAATGAGAATAACAGATATATTGCATTATATTTTTCTTTTGTCTTTGAATTCTGATAAAAAATTAGATTCAATTCCGTCTTAGTCTATGCATCCTTGCATGCTTCATGCATCCTTGTTATCTCCCCACAGACAGACCTGAGGCCATATGGAGGTGCGTCTGGCATTAAAAGCAGCTGGTTTTATTAGTCTGATTGTGGTCGGAATCCCAGGTAATCTCATAGCCTTCTTGCTCCTCTGTCATTTTATCATTGCACAAGGCCACATGCTACACAACGAGTTTATCCTCTCCCAGCTGGTCTTTGCCAACCTGTTGGTGACAGTGTGCCAGGGTATTCCTCAGGCTTTGACCGCCTCGGGCATCAACCCGCTGTTCAGCAGTCCAGTCTGTAAAACAATCTGCTCTTTATACCGGGTTGGCCGTGCCTTGTCTATCACCATAACCTCTCTTTTGAGCTCCTACCAGTGTGTGGTTATGGCACCATCAACGCCTGGCTGGACTTGGCTGAAACGCTGGCTACTTGGCCACCTACCCCAAACCATCACCTTCCTCTATGGACTGAGCTTTCTTACCAGCACTCCTTCCATTCTCTATAGCGAGGCTTTTCCTGCCAATGGCACACTTCCTGAGTTTAGCCTAAACCTTAAGTTTTGCATTGCTGTATTTCCAAGTGCCCTGTCTTACATAGCCAATGGTATGGTGTACATTATACATGATTTCACTTTTGTGGGCCTGATGGTGTCAGCAGCTATTTACGTGATGCTGGTCCTGCATCGGCACCGTCAGCAGGTTCAGGGCCTGCAGGGAGCTGGCAGGAAGACTGAGGAGGCATCACGTGCTGTCCTGCTGCTCGTGAGCATGTATGTGCTGTTATTTGGCTTGGACAATGTTCTAAGATTCTATTCACTTTCACTCTCCCGCATGCAATTGGCTGTGTTAGACGCACGCGTCTTCTTCGCTACTTGCTACGCCACAATCAGTCCTGTGCTCATCATTGCTACTAACAAGAAGTTAGCCAAGTTCTTTAGCTGTGGCTTCAAATCGAAAGCAGCAGACCAAGTCCAAAGAGTTTAAACTTTCTCAAGTTACACAGACTAAGTGAGGATGTCAAAGAGAGAAACTAGAGTGTGAAGACAGATGACAGACAGTCTTGTGCGCTGGGGCTGGTTGATGCATTATTTTTGTGGCCCCATAGGGAACTTCAAATGGAGGTGCCACTGTCTTTATATGTATAAAACCCAAACCCAGTGAAGTTGGCACGTTATGTAAATCGTAGATAAAAACTGAATACAATGATTTGCAAATCCTTTTCAACTTATAATCAATTGAATACACTGCAGAGACAAGATGTTTAATGTTCAAACTGAGAAACTTTATTCTTTTTTTTGCAAATAATCATTAACTTAGAATTTAAAGGCAGCAACACATTGCAAAAAAGTTGGCACAATGGCCTTTTTACCACTGTGTTACATAGCCTTTCCTTTTAATCACACTCAGTAAACGTTTGGGAACGGAGGAGACCAATTTTTGAAGCTTTTCAGGTGGAACTCTTTCCCATTCTTGCTTGATGAACAGCTTAAGTTGTTCAACAGTCCGGGGTCTCCGTTGTCGTATTTTACGCTTCATAATTTTCAATAGGAGACAGGTCTGGACTACAGGCAGGCCAGTCTAGTATCCGCACTCTTTTACTACGGAGCCATGCTGTTGTAACACGTGCAGAATGTGGCTTGGCATTGTCTTGCTGAAATAAGCAGGGACGTCCATGAAAAAGACGTTGCTTGGATGGCAACATATGTTGCTCCAAAACCTGTATGTACCTTTCAGCATTAATGGCGCCTTCGCATATGTGCAAGTTGCCCATGCCTTGGGCACTAATACACCCCCATATCATCACAGATGCTGGCTTTTGAACTTTGAGCCTATAACAGTCCAGATGGTTCTTTTCCTCTTTGGTCCGGAGGACACGAAGTCCACAGTTTCCAAAACAATTTGAAATGTGGACTCGTCAGACCACAGAACATTTTTCCGCTTTGCATCAATCCATCTTCGATGAGCTTGGGCCCAGCAAAGCCGGCGGCGTTTCTGGGTGCTGTTGATAAATGGCTTTCGCTTTGCATTGTAGAGTTTTAACTTGCACTTGCAGATGTAGTGATGAACTGCAGTTACTGACAGTGGTTTTCTGAAGTGTTCCTGAGCCCATGTGGTGATGTCCTTTACACACTGATGTCGGTTTTTGATGCAGTACCGCCTGAGGGATCGAAGGTCACGGGCATTCAATGTTGGTTTTCAGCCTTGTCGCTTCCGTGCAGTGATTTCTCCAGATTCTCTGAACCTTTTGACAATATTAAGGACCGTAGATGATGAAATCCCTAAATTTCTTGCAATAGCTCGTTGAGGAATGTTGTTTTTAAACTGTTCGACAATCAGCTCACGCATTTGTTCACTAAGTAGTGACCCTCGCCCCATCCTTGTTTGTGAATGACTGAGCATTTCAGGGAAGCTGCTTTTATACCCAATCATGGCACCCACCTGTTCCCAATTAGCCCGTTCACCTGTGGAATGTTCCAAATAAGTGTTTGATGAGCATTCCTCAACTCTCTCAGTCTTTTTTGCCACTTGTGCCAGCTTTTTTGAAACATGTTGCAGGCATCAAATTCCAAATGAGCTAATATTTGCAAAAAATTACAAAGTTTACCTGTTCAAACATTAAGTAACTTGTCTTTGCAGTGTATTCAATTGGATATAGGTTGAAAAGGATTTGCAAATCATTGTATTCTGTTTTTACTTACGATTTATACAACGTGCCAACTTCACTGGTTTTGGGGTTGTATGTACTGTATCCATGTATCTTAGTATGTCCTTAAATTTATTTGATAAAAATTTATCCCATGGACATCAGACTTCAGGGATGTATTGCTGAGCACCCACAGGAATGCATTGTTGACTGTGAAGTTGTTCGGCTCGCCAGTTCTCTATCAGCAGCAATACTGGAGGCTAAGCAGTTGGTTTGATCTGAACATGCATATTTTGAAAGGGCATAAGTTCACTTAAGTTAGCACCCAAGTAACACTTTGATGATCAAGTACTGAAAAAAATTGTTTTTCTCCTTGACTTGGGTTTTCGCAGCCACACATATAAGTGAGTGCATTTCGGAATGATTTCAGTGCTTTCCTGCTTTAACAAATGCCCATAAACAGAAAAATCTTTAAAATGATAAATATAACGGAGAGAAATTAAAGGTTTTTTAATTTTAAAAAATCAGGCCGGTTCTTGGTCCTTGAAACCCTTGAACTTGACAGATTTCTTTCAAACACACTTGAACTTCAGAGATTTCTTTCAAACCCTCATAATTTCAAGAAACTCACAGGATACAGGGCAGTCATGTTAACTCACTTAGTAAAGGCAATGCTGTTTATTTATTTATTTAACCTTTATTTATACAGGGAAATCCATTGAGATTTCCATCCCTCTCATTTCTATCTCATTTTCAGTAGTGCCCAACATATTATCATAAAATAAAGACAAAATAAAAAATATTTAAACTAAAATCATTATACAACAATACAATGGCAACTTTAATCAAAACAATCAACACAACCTCTAAATCCTTCTCTACCTTTTTGAATTTCTGAAGTTATATGAATTATTTCAGTTTAAAGGACTCTTGAAACTTGTTTCTTCTCCCTGCAGCACAGTAGTAAAATGCAGTTTTTCATATTTCAGTTTTAAGGACCTTGAGAACCAACCAGTCCTGAGACCTGGCTTGGTAATGGCTGGAACTCCATTTTTTGAAAGATGAACGACAATTTGGCTACCTTTGTAGAATTGCTCCATGAATGAAAGTAAGCCAATACTTCTTTCTCCAAAGAGAAAGGGATGACCAACCCACAGCCTTATACACCGAACAATGATGAGTCTGAAATGATCCCCAGTAATAAACCTAAATGCTGCATGATGGACTATTTCAAGCTTTCTCAAAGTGGTAGGGGCAGCATGCATATAGATAACATAACCATAATCAAGCACAAACGAGAAGGTAGACTGAATGCTTCCTGTCATCATGAGAGATACATGACCTATTTTGATAAAAGAATCCAATTTTACGCCTTACCTTCCTGGTCAATTCCTCAATGTGTATTTTAAAAGAGCTTTTCATCGTCAAATATCCCAAGGTACTTGTATGTTAGCACTCGCTCGATTTCAGAGCCATCCAAAATGTAAATTAAAAATTTTTTTTCCCTCAATGAGCGATATCTAGAGAACATGCCACATTTAGAACTAATTTAAGCACTAGAAGGGAGTGTTGAAAGGCTGTCTGCCAATGAAAAAGGAGCAGTATAAAGCACTGTATGGTCCGCATAAAAGTGCTCTTTACAGTCATTATCAAAAGGTAAAAAGTAAAGGTCCTAAAATCGAGCCTGTGGTTCCGTTTTAGTCACCCCCAGAAGAGATGATTGAATTGCTTCGATACACTGTGCTCTATCTGAAAGATAACTTGAGAATTCCTTGCAAGAATTCTGATCCATGCCAGCCAAGGATAGTCTATCTCCTAAAACTCAATGTTCGACTGTGTTGAAGGCCTTTGATAGATCAGTAAACAAAGCAGCTTAGTGTTGCCCACCATTAAGATGACAAACAATATTGTTCACAACAAAAGATGCAACAAATATAGTATTGTGACCAGATCTAAACCCAGACTGAAATGTATTTAAAATGCAATATCTAATTGAATATACAACCCCAATTCTAAAAAAGTTAGGATGCAGTGTAAATTATCGAAAGATTTTCAAATCTAATAAACCCACATTTTATTCACAATAGATCGTAGACAAAATATCAGATGTTCAAAGTGAGATATTTTACCATTTAATGAAATATATTAGCTCATTTTGAATTTGATGGCAGAAACACTTCTCAAAAAAGTTTAAAGAGGGGCAAAAAAAGGCTGGAAAAGTGGTACTAATTAAAAAAAAGAGGAACATTTTGTAACCAATTACCATAATAGGAAACAGGTCAGTAACATGACTGGGTATAAAAAAAGCATTTTAGAGAGGTAGAGTCTCTCAGAAATAAATATGGACAGAGATTCAGTAATCTACAAAAAAACTTCCTCTAAAAATTGTGGAATAATTTCAGAAAAATGTCCCTTAATGTACAAACCAAAATTCCAATAAAGTTGGGATGCTGTGTAAAACATGAATTAAAACGTCTTACGACTAGAATGTGTTTATACTCATAAAAATGTACATCTCCCCCGCCCCCCAACCCAGGGGACAGACGGACAGAAAGACAGGCACATACCAAATGGCAGCACTGCAGGATCTGAGTAGTTAGTATGCAAAGTTTCGTTAAGGTCATGCAAATGGTTTAGGAGTTATGCACGGAACAGAAATTGGTCACATCCAGACGGATGGACAGACAGGCCCATACCAATAGGCCCCACTTCAGGACCTGAGTAAATAATATGCAGTTTCGTTAAAATCATGCAAACTGTTTAGGAGTTGGGCTCCGAGCAAAAATTGATCACATCTGGATGAACAGACGGACAGACGGACAGACAGGCACATACTACTCAGGTCCTGAAGTGGTGCCTTTCTGTAAGTATGCAAAATTTCATTAAGATCATGCAAACGGTGTTGGAGTTACGCTCCGGAAACAACGTCGGAACGCAAATTGAGCCTATAACAGTATGTCTCCCCTCGTAATGGAGACATAATGGGGAGACATGATGATTTGCAAATCCTTTTCGACCTATATTCAATTGAGTGCACTAGAAACACAAAATATTTGATTTCCAAACTGATCAACTTTATTGTTGTTTTGGAAATATTCACTCATTTCGAATTTGATGCCTGCAACACATTCCAAGATAGCACGTTCCAAAGGATTTGCAAATCATTGTATTTCGTTATAATTCAATGTTTGAATGAGCGACAGTTTGTATTGATCCCTTTCATGTCATGAGTTTTGAAATGGAAAAAGTACTACAGTTGTTATGGCCCCAATTTGTTATTACAATTTACAACACAACAGCAACAGCACCAGCAAGGGATGACAGACACAGTTTTAAAAACTTAAACATATTTAATGAACAAAGATAACAAAACAACTAACTACGCTACTGACCAAGATTGAATCTATTAAAAAAAAACAGAAATATTTACAGTCCCTTGTTTGGCTTGGTGATGTCCTGGGTGAGGAAAAAAAATGCTCTAACACAGGTAAAAATCCACAAAAGAAACTTCTCAGGTCTTGAACAGAATGACAGGTCTGGTCACATGTATCCTTCTTCGAGCAATTTCTCCTACCACTACTGTCTCAATTCTTTTCCTTATATACTCTTTTGCAGACCCCACCCACATTTAGACCTCTTTTTTTTTTAATTTTCAGGGACTTGCCCCAGACATGTCCAGGACATGTCTAAACCTAGCTCCAGTCTGAGCTCAATAAAAAAAGGTAAATACTGCCATCTAGTGGCCCCTATTCACATTACACCTCCATTCCAAAAGGGAAAAATTTTGACTCATAAAGGCAAAATTTTTCTTATCAATACAAAATGGTTAAGTAAACACTTGTCTTTATATACATATCATACAATATTCAAATAAACACGTGATATATATATACATATTCAAACACGGGATAAGCAATCAGCAATCACATTGTCAGCACCCTTTACATGCTTAATTTCCAAGTCAAACTCCTGTAAAATCAAACTCCAATTCAACAATCTCCGATTCTTGTTTTCATCTTACTCAAAAACATTAACGGATTGTGGTCAGTGTACAAAATCATTGGCTTTTGCCCTGTAAAAACATAAACATCAAAGTGTTGTAAAGATAGAACCAGAGCCAACAGCTCCTTCTCTATTGTGGAATAGTTCCTTTGGTGGCGATTGAACTTCCTGGAGAAGTATGCCACAGGATGCTCAATGTCATCAGAGTCACTTCTCTGTGGGAGCACAGATCCACAAGCTTGGTCGCTAGCATCGACCGCGATGGAGAACGGTTTGTTGAAGTCAGGAGATTTGAGCACGGGGAAGTGACACAGCAGAGACTTCAGGCGATCGAAGGCTCTCTGGCATGCATCATCCCAAGTGAACTTTACGCCTTTCTTCAGTTGGTTAGTTAGACTGAGAGCAATCTCAGCAAAGTTCTTGCAGAACTTGCGGTAGTACCCGATCATTCCAAGGAAGCGGCGCAAAGCTTTTTTGTTGTCAGGAACTGGAAAGTCCATGATGGCTTGGACTTTAGCATTTATGGGTGCCACCTTACCCTAGCCTATGACGTAGCCAAGATAGGTGACAGTAGCACAACCAAAGTCACTCTTGTTCAGGTTAACAGTCAGGTTAGCCTGGGTCAGGCGCTGGAACAACGTCTCTACATCTTTTAAATGTTCTTCCCAGGAGTCACTCCATGTGATCAGGTCATCGATGTATGCACCCGTGTGTGGCAATCCGGCGATTGTAGACTGTATCATCCTTTGGAACGTGGCTGGGGCATTTTTCATGCCAAAGGGTAGGACTTCATACTGGTACAACCCAGATGGTGTGGCAAAAGCAGAGATGCTCTTGGCCCTCTCAGTTAATGGCACACACCAATAACCCTTCAATAAATCAATCTTGGTCAGAAACTTTGCTTGCCCTACTCTATCAATACAATCATCAATCCTAGGTATTGGAAACACATCAGTTCTAGTTACAGCATTGACTTTGCGATAATCTGTACAGAATCTAGTACTTCCATCAGGTTTTGGAACTAGCACACAGGGTGAACTCCAATCTGAGTTGGAGGGTCTGATAATATCATGTTCTAACATGTACTCAACCTCTTTCTCAGCAATCTTTCTCTTTTCAGGATTCATCCGGTACGGATGCTGTTTTATTGGTTTGGCATCACCAACATCTACATCATGAGAGGCTATAGAAACTCTTTTTGGAACATCAGGAAACAGATCCTCATATTTCTTGATCAACCTCTCAAACTGATCTCTCTGTGAGGGTTCTAAGTGCTGGAGTTTTACATCGAGATTTTGCAACACTTCAGAATTTGACAATTTACATGAAAGAACTTCAGCTTTAATTCTAGGTTCATCATCTTGAAACTCCCCCTCATCTTCACAAATCTCGGCCATAGGAGAATCTGAAGTGACAGCTGCAACCCTAGCATTTCTGTCATGATAAGGCTTCAGCATGTTAATGTGACACAATTTTTTTAGTTTTCTCCTATCTGGAGTCTTCACAATGTAATTGAGATCATTGAGTTTTGTCAGAAATTCATAAGGACCATGAAATCTAGCCTGCAATGGATTGGACTGCAAGGGAAACAACACAAGGACCTTGTCTCCTGGTTTAAACTCACGGCTTCTAGCCTTATGATCATACCAAGTTTTCATTTTTCCCTGACTTGATTTCAAGTTCTCTTTGGCTAGGTCACAAGCTGCACGCAATCTTTCCTTGAACTTGCTAACATAGTCTAACAGACTGATGTACGGCTCTTCCTCTTGCCATTGTTCACTCAATAATAGCAAAGGTCCTCTCACTTCATGACCAAACACTAGCTCAAATGGACTGAATCCAGTAGACTCCTGCACTGCTTCTCTAGCTGCAAACAACAGCAAATGAACACCTTCATCCCAGTCTTTCTCATGGTCATAACAATAAGTCCTCATCATTGTCATGAGAGTGGAATGAAACCGCTCTAAGGCGCCCTGACTTTCTGGATGATAGGCACTAGAAAGAATCTGCTTTGCACCTAGTTCATACACAACCTGCTGAAACAATCCTGAAGTGAAATTGCTACCTTGGTCTGACTGAATTTCCTTGGGAAGGCCAAACAACGTGAAGAACTTTATCAAAGCCTTCGAGATTGCAGTTGCCTTGATGTTACGTAGAGGTATGGCTTCAGGGAATCTGGTAGATGCACACATGATTGTCAACAAGTACTGATTTCCAGATCTAGTCTTGGGTAATGGACCAACGCAATCAACAATGACCCTAGAGAATGGCTCCCCAAATGCTGGGATAGGCTGCAATGGAGCTACAGGTGGGTCTAACTGGTGTTTTCCAACTACCTGACAAGTGTGACAGGTTTTGCAAAAGTTGGAAACGTCTTTCCGAAGCCCGGGCCAAAAGAAGTGTTTCATGATCTTATTAACAGTCTTGTTAATACCAAGATGACCTCCTAAAGGTAAACTTTGAGCCATTGTTAAGATCTCATTCCTATAGACCTTCGGAACAACAATTTGCCTAACCACTGCCCAATCTGCATTGGCAGGGATATCAGGAGGGCGCCACTTCCGCATCAACACACCATCCTTGAGATAATACCCAACTGGAACTGCGTCTATTTCTTTATCAGGAAGGGCTCTCCTCTTTAGTACACAAATTTCAGGATCATTAGTTTGCTCCTCAATCAACCGCTTTCGGGACAGAGACAAGTCTCCAGACACATCAGAATTACCAGACCCATCCGGCTGGCTGAATAGAGAACTGATAAAAGTATCTGATATGTCCTCAAACGGAGAAACCATAGTAGGCCAATCAGAGTCATGAGGCAAACCACCTGAGTCCTGACTATTCAATGTGCTGGGCGGCACCACAACATCATCTTCTTTAGCCTTCTTGGCCATAGCACGAGTCACTGCGCAAGAAGGATACAGAGATGGGTCCTCATCCCCATCTTCAGTGCTCGGCTGTGAAGTAAGATGTACAGGGGGAACTACTTTGCCCCCAGCCAGGTCATTGCCTAGCAACAGAGAAATACCCTTTATAGGTAGACTTGACATAAGTCCCACCTTTACCTGTCCTGCAACTAAATCTGACTTCAAGAATATAGAGCGCAGGGGTACAGATACAGTCCTCCCTTCAATACCTTGTACAAGTATGAAATCCCCTGAAGCGGTCTCATCACGTAACTCCAAGGAGTCCATCAACAAAAGTGACTGAGAAGCTCCGGTATCCCTTAGGATATATATGGGGACAGGAGTAGTATGCTCATTCAGAGCCACAAATCCCTCTGACACAAATGGAAGAAATTCCTCCCTCACAAAGTCAGCAGTATCAGGCTTTTTAGCCCCACAAGAAGCAGGTAATTAAGCAGATCGGTTATCTACTACAGGGGTAGTTTCTAACCTTGTTTTCACAAAGGCATTTTGTTTGGTATCCTTTTCTTTTTCTTTCTTAGCTTTTAGGAACCAACAGTTAGTTTTAACATGACCAGGTTTCTTGCAAAAACTGCAAACTAGACCACTTTTGTCACTGTCAGCTTTCACACTTTGATCAGACCTGTTACTGGATTTCTGAGCACCATCACCAGATTTGTCTTTGTCTTTGGGTGAGGAATCTTGGGTATCACCGTTCCCTTTTTTCTGAAATTGGGACCATCTATTGTTATTGCTAGACTGAGATTTGAACTTATGTGTGAGAACATATTCATCTGCAAATTTGGCCGCTGATTGCAAACTCAGTGCTTGCTTCTCATTAAGGTAGGTCTTAATATCATCCTTAACACAGTACTTGAATTCTTCAACTAACACCATCTCTTTTAGTGAGTTGAAATCATCCTTGACCTCCATAGAAGTACACCAGCGCTCAAAGCAAACCTTCTTCTCATTAGCAAATTCCACATAAGTCTGATTTTCAGATTTCTTCAGACCTCTGAATTTCTGTCGGTAAGCCTCTGGAACCAACTCATAAGCTCTCAAAATAACCTTTTTGACAACCTCATAATCAGAGGAATCATCTGCAGACAAAGCCGAATAGGCTTGTTGAGCTTTACCCTTGAGGACAGTTTGCAACATCAGAGGCCAGTGTTCCTTTGGCCACTGGCAACTCTTTGCTACCTTTTCAAAACACTGGAAATAGTTGTCTACGTCCTTTTCAGAAAATGGAGGCACCAGTTTTACCTCCTGACTGGCACAAAATTTATTTTTAGTTTCAATTTTAATTTTTAGTTGCTCCATTTGGAGTCTTTCTTCTCTATCGAATTTCTCTAATTCAAAATCTCTCTGTCTCTCTCTTTCTGCTCTTTCCTCTTTCTCTCTCTCAAATTCTCTTTGTTTTTCTTTTTCCTCCCTCTCAAATTCTCTTTGTTTTTCTTTTTCCTCCCTTTCAATCTCTAGCATTTTTAATTTGAGTTCCATTTCTATAATTGGATTTTCCACTGGAAACTGCTCCAGATCTCCTGGTGCAAACACATTTTCATCAATGTAATATTTAACTATCTCTCTAGCCAGTCTTGCTTTTCGCATGGCTGGTTTTACCTCTGTCAGCTCTAACTGTCTGCAAATTCTTAGCAGTTCTGTCTTTTTAAAAGACTTCAAAACCTCAACGGTTGGTGATGCCAAGAAATCATCCATTGCTGTTGATCTGTCAATATATTTGTATTCAATTAAAAAAAAACAATTATACAATTTGAAATGTTAGATTTTCAATAAATTACTCACACAATGGTCTATCCCGGACGAGCTCCCAATTTGTTATGGCCCCAATTTGTTATTACAATTTACAACACAACAGCAACAGCAAGGGATGACAGACACAGTTTTAAAAACTTAAACATATTTAATGAATAAAGACAACTAAACAACTAACTACGCTACTGACCAAGATTGAATCTATTAAAAAAAAAACAGAAATATTTACAGTCCCTTGTTTTGGTGGGGTGGCTTGGTGATGTCCTGGGTGAGGAAAAAAAAATGCTCTAACACAGGTAAAAATCCACAAAAGAAACTTCTCAGGTCTTGAACAGAATGACAGGTCTGGTCACATGTATCCTTCTTCAAGCAATTTCTCCTACCACTGCTGTCTCAATTCTTTTCCTTATATACTCTTTTGCAGACCCCACCCACATTTAGACCTCTTAAGTGACAGAGAAGATTATGGAATATATGCCAAATCACAGTTTTTTTTTCCACTGTCAACTGAGTGGCTAGCAAACATTAGCTTGCTAGCTAACCTACTGATGTTACATATCGGTTATGGAAAGGTACTGCAAGCTCACACGTTAGTTAGTTATGAGAGTGGCACTTAGCTAGCCTGCTGCAGTGCAAACCCATACCGATTTAACCATTCCACTTGGTATTCAGTTTGGCTAAATATTAAAAGCATGACTTCACATGTAACGAAATGGATGGATTTTTTTTCTCACACTCTCAGACAATGAAATTTCTGCAAAAGTGGTATGGCCCTAAGGAAATATCAATAATAGTCTATAGACTTTGTAGCTTACATGGCTATTCAGACTGCAAAGAATATTCAGAGAGTTCAAACTCTTTGGTACGCAAAGAACAATATTACTCCTAGTGATCAAAAAGGTTCTTTGGCAGAAAATGGCCAAATTGTCTACAGGCATCAAAGATTTCTGAAATCTTTCCCCTGGTAACTGAAAAAGATTGTATTTTGGCCTCAAATATCAAAATTGTTTTTGAAAATGAAAAAAAAATTGTGAAAGTAGGACCAGATCAAAGTTGGCCTAAAATGAGCCCTGGTGACGCAAGTGGGTTGTAGTTTGGCGCAAAACACCCAAAATATTGATTAAAATTGAAAACTTGTGAACTTGTGAACCAAGTTCAAAGTTGGCCGGAAATGCTCCCACATGACCTCTGGTGACCAAAATTTTTGTATTTTGTATGTTTAACAGTTGAGTCTGGTCAAAGTTGGCCGGAAATGGTCCCCAAATGACCACTGGTGACCCAAAATGGTGATATTTTGGTCTAGAATACCCCAAAAGTCAAAAGATTCAACACAAAATTCCCTTGTTAATAGACAGTTTCACAGTAAACACAAGATTTTTTATGCGTATGTGTAAGACAACGTTTTTATGGCAAGAGCGAGCGATAAGCAATTTCACAGGTTAAACTACAAGAATTATGGCAGATGTCCAAAAATTAGCAATTGACAAATGGAGCCTCCTGAAAGAAAATACAGGCCCCATGACCGAGACTATTAGCGCTACCGCAGCCTTCAAGGAGGTAGGACACGTCGCCGACTCGACCACTGATTTAATACTCCCAATTAAATTTCTTCATGTGTATGATCACATTGTGTGAACCGCCCAGGTTTATATTTAGGCGTGCTCGTAACATCAGAGACCGATTGGTCCATTCTGATATGACCATCCCATCCCCCACCACTTGGCTGCCCAGTCCACCTCAAGGCTTTTTTAAATGTGGAAATTGTGCGCAATGTTCTAATTCGGCCAATGCGAAATATTTTTTACATCCTCGCACTGGTAAAAGATTCCCTATTTCTTCGTTTATCAATTGCAATAGTACACATGTAATATATATTTTAAAGTGTCCTTGTGGGCTGGCTTATATAGGCCAAACAAAACGTCAGTTGAAGTTAAGGGTGGCTGAACATAAGACAGCTATTCGGACCCAGAATTTAGCTTATGCCATGGCGCGGCATTACAAGATGGCAAATCATGGCTCCCCTGCGTCCTTAAGATTTTTGGGGATTGAGAAAATCTCACCCCCACTTAGGGGTGGTGATATTATTAAAAAACTTCTATGCAGGGAAGCATTTTGGATACACACACTAGGCACTTTAGAACCTCAAGGTCTAAATGAGGAATTAAACCTATCTTGCTTTCTCTAAAATTGAATAATGATGAGGATATGTCTTTGATTATGCATGTATTTTTATCTATGTCTGCTAAAACTGATTTTATCACTATTGACTTGTGAGTGGGCGTTGTTCTACAATTGATGTAATGAGTGTAGCACCTTGGTTGATATGGGTGAATCTTCAGGTAGCTTACGCCCTCTTTAAGCACACCTGTTGAGGATTTCTTACAATTTATCAAAGGCTTGTTCACTCATTTCCTCCAAGGACTCTGATGAAGATGTAGGGTCTACATCGAAACATTAGTCACTATTGTTATGTACCTTTTTCAATAAAAAGTGAGAATTTAGCAGATATCAGTGCTGCACCGGCATTCTTTTTACTTGATAATTATTTTTATTCAGTAAAAGCCTGCTGGCTGTTAAACCCTTTTGAGTAGATGTAGACGTCCGCAGACCCGGCGTTGTTATATTTATGCTCCTTTATTTATTTATGCCAAGGAGTTAGAAAATGAGTCAGGTTGATAGCACCTCACGTACCAAATAAGTACTTAACCTTACTGCAACATTCAGTAGCATATAGTTCCCAAGTGACCCGCATCTGGCGGGTCCAACCCGCATTTGAATAGCAAAACCCCCGTGCCCGCAAGTGAAAAATACCCGCAATTTGCACATTGTGAGATTTACTCGTTATTCCTCCACCCCCATATAATGTGTCATGAATGAACAAAATTATATAGAAATTCCAACATTCAAGAAAATAATAATGAAATCTATTTTTTACACCCTGCTACAAAATAAAACACTGGTTATGGACAAGCATTTCAATCCTTCAAACTTGGGAGTTATGAGTAATCATAAAACTGGACACACATATTTAGCTGTGCTTTAACAAATCGTTGTTGCAGGATCTGCTTCCTCCAACGTCTGAAATTATCCACAACAAAAGAACTTGATATAAAATTTCCACATATTTACAAATCATATCGTGTTCTCTTTATAAACAAATCATAGTTACAAGAACTGCAACAGTAAAGAGGAATTTTTTACTCTTTACAATTCAAAAGGAGGTTTTGCAGGGTATACGCCAATTTGCCCACAGCCCAATTTGCACAATCTATGAGGTTTCGCTCAGGAACCAGACGCGAGAACCAAGCAATGCAGTAAACTTGAGTTTTATTAACCCCTTTCTGCAGATGTAGATGCTTGCGTCTATAAAACAGCAAATTTAAGCACGCTGTTACTGTACTCGATCAGTAGATGGCACCCCCGGATCAGTTATTGAATATTCACAAGCGTGAGAGTGGAATTAAATTCCAAAGGCTAAACTCAAGAAACGTTTCTCCTCGATGCCTAGATGCCTCCACTCTGTGTTAAAAAGAAGAGGAGATGCTACACCATGGTAAAAAGGCCCCTGGCCCAACTTTTTTGAGACCTGTGGCAGCCATCAAATTTGAAATGAGCTCATTTTGTGGGCAATATTGTAAAATTTCTCAGTTTCAACATTTGCCATGTTATCTCTGTTCTATTGTGAATAATATACTGGCTGGAGTGATTTGAAAGTCAATGCGTTTTGATTTTATTCCCAATTTACACTTTTTCCTAACTATTTCAGGATTGAGGTTGTACATTTGTTCAAAGTTAGCTTTGATATTGCTCCCATATTGTGGGTGTGATCCACATATTGGATCTCATAAAAGCATAACAGGAAATTTCGTCCTGCACAAGTTTTCCTGAACAACGGTTCTAATGAAGTGGTGGTAAAATAACTACGGTGCCCATATTATTGATGGTGGTTGCGAAGGCCAAACATGATTGTGACCTGGGTCTTGCTGACTCTCACTTCACAGGGAGCAGGTAAGTTGAAGTTGAGGGGTGGGGCTGGATATTTAATGATATATTTCTATATTTCTATGATATAGTGATCGGACTAATTCCAAGTGGGCAGTAAATCTTCTGAAAAATAGCCCTTTGACTTTGTTAGAATAATGCTATTTATTGAAAGAATACAAACATTCACTGAGTTTGGCGGCATGACTCTGTTTGAGAGATCCCTGCTCGTCCAGCAAGGAGCCAAAAGCAAGGAGCTGCAACTAACCCCCCCCCCCCCCCCCCTTCATACAACAGAGCCTACAGCAAGCAACAATGACCTCAAAAGAAGAGACACTGTTATTGAACGACAGTTTAGTCATGAAAGAGCAGGATTGCAGGATGCTAAAATTGTTGTGATTTTGCTTTTCTGCCTGTTCCATGCCTTGTACTATGTTTCTGCCCTATGCCATGCCTAAGTTTTGTGCCTGGCCTAGTGCCATGTTTGGATTGACCCACGTATTCCTTGACCACTGCTTATGTCTGACCATTCTTTGATCTTGTATTGTGTTTTGGTAAATTTAGATTTCCTTGTTTTATTATTTTTCATGTTCGGATTTATTCCTAGTCCCTTTGCCATGTTTCTTGTATCCCTGCCATGTTTCATAGTCTTTGCCATGTTTCACAGTTCCCATGCCATGTTTTATTTCTATGCTTTCCACTTGGTCTCCCCAGTCTTGTCAGGTGTGTATCTTTGCTCACGGTCCCTTGTCTTGCGTGCTGCTCATTCGGGTGATTTATTGGTTTCTAGGTTTCAACCTTCTTTCATTATCTCGTGTTCTTCCTTCCTCTCTCTTTTACTATCTTACGAACGCATACTAACAGTTTATTGTTTTCGCTAATCACTAACCCACACTAATCCTGAATATTTTTACTAACTTACTAACAAGCAATCGGAATTATATAGCAGCACATACTAATTGATTAACGATCTCTCAGCAGTCTCTCAGCAGACTATTCTAGCCTCCGCCTCCTTGACTTTCCCTAATTATCTCTGCTGCTATTTTCCGTAGATCTCCACATTTACTTCGTGCTTTCCTTTCTTTTAAGTATACACTTTTAGTACTCCATGACTGGAGCTGTTTGTCTGTCCATAGGTTTGTCTTGTAAACCCTGACTGCGTTTTGGCTGCGGCCTAATTCATTTTATTGGTTTATTCCTCATGTGTCAATCCCTCATTGTGGTTCAATTGATTGCACCTGCCTTCCCTGATCATGTGTTCACCCGGATATGTATTTAAGAAGTCTGTTTGTTTTACTTCCTTTGTCAGATCGTTATCTTCCTTGTTTTCTGTGCCACGCTTACCTTGCCTTGATTCATTGTGATTTATCTTTCTGACTGAAACTTTCTGGAACGTCCTAGACTCCGAGTTTTGCCGATTCCCTGTACTGTACCGGATTCTTGTTTTTTCAACCTCTTTTTGTCTGACAACGATTTTGTGATTGGTGCCCTGTGTATGACTCTGGATTACGGCCATTGGAATTTGATTTTGGATTGCAGACATTGTTCTGTTGCCAGCTCTGTTGGGGGGTTTCCCCCTTCAGAAATAAAGCCTCCTTTTTGTATTTTACTGGTTGTCGCCATTGGTTCATTTCGTAAAACCCAACAAAAATAGACAGGAGGAGCTGGGGAGGAGAAGGGTTGTTAAGCGTACGTGCTTAGAAGCCACTTCTCTGAAGGAAAGTTTAAGTAATCCAGCATATTATCAATCAAGCAATCATGTGACAGCAAATCAGATGACATTCGTGAGCACACAGGTGATTCTCCAGTCCGAGAAGCGGCTTCTATAAGTTAGCAAGCTTGACTCCGTGGCCTATCAGAATTTACGTCAAGCTCCATTTCTGATAGGACCACTTTGTCAAAGAGAATATTTATTGAAAGCATACAAGCATACACTGAGTTTGGTGGCATGACTGTGTTCGAGAGATCCCTGCCTGTCCAACGTGGAACCAAAGGCAGGGAGCTGCAACTAACCCACAAAACAGAACCAAAAAAGAGCTTGCTCTCAATCGGACTCCCAGTATAAATAAATAAATAAATTAGCTAACAGATGAAATATGAAGATTCCATAGGTTTAGTGATGGCCCGGCAGCTGGCACAATGACTTTTGAAGCCAAATAGTGAAGTTACTATGTGTAGTGACAGTCCGGCGGCTGGCAGGATTTCTCTTGAATTCAAACACTAGTGAAATATACTACACGATGCCTACCACACAATAATCGCGGCTGGCGCAATTTATCTTGAAGCGGAATACAAGACAAATATTCTATGCGAAGTGTATTATGTCTCATGACAGCCTGACAGCTGGCGCAATTTCTCTTGAAGCCAAACACAAGATAAATATTCTATGTGAGTGTTCTATGTGTAGTGTAGATTCATGAGAATTATACTATATGATTTGAAGAGGATAACAAAAAGGCTGGTACCTTTGATAATTGTAGTGTATGTTGTGGTGAATGACATTGCATGGGTGCTGAGGAGTGACACTTTATGCCCTATCTATTTTATTTTTTATTTTTATTTAACCTTTATTTAACCAGGAAAATCCCTTGAGATTCAAAATCTCTTTTTCGAGGGAGACCTGGCCAAGACAGCTCACCATTTCACTTAAAATTACAAAGGTGTAAACAACAGGAGTGACAAAATACAATAAGTTAACAAAATACAAACCTACGGACAACAACTGCACACCTCATTTATATACAATCTTAGCCTATGCTTAAACACACCCAAGGAGACTAAATTGTTCAACTGTAGAGTATTTTGGAGGTTATTCCATGACCAAGGAGCAAAATAGGAAAAGGCACTTTTGCCAAGAACTGAGGAAATCCGAGGTACCTGGTAAAGTAACCTTTTTGTGGAACGAAGCTGATAGTGGTTGCTGAGTGGGGTAAAAAGTCTACTGAGGTAAGGAGGTAATTTACCCAATATGGCCTTATATATAAAAATAAACCAATGACGCCGTCTCCTTAAGCTTAAAGAAGGCCATGAAACAAGATTATAGAGTTTACAGTGGTGTGTGCGGTATTGTGAGTTTGTTATGAAGCGTAGTGCACTATGATACATACAATCCAGACTGCGTAAAGAAAGGGAGGATGCGTTCATATAAATAATGTCACCATAATCTAAAACATTCAGAAAGGTGGCTTGTACAATTCTTTTCCGAGCCTCAAAGTCAAAACAAGCTTTGTTACGATAATAGAAACCTAATCGAACTTTTAGTTTCTTTACAAGCCTGTCAATGTGTTCTTTAAATGAAAGCTTTTCATCAATCCAAATACCCAAGTACTTGTAGTATGATACTCTTTCAATAATATCCCCTCCCAATGTTTGAATACTAAGAGTCAGTTGTGACTGAGACTGCATTCTCGAAAACATCATACATTTAGTTTTTTTGGCATTCAAGACGAGCTCCAAGTCATGCAATGAGTCCTGCACCTGAGTGAAGGCAGACTGAAGCTGAGTCACTGCCTGCCGTAATGAGGGGGCAGATGAATAGAGTACTGTATCATCTGCATAGAGGTGTACTTTACAGTTATTTAAATTTTTACAGATATCGTTAATAAAAACCGAAAATAAAAGGGGAGCTAAAATTGAGCCTTGAGGGACACCTTTTGTGACCTCCATCAGGCTTGATAAGTGACCATGTACAGAAACACATTGGGTCCTATTCATTAGGTAATTCCTGAACCAATTTATGGCTGTTTCACCTACACCAATACAATTGAGGCAGTTTAGCAAAAGTTGGTGGTCAACAGAGTCAAATGCCTTACTCAAATCAATAAAAAGGGCAGCACAAGCCTGTTTTTTGTCCAGAGCATTGGTAACATCATTTATAAACAACATGGCTGCTGTGATGGTGCTGTGACCAGATCTAAAGCCAGATTGAAATTCACTTAAGATGCTCTTTTCTGCCAAAAACTGTTTTAGTTGAGAATTGACCTGAGATTCTAGAATCTTTGATAAGATGGATAATTTGGAGATGGGTCGATAGTTATTCAGATCTGATGGATCCCCACCTTTAAGGAGAGGTAGCACAAAGGCTGTTTTCCATATTTTGGGAATAATGTTTGACTGAAGACTGAGATTAAAAATATATGTAATAGGGTCAGCAATATAATCAGCTGCGAGTTTCAAAAAGTAAGGATGCAGACCATCTGGCCCAGGAGATTTCTTAAGGTCAATTGCTTTCAGAGCCTTAGCAATTTCTCCAGTGGAAATGGGTCTAAGGGTAAAAGGAGCTCCAACTGGACCTGTGCTTGCAGATGGCGCAGCATTCACAGCTTTGTCTCTTAACTTGGATTCAGTGCTTCTATTGACAGATCCAGATGATATAAAATGCCTATTGAAGTGCTGAACAATATCATCTTTATCATTTATTTCTAAGGAGTCAGATACAATACGCTCAGGGATACCTGAGGAGACCACTGAGCCAAATAGAGAGTTAACTTGTATCCAAAATTTTGTGGGATTATTAAGATTATCAGAGATAGAATTCAAATAATACTTTGATTTGGCATTCCTAATTTGCAGAGTAGATTTATTCCTCAGGGCTCTGAAGGCACACCAATCAGCAGGTGAATTTGACGATCTAGCTTTAGCCCAAGCAATGTTCCTTTGCCTTAAGAGATTCAACAATTCCTCGGTAACCCATGGATTATCTCTGCCACTAACCCTAAATTTTTTCAAGAGGGCATGTTTGTCACAAATGGAAGTAAACAATTTGTGAAAATACTCCCATGCATTATCCACATCTGGGATCAAGGTAGTTCTGCTAATATCACTGGAGTATAAATCATACAAAAAAGCTTGCTCTTCAAAACGTTTAAAATATCTTTTAAAAACATACCGCGGTTTAACCTTAGGGGCTTTAGAATCCTTTACACATGCAACAGCACAGTGGTCACTAACATCATTGCAGAATACTGCTGTTGATGAAAACTTAAAAGGTGCATTCGTCATAATAAGATCTAATAATGTAGATTTGTCTGGCTCTTTTTGGTTGAGTCTGGTAGGCAAATTAATAATCTGAGTAAAATTTAAAGCCTCACACAGATCTTTGATAGGCCCACAATTAGAACTGGAAAGCCAATCCCAATTCAAATCCCCCATTAGAATCATTTCAGTATCCTTAATTTTACCGAGGACATCAAAAAGTGAGGAAACAGCTTACTTCGTAGCTGAGGGAGGTCGGTAACAGCCTATCACAGTAAATTGAATGTTCTTCGACACTTTCACCTTTCACAGCCAGAAATTCAAACTGCTTGGCTATTGTTGTAGACTGAAGCACGGAAGAGCAGAATTTAGATTTAATATAAATAGCAACACCACCCCCCTTGCCAACACGATCGGTTCTGAAAACCGTATATCCATCTAAAGCAATCATATTGTCAGTTACAGATTTTTTTAACCATGTCTCTGATAAAACCAAGACGTCCGTATTCGTGGCTTCGATCCACGCCCTTATTAGATCCAATTTCGGAAAAAGACTCCTAACATTCATATGCATAAAACCAATGCCAGACCTGCCTTTAAACTCCGCTGGAGTGGCTAGATTTCGCATGGGTCCGGGATTTGGTTGAACATTTCCCGATAATAATAACAGCAACAAAATAACGCTTTTCATTTGACAAGTGCGTCCAACGACACAATGCCTCTCTTTGACAGGAGGCAATAAGAAAAAGTCCCATCTTAAAGCGAAAAAGTCCTTCAAAATATTCAAAAGTTGCAGACGCGGCAACGTGTCCAGAGATGACAGAAGTTTACAAAGTTTTTGCTGTTGTACAGGATGAATTTCGTGATGATAATTGTAAGCGTCTCTGGTCGGAGACCTTGAGTAAAATGTTCCACTCACCTCTCTGTGGGAAACTAGTTCTGAAGCGGATAAATTCCATAAGAGGCATATTAAAATGAGCATTTTGAGTGTACGTAAAATTAAAAGCTGCAATAGTTTTAAAATCTCCGTTGATGTCTCAGATACACAAGTGCGCTGCATAACGCACCCGTAGCAAAAGCAGGATCAGTAACTGCGCCTCTGCTGAAGCTTACAGCCGTGGAAGCGCTGAGACGGCCTCTCCCGCTGCCACACTCTCTGGCAGTCTACCTGGCTGGGTAGGATGCAGGCCTGGATGAACAATACAGAGGCACACCGCTGTAGCCGCTCGCAAGTGGTTGAGTCGGCGTAATAATCCAGCAGGCGGGTGAAGAGTCAGGCCGCCGGACGGCGCCGTGAGCAGCCGGGATAGGGATGAGTTTACAACTGCTTCAAATGGCTTCAATATTACTGATGGCAGGTCAAGCAACCGGCATACTCCGATGGAACTTGCTGCAGTTAAAAAGCTGTGCACAGTCCCTCTTGGGCAGATATGTATAAGCAAAGACAATTCCCCTTACTCGCCACAATTTCAATAAAAATAATGCTGAGAAAAATAAATAAGTAAATAAAAAACATTTAAAAATATATATATTAAAAAAATGAATAAAAAAACAATTTAAATCGTTTAAAAACAAACAATGTAAGCAGATGAATAAGCACAAAAGTGATCAGGTGGCCATCTTGGATTGGATCTATGTGTATAGAAAGTATTCTGAATGAGGCATGAAATAGATACAAGTACAAGAGGATTTCATTCAACATACAAAACATGGTGACAATTTACACAGTTTTACTCATTCATTTTGAGCTTCCACAATGTCCTTAATTCTTAGGCGAAGGTAACATTCATGGACTGTAGATGTCCACTTGCTAGAAATAGATGAATAAGACGAACTGGGAAGGAGTTGCAGCATGGCAGCATATTGATCCGAGTAGCATATCGGCAATAGATTTTAACATGAATGTGGATCAAGATTTGAACAGCATGGGCGCAAACATCGTCTGAATAACACTTTGTCCATTTTTGGCCATAGGAATTACGGAATTATTGAAAATCAACAAAATTCCAGCGCCAAACATACCGTTGCCGAAGCATTTATGAAGAGGCAATTGCTTTAAATGAACTTGATCGAAACAGTGCCTTAAAGATTTAAAAAATATATATATAATAAAGTTAAAGAGTCGGACGACAAATCTGAACCATATAGTTTTTGATGGACACTCCACTTATATGCCATGAGAGCTGAGACGATGAGAAAAATCGCCAAATTGTAGTATTTCTGCAATTGATTGAATTGCAATTAATAGGCCTGAGACAAGGCAAATGAATTTTAGATGCAGGGCACGAGACCTCAGAACCAGTTTGAGCAAATCTCTGATTCAACATGCACAGTCATCCAGGCCATCCAGGGTTTCCGCCATTTTGCGCTGTAAGATCTCCAGAGCACTTGTAATCCCGAATGGGAGACATTTGAGGGCATATCTTCCAAGAGATATGAAGAGTTATGAAAGTAGTCAACTTGTAGACCGGGAGCTGACTCATTTAATTTAGGTGAAAAGGGTAAAAAGGTTTGACCCCCTACAAGTTCTACAGGATGTACATAAATCACCATTGCTGGCTGCTGGACTCCTGTACGTTTGACCCTGGCACCCTTTTTCAAGGGTTCCAAAAGAGGTTTTCTTTAGGTGAACGCCGACAATAAAATCAACTACATGGGCTTGTGGGGTGATGATGTGGCATGATAAATTTGTCAACACCAGCAACTTCATCTTGAACCCTTGCAGGGACAGTGAGCTTTTAAAGGGAACCCCAACTATTATGACTTGTAGGCCTTAATACGCCACAATTTATTCAGATTCATATTCAGATGAATTTATTGTCATTGTTACAGAATAACAACGAAATTACGTTTGGAGTAAAAGTGCTCTGGGCTGCTGCAACGTGCATCACGCTGCCAACTCCACTTTCTTTTTCAAAAATTAAAACAGAACAGAAGCAGTTAACACAGAATATGACATCAGACATAATAATACACATCAGGTTTATAACACGACACGCAGGAAACTTGTAGGAATTTATTCAGGGGAATGGGGGGGAGAGAGGTGGGGGGAAGGAGGGGTTAAAATGCAGGAGGCAGCCTTGGCAGAGGGAGAGGGAGGTGGAGGGGGCGGGGGGGTGGAATGCAGAGTCCAGAACTCCTTATCAGGGGCAGAATGTTCTGTCCTTGTCAGTGGGATAAGGATATTGTTGATGTTCTGTGTGAGACTGAGGCAGACAGAGGGGAGACGCGGAGTGGGGTGGTGCCAAATTCTAGTAAATTTCGGGTGGAACAAGCAATTTCGATTGATTCGCTATTCATTTTGTAAATTATTTACAAATTTTTTATTTCACGCTTCTGGGCCACCAGTTCTCCCATCAGTTCTCCCATTCTCTCGTCCTGTCTCTTGCCTAAGTTCACAGTCAAACACACAAACTCCCCTCACTGACTCAAAACAGCGTCCATCTTTCTGTGCATTTCTGCAGATGAACCCAGAGTCTTTTTGAGCAACTCACCATTCTCTGATCCTCCACTGAGGCGCTCCATAATAATTTTGGTACTAGGCAGCGCGTTGGCTATTTTCCTCGCTCCCAGCTCCCGTACTTTGCGGTAGATCAAAGCAACTCCCATACCAATAAGGAGAAATCCCGTCACCATAAATCCAAAAAGATAAACATCCTCCACGTCTGCAAGGGATAGTGCCGCCAGACAAAGAACTTTCCATCTAGACCAGGCGTCCCGAACATAGCCAGCAGCAAAAGTCCCATCCGGGCAGCGCAGCTCACCAGGTGCTCCGCTTCTTGGTGAATAAATTTTGTCAGTTGCATTCAGGGACCAGCTAATTAATTCCATCTTTACTTGAAGATCCTCAGAAGCAGACGGAAAGTCAAAAAAAAGGACAATAGTCAGTAAATTATTTTAGAGTGAGATAAAAAGAGAAGAGTTCGAGCCAACATGAGGTGCAGGGGTAAGGGTTAGATTACGATTGGTACTCAGGAAAAAAGTGGCAAAAAAATGCTGTTGTATTGAGGGAGATGGCTGAGTCAGGTTTGAAGGAAGTTAATGATTGGTGACCAGATGGAGTGGGATTCAATAATGGGTTGTTGTGTAAGGTGCTCCAAAGAAATGTAATCCAAGAGTAAGTTTTTCCATTGAGCAATATTTGTATTGTTTTTTGATTTCTAGTTCATGAGAATAGTTTTCTTGGCGACAGCTAGAGCAATGAGGAGTAACCTATTGTTTGTTTTAGTTAAATTTGTGTTAGATGTGTCACCAAGTAAGCAGAGTGATGGGGATAAAGGGATATGACAGCCCAAGAGGACTGAGAGTGATTTGGTGACATCCCTCCAAAATAGCTGAACTGGTGTACAATACCAAATAGAGTGAATGTAGGTATCTGAGATGTTTTGGGTGCAGTACGTACAAGTGCCTGGAGAGAACCCCATTTTAAAAATTTTGTGCCCAGTGTAGTGAGTTCTATGGAATACCTTGTATTGAATTAGTTGTAGTTTTGCATTTTTTGACATGATATGGATATTTTTGCAGATTTGGCTCCAGAAGTCGGCATCAGGAGTAATTGACAGATCATTTTCCCATTTTATGATTGGAAGTTATAATGAGTTGACAGACTGCAAAATTATTCTGTATATTTTAGGAGTTTTTTGACCGAAGAAAAATTGATGAGGTCTAAGCATGCTGCTGGGAGGTCGAGGTTGGTGGTTGTGATATTTCTTGCGGCATGAATTGATGATTTAAGTTGTAAATATTCCAAAAATTGATTGCTCCTGATGCCGTACACCTGGACCAGGTGGGTAAATGGGACAAGAGTATTATTCCGGAAAATGTATCTCAAGTGAGTGATTCCGTTATCAGACCATGTGCAAAAGTAGAGTGGTTTCTTGTTGCTGAGAAAGTCAGGGTTGTAACAAGATTGGAGTGAGTTTAGATGGACCTAGTGTAGAGTTTGTGATATTGTGGAATTTCCACTAGGCTATCAGGGTCGTAGATATTGTCAGCGTTTTAAGACAGGGGTGGGTTTTAATGGATTGACTCAGAAATGGTAAATCAGAAGTGAAAATACTGCTACAAGGTGTCTGTTCTAGGTGTAACAGCATAGTGTCTGATTGCTGGGGATGGATCCACTTGAATATGTATTGTAGTTGATTTGATAGATAGTAATGATGAAAATTTGGTGCTGCAAGGCCTCCTTGTGTCTGTGGTTTTTGTAGAGTTGTTAGTTTGATTCTTGGTGTTTTAGTTTTCCGGTAGAATTTTGTTATAATTGAATCAAGAGATTTGAACCATGAGAGTGTAGGTTGGGCTGGAATCATAGCAAAAAGATAATTAACTTTTGGAAGTATCAACATTTTAACTGTTGCGATTCGGCCTGCTAAGGAGAGTGGTAGATTCATCCAATGGAGGAGGTTGCCTTGTTATTGTTTTAAGTAATGGAGTATATTTGAGGTTGAACAGTTCTGATGGCCTAGGGGAGATGTTAATACCCAAATACGTGATATGATTTGTGCATAAAGGAATTGGTAAAGTGTAGGCTGTCATATCCCAGTTATTACTTTGCAAAGGGAGGATGGAAGACTTATGCCAGTTAACAGAGTAGTTGAAGATGCTAGAGAATGTTTCTATGAGCTTAATTGTTACTGGAAGGGATAAGTAGGGATTTTGGATAAAGAGTAAAATGTCATCAGCATAAAGACTAATTTTGTGGTGTATGTTTTGTGTCTGGACTCCCTCAATGATGTTGTTTTGGCGGACGGCTGCAGCCAGAGGCTCGATGAAAATGGTGAAAAAGAAGGGAGAGAGGGGCATCCCTGCCCAGTCCCCCTGGGCAGAGTGAAAGGTTGTGAAATTAGTCCATTAGTGATAACTGTGCCTGAAGGTGCAGAGAATAGAATTTTAACCCAGTTAATAAATGACTCTCCAAAGACGAATTTTTGCAATGTTGATATAAGAAATGACCAATTCACCCTGTCAAAAGCTTTTTCAGCATCGAGTGTGACAATTATAGTTTGCATTTTTAGTTGAGAAGAGTTGTCCATTATATCGAAGAGTCAGTGTGTTATTTGAAGAGTACCCGCCTTTGAGGAAGCCGGTTTGGTCGGGAAGGAATATTGAAGAGATAACTTTTTCTATTCTTGAGCAAGTGTTTTAGTAATGACTTTTAAGTCCGCATTAAGCAAAGAAATTGGGCGGTGGCTTGATGGTAATGACGGGTCTTTGTTAGGTTTACAGAGAAGGGAAATTGTGGCTGTCTTCATGTTTATTGGTAATTTGGAGCTCTGTTTTATTCAGTGACGGGTCTGCAAAAGAGTGGGGCAAGAATAGACCAGAGGTGTTTATAAAACTCAGCAGGGATGCCATCAGGTCCGGGTGATTTGTTATTGGGCATACTTTTTAGAGGAGAGGATAGTTCATTCTCTGTTATCGGTGATTCAAGTGAGGATATTTGGTCATGAGAAAGCTGGGGAAGGTCGATATTATTGAAGAAGGGAGTTGATATCAACTGGGTTTGGATTAGTTTCTGGCGAGTATAATTTGGTAAAGAAATCTCTGTTGGCGAATGTGTTGGCTTCCCCGCTGAATCTTTAATAACGGAGATTGTGGATTTTTCTTTATTTTGTTTGATGAAATTTGCTAGGTATTTTCCAGATTTATTGCCATGGTGAAATTGTTCCTGCCGAAGTCTGTGAATTAGGAATTGAGTTTCTTATTTGTGATTTCATTCAACTGAAATTTGTATTTTCTTAATTCATTCTGTGTTTTCTCAGATGGATTGTTTGCAATGATAGCTTCTGATTTATTTTTTTCTCCAGTTCAGCTTCTTGATGTTGTTCTTTCTTTTTTTTGTATGTGGAGAATGAGATGATTATCCCTCGTAGAACTGCCTTACTGGTTTCCCATAAAATAGATGGAGAAAACTTTGGAGAGTCATTTATTTCTAGGAAGGATGCCCACTCTTTTTTAATAAGACTGCGAAATTCAGGATCAGTGTGGAGGGATGTGTTGAAGCGCCATCTAGAGCTGGTTTTGTGTGGACTGATGTTGTTCCAAGTGAGTGTTACCGGGGCATGGTCCCAGGTAATGATGGGATGAATCTTACAGTCTGAAATATTAGATATAATTGAATTACTGGTAAGAAAGAAATCAATGCATGAGAATGACTGGTGAACCAGTGAGAAAAAAGAATACTGTCTTCCAGATGGGTGTTGCGAACGCCAGCTATCGCCAAGACCAACATCACCCATGAACTGCTTAATTGTTTCTGTGGAATGCCAGGTACGCTCACTTGAAGTTTTGCTTCTATCCATTGTTGGGTTAATGACTGTGTTGAAATTGCCTCCTATTATGATTGGGCCGCTAGAGTTAATGGAGATGGAGGAGAAAAAGTTATTAAAAAAGGATGGATCCTCAGTGTTTGGGCCATGAACATTACCAATTGTGATTGGGTTATTGTTGATTGAAATGTTAATGATGATAAAACGTCCTTCTGGGTCAGTAGTGGTAGAGTTGTGAGTAAATGAGATTTTGTTGTTAATGAAAATAGAAACGCCTCTTTGTTTTGTATTGTAGTGAGCAGAAAATATGTGATTGAATTGTGATGATTTAAGTTTGTGATGGTCTGAATGGGAGAAATGTGTTTCTTGTAGTGAACATATATCTGCTTGCAATATGGCTAAATGATTGAATATTTGCATTTTTTTAGCCTGAGAACCAATTCCATGGATGTTCCATGTTACAAATTGTATTGGTGACATTTGAAAATAAATGCAATGGGTCTTATATTAATGTTGACATTTGAGTGTGCGTGTGTGTGTGTGTGCATGCATAATGAGGTAGGGCCTGCAGACATTAAGCTTAAAACAGTGAGAAAAAAGTACATATGATTTCGAAAACACAAAAAGTGAGGGAGAGGAAAAAAGGGGAAAAAAAGAACAAACTTGCCATACAAAGCACATATCCTACAAAACTTACAGAGCTGAACAAACTGCATACAGTGACAAACGAGACTTAAGTGCAATGATTGGTGCAAACCATAATGATTGTGGGGAATTGCTGTATCCTGGAGTAGATAAACAATGATAAACAGGGATGTAAAGACTGCAAGTGAGATGGAGACTGACCAGAAGTGAAAGATTTAAACAAACAGAAAAAAGAAAAAAGCATTGGCCGAAAGGGTGATGATCGAAATAGCCAAGGGGTGATGTTTATATCACGGTACAACTGTCTATCAATGTAAAGTCTGTCCACTGCGAGTACTGCTTTTTTTCCATCGAATATCGTTTGTTTCCGGATGGGGTGTAGCTGTTTACGGCAGTGCATGATTTCTTTTGGGAATTGATAGTTGAGTCCAAAGTCTGTTCCTTTTAGCTGTCTGCCTTGACGTTGAACCTGCTGTTTCTGCTTGAAATGTTCAAATTTTTTTGATGATTGGTCAGGGGCTGGTCGTTGGTGGATTTTTTCTGACCTATTCGATGGACGCGATGAAATGTAATGCTTTTGACAGTATCGGCAGGGAGTTTTATTTGATGGATGATAAATTCCTTAACTGATTTTTCCGGGTCGTCCGTGGAGTCTTCAGGAATGCCAGTGAAAACAAGATTGTCTCTCATGCTGCGAGCTTGTAAGTCGAGAATGGTTTCTTTCAGTGCTTTAGTGTCATTGATTACTGAGGTGAGCTGAGTGGTGAGGGTATTAACGGACTGTTTTAGAGATTTGTTTTCTTGTTTGAGATTGTCGATTTACTCCTTACTGAATTCAAGGCTTTGGCGGAGAGCCTGGAATTCCCTGTGCAGTACTTTGATGAGTGAGATTCTGTTATCTAGTCCACTGAGCTTCAGTTCAATGGAAATCAGAATATCGCTTACCTCAGGGCAGCACGGGGAGCCTAGTTGGGCTGAATGGCCTGTTCTTGCCACTCATGTTATGTTATTTAACAAAAACATGCATCATAGGAACACTCCAAGCAGTTCCCCTGACAAAGGAACTGGCTTTAGAACTGGGGTTAGTCCCTTGGCGCTGCTCTGTGGCTGCCCACTGCTCCTAACTATAGGATGGGTCAAATGCAGAGGACAAATTACCCCACGGGGTTCAATAAAGTGTATCTTATATGAGTTTTACAATTTCTTATCTGAGAAAAATGAAATGGCAGCTTGGAGAGGCCATCTTGACATTCCCGAACTAAAACCTCTCTCACTTTACTCTGATTTACTTAGTCAGAATAAACTTTGGTCCAAATAATGGCAATATTCTGTGCTGTAGTTTTTTAGGGGTTTCAGACTGCAACTGAATAATTTTACAACAGATTAAAGTAAAACCTTGTTTGGTTCAATAAAGATGTTTCATTTATGCAGTCTTCCATCTTCATTTACTCCAACTTTATGAAATATACACTGATTTTTGCACCATGACAACAAATTCCAAGATGTTACCTTTATTATGATGCCAAGATGTAGTCATTTCATTTTGGGCATGTAATTTTCAAGCCAGAGGCTCAGGGCTTCAGGGGGTAAGGTGAATATGGTAGCTTTGAAGTCAAGGTTGAGATCAGTAGTTGGTTTTACGTGCAAATAAATAAGCAGACTAGAGTTTGCATTAAGCAGTGCATGGCTCACATTGTGTGCTTTTTGTATCAGAACCACAGAGAATTGCAGAGCCTATACTCACAATTCTCCCTGACTCCCACCAGACCAGATCGGTTGTATGGCAGTGGCCAAACTACTTTTGTGGTTGTAATTCTTTCACCATTCAGCAAATCTGGATTTATGCCTTTAATTTTAATTTGAAGGTGTGCATTGGGAGCTCATAGACTGCTAAAATGACAAAAAATTTGTCATTGTCCAAATACTCATGGTCCTGACTTCATTTACTAGTGCCTAAAAGAAAGTACAAATGACTTCCAATAGTAAAACTGCTTTCACCATAGCATAGTGTTAAGTTAACAATCGTCTCATTTAGTTTAGTTTGTCATTAATGTTTGATTTGCTCAGAAAGAGATTTATATGTTCTTGACTGCTTATAAACTGCAGGCCTTCTGCTGCATGAGAGAGTCCACAATAAATTTGTAACAAGAAAAAGACAAGAAAATGGGCTTCACCGTTTTTCCATTTTACAAGACCATGCACTCCCATGCATTAGAACATTTCTTGAACCTTTGCGGTGAATGGACAGAAATAACATTTTGCACCCTAATCGAAGGTCACAAGCAACACCCATGGACACTATTAAATGAGATAATGCATTATTAATTAACTTGGCACTATAGTGGGGCTGGAACAAGAGGATCCTACACTATAAATGAACACATCTCAGCTCCAAAGTGGAATGTATCCCTTCTATCTGCTGCAAAAGGTAAGTAATTACATTCCCCCTCAGTATTGCAGTAAAGTTTAAATTGTTTCGCTTTCAGTGGAATCATATATTTGAAAATGTATCAGCAATATAGTTGAGTCAATACACACTTACTTTTGTTGGAACAATTGCCAGTGTTAAAACATTTGTCAAAAATTAAATACATTTGCTTGACCTTCAGAAGCATTACAGATCAATCTAATTTACAATTCTAATGTCAGCAATAATAAGGTCACTGATGAATAATGAATTGTTTTTTCCAAAAATATTTTGTGTTTGACACGGCAAAGAATTCACCTGTTTTCATTGGATTTCATTACCATATTTAGGTATGTTTCTGTATAAGTGCATATTTGTCATGCCTGTAGCAGCACAGACACTGGTGCCAACTTCAGGACAACATTGAGAGGTCACAGTATTCCATGGTACCAATCTGCTTGCTTTGTATCCAGGGAAATTTTAATGGAGGACAAAATGCTCCAATGTTGTGTTCGAATGTGTTTAAATAATCAGGAAACTTGTCCTAATTTGTTAATGTATCCCTTTCCTTCTTATGAAAAGAAATGAGCAAATGGCTATAAATTAATCAGGCAAAAATGAATGTCATTCCTCAACTTCTTCCCTTCTAAATACTTATTTCTTCTGTGATCTTGAGCATCGGCCCAAGGGCACACCACACCGTATAATTGTGTTTTTATACCATCAAATATTGCGCTACATTACTATATTGCTACATTGAAGGACTGTATATCATTTGAAAGTTTGAGGACTCAGCATTCTGCATTAGCTATTTTATAATGCAAATAAAAATGCGAAAATAGTATTTAAAATAGGGTCACAACAACCCCTCAGCCTCACTATGCAGTCCTTTGGGTTGAGATTTATTCAAATATATGAAATCAATGTTTTCACCTTAGTGCCAGTCCAGCAATTAAAAACCTGTTAGAGTTATTAATCTGCAAAACATGAAAATTTTGACAAACGTGATTAAATGGACTTTGGCATGGAGGTAGTACCGGCTGAAGTTCAAAATTTCCTCTGTAATTTCGTCATGTTTCGTCATGCTTTCTGCCTGTCATGTTCAGTGCCTGGCCTAGCCATGTTTAGGATTTCTGTGTTTAGTGACCACTGCCTGCCCTTTGACCATTCTTAGGATCATGTATTGAGTTTTTGGAAATTTAGATTTCATGTTTTATTATTTTTTCATGCCTCAGTTTTCATGCCATGTTTTCATTTCCATGCATTGCACTTCGTCTACCCTGTCTTGTCTTGTGTAGGCCTTTGCCCACCGTCCCTAGTCTTGCGTGCCACTCATTCGGGTGATTTATTGGTCTCTGGGTCTTCAATCTTCCTTCATTATCTCGTGTTCTTCCTTCCTCTCGCTTTTACTATCTACTAACCATACTAACAGTTTGTTGTTTTCAATAATTACTAACCCTCATTAACATTGTATATTTTAACTATCTTACTAACATGCACTCGGGATTGTATAGCTGCACATACTAATTGACTAACGATCTCTCAGCTGTCGCTCAATTCTAATCTCCGCCCTCCTTGCCTATCCCTAATTATCTCTGCTGCAAGTTTCTGTGGATTTCCACTTATACTTTGTGCTTTCCTTCTCTTTTATCTTGGCACTTTAGCACTCCTTAACCGGAGCTGTTGTTTTGTACTTATGTTTGTCTTGTGATCCCTGTCTGTGTTTGGCTACAGCCAAATTCATGTAATTAGTTTATTCCTCATGTGTCTCTCCCTGATCATTGTTCCCATTGATTGCACCTGTTCTCCCTGGTCATTTGTTTACCCCGGATGTGTATATAAGATGTCTGTTTGGTTCACTCTCTTGTCAGATCGTTCTCCCTAGTTTTCTTGTGCCATGTTTCTTGCCTCGATTTCTCAGTGTTCATCTTTCTCACTAGATTGCCCAACTTTTGACTTTTGCCTCTGTGTTTTTGGATTACTGTTGCATCTGTGTGTTTTGACCATTTTTCTGCCCGGCTACGATATCTGTTTGCTGCCCTGGTAACGATTCAGATTACGTCCTGTGGATTCTGGCTTGTTTCTCTTGTACTATTCCTGTGTACCACACCCATTTCTGTCCGACTACGATTCCTGTGATTGCTGCCCTGGTTTTTGATACTATTTTTGCCCAACTGGATTTTGACTTTTGGATTGTGGACTCTGTATTTTTGCCTTCTGCCCCTGCGGGGGTCCTCCCCCTTTTATTAATAAAACAAGCTCTACTGCATTTCCTGGTTCTCGCGACTGGTTCCTGATCGCACCATTACAAATTTGCTTTTTTACTCATGATGTGAGTGTTGCACATTGTACAGTAGACCTTTGGGAGCAAATTGAGTGCACTCTCTGGCTATTATATGTTGATCTGACAGAACAGTGGATGCCTTAACCTCTTAGCCCTCAATCCAATATTGCAGGACCATCAAATTATTTGTTTACACAGCCAATGGTCTAAAAACTTGAAAAAATCTGATGCGGATGGCAGCCATGGGACTGTGTTTCTCGCGGGGGAATGACTAAGGGGATTTTGGAAGCAATTTTATCACGCATATACGACTGCACACCAGTGCAGAGAACTTTATGAAAAATTGAACTGTGTTGCCGGCTTTATGCGCCGCTTGTCTTCATGCAACCCGTTTGGCTTTTGCCACTGCTGCATGTGGTGTACGGGTATTAACCATCTGTGTTGTGATAATCTGGCAAAACGCAATAGATACAAGGAAGTATGATAAGAAGTCAAATGCCTGTCAGTCTAAATCATGGATGTGCACATTTCCATGTTTCTGTAATTTAGTTGTTAAACTCCTTTGCTTGTTGTACACTATCATTTCATGAGTAGTCAGGATATTTTAGTATAACACTCGATTGCTATCACATAATGTTACTCTTTCGATTATATAGCCATTTAGTTAGGTAGCAATTGTTATTTCAGAAGAATCCTTGAAAAGAGTCGTCATATTTAAGTGATGTGATCTCTTCTTTGCCCTAAACTCACATGCTGGTTGTTAGTCTAGCTAGCTTGCGATCGTCCCAAAAATCTAAAAGTACAGTTGGGACACACAAAGGTGCTGCAAAATGTTAGTTACGTTTGTACCTATTACAGCTAGCTGGTAAAGAAATATAAGAGTACAGTTGGAACGAGCAAAATTGCTGCAAAAGATACCAGATAAGTTCATATCGACTACAGCTTACCAGGAAAGTTAGGGCAAAAACCAAATTTTTTGCCAGTAAATTTCTTTTGGCCAATCAGTTGTCAAAACTTCTCACTTCTCCCATACCTATATGGTTTGGGAATCAAGCATTTAATGGGCCGCTGCAAAAAGGGCTGAATTTGGCATACCCAGCGCCAATTCAATGGGACTAACCACGGCATTTCAGGATGGGTGGGGTGTCATTGCTCCCCCATCTTTTACTTTGGGGGGCAGGAAACCCAATTCCCGAGAGATGGCGCCTATGACCACTGATAATGATTCTAAAAGTCAAAGTGACAATGTGGGGCTCTGCATACAATTAAAAATTTGAAAATTTATTTGCCTTCAGTTCCACAACAATTTGATGTGTTTGTCTCCAAAACGCTAATTTTGTCAAAATCCCAAAAATGTAAATAACACCATAGAGCAATACCCCTGTGGTTCTAACACTTGTAAAAATGAAAAAAAAATCAACTTTTAGATATTCATACTTTTAGGTGTATTTTTTCATTGTCAAAGTTTGTGTTTTTCTACAAACTGCTATAAGCGCCAACATAGGAAAAGCTGATCAAAATGAGCAAAATAGATATATTGCATTATATTTTTCTTTTATCTTTGAATTTTGTACGAAAATTCAGTTTTGTTCTAAAATGAGATGCCATTCCATCTCAGTCCATGCATCCTTGCAAGCTTAATGCATCCTTTTTCTCTCCCCACAGACAGACCTGAGGCCATATGGAGGTGCGTCTGGCACTAAAAGCAGCGAGTTTTATTAGTCTGATTGTGGTTGGAATCCCAGGTAATCTCATAGCCTTCTTCCTCTTCAGTCATTTTATCATTGCACAAGGCCACATGCTACACAACGAGTTTATCCTCAGCCAGCTGGTCTTTGCCAACCTGTTGGTGACAGTGTGCCAGGGTATTCCTCAGGCTTTGACCGCCTCAGGCATCAACCCGCTGTTCAGCAGTCCAGTCTGTAAAACAATCTGCTTTTTATACCGGGTTGGCCGTGCCTTGTCTATCACTATAACCTCCCTTTTGAGCTCGTACCAGTGTGTGGTTATGGCACCATCAACGCCTGGCTGGACTTTTCTCAAACGCTGGCTACTTGGACACCTACCCCAAGCCATCACCTTCCTCTATGGGCTGAGTTTTATCATCTGCACTGCTTCCATTCTCTATAGCGAGGCTTTTCCTGCCAATGGCACAATTCCTGAGTTCAGCCTAAACCTTAAGTTTTGCATTGCGGTATTCCCAAGTGCCGTGTCTTACATGGCCAATGGTATGGTGTACATTATACATGATTTCACTTTTGTGGGCCTGATGGTGACAGCAGCTGTTTATGTGATGCTGGTCCTGCATCGTCACCGTCAGCAGGTTCAGGGCCTGCAGGGAGCTGGCAGGAAGACTGAAGAGGCATCACGTGCCGTCCTGCTGCTCGTGAGCATGTATGTGCTGTTGTTTGGCTTGGACAATGTTCTGTGGTTCTATTCACTTTCAGTCTCCCGCTTTCACGTGGCTGTGTTAGACACACGCATCTTCTTCGCTACTTGCTACGCCACCATCAGTCCTGTGCTCATCATTGCTACCAATAAGAAGTTAGCCAAATTCTTTAGCTGTGGCTCCAAATTCAAAGCAGCAGATCGAGTTCAAAGAAGTGCTGAGTTTAAAGTTTCTCAAGTCACAAAGACCAAGTGAGGATGTTAAAGAGAAACCTGAGTGCCAAGACAGGTGACTGATAATCTTGTGCGCTGGGGCTGGTTGATACATATGGGGCCACAAAAATAATGTTTCTATAAATGGAAGTGCCACTGTCCTGATATATATGTACTGTATCTATGTATCTAAGTATGTAACTATAAATGGAAGTGCCACTGTCCTGATATATATATTTTTATGCTTGTTGATTATATAGTCTCTCATAATTCTTATAGAGAGTGGTTTGTATGAAATGACTGATATTGGTTTTAATACATTGTATACAAGGTGAGACCTTAATAAAATAAAATGATGATGATGATATATATGTACTGTATGTGTGTATCTAAGTACGTCCTTAAATTCATTGATGACAATTCATCCCATGGATTTCAGACTTTGTGGATGCATTGCTGAGGACCCACAGAAGTGCATTGTTGACCATGAAGTTGTTTGGCTCATCAGTTCTCTACCAGCAGCGATACTGGAGGCTAAGCAGTTGGTCCGATCTGAACATGCACATTTTGAAAGGCCATAAGTTTACTTTAGTTAGCACCGGAGCAAGACCTCAACGATTAAGTACCGGCAGAAATTGTTTTTCTCTTTTACTTGGGTTGTGGCAGCCACACATAAGTGAGCGCATTTCTGAGAGATTTCAGTGTTTTCCTGCTTTAACACATGCCCATAAACATAAAACTCTTAAAATTGATGAATTTAACAGAAAGAAATTAAAGGTTTTTTCATTTAAAAAAAAAAAATCAGGCTGGTTCTTGAAATTTCTTTCAAACCCTCAATTTAAAAAAACTCACTGGATACAGGACTGTCAAGTTAACTCATTTAGTAAAGGCAATGTTGTATTTTCAGTTCTTATTTATTTAACCTTTATTTATACAGGGAAATCCATTGAGATATCCGTTTCATTTGCAATAGTGCCCTTTCAACAACAAAAAAACAATACATTATCATAAAATAAGGACAAAATATGAAAATTATTCACAATTAAATCATCATACAACAATACTATTTATGGCAACATTAACTGAAACAATCACAGACCACAACCGCTAAATCCTTCATCTCCTTTTTTATTTCTGAAGTGAGATTAGTTATTTCATTTTAAAGGACTCTTAAAACTTGTTCCTTCTCCCTGGAGCACAGTAACAAAATGCAGGTTTTCTTATTTCAGTTTTAAGGACCTCAAGAACCGGCCAGTCCTGAGACGTGGCTTGGTAATGGCTAGAAATCCATTTGCTGAAAGACGTACAATAGTTTGGCTTGCTTTGTAGAATTGCTCCATAAATGAATGTTAGCCCAATACTGCTTTCTCCTTAGAGAAAGGGATGACCTACCCAAAGCCTTACACACAGAACAATGATGAGTCTGAAATGATCCCCAGTAATAAACCTAAGTGCTACATGATAGATCATTTCAAACTTTCTCAAAGTGGTAGGGGCAGCATGCATTTAGATAACATTACCATAATCAAGCACAAACAAGAAGGTAGACTGCATTAAAAGCTTCCTGTTATCACGTGAGAAACACAATCTATTTCGATAAAAGAACCCAATTTTACGCCTTAACTTCCTGTTCTATCCATCAATGTGTATTTTGAAAGACAGCTTTTCATCGTCAAATATCCCAAGGTATTTGTATGATAGTACTCGCTCGATTTCAGAGCCATCCAAAGAGTAAATTCAAAATATAATTTACGTAATCTAGAGAAAGGAATATTTGTAGGTTTTTAAGAACTAATTTAAGCACAGGAAGTGAGTGTTTAAAGGAATCAAAGACTGTCTGCCAAAGAAGAAGGAGCAGAATGAAGCACTGTATAAAAGTGCCCCTTACAGCCGTCATCAAAAAAGGCCAAGTTATTGATATACAAGGTAAAAAGTAAAGGTCCTAAAATCAAGCCCTGTGGTACCGTTTTAGTCACCTCCAGAAGAGACCATTTCATAGAGTTTGCTACTATACATTGTGCTCTATTTGAAAGATAACTTGAGGACCCTTTGCAGGAATTCTGATCGAGGCAAACCAAGACTAGTCTATCTCCTAAAACTGAATGATTGACTGGGTCGAAAGTCAATAAACAAGGCAGCACAGTGTTGCCCACAACTAAGATAACAATGTTGTTCACAGCATGAGATGCGGCAGATATAATACTGTGACCAGATCTAAACCCAGACTGAAAAGTATTTAAAATAATTGAATATACAACCCCAATTCCAAAAATGTTGGGATGCAGTGTAAATTGTTGAACGATTTTCAAATCTCATAAACCCAAATTTTACTCACAATAGAACATAGACAACATATCAGATGTTGAAAGTCAGATTTCTACCATTTAATTAATGAAAATATAAGCTCATTTTGAATTTGTTGGCAAAAACACTTCTCAAAAAAGTTTGAAGAGGGGCAACAAAAGGCTAGAAAAGTGGTACTAATAAAAAAAAAAGCTGGAGGAACACTTTGTAACTAATTAGGTTAATTGGCAACAGGTCAGTAACATGACTGGTTATAAAAAGAGCATTATCGAGAGGCAGAGTCTCTCAGAAATAAAGATGGACAGAGATTCACTCATCTGCAAAAAAACTACTCTAAAAATTATGGAACAATTTCAGAAAAATGTTCCTCAATTTAAAAACCCCAATTCCAACGAAATTGAGACGTTGCGTAAAGCATGAATAAAAATGGAATACAACTAGAATGTGTATTTACTCGAAAGAACATACATCTAACCCCGGCCCCCTTCCCTGCCTAACCCAGGGGATGGAGGGTCAGACGAACAGGCACATATCGAAAGGTGCCACTGCAGGACCTGAGTGGTAAGTATGCAAAGTTTTGTTAAGATCATGCAAACGGTTAAGGTGTTATGCTCCGAACAGAAATTGATCACATCCGGACAGACAGAGAGACAGGCACATACCAAAAGGCACCACTTTAGGACCTGAATAGTAAATGTGCACAGTTTCGTTAAGATCATGCAAACAGTTTAGGAGTTATGCTTCAAACAAAAATTGATCACATCTGGATGGACGAAGAGACCGGCACATACCAAAAGGCACCACTTCAGGACCTGAGTTGTAAGTAATCTCTGAAAGGTTATTGCAGCTTGCTGAGTATCCCCTTGGCTGATAACTTTACAAGCTTTTGGAAAAGGAAATATCTCTTCGGACGTGATGGCCGTCATCTGAACAGGGCTGGCTCTTGTCTTTTATTGTGTAACATTGAATTAGCCACGCAATCGCTCGTCACTCAAAATAAGTGACCACCGGTGAGTCAGATGCGGAATCATTGCAATCACAGCTGTCGTTATTTTACTCCTGTTTCTTATGATTTTAATGTGTCTCTGTCTTCACATAATACAGCTAGGCCTATTGGTGAGCTCAAGGCTAAAGAATCTAGCCCTTTCTGTAATAATTTAATTACTGCTAAGTCCCATAGCTTGTGCCTGGAGTCCCAGGATGATTTTATCAAACAGAAAGGCTTGGGGATTATTCATATGAATGTTCGTAGTCTCCCCTCGAAACTTGATTTTATCAAGGTTTGGGCTCTTCAGATGAAGGCGGATATTTTTGTGTTTACTGAGTCTTGGCTGTCCAGTAAGGTTAAAGATGATGTGATTTCTCTTGATGGATATAAAGTCTTTAGGTCTGACTGGCTGAGACCTTCTAGGGGCGGCGGTGTGGCCATTTATGTGAAAGAATGTTTTACCGTTTCTGTTTTAAACTCTGTATCCTTGTTCAGGTGCTTTAGGTTTTTAGCTTTGAGTGTCTGTTTTGGAAATGGTGTGAACTGCAGCCGACTTACAGTTATTGGGCGTTTATCGTCCACCAGCAGCTCAATCCGATGTTGTCGATAATTTAGCGAACTTGTTGTCTGCGCATGAAAACTCTGAAATCATTTTACTTGGTGATTTGAATATCGACTGGCTCTTCGATGCTTCCAATAGCTTGAAAGATTTGTGCATTAATTTGAATATGACTCAACTGATCTTGTGTCTTACACGGCCTGACCCTAAGGATCCTAATAGAGCTACGCTCTTGGATGTTATTTTAACTAATAGGCCTCATAATTTTAAAGCTAATGGCGTTTTCCCTTTGGATTTTAGTGACCATTGTCCTGTAGCTTCTGTCAGGAACAATAGTAACCCAAAATCAGAATCTAGGGTCATTGAAATTTAAAAAGAAATTTTAAACATTTCTCGGAACAAGCTTTTTTGCATGACTTGTATCTGAGTGACATTCATTACTCTGCTTTTATTCCTGACCCTCATTTAGCGTTAAGCCATTTTATCACGTCTTTTAATACTGTGGTGGATAAGCATGCCCCTTTTAAAAAGTTGAGAGTTAAAAACAGGGCGAATCCCTGGTTTTCCCCTGATATCTCGGAGCTGTGAAAGGCTCAGGATTTGGCTGGGAAAAAAGCGCGTTTCTGGGTTGCGTTCTGACTGGCAAGATTTTCGTTACCTTCGCAACAGAACCCTTGCAGCAATTTGGAAGGCCAAGTCATCTTATTATCTCTGCAACTTATCTGACTCCAACGGGAATTCTGCGACATTTTGGAGAACTTTTAAATCTTTGTCTCAGCTCCCCTCCTCGGCTTTACCGAGTAGGATTACTAAGGATTCTGTCATTACTTTAGATAAAGGAGAACTTTGTAACATTTTCAATGAGCATTTTGTTAATACAGGCCACCTCTTTGAAAATTTAGGATTATTGCCGGCTGTTCCTACCTGTGATAGCAGGCCTTTTGTACCTGTACTGAATAACTCTGGTCGTTTTTCCTTGCATCCTTTTTCTGAAGAGGAAGTACTTGAAGAACTTTTTAGCATTGACCCTAAGCAATCCACTGGGGCGGAAAAATTGCTTATTGCTGGCTTCACCTTTGATTGCTTTTATCCTGACACACATTTTTAACTTAACACTGTTGACCGATTAGATTCCTGTCTTGTGGAAAACGGCTTTTGTTCTTCCCTTGCATAAAGGTGGTTCTTCAGATGTTCTGAATAACTATCGACCAATTTCAAAGCTGCCGTGCTTGGCTAAGGTTTTGGAGAGGCTCGTCAATAATCAGGTTAGAGCATTTTTATCAGACAATACCATCTTGAATGTGTTTCAGACCAGGTCATAGCACTGTGTCAGCTGCAGCCATGGTATTAAATGATATTTTTACTGCCTTGGACAATAAGCAAGACTGCGCTGCCCTTTTTATTGACCTATCAATGGCGTTTGACACAGTTGACCATTTTAAACTTATAGAACGGCTAAGTACCATTGGGTTTGATATTAAATCTCTGAATTGGTTTCAAGATCATCTATCCGGTAGGTGTCAAGCTGTTGTGGCTGATGGCTATCAATCAAACTTTATTTATTTGTGCAAGGGGGTTCCACAGGGTTAAATTTTGGGGCACTTGCTGTTTAAACTTTTTATTTATGAGTTTGGTTCTAATTTTCTCAATCGTAAAATGCATCTCTATGCAAATGATACGGTCATCTACTACATCTACTAGCTGCCCCTTCTGCTGATTTGGCTATTAAAAATCTGCCGTCAGATTTCCAAATCTTACAGAACCTTAAATTAATCTTAAACTCTGAAAAAACTAAATTCATGTTATTCAATCTTAAACCAGCTGCTAGGTTCCATAATGGTAGCATCACGACTGTAAATGGAATCCAAATCGAAAGAGTCCCTTGCTACAAATACCTTGGAATTTGGCTAGATGACAATCTTAATTTAAGGAAGCATACTGATGAGCTGGTCAAGAATTTGAAGCCAAAATTGGCTATGCTGTACAGGAATAAAGCCTGCCTTCCGAAGAGTTGCAGAGAGCAGATTGTTCAAGCAACTATTCTCTCTAGAATAGATTGTGGTGATGTGATTTATATGCACACTGCAACCTCCTTGCTGAAGTCACTTGATGCAGTGTACCACGCTGCATTAAGGTTCATAACTGGAGATGGCTTCCGAACACATCACTGTACACTTTATTTTAACGCTGGTTGGTCTTCGCTGGCCACGAGAAGGGAGCAACATTGTTGCCTTTTTATATACATGGCATTGTTGGGTAAACTGCCTGGATATCTGACCAGTTTGCTTAACGTGAGGAAGGGGGAATACAGTCTGCGCACTCTTGAGTTTTTGGTTTTAGATGTTCCAAGGGTGCGTAATGAACTGGGTAAAACTTCTTTTATGTATTATGCTCCACAGAAGTGGAATAGGATTCAGCATATTTTTAAGTTGTAAAGTCTTATTTCAATTAATTGTTTTAAATGTCTTTTATTGGCTGCCTCAAAGCAGGAATGTGCATGTGTAATGTAGTCATTGTTTTTATTTATTGTACTACCTCAGAATATTGTTTTTATTGTATTTATTTTTTCTGCTACTGGGCTTCGTTGAAAAAGAGAGCTTGCTCTCAATCGGACTCCCAGTATAAATAAATAAATAAATAAAAAGTATGCAAAGTTTCGTTTGGATCATGCAAACGGTGTTGGAGTTACGCTCCAGAAACGACGTGGGAACGCGAATGCTAACTGGAACAGGAACCAAACCTAAAACAATATGTTTCCACTCTCCCTCTGAGGGGGGAGACATAATGATTTGCAAATCCTTTTTGACCTATATTTAATTGAGTACACAAAGACAAGATATTTAATGTTCAATGCCTTTTGAGACCTCTTCTCTTACCCTGTCTGTGCTGGCTTGAAACATGAGCTGTTTTGAGTGGGCGGGCAGGCTATGCTAATGAGGTGCTGCTCCTTTTGGCTGCCTGGCTGCTTCAATTCTGGGGGAGGGTGCAGCCTCGAGAAACCAGGATATGAAGATGGCAGGCATTTCAGGACAGCTCTCTGCGGTACCTATTGCTGTAAGACCGTACTTGTTTGATCTGACCCCAACCGGGAGAAGTGTTGCAGCAACGTTTACAGCAGGATGTCAATGAGTGGCATGTTGAAATTTTAGTGTTTTGCTCGAACTGTCTTGCCATGCATGCATGTGGTTGCAGCTGTACTGTTATATAGTTATGTTACAGACCCACTTAGCTATCCAGAGCAAGCTTTGCTAAAAGCTCCCGTTCTACCAAAAAGAAACTATTTCGACACCAAGCTACTAAATGAGTTCTTGGAAAAAACACACAAATGGTGTAAGTGTTGCTTATGTGGATCGATAACTTGTTCGAGACAAAAAAATCTGAATCCTACCTTCACTTTTTTCGGCTTTTTATAAGCCAGAACAATTTTCAAAGGTGGATGAAATACCACCACAGCAATGCAAAGAAATTGTTTGTGATACCACACACGCTATAGTGTGTTTAACCGGGGTAAGATCAGAGAGCTAGCCCACATCACGGCAAAGTACCTGGCTGACCCCAGCCATGGATAAGTAAAATGATTGTTTCACAGCAGCAGTGAACAATCTCAAACAGGTACCTGAAGCTCCGCAAAGCCTAAACCTGGTCTAAATGCAGCTTTGCACAACATCTCTCCGGTTAGCTTCAAATGTAGCAGGTACGGTCAGATAATGTTATGTTGAAACTACCACCTTGAAGGTAACCAAAGCAACACAATGATACCAATCTGAATTACCGCATATAATTTAAGCAGGAGCATTATCTAAGTAGCACGGAACGCAAACTTACATGCGGCAGTAACTGAGCAGTTATAAAAATGACAGAGAAAAACATTACCCTGCAATACAGGTTTTACAGACAGAAAGTTCTGTTATTGTGAACAGTTGTACCAAGCATCCAAATTACAAATAAGTATTGAAAGTTAGCTTCAAATGAGGTTAATGCTCACACACCTTCTGTTGAATGTCTCCTGATATTATTTATTCTTGCATATTTAGGATACAAACATTAGCAACAATAACTTGCCTATGACAGCTGCAGTGCTACTCGCACATTCAACAGGCTATCACGTTAGGGAGGCTTATGTTGTTTAGCAACAGGAAGTGGTAAAACTTACAGATTCCGCATCTGTCGTTGAGTCACGGACAGTTGGAACCGATCCAGATTTTATCTTCAGATATTTTACAAAGACTGCATTTTAAGCCAGTTGTTAGTGCTAACCAGCATTAGCGGTTCTGCTAGCCATCCGTAACACCTTAGTTTCCCTTACATGATTTGCTGTTATATCGTTACTTGATCGATGCAACTGCCCCAGGTTTGAGAAGCAGCTGAGACGAATATCCAGCGTCAAATTATCCTTTATTGTCAAAGCTGTTTTTGGTGAAATTCCGAGCACAAACATCCAACGTTCCCTTTGAGTATGGCTGTTTGCCACCAGCTACCCATTGATTTCTGGTGGCATCGACTTTTTGAAGAGAAAATAGTTGCGCTTTTTTTTCGCGTTCAAAAAAACATGTGCAAACAGCTTTGGGAAGTATACTGATAAATGTACACGTTAAATGTTTTGTGCTCGTTTGTGTCTGGAAGAATAGATTCCGAGGTGGGCAGGTCCAGCGCCGTGATTGGCTCTGGCCAGGTCTGTCCTGATTGGATGCAACAACCTGACGTCAAGTTTTGCCAAAATCTTGTGAAGATCTCGGGATGAGCTGTTCAGAGAGAAAATAATGTTCAAGAAATCACATTCTCGGATTAAGGCAAAACATCATAATTTTTATCCCTCTTTTCCATTTGTTCAACGTAAGCTTTGATATTGCTCCCATATTGTGGGTGTAATCAACATATTGGATCTCATAAAAGTATGACAGGAAAACGTCATCCTGAACAGTAGTTCTAATCATGCGGTGGTAAAATAACAACCGTGCCCATACTATTGGTGGTTGTTGCAAAAGCCACATATTATTGGGACCAGGGACTAGTTGACTGTCACTTCACAGGGAGCAGGTAAGTTGAAGTTGAGAACAGGGGCTGGCTATTTAAAGTCCATTATCTTTTGACTGAACTATCTCCGAGTTTGCGGTATGTTATAGCCCCAATTTGTTATTACATTTATAACACAACAGCAAGGGATGACAGACACAATTTAAAACTTAAACACATTTAATTAAACAGACAAAGACTTAGAACAACTAACTAACTGACCAAGATTTAACACAACAAAAAAAAGAGAAATATTTACAGTCCCTTTTTGTGGGGTTGGCTTGGTGATGTCCTGGGTAAGGGAAAATGCTCTAACACGAAAAAAAATCCACAAAAGAAATTTCACAGGTCTTGAACAGAAATGACAGGTCTGGTCACACGTATCCTTCTTCTTGCAATTTCTCCTACTACTTTACTGTCTCAATTCTTTTCCTTATATACTCTTTTGCAGACCCCACCCACATTTAGACCTCTTTTTTTTTAATTTTCTGAGACTTGCCCCAGACATGTCCAGGACATGTCTAAACCTAGCTCCAGTCTGAGCTCAATAAAAAAAGGTAAATACTGCCATCTAGTGGCCCCTATTCACATTACACCTCCATTCCAAAAGGGAAAAATTTTGACTCATAAAGGCAAAATTTTTCTTATCAATACAAAATGGTTAAGTAAACACTTGTCTATATATACATATCATACAATATTCAAATAAACACATGATATATATATACACATTCAAACACGGGATAAGCAATCAGCAATTACATTGTCTGTACCCTTCACATGCTTAATTTCCAAGTCAAACTCCTGTAAAATCAAACTCCAATTCAACAATCTCCGATTCTTGTTTTTCATCTTACTCAAAAACATTAACGGATTGTGGTCAGTGTACACAATCATTGGCTTTTGCCCTGTACAAACATAAACATCAAAGTGTTGTAAAGATAGAACCAGAGCCAACAGCTCCTTCTCTATTGTGGAATAGTTCCTTTGGTGGCGATTGAACTTCCTGGAGAAGTATGCCACGGGATGCTCAATGTCATCAGAGTCACTTCTCTGTAGGAGCACAGATCCACAAGCTTGGTCGCTAGCATCGACCGCGATGGAGAACGGTTTGTTGAAGTCAGGAGATCAGATTGTTGAAGTCAGAAGTCCTCATCATTGTCTTGAGAGTGGAATGAAACCGCTCTAAGGCACCCTGACTTTCTGGATGATAGGCACTAGAAAGAATCTGCTTTGCACCTAGTTCATACACAACCTGCTGAAACAATCCTGAAGTGAAATTGCTACCCTGGTCTGACTGAATTTCCCTGGGAAGGCCAAACAACGTGAAGAACTTTATCAAAGCCTTCGAGATTGCAGTTGCCTTGATGTTACGTAGAGGTATGGCTTCGGGGAATCTGGTAGATGCACACATGATTGTCAACAAGTACTGATTTCCAGATCTAGTCTTGGGTAATGGACCAACGCAATCAACAATGACCCTAGAGAATGGCACCCCAAATGCTGGGATAGGCTGCAATGGAGCTACAGGTGGGTCTAACTGGTGTTTTCCAACTACCTGACAAGTGTGACAGGTTTTGCAAAAGTTGGAAATGTCTTTCCGAAGCCCAGGCCAAAAGAAGTGTTTCATGATCTTATCAACAGTCTTGTTAACACCAAGATGACCTCCTAAAGGTAAACTATGAGCCATTGTTAAGATCTCATTCCTGTAGACCTTCGGAACAACAATTTGCCTGACCACTGCCCAATCTGCATTGGCAGGGATATCAGGAGGGCGCCACTTCCGCATCAACACACCATCCTTGAGATAATACCCAACTGGAACTGCGTCTATTTCTTTATCAGGAAGGGCTCTCCTCTTTAGTACACAAATTTCAGGATCATTAGTTTGCTCCTCAATCAACCGCTTTCTGGACAGAGACAAGTCTCCAGACACATCAGAATCACCAGACCCATCCGGCTGGCTGAATAGAGAACTGATAAAAGTATCTGATAAGTCCTCAAACGGAGAAACCATAGTAGGCCAATCAGAGTCATGAGGCGAACCACCTGAGTCCTGACTATTCAATGTACTGGACGGCACCACATCATCTTCTTCTTTAGCCTTCTTGGCCATAGCACGAGTCACTGCGCAAGAAGGATACAGAGATGGGTCCTCATCCCCATCTTCAGTGCTCGGCTGTGAAGTAAGATGTACAGGGGGAACTACTTTACCCCCAGCCAGGTCATTGCCTAGCAACAGAGAAACACCCTTTATAGGTAGACTTGACATAAGTTCCACCTTTACCTGTCCTGTAACTAAATCTGACTTCAAGAATATAGAGCGCAGGGGTACAGATACAGTCCTCCCTTCAATACCTTGTACAAGTATGAAATCCCCTGAAGCGGTCTTATCACGTAACTCCAAGGAGTCCATCAACAAAAGTGACTGTGAAGCTCCGGTATCCCTTAGGATATATATGGGGACAGGAGTAGTATGCTCATTCAGAGCCACAAATCCCTCTGACACAAATGGAAGAAATTCCTCCCTCACGAAGTCAGCTGTATCAGGCTTTTTAGCCCCACAAGAAGCAGGCAATTTAGCAGATCGTTTATCTACTACAGGGGTTTCTAACCTTGTTTTCACAAAGGCATTTGGTTTGGTATCCTTTTCTTTTTCTTTCTTAGCTTTTAGGAACCAACAGTTAGTTGTAACATGACCAGATTTCTTGCAATAACTGCAAACTAGACCACTTTTGTCACTGTCAGCTTTCACACTTTGATCAGACCTGTTACTGGATTTCCGAGCACCATCACCAGATTTGTCTTTGTCTTTGGGTGAGGAATCTTGGGTATCACCATAACCCTTTTTCTGAAATTGGGACCATCTATTATTACTGCTAGACTGAAATTTGGACTTATGTGTGAGAACATATTCATCTGCAAATTTGGCAGCTGATTGCAAATTCAGTGCTTGCTTCTCATTAAGGTAGGTCTTAACATCATCTTTAACACAGTTCTTGAATTCTTCAACTAACACCATCTCTTTTAGTGAGTTGAAATCATCCTTGACCTCCATAGAAGTACACCAGCGCTCAAAGCAAACCTGCTTTTCATTAGCAAATTCAACATAAGTCTGATTTTCAGATTTCTTCAGACCTCTGAATTTCTGTCGGTAAGCCTCTGGAACCAACTCATAAGCTCTCAAAATAACCTTTTTGACAACCTCATAATCAGAGGAATCATCTGCAGACAAAGCCGAATAGGCTTGTTGAGCTTTACCCTTGAGGACAGTTTGCAACATCAGAGGCCAGTGTTCCTTTGGCCACTGGCAACTCTTTGCTACCTTTTCAAAACACTGGAAATAGTTGTCAACATCCTTTTCCGATAATGGAGGCACCAGTTTTACCTCCTGACTGGCACAAAATTTATTTTTAGTTTCAATTTTAATTTTTAGTTGCTCCATTTGGAGTCTTTCTTCTCTATCCAATTTCTCAAATTCAAAATCTCTCTGTCTTGCAAATTTTTCTAACTCAAATTCTCTTTGTTTTTCTTTTTCCTCCCTTTCTATTTTCTCTTCTCTTGCTAATTTTTCTAACTCAAACTGCCTTTGTTTTTCTTTTTCTTCCCTCTCTTTCTTCCCTCTCATTCTCTTTGCTTTTCTTTTTCCTCCCTTTCTTTTTCTCTTTCCTCCCTTTCTTTTCCTCTTTCCTCCCTTTCAATCTCTAGCATTTTTAATTTAAGTTCCATTTCTATATTTGGATTTTCCACTGGAAACTGTTCCAGATCTCCGGGTGCAAACACATTTTCAACAATGTAATATTCAACTATCTCTCGAGCCAGTCTTGCTTTTCGCATGGCTGGTTTCACCTCTGTCAGCTCTAAATGTCTGCAAATTTCTCGCAGTTCTGTCTTTTTAAAAGACTTCAAAACCCCTACGGTTGGTGATGCCAAGAAATCATCCATTGCTGTTGTCAATATATATGTATTCAATTAAAAAAAATCAATTTCACAATTTGAAATGTTAGATTTTCAATAAATTACTCACAAAATGGTCTATCCCGGACCTTGAGCCCCCAATTTGTTATAGCCCCAATTTGTTATTACATTTATAACACAACAGCAAGGGATGACAGACACAATTTAAAACTTAAACACATTTAATTAAACAGACAAAGACTAATAACAACTAACTAACTGACCAAGATTTAACACAACAAAAAAAAGAGAAATATTTACAGTCCCTTTTTGTGGGGTTGGCTTGGTGATGTCCTGGGTAAGGGAAAATGCTCTAACACGAAAAAAAATCCACAAAAGAAATTTCACAGGTCTTGAACAGAAATGACAGGTCTGGTCACACGTATCCTTCTTCTTGCAATTTCTCCTACTACTTGACTGTCTCAATTCTTTTCCTTATATACTCTTTTGCAGACCCCACCCACATTTAGACCTCTTTTTTTTAATTTTCTGAGACTTGCCCCAGACATGTCCAGGACATGTCTAAACATGACTCCAGTCTGAGCTTAACAAAAAAAAGGTAAATACTGCCATCTAGTGGCCTATATTCACATTACAGGTAAATCTAAAAAATAGCCCTTTGACTTCATTAGAATAATGCTATATTATTCAAGAAAATTAAATTCCTCAAGAGGTCCTCAAGAAAAGTAAGACTCTCGCCCGGATTGGAGACACCGGGCCCCCCTCGTGGAGCCAGGCCAGGGAGGGGAGCTTGCAGGAGAGCACCGGGTGCTCTGGGCTCAGCCCGAAGAGTACATGGGGAGCAGCCTCCACACAGGCCCACCACCCTCAGGGAGAGGAGCAGGGGTTGGATCCACTGTAGACCAGGTGGCAGGCATGGGCAAAAGCCCTTGCATCTGGGCCCTGGTCATGGGACGTGGGACATGGACTATCACCATACTGGTAGGGAAGGAGCTAGAGTTTGTGCGGGAGGTTGAGCAGTACCAGCTAGATATAGTCGAACTCACCTCTAAGCAAATCTTTAGCTCCAGAACCACGCCCCCTGAAAGGGGTTGGACTCTCTCCTTTTCTGGTGAGAGAAGGTGAGCAGGCATTAGGATACTTTTGCCCTCTTGGCTGAGTGTTGTCCATTCGAGTGAACGAGAGGGCCCCTGCAATTCGTTTGCAGGTTGCAGAGGGAAATACTCTGACTGTTGTTTGTGCTTATGCATCAAACAGCAGTTCAGAGTATCCAGCCCTCTTGGAGTCCCAGGGTGGGGTCCTGGAAAAGGCTCCTCCTGGGGATTCCATAGTTCTTCTGGGAGACTTCAACGCTCATGTGGGCAATGATGGAGATACTTGGATGGGAGTGATTGGGACGAGCGGCCTCCCTGATCTGAACCCGAATGGTGCTTTGTTATTGCATTTCTGTGCTAGTCATAGATTTTCCATAACAAACTCCATGTTCGAGCATAAGGGTGTTCGTAAGAGTTCTTTGTACCAGAAGACCCTAAGCCAAAGGTTGATGATCGATTTTGTTATTGCGTCATCAGATCTGTGACTGCATGTTCTGAACACTCACGTGAAGAGAGGGGCAAAGCTGTTGACTGATCACTACCTGGTGGTGAGTTGGATCAGATGGCAGGGAAGACGGCCAGACAGACCTGGGAGGCCTAAACTTGTTTTGAGGGTCGACTGGGAACCTTTGTTTGAGGACCCTGTCCGGACGATTTTCGACTCACATCTCCAGAAGACCTTTTCTCATATCCTCGGAGAGGTTGGGGACATGGAGTCTGAATGGACCCTGTTCAAAGTCTCCATTGTGGAAGCAGCTGCCACAAGCTGTGGCCTGAGGGCTGTCTGTACCAGTCAAGGCGGCAACCCAAGGACCCATTACTGGACCCCAGCAGTGAGGGAGGCCGTCAAGCAGAAGGTTGCCTTTCAGGTTTGGTCAGCTCAAAGGACCCCCAACTCAGCAGACCGGTACTGGCAGGCTCAAAGGACTGCAGCTGCAGTAGTTACTGAAGCAACTTCTTGGGTTTGGGACAAGTTTGGGGAGGCCACGGAGAAGGACTTTCGGGTGGTCTCAAAGAGGTTCTGGAAAACAATCAGACCACTCATGGAAGGGGAGGCAGGGCTTTGCCTGGGCTGTTTTCAGAAGGGACGGGGAACTGCGGTGGAAGGAGCACTTTGAGGGACCCCTGAATCCAGCCGACACAATCTCTATCGAGGAGGCAGGGACAGAGAACTCGGGCGAGTCATTACCTATTTCCTTAGTGGAAGTCTGCAGTGGCAAGTCACCAGGGATAAGCGAGATTTGTCTTGAGATGCTGAAGGCTCTAGATGTTGTTAGGCTGTCATGGTTGAACGCCAGTTCAGCATCGCGTGGATGTCTGGTACGGCACCCGTGGACTGGCAGACATGGGGTGGTAGTTCCCATTTTCAAAAAAGGGGACCAGAGGGTGTGCTACATTTTTGGGGGATCGCACTGCTCAGCCACCTTGGAAATGTCTATGCCAGAGTGCTGGAAAGGAGACCCCTTGGACCCGGCCCCTGTTAAGCGCCGGAAAATGGAATGGATGGGTATGTAATTGAGTGAAACTAAGTGGACTGAATTAAAGGGATTTTGTCCCCAAAAGAACCAAAATAACTTTGAAATGCTGAAATTGTATGGTTTTAATGGAATACTTTTGTGACAGCACAAAATTGTATACGGTTTTGTTATTCATTGATACAAAGATAGTGAAATAGTTTTTCTTCAAAATATGGATAAAAAATTATATCAGTTGGAAAGGTATCAAAATGATATGTTTTTTTGGTTTGGTTGAATTTATTATCCTTTAAGTGAAGGTTGACTTCAGTTGTTAAACATGATATAAAGGAGGTCTTTCACAGTATAGGGAAAAATGCCCACAGCCCGATCAGAACAAGCTTTAGATATTATGAAACACATCTGGTAACTCCACGGGAAACAAGTTTTATATGCCTGATTTGCATACAGGAAGTGAACTATGGCCCACTTAGTACATGCTCTATTTTTATGAGACAATGCTCAGAAAAGTTCATTTTTGAGCATGTTACCAAGTCAAAATATGTTCAATTATTAGTTTATCAGTTTCAGCAAGACCTTCTGCATATTTTGATACCAAATGCAAACCCAGAAACCCCACAACAGAAAAGTCATAGATGATTTACACAAGAATTTGTCAATTTTATCACAAATTTTCATAGAAATCTTATTTTTCTTTTGCTTATTTCAGTAGGTTCCCATTCTTGCCCACCAAAAATGTTTTGTAGAAAGTTGCGCTATATAGTTGTATAAATCCTGTACATATTTGTTTAACTTTCGAGACCGGTAACATTGATCCAGAGATCAATCACTTCTGCCATGTATTTATTGCACAGGGCTGCATGCCGCACAACAAGTTCATCCTCAGCCAGCTGGTCTTTGCCAACTTGTTGGTGACACTGTACCAGGGCATTCCTCAGACTCTGACTGCTTCAGGCATCAACCGTCTGTTCAGCAGTCAAGTCTGTAAAACAATCAGCTTTGTATATTGGGTTGGCTTTTCCTTGTCTATCACCATAACTGCCCTGTAGAGCACCTACCAGTGTGTGGTCATGGCACCGTCATCACTTGTCTGGAGCTGGCTGAAACACTGGCTTCCTGGCCATCTCCCCCACACCATCATCTTCCTCTATGAACTCTGTTTCATCATCTGCCCTGCTGGCATTCTCTATAGTGAAGCTTTTCCTTTCAACAGTACCATTCCATAGTTTACCCTTAATGTTAAGTCCAGCATTGTGACATTTCCAACCGCAGTGACTTACATGGGCAATAGTGTGGTGTACATCATACGTGACTTCTTCTTTGTTGGCCTGACGGTGACAGCTGCACTGCCCTACAACGGAAGAAAGGGGTAACTCCTCAGAGTGCAGTTCTGAGAAAAATGAGTTTAAAGTATTTTTGTTGTCCAGTCAACTGTATTAAACTTAGGATTCTGAAAATTGTTCAAATTCTTGCTTTTAGAAGTAGTAATCTAGCTGTGTAAAAATATTTAACTCAAACCTGATATTTTGCCCTTATTTCAGAGTTACCTCTGTCTGTCTGTGCATTGAGGCAAAATATAAGCCTTCCATACAACGCAAGAAAGAGGTAACTCCCATTGGTTTGTGAAATGGTTTCTGATCACTATGAGATCACTCACTGATACTGTATTAAAATAATAATAATCTACAAAAAGCTAGTGTATAGCACAGTAACATGTAATATATAGATCATAAAATGGATTGTAAATGATTGTCTATATGTGTATTAACGTGAAAATGTCTTCACAGCTTGCATACCATTTACATTTCACTTAGCAAGGAATTAGCATTTTTGGAGCGAAGTGGAGACGACTGTGTGCATTCAGATGATGAAAGACATGAATATATTGTAATATATCGATGGGCGAAAGCACCGTAACAACGATGTATTTAAGGTGTGCGAAAAGTGGAGAGAGGCTGGTTTTGTGTTAACTGCCAAGCGCCAACTAAATTCAGCATCGCTGGAGAACTCCGAAGCGGCATATTCCTAAGCAAAAAAAATAAAGGCAGTGACTCTTTTTACGCCAGTAGTAATCTTACTCCAATTACATATTCTTAGGATCTTCTGTATTTTCAGGCACAAAGTAGGAAATCAGGACTTGGAGCCATAGACTGATTTATACAGTCTATGTTTGTACAATGGCATTAACTATGATGTATCATCTGACGTTCGCTTGCGAGACGGCTGTAACATTACTTATGTTTTCTAGCGAGTTGCTCAATTTAGCTAACGGGTTAGGTAGATTGTAATTTTAGGTTCAACGTTTGATCGCTAATATTTGTGGAACTGCCAGGTCGTCATTCTCCACAATCAATAGTGAGTAGTTATTCGTGTCGTGTAGAAGAGCTGATAGCTGCACGAAAGCGGGACGTTTTCAACCCAGGTGAGTAGCAGTTTTTTTCGGATACGGAAGTTCATTAGAATAGCAAATTACAGTAAGTTCACGACTAGCGTAAAAATAGCCACTGCCAAAAAGAAAACAATACCAGGGGCCCTGATCTAGCCAGTTCCATTTATTTTGCAGTCATGGATGAAATTCACAGAGACAGCTGGCGATGGCAATGACCAAGAAATTGGAGTCGATGGCGGCTTAAAACTCTAACTGAAGGCAACCAAAGCCATGACGATTACTTTCAAGCGTTATATTTGCTGAAAACCCGATGTTGAGATTGGACCAAAGTGGTGAATATTCTAATGAACATGTAAACGGAATATTCCCATCGCTCAGCCCATGTAAATGGCTTATTCGGAATATTACCTTAACCCGAGTATGATGTGCATGTGAACGCAGTCAGTGTTTACATGCTGGCACACTGGCATCACATGAAAATACTCAACTCGTTAGCTAGCGTTAGCTTGACGTTTCGTAAAATTATTGTACCTTTAAAACTATTTCTGATTATGAAAACAAGTCAGCTTACTTTAGTGGTTATGGTTTCTCGTTCTGATCACATGTATTCGGGGTTGTGCTTCTGTAACTTGTGTTAGCTAACGTTAGCTACCGTTGGCTACCATTAGCTAAGCACAGGGGGCATTCTCTAGTCTGTCAAGCCGTCAATTGTTTTATTTATTTAAATATCTAACTAACTTACATGATGTCAAACTTTCCGAGGCGGCGCTTCAATGCCAACTCCACCATCAGTCTGCCCCTGGAAAAGTTGGCCATCTTGCCGAAGGAAATTTGCTGATGTGACTGAAGCTGTACTCGCAGAGTGACAGGCAGGCTCATTGTTTACATGCAGAAGGAGGAGAAGCAGCTGCACCGGCAAGGTCACAGACAGGCTCATTGTTAATGTGCAGAAGGAGATTACAGCTTACTTTCGTCTCGACCGTGACTCCCGACATATCAAACTTTAGGATGTGTTAGAGGACTGATTCATCTGCCTAACCATCATAACTATGACACGTGAAACTGAAAACACAGCTGATCGATCGGAAAAAAAATGACTCGGATGAATTTACTTCCGTGAATGTTTGAATGTAATTCAGTGATGATGTAGCGACCCATACACAGAAAGAACACTGTAACTCACGTGAGGTAACTCAGGGTGTGTACAGTAGAGCTTATGTTCTGCAATGATAAAAAGCGGTGTCTCAAGTGCGCCTACTAGCCAGTTGTACGGGTAGGGTGTGTTGTGCATTCTATACACAGAAAGAACAAGGTAACTCGTGTTACGGTGTTCTCTTGTTGTTTCACCGCAGTTTTTGGGAGTTACCGTGAAAACAACCCACAAATATATCCTAAATAAGATAAGGTTGAGTCAAGATATTTATCCACATGATGTAGCAGACCTTTAATGTCCCAAAAATGACAAAATCTCATTTTTGACAAAAAATGAGCTACCCCCTTCTTTCGTTGTACGGCAGTGCAGTGTACGTGATGCTCGTCCTGCATCGCCACCATCAGCTGGTTCTGAGCTTCCAGGTAGCTGGCAAAAAGACTGAGGAGGCATCTAGTGCCGTCCCGCTGCTTGTGAGCACATATGTGCTGCTGTTTGGGTTGGACTATATTCTGAGGTTCTACTCGCTCTCGGTCCCCAACCTGCATGTGGCTGTGCTGGACGCACGTATGTTCTTTGCCACCTGTTACGTCACTCTTAGTCCTGTGCTCATCATTGCTACCAACAAGAAGTTGGCCAAGTTCTTTCATTGTGGTTCCGGGGACAAAGCAGCCAAGAAAATCCCAGGGAGTACAGAGTCAAAAGTTTGTCAAGTGATATTGACAAACTGAGGATGTGAAGGCAAGGAACTCTGGGCCAAAGAAAGAGGGCTGACTGTCTTTCGGACTCATGCAGTTTATGGTTCATTTTTTTTGTGTTCCCATAGCTAAGTATAAATGGAGGTTTCTCTTGTCTGTATGTCTGTATGACCTATGAATTTCTCAACATTCACTCATTCATTCGATTTCACACCTGGCTTGCTGAGGACTTTTTAAAATGCAGTGTCCAGTGAAAAGTTGTTTGCCTGAGCGGTTCTCAAGACAGCTGCAAGCAGCAGTAGCAGCCAAAAACTCAGCCTGTATCGAACAGGCACATTTTCAATGGGCCCCACTGCAGCTGTTTAGTTAAATAACAGCCAGAGCAGCAGTTCTCTGGTATTTATTATTCAGTATAATTCAGTCGTTTTCTCCTTTAGTTGGCCTCCTACAGCAACACATGAAACCGAGTGGATCCCTGGGTGTTGGCCTCCTGCTCCAACACATGTACATGAATAGGCAATATATGACAAAGACATTGGCTACAGAGAGAAATGTTTGGTTTCTTATAAAAAGGCTTAAATTTCAGGCTGGTTCTCGGTCCTTGCACTTGCTTGAACTTGAGAGATTTCTTTAAGACTTTCACAATTTTCAAAAACAAGCCGGATAGAGAACTGCTGAGCGTGCTTATTTGGGAACGGCACCACTTTTGATGAAAAAGTGACCACCACTTTCACAAGGCAAGTCATGGATTTAATCTTGTTTGCCTTATTGTCTTTGTACTGCTAAGGGATACAGTTGTTTGGGCTTGCATAGTTGAGTACATGCATGTTTTAAGTAAAAAAATAAAATAAAAACCAAGCTGGCTTTGTGTTTGTTCGTATCGTTATCCTGATATTAAAAAGTAATATGGTGTATTCAATTATAGTCGGAAATGCTTTTAACAGGTAGCCTGCACTTTTTATTGAACATGAGTCGATGTCAGAGTACCCCATGTCCCAGCATGCCTTTCTGCATTAACTACAACTACAGTACAACTGCAGCACCAAAATAACTGAAATACTCAATATATCACAAAACCTTGCCCCTAAAAACATAAAGTGGTCGAGACAGTCAGTCCTAACTGATCAAATAACTATTGTCTTGTTTGTAAATATGACAAACCTAAATTGCACATTCTGTTTGTACAATGCTTTTTTTTATATATAACCAAAGACAAACTTGCATCATTGTTTTTAAAACAGGGTTCTCAGTCTCTTTTTTTCTTCAAATGTCCAAAAATATCTTCAAGATGCAAACAGTCCGCATTTTTACCATAACTCTTAAGACGAACAGTCCTTTTCCATTTTCTTTTTTTTTTTTTAACAGAACAAACACTTCTTTTTGTTTTTTTTTTTGTAAATGGATGAGTGTCCTAAAGGTCATTAAGTTCAGGCAGTCTCCAAACTCCGAACTGGATGACCGTCGTGGGCCTTGAGATGCTGCAGGCATCTCTGCACTGTCAACATTCACTGGCTTGGTGCACGTCTCTGTCTCCTCCTGGAGTACACTGGGCTGTTTAGGTGTTTCTGTGTTGCAGTCCATGCCCTGATCAAGTCCATCATCACTGACTCGCAACCTCAGATGTCACCTACCAAAGGGGTGGAAATCATCTGAACCCCTTCCCTGGACTTTGTAGGATACTGGTCCTGTTTGCTCTGCAATCACTCCTGGAATCCATGTGTTTCTTCATCCAGCAGTGTCTTTCAAATACACAGAGTCATTCACAGAGAAAGACCCGTCAGCCTGTCTGTTCAGGTCCAGGTCAGCTGGCGACTCACCTGTAGTGCAATTCGGAATAGTGCGATACTGTAGCCAAAAGAGGGAGACTTTTTCCTCCACATCCAGTGCAGTGTGTGCCAGCTTTTTCATTCCACTTTTTAAAAAAAAAATTTTTCATATTTTTATTCATTTTTTTTTTTTAAATTTGGCATCTCCAATCCCACCTGAATCTGGAATGCCCAATTGGTGAACTATGTACAAAGCTTGCTCGTATGCGACCCCTTGCTGCCAACTCAGGATAGTGAAGACAGTTCACGACTCTCCTCCGAAGCATGTGCCCGTCAGCCACTGATTCTTATACACTCATTGGTTGAATCCTCGTAAGTTCAGAACGAGGGCAGAGGATACCCGGACATGAACAAACCCAGACTCTTCCTGACAAGCGCCCGTCTGGCCAGCAGGAGGCGCTGGAGCAACGAACAAAGCTATTATTTTATCCCCAAATCCGGCAGTCCCTTCCCAATTTGGAACCCTCTAGCGCGATGGCCAATTGTGCGCTACGCTGAAAAAGCTGCCTACCCCTGCCGGTGGGTACGCCGGGGCTCGAATCCGCAACGTGATAGTCACCTCTGCACTGCAGCGCAGTGCCTTAACCGAGTGAGCTATCTGGCAGCTTTTCATTCCACTTTTGAAGGTCTGCACACGCCTTTCTGGAAGGCCGTTTGTGACTGGGTGGCCTGGAGCCACGGAAATATAAAAACACTAGAGTGGACAAAGTTTCCGTGGCAGCACTCGCTGCCATCTTGTGGATGTATATCGGGGCAGACGTTCATAGGAAAATACAGTAGAACTCGCCTAAATCATCCTGATATCACTCATAACGGACAACAGCTGATGTCCCCATTTTTTTCTGTAATGCTTTTCCCATGAAATTAACATCGAATATACCTAATTTTATATAACAGATTTTCGCTGACATCAGACAAAATGTCCAGTCCTGTCACAATGCATTTCCATTCAGAAGCACTTGTGTATAGCCTACTGGGCAAGTTGGTTTGCACTGTGCACATACGCAGTCGCAACAGAGCAACAAAATGAAGTTTGATTTTTCTACACTGTTATTAACTGACTGAATTTTATTGTCTCCTTGTCATTTCAACTGTTAGAGGAGTCCTGCGCGCATTTAACGGTGGTTTACACTGAAAATGCACTGAACTCTGTTGTAAACTCATTGTAAAATTACAGTTATAACTGGCGAAAAGGTGCCAGTGAAATTACCTGGCAGAAAAGGCTTCAGTCTATTCGTTTTTTATTATCAGTGTATTCACGGAAACTGAAACTGGCGCGGTTTCGTTTACATACTTTAGTTTTCAGACTTCTGCATTGATCCCAGTTGGGGCAACACGCAGTATCATCCTGTTATCCATTGTGTCACAGCAAAGACGGATTAAATGAAGACAACAAGTAGGGATGAACACTTCAGAATGAAGTTGTTCCGATCGTAAAACGCAAAGCATACATATAAACGTAGTTAACTGAGCGATAATAGAAAGGGTAAGGCAATCGTAGAGCTTGTTCTTTAGCTTTGCCAAATAATGGAGCATAAATATTGTTGTTCAATTACAATTACTTATTCGTGTCCTTTTCAAGAATGAGAAGATAGAAAAGAAAAATGTGCCACATTGGACATTCATAAATACACAAGATGGCGGAACTATTCTGCCGTGAGCGCTTTAGTCCAGCCAGTGACGTTTCCACTCTAGTGTTTTTATATCTCTGTGCCTGGAGCACTGGTGGAATGATGAATTCCAATTTGCTGCATGAAGGTTTTGAACTCTTCTGATGTGAATTGCGTTCCGTTGTCGGTGACGATGTGCTCTGGGAGTCCACATGCTGCCCTTTCAGCTTTGTGATGGTGGCTTGCAAAAGTCATGCTGGATATTTTGAAAACCTCCAGCCACTCAGAGTTGGCATCCATTACTATCATGAAGGTGTGTCCTAAAACGGGGCTGGCAAAATCAATGTGAAGCCTTTTCCAGCTCTGACCAGGAAACTCCCAACGGATGCAACCGCACCTGGCCAAGCTCCCTCTGCTCCGCCTGGTATGCACTTTTGGCAACCATATGTACTTGCGTCTTAAGTGCTTTCATTTTCACAATCCCTGGGTGACAGGAATGCAGTTCGTGTAACACAATTCTTCAAAATTTTTCCAGAACGATCACCCTTGTGCCCCACTGAAGACATTCAACTGACAGTACACATCGGCATGTTTCAGATTCTCCTCCACCTCCTTTGGCCATGCATCCATCACATTCATCATGACTTTGGAGAGCAAGCTGTCTAAGCATGTTGCGCATGCCACCATGTCAGCGTGCAGTGGAGTCTGCTCCAGGTGCTAGGTTATCAGAGAGTGAACACTCGCAGATGGGCTAGGTCACGCAGTAACGGATTACGAAATTGGTGTATTTTTTATCATAGCTCCAAAACTAGGTAAGAGTTACACTTTAAATAGCTTTGGGGAGGAATATAGCTTCCCTAGATCTACAAACAACAAAACCGCTAATTTTGTTCATTTGATTAATTTCGGGTGAAAACGGAAAAAAATTGGTCGGTAACACAGTTAAACATTTTAAAGCTTAACAATACCTTAGCTTTGTTTCTGAGTAAACACTTTTGATTTGCATGCTTTTTTAATATGCCCCATTTTCCCACAGTCATGATACTTCACATCTTTAAAATGGCATACCTGTGGTCCATGATTCCTGCCGTTACATCTGTAACATGTCCTCTCTTTTGGTTTGGAGCCTGCACGGTCACTTTCTGCATCGATCCCTGTCGTGCATCACGTCCCTGGAGTAGCTGGGTGTCCCTCTCCGCAATCTCCATGCTCAAAGGGATTTCAAACGCCTTCACAAAAGTCAGGTTGGACACTGACAACAACCGACATCGGCATGCCTCATTGTGAATTCCACTCACAAAATGATCGCGCAGTGCCTTATCCAACGTCGTCCCAAAGTCACAGCCAGCTGCTAGCCCTTTGGTTGTAGTGATTGAAACGGAATGTGCAAGGTTTTAGGCTCAAAATGATTGTTCAGAGTACTCACGGGGGCCTAGTAAGACTTTTGCATTGGCTGTTGCGGCTGCACCAGGTTCCATATGCAACAAAGCATGGTGAAGGGCTTAGTGCAGCAGGCAGCTGGGAAACTGAGGAAAAAAATGCAGTAGTAATAGCCTGAAATGTTTTTTTCAATGCTCGAAGCATCAAAAAAATTTCCAGAACTTATGGCAGTTATAAGTGAGAGCCATGACATAGATTGCTGCTCTAAATTTACATGCACTATCATTTTACATTCAGTATTTTGACAGATATGCATACGCAGGGCCGTTGACAGCTTTGGCTGGGCCCGGGACAACATCACCTGAGTGGGCCCCCCCCCCCCCCAACTTTCCCGCACACATACACACCGCCACACAGTAACCACCCAAAACCCATTTTTTCCGTCTCTACTCACTCCAATGCTTAAATAACAGGTATTCCAAACCCATTTAACCAGTGAACCATTTTATTTCAACATTTCAACATATTTACATATTTAAACCGTTTTACTTCAACATGGTAGGCTATGTTAACGTAACATATTACGGTAAGAGTTATTCAAATAACTGTCGCATATAGAACATGCTACAACCAAACAATCAGTGTCACTCCTAATCACTAAATCAAAAGAAGTCTTCGAAATCAAAATCGTCATTTCTGAACAACTCCGCCAACTCCAAAGGTGGACAATGCGCCGCTTCCTCTTCTACCGGTACGTCGCTTACGTCAGAGTCATCGTCAGTTGACACGACAGCGAAAGAATAAAAATGACGATGTAAAATTTAAGAGGTCAGTTGTGAAATATGCGGAGGTATTTTTCTGTGGACCTCATAAGGGTGAGGGAGTGGAAGAAGCAGAAAACAGCTTCAACACCTGTCAGAACAAGAGGGCGGCTATTGTCTGATACTGAAAAAAGTGATGACTGATTTAAAACTTTTGATTTGTCTTGTGGATTATTTTACAATTGTTTCGTTTAATTTGTAATTTCAGCCCATTTTTCAACACGTTTTTATTCATGACTTTTGCCTCAAATAGAAAGAAATATTTTTTTTTTGTCCCGAAGCTGAACCCTTAATTCGGGCAACTATCGGGTAGGTCTGCCTATGGTGTGTAAAGACGAAAATCCCTTGCGTGTGCTTTCGCATGATGTTTTAACAACGCAAAGCCATACTTGAATAAAATAAATAAATAAATAAATAAATAAATAAAACAAAAAATATATTTCCCTCCCCCATCTTTTTCCATTTTCAAACTTTTTTGAAAAAGCTCCAGGGAGCCATTAGGGCAGCGCTAAAGAGCCGCGGGTTGCCGACCCCTGGTTTAGAGCTTCTTGGGCTAGTTTCATTGACTGCGCTTTTCAGTCTGCGCCTGGTTATCATTTTTCTGGAATCATGGACTTATTTGAAGGGTATCCAGTCTACACTAAAGTTTAATCGTTAACAGAACACCAAATTTAAAGCCCGTTTTTTTACATTAAACTTTAGGCCTACCTAGGAGCAATTTCAAATGCCGCCATGTCTACACGGGCTGATTTCCAACGAAATAAGATTTGATTAACAAGAGGCAGCATTCCACTAGCTAATCGGAGTGCAGATAACGTGCCTGAAAAATTAGGATTTGATTGCGGGCATAGGCCTAATGTGCATATTCTTGACTTCAATAAGACATATGCAACACAGTGTTTTTAAATTGATATGTTTATGAAATAATCCAATGGCCTGTGCATGTGTGCAGATCATTCTTCACTCTGTGTATCTTGCTATCTCCAACTATGAATGGCGCATCGCACGTACGGGTTAGGCAACATTACGAGGCTCGAAAAAAAAAGTTTCCTTTACCTGGCTCAGCTGTCCCACCTGCTGCATTATCTGAATCTTTTTTAAAATATTTATGGAGTGAGCCCCTGAGGCTCTTTGCTTCTTCCTCTCTTTTTCTCTTGTCTTTTCTTTTCTGTGCTCCTGATTTGTGCATGTTGTTGGCAAGCGAGCACGCAGGCTTATTGCCGAAGCCGTGTGATCAAATAGTGCCGCGCTTTTTTATGCTTTAATCAAAGACCAAACCATTTCTGCATTATGGATGATATAGGGGTGTTCTTGACTCTATTTTCGAGGACAATACAGGCAAAAGAACCAGAAATCATTTATTGAATGCAAATATATCACATTTCACCCCCAAATCAACACATTTTGAAATTAAACAGAATGATTAATCGTATCTTCATGAAGGACCAGTTCTGGGCCCCCCTATATGTCTGGGCCCGGGACAACATACCCGTTTGTCCCCCCCTGTCGACGGCCCTGTGCATACGTACAGTGAGGAATAAATTCCACATCCACATTGCAATATATGAGTAACAACTACACAGAAAGAGTAAAAAAAATTTTACCCAATCAAAGGGAAAAAATCAATGGGCTCCTAATTGGAGAAACTGTGGGCACATGGTTGCAAAAACATACAATTTACTAGACAAGCCAATGATAGTCAAACCTGTTTTATGTTTTGTTTTTGTCATTGAGTGCAAATTATTTTGAGAGAATTTTAATCACCTGTGTTGAGCAACGTGACTTGGTGGTAAGTGATTTACCTAGTCCCCAACTTGATCAGTTTAAAAATGTATTAAGTATTATCTGAAATAGCTTGCAACATCGGGGAAAAAAAATAAAACTGTATATTCCGGGGTCTTTTATTCTTCATGACACACATGGATATTTCTATAAAAATTTGGCTAAAGACAGGAAATAACTTCTTTAAACACAAAATGCACCTAATTAGGACAAAATAAGAGCTTAATAAAATCCTGTGATGGCAATTCTGATTGGAACGAAAACCAGCATACGCAGGGAGGCCCCAGTCCCGGGTTTGGGGACTCCTGCTCCAGGCAATATAGTTAATCTCCTTTTGTTTACTACTACTCCTAGTACCAACCAACCCCTAGTAGAACAAGCAACACCTGGTACCATCCAACTATACAGTATAACCCCTAAAAAACCGACCACAAAATTTGGAGCCCTGATTATACATATATAATTAATTACCGTAACAGTCTTGTATATGTTACGATAATGAATGCAGAGCATTACGGTAATGAATGGCAGTCCCATGTTACTAGCAATAATTAGCATAACTGGCATGACTCGGCAGAAATATTTTCAGTAGCAGTTTGGCTCTGTAAAAGTTACTTTTCCACAAAACATAAAATAATTATCTTCAAAACCATTTTAATGGTAATGAACAGTAGAAGTGTACCAAGGGGTGTATATAATTACAATCTTTAACACATCCACCGGAAGAACTTGAAAGATGATCTTACCTGGTAGCCATTTTGCAACTTCTCTTCCACACAATGCATCTTGGGACAAAAAAAAAAACTTTATTTATTGGAACAAAGGGATTTTAATGGAGCCAAATATCTCTGTTACGGAAATGAATAGTTCATACTCCAGACATGTATTTGGCCCAGAAAATAATTATTCACAAATGTTTGGCCCAAAATGATAACTCTGCTAGTTAAAGGGTATAACCCCGACCATTTTTGTATTCATATGTATATTAAATTATGGGGATGTATTGTGATAATTTTGGGTTTAAATTAAAAAAAAAAAAAAAGTCCGGACACATTAATGAAATTTTATTTTGAAATGTTGTCTCAAAATATAGAGTAATCCATCAATTGCAAAGACAACAGTAGTCCTACAATTGATACGTACCATAGATTGATATATAATGCAGAAGTATGATTGTTTTAGTAGTTTAGTCTATCAAATCCTTACAGACATGAAAAAATGCAATTTTGTGAGAATCACTCAAATGAAAGATCCCATTTTGCGCCTAAAAAAGTTTTACTTCTATCCCTTGTAAATTTGTTGATTTGCAGTCTGAAACCTCAAAAAATTATAGCACAAAAATCTCATTATTATTCCACGCCAACACAAAGTGGGAGGGGGAAATAGGTTTGACCTCCGTCCTTTCGTCCGTGCGTCCGTGCATGTGTGCGTCCGTCCCTCCGAGAGAAAGGGGACAACTTTTCTCAGAAACTATTACAGAAAGGACAACCAAATTTGGTGTGTAGCTTCAGACCATAAAGGCCTTGATGGAGTTCGAAAATAAGAAGCACAAGATTGGCAGGGGATGTTGTAGACCATGCCAAAGTTTATTCTGATCAGGTAAATCAGAGCAAAATTGGAGAGGAATGGGTAGGTGGCTTCCCAGATTTGGCAATCCTTGGGCTCCAGTTCAGATTTCTTGGATACAAAACTGTAAAACCCCAATTTCGAAGTTGGGATAAAGTATAAATTGTGGATAAAATCAAAACGCAATGACTTTCAATGATCACACCAGCCAGTATTTTATTCACAATGGAACAGAGATAACTGCTACAGGTTTCAAAAAAGTTGGGACAGGGCCCATTTACCATGGTGTAGCATCCCCTCTTCTTTTTAACACAAACTGGGCATTGAGGAGACAAGTTTCTTGAGTTTAGCCATTGGAATTTGATCCCACTCTTGTTTAATACAGGCTTCCAGCTGCTGGAGAGTTTTGGGTCTCTTTTGACCGCGTTTCATTTAATTATGCACCAAATGTTCTCAATCGGTGAAAGATCAGGACTGCAGGCAGGCAAGTTCAGCACAAGGACTCTTCTACTATGAAGCCATGCTGCGGTAGTAACTGCAGTATGTGGTTTTGCATTGTCCTGCTGAAATACACAAGGCCTTCCCTGTAATAGATGTCATCTGGAGGGGAGCATAAGTTGCTCTCAAACCTTTATATACCTTTCGGCATTCATGGTGCTTTTTAAAACCTGCAAGTGTCCCACAAAATATGCACTAATGCATCCCCATACCATCAGAGATGCTGACTTTTGAACTGAACACTGATAACAGGAGGGGTGGTCTCCTCTTTAGCCCGGAGGACACAACGCCCATGATTTCCAACAAGAATGTCAAATTTGGACTCGTCTGACCACAGGACACTTTGTCACTTAGCAACAGTCCATTTTAAATGAACCTTGGCTCACAGAACACGGCGGCACTTCTCGATCATGCCCAACAATGGCTTCCTTTTTGCATGATAGAGTTTTAGGTGGCATCTGTGGATGGCTTGGCGGACTGTATTTACAGACAGTGGTTTCTTGAAGTATTTCTGGGCCCATTTAGTAATGTCAATGACAGAATCTTGCCCATGAGAGATGCAGTGGCGTCCGAGGGCCTGAAGGTCACTGGCATCCAGTAAAGCTCTTCAGCCTTGTCTCTTACGCACAGAGATTTTTCCAGTTTCTCTGAATCTTTTGATAATGTTATGCACTGTTGATGATGAGACCTTCAAAGCTTTTGCAATTTCACATTGTGGAACATTGTTTTTTAAGTATTCCACAATTTTTTTACGCAACCCTTCTCAGGTTGGAGAGCCTCTGGCCATCTTTACTTCTGAGAGACTCAGCCGCTCTAAGACATCCCTTTTATAGCCAAACATGTTACACACCTGATGCCAGTTAACTCAATTACTTACTAAATGTTCTGTCAGCAGATTTTCTTATATATTAATTGCTTTTTCAGTTTTTCAGCTTTTTTACCTGTGTCCCAACTTTTTTGAGACCTGTTACAGCCAGAAAATTTGAAATAAGCTCATTTTGTGGATAAAAATATTAAATATCTCAGTTTCATCATTTGAAAAGTTATCTATGCTCTATTGTAAATAACATATTGGCTCATGTGATCTGAAAGTCATTGCATTTTGATTTTATTCAAGATTTACATTGCGTCCCAACTATTTCGGAATTGGGGTTGTACAATGAAAATGAAGTTTGACTCCACTGGAGCAGATTTATCAAAAAACAAAACAAATAAATAAAATTATACATATAAAGGCAATGCGGAAAAATGTTAAAGAAAAGTAAAAAAACAAAAACCCCAGCGATTATTTGTAGAAGGAAACTGCGATTATTTCCCCCTCATAAAATTGTGCGTCGACAAGGAGTTGAACTCTGAATTTCTGTTTTGCTCATTGCATATTATCCATTAGGCTACACCAACTAATAAGGGGAATGTGGTTCAATTGCTAATTTAACAATTGGCAAAAGAAAATACATAATGTACTGTTGTTGTCTTAGTATTTGTGTGGAACAGCGCAAAGATTCTGTTAGAAAACAACTTTGAAAAGGAATGCTGAATATTTAGCAGATAATTATTTGGAAAATACCTCAAACAAACTATTTATGCGTTTATACTGTTGCGCTATTCAAGTACATGCAAATGGCCCACTGACTCAGCTTGACGCATTGGGAATGCAATGCAGTAGCTCAGGCTGGGTTTCTGCGATAAAGGTGCTTTAGTGCTCATTGGAAACATCAGAACCCATAAAATGAAATGGCTATCGGCATAGTCTTACTGAAAGCATCACAAGCCGATCAAAGAGAGGAAAATACATTGCAAGCAAGCTGAATGCTAAGGAGCTGAGATCTTTGAAGCAACGCCCTGGGAAAGAACATGCTGGGACACTGGCAGATCTAGTTCCGTTATAACACGAACACATAGGGCTAACAATAGCAAGCGCAGATTTACCCTTGAGCAGTTTTTTATTACAAAATATCAAAGGTAAGATTTTTTTTTTTTTTTTGCTCATCTCTGTAGACTGAAAAGTGAATGCCTGCTTTTCTTTGAGAGTGGTATCGGTTTAAAATGCTGGGCGTATATCGTTGGATTCTGTGGACTTTCCTCTTTCATTTGAGTTGTTATTTTCAGTATGCATAGCACAAATTCAGTTGAAATGGTATCGACACAGCACTGATATAATTTTATCTTATATTTTGTTACATAGTTATTTACTTGCTTGGTGCTTGAATTGTGTTCGGTTGAGGTAAAAATGGTCAACATGAGCTTTTTGCCTAGTTTCTTCACGTAAAGTGGATAAGTCGCATGACAATGTTATGATTTGGAAACATGCTGTATTTATAGACCCATATTCTGTTTGCAAACAAGACAGTCTGTGCGCGCAGCTTGGCAACTGAAGTATGGAGGACCATAATAGCTTGTCAAGCTATGCAAGGGCATGAGCCATCAAAGATTGCTAATTCTACCGAAACAAATTCACTTTGACAAATGGCAACCAATTTCCAGATCTGTATAATATCAGTGAGTGGGTGGATGACGTTATTCAGTGGCCCAGTATTCCATGGCCTGATATGTAGACCCATTTGATAGAGAAACCTACCGTGTTCACTAGGGAGGAACTATGACCATACAATTCACTGGATGCTTATGACTTAATTATCTGCGGACATAAGAGGAATGTTAAATAACACAACAGACTTGGAATTTTGTGTCTCAATATCAGAGGTCCTTCCTAGTCAAACACAAGGGCATAAAACCACTGTGTATGATGCATGGGTTATAATAAAAAGAATAAATAAACAGAAAACTACGTCCTGACAGGTAATTGTACCTGCATGGCAGGCTAAGTATTATTTTGTATTGTTGGCTTGCTAGCTAGAGAGTTCGACTGCGTAGTTGTCTTTCAAACATGAAATTTACTCCGGTTTACCATTACTCTCACATATTTCATTTAATTTTACATTAATTTCAATGGAGCAAAGCCCACTGGCAGCTTGTGACGCGTGTCAGATTTTTACTTTTCGCCACTGCTCAATTTCTTGAGCGTAAACTCAATAAAAACGCATTTGTCTTAAAGGTCATTTAACTATTTCACCTTGTCGTGGTTGGTGACACACATATAGCGGAAACGTTGCAGTTGTCAAAACCAATATTTTGGCTTTTTAACCAAGTCGCAGTTTTGAGAGGAAATCTGTTATTTTGTGCGCATTTAAGTTATCAAGCGATCTACAGTTAGACAGAGCCTAAATCAGGGTACACTGGTAAGAATTTAACACTGCTAAAGTAGCTAGCTAGCTAATTTGCTGCTGTATGAAGTGAATCATAATGTTAATTTACTAGACAGCTAAATTTAGGAGGAAAATTATGTCTGAATATACATATAGTACGCAGTAACCTGAACGTCGTACTTTTTCATCACTTAAAATAAGTTTTATCGGTAGGTGTTTTCAAAATTAAATGTTATCTTGTTGAATATTTTGAGAGTGACACCCATGGCTTCTCGGTCTTGTTGACAGCTATCAATGTTGATGCGGCTGACGGTTTCAGTGGGCGTTTTAAAGCATCAAGGCAATGTTCGGAGTTTGACTTGATGCTTCGCTTGTGGCCTGTGGGCGTTATATGGATGTGATCCTCTCCGAAACCTGTAAAATTTGAGTCCACCAATGAAATATCAATTCTGACAGCCGTACACTTAACAGCCAGACATTTTGGTGCTGGTAAAATATCTAATACAATGTTTGCATTGATTCATACCTCGTCAGGCTGAATTGGGGAGACCGCTACTTCCGTTGCCAAGATGCAGACGCATCTTTTTGATCTTTTTCGGCTGTAAATGGGTCTATTATGCATAACCACCGGCCCCAGTACTGAAGGCACCAGGCTTAAGGGGTTAACCATCATGAGGTAAAGGAAAGGCGTACAGGGGGATTCATAACGGATTAGAAAAAGACAACCACGCTGCTGAGTGAATTCAAATGCAATTACTTGGCGAATAGAACCTATTTAAAGTTACAAGTGCCACCCATGGCTCTAATTGTATGTTCTTCAGGGACATAATTATTAACTTGGTCCCAGTAGGATGAAAACAAGAGGATGCTAAATTATAAATGTTGCTACAGATCGCTGCTCCAAGGTTGATTTCATCAGTTTGATCTGCTGAACAATGTAAGTTAGTCTACTCCTATTCAGTATTACTGTGTAGTTTAAATAGTTACTCAGTCAATAAAAGAATATATATGTATATGTGTGTGTGTATGTACAAATTTGTGTGTATTTATTTCTGTATGTTTATCCATATGTTTATTTTTGAAACTCACTGAAAGACAAAGAATCAAAAAGTTGCATGTTTTCATTGATTATCAAGAATTGCTTCCTTTGTTCAGTGCATATTTGTAATTTCTCCAGTTCCAGTTTTACTGAACTACCAAAGCAAGGTTTCTTGGCTTGAGTTAAAGATGAGAGGCACGGCAAACAATAGATTATAAATTCTCACTAAGTTCTATTGTTTGTCCAACAGAGTGTTTGGTGTAATACGTTATCAAATGCTTTGCATCTACAGTTAAGTGCTATCCGATCTAAGTCACCTCGCTCTGCTTAATGCTATTGTTCTTTCCCCTCAGACAAAGCTGAGGGACAGGTGGAGATGCGTCTGGCATTGAAAGCAGCCGGCTTCCTTGGTCTGAGTGTGGTGGGAATCCCAGGTAATCTGGCAGCCCTTTTGCTTTTTTTCCATTTATTCATTGTCCAGGAGCACATTCCACACAACGAGTTCATCCTCAGCCAGCTGGTCTTTGCCAACCTGATTGTTGCACTGTTCCGAGGCATTCCTCAGGCTCTGACTGCCATGGGCATCAACCTTCTTTTCAGCGGTCAAGTCTGCAAAATGATCAACCTTGCATATCGGGTTGGCCGTGCAATGTCCATTACTGTCACCTCCCTGTTGAGCTCCTACCAGTGTGTGGTCATGGCACCATCAACGCCTGGCTGGACATGGCTGAAACGCTGGCTTCCTGGCCACCTACCCCACATTATAATCTTCCTTTATGGGCTCAGCATCATAATATGCCCTGTTGCTATTCTTTACATTGAGGCTTTTCCTGCCAACGGCACAATTCCAGAGTTCACACTGAACTTGGACTACTGCATTCTGGTATTCCCAAGCGCCATAGTTTATTTGGTGAATGGAGTTGTCTACATCATACGCGACTTCACCTTTGTTGGCCTGATGGTGGCAGCGGCAGGGTACGTGATGCTGCTCCTGCATCGGCACCGTCAGCAAGTTCAGGGCCTGCAAGGAGCCGGCAGAAAGACTGAGGAGGCATCGCGTGCCATCCTGCTGCTGGTGAGCATGTATGTGGTGCTATTCAGTTTGGACAACGTTCTGTGGTTCTACACACTCTCTGTCTCCCGTGTGCACCCAGCTGTTAATGACACACGCGTCTTTTTCACCTCCTGCTTCTCTGCCCTCAGTCCTGTGCTTATCATTGCCACCAACAAGAAGCTGGCCATGTACTTTCACTGTGGCTCCAAATGCAGGGCAACAGAGAAGATCAAAAGTATTACTGAGTCTGAACCTTCTCACAAGACACAAACGCATTGAGGATGATGAGGAAATGAACATATGAGAGTAGAGGGTGGTGAATGGGAACCTGAATTCATGATATATTACCTTTTGTGACCTCATGGTGAGTAAAATGTCAAGAGCAATGCTTGAATGAGTTAGTAATAAACTAAGAATTTTTTTTTTTCCATTAACCTGTTGCTGCAGGTGTATACCATTAGTTTATAAAAATCCACTTTTTAAAATCATTTAGCTCAATTCATCTCATCAAAAAAAAAATCTTTTTTGTCCTTATGTTTTTCAGTTTTTCAACAGGGCAGAATGAAGTCATACAGTATAAGAAATTTCATAATATTTGTGGGGTGGGTGATACAATAATTGTGCATGCGGAGTAATTACATCAATTGGTATTGCACCATGTGTTTCTTGGTTATTTCTGACCTTTTGTTTCGCGGGATAGTTAGTTGTTCATCAGACGTGATGGATGTGACACAGTGAAAGCATATGAAGATTGTAAATCATATCGGGACATAGCAGTTGGAGTCTTAAAAACTGTCAAACTTTTCTGAAAAACAGAGGTCTTATTATGTAATAATATGCGTGAATCATTATGATTTATATTAAAATTCCACCTGAAATAAGAAAAAAATCCTGTTGCAGCCATTTGTATTGTGTATATTGTCAGGTGTATTTAGTGTAGTGTAATTTGAATATAATATAACTTTTTTTTTTTATTTGGATTGAATTGCAGTATAAGTACATATTAGGGTTACCTGTATTAGGGTCATTAATTTCCAAAGTGAATCAAAATTATATTTAACCTGAAAAAACATTTCATACACTGATTTTTATTTTGAATACATTGTTATATTTTTCAAAATTCAAGACCAACACATGAATTTTCAGTTTCAAGTTTTATTTTTTCAAGTACAAAACTTTTGACCCGAATGTAACTCCATAATTTTGTAGGGTGCACATGTTGGTATTTACGGTAGTTGGGGTTTATATACGTCAGGGTGACAATATGGAGGAGCTCAGTTAGACTGCAAATGTGGGATGAATTGATGGAGGTGGGAAACGATTTTTTGACCACTCACTCTACACTCACTCTTTAGTTTATACACTCTTTAGTTTATACAGTTGTAATTTTTTTTATTTACATGGAATTCTATGGAAATTGTGAATTATTTGAAAGTGAAAACTACATAATAAATGGAATATGGATTTTTTGGGCTATTGGAATGAAGTGTCAAGTTGTGATTGCGTATAAAACTGCCACTAGTCATTCATCCACGGCCTTAAACTTACTGAGAGACGATGTTGCTGCCACCTGCATTAAAACCTGTGTGTTCCGGGATAAATACCATACAATAAACACGTGCAATGCATTTAAAAAAGAAACCAACAAAGAAAAAGTGGATTTTATTAAATCAAAAGGACTATGTTTTGGATGTCTAAAGAAGGGACACAGTCAGAACTGTTCCAACTGTTTACAGTGCGAGACTTGCCAGAAAAATCACCCCTCCGTTCTGCACATCAAACAAAAGGAAATCGAAAAACAACCTCAAACGAAAATCGTACACAAAGAAACATCAATTTCAAGTGCCTTGGTATCTTTGGACCCTCCTAGCCATACTGGGGCCGGATCAGATTGCGCACGGTCGATTGTACCTGTAAGGGTGAAATTAAGCAAAGGGACAAATATTGTGCAGACATACGCATTTTTAGACCCAGGCAGTTCTGCCACGTTTTGTACAGAAGACTTAATGGCATTGGAAATAAAAGAGACATTCTACTTAAGACCATGGGTCAAGAGAAGCCTATACAGTGCTTTAAGCTCTCTGGTTTGGAAGTATCTGTGATAGATGAGAACCGTTTTCTAAAACTGCCTGACGTGTACACGCAAAAGTTGATTCCTGTCACCAAAGACAACATTCCTAGACGCGATGATATACAAAAATGGCCATACCTAAAGGATGTTGATTTAACGCCAACAGGTGCAGGTATTGGGTGTAAACGCTCCTAGAGCTCTCGAACCATGGCGGGTCAAAAATAGCGAAGGTAATGGGCCCTATGCTGTGAGAACCTGCCTTGGATGGGTCATTAATGGCCCGCTTGGAAAACATTTGGATGGTGATGGGAAAAATGCTTCAGTTCTTGTCAACAGAATCTCTGTCAGCAGTTTGGAAGAATTGTCTGTAAAGCAATACAACCAAGATTTTGTAGAACAGCAGTGTAACAAGGAAATGTCTGCTGAAGATAAACAATTTATGGACATCATGTCAAAGTCGGCTATGCTAAAAGATGGGCATTATCACTTGCAATTACCTTTTAGAAATGGTGACCTGCGATTGCCCAATAATAAACAAGTTGCCCAGCAGAGGGCACAATGCTTATTAAGAAAGTTCAAAAGGGACCATTCCTTTTTTGAAGAATACAAAGAGTTTATGAACAATGTTATTGCGGAGGGACATGGTGAAATTATACCTCAAATCAACTGGAATGTGAGAAAGGAAAAGTGTGGTATATACCGCATCATGGAGTACATCATCCCCAAAAGAAAACACCATGTGTTGTGTATGATTGCACTAATTTGCTGGCACTTCATTGAATAAAGAACTTTTGCAAGGTCCTGATTTTACAAACACACTGCTAGTCGTTCTTCTTCGTTTCCGCCAGGGTCCAGTTGCGTCAATGGCAGACATCAAAGGGATGTTCCATCAGGTGAGAGTGGCTGAGGAACATGTCAACTATTTGCGCTTTCTTTGGTGGCCTGGTGGTGACCTCACTAAAGACCTAGCAGAACACAGGATGCTTGTTCACATTTTTGGAGCAGTGTCCTCTCCCAGCTGTGCCACTAATGCCTTGCTTAAGACTGCAGACGACAACCAAAGTCTATATGCAGAAGTCATTGAGACGATAAAAAATAGTTTTTCTGTCGATGATTGCCTGAAATCGGCATGTTCAGTAAAGCAGGCAATATTCTTGTACCATCAGCTTATGGAAGTATGTGCAAAAGGGGGCTTCAGAAAGTGGGTCTGTAATGACCGTGCTGTTCTCTCTGAGATTCCTGAGGATGAGCGGGCCAAAGGTGTGAACATGCTGGACCTCAGTCATGAGCAGCTCCCAGTGGAGAGAGCTTTGGGTGTGCAATGGGATGTTGAAAGAGATGTTTTCACATTCAGCATTTTGAATAAACACAAACCAGTGACAAGACGTGGTATTTTGTCAAATGTAAGTTCCATCTTTGACCCCTTGGGTTTCTTGAGCCCTGTTATTCTCCCTGAAAAACAGATTTTACAGCATTTGTGCAAAATAAGACTGGGATGGGATGAGCCAGTTCCAGAAGTGACAAAACGGAGATGGCAGAGATGGCTGGATGACCTGAAAATACTAAACAACTTTACCATAGAAAGATGTTTCACACCTAAGGACTTTGGTAAGGTGACTGTAGCCCAGCTCCATCACTTCTATGATGCAAGCGAAAGCGGATATGGTGCAGTGTCATACCTTCAGCTGAAAAACGGCAAAAATGATGTATGTGTTGCATTTGTTATGGGGAAAGCAAGAGTGGCACCACTAAAGCACATCACAATACCCCGCCTGGAATTAGCTGCTGCTGTCCTGTCTGTTCGTCTGGACAAAATGCTCTGTTCTGAGTTACTCAACCTCACTGGATCAGTCTTCTGGTCAGACAGTATGACTGTGCTCAAGTACATAGCAAACACAACTACAGGATTCAAAACATACGTGGCAAACAGAGTGGCAATCATTCAATCATTATCAAAACCTTCTCAGTTGAGACACATCAGTTCCAAACTTAACCCAGCTGATGCGGCCTGACGGGGCATGAAAGTAAAAACCTTTTTGAATTTTCACACTTGGATTACTGAACCTGACTTTCTCACTAAGCCTGCGTGTCAATGGCCTGTGTCACCAACTGAACACAGTCCCATTCTAGATTCTGATTTGGAAATAAAAGAGGAAGTTCTTGCTTGTGCGGCACAGATTCAAACTGTCTGTCCAACCACAAAAATGTTCACATATTTCTCCAGCTGGACAAGGCTCAAAAAAGCTGTAGCTTGGATGCTAAAATTCAAAACTAAGCTGAGGCTTAAAGTAAAAGAAAAGTCAAAAATCCCAAATGGTGATCCAATGTGCTCAAAGACTAAAGGCAGACAAATTCTCACAGTTGAGGACTTATGTGAGGCAGAAGATGCAATTATACGCTTTGTGCAAGGACTGTATTTTGGAAGTGAGCTGGAATCCTTAAAATCTGGAGTTATTAAGAAATCTAGTCACCTGTATAAGCTTGATCCATTTCTTCATGATGGTATTTTGAGAGTTGGAGGCCGATTAAGTAGATCAGCTTTACCTACAGAAACTAAACACCCTAAAATTCTGCCAAAGGCCAGTCATGTTACAAAACTCATTTTGCAACACAATCACAAAAAGATTGGTCATAGAGAAAGAAACCACATGATTTCCTCACTTTGTTGCCACTACTGGATCCCTCAAGTCAACTCCGCGGCCAGGAAAATCATCAAGGACTGTGTGACCTGTCAGCGACAGCGTCAAAAGCCAGGGGAGCAGAAAATGTCTGATCTCCCTGCTAATAGACTCACTGTTGATGTTCCACCTTTCACCTATGTTGGCTTAGATTATTTTGGCCCATTCCAAGTCAAGAGAAGGAGGAGTATTGTGAAAAGATACGGTGCTATATTCACCTGCCTATCCTGCCACGCAGTTCATCTGGAGGTATCACACTCACTGGATACAGACTCCTGAATTAATGCAGTTAGAAGATTTATTTGTCGCAGAGGGCAAGTTAAAGAGAACCGGTCAGATAATGGCACAAACTTTGTAAGCTCTAACCGTGAATTAAAGCAGGCTCTGTCTGAATTGAACCAAAGCAAGATTCAAAATACTCTATCTCAAGATGGAATAAAATGGATTTTTAATCCCCCTCATGCAGCCCACCATGGAGGGGTGTGGGAACACCTAGTACAAGAAGTAAAGAGGGTGCTGTATTCAGTGGTTTAAAAACAGACACTTGATGACGAAGCCTTACAAACCATTTTGTGTGAGGTTGAGGCCATTTTAAATGACCGTCCAGTGACCCCATCCTCAAATGATCCCAATGATCTGGAAGTATTAACCCCAAATCACCTACTACAACTCAAAGCCAACACAATTCTCCCACCCGGCCTGTTAAGAAAGGAATTTTGCTGTTGGGGATCTTTTGCTGGTCATGGATGAGTCATCACCAAGAAATTCACAGCCAACTGGAAGAATCACACAAGTCATGCCTGATTCTAAAGGACATGTTCGCCGTGTCCCTGTCAGGAGACAAACAAATGAACTGGAGAAACCCATCAACAAGGTCTGCTTCCCGATGGATGCACTGTGAAGGGCTTGTGCCCTCAATTGGAGTTAAGTGCTGGTAACCTTTGACTCCACACGTTCACTGATGCTCGCATACAGACTGCTGCATTACATCCCATTTCACATCATAGATGTTTTTATCACATGCTCACAGTCCACTTGAAGTACGTGGAATGCAGTGGAAGATCTTTTTGAATATTCTTTTCTAAGACTTGGAAGACTGCAATCATGGACTCTTTAAAAAAAATGAAAAAATAATAAATAAATGTAGCTTGGAATGCTTTGAAAGAACTCAACAATTGTCTATTTTGAATTAGCAAAAAATAAATAAATAAAAATCACAAAAAAGATCATTATCACAAACGTACATATTGTCATGGCTACAGATTATATGTATGATAATTGCTTGTAATACAAGAATTAGGGGCCGGTATGTTGCAGCCATTTGCATTGTGTATATTGTCTGGTGTATTTAGTGTAGTGTAATTTGAATATGATATAACATTTTTTATTGATTTGTACTGAAATGCAGTATAAGTACATATTAGGGTTACCTGTATTAGGGTCACTATGGCAATTGCCAAATTTGGTAGGGTGCACATGTTGGTATTTACGATAGTTGGAGTTTACATACGTCACGGTGACAATATGGAGGAGCTCAGTTAGACCGCAAATGTGGGAATAATTGATGGTGGTGGGAAACGATTTTTTGACCACTCACTCTACATTCACTCTTTAGTTCATACATTTTAAAGTTGTAATTTTTTTTTTTTTAATTTACTTGGAATTCTATGGAAATAGTGAATTCTTTCAAAGTGAAAACTACATAATCAATGAAATATGGATTTTCTGGGCTACAAGAATGAAGTGTCAAGTTATGATTGCGTATAAAACTGCCACTAGTCATTCATCCATGGCCTTAAACTTACTGAGTCGGAAATGAATAGAAAGGCCGCTACAAATCCATTATTTAGTACCTTCCTCATAGCATGTTTCAATTAATTTGCACAAGGATTTATACATAAAAAAACAACACTGAGCAATTTTATGTCAACATACAACATACATATCAACAAAGTCATTGATACCAATGAGAAATTCAGAGTCTCCAGCCAGATGTGCATGTCTTTGGACTATGGGAGGAAATCAGAGTACCCACAGAAAACCCAAGCAAACAGGGAAAACATGCAGTGTCCACCCAGGCCGAATTAGAAACAAAGACCTTCTTCATGTAAGGCGAGGATCCTCTATTATTGCAGGATCTCTAATAAGTGAGCCCACAATATCAAATTTGTGAAACAAGAGCCTTTATGAAAATTACTACTTAAGATTACTACATAAATTTGATATCTCGGGCTCACACATTTGAGATCCTGTTTATCCCATAAATGTCAACCTGGTACTATTTGGAAAGCAAAAAGAGCATTAGCTTCTAGTTTGGTGTCTATTCAAGTCAATGTGACAAATTATTAGTTTGCTAGCATGCTAACACTTTTCACCATTTTTCAACACTTTTCTCTCACTTGGATCCAGCAAACAGATTGTTTTGTGGAAACCGATTATTCAAAAAAATGTGTAAGAATGCTTAATGATTTTGTGTTCACAGCATGTGAAAACATGGCAAAAATAACTTTTTACAAATTTTGCCTTATTTTCTTTCAGTACCGTCTACACAATGCTAATAAGTTGGTGTACACAATTTTTTTTAGGAGATATATTGCTGAAATCATTGTAATGAGAGTTAGAATGGTCTTATGCATAATTCACCCCATTTAAATGTCTGTAGGATGTGTTAGAGAGGACTTAATTGAGTGGTTCACCCCTCTTGTTGTTAATGCAGGATCTCAGCCAAAAATAACGCATTAATAGCCATATATGGCTTCTGCGCAAAAGGGGTTAAAGTGAATTACCAAACCCATTCCCATCCTGAACAAAATATTCAACTGTTCAGTTGCGATACAGTTACAGTTCTGTATCCATTTCCCCTTATCTTTCACTGCTGTTCATTGCAACAATTATAAAGCATTTTCCTATCCACATTAATGGTAGACCAAACTCCAAACATGCCTTTTCTTCATAATAAAATTGAGAATTTTTTCAATTTTTTTGTCCCACATGCAAGCACACATACTCATTAAATGAACTGCTTATTTAATGGTTAGAACATTCAATATGTACTGAAAAGCTAGCTGTTCCCAACTCCAAGCTTTTGACCATATATAAACAATTTCCACAGCTTATAAAGAACAAACATAACTCAGCAACTCAGTAATATCTGAAATGTATCTTATTATAACAGAGAAGACATTCCACTATCAGGAAAAACCAAAAATGCCACCACATGCTGTAGCTATTATCAGCAAAGACTAACAATTACTCTTACTTAACAAAGTGGTAAACAGGCACTGTGATCATCTTGGTTGTAGTAACCCGAGAGTAAAAAACAGCAAGCCAGCTAGCAAATTAGCCATACATGAAAAAAAAAATATATATATAAAATTCCACTTACTCATAAAATAAACAAAACCCTTTTGTCATTGAATTCCTCCAGACATAGATAAATTCGGAACCCTGCAGTCCTATCTCATTTGGAATAATTCCCATTGACCATGTCCATACCTCATTCGAATCCGGTGAATGTAACTGAACACTTCAGGCGGGTTTTGGAAGTCTTTTTTTCTTTGAAATTGCATTTTTGCTGCGCAACCGTGTGCAAATTTTAGAGAATATAACCTACCTTGCTGCTTAACAAAGGTTTTATATATTTTTCTGATTGTCCAATGTGTTTCAGTTACTGAGGCAAGTTTATACTCTCTGGAATTGGAACTACAATGACTATAGTTGATAATTGAATGACATGGAATAATGTCAATTTTTTGCTTAAGAAAAATCAGTTTTCTGAAGCACAGCGCCCTCAATAATTATTGGCAACCCTGGTTAAGATGTGTTCTTTAGCTTTAACAACCTTTAATTCAAGTGCATTTATTCAGTGGGGAAAAAAATCCCTCATTAAGAAATAATTCTTTTACATCAAATCATTTGTCCCACAATTATTAGCACCCCTGATGTTAATACTTTGTACAACCCCCTTTTGCCAACAAAACAGCACCTAATCTTCTCCTACAATGTTTCAAAAGATGGGAGCATACAGAAAGAGGGATCTTCGACCAATCCTCTTTGCACAGTCTCTCTAAATCATCCAGTGATCTGGGTCCTCTCGTCTGCACTCTCCTCTTCAGCTCACTCCACAGGTTTTCAATGGGGTTGAGGTCTGGGGATTTAGATGGCCCTGGGAAGAGTTTTACTCTGTGTCTGGTGAACCATTTCTGTGTAGATTTGGCCACATGTTTAGGGTCATTATCTTGCTGAAAGACCCAGTGACAACCCATCCTCAGCTTTTGGGCAGAGGCCACCTGATTTTGATTTAAAATGTCCTGGTGTTACATAGCGTTCATGATGCCATGCACCTTAACTAGGTTCCCAGGGCCTTTGGAAGAGAAACAGGCCCACAGCATCACCGATCCTCCCCCATACTTCACAGTGGGCATGAGGTGCTTTTCTGCATACTCATCTTTTGTGTTCCACCAGACCCACTTAGAGTGTTTGTTGCCTTGGTCTCATCTGACTAAAGCATACAGTCCCTGTTGAAGTCCCAGTACCGCTTAGGGAACGCCGAATGTTTGAGTTTATGATTGTGAGTAAGGAAAGGTTTTTTCCTTGCATGCCTCCCAAACAGCTTGTTGGGAAGTAGATAGCACCTGATGGTTGTTTTGGAGACTTTGTGACCCCAAGATGCTACCATTTGTTGCAATTCTTTAACAGTGAGCTTTAACAGTTGTTTTTAAACTTCTTAATGATTCCTCTGACAGTAGACCGGTGCAGGCGAGTGGCTATTTTCTTGTAGCCATTGCCTGACTTGTGATGGTCGACACACATCAGCCTTACTTGAATGGTGTGTTCCTATGTCTTTCCCATGTTGAAGAGTTGATAAGAGAAATGGCCTCTGTGTCCTGTCATATTTATACCCCAGGGAAACAGGAAGTGATGATTTAGTAATTAAATGTTCCTAGATACTCTGAGCAACTTTGTAAACTACTGTTGAAATGACAGAAATACTTCAATTACATTTATTTCCTAGGAATGGTTAGGGGTGCCAATAATTAGAAATAAAATAAACAGATGATTTTATGAAAAATAATTATTCCTGAGGGATTTTTTCCCCCTTAAAATTCTCTTGAGTTGAAGGTTACATTTTTCTACTATTTTCAGTGTGAGAGTATGCTTCTGCAATAAAAATGTAATTTATTTTAAGGCTTTTAACACATCTTGACCAGGGGTGCCAGTTATTATGGAGGGCACTGCACTAATTCAGATATCATTGGCTCACCATAGTTGAACAGGTTGCTACAAAGGTAAACTGATTTTTTCTGTCACAAGAGATCATTTTTATTAACTGCTGGATAGATACTATGAGCAAGTATATTAGGCAGTTTGCACTTCAGGCTTGGCTGAGGAGTTTAATTCATATAACTCCTGGAAAAAAAGGATGGGACTGAACTCGTCAATTCTCTTCAAGCTCAACTTGCAAGTGAATATTCAATAACTGATACAGGATTACATCTAGTGACAGAATATTGTAACTGTCTGCATAAATAGAGCAGCTTTATGTCCGCTGGCGTCTACATCTGTACAGAGGGGTTAAATAAAATATACTGCGAGTTTTGCCCTTAAGTAAACAATTTGTCTATGGAAAGAACAGCTATGATTATCCAAAATATAATTCTTAACCAGCAATTTCCATCAGTGACCATCGATAATATTTCAGGTTTACTTTGCATTCTGGCCTGAGACAATGCCCATTTCATCTGATGTGTTTCCATTTATTGTGGTTGGATGCATTAATTGACATTGTGACTTTAATCTACCGACCATAAAGTTTAAATGACTTCAGATTTTCCAGGTATCTTACTTGCATTACATCTCATCACACCTCTCCTTGATCAGAGTCTTTCCTCTGTATTAAAACATATCAGCTTTCGTAGAGGACAGTTACAACCCCCGGCAAAAATTATGGAAACGCCACACTTAGATGATGTTCATACTGCAGTTTTACTTCATAGAAAATAGATGAATCACAGATAAGGTGTAGAACTATTCTTGTTTATTAGCTCATGAAACACCGCTAAACAAATTAATCATTTAATTTATTGCATTTTTTAAATATCAGCAAAAATCTGAATATGCTAATTATTCTGCAGAAAACAGTGAGATCTGTTTGGATCTATAGATAGAAATTGAGCATGACCTATGCCAGTTTGCAACTGATTAGGTTAGAATTCTTATCAGGGGTGTTCATCAGTGTTCATGAGAATTTTACCTCAAAGCGAGTTTTTATTCGGCCAGAGGGCATGTCCGATGCTTAAGATTACTTAGCGGAAATTGAGGTCAGGGATAATGAAGTATTAAATAAGTTTCATAAACTAAAGGCAGATAATGCGCCGGGTCCTGGTGGCTTATATCCTAGAGTGCTCAGGGAAGTTAGAGAGGTCATCTTTAAACCACTCTCAGCTATCTTCAGATGGTCTTTAGAAACTGGAGAAATACCAAATGATTGGAAGCAGGGTAATATAATACCAATATGTGAGAAAGAGGACTGTACTGAGCCAGGAAATTACAGGCCAGTCAGTTTAACTTGCATTGCATTCAAAATTCTGGAATCAATCATAAAAGACGAGCTGGAATTATTTCTTGAAAGCAATAATATCTTGAGAGATAGCCAACATGGTTTCCATAAGTGAATGTCATGCCTGACAAACCTTCCAGAATTCTTTGAAGAGGCCACTAAGACTTATGACCAGAGCAGGGCTTACAACATCATATACTTGGATTTTCAGAAAGCATTTGATACAGTACGGCATAAGAGATTAATTTCTAAAATGAGCTCCATTGGATTTAAAGGAGGTATTCTTGAGTGGATTCAAAACTGGTTACAGGACAGAACACAATGAGTGGTGGTCAGAGGAATCTCATCTGAGCTTGGTATGGTGGGGAGTGGCGTCCCTCAGGGATCGGTGTTGGGACCCCTGCTGTTCATCTATATTAATGACCTTCATAGGAATATTGAGAGCAAATTACCACCCCAATTCCGAAATTGTTGGGACAAAGTGTAAATTGTGAATAAAATCAAAATGCAATGACTATCTGATCAAATGCGGCAATGTTATTTACAATAGAACATAGATAACATTTCAAATGTTGAAACTGAGATATTTAACATTTTTACCCACAAAATGAGCTCATTTCAAATTTCCTGGTTGCAACAGGTCTCAAAAACATTGGGACACAGGCAAAAAAGGGCTGAAAAAGCATTTAATATATAAGACAATCAGCTGTAAGAACATTTAGCAAGTAATTACGTTAACTGGCATCAGGTGTGTAACATGATTGGCTATAAAAGAGATGTCTCAGAGAGGCTGAGTCTCTCAGAAGTAAAGATGGCCAGAGGCTCTCCAACCTGTGAAGTCTTGCATCAAAAAATTGTGGACTACTTTAAAAACAATGTTTCTCAATGGCACATTGCAAAGGCTTTGAAGGTCTCATCATCGACAGTGCATAACGAGGGCTTGGAGCCAGAGGGGCGTAAGTGGCATTTTGGGCGAAAATGAGTTCTATATATCAAAATTTAGCTCTTGACTCGCTCTATCTAGTAGTGCCAAAAAGGCGTATCTCAGACCAAACTGTATTGAGTTAAATACCAGAACAATTAAGACCTAACTGAAATTTTCAAAAAATGTTGGAACCAGTGGGGCGCAAGTCCACTTGTGCCCTTCTGGTTCCGAAAATAACAAAAGAACCCACATTAACTGTTCAGAGCCAGAAGGGCGTAAGTAGCAGTCGGTGCCTTTAAACAGCTTTCAAAATGGCTGCCTCAGACATGGAACTGTCTGAGGCGGAGAAAATTTTGATGAATACCATGAAACAAACTGAGGAAACAAACACAGAAGAAGATTATGATGAGGTTAAGTTGTTTTTAAGTTGTTTTTAGATAAAATTCCTCACATGAGTGATGATAATCATAACTTGAAAGTCTTGCCCTGTTAGCTATGCCATGCTAGCATGGTCTTACTTAGCCTAGCATGGCTAATCCCATTGTTTTGGTCTGATCTGGCTAACTGTTCATGCTAACTAGTGTACTATTATGGGTATAATACAGTTTTGAACTTTTAATCTTCTTAACCATATCTGAACTGCTAAGATATTCATAGAAATGTTTTAATCATTAGGGACACAGCCATGTGAGGTGATGAGGGTGATGGAAACAACACATGATGGAGGAAGTGAGTTCTGACTTACAAAGATAATTACAGTGTAGTTTGAACAGGATCTCACCCTGAATCATTAGTATTAGAGGGCATTTGATTAGGATGTGGGATTCATCTAGGATACAGGCAGCATGGTGATTCAATGGTTAGCACTGTCGCCTCACAGCAAGAAGGATCAAAATACCATTATTACATCCTTTCTATGTAGTTTGTTTGTTCTACCCATGCCTGCATGGGTTTCAGGTACTCCGATCCCCAACCATGAATGTGAATTGTTGTATATGATTGTACTGTCCACTCTCAATGAGCAGGCGACGCCTCCCCGTGGCTGCCAGTCACCATTGGTGTGGGAAAAATGTGTGTGTCTGAATGAACGAGTAGCGCTCTGGCCTGGTGTAACTACTTGTTTTAAGGGCACAATAAACTTAAACTAGAATAAATATTAATGATAATGTTATAATTTAATTTATCATTTAGAGATACAGCATGAGATGAGGGAGAGAGAGGAGATTGAACAGAGAGAGGGACACGCTGATGGAGGAAGAGAGATAGCCAGAAAAAATAGACAGGGAAATGTTGAAAAGTGGAGAAAAAAAACAGCGTAAAAGGTTAAGAAATTCTGGTCAAAGCTACCTTAACACTAATGGGATTCTTGTCCCAAGAAAGAGGGTGAGGGAAAATAATTGTACCCTCTGTCATTACAGATGTAACGAGAACTTCCCAGAGCCAGTGAGACAGAGTATATTTAAGCATTATTGGGAGATGGGAGATGCAGCAAGGCAGAAGGACTTTATTGTCACCCATGTTGTTAAAAAAGCAAAACAACACAGTGAGAAGGTCTCAAGAAGAGCAAATTCATGTCAGTATTATCTGATCTGTCAGGGAATACAAACAAGGGTCTGCAAAGACTTCTTTCTGAAGACCCTAGATGTGTCAGAGAAGTTTGCCCGATCTGCGGGCGGTCATCCGTCTAATGACTTCGGCATTTCCCCTCCGAGCAAGAAAGGGCGGCATCCACCGCAAAACAAAGTGCCTGAGAGTAGCAAAGACAAATCCGAGAGCATATCCTGGGAGACTTAAATTATCCTGGTATCGATTGGGAAATTACGAAAGGACAGGGTAGGGGGAGGAAGAATTTCTAGATGTTATAAATTAAAATTTTTTGGTGCAGTATGTTAATAAACCAATAAGAGAGAAGGCAATTTTAGACTTAGTGCTCTGTAATGACTCAGATAGAATTAGCAATGTTGAGGTACTGGAACCACTTGGGGCAAGTGATCACTACTATTACTTTTGATGTTTCGTGGGAAGTTAAAAGGGGTGTCTTCAAAAATAAAAATTTTCCATTTTAGTTGAGCAAACTTTGACAGCATGCACTCATATCTAAGTGAAATAAAATGGGAGACACTCCTGGACTGTGAGTCTGTAATTGAGATGTGGGAAAGATTTAAGGGGGTTTTACTTGATTCACAATGCAATTTCATTCCAAATGTGTCCAAAAGTAAGCTAGAAAAACAGAATCCTCAGTGGATGACCCCAAGTATTCGTAGGATTTTGAGGGAAAAGAGGAATCTTTATAAGACGTACATGTGCGCTGCAAGCGCAGCAGTCCAGATTACTGACTGTGCTCAAGAACAACTGTTACGCATCCCAGAGACCCCAACTTTAATTTTAGCAGATTTTAACCATTGCAAACTTGAGCTGTCATTAGCTCAATAACGGGAACAACGCTTATATGAGCAGAGCCAAACCCCCATTGGCAAAGTCGGACCACAACACAGTATACCTCATTCCCACGTACAGATCTGCGCTCAAAAGCAGCAAACCACTAACCAAGACAGCAAAGATCTGGACTAATGAAAGCATTGAGGCTCTTAAGGCATGCTTCCTCTCTACGGATTGGAGCCTCTTTTAGGAGATGGATGTGAATGATGTGGCTGAGACTGTTACCGACTACATCAAGTTCTGTGTGTATTGTGTTATTCCCCAAAAGGAAATAACTGTGTATCCTAATAACAAACCATACATAACTAAGCAGGTGAAAGAGTGCATTAATCGTAAAAAAAATAGCTTTTCAGAACCAAGACAGACTGCAACTGAAAAAAGTGCAAAAGGAACTTAACTTTATGCTTAGAGAGGCCAGGAAAAGGCATAAGGAAATTATGGAACGGAACTTTCATGCAATTAACTCTAGAAAGCATCACTGATATGACCCCAGCCAGGAAAGGTCTTTGCACTCCTGATGATCAGCAAAAAGCAATTGAACTAAATGAATTCTTTTCTGAGATTTGAAGCCCAAGATTTCTCCTCAGAATGTAACTAGAGCACTCGGCAACCAAGCACATGTATCCCTGAAGGCCCCCCAGTTGGGCTCAGATGGTCCCAGAGTACCCAAAATCAATAGGTGTCATGAACTTACCATAATACATGTCCCTGCAAAATTTGAAAAGAATCGGTGCACTTATGTGGGCTGTAGAGCGTTCACAAGAAAATCTCTGCGGACGCGTGACGAGGCCAAATCCATAGTATCCTCGAACTTCGTTCGGGGGATACAACGATGTCTCACTGTCAATATGTGTTACTGACCCGGATGCCAGGGTGCTGATTGATCCTTATGAGGTCCAATCACTCTTTAAATGCAGTGCGGCTAAGAAAGCCACAAGGCCAGATGCCATCTCAGCATTCCTCCTTAAAACCTGTGCAGAGGAGCTGACACCAGCATTGCACCCAATTTTTCAAAAATCTGTGGACATGCACACTGTCCCCACCCTCTGGAAAAACTCAATTATAATACCTGTTCCTAAAAAATCCTGTCCAAAGGAAAATAATGATTTACGCCCCATTGCATAAACGTCCAATATAATAAAATGTTTTGAGAGAATCATGGTGTCATCACTCATGAGGGAAGTTGAGTCATTGCTTGATCCATTTCAATTTGCATATAAGCAGTGACGGGGCAGAGATGATGCTATTAACAGCATCGCCCACTTGGTCACTAAACACCTTGAAGACCCCAAAGCTTATGCTCTTAGTAATTAAGCAGTAATTTCAGCTGTTTTACTGTTATAATGCGGAGAAGTTTCTGTTATCCTAATAACTCAACTTATATGTGTTAAAGAAATCAGCAAGTAAAAAGGAAATGAATACAAAATATCGAAGCTCTTGATTTTTCTAACAATAGAAGCAGAAGAATATGGTTTCGTGGCAGCTAAGTATGAAACTTCTTGTACAAATCTGCATGACGTACAAAAGGAAACTTGAGTTGTCACCACTTGAGCAGAGTTGTCCTTTAATGAGCCTCTGCATGTTGGCTTTGGGACCAGTTCCCAGACTCGGGTGTCACTCACTCGCAAATAATTCAAAATACCCTTATTTTAATAAAAATCATCCTAAGAAAAATAATTTGCCTAAAGTCTTTGCAGTTGTTATTTTCTGGTGCTCACCAATTTACTCCAATTAAAGTAAGTCATAAAAAGGTCTACATGTCAAAAAGGACATGAAGGACAGATTCTAGGGTATCATTTCTGGTTACCCTCTCTGTTTACAACATTGAGTCTAAAAAGACCAGTTTCAAACCAAAAAGAAATGGTGACAATTTTTTTTCCCGCCAAAATTAACCATATTAAGTTTTCATGTTTCGCGTAGCACAACCGCACTAGAGTTCTGCAAAAATGAAAAAGTTCTGGTGTAATGTATTTTACCAATACCCAGTTGGCAGAAATGAGTGCTGGTACAGTATCTGCAGAAAAGAGGTTTCAAAGGTGACAGTGGGTTTGTCATCAGTTTCACACACAAAATTGCAGGATAATTTGTGCCATCATTCTGTTTCTACCCAAGTGGGAGTTGTACAAACCCCAAAACCAGTGAAGTTGGCACGTTGTGTAAATCGCAAATAAAAACAGAATACAATGATTTGCAAATCCTTTTCAACCTATATTCAATTGAATACACTGCAAAGACAAGTCACTTATTGTTCGAACAGGTAAACTTAGTAATTTTTTGCAAATATTTGCTCATTTGGAATTTGATGCCTGCAACATGTTTCAAAAAAGCTGGCACAAGTGGCAAAAAAGACTGAGAGAGTTGAGGAATGCTCATCAAACACTTATTTGGAACATCCCACAGGTGAACGGGCTAATTGGGAACAGGTGGGTGCCATGATTGGGTATAAAAGTAGCTTCCCTGAAATGCTCAGTCATTCACAAACAAGGATGGGGCGAGGGTCACCACTTAGTGAACAAATGCGTGAGCTGATTGTCGAACAGTTTAAAAACAACATTCCTCAACGAGCTATTGCAAGAAATTTAGGGATTTCATCATCTACGGTCCGTAATATCGTCAAAAGGTTCAGAGAATCTGAAGAAATCACCGCACGTAAGCGACAAGGCTGAAAACCAACATTGAATGCCCGTGACCTTCGATCCCTCAGGCGGTACTGCATCAAAAACCGACATCAGTGTGTGAAGGACATCACCACATGGGCTCAGGAACACTTCAGAAAACCACTGTCAGTAACTACAGTTCGTCGCTACATCTGCAAGTGCAAGTTAAAACTCTACAGTGCAAAGCGAAAGCCATTTATTAACAGCACCCAGAAACGCCGCCGGCTTCGCTGGGCCCAAGCTCATCTAAGATGGACTTATGCAAAGTGGAAAAGTGTTCTGTGGTCTGACGAGTCCACATTTCAAATTGTTTTTGGAAACTGTGGACGTCTTGTCCTCCGGACCAAAGAGGAAAAGAACCATCCGGACTGTTAAAGGCGTAAAGTTCAAAAGCCAGCATCTGTGATGGTATGGGGGTGTATTAGTGCCCAAGGCATGGGCAGCTTACACATATGAGAAGGCACCATTAATGCTGAAAGGTACATACAGGTTTTGGAGCAACATATGTTGCCATCCAAGCAACGTCTTTTTCATGGACGCCCCTGCTTATTTCAGCATGACAATGCCAAGCCACATTCTGCACGTGTTACAACAGCATGGCTCCATGCTGAGTGCGGGTACTAGACTGGCCTGCCTGTAGTCCAGACCTGTCTCCCATTGAAAATGTGTGGCGCATTATTAAGTGTAAAATACAACAACGGAGATCAAGGACTGTTGAACAACTTAAGCTGTACATCAAGCAAGAATGGGAAAGAGTTCCACCTGAAAAGCTTCAAAAATTGGTCTCCTCAGTTCCCAATTGTTTACTGAGTGTCGTTAAAAGGAAAGGCGATGTAACACAGTGGTAAAAATGCCCCCGTGCCAACTTTTTTGCAATGTGTTGCTGCCTTTAAATTCTAAGTCAATGATTATTTGCAAAAAAAAAAAAGTTTCTCAGTTTGAACATTAAACATCTTGTCTTTGCAGTGTATTCAATTGAGTATAAGTTGAACAGGATTTGCAAATCATTGTATTCTGTTTTTATCTATGATTTTCATTATGTGCCAACTTCACTGGTTTTGGGTTTGTACATTATGACCTCAAAAAATCAACAGATATCCATGAAATGCAAAATTTTCCAGTGAACCAGGAGGGAATAACTAAAGGAGATTAGAAGTAGATTGGAATTAAAATGTTTACTAGCTGCAGCCTGTCTCCACCCAGAGAGTTGGAAGCTGCAGCCTGCATTTGTGATCCTGTCAATTTCTTGGCCCATCCAAAACAACAATAATCAGTCAAACAATTAGATTAAAATAATTTTTAAGGTGCACTGTCTTCTAAATCGCATTTAAAAAAATACTTGCAGAGCACTAAATATTTCACAAAACATTACCACATGTCCATTTATGCATTATTAAAAAATTGCTGGGAACTCCAGACATTATCTACCTAACTTTGCTTTCGAACTTTTAAGGAGCTGATTAGTAGCCAAATTCCTTTCACTATAATACATTGTTTTGTAATGTGAATATAGGCCACTAGATGGCAGTATTTACCTTTTTTTTGTTAAACTCATACTGGAGTCATGTTTAGACATGTCCTGGACATGTCTGGGGCAAGTCTCAGAAAATTAAAAAAAAGAGGTCTAAATGTGGGTGGGGTCTGCAAAAGAGTATATAAGGAAAAGAATTGAGACAGTAAAGTAGTAGGAGAAATTGCAAGAAGATGACCAGACCTGCCATTCTATTCAAGACCTGTGACGTTTCTTTTGTGGATTTCTTTGCCTGTGTTTGAGCATTTTCATCATCCAGGACATCACCTAGCCAACTCCACGAAAAGGGATTGTAAATATTTATGTTTTGTACATAATTCAATCTTGGTCTTAGTTGTTAGTTGCTTAGTCGTTATTGTCTTTGTTTTGTTAATTAAATGTGGTTAAGTTTTTAAAACTGTGTCTGTCATCCCTTGCTGTTGCTGTTGCTGTAGCTGTTGTGTTGTAAATAGTAATAACAAATTGGGGCCATAACAAATTGGGGGCTCAAGGTCCGGGATAGACCATTTTGTGAGTAATTTATTGAAAATCTAACATTTCAAATTGTAAAATTGATTTTTTTTAATTGAATACATATATATTGACAACAGCAATGGATGATTTCTTGGCATCACCAACCGTAGGGGTTTTGAAGTCTTTTAAAAAGACAGAACTGCTCGAAATTTGCAGACATTTAGAGCTGACAGAGGTGAAACCAGCCATGCGAAAAGCAAGACTGGCTCGAGAGATAGTTGAATATTACATTTATGAAAATGTGTTTGCACCCGGAGATCTGGAACAGTTTCCAGTGGAAAATCCAAATATAGAAATGGAACTTAAATTAAAAATGCTAGAGATTGAAAGGGAGGAAAGAGAAAAAGAAAGGGAGGAAAGAGAAAAAGAAAGGGAGGAAAAAGAAAAGCAAAGAGAATTTGAGAGGGAAGAAAGAGAAAGAAAGGGAGTTTGAGTTAGAAAAATTAGCAAGAGAAAAGAAAATAGAAAGGGAGGAAAAAGAAAAACAAAGAGAATTTGAGTTCGAAAAATTTGCAAGACAGAGAGATTTTGAATTAGAGAAATTCGATAGAGAAGAAAGACTCCAAATGGAGCAACTAAAAATTAAAATTGAAACTAAAAATAAATTTTGTGCCAGTCAGGAGGTAAAACTGGTGCCTCCATTTTCGGAAAAGGATGTTGACAACTATTTCCAGTGTTTTGAAAAGGTAGCAAAGAGTTGCCAGTGGCCAAAGGAACACTGGCCTCTGATGTTGCAAACTGTCCTCAAGGGTAAAGCTCAACAAGCCTATTCGGCTTTGTCTGCAGATGATTCCTCTGATTATGAGGTTGTCAAAAAGGTTATTTTGAGAGCTTATGAGTTGGTTCCAGAGGCTTACCGACAGAAATTCAGAGGTCTGAAGAAATCTGAAAATCAGACTTATGTTGAATTTGCTAATGAAAAGCAAGTTTGCTTTGAGCGCTGGTGTACTTCTATGGAGGTCAAGGATGATTTCAACTCACTAAAAGAGATGGTGTTAGTTGAAGAATTCAAGAACTGTGTTAAAGATGATGTTAAGACCTACCTTAATGAGAAGCAAGCACTGAATTTGCAATCAGCTGCCAAATTTGCAGATGAATATGTTCTCACACATAAGTCCAAATTTCAGTCTAGCAGTAATAATAGATGGTCCCAATTTCAGAAAAAGGGTTATGGTGATACCCAAGATTCCTCACCCAAAGACAAAGACAAATCTGGTGATGGTGCTCAGAAATCCAGTAACAGGTCTGATCAAAGTGTGAAAGCTGACAGTGACAAAAGTGGTCTAGTTTGCAGTTATTGCAAGAAATCTGGTCATGTTACAACTAACTGTTGGTTCCTTAAAACTAAGAAAGAAAAAGAAAAGGATACCAAACCAAATGCCTTTGTGAAAACAAGGTTAGAAACCCCTGTAGTAGATGACCGATCTGCTAAATTGCCTGCTTCTTGTGGGGCTAAAAGGCCTGATACGGCTGACTTCGTGAGGGAGGAATTTCTTCCATTTGTGTCAGAGGGATTTGTGGCTCTGAATGAGCATACTACTCCTGTCCCCGTATATATCCTAAGGGATACCGGAGCTTCTCAGTCACTTTTGTTGATGGACTCCTTGGAGTTACGTGATGAGACCGCTTCAGGGGATTTCATACTTGTACAAGGTATTGAAGGGAGGACTGTATCTGTACCCCTGCGCTCTATATTCTTGAAGTCAGATTTAGTTACAGGACAGGTAAAGGTGGGACTTATGTCAAGTCTACCTATAAAGGGTGTTTCTCTGTTGCTAGGCAATGACCTGGCTGGGGGCAAAGTAGTTCCCCCTGTACATCTTACTTCACAGCCGAGCACTGAAAATGGGGATGAGGACCCATCTCTGTATCCTTCTTGCGCAGTGACTCGTGCTATGGCCAAGAAGGCTAAAGAAGATGATGTTGTGGTGCCGTCCAGTACATTGAATAGTCAGGACTCAGGTGGTTCGCCTCATGACTCTGATTGGCCTACTATGGTTTCTCCGTTTGAGGACTTATCAGATACTTTTATCAGTTCTCTATTCAGCCAGCCGGATGGGTCTGGTGATTCTGATGTGTCTGGAGACTTGTCTCTGTCCAGAAAGCGGTTGATTGAGGAGCAAACTAATGATCCTGAAATTGGTGTACTAAAGAGGAGAGCCCTTCCTGAAAAAGAAATAGATGCAGTTCCAGTTGGGTATTATCTCAAGGATGGTGTGTTGATGCGGAAGTGGCGCCCTCCTGATATCCCTGCCAATGCAGATTGGGCAGTGGTCAGGCAAATTGTTGTTCCGAAGGTCTATAGGAATGAGATCTTAACAATGGCTCATAGTTTACCTTTAGGAGGTCATCTTGGTGTTAACAAGACTGTTGATAAGATCATGAAACACTTCTTTTGGCCTGGGCTTCGGAAAGACGTTTCCAACTTTTGCAAAACCTGTCACACTTGTCAGGTAGTTGGAAAACACCAGTTAGACCCACCTGTAGCTCCATTGCAGCCTATCCCAGCATTTGGGGAGCCATTCTCTAGGGTCATTGTTGATTGTGTTGGTCCATTACCCAAGACTAGATCTGGAAATCAGTACTTGTTGACAATCATGTGTGCATCTACCAGATTCCCTGAAGCCATACCTCTACGCAACATCAAGGCAACTGCAATCTCAAAGGCTTTGATAAAGTTCTTCACGTTGTTTGGCCTTCCCAGGGAAATTCAGTCAGACCAGGGTAGCAATTTCACTTCAGGATTGTTTCAGCAGGTTGTGTATGAACTAGGTGCAAAGCAGATTCTTTCTAGTGCCCATCATCCAGAAAGTCAGGGTGCCTTAGAGCGGTTTCATTCCACTCTCAAGACAATGATGAGGACTTATTGTTATGACCATGAGAAAGACTGGGATGAAGGTGTTCATTTGCTGTTGTTTGCAGCTAGAGAAGCAGTGCAGGAGTCTACTGGATTCAGTCCATTTGAGCTAGTGTTTGGTCATGAAGTGAGAGGACCTTTGCTATTATTGAGTGAACAATGGCAAGAGAAAGAGCCGCATATCAGTCTGTTCGACTATGTTAGCAAGTTCAAGGAAAGATTGCGTGCAGCTTGTGACCTTGCCAAAGAGAACTTGAAATCAAGTCAGGGAAAAATGAAAACTTGGTATGATCATAAGGCTAGAAGCCGTGAGTTTAAACCAGGAGAAAAGGTTCTTGTGTTGTTTCCCTTGCAGTCCAATCCATTGCAGGCTAGATTTCATGGTCCTTATGAAATTCTGACAAAACTGAATGATCTCAATTACATTGTGAAGACTCCAGATAGGAGAAAACCAAAACAACTGTGTCATATTAACATGCTAAAGCCTTATCATGACAGAAATGCTAGGGTTGCAGCTGTCACTTCAGATTCTCCAATGGTCAAAACGTGTGAAAATGAGGGGGAGTTTCAAGATGATGAACCTAGAATTAAAGCTGAAGTTCTTTCATGTAAATTGTCAAACACTGAAGTGTTGCAAAATCTTGATGTAAAACTCCAGCACTTAGAACCCTCACAGAGAGATCAGTTTGAAAGGTTGATCAAGAAATATGAGGATTTGTTTCCTGATGTTCCAAAGAGAGTTACTATAGCCTCTCATGATGTAGATGTTGGTGATGCCAAACCAATAAAACAGCATCCATACCGGATGAATCCTGAAAAGAGAAAGATTGCTGAGAAAGAGGTTGAGTACATGTTAAAACATGATATTATCAGACCCTCCAACTCCGATTGGAGTTCACCCTGTGTGCTAGTTCCAAAACCTGATGGAAGTACTAGATTCTGTACAGATTATCGCAAAGTCAATGCTGTAACTAGAACTGATGTGTTTCCAATACCTAGGATTGATGATTGTATTGATAGAGTAGGGCAAGCAAAGTTTCTGACCAAGATTGATTTATTGAAGGGTTATTGGTGTGTGCCATTAACTGAGAGGGCCAAGAGCATCTCTGCTTTTGCCACACCATCTGGGTTGTACCAGTATGAAGTCCTACCCTTTGGCATGAAAAATGCCCCAGCCACGTTCCAAAGGATGATACAGTCTACAATCGCCGGATTGCCACACACGGGTGCATACATCGATGACCTGATCACATGGAGTGACTCCTGGGAAGAACATCTAAAAGATGTAGAGACGTTGTTCCAGCGCCTGTCCCAGGCTAACCTGACTGTTAACCTGAGCAAGAGTGACTTTGGTTATGCTACTGTCACCTATCTTGGCTACGTCATAGGCCAGGGTAAGGTGGCACCCATAAATGCTAAAGTCCAAGCCATCATGGACTTTCCAGTTCCTGACAACAAAAAAGCTTTGCGCCGCTTCCTTGGAATGGTCGGGTACTACCGCAAGTTCTGCAAGAACTTTGCTGAGATTGCTCTCAGTCTAACTAACCAACTGAAGAAAGGCGTAAAGTTCACCTGGGATGATGCATGCCAGAGAGCCCTCGATCACCTGAAGTCTCTGCTGTGTCACTTCCCCGTGCTCAAATCTCCTGACTTCAACAAACCGTTCTCCATCGCGGTCGATGCTAGCGACCAAGCTTGTGGATCTGTGCTCCTACAGAGAAGTGACTCTGATGACATTGAGCATCCCGTGGCATACTTCTCCAGGAAGTTCAATCGCCACCAAAGGAACTATTCCACAATAGAGAAGGAACTGTTGGCTCTGGTCCTTTCTTTACAACACTTTGAGGTTTATGTTTGTACAGGACAAAAGCCAATGATTGTGTACACTGACCACAATCCGTTAATGTTTTTGAGTAATATGAAAAACAAGAATCGGAGATTGTTGAATTGGAGTTTGATTTTACAGGAGTTTGACTTGGAAATTAAGCATGTGAAGGGTACAGACAATGTAATTGCTGATTCCTTATCCCGTGTTTGAATGTGTATATATATATCATGTGTTTGAATATTGTATGATAGGTATATATCGACCAGTGTTCACTTAACCATTTTGTATTGAAAAGAAAAATTTTGCCTTTATGAGTCAAAATTTTTCCCTTTTGGAATGGAGGTGTAATGTGAATATAGGCCACTAGATGGCAGTATTTACCTTTTTTTTTTGTTAAGCTCAGACTGGAGTCATGTTTAGACATGTCCTGGACATGTCTGGGGCAAGTCTCAGAAAATTAAAAAAAAGAAGTCTAAATGTGGGTGGGGTCTGCAAAAGAGTATATAAGGAAAAGAATTGAGACAGTAAAGTAGTAGGAGAAATTGCAAGAAGATGACCAGACCTGCCATTCTGTTCAAGACCTGTGACATTTCTTTTGTGGATTTCTTTGCCTGTGTTTGAGCATTTTCATCATCCAGGACATCACCAAGCCAACCCCACGAAAAGGGATTGTAAATATTTATGTTTTGTACATAATTCAATCTTGGTCTTAGTTGTTAGTTGCTTAGTCGTTATTGTCTTTGTTTTGTTAATTAAATGTGGTTAAGTTTTTAAAACTGTGTCTGTCATCCTTTGCTGTTGCTGTAGCTGTTGTGTTGTAAATAGTAATAACAAATTGGGGCCATAACAGTTTTCACTTAAACAGGGAGTCACGCACACACAGCGTGGTGTGCATTAAAAGCACCATCAGGATAAAAGCAAACGGACATTTAGCCAACTTGTGCTATGGAAAAAATGTGATTTTATTAAAAAAAAAATCCTTTAATTATTTGCTGTAATGTTATCATTTATATCTTTAAAAATACAGCGCCATCCATAATTATTGGCACCCCTGGTTAAGATGTGTTAAAAATTTTTTATTTTTAGGCTTTTATTGCAGAAGCATACTCTCACACTGAAAATTGTAAAAAAAAAAACCTTCAACACAAGTTAATTTTAAAGGGGAAAAAATCCCTGACTATTAAATGATTATTTTTCATAAAATCACCTGCTCCACAATTATTGGCACCCCTAAATATTCCTAGGAAATAAATGTAATTGAAGTATTTCTGTCACTTTGAGAGTAGTTTACAAAGTTGATCTGAGTATCTAGGTACATTTAATTAGTAAACCATCACTTTCTGTTTCTGTGGGGTATAAATATGATCTGACACAGAGGCCATTTCTCTTATCCACTCTTCAACATGGGAAAGACAAAGGAAGACACCATTCAAGTAAGGCAGATGTGTGTCGACTTTCATTTGTCAGCCAATGGCTGAAAGAAAATAGTCACTCACCTGCACCTGCCCATATCTACTGTCAGAGGATTCATTAAGAAGTTTAAAACAACTGGAACAGTGGTAAACAAGCTTGGACGAGGACGCAAGGCTATTTTGCCACCACGCACAGTGAGGAGGATGGTAAGAGAAATAAAAAGTTCTCCAAAGCTCACTGTTAAAGAATGGCAACAAAAGGCAGCATCTTATGGTCACAAAGTCTCCAAAACAACCATCAGGCGCTATCTATATGCCAACAAGCTGTTTGGGAGGCATGCACGGAAAAAACATTTTCTCACTCACAGTCATAAACGCAAACATCTGGAGTTCGCTAAGCGGTACTGGGAGTTCAATTGGGACGGCGAGCTTTGGGCAGATGAGACCGAGATAGAGCTTTTTGCCAACAAACACTCTAAGTGGGTCTGGCGGAACACAAAAGATGAGTATGCAGAAAAGCACCTCATGCCCACTGTGGAGTATGGGGGAAGATCGGTGATGCTGTGGGCCTGTTTCTCTTCCAGAGGCCCTGCGAACCTTGTTAGAGTGCATGGCATCATGAACGCTTTGAAAAACCAGGACATTTTAAATCAAAATCTGGTGGCCTCTGCCCGAAAGCTGCAGTTGGGTCGTCACTGGGTCTTTCAGCAAGATAATGACCCTAAACATGTGGCCAAATCTACACAGAAATGGTTCACCAGACTCAGAATCAAGCTCCTCCCATGACCATCTCAGTCCCCAGACCTCAACCCCATTGAAAATCTGTAGAGTGAGCTGAAGAGCACAGTGCAGAGGAGAGGACCCAGGTCGCTGGATGATTTAGAGAGATTGTGCAAAGAGGAATGGTTGAAGATCCCTCTTTCTGTATTCTCCCATCTTGTGAAACATTATAGGAGAAGATTAGGTGCTGTTTTGTTGGCAAAAGGGGGTTGTACAAAGTATTAACATAACGGGTGCTAATAATTGTGGCACAAATGATTTGAAGTAAAATAATTATTTCTTAGTGTGAGATTTTTTTCCCCACTGAATAAATGCTCTTGAATTAAAGGTTGGATTTTCCTCTTTTTTTCATTGTGGTCCTATATCATTTAGAAAAAAACTGAATTTATTAGAAGCTAAAGAACACATCTTAACCAGGGGTGCCAAAAATCATGGAGGGCGCTTTAGCCTGATTTCATGTGTTATAGCTCGAGAAACCAAGAATACACACCTCTCCAATCACTTACACATGTATGGCTGCAGCAGGCTAACTGCATGCAGAATATAATCTCATTCCTCTGTTATTGATTATTCAATCAAGTGTTGTTCTTGTGATTAAATAACTCAATATTAAAGTCATACATCACAAACTGCATCAGTACAGCCAACTGTCAGTACCCACCTTTCCTCCTCATGTTCCTGTCTTCAAAATCCTCAATGCGTAGGGGTCACTTGAGAAACACCGGACTCCACACTTTTTGAAACGTTCACTACTGCCTTGCATTTAGACCCACAGTTAAAGTACATGGCCAACTTCTTTTTCGTTGCAATGATGAGCACAGGACTGATGGTGGAGTAGCAGGTGGCAAAAAAGACACGTGTGTCCACAGTGGCTGCGTGCACAGGGGTTACAGAAAGTGAATAGAACCACAAAACATTATCCAAGCCAAAAAGGGCCACATGCGTGCTAACAAGCAGCAGGACGGCACGCGATGCTTCCTCAGTCTTCTTGCCGGCTCCCTGCAGACCCTGAACTGGCTGACGGTGCCGATGCAGGAGAAGAATCACGTACACTCCCGCTGCCGCCATTAGGCCAACAGATATTAAGTCTCTTATGATGAACATCATACCATTGACCAAAATAGACATGGCGCTTGGGAACACCACAATGCAGAACTCTACATTAAGAGTGAAATCTGGAATAGTGCCATTGACAGGAAAAGCCTCACTGTAGAGAATGCAAGTGCGGGCAATGATGAGGCTGAGCCCATAAAAGAAGATGATGGTGTGGGGGAGGTGGCCAGGAAGCCAGCGTTTCAGCCAGGTCCAGCCAGATGTTGATGGAGCCATGACCACACACTGGTATGAGCTCAACAGGGAGGTTATGGTGATAGACATGGACCGGCCAACATGATATAAAAGGATGATCATTTTGCAAGTTGGGCTGCTGAACAGTGGGTTCATGCCTATGGCAGTGAGAGTCTGAGGAAAGACCTGACACAGTGTCACCATTAGGTTGGCAAAGACCAGCTGGCTGAGGATGAACTCGTTGTGTGGCATGTGGCCCTGTGCAATGAATAAATAGCTAAAGAGCAGGAGGGCTGCCAGATTACCTGGGATTCCCACTACAGTCAGACTAAGGAAACCAGCTGCTTTCAGTGCCAGACGCACCTCCATATGTCCCACAGATCTGTCGATGGAGAGAGATCATAGAGAGTGCATTGAGCTGGTCATGGAGACTGTGATAAGATGGCATGTCACTTCAGATACAAAACCAAACTTTAAATCAAGCACCAAATGCCATGCTGTCTAAACAACAGAATTTAAAAAATGTATCATTCAAATATTATATGCTAGGCACATCTTTTTCAAAAAATAAAGTGTTGATGTATTATTGCTGGAACTTGAGAAATTACAAATACACGCACAGACACGCATCTAAATGTGGGTATTCTATTCATATACTTTGTAAATCAAGTAACTTCTTTGTCTTCAACTGAGTATTGCTGTGAATAAAATAGGCAGCCGTCATCAGTTGGTTGACTGCTGCAGAATAAAAATCCATTAGGTTTTAACAAAAGTTCTAATAATGATTCTAGATTGATTCAAACATATTGTTGACTTATATTTAAATATAGACTTTCTTTGAAAATCTGTTTAAACCTGGTCCCGGTTGGATAGCCAGGTCTCCATGAAGGCCAAGCATTGGCACAGCATTGCCTGAAGTCCCTCTGTAGCTGGACATTTCCCTGGAGCTCGCCGATCTTGTTTCTTAGGGATCGTATGTTCCCCATTATCATTGTGGGCAAAGGAATACGTCTCATACGCTGCTTTCTCAACCGTAGTAGGACGCCTCCGCGGTTGCCCAGCTTCCTCTGTTTTCTCTGCCCTGCTGCGTATCCAGGCCAGTGATCCTTTTGTATGCAGTCTGGTTATTGTAACGTTACATCTGATACACTAGGCAAGCTCCCACAGCTGAATTGAAGCAAGTGATCTCTTCTGTACCGTATTCTTGCTTGTGTAGACGCCTACTTTGAATCGTGGGCAAGCAGTAAACATAGAAGAATCCAAGTTACAACCAGGTAGAAAGGTTCCATTTTTAGATTGACACCATCTGTTGCAAATTAGATACACGGTATGGAGACTTAGACAAACTTTAGACAAACTTCGAGACACTTTACGACATACACAAAGAACGAAACAAACAAACAAATTGGATGCCAAACTCTCTCGCTGCCAGTCGCTGCGTGCGCAAGCGCCAGATTTTGTCTGGACGTTTTTTTTTTTACCATGTTTTAGTCTAAATGTCCAATTTATTCCCTTAGCTAGGAACTCTGTTCTTCTTCAAAGAAGAACTTCACTTAACTATGGAAGCCAATGAGGGTAAATGCGCTGTAAATACAAACATTCAAAACTATAGCGCATGGGCTGTTGCAGCGTATTTGACCTCGTCAACCGCCTTAGCTTGGTAAACTTCTTCCTCGAAGATAAACAGGGCTCCTAGCCGAGTGGCTACATTTTATGGTTCTGTGACAACAAAATGAATGTTCTTCAATGGCCAAGTCACTCGTCAGACCTCAATCCAATTGAAAACTTTTGGACTGACTTGAAGAGGGCAGTTGATTAAAGCAAACCCAAGAATGTGAGGGATCTTGAAAGGATCTGCTTAGAGGAATGGTCGAAAATCCCTCAAAAAAGAGGTTGCACTAAGTCAGAGGTGGGCTGCGAGGGCCGTATCTGTCCCTGGTTTTCACACCAACGTCTGGTCTTTAATTAGTTGAATGCCTTAATTAGCCAAACCATTTATGAAATCTGACGTTTCATGCGCATTTCTTTAAATTATCATGTAACTACAAAGACTAGTCTTGTCTCCCTTCATAAAGCTTTTTCCTTTGATCGAATCATTGCGAAAATCTATATTTGTGCATGCAATCAATTAACTCAATTAGTCAGGGTAATTGATAGGAATAAAAACCTGCATACACACCGGCCCTCCTGGACTGTGATTGCCCACCCCTGCACAAAGTACTAAATGAAGGGTGCCAATTATTATGAACCTTTGATTTTGTTGAAATTTGTTTTTGGTTGTTTCCATCAAAACATTAATAAAGTATTTCACGCATGTTGGTATATTCTGTTTCTCTAAAATAATATTGTTTATATTTCTTTTTGTTGCGTTCTGTGGGTCTGTGTGTTTGGTTATACCCCCTTCACACCGGATTGGAAGTGCCACTGTGGATTTTTGTCAAAATCGCCATCACCGCAGTGACGCCGCCAGTAGTGTTTTCATAGTTTTCCCCTACCCGTCAAACATGTGTTTTTCTTCACGGTGCTTCTGGGAAACCAGGGCGGAATTACGGTGGGGTCACTGAGGACATGGCGATCCCATTAAGTTGCCACTACGATTTGATGGTGATGCCATGGCGATTATTAGCGGCAGTATTGCGTGTTGGCGGCAGCGTTGAGCGGCCAGTGAGGTGCTACTGCGGGGATGGCGATATTACTGAGGTGCTACGGCAGTCGTGCTGCGGCAGCAGGTAGGCTACGTGTCAGCTATAAATGAGAGGTGGGTTTTGTTTGAAATTCGTTGTAATATTTTGTGTGCTGATGATTTATTCCTTTGGTGATGCTACCGAAACGTGGTACAAGAGTTAAAAATGGCTTCGCAGTAGCACCCCCGTACCCGCAGTGCTCCCGTGGTGGCTCCGTCTTAACACCGCCATAACCACCACGGGATAGCTGTAGGGTTGCCTGTCTAATTTTTTGGCGATTGCACGGCGGTTGTACTTCGGAGGCACGACGGTGATGGAGGTGCTACTGAGGTCCTTGTTCGGCTCCACGGCGGTCATGGCGGTGCCACGGCGATTGGTCCAACCTGCGGTAGCACTGCGGAAGTTTTGAACATGTTCAAAGTTTTGAACATGTTCAAAGTTTCCTCCGTGCCACCGTGAGGGTCTGCGGTTTTGAAAGTTTTCTGCGGTGCTACGACAATCAATTGCGGAACTACTGAGGAACCATGGAGATCATAGCGGGGCCACTGCGGCTTATGCCGGACAAGCTCCGCAGTGGCACCTCCAATCCGGTGTGACGAGGGCTTTCGTCAATTTTAGGTTTTTATTATTTAGGTGATGTCAGTTTTTAGTCAATGTCTTAGTGTTTCACATTTCATTCCTCCCCAGTGTTATTCCAGTCCATGTCTTACCCATGTACTGTCTTTGCTTTCTCCCCGGGCGCGTTATTGTTTGTAGCAGATTTCTGTCTTAATTGATTGTGACACTATTTCGGGTGATTTAATGGATTCTGGGTTTCAGCCTTCCTTCCTTCCTTTCTCGTTTACTAATTTCCCCATGCTTTTCTATATTACTAACCCCTACTAACAGTTTGTTATTTTCTAGAATTTACTTACCAAACTAACATTGTATATTAGCCTAATATACTAACGAGCACCCGGGATTGTATGGCTGCATTTACTAATTGACAAATGACCTCTCAGCATTCCCCCAGTTCTAGTCTCCACCTCTTGCTTTTCTTTCACTGGCTTTGCTGTGTTTTCCGGCAGAACCTTCTGCATTTATCTTATCTGACCTGTCTCTTTCTTTTTTTTTTTTTTTTAATTTGGCATCTCCAATCCCATCTGAATCTGGAATGCCCAATTGGTGAACTATGTACAAAGCTTGCTCGTATGCGACCCCTTGCTGCCAACTCAGGCTAGTGAAGACAGCTCACGACTCTCCACCGGAGCACGTGCCTGTCAGCCACTGATTCTTATACACTCTTTGGTTGGATCCTCGTAAGTTCAGAACGAGGGCGGAGGATACCCGGACATGAACAAACCCAGAGTCTTTCTGACGAGCGCCCGTCTGGCCAGCAGGAGGCACTGGAGCAACGAACAAAGCTACTATTATATCCCCAAATCCGGCAGTCCCTTCCCAATTTGGAACCCTGTAGCGCGATGGCCAATTGTGCGCTACTCTGAAAAAGCTGCCAACCCCAGCCGGTGGGTACGCCGGGGCTCGAACTCGCGACGTGATTGTCACCTCTGCACTGCAGCGCAGTGCCTTAACTGAGTGAGCTATCCGGCAGCTTGTCCTGTCTCTTTCTATGCACTATGAAATATTTATTCAGTTTATTTATCCTGTCTTGGGGATTGTCTTGTGATCCTCGTCTGTGTGTTAATGTTTATCTGTTTCATGTAATTAGGCTTCCCACATGTTCCACCCCTTGTTAATCATATTAAGTTTCTGCAACTGTGTCTGCCCGTGCCCCTGCCCTATATCTGTCTCCAGCAAGCAGCCAGATCTGACTTCGCTCGCTTGCTTCGCGCCACCACTCCTTGCCCCTGTGCACTTTCCCTCTGGTCCCCATTATCTTCTCTGTGTTCTCCAACCATCATGCCCCAGCCCAGCCTGCCCTGCCTGCCGTTCCCGCTCCAGCTACGTCTGAGTCTGCCCCCCGCCTGTTGTTTCCAGAGCCTTCTTCCTGCCAGCTGTGCCAGTCTGCCAGCTGTGCCGTCCAGTCCTGTCCACCCTGCCTGCCGTCTCTGAGCCCCCTGGTGCCCCCTGATGTCTCCCGAGCCCTAAGTGTTCAAGTCGTCTCCCGAGCCCCAAGATGTTCCTGTCGCCACTCCTAGCTGTTCCTGTTGCCGCTCCAAGATGTTCCTGTCCTCGCTCCAAGCTGTTCCAGTCGTCCTCGTCTGCCCCCTCCTGATGTTTTCCCCGACCCTTCTCCCGGCCAGCTGTGCCTTCCGAGTCAGCCACCTGCCAGCTGTACCCGTCTTCTCGTTCTGTGCCTGCCCTCTGCCTTTTGTCTCCAGCCTCTGTCCCGAGCTTCCCCGTTCCCGAGCTTCCCAAGTTCCCCCTTCCGAGTTGCTCCATCCCAAGTCTGCCCCTGTCAGTTCCCGAGTCTGCCCCCTGGTGTTCCCTTCTATTAGTTTTGTATTCCTTAGTTCTCCTTCCTTCAGTGCAGTTGCACGGTGTTTCTGTTGGCCGGAGTGCCCCGTTTTCCCCTTTCGAGTTTTCTGGTTTTATTTAATAAATATTTTTGGATCCCTGCATATAGCGTCTCATTCCCCTTTGTCTCCTTGTTTCCGAATTCCGAGTTATACCCCCCGCAACGAAGTTTAGGGGGGTATACTGGATTTGCTTTGTCCGTCCGTGTGTGCGTGTCTGTGCGTGTGTCTGTGTGCGTGTGTATGCGTCTGTGCGTCCGGACCTAGATCTCATAACCTACTCATCCGATTTTGAAAATTTTTTCTCTTGCTGGAAGGTCTATTGACTGTGGTACTGCCCGACTACTTGTTGTTGCGGGGGGTATCCTGTAAGCCATGCTTACTGACTAAATCTAGTGTTTTCCCTACCAGTCTTAACACTTTTGTTTTGTTTATACATTGCCAGTCTGGGGTGTCAGTCATTTTTGAGCAGATTGTACATAAAGCAGGCCACGTATGACTTAGTGAAACGATGACTAAACTGTAGTGTAACCTATTTCTAATCTCACCACAGGTGCCGAAAAACAGAATAATCTGTTTGAATTTAATGGCAATAATAAAGATATTGTATAATGATTGTGTATCATGATTATATTGTGTATTATTTGTAGGCAGGCAACATTGATAATAATGAAACCTAACTGCGCAGACTGTACTGTTTCTCACAACCAACTTCACCCAACTGCAAGTTTATATCAGGCCATGTTTGAATAATATTCAGTTGTGAGTGAAGAATTCTTCTGCTTTCTTCGTGAAAACAAAACAGCCGCGACTTTGTGGTGCGTTTCAAGAGAAGAGAGGGAGTCAGATTCGGTGTTAGAAAACCCAGTTTAAAGGAAACAGAGTTAATTCGTCGTCTCGACCAGCGCAGTGTCGAGTATAATTATGATCTGACTGACTTCATTGGGATACAACAGGGTTTAAATACTCATTGTGAACAAAAGATATTAGTCCAGGAGTTTCGGTATGGTACAGAGACAATAGTGCCTGATTAACTCATTGGGCTCTAATTTCATAGACCAAGCGCAAGGCGCATGGGGGGTGCGCCGCACCAACGGGGTGTGCCCAGGTGTATGTGGCAATTTCTTTCCCGGCGTAGCCTGGCGCAAGTACTCCTCTGTCCCGCCTCTGTCCCTCCTTCCAGCGCAAGTTGGCAAAGAAGGCGACACCGCCGAGTCAAATCTTGCTCACTGGCAAGAGAAACGATGGATAGCGTGTTCCTATTATTACAAACTGTTGCTGCTATAAATTTTGGGATTAACATGCATGGACAACAATGCAAGATACGTTACACATTTATTTTCAATATGTGATCTTAACTCAGTACGAGATCATAGCAATCAGGCTGTATTCCTTTCCCCCACTAAAGACGATAAAACCTAAGTGACAATAATAGTAGCCTAGTATTAAGCCGCTTGCACTCTGGACGCGAAACAAATTTTTCGCTAGACTGATTGCGTCTTGTGTCCAAAAAAATGACAGGGTTTTAATAAATCTCTGTGTCCAACAGTCTACTATTGTTTTTAATTTCTTCAAATCTACTGACTCTTTTAGATAATAAACGTGAATGTTTGATAAGAGGGCTCAGTTCTTCAGGATGAGTACCGAGAATTTCACTCAATGTTTCTGTTTAAGCTCTGCTCAATAAAGTGAGTCGACACTGGCGCGAGACAATGTACAATGCCTCTGTGTCTGACAGCCAAAAAAAGGACGATCAGAACAGATTGATAACGAAATAAAGAATAAAAAGAAACATTTTAACAATAGAGCATTCAATGAACACTGCGATTTATTTATTAGTGGGTCATCTTTGTTGGATATCCCGTTTGTTGCTGATATATTTTTATTCTTTATTTCGTTAAAAATCTGTTCTCATATCAATACTTTTACTTTTTGCTGGCCGGTGGACATGGAGTATTTTGCATTTAGTGTCGGACAGATCGTGCATGCGATAATTTCTTCACACTGTCAATGGTCATGGAATTGATTTGCTCACGCACTATTTTATCTCTGCTGTGGAAATAAAACGTGAATCTGTTCGATCCATCTGACTAATTTTCAAAAGAAAGACCGAATAAAGACTGCTGTCTATCTTCAACAGAAGAAAACAGAGGAATAGGCTAAAAAGACCAAGAAAAGTCGATAGCTATCAATTTGCATTTTGTCGAACACAAACATAGTCAAGTTTGCACATCTAATAATTCCTGGAATACTCGGAAAAATTAGAACTTTTATGACTTTCGGACACAGAGCTATATTAAAACCCTGTCCGACTATCGTGTCTTTGCATTGATTTTGTCTGTAATCAGTCGTGTGAAAAACTCATTTCGCGTCCACTGTGCAAGCGGCTTTAATGAGCATAGAACGCAAGCATTCGATATATATATATTATACAGTTTGTGGTTGGCTGAGAAAGGTGTGAAGTCGTTAGTTTGCATCACAGATTCACCTGCGTTGATTAAGCCAGGTCAAGTTTCCATTACGCGTGGCAACCGCCTTTAATCTGACATCAGGACAATCAATATAGATCCTATAATTTATTCAGAAAGTTACATTAAATTGTGCTTCCTGTAATTATTTCTTGCATTGAAATGTACCTGACATTCTGGAGACCTGCCTGTGAGGTTTCGGTGATGTGTGCGCACTGTGCGCCGGTCAGCCAAATTACCACTACACAGAAATTAAACCAGTTTGGAGATGGCGAGCTTTCTGCGCAACTCCAGCGGAGACTTTTTCTACGAAATTGTCACTGCGTCTTGATGAATATGTGACTCCTCCCCCTACTACGCCGCCACACCCATCTCGGCGCACATTTGTATACCAAAGGCTGCGCACCTCATGACATTACCAATGCGCAGGCTGCGCCGGACAAAATTACCACTACGCGGGCTGCGCCACGCTACGCCACCTGCGCTGCGCCAGGAAATTTGAGCCCATTGAGTTAAACACAAATTTTCTTCTCAGTGAATACAGCACATAGCCCATCAGGATATTCCTGCTTGACTACATCAACCCAGCAGTGGACTGAAACTGCCTTGATTAAGTAGTTCGGCGAGACAGAATAGCTGGTTGTATAGATTCTAGATTACTGCCAACAGGACGCCATATATCACTATGTGTGTGCTGTGAACACTAAAATCTAATATGAGACTCTTGTAATTATTATTTTAAGTAATTATGCTTATTTGATTTTGCTTTCTGGTTAGACCCACTCAGTTTAAATCAGTAATTTTTGATGCGGGGAATGTGTACTGTAGACTACATTTGAAGACCACAATGGAAAAAATGATTGGTCGCATTTTCATGTTGTGGAGAAGTGATGAATTCAAATTCAAAATGATCTGAGAAACAAAGCACTGAAAAAGTATGCAAAATATATAAAATATTATAATAATAAATAATATTATTTAAATACACAACCACGCTAAAGTTGGACTCTGTTTTTCTCCTGTGGTCTTCGTTTGCATTGATTGAGAGGGTGACGAATTGGCTCCATGATCGCCGGGAGACCGAGACACATTTTTGGTGGGTGTTCTAAATGCAGATCGACCCACAAAACACAAAAACACTCCCTGGAATTGACATCACACAGAGCCTAAAACTGAGACCACAATATCTTATTGCAAAATAACAATTCTACATCCTCAAGTCCTCAGGAGTAATGTGAATAACCTCTCAAGGGAAGTTAACTAGGTTATAACATGCTGCAGGAGGGGACTGGGTGCAGGGGGACAATCTCGGCAATTATCTTTGAGGTTGGTTAAACAAATAAATGAACATGATTTGAAATTGTCAAGAATGATAAGTAAACAAGAGCGAGAAGAAAAGAAACATTCATCTATTTCTTGAGCAGCTCACCTCCTGCTGCAGTGGTATCAATGATCTCCTTACAATTAGAAGCCATAAGAAAACTTAGCAGTCATGACCACAAATGCCTCCTGGTATTAATTTACACGTCAGTGTTAAAACAATGTGGCATGCAGCATACAAGATCTACAAAAGTCAATAAATTCAACAAAGACTAATATATAATCACAAACTCATTTTCACAAAAGTTACAACATTGTGTAAAATGTGAATAAAACAGAAAGCAATGATTTGCAGATCATTTAAACTCTATCTTTAATTGCATATTGTACGCAGGCACCATATTACATGTTGAAACACAGAAATTAGATTTTCAAAAACTATTGGCTCTCTAATTTGATTTCAAAAAAGTTGGGACAGGGATATCAAAAGACTTGAAAAAGTTGCATGATGTGAAAAGAATGCAATTGGTCCAACATCCCACTGCTAATTTATTAGATTGGGAATGGGTCAGTAACATGACTGGGTATAAAGAGAGCGTCCCTTTCTTTCTTTCTTTGCATGCACTTGCAAGCATGTGATTGTTAAGTACATCTTAACATTGCTGTGGTGTTGCCCTCTTGAATAGTGCTGAGGCTTAATGAACCGATTTTAGACTATTGTCACCAATTTAACAATAGGCCTATGCACACCTTGTGATTGTCTGATAAAAAATGATAAAGCTTTTAGACCTGTCATCATATTTTTGTCCAACGATGGATTGGCGAGCTGTCCAGGGTGGGTCCCTGCCTTCGCTCACAGTCAGCTGAGATAGGCTCCAGCTCCCCCCGTGACCCTAGTGAGGAATAAGCAGGTATAGAGAATGGATGAATCATATTTTTGTACACATAATTAGATAATCATTTTCCTGACCCAAACACTTTAACTCTGAGCCCTGCAGCAAAAACGTAAGAGTTGAATAAGCACAGGTAAAAAATGTCAAACATCATGTCAGTCCCAGTGCATCTGAAAGGATTACAGGGGCCAAAAGGTAATTTGTTTGGAAACGGGCCCCAAGTCTAGAGGATAGTTTTACATAATATGTGCAAGCTCGTACTGTATATAATTACTTATTCTCTCCATACAAACCCCAGTCACTTTGATTAGATTTAGTGTGTGCACCTTGAGTTCAGTTCTAGTACATCGGTGTATAGGTTGGTTTCATGGTCACTATCTCAGAAGATGCAGCTGCGCATTCTAACCTGGCCCTGACCACCCATATTAAAATTGAAGCCAGGAAGACTCTAAGGCTGGTCATGTCCGGGTGTCCTCCGGCCTCGTTCTGAACTTGTGAAGATTTATCCAATGAGTGTATAAAAAGCGGTCGCTCACAAGCACGTGCTTCGGAGGAGAGCCGTGAACTGTCTTCACTCTCCTGAATCGGCAACAAGGGGTCGCAAATGAGCAAGCCTTGCACATATTTCATCAATTGGGCATTCCAGATTCGGATGAGATGCCAAATTAAAAAAAAAAAAAATTGAAGCCAATAGTGTGTATATGTATTCAGTATAAAAAGGTTTAGGGCGGGGACTGCTTGAAGCAGCCAGAACTTTGGATATGGCAAGCCAATAAGGCAGAAATAAATATGGCAAGCCAATTAGGTTGTAGAAGCAGTAGATGATAAAATTATTAGGCTCTTTGGGTCATTCCATGTCAAATCAACCAGAATCAGAAAATTTTCCCAGGTCACATCTCAAAAAAGTTTGAAAAAAAATCAGGGATGTCGTACTACCTGAGAAATGAACATGTGCTAAGTTTTAGGTCAATCTTTGCAATAGTTTTTGAGATACTATTTCAATATCTAACAAAATCAATATCTAACTATTTCAGCTATTTTTTCGTTTCTCGAAAATTTGACTTTTGTCTGTGTTCAAAGGAGCATAGGCAGCATTCTGTTAAAGCTACAGAACCTGGCAGGTTAGCTCACTCAGTTAAGGCGCCGCAATTGCGATGCAGCAGTGACTACTAAGGCGCGGATTCGATCCCGGGTCATGCCAACCAGCAGTGGTCGGCAGCATTTTCAGAACGGCGCACGATTGGCTAAAGCGCTGTGGGAATGCAAATTAGGAAGGGACTGCTGGGAAGGGAAATAAAAAATGATTGCCTTCTTCGTTGCTCAAGCACCTCCTGTTGGCCAGCCGGGCGCTCATCAGTGAGATTCTGAGCTTGTTGATGTTCGGGAATCCTCCACCCTCATTCTGAACTTGCGATAGTTTTGACCAATGAGTGTAAAGATGCAGGGGCTGACAGGCCTGTGCTTTGGAGGAAAGCCGCGAATTGTCTCTCTCTCCTGAGCTGGCAATAGGGGTGTGTATGAGAGCAAGCGTTGTACTTAGTTCTCGGATTGGGAATCCCAAATTCGGGTGGGATTGGAGATGCAAAATTTATAAAGAAAAAAAAAGCTACAGAATTTAGATTTTTTTAAACAGGGGAAACGTCTGCTGTATTTTCCCTGTCTGCCATTGAAATTGGCCTATCTTTAGTCCCTGATTGTCCAGACAGCTCCAAAACTGGGAGAAAACCAAATTTCCGAAATTATTTCCGAACTTTGCTGCCTTGCTGCAGGAGAATGCCCCACAATTCAGAGCTGAAATCATTTTTTATTGTTTTTCCAAATATATTTAAACACTTCCATGATTTTTCCCCATCCAAAGGCAACCTCCTCAAAGACGTGGAACTGATGGCCAAATTTGACCCAGTCATGAAGGACCACCTTAACCGTGTTCAAAAAGGGATGTGAAGTCACACCTGGGCCACCAAATACAAAATCATATCATTGTTGTTGGGTTGTTGAGCAGTAAAGTTATTACAACAATAGTGAGTGAAATTAAGCAGGCAAATTTTTTTTTTCCATTATTCTTGACTGCACTCCTGATGTTAGCCACATAGAGTTGTCACTTGTCATCAGAATCATTTCCCTGCAGGAAAAGCTCAACATAAAGGAACACTTTATGGGATTTTCGGAGGCGGAGGAGTCCACAGGACAGCATTTGGCATTGATGATTCTGAATTGATTAAAGGAGCTCAATATTTCCTTTGAGGACTTCAGAGGACGTGTCCTGTGATAATGGAGCCAACTTTAGGGGTAAAAACACAGGAGTCCAGAAGAGACTCCTGGAACTAAATCTAAGAGCTCTCCTAGTACCTTTTGGTGCTCACACACTTAATCTGGTTCTGGCTGATGCAACGAAAAGTTCTGTTGATGCTGCAGGTTACTTTGGCGCATTAAACAAGCTTCATACTTCGTTCTCCGCATCCACACAGCGATGGGCCATCTTGAAGAACCGTGTTAGCATCACTTTGAAGATGTGGACTGAAACCAGGTGGGAGAGCAAAGTAAATAGTGTTGAGCCACTGAGGTACCAGGCAGCTGCAGTGAGAGAGGGATTAATCGAAGTGAGGGATCACACGAAAGGGCCACTTGTTAAGATTGAAGCCCAGTCTTTATCAGAGGAGGTGGGGTCACATCACATCAGCATCTGCACTGTGGTGTGGTGTGACCTGTTGGCCCAAGTTTAACGTGTGAGGAAGCTGATGCAGTCTCCTAATATGCATATAGATGTTGCTGGCAGCCTTTGGAAGCACACTGACAGAAGTCTCCAGAGCTACAGCGCAACAGATTTTGTGGTTGCACTGATAATAGCCAAGGAGATGCGCGAGGAAATGAACACTAAGGCCACACTGAAGCAGAAAAGACTGAGCTCCACAAAAAGCCACTTTTCATATCAGTCTTTAGATGAGCCTTTGGATGATGCTTTAGAGAAGCTGGAGGTGACATTTTTCAATGTTGTCATTGATGCTGCTTTATCAGTCATACAGAAGCGATTTTCTACAAATGGAAATGTGGGTAAGAAGTTTGGGGTGCTGTCAAGCTTCCAAAATCTCAGGTATGAGGAGCTGACCTAACAATGTGTGGCCCTTCATGGGACACTGCAATTCCAAGGACAGTCTGACCTGGATGGTAGAGAGCTTGCTCAGGAATGAAGGAACTTGCCTGAGCTGCCATCCAAGACGATGTGCTAGCTTGAATTGCTGACCTTTATACATGAAAAGGAGCTCTCAGAAATCTACCTCAATTTATGGACTGTTCTCAGGATTTGTCTCAATTGTCTCCATGTCAATTCACACAATTTCAGAAAAATTCCATGATGACAATCTCGGATTTCGCTGAAAAAATAATGAAAAATACTTTGATGAATATAATGGACAAATCCAAAGTTTTCGCTCCAAACTCCCATCGGTTTCTGACATACAGCCCATGATAAATGTGTTAAAAGCCTTAAAATAAATACAATTTTTATTGCAGACGCATGCTCTCACACTGAAAATTGTAGAAAAATGTAACTTTCAACTCAAGTGAATTTTCAGGGGAAAAAAATCCCTGACTAAGAGATAATTATTTTTCATAAAATCACCTGTTCCACAATTATGGGCACCCCTAACAATTCCTAGGAAATAAATGTTATTGAAGTATTTCTGTCATTTCTCCAGTAGTTTACAAAGTTGATCAAAGTACCCAGGAACATTTAATTGGTAATTCATCACTTCCTGTTTCCCTGGGGTATAAATATGACATGACACAGAGGCCATTTCTCTTATCCACTCTTCCACATGGGAAAAACTAAGGAACACACCATTCAAGTAAGGCAGATGTGTGTTGACCTTTAATGGCTTCAAGAAAAAAGCCACTCACCTGCACCTGCCCATATCTACTGTCAGAGGAATCAACAAGTTTAAAACAACTGGAACAGTGGTAAACAAGCCTGGATGAGGACGCAAGGTTATTTTGCCACCACGGACAGTGAGGAGGATGGTAAGAGAAGCAAAAATTTCTCCAAAGCTCACTGTTAAAGAATTGCAAAAAATGGTAGCATCTTGGGGTCAAAAAGTCTCCAAAACAACCAACAGGTGCTATCTACATGCCAACAAGCTGTTTGGGAGGCATGCACGGAAAAAACCTTTTCTCAATCACAATCATAAACGCAAACGTCTGGAGTTTGGCAAGCGGTACTGGGACTTCAACTGGAACCGTGCGCTTTGGTTAGATGAGACCAAGATAGTGTTTCTTGCCAAAAAGCTCTAAGTGGGTCTGGGGGAACACAAAAGATGAGTATGCATAAAAGCACCTCATGCCCACTGTGAAGTTTGGGGGAGGATACTGTATTGGCGATGCTGTGGGCCTGTTTCTCTTCCAGAGGCCCTGGGAACCTTATTAGGGTGCATGGCATCATGATAGCTTTGAAATACCAGGACATTTTAAGTCAAAATCTGGTGGCCTCTGTCCGAAAGCTGAAGATGGGTCATCACTGGGTCTTTCGGCAAGATAATGACCTTAAACATGTGGCCAATTCTACACAGAATTGGTTCACCAGACACAGAATCAAGCTCCTCCCATGGCCATCTAAGTCCCCAGACCTCAACCCCATTGAAACCTGTGGAGAGAGCTGTAGAGGAGAGTGCGTGCAGAGGAGAGGACCCAGGTCGCTGGATGATTTAGAGAGATTGTGCAAAGAGAAATGGTCGAAGATCCCTCTTTCTGTATTCTCCCATCTTGTGAAACATTATAGAAGATTAGGTACTGTTTTGTTGGCATAAGGGGGTTGTACAAAGTATTAACATCAGGGGTGCTAATAATTGTGGCACACATGGTTTGATGTAAAAGAATTATTTCTTAGTGTGGGATTTTTTCCCCATTGAATAGAAGCACTTGAATTGAAGGATGTTCCTCTTTTTTTTCATTGTGATCCTATATTATTTAGAAAAAAACAATTTATTAGAAGCTAAAGAACACATCTTAACCAGGGGTGCCAATAATTATGGAGGGCAGTGTATGTACATCTCAGGCATACAGTGTCGGAGTAAGACCCAATGTAACATTTGTGCTCAAACTTTGGCAATTGGAAATTGTGCACTGAAATACAAGATATGCTGTCCTGTCATTGTTGAGTGGCCCCACTGGTCAAGGGAGGTGATCGGACGTGAGGGCGAGGGCCATAACACCGCTTGGGGTTTTAATGATTTTTATACCCGCATTCCTGAATTAAACCCTTTCTTCCTGTTTCTTCTTCTTCTTTTTTTTCTTTTTGCTTTATTTATGCTCAAGATGCTATGTAATGTAATAAAAACTTCAAATGCATCCCTGGGGATTAACTATGATGAATTTTAACATCAGGATATGCTTGAAACATTTTTAACAATATTCAAAAACAATATTTATAATATTTTTGGCGATCACTATGATGAGGCTTCCATACTTTTAAATTGATTTGGTCACTCGCTTTGAAGACCCATCAGTCTGCACTGCAGAGTATTTTTTCCTGCTGCTGTCTTTGAAATTTCCTACCAACAATAGTCCAACGAATGTTCAAATATTGTACGTCCTTTATTCAGTTGTCATGAGTTAATCGAACAATTAAATTTTATCCTATGTCAATCAAACGGCTGTCTTGAGATGACATTTAATGACATATTTTCCTGTGACAGTAGCATGACACACATTCTTGTGTGACCACTACGACGCAAACTCCAAATCCTTCTCTCGCAAATGTACATCAGTCCCTTCCGTCACGGACCTGCTAAGATCACACAACATGAAAAATCATATGACATATGAGAAAGCCCCTCAAGTTACTAGGGGTAAATGCAGAGGGCAGAATACCCCACGGGGTTTAGTAAAGTGTATCTCATGATATTTTGTGGTCGTCTTCTCATCTATTTTTTTTTTTTTACAAATAGGAATTTATGAAATGTTTTATAAATTCCTTAATAGATTTTGGTGAGTTGGAAATGCACTAAGTGGTCTAACATCTACGTATGTAGTTGTCCTTTCAGCTTTTAAGGTTAACCCAGAAACACTCAATTTCAATAAAGTTCTTCACATTCTTTATATCCAATACAAGTTACATATTCATTGAAAGGTAAATGGGGAAAAAACATAGGATATCATTAGAAAATCAAAGAATAGTTGCCCATGCTAAGGGTTGATTATAATTATAATTTTTTAAAAAATTTTTAACATGTAGGACATCATTGATTCGAACCTCAGCATCGGGAGGCAGTGCGCTGACGTGTTTGAAAAACCCTGTTTTGAATGTACAACTTGTATTTACTCATTGTAGATTTTCTATGATCAAAAATCCTCAGAAAATGTCACTTAACAGGAAAGAAAATTCAAAGCACTCAGTTTATTTGATGTTCTAGGACTCGTGACACCACCAATGCTTGATAATGTATTAAAATACTGAGAATACCTAGCCGAATTGACTTACAAGTGCAATGCAATATTGCAGATATTAATTTTAGTACACAAAAGGGAGTGCAAATACCAAAAATTTATGGAGTAACATGGTGTTACACTCACAATGGTCTGATCTAAGCTCTGACGTTTCAATGAATGGACATAAACACAATCAAACCGAATATCATCTAATTAACATGTTACATAAGACGACATGAGATACTGTATTATTAATGAACTTGTTCCCAGTAGGGTTAGAGTATAAGGTTAGTAAATGATAAATTTTCAGATTTTCAGCTTCAGAGCAGAATCCATCAGTTCTACAGCATAAGGTAAGGGGATTACACTCCTCCTCATTTATTGCACTTAACATGGTTTCTCTTTCAAAGACGTTGTATACCTCTAAATATATCAACAATATATTTGTATGAATCCAAAATAAAAAATAATTGTGAATTTAATATTAATTTGATTTATTCATAATAATTATTGGAGCATTTTTCAAAATAAAATTTGATTCTTCTTCTGCTGCAGTCAACCAACTGATAAAGGTTGACTGTTTCATTAACAGAAATATTGACTCCAGAATCTTTCTCCTTTTTTCACATGTAGTTGAAGACAATGAATAAAGATACACATTTTATCATTATTATCTATAATTTAATGTCCACATTTAGATATGTCTGTGCATATTTCTCATTTCTTCAGTGCCACAGACAGTAAACAAAGGAATTTTCATCAGAGTTGAATACAATGGGCTCATCATATACAGTACCTAGACAACACATTTCACTTTTTTCTACAGCTGAGTGTTAGGTTTTTTGTTTTTCCCTCAACTTAAGATCTGAATTGGAGCGCCATCTCCGACACCACACAGTGCTAAATGCACTCTCAATTTTCTCTCTCCACAGACAGACCCAAGGGGCAGATGGAGGTGCGTTTGGCTTTGAAAGCTGCCGGTTTCATTGGTTTGATCGTAGTGGGAATTCCAGGTAATCTAGCAGCATTCCTGCTCTTCTGCCATTTATTCATTGCACAGGGTCACATGCAGCACAATGAGTTCATCCTCAGCCAGTTGGTCTTTGCCAACCTACTGGTGACTTTGTGTCAGGGCATTCCCCAAACTCTGACCGCCATAGGCTTGAACCCACGGTTTAGCAGCCAAGTTTGCAAAACAATAATTTTTGTATTCCGGGTTGGCCGCGCCATGTCTATCATCATAACCTCCCTCTTGAGCTCCTACCAGTGTGTGGTCCTGGCACCATCAACGACTGGCTGGACCTGGCTGAAACGCTGGCTTCCCGGCCACCTCCCTCACACCATCATCATTCTTTATGTGCTCAGCCTCATCATTGCTCGCACTTGCATTCTCTACAGTGAGGCTTTTCCTGTCAACAGCACCATTCCAGAGCTCACCTTCAACATGGAGTTCTGTATTGTGGTGTTCCCAAGCCCTATCTCTTACTTAGTCAATGGTCTCATATTCATCATACGTGACTTCACTTTTGTTGGACTGATGGTTGTCGCGGCAGGATATGTAATGCTGGTCCTGCACTGGCACCGTCAGCAGGTTCAGGGCCTACAGGGAGCTGGCAGAAAGACTGAAGAGGCATCACGTGCTGTCCTGCTGCTTGTGAGCTTGTATGTGCTGTTATTTGGCTTGGACAATGTTCTGTGGTACTACTCACTCTCCATCTCTCGTGTGCACATGGCCTTGTTAGACGCACGCATATTTTTTGCCACCTGCTACTCCACCATCAGTCCGGTGCTTATTATCTCCACCAACAAAAAGCTGGCCAGGTACTTTAACTGTAGCTTTAAACGCAAGGAAGCAGAAACAATCCAAAGAAGTACAGAAAGTAATGTCTCTCAAGTGACAGAGCCACATTGAGGATTCTGAAGAAAGGAACTTGGGGAGGAAAGGAGGGGACTGACAGTCTGCTCATCTGATGCAGTTTATGATGTTTCACTTTTTGCGACACCATATGTCATTAAATAATTCTGAGAGCAACTTGAATTAACAATCAATGACAGAAATATGTGGTTATTTTCTACTACAGTTTGTCAGTTGCAGCCACACATGTAGAAATGATTGGATATATGAGCAATTTCTAGGTTTCTCATGCTCCAACACATGTAATCATTCCATTTATGAATTCATATATTGCAGAAATAAATTGAAGATTTTCTATAAAATCATGTTTCAGGCTGGTTCTTGGGCCTTGTGCTTGAAATACTTCATTTATACTGTCATAATTTCACTGTACAAATTAGCTAAAATTCTATTTGCTTTGATGACAACTGATACAATAGGCTGTGCAGATGGGTAGCCCAACCGTTTCCCAGTTCGAAGGTCGTGGGTTCGAATCTAGCCGGGGGCCGGTGTAAGTGGAGTTTGCATGTTCTGCCCATGTCCGTGTAGGTTTTCTCCCTCGGCATGCACATTCGGCAAATTGGAGAAACTACTTTGCCCATTGGTATGAGGGTGTGAGTGAGTGGTGTGTGCGCCCTGTGATGGAGTGGTGAACCATCCAAGGTGGAACCCTGCTTTCTGCCCGTAGTGAGCTGGGAAAGGCCTCACTCTTACTTATCAACTCCTCTTTCCTTTCATTAGAAGAAACAGAATAAAGGAGAACACTGAGAATAAGTCATGTTGCACTCAATATTTCAAACCATCAAAGTCATGTTAAAAAAATATACAGCGCCCTCCATAATTATTGGCACCCCTGGTTAAGATCTGCTCTTTAGCTTCTAATAAATTCAGTTTTTTCCTAAATAATATAGGACCACAATGAAAAAAAGGGAAAATCTAACCTTTAATTCAAGTGCATTTATTTAGTGGGAAAAAAATCTCAAATTAAGAAATAATTATTTTACATCAAATTATGTGTTCCACAATTATTAGCATCCCTGATGTTAATACTTTGTACAACCCCCTTTTGCCAAAAAAACAGCACCTAATCTTCTCCTATAATGTTTCACAAGATGGGAGAATACAGAAAGAGGGATCTTCAACCATTCCTCTTTGCACAATCTCTCTAAATCATCCGGTGATCTGGGTCCTCTCCTCTGCACTCTCCTCTTCAGCTCACTCCACCGGTTTCCAATGGGGATGAGGTCTAGGGACTGAGATGGCCATGGGAAGAGCTTGATTCTGTGTCTAGTGAACCATTTCTGTGTAGATTTGGCCACGTTTAGGGTCATTATCTTGCTGAAAGACCCAGTGACGACCCATCTTCAGGTTACGGGCAGGGGCCACCAGATTTTGATTTAAAATGTCCTGGTATTTCAAAGCGTTCATGATGCCATGCACCCTAATAAGGTTCCCAGGGCCTCTGGAAGAGAAACAGACCCACAGCATCACCGATCCTCCCCCATACTTCACAGTAGGCATGAGGTGCTTTTCTGCATACTCATCTTTTGTTTTACGCCAGACCCACTGAGAGTGTTTGTTGCCAAAAAGCAATATCTTGGTCTCATCTGACAAAAGCACATGAACCCAGTTGAAGTCCCAGTACCTCTTAGCGAAGTCCAGACGTTTGCATTTATGATTGTGAGTGAGAAATGGTTTTTTCCGTGCATGCCTCCCAAACTGCTTGTTGGCATGTGGATAGCGCCCGATGGTTGTTTTGGAGACTTTCTGACCCCAAGATGCTACCATTTATTGAAATTCTTTAACAGTGAGCTTTGGCGAACTTTTTATTTCTCTTACCATCCTCCTCACTGTGCGTGGTGGCAAAATAACCTTGCGTCCTCTTCCAGGCTTGTTTACCACTGTTCCAGTTGTTTTAAACTTCTTAATGATTCCTCTGACAGTAGATATGGGCAGGTGCTATTTTCTTGTAGCCATTGCCTGACTTGTGAAGGTCGACACACCTCTGCCCTACTTGAATGGTGTGTTCCATTGTCATTCCCATGTTGAAGAGTGGATAAGAGAAATTGCCTCTGTGTCACGTCATATTTATTTCACAGGGAAACAGGAAGTGATGAATTACTAATTCATGTTCCTAGATACTCTGATCAACTTTGTAAACTACTGTAGAAATGACAGAAATACTTCAATTACATTTATCTCCTAGGAATTGTTAGGGGTGCCAATAATCGTGCAACAGGTGATTTTCTGAAAAATAATTATTTCTTAGACATGGATTGTTTTTTTTCCATTAAAATTCACTTGAGTTGAAGGTTACATTTTTTCTCCAATTTTTAGTGTGAGAGAATGCTTCTGCAAAAAAAATAGGATTTATTTTAAGGCTTTTAACACATCTTAACCAGGGGTGCCAATAATTATGGAGGGCGCTGTATATACAAACCGTATATGACCAAATAATCGCCTGAGTGCAAATATGCACCTGTGTGCAAAAAGTCGCCGGGGGTCCGACCTCATTTTGCGTATTAAATTGCTGGTTCAATTAAACGCCCAAGCGATAATTTGCACTATTGCATATAAATGTTTGTTTTACCCCATGTTGTGGTAACACAGAAGCTAAAACAAGCTTTGGTTTGTCTTTGTATGTATATCTGATGTCAATAAAGATGTGGGGGGGGGAAATAGCTGACAGTCTTTGGCACAGAGATATAAATAAAAACTAGAGTGGACAAAGTCATTGGCTGGACTAAAGTGCACACGGCAGAATAGCTCCCATCTTGTTTATGTTTTCATGTCCAATGAGACGCATGTAAACAGTAAACATGGGTGTCGACAATTATAATTTTTTTGGTTGGGGGCAGAGGTGTTACCAGGATGCCAAGCTTGGGTGGGCATTTGTCCTCTTTGGGGGGGCAAAAAAAAGAACCTCTAAATCGCCGTAAAATTTTTAAAAAAATATTATTATTATTATTATTATTATATATATATATGTATATATGTGTGTGTGCTGGTGTGTGCGTCGGCTGGTAAAATGGCGATAGGGGAGGGACATTAACAGGTGTGGTCAGTTTTCATTAATTATGCACAGTCTAGGGTTGTGCTGATCCTGAACCGCAATTTTTTTCTAAGGTATAGCATCAACATCTGCTGCCATGGGGCGAACATCCGAGCTTTCCCTTTTACTTCATTAAACCCAACGCAGATTGAACGAAAGTGCGACACATCAGAGGGCATGTGAAATGCTTCCGGAAAAAAATACTTGACTGACATCAGTATTCTTCGGCAACATGCTGCATGGAGCCAGTTAATGACTTCAGAATCGCCTCCTATTAACCAATTAAGCAACTCTCAGAAAAACAAACCTGCTCCCATTTATTTTGCTTGATTGGCAGTGTAATGTTGGATTCGTTTACTCTCGTTGAATGAGTAGAGCTGTTAAGACAGCAGATTGATTGATGCATTTCGAAATTTAAATGGCCATAGAACAGCAGATTTGCATGAACACGATTTCGTGCGACTGATCATTTATATCCCACATTCAAGTTTCATCCGCTCTCGCAGAAGATTTTTTCTAATAATTCAAACTGGCATTCTTTCAATCTAACACCGTAGCTCAGTTAGGTTTGTCTGCTTTTCAACATCAGATCTTAATCGTTATAGGCCACAGAAATTGTTTGATTTTTATTTACACTAAGTACACGGGAGAAGATTTAGGGAAGGGCGGAGCACCTGCAATCAGCAAAATCTAAACTCAGGCCTCTTCCCGGCGGCGTTTCAAATAGTTTAAGCCGCTTCAGGTGTGTCTGTTTCAAGAAATTACGACTGCCGACACACCCATGACTGCAAGGTGGGAAAAAATTCTGAAACGCGGATGAAACATGAATGTGAGATATAAATTATCAGTTGCACGAAATCGCGTGGCAATGACATCGTGTTCATGAAAATCTGCTGTTCTACAGCCATTTAAATTTTGAAATGCATCAAACAAACATGCCGTCTTAATAAACAGCTCTACTCATTCAACTTGGAGAGTAAACGAATCCACCATTTCAAGCCAATCAAGCAAAGTAAATGGGAACACGTTCACTTTTCTTAGAGTTGCCTTCTGTCGTCCTTTACCTGACTCTGCGAAGCGTGTAGCCAAAAAAACTTATGCCAGTCAAGTTTGTTTTTCCGGAAGCTCCAGACTAGCTGCCTGGACTCACTCGGTAGCCAACTCAGGTTATAACCCCACGAGTCAACTCAGATGACAAACTAGTACACAAATTACCTTAATGTCAAACAAGAAGCCTAACAAAATAAGCGGTGGAAGAAGAAGCAGCAAAAGAGATATGGGCGAAGTTTTAATTCCCCAAGAGTAGTACAGGGCCGGAGACGCGACCTCAGACTGACGAGTGAAGACGGCAGTCTAAGAGAATGGGAGGGTCCTTGTAATTTGAGAGTGCCCATTGGTGTCACAGCAGAATAGACTGGGGAAGGAATCCACCAATCACACATAGTGATAGATAAATAAAGCATACGTAAAGCTCACTCTAAATGGCTGTCTATCTCCGGCTGTGAATCAGTTGGATATCGCGTGTTTGCTGTCAAATAGTAGTAAATCAGTTTTTTATCTTGAGTTTTCATTGGGGGGGCAGAGCTTTTCTCAGGGTGGGCACTGCCCACCCCCTGCCCCCCCTTGGTAACGCCCCTGGTTGGGGGACTTGTTTTCTGTGTTCTTTTGCATCTTTCTGTACTTTAAAAAGGACGTGAATAAGGACTTGTAAATCAACAATATTCATGCTCCATTATTTGGCAAAGCTAAAGAAAAAGCTCTATGATTGCCTTACCCTTTATATTATTGCTCAGTTAACTACGTTTTTGTGTCGTTCAAAGAAAAAGCGTTCGCATTCAGCTGTGCCTGCGAGTCTGACTCAGGTCTATACCTGAAAGAAACAAGTTGTAAGATGCATATATACTCAGCAAGTTTCTGTGACACCATTTATGTGTATGTTATAAATGACACGCAAAGATCTCAATGCAATCAATATGTTTATTTAACAGGAGAAACACTGACTTTTCAGTGCCAACGTCACTCAAAACGGAAAATGTCATTTTCATGGGTCATGAAGCACTTGTCTGACGTCTAACCAATTGTGACCTTCACACTTCAATACCGGGTGTGACTTCCTCGTGCCATGATGCAAGCAACGCATTTCCGGCGCATGGACCGAATCAGATGTGCCAGAAATTGCTGTGGGATGTCATTCCAAATCTGACGTAGACGTTGTCGCAATTCCTGGAGTGTAGCTGGCGGGTTATCCAACCGTCGCAAACGTCAATCCATCTCGTCCCAAAGATGCTCGATTGGGGACATGTCTGGGGATCTGGCTGGCCATGGCAGGACATTGACATGTTGTTGCATCAGATACTGCTGTACAATCCTTGCAACGTGTGGTCTGGCGTTATCATGTTGCAGCGTTATTCCGGGACCATGTTGCATCAAAAACGGTACCACCAATGGCCGTAGCACTTCATCGCGATATCTTTGACCTGTCAGATTTCCATCAATAACAAGCAAATCTTTTCTGTCTCTAGCCGTGATCCCTCCCCAAATCATGACACTACCACCTCCAAAACGATCAAATTCCTGAACACAGTTGTTGGCATAACGTTCTCCACGTCGACGGTATACACGTAAACGACCATCACATCGGTTAAGCATGAATCTTGATTCATCAGTGAAGAGTAAAAGATCCCACTGACGTTGGATCCACCGTCGATGTTGTTGTGCCCACTGTAGACGCAGTCGTCGGTTTTGTACTGTGAGTATTGGACGTCTTGCTGGCCGACGTGGGACAATGCCAAAATGACGGAGACGGCGACGGATTGTCTGTGCAGACAGTCGCCTCAAACCAGGTATCGTTCTTGCAGTTATGGTTGCAGGTTGGAATCGATTTCGGAGATGGGTTGTTCGAATCCAGTTGTCCTGTCTGGGAGTGGTTACTCGTGGACGGCCGCTGCGAGGACGGTCTCTGACATGTCTTGTCTGCTGATGACGCTGCCATAAGTTCCAAATGGTGTTTCGGTGGACATTCAGGCGATGAGCAACTTCCCTCTGCGAGGTTCCGGATTCAATCATCCCAATGGCCCTCCACCGATCATTTTCAGACAGTCTTGGCATTTAGAGGGTAGAGTTCCTGATCCGAAATGGCTGCGTTTTCGATAAGTGATGCTTCCGTCGTTCATCAGGCACAATGTGAACATTCCAAAAATTCTCCTCTTTTATTGCCATCCACAAGCATTTACGCACATTTTCACGTGCAAAGTCATTTTCTCGCATTTTCATGATTTCCATTTCAATGTTGTGTTTACTTGTACTGTTTCAGTCTGATATCACCATGTATGACAATTTCATAATTGCGTTATGAAAAATAATTAACAATATTGGTGTCACAGAAACTTTTGTTGCTGAGTATATGAATTTATATGTAAGCTTTGTGTATTAAGATTGGAACAACTTCATTCTGAAGTGTTCATACCTACTTGTTGTCTTCATTTAGTCCATCTGCCCTGACACGATGGATAGCAGGATGATATTGTGTGTTGCCCAAACTGGGACCAACATAGAAGTCTCAGAGCTAAAGTATGTAAACGAAACCGTGCCAGTTTCAGTTTCCGCGAATACACTATTAATAATAAACCAATAAACTGAAGCCTTTTCTATTTCTGCGAAATAAACACCCAGGCTACTAAATTGGTATATACATTTGATATATACTGACCAAAAGAAAGACACGCAATTACGTAATTCGGTGCCAAATTTCAACAAACCCATTGAGAAAGATGCTTTTGCTCTGAGTTAATTTTCAAGGTACTTCTACCACACAAATTTTCACGCTCACTGTGCGTATTCTGGAACCACCATTCGTCCAGAACCAGACAATCGGGAGTGCTTGGGTGTGAGACTTTGAATACTACCATTGTCCAAAGACTGGAGGCTGTGGTTTGCTTGGGAGCTTTCTCTGTTGCTCTCCTCCGGGATGATATTGTTTTGCCCACAATCGGATTCTTTGGCCAGGTGGCATCAATTGGGGGCAGCATCTGGACTCTATTTAAGCCCAAGTTCCGCCTCGCCACCTTTGCTAGAGTGTCAGGGTTTCGTTTGCATTATAGCCCGAAAGTTCTTTAGCTAGAGAGTTGGTGAGGAATTAGTTGGAAAGTGTTCGTTAGTAAGGGAATCTTTCTCTCTTTTCCTCTTTCTGTGCACCGTCTGGGTGCTTAATCTTTTTATCTTTTTTCCTTTATTTTGTTCAGTCTAGCTCGCGTTGCTTCCTTATTTTTACTCGGACAAGATTTCTGTCCTTGGGAAGCTTGAGCCTCACTCTCTTATTTTGTCTGTGTTCGTCATATTGCTATATTTCCTTTCATTCCGGCCACTGCATTTGGCATCTCGGAATACCAGTACACTCTAGCCAACATGGACACGTCAGCTGTGGCCGCGATTGAAAAGTTTGTGTCCAGCCAGCAAGCTATACTTTTTGATTTCGGCGAAGGGCTTTCCAGCCTGGGCAACCAGCAGGCTGGTTTAGCTGAGAGACTCCGCCTTCAGGAGAGTTCTTCGCAGAAACAGGAGAGCGTTCTCCTAAGTTTGACGGAGATTATTAGATCCCTGTCCACACAAGTTTCACAAGATGTCGCACAAACACCATCCATACACCTTCCCCGAGAACCAAAGTTGCAATTGCCCCAAAGATATAGCAGCGAGGCCGGAAAATGTGATGAAAGATATCATTGCCTAATGCGAGATATTTTGTAGGGCTCAGCCGTCACGGTTTATTAATGAGGATTCTCGGGTTACATTTATTTTATCCCTGTTGACAGACAAAGCACTCACTAGGGTCAGTCCACTTATCAGATCTAATTCACTGGTCATGAATTCTGTGGAGGCTCTCGTTAAGAAAATGGTGTCAGTGTTTGTGGTCAGGACGCGGCTATGCGTTTAATGCATCTGAAACAGGGTAACGAAAGCGTTGCGGAGTTTTCTATTTTATTTTGCTCCCTGGCGACAGAGATAGGCTGCCCGGAGGCTCCTCTTATGAGTGTTTAGTCATGCTCTCACTGAGGAGGTAAAATACGCGTTGGCTACATTGGAGCCCTGTTCAACTTATGATTCTTTGGTTCGCACTGTGGTGCGAATTGATAATTTGCATCCGCGAACGTAACAGGGAGAAACCGCTTGCAGACAACAGGGCCAAGGCTGTTAGTGGCAAGTGTGCAGTTCCTATTCCACCCACTGAAGATTCACTCCGGTTGAAGCTATGCAGGTTGATAGCACGTTTGAGAGTCGGACTCATAAACCTGCTTGCAGAGGAATTATCTGTTTTAATTGTAATAAACCGGGTCACACCTGTCCACGTTGCCCGAAGCTTCAAGGGAAACAGGAAATCCCTCTAGCGGTATGGAGGGCGCTAGAGGGGCAGACCTAATTTCACTTTCGAACACCAATACCTCTTGAACTGACTGTGGGGAGCAAGAGAGTTATTATGAAAGCATTCGTGGATTCGGGTGCCATGAATTGTTTCATGGATGTTAAGTGGGCTAGGAGGCACTCCATTCCTAACTGTCCTCTTTCACAGCCACGCTCTGTGAGAACTTTGGACGGTCGCCCGCTTTGAGTGGGATTTATAACCAAAGTTTCTGAACCGCTAAATATGTTCATTTCCTTTGGTGGCCATTCTGAGGAGGCTTGGTTTTTTCTTATCAGTTCCCCTGCTTTTCCCATTGTTTTAGGGCATTCTTGGCTACGGGAACATACACCTTGCAACACTTGGGGGGAACAGAATAATCCTATCATCCACTGGGGTGCTAATTGTTGGTCCCATTGTAGAGAGAATGTGACTTGTTTTTCCAGACATCAAGCTATGGGGTAGACGGATGCCTGGAGCAAGTGTGAGGAGGTTTTCTCACCTTACCCTCCTAAACTAGAAAAAGGGGCAGAGGAGGGGTTGTAATGGGATCCTCAATTTGATTGGGGACAGCCAGAGGACGATTACCTTTTAGAGGATTTTTTCGATTCTGGATCAGTCACCGAGACGTCAGGCTCTGAACAGGTTCAGGATTGGGGGGCCACCCTGAACTTTGCCTTCTAATGTTCCTGATGATTATGCTGATCTTGCCAAGGTTTTTACTAAACAACAAGCCTTGACTTTACCTCCTCATTGCCCGTACGATTGCGAAATCAATCTCTACCCTGGTACTACTCCTCCTAGGGGTTCACTATACTCGCTGTCAGGGCCTAAGCGAAAGGCCATGTGAGTAAATATTCAGGAGGCTCTTGCTAATGGTTTTATTCTGCCATCCACGTCTCCTGCCAGAGCGGGGATTTTTTTTTGTGGGAAAAAAAGAGACCCTGCATTGATTATAGGGGTTTGAATAAGATCACCATTAAACACTGATACCCCCTTCCATTGATGAATTCCGCGTTGCAACGTCTGCAGGAGGTGTCATTTTTTACCAAACTAGATCTCCATAATGCTTTTAACTTAGTTCACATTCAGGTGGGGGACGAATGGAAAATGGCATTTAATACGCATGACGGGTACTACGAATATTTGGTCTTGCCATTCGGGTTGGTTAATGGCCTCTCAGTGTTTCAGGCACTCATTAATGACGTCTTCTGGAAAATGTTTGAGAAATTCGTCTTCATTTATCTTGACGGCATTTTGATTTTTTCCTCAAGGCTCTCAGAGCTTAAACAACACGTCAGACATGTGCTTGAGGCCCTCCTTAATACCAAGCTTTTTGTCAAGACTGAGAAATGTGTCTTTCACGCCCAAACTGTCTTTCTTGGCTTTATTGTTTCCAAGAGGTTAGTCCATATAGACCCGGACAAGGTGGCTGCGTTCAGAAATTGGCCTGCCCCTCAGTGTTAAGGAGGTCCAACGCTTCTTGGGCTTTGCTAATTTTTACAGGAGGTTTATCTGTAATTTTAGCGTGGTTGCTGCCCCCATTATTGCGCTCACCAGAAAGAATACCTCCTCAGCGTTTTTTGGTCTCCAGCAGCTGAGGCTGCCTTTCAGGAATTACAGAAACGTTTTAGCTCAGAGCCCATTCTGGTTTTGCCCGATCCCTCCCTCCCATTTGTGGTGGAGGTGGATGCTTCAGAGGTTGGGGTGGGTGCTATTTTTTTTCCCAGCGCCCTCTTTGGGACAATAATATGCACTAGGGCTGGGCGATTATATCGATTCTGCGATGTATATCAATATTATGTTTCCCCGAATAGTACAGATATTTCAGCGGCATGTAACATTACACCCCATTAAAATCCCCCGTGTTCCCTTGCTGTGGCTCACCTCCCATTTCCCCCGTCCGTTTTGCAGGAAAGCGATTCGGTCAGCCAGCCGCTAGTGACGCTATAGAGCATTTTTTCCCCACACAGCCGCAAACGTCTTTCTCTTCCTATTTAAACAGTCAAAGCTAGGAGATTCGGGAGCAGCATGGCGGCGAATATAAATCCGGCACCATTATACTACTTAAAAGCAGATGTGTGGGGGCACTTCGGGTTTAAAAAGAAGAGGGAAAGCGACGAGTCAGATAAAAGTCATGCAGTTTGTAAGCTGTGTCACACAAACGTGAAATACTCAGGAAATACTACTAACCTACGAGCCCACCTAAAACGTCACCGCCCGGACAAGATAATGCTAACTGAAGAGCCTAAGAAGCTACGGTGTGACCCAAAACAAACAACGCTGGACAGCGATGGCGGTTGTTCCCTCAAGTTTCCATCGCCTACTTTATTTGTCAGGATTTGAGACCTTATTCGATGGTGGAAAACGCAGGCTTTAGGCGCATGGTGAACGCGATGGAGCCCCGCTATCCTATTGCGACCCGCGAACACCTCGCTAAGGTTTGTGTTCCCAGGCTGCACGCTCAGACAAAGGCACACTTCAAAGCCTCCCTGGCGAGCACGGAGAGAGTTGCCCTGACGTGCGACGGGTGGACCTCGCGAACAACAGAAGTATATATCACCATCACGGCCCACTTTATCAACAAGGAATGGGAGCTTGTTACGTATGTCTTACAAACCAGGGAGATGCCCAAGTGCCACACCGGACACAACCTAGCAGAGCATCTGGAAAAGGCCCTCGCTGAGTGGGATATCACGGAAAAGGATCCGGTAATTGTCACTGACAATGTGTCAAATATGAAAATTGCAGCTGAGGAGGCAGCGTTCACACTACATGTAAAATGCTACGCACACACGCTAAATCTGGCTGCACAACGTGCCCTCAAAATCACAGCGGTTGCACACCTGTTAGGGATAGTGAGACGCATTGTGAACTTCTTCAGGCGAAGCACCACAGCCAGCCACACGCTGAAAGAGAGACAGAGGCTTCTCCAACTACCAGAGCACAAGCTGATGACGGACGTGGTTACAAGGTTCGTGTTTGGTTACTTTTCAATTTAATTTAGGGATAGCGCACATTAAATAATTAATAGTAATTAAAACATTACTGCAATTGTTTAGTTTGTTATTACTACTAATTTATGTTGTCATGAAATGAATACTCCGGTCATTTTGCACTTTAAGCCTCATTTATCGCTGGATTATAATGAAATAGAATGGTTTAGTCGCGAATTTCGACGAAAAAGCTCTGTTTGGAGAAATTAGGGTCGTTTCGTTAGCCCCCGTCTGCCATGTAATGTCAATGGGCATGCTGAAATCGGTCTTAAAACAACATTAATGTGTGTTTGAAAAGACATGAAACTCATGGAGTGTTTATTGATGTCATTAAAAAAAAGAAAAGTATGCTTTCCAGTGGGTTTTATTAGCCATTGATTTGAATAGGACGCATCAATTTTGCGGTATTAATCCGCCACGGGAAACAGAAAAGGGATTGCTTTCGCCATGCTTGTAGTCTTTTATTGCATTATTATTATTGCATCAACTGGCAGGGGGTCTTAAAAACTGGAAAGCGGAAGTTTACACACGGATGTGGTTTGGCTGAAAAAAATAGTTTCACGATTACTAAATGACTAAAATCCGCTGGAAGCATAATTTTCTATGATTTCATTGGCAGCTGACGGGGGCTAACAAAACAACCCAAATTTCTCCAAGCAAGCGTTTCGTTGAAACTCGCGCCTGAATCATTATATTTCATTGTAAACCAGTGATGAATGAGGCTTCAAGTGCAAAGTGACCAGAGTATTCCTTTAATGTAAAGCACTGCAGAATTCTGTGCTTCCATGCTGTGACAGGCGCTATAGGTCTATAAAGTTTTTTTTTTTTTTATTTATCTACAGATGGAACAGTGCGCACGTTATGTTAGAGAGATTCCTCGAGCAACAACCAGCCATCTGTGCTACCCTGCTGACAAGCGAGGTAAGGAAGACGGAGAAGGATCTGTGCACGATGACCGAGTCAGACGTGACAACAGCTGAAGAAGTAGTCAGCGCACTGAAGCCCATGAAGGAGGCTACACAGTACATGTCCAAGGAGAAGACCCCCACACTTTCAGTCGTCGCACCCCTCCAGGACACACTGACCAATGGACTGAAACCGATCGAAGGTGAATCTGCAGTCATAAAAGAGATGAAGGCTGCCATGGCTGGGGATCTTCAGAAGAGGTACATCAACCTCAAGGCAACTCTCCATGCATGTTCAGCGATGGATACAAGATTCAAAAGTCTTCCCTTTCTGACAGAGAATGAAAGAGAGGAAGTTTATGATGGACTGATTGCATAGGCTGCAAGACTGAGCGTGCAACAGGTAAGGCAATGATGGTACTGCTAGGTTTAACTTTTGGCCTTTTATTCTATCCAGCATGGGCCTCAATAATACATTGTTCAAGTTTAAAAGGCAACACTAACAGTTTAAAATGGATAAATATTCAGCATAAATACTATGTCAACAAAAGTTTAAAATGGATAAATATTACATAGTTTTAAAAGCATAAATACCATGATATTAACAGTTTTAAAGGCATAGAAATTAAATTCAGTAATTAAAAGATTCATGACAGTAAAAGCTCATGAATTTCATTTCATGTTGACCTATTTAATTTAGTGGTCACGTTGGTGTGTGAACAAAGAGGGGACAAATGCTAGCGATGACGAGGGGGTGGCATCCACAGAAGAAGCTAAAGATGATGGTGAGCTATAATGCTTGTTATCCAGTCAAGCACACTACGTTGTCTGAACGTCTGTGTAAGAATTATGCAATGTGTTTAACTACACTCAACAAAAATATAAACGCAACACTTTTGTTTTTGCTCCCATTTGTCTTTGCTCCCATTTGTCATGAGATGGACTCAAAGATCTAAAATTCGAACTGCCGGGTGGCTCACACGGTAAGGCACTGCTCTGCAGTGCAGAGGTAATCACCACGTCGCGGGTTCGAGCCTCGGTGTACCCACCGGCAGGGGTCGGCAGCCTTTTCGGAGTAGCGCACAATTGGCTATCGCGCTACAGGGTTTCAAATTGGGAAGGGACTGCCGGATTTGGGTGTTCAGCGACAGCTTTGTTCGTTGCTCCAGCGCCTCCTGTTGGCCAGACGGGCGCTCGTCAGGAAGACTCTGGGTTTGTTCACGTCCGGGTATCCTCCGCCCTCGATCGTAACTTACGAAGATTCGACCAATGAGTGTATAAGAATCAGTGGCTGACGGACACGTGCTTCGGAGGAGAGTCGTGAACTGTCTTCACTATCCTGAGTTGGCAGCAAGGGGTCGCATACGAGCAAGCTTTGTACATAGTTCACCAATTGGGCATTCCAGATTCGGGTGGGATTGGAGATGCCAAATTTAAAAAAAAAAAAAAAGATCTAAAATTCATTCCAGATACACAATATTACCATTTCTCTCAAACATTGTTCACAAATCTGTCTAAATGTGTAATAGTGAGCACTTTTGCTTTGCTGAGACAATCCATCCCACCTCACAGGTGTGCCACATCAAGATGCTCATCAGACACCATGATTAGTGCACAGGTGTACCTTATACTGTCCACAATAAAAGGCCATTCTGAAATGTGCAGTTTTGTCTCACAGCAAAATGCCACAGATGGCGCAAGCATTGAGGGAGCGTGCAATTGGCATGCTGACAGCAGGAATGTCAACCAGAACTGTTGCTCGGGCATTGAATGTTCATTTCTCCACCATAAGTCGTCTCTAAAGGCGTTTCAGAGAATATGGCAGTAAATCCAACCGGCCTCACAACCGCAGACCACGTGTAACCACACCAGCCCATGACCTCCACATCCAGCAGGTTCACCTCCAAGATCGTCTGAGACCAGCTACTCAGACAGCTGCTGAAACAATTGGTTTGCATAACCAAAGAATTTCTGCACAAACTGTCAGAAACCGTCTCAGGGAAGCTCAACTGCATGCTCGTCGTCCTCAGCGGGGTCTTAACCTGACTCCAGATCGTCGCCGTAACAGACTTGAGTGGGCAAATGCTCACATTCGATGGCATCTGGCACGTTGGAGAGGTGTTCTCTTCACGGATGAATCTCGGTTTACATTGTTCAGGGCAGATGGCAGACAGCGTGTGTAGCGTCGTGTGGGTGAGCGCTTTGCTGATGTCAATGTTGTGGATCGAGTGGCCCATGGTGGTGGTGGGGTTATGGTATGGGCAGGCATCTGTTATGGACGAAGAACACAGGCGCATTTTATTGATGGCATTTTGAATGCACAGAGATACCGTGATGAGATCCTGAGGCCCATTGTTGTGCCATACATCCATGAACATCACCTCATGTTTCAGCAAGATAATGCACGGCCCCATGTTGCAAGGATCTGTTTACAATTCTTGGAAGCTGAAAATGTCCCAGTTCTTGCATGGCCAGCATACTCACCGGACATGTCACCCATTGAGCATGTTTGGGATGTGCTTGACCGGCGTATACGACAGCGCGTACCAGTTCCCACTAATATCTAACAACTTCGCACAGCCATTGAAGAGGAGTGGACCAACATTCCACAGGCCACAATTGACAATCTGATAAACTCTATGCGAAGAAGATGTGTTGCACTGCATGAGGCAAATGGTGGTCACACCAGATACTGACTGGTTCTGAGTCTCCAGACCCCCAATAAAGCAAAAACTGCACATTTCAGGGTGGCCTTTTATTGTGGACAGTCTAAGGTACACCTGTGCACTAATCATGGTGTCTGATGAGCATCTTGTTGTGGCACACCTGTGAGGTGGGATGGATTGTCTCCGCAAAGCAAAAGTGCTCACGATCACACATTTAGACAGATTTGTGAACCATATTTGAGAGAAATGGTAATATTGTGTATCCGGAATGAATTTTAGATCTTTGAGTCCATCTCATGACAAATGGGAGCAAAAAAAAAAGTGTTGCATTTATATTTTTGTTGAGTGTATAATGTGTTTTTGTTTTTATTGTTAATTACTTGAAGGTCAGACTCGGCATCCTCCACCACCCAGGAATCCAACGCCGTCTTGTCCACTGGCTGCTCTTCTTAGTGAAAGATACGGTGGGGCAGCACAACCCAAGACATACACCCAAGAGGACGAGGCCTGGGACCAGATGACCTGCTACAAGGAGGCAGATCTCTTGGAAGTGAAAGAAGATCCACTACTCTGGTGGAAGGAGCACCAGTATGAATATCCACTCTTGTCACACATTGCTAAAAGATACCTTTGCATCCCTGGCACTAGTGTCTCCTCGGAGAGGGTCTTTTCGACCGCTGGGGATATCATCACTGTTTAGAGAAGTGCACTTCTCCCAGACCACGTTGATCAGAATATATTCCTGAACAAAAATCTGGAGAGAATGTAGATCTGCTCTCTCCAGTAAAGTGGAAATGAGTTTTTCTGTTTAGTGATCACTTGTCAGGGACTACATGCCTTAAGCTACTCTGATAAGACGGGTACAATTTTAAGTTGGCTTAAATGTTGCTCCTATGTACTTAAATTTTTGGCAGCCATAGTTGATTTTTACTCTCCTCCTGGTGGTGACTGGCTACCTCCCATGTGTCAGTTTTGTTCACTTGTGATACTGCACTTTTTAAAGGCTTGTAAGCCACAATTTGCACTGTTTCTCTCTGTCCAGTCAGAGCCATATATTGTGTAATTGATAGATGCTTTCAGTTTTCAGTTCAATTCAATCCAAGTCAATGGAACACTCAACAAGATGTCACCAAAATCAGTCTGTTCCTTTAAAATCTTTCAGAAAATGATTAAAGTGTATCGAATCGTTTTGAATCGAATCAAATCGGTGGCTGAATATCGTGATATATATCGTATCGCGAGCTGAATATAGAGTATCGTATCATGAGAGTAGTGTATCGCTACAGCCCTACTATGCACATACTTCTCCCGGTCTTTGTCCACCACGGAACGGAATTACAGCATTGGTGACCAGGAGTTATCGGCGATCAAGTTGGCGCTTGAAGAGTGGCACCACTGGTTGGAGGGAGCTGAACACCATTTTGTGGTATGGACAGACCATAAAAATCTCCAGTATATTCAGCAAACCAAGCGATGTAATTCTCGACAGGCGCGGTGGTCATTGTTCTTTAACCGTTTTAATTTTATGCTAACCTACTGCCCTGGCCCTAAAAACATTTAGCCTGACGCCTTGTCGCGGATTTACGACCGCTCTGATCGTGATCCTACCCCCGGAGCAAGTTATTCTGGCTGCGCAGATTGTGGCGCCCATTTAATGAGAGATTGAGGCGGTGGTCCAGGAGGCTTTGAAGCCTGATCCCGGTCGTGGGGGGGAGCCTCATGGCTGTTTGATTGTCCCGCCTAGGATTAGGCTACAGGTACTCCAGTGGAGACACTCTTCCCGTTTGGTGGGGCACCCGGAAGCCCATCGGACCAAGCAGTTCCTGGCCTGATGTTTTTGGTGGCTCGGTATGATAAGGTACATTTGGGAATTAGTTTCTGCCTGTGGCATCTGCTCCAGAAACAAAATTTCCCATCTCCCTCCCTCTGGTCTGCTGCGACCATTGCCCGTTCCCAGGTGCCCTTGGACGCATATTGTGTTGGATTTTATTATGGGACTGCCTGTGTCTGAAGGCAAAATGGTCATCCCTCCTGCCTTCAGCGCGGGAGATGGCCCTTTTTGTGGTTAATCATGTGTTCCGGCTGCATGGGCTTCCACAAGATGTTGTCTCTGACTAGGGTCCTCAGTTTTTGGCCAGATTCTGGCAGGCATTTTGTAAGCAGTAGGGGGCCACTGTGATTCTCTCCTCTGGATTCCACCCAGAGACTAACAGGCGTAAGCGTACTATTCAGTCATTGGAAAACACTCTTCGATCTTCAAGGAGTCAATTTTTAGCATGGGCTGAGTATTCCCATAACTCACTGAGTAATTTTTCCACGGGCCTCTCCCTGTTTGAAGCTCAGGTGGGTTACCAACCCCCACTGTTTCCTGAGACTGAGAATGATTCCGAGGTTCCCTCGGTCAACCATTTCATTCGTCGCAGTCGGTTGGTTTGGACCAGGGTCTGTTCCTCTCTGTTGCACTTGGAGCTCGAACAGAAATCCGCTGTCGATAAAAGGAGTCGTTTTGCCCCATATTATCGGGTTAGTCAGAGAGTTTGGCCGTCGACCTGGGATCTCCCCTTGACGGTAGAATCACGAAAACTGGGCCCCCGCTATATTTTCCCCTTCAAGATAGATTGTGCGGAAGATCAATCCGGTCACTGTCCAGTTAAAGCTCCCTAGATCTTTGCGCATCCATTCGTCATTTCATGTCTCTCTGATTAAGCTGGTTAGCACTATCATCCTGGCACCTGCCGACACACTCCCACCGCCACCGCCAATGTTTGAGGTGTTCCAGTTTCTCGTGGACTGGGAGGGATATGGCCCTGAGGAGTGCTGCTGGGTCCCTCACTGGGATATTCTGGATCCCACACTCATTTCCGAGTTCCGTGCACGGGGTTCCCTTGGGATTTCTGGAGCTGTCCCTTAGAAGGGGGGTTCTGTCATGGTTCTGGAGGCTGGCGTTTGCTTGGGAGCTTTCTCTGTTGCTCTCATCTGGGACGATATTGTTTTGCCCACAATCGGATTCTTTAGCCGGCTGGCATCAATTATGGGCGGTGCCTGGACTATATTTAAGCCCAAGTTCCACCTTGCCACCTTTGCTAGAGTGTCAGTGTTTCGTTTGCACTATAGCCCGTTAGTGCTGTAGCTAGGAAGTTGGTGAGGAATTAGTTGCAAAGAGGAAAGTGTTAGTTAGTAAGGGAATCTTTCTCCCTCTATTCCGCTGTCTGTGCACCATCTGGGTGCTTAATCTTTTTATCTTGGCCTCCGAGATTTTTCCTTTATTTCATTCAGTCTAGCTTCCGTTGCTTCCTTATTTTAACTTGGACTAGATCTATGACCTGTGGAGGTGCAAGCCTCTCTCTCTTATTTTGTCCGTTTTTGTCATATTACTGTACTTCCTTTCGTTCTGGCCACTGCATTTGGCGTCTCGAAATACCAGCCAACACAGGCCTATAAAAGTCAGACCAAAAATGTTTAAAAATCAGATGGGTCATAATGCCACAACTAACGGAAGTTCAACAGGAACCTGCGATTGGGATGCTACAGCCGGAGGTCGGGTAGATTTAGTTGCCTGTCAATTTGGTGTGCATTCTGCAACAATTAGTAGCCTCAGAACCAGGTTTAATGCCACTGGACACAGGGCTGATTGCCCCAGATCCGGTAGGCCACGTGTTACGACTCCAGCGTCTGACCGTCCTATCACGACCGACAGTCTGCCACACACTGAACCAACCTTCATTTTGTTGAAGGAAACCTCAACGCCATCTGTTACGGTGAAGAAATTCTCCGTTCAGTCATCCTTCCGTCTGTCCAAAGTCACCGACTGACTTTCCAACAGGACAACCCGCGTCCGCACGTGGCACGTATCTGTATTGAGAAATGTGCAAATCCTTTCCTGACCAGTGTTTTCTTCAGATCTTTCACCTATGGAACACTTGTGGGACATTTTGGATAGAGCAATCCAGAGACATCAACCACTGCCAGCTACAGTACATCAGCTTAGACAAGCACTGACCGAAGAGTGAGACAGCTTTCCACAAGCAACAATCAGATGCCTGGTGATGTCTATGTGACTCAGAGGCACCACCATGCGCAACGCTAATAGGGGATATACGAGATACTGATAGTGTCATTTGTGTTGCGTAACTTCACCTTGTCAAATAAAAGCCAACATGGCGATATTCCAAGCTAATTTTCTGTTTTATCTATTGTCTGAGATTCCCTCTTTCATGTGATAGCAATGATGTGTTGATTAATAACAGGTACACTCAATAAAAAATTGCAGGTTTTTTGGTCAGTATATATATATATCAGGGTGAAAAATAATTTTTTTTCCACAAGGGGTGTTTTCAAGATAAGGAGAAAAAAAATGTCCATTGTAAAAATTCTCATGGGGGCTATCTTAGGGCTCACTGTGGTCATTTTTTTCTTTTGTTTATCTTCGCATGAACAAAAGTCGTTTAAAATGGAGTAGTGTTGCATGTATTTGCATACTTTATTGATTACTACATTTGGTTCAAAACTCATTACAAACAATAAACTTCATTAAACAATGAAATTTAAAGCAATAAATATCTGCTTTTCCATTCCTGTCCACATTGAGTTCCAGTCCTCAATTTATTCAGATTCAACTAAACTGATTAGTAAATATCAAATTTACATTTACCAAATGTATTCTCATCTACCATGCCAACTATGCAATCTACAGGCGCATGTATGTAATTACATCTTAAAAGCCGCACACTTGACATTAGTCTTGAGTAATGAATAATGAAAATAAGCTGCATGTGATTTGAAAACGGCTCTCATTTTCCACCTACTCAGTTTTTTTTCCAAGATAGGATTGTCTTCTACTTGTTGAAAACATTTTTGGGGGGTTGTTTTTTTTCTTGTCTACATCTTCGGAAGTAGTTGGTGCTTTTGAGGTCCTGGGCAGAAGTTGAGCTCAATTGTCCTGTCTCCCAAGGAAAACCCTCAATCTTGAAGTGAAAATGTTAACCCTTCTAATCGGAAGGTGTTGTCGCGGACACAAATGCGCGTCATGTTGTACGTACCAGAATTACCGTAAGGTTAGTGCTTTAGAGAAAATTCCAAGTTCCTGAAAGCTAAGAAGTTGCGTTTCAGCCCACAGACAGGTTATTATGGTAAATGTGGCAGCATAGTCTAGGCGGCCTGTTTGAGACTGAGGCCCAATTACGCAAACTGCTCAGACCACAGTCTAATTTTGAGCGGGGGAAATTTTTTTTAGCAAATTAAAGAAATTTTTGCCCCCATATCTTGGGTTCACAATGGCGATTTCTAAGGTTTAGCGGGCGAATCACCCGTCATCCCCGTGTATTTTTTTCGCTGATGTGTGCATGTGTGTGTGTGTGTGTGTATATATATATATATATATATATATATATATATATATATATATATATATATATACACGCACACACATATATATGGAGGACCTCTTATGAGTGAGCCCTTTATATCAAATTTATGAGTAGTAATTTTCATTTATTTCTCACCGAAGGCTCAGAATGAATGAAAATTATAACTTGCTTCATAAATTTGACATCTCGGGCTTGCGAATTTGAGATCCTGTTTATCCCATAAATATTAGTGTAGTATTATTTGTAAAATTAAAGAAAAGCGTTGGCTTCTAGTTGGTGGTCTGTTCAAGTCAAAGGGATTAATAACTAGCCAACTAGCATGCAAAAGCTTTTCGCCATTAATAATTTAAAGCTAAATAGGGCCCCTAGCTAAGTGGCTACATTGAACATATAGGCTAAAAGACGTGTTTTTGAGTTATGTTTGAATGTAGGGGCTTACGGACACTTGGATTACTTTTTTTTTTTTGTAACTCCAAAAGTGTTTTGAGGACGAAAGAAATTCACAGACCCTTTGATTAGCTTTGGGGTGAGTGGTTGATGAGTGAATTTTGAATTTTTGGTGATCTATCCCTTTAATCTATAGCTATCCAGCCCTACCTGATCCGATGTGAACATGTGATTGCCCCTTAGTGACTAAATCAAACAATTAATCAAATTTAATGGATAATTGGATTCAGTTTCACAAGACGCACACCCAGGCATGGTTCCTGCTAGCCCTTATGAATTAAAGTATCATTTAAATCCTACTTCTGGCAATGTGAATTAGGAGAACGAAGCACATGATGCGGCAATTGACAGAAATTCAACAACAGATGAGAAACAAAGTCAATGACATCAATCAGTTTGTAAAGAGTTCCATAAGCATTTCTGAGGCATGAGGACTTCAGCAAACCATGGTGAGCGCCAATATACACAAATGGAGAAAATACTGAATGATGATCAACCTTCCTAGGAGTGGCCAGCCTCCCAGACTTCCTCCAAATGTGTATCAAAGACTCATTCAGGAGGTAACAAAAGAACCTAGACTAACATCATTGGAGCTGCAGGCCTCACTTGTCTCAATTAAATACACTGTCCATCATTGCACAGTAAGAAAGAGGCTGAAAAATGACATCCACGGGAGAGCTACAAGACAAAATCTACAGCTGACTGGAATGAAAGGTTCATCTCACGTTAGCCAAAAAACACCTGGAGGATCCCCAAATCTTTTCAGATACTATTCTGTGGACTGGTGAGTCAAAATGTTTAGGGAAGACATGGATCCGGCTAGATTAGGCATAAAGCAAACATAGGATTCCACAATAAGAACAACATCCCAACAGTTAACCTCTTAAGCCCCAGCCTCTTTTTTAGGTTTCTGTTTGAAAATGACATACCCAAAATGAATAGAGTATATCTCTGTTTGTGTAGCATGAAGTATCAGAGAGGGAGACATGGAAATGTGGAGAGAGGGTTGATTTTCTGACGCTACTCGGATTTTGATATTTGAACATTAATATGCTTGGCGTTTGAGTTGTGTATGTAAAAATGACTTATATGTGCTTGTAGCAGAGGCTCTCCTGTTTCATTTGATGTGTAATATGACTATATTGCTACTTAATTAGCGCGGCATTGTAGGTATTTTGCTGCGGTGAGTCTCAGGGTCCCCCAATTGGGGGACCCTGGAGTTTAAGAGGTTAAACTAGGTAGAGGTAGTGGGGGGCTATTCTGCTGATCCAAAGCACACAAGCACGCCCACCTCTGAATGGATAAAAAAAGGGTGTCTTGGAGTGGCATAGTCAAATTCCTGAGTTGAAAACTATTTTAACGAAATGGCATGAACTTACACTGGCAATTCCTGCTCAGAAAACCTCCAATGTGGCTGAATTAAAATAATCCTACAAAGAACCATGAGCCAAAATTCCTCCACATTGATGTAAAAGACTCATTGCAAGTTGTTTGAAATGTTTGATTGCAGTTGTTGTTTCAAAGGGTGGCAAAACTATTACTAGGTTTAGGGGGGCAATTATTTTTCTCATGGGTGACTTGGTCTTGAATATCTGTTTACATTCAATGAATGAAATGATCAAATAGAAGCTGTATTTTGTGTTTACTCATATAGTGTTTGTTTTGCTTGAAAATAAGTTTCATGATCGGAAATATTTAAATATGTCAAATGCATAAAAATAGATGTGTGGTGTTTTCAGAAGAAACCAAGCACAGATCTCAGAAAACCTACAGGCATTTTTATCTACAGCTGGGAAATGCAAAGAGTACAAAACAGAAAAAAAAACACTTCACAGAGGGTATGCTGAGACAATACAATCCCACCACAAGGAATCCCAAGCACTGAGCCAAAATAGACTAAGATGTGCTAAGGATGTGGAATGGGATTGAAGAATGCACAACAGGGATGAAGCTGACAAAGACAATTCAATATCAAGGATCACTTAAAGTGCTTTTTCATCCAAAAATAAAATTTTGGACCATGCATCCTTTGTGCACTGATCATTTCAAATTCTAATCAGCTGTTATAAACTTATTTGCATTTCAATCATTGCAAATGGTGATCATCTCAGAATGTATGTTCAGCTGTCTTCGGCAATCAGATTACGTGAGGAACCTAGCCAGAGGCAGAGAACACATTGTCAATGACATTGGACTCAGTGATTTGTAGTTGTGGATTATTCTCTTGGTAAAATGCCAAATATCTGTTTTGTTCGTGGCTGTAAAAATAAGGCCAATGCAAGCAGAGGCATCATCCCTCCATAAATTTCCAAAAAACCCCACAATTCGAAAGGCATGGTTGGATTTAACGATGGGGAAGCGAGTGGATTAATTACAGACTGAATCAGGACCGATGATCTGTTCTAAACACTTTACAGATGACTGCTTTGATCTGCCAGATCCAGAGTCACAGGAAAAGTCTGGATTTCACTGTGGGTTAGTAATGACTAAAATAGCCACTGAGTAAGCCATATATTAATAAGCTGAGCCCAAACAGCTCCGATCCCCAATTTTCCCCATCTACTCTGTACTAAAAAAAACCAGGTTATAAGCCCAGGGGGCCAATTAACAAGCCCATCCTAAAATGAGTGTAGAAAACATTTTAAGCAAAAAATGGCTCAAAACAAAACTAAATCCATCTTCCACCATGTGACCTTTTGGCTATGATAGCATTGCCGAAAGGAGACCAGGAGGTGCAACTGGAGGTGCAATAATGCATAAGCTTCTAGTCTGTTCAAGTCTGAATGAATAATTTGCTGGCTAGCACACTAACACTTTTTGCAATTAATAAATTTCCAAGGTTCCACGACAACTGTTACTCGTGTGACTTAATACTTTCATTCCAAAAAGCTAAAGCATGCTAGCCAAGCCAGGTTACGTTTCCCAAAAGCATAGTTGCTCTCTAAGTTTGCAACTTACATAGTTGGTCCATTCAGTCAATGGTTAGCATCTGTGATTTCAGGAAACACACCCAAGCTCTGCAAACATGGCCTCATTTGACCTTCATGGGCCGTGTTGTTTGTTCAGTGTGGACTGTGAAATCAGAGAAACTTCCTGTTTCACTTCCTGTTTCTGGTTTACAGGAAGTTTAAGATTATCTTTTTAAAACAATGTTTTTGAGAAACAACGTTTTGAAACTTGACACTTCAGAACAACTTTTAAATATGTCCGGTGCCCATATGTTATGTTATGGCCCCAATTTGTTATTACATCAGCAGTATCAGGCTATTTCGCCCCACAAGAAACAGGCAATTTAGCAGATCGGTTATCTACTACAGGGGTTTCTAACCATATTTTCACAAAGGTATTTGGTTTGGTATCCTTTTCTTTCTTAGCTTTAAGGAAACAACAGTTAGTTGTAACATGACCAGATTTCTAGCAATAACTGCAAACTAGACCACTTTTGTCACTGTTAGCTTTTACTCTTTCAGCAGACCTGTGACTGGATTTCTGAGCACCATCACCAGATTTGTCTTTGGGTGAGGAATCTTGGGTATAACCATTCCCTTTTTTCTGAAATTGGAACCATCAATTGTTACTGCTAGACTGAACTTTGGACTTATGTGTGAGAACATATTCATCTGCAAATTTGGCAGCTAACTGCAAATTCAGTGCTTGCATCTTATTAAGGTAGGTCTTAATTTCATCCTTAACACAGTTCTTGAATTCATCAACAAACACCATCTCTTTTAGTGAGTTGAAATCATCCTTGACCTCCATAGAAGTACAACAGCGCACAAAGCAAACCTTCTTCTCCTTAGCAAATTCCACATAAGTCTGATCGTCAGATTTCTTCAGACCTCTGAATTTCTGTCGGAAAGCCTCTGGAACCAACTCATAAGCTCTCAAAGTAACCTTTTTGACAACCTCATAATCAGAGGAATCATCTGCAGACAAAGCCGAATAGGCTTGTTGAGCTTTACCCTTAAGGACAGTTTGCAACATCAGAGGCCAGTGTTTCTTTGGCCACTGGCAACTCTTTGCTACCTTTTCAAAACAGTGGAAATAGTTGTCAACATCCTTTTCAGCAAATGGAGGCACCAGTTTTACCTCCTGGCTTGGCCGAAATTGATTTTCCGTTGCTATTTTAATTTTTAGTTGCTCCATTTGGAGTCTTTCTTCTCTATCGAATTTCTCTAATTCAAAATCTCTCTGTCTTGAAAATTTTTCTGACTCAAATTCTTTTTGTTTTTCTTTTTCCTCCCATTCTTTCTTTTTTCCTCCCTTTCTTTTTCTCTTCTCTTGCAAATTTTTCTAACTCAAACTGTTTTTGTTTTTCTTTTTCTTCCCTCTCAAATTCTCTTTGTTTTTCTCTTTCCTCCCTTTCAATCTCTAGCAGTTTTAATTTAAGTTCAATTTCTACATTTGGATTTTCCAATGGAAACTGCTCCAGATCTCCTGGTGCAAACACATTTTCATCAATGTAATATTCAACAATCTCTCTAGCCAGTCTTGCTTTTCGCATGGCTGGTTTTACCTCTGTCAGCTCTAAATGTCTGCCTATTTCTAGCAGTTCTGTCTTTTTAAAAGACTTCAAAACCTCTACAGTTGGTGTTGCCAAGAAATCATCCATTGCTGTTGATCTGTCAGTATATATACACATACACATATATATATATATATATATATATATATATATATATATATATATATATATATATATATATATATATATACTTACATATATATATATATATATATATATACACACACACAGGTACTACTCAGAAAATTAGAATATCGTGTAAAAGTCGGTTTATTTTGGCAATTCAACATAAAAGGTAAAACTAATATATTGACTCATTACATGCAAAGTGAGATATCTCAAGCAATTGTTTGTTGTAATTTTGATGATTATGATTTACAGCTCATTAAAACCTCAAATACAAAAACTCAGAAAATTAGAATATTGTGAATATAACCAATATTCTGTGTGAAACCACACACAGGTGGATGCTGGACATGGGCTTTAAATGTCGAATTACTGTTGTCAAGCCACTCCTCAACAGCAAGCAACGCCAGAGGCACCTTCGCTGGGCTAAAGAAAAGAAGAACTGGTCTGTTTCCCAGTGGTCCAAAGTCCTCTTTTCTAATGAGAGCAAATTTTGCATCTCATTTGGCAACAAAGGTCCAAGAGTCTGGAGGAAGACTGAAGAGGCGCATGAAGGAAAATGGATGAAGTCCAGTGTTAAGTTTCCCCAGTCTCTGATGACTGGGGGAGCCATGTCAGCTGCTGGTGTTGGTTCCCTGTGCTTTCTCAAGTCCAGAGTAAACGCAGCAGTCTACCAGAACATTTTAGAGCACTTCATGCTTGCTTCAACGAACCAGCTTTATGGGGATGCAGACTTCATCTTCCAGCAGGACTTGGCACCTGCCCACACTGCCAAAAGTACCAAATCCTGGTTCAACAACCACGGGATTACTGTGCTTGATTGGCCCGCAATCTCACCTGACCTGAACCGCATAGAAAATCTATGGGGCATTGTCAAGAGAAAGGTGAACGAAAAGAGACCAAACAATAAAGAAGAGTTCAAGGCCGTGATTGAAGCATGCTGGTCTTCGATAACAGCCGAGAAATGCCACAGGCTGGTAGCATTCATGCTACGCCGGATTGAAGCAGTCATTCGTGCAAAAGGGGCCCCAACCAAGTACTAATTACAGATGCAAGATTTTCCTTTCAGAGGCCAGACATTTTTGTATTTAAAATCCTTTTTTATTTATTTATTTAAATCGATTTCATGTAATATTCTAATTTTCTGAGTTTTTGAATTTGAGGTTGAGCTGTAAGTCCTAATCAGCAAAATCAAAACAAATAAAAGCTTGAAATATATTGATTTGCATGTTATTTGTCTATATAATATGTAAGTTTCACCTTTTAAGCTGAATTACAGAAATACATGAACTTTTTGAGAATATTCTAATTTTCTGGGTAGTACCTGTATATAGGAAAATTCACTAAAATAATTTTATAATTTGAAATGTTATATTTTCAATAAATGACCCTCGCAATGGTCTATCCCGGACGAGCCCCCAATTTGTTATGGCCCCAATTTGTGATTCCATTTATGACAGCAAGGGATGACAGACAATTGTAAAACTAAAACACATTTAATTGAGCAAAGACAACTAACAACTACTATCTATTCTACTGACTGACCAAGATTGATCATATACAAAAACAAAAATATTTACAGCCACTTTGGTGGGTTGCTTGGTGATGTCCTGGGTGAGGAAAATGCTCTAACACAGGCAAAAATCCACTAAAAGCTTCACAGGTCTTGAACAGAATGACAGGTCTGGTCACGTGTCCTTCTCCTTGCAATTTCTCCTACTACTTCACTGTTTCGATTCTCCTCCTTATATACTCTTTTGCAGACCCCACCCACAATTAGACCTCTTTTTTTACATTTTCTGGGACTTGCCCCAGACATGCCCAGAACATGTCCAAACCTAGCTCTAGTCTGGGGTCAAAAAAAGGTGAATACTGCCATCTAGTGGCCTCACATTACAGTTAACATTGACAAAATGATTGATTTCTTTAACAAAATTGAACCTAAACTTCCACAAGCTGAGGTTTGGTGTATGGATGGCATGAGATGAACTGATAATAGGTGTGGTGATCTTTGAAACAAACTAACAAACTGACAAACAGGTAAGTCAGGAGAAGTTAGAAGTTAGAAGGTGAGGTTAACAAAAATCAAAAGCTACAATATCTGGGGCATAAGAATTCAAACACAAAAGAGAAACTGGGGCTACAGTATCAACTCCTCAAATCAAAAACCCACCCCAAGGTAATGTTACAGGATCTGACAACAGACAACTCTGTCTCCTTGAGTCAGTTGCTCAGACAAACAAGCTTGTTTACATTGTCTGAGTGTAAGGCTGCCCTCTTCTTTTGTATGATGTTACCTGCGAGTGAAAAGAGTCTCTCACATGGCACAGACATGGCAGGAGTAGCCAGGTATTTGCGAGCAAAAGAGGACAGCAGTTCATAAGCTCCTGCATGAGCTGCCCACCACTCCAGTGGACACTCATGCATTCAAATGTACGGCTCAGCTTTGTAGCGGGCTACAGGCCCCTGGTCGTCCTTGTCCGAGTCTGAGGACAGCAGGCGGAGGCACTTCTTTGCTGCTGGCTCGTCCTCTGTGGGTTGAGGGGCAGCAGGTCCCACCTTCTGATCCTCGCAGCATCTCTTCAATCCAGGTCCACACCTTAAGAGGGAAAATTAATTTGTTGCATAGGACTTTCTAACCAAAGCACTCACAAAACATTGGTCTTCTCAGTCACACACACACACACACACACAATGGCTCCAATAAGTATTTGTACACTACTTGAAAATTCAACTACATGACAGCTTTTGTATATTAGGCAAAATGCTTGCTATTGTGTGTAAAAGTGATTAAAATATTTGATAATCAATAGGTTTTAAACAAATATTTAATGTCAAAATGGCATATTTAGTCAGAAAGGCAATTATCTGACCCAATAAGTATCTGTACAGTTCCATTAGAGAGTCACAAAACTTATACTCACCTAAAATTGACTCAAGATTTTTACAGGACATAGTTGACTCACTTGGTCTGATTTGGTCAAGCGTGACCATACTGGACACTCTCTCTGTACACAGACTGGCCTATGTAAATGGCCTGACCATGCTCATAATGTATTCCTGTGATATATGGCTAAGACAGGCGAGATACCCCGTCGAATGCGGGAGCAAATCATTCAGCTACATAAAGGCCAAAGCACCAGAAAAATTGGAACTTGGCTATCGTTACGCCACACGACCGTGCAGCACATCAATTTTTTGAAGATTGGTATGGGAGAAATATATGGTCTATAGTTGACTTGATAGACACGAATGGCAATTTCTCAACTTATGAACAATTCTGTATGAATGAACATCTAATTGTAAAGGTGCGATCAGGAACCAGTCGCGAGAAACAGGAAATGCAATAGAGCTTGTTTTATTAAAGGGGGAGGACCCCCGCAGGGCAGAAGGCAAAAGTACAGAGTCCACAATCCAAAAGTCAAAATCCAGTTGGGCAAAAATGGTATCAAAAACCAGGGCAGCAATCACAGTAATCGTAGTCAGACAGAAATGGGTCTGGTACACAGGAATAGTTCTATCAGAGAGACAAGCCAGAATCCAAAGGGCGTAATCCGAATAGTTACCAGGGCAGCAAACAGATCTCGTGGTCAGGCAGAAAAATGGTCAAAACACACAGATGCAACTGTAATCAAAAATCACAAAGGCAAAAATCAAAAGTCGGGCAATCCAGTCAGAAAGATAAACACTGAGAAATCAAGGCGAGAAACGTGGCACGAGGAAACTAGGGAGAACGATCTGACAAGAATGTGAACCAAACAGACATCTTATATACACATCAAGGTGAAACACATGACCAGGGAGAACAGGTGCAATCAATGGTAACAATGATCAGGGAGAGACACATGAGGAATAAACTAATTACATGACTTTGGCTGTAGCCAAAACGCAGACAGGGATCACAAGACAAACCTAAATACAAAACAACAGCTCCGGTTAAGGAGTACTAAAGTGCCAAGATAAAAGAAAAGGAAAGCATGAGATATAAGTGGAAAACTGCAGCAGAGATAATTAGGGATAGGCAAGGAGGCGGAGATTAGAATTGAGCGACTGCTGAGAGATCATTAGTCAATTAGTATGTGCAGCTATACAATCCCGAGTGCATGTTAGTAAGTTAGTAAAAATATGCAATGTTAATGAGGGTTAGTAATTATCAAAAACAACAAACTGTTAGTATGGTTAGTAGATAGTAAAAGAGAGAGGAAGGAAGCACACGAGATAATGAAGGAAGATTGAAAACCCAGAAACCAATAAATCACCCGAATGAGGGGCACAGAAGACTAGGGACCGTGGGCAAAGACCTACACAAGACAAGACAGGGTAGACGAAGTGCAATGCATGGAAATGAAAACATGGCATGAAAAAATAATAAAACATGAAGTATAAATTATCAAAAACACAATACATGATCCTAAGAATAGTCAAAGGGCAGGCAGTGGTCACTAAACACAGAAATCCTAAACATGGCTAGGCCAGGCACAGAACTTAAACATGACATGGGATCAAGGCATGCAGAATCACAGATCACAACACTAATGATGTTCTTCCCATTTTACTCCGAAGATGACTGTTGCAGAGGCAGCCGATATGTCATTCGAAACAAATTGTTTTTTAAAAGCCAACTTAGGAATCAACTGTCTTTTATTGTTTTAGACTTTTTTTAAACCCAGAAAATCTCTCTACCTTTGATATATTGGCCTCTGGGTTCAAACCTTTTCTTGCAAACATTTTCGTTGAAGTTATTGCAAATGGGTTGGTTTTTGAACGTAAATACCTTGCGACCGCGGCTGTTGAATTTATCAAGCGGAGGAAAATCTGAATCAATCATTACTAAAAGTTGAGATTTCACGACAGACCAGTCACCCGGACGTTTGCCTGAGAAATGCAGAGTGCCGCCTTGTGAGAAAAACTCTTTCAAATATATGTATAATTTTTTTTTTCATATCACAAGCTCGCCGAGCAGAGCCAGAGAAGGGTCCAGTTCTGGGAAGGCTGGGAAGCTGGCGCTGGAGCTTCGCATGTAGGGTAGGGGCGGCCGAAGGTGTAGCTTAGGATGATGCAGCCTGTGTGTTTGCGAAAAATTGGAGGCAAGCATCAAGTGCTTGCCAGAGCTATGCCAATGAATGGCAGAATGAGCGAACTAGGGCAGAGAGAAATGACATATTTTAAAAAGTCAGAAGCAGAACGAATGGCTAGCGATGCGAATGTGGTGTGCTACGGTGTATTGAGGAGATCAGCTGCTACACCAGCTGACAGCTCAATTGAGAGCCCAAGCAATGATTGCAGAGAATTACGAGTGAGCATGCATGTGAATGATAGAAAAGTAGACGGAGTTGAAGTGCGCAAGAGAGTCTTCCTGATCGAACTTTCGCGAAGCTTCATATGACATTGCTGCAGATGACAATTTGGAACGATGGTGAGAGTCTACGGATGAGTTTTTGGTGCTGATTCTGAATACATCCTGGGAGGGGAAAAACGATTGATTTTGGGTTTTGCTGCCACCAGGCGGTAAAATGTGGCGGAGGTACTTGCGAACTCCGAGTGCAGCTCTTGGTTCATTATCTGATAGGCTCTGTATAAGCCAACCCCCTGCGTTTAGGACCAAAATTAAGGGCTAAATTTTCATCTCTTTCACCGGAAATTATGCAGCCAGTGAATTCAAAACTTGGCCATTTCAGATTTTAAAAGAAATCAAAATGTTAAAGATACTCTCCAGATATGTTTTCAGATATATGTACAGAGCTTTGAAAAGGTATTTTGCCCCTTCCTGATTTCTTACTTACTTTCTAACTTATATTATGAACTAATTGTGATTATTCACATTTTTTGAGTCCAATCTCGCTAGCCACACCCAGGCCTGACTACTGCCAGACCTGTTGAATAAAGAAATCACTTTAATAGAACCTGTCTGACAAAGTGAAGTAGGCTAAAAGATCTCAAAAAGCAACACGTCATGCCGCGCACTAAAGAAATTCACAAACAGATGACAAACAAAAAATTGACATCTATCAGTCTGGAAAGGGTTACAAAGCCATTTCTAAGGCTTTGGGACTCTGGCGAATCACGGTGAGAGGCATTAGCCGTAAATGGAGAAAACTTGGAACAGTGGTGAACCTTTCCAGGAGAAAAAATTGGCCCTTTACCTGTCAGGTGCAAACAAGGGGTGGACTACTTCAGGGTCTTTGTTGTCACATTTTGTGCTCCAAACTGCATGACACACTGTCAGGAAGAAGTCAGTCAGACTGCGAGCTGGCCAGTCCAGTACCCTCATTTTCACCCTCTTCTTAATCGGCCATTCTTTTATGTGTGCAGAGAATAGTTTTGTGTTGTTCCATTGAAATACACATGGACGTTCCCAAAAAAAATGTCTTCAAGGCAGCATATGTTGGTCCAACATTTCACTATACTTTTCAGTATCAACTCCAAATAAATGGCAGCCGTATTTTATACCTCAGCAATGGGGGCAGTGAGCTTAAAAGTTTGATTTGTTTTGTATCCTGACACATTTTAGATTATACTCTAACAGACTCCCCGAGGAACTGTCTCTTAACAGGACAGAAAATACAAATGAACCATTCTAGTTGGATTTATGCAACACCAATTCTTGACCATATATCAAAATACTGATGTTGCTGAATTGACTCACAAGTGCAAAGCAATATTTCTGATATTTATTGACCAAAAAAATGAGTGCAAATGATATTAAAATATTAAAATTCCAATAATGGTTGGGTTTAACACAGTGTTTCATTCATAATGGTCTCACTTAAAGCCTCCCTTTCTGAATGGAACTAAATTAACATGTTTGTGCACAATGAAATGAGATAATGTATTATTAATAATCTAGTCCCCTGTAGGGCTGGAACAAGAGGATGCTACATGATAAATTTGCAGACTTTCATCCTCAGACTGGAATTCATCAGTTCTGCAGCACAAGGTAAGGAATTATATTCCTCCTGGTAGAAAAGTTTGAACCGCTTTTCTTTCAAAGAAATCCTGTATTTTAATATCGACAGTCTGCTTGGATCAATCAAGAATAATTATTAGAACACTTGTCATGAGAAATTTGATTTGTATTCTGCAGCAGTCAACTTGCTTGACATTTTCATCAGAAGCAATATTGACTTCACAATCTACTTTATTTCTTCCTGCTCAGTTGAAGACAAAGAGCAGTCACTTTATTTATTTGAATATGAAGAATACCCACATTTAGATGTATGCAAGTCTGTGTGCATGTTTGTAATTTCTCGAGTACCATAGATAATAGAACAAGTTTTTTTTCTTTTCAAAAGAGGGGCACAGCATACAATAATTCGACAATACTTAATTTAATTTTTGGTTTTCAATATGAAGTGGTGTGCCATCTTATCTCAGTCACTATGCTCTGCTAAATGTACTCTCAATGATCTCTCCCCACAGACAGACCTGCCGGACATATGGAGGTACGTCTGGCACTGAAAGCAGCTGGTTTTATTGGTCTGATTGTGGTGGGAATCCCAGGTAATCTGGTAGCCCTCCTGCTCTTTGGCCATTTATTCGTTTTACAGGGCCACATGCCACACAACGAGTTCATCCTCAGCCAGCTGGTCTTTGCCAACCTGATGGTGACGCTGTGCCAGGTCTTTCCTCAGACTCTGACTGCCATAGGCATGAACCCACTGTTCAGCAGCCCAGCTTGCAAAATTATCATCCTTATATACCGTGTTGGCCGGTCCATGTCTATCATCATTACCTCCCTGTTGAGCTCCTACCAGTGTGTTGTCATGGCTCCATCAACATCTGGCTGGACCTGGCTGAAACGCTGGCTTCCGGGCCACCTCCCTCACACCATCATTTTGCTCTATGGAGTCAGCCTCATCATTGCTCGCACTTGCATTCTCTATACTGAGGCTTTTCCTGTCAACAGCACCATTCCAGAGTTCACAATTAACTTAGAATTCTGCATTGTGGTGTTCCCAAGCGCCATATCTTACATGGCAAATGGTGTGGCATTCATCATACGAGACTTCATATTTGTCGGCCTGATGGTGACAGCGGGAGTGTACGTGATTCTGCTGCTGCATCGGCACCGTCAGCAGGTTCAGGGACTACATGGAGCCGGTAAGAAGACAGAGGAGGCGTCTCGTGCCGTCCTGCTGCTTGTGAGCACGTATGTGGCACTGTTTGGCTTAGACAATATTATGTGGTTCTACTCACTCTCTGTCACCCGTCTGCACGCGGCCACGGTAGACGCTCGCGTCTTTTTTGCCACCTGCTATTCCACCATCAGTCCTGTGCTCATCATTGCCACCAACAAGAAGTTGGCCACATACTTTAACTGCGCATCCAAATGCAAGGCAACCGAGAATGTCCAAAGAAATGTGGAGTCCAGTGTTTCTCAAGTGACCCCAACACATTGAGGATGTTGAAGAATGGAACTTGGAGAGGAAGGGAGGGGACTGACTGTTGGCTGGACTGATGCAGTTTATGATGTATCATTTTTTAATTATTTAATTGCAAGGAAAACACGATTGAATTTTCAATGACTGATGAATATGAATATATTCTCATACAGATTCCCTGCTGCAGCCATGCATGTGTCAGTGATTGGACACACGTATTTTCTTTATCTTGAGCTGCAAAATGAGACACCAGGCCATTGACAATTAAAAAAAGTAAATTTTTTAAAATATAAAATCATCTTTCAGGTTGGTTCTTGAGCCTTCAGCATGAAATATTTATTTAATAATTTCATGATCTCGTTGTTCACATTGCATTTTATCCTGATCGCACTTTTAATGCACGTTCACACCGGGTGAGCTGATTTGTGTGTGTGTGTGTGTGAGAGTGTGTGTAAGTCCTTGTTTAAGTAAAGACAATGTTATCTCGTTGAAGGTAATCAGTTCCTGACAAGTTAGAAAGCATAATTCGGTAGTGGATGTTTTGTGTTCCCAGCTTTTTAAAAATAATGTATGAATGGACAAGTGGGAGTGTTTTATTTACTAACAACTGTTCCGTGAGTATTTTTTTTTTTATTGCAGTGTAAAAGGCTGTACATGCAAACAATCATATATCCTCATAATTTTTTTATTGATTATTGTTGCATTTGGATTGGCAGAGAAATTGAAGAGATTACTCAGGCCGGCTGCAGCTATCAACTCTCTGAGTGGAGAAAGGCTCCAGCTGGTGAACTTTTAAATTACTATCTAACGCACCTTAAGTTACTCACATTGGTACACTTGCTCTTGAGCTCCTAATATGAGACTTTTACTTAGGTACAAATCAAGGAAAATTTTAGCTTGCAGTCACATGTATGAAACTTACAACATATTTACTATTACTTTTGAAACCTCTTTTTGGAATATACTCGGACTAATTTCTGCCCATGATGCTATGTGATGCTATGGTAAAATCATTACAGGGCGATTCAACAGTGAAGTCCATATTACTGTCCCTGACAATTTTGTAGTCCATTCGCATGCTCTTTGGGTGGATCTCTGATGAAAAATTGTTGAATTTTTAAGTAGACAACCTTTGAATTAGGATTATAATGAAATTTAAACATTACTAATAAGAAAATGTGGAGCCTGTTGGTCAGACCCACCAAAATGTGGTGCCTCTCTGGCCAGGCTCTTAATTTTTAATTACAATTGAAAAAACTTACGCAAAAGAACTCTGCTCTTTTAGTCACATTTAGCTTAGTAAACATGTTTTAAATGGATAAGTTTTCATCAGTTTTTGAGAAGTTACCCTCACTTGTTGTAAAACTTTGTTGTCCCGCTTCTCTAGCATCATTTCCGTCACAAGCCATTTTTCACATCACAGCTGCTACTTGTTGGACTGTTTGTGTACTACACCATTATCTTCATGATGTCATGCGCAACCTCAACTTTCATGTTGCCATGTATGCATGAAGTTCCCCTCACTTTTTCCATCCATTCAAAAGGTGAAAGGGTTTATTATGCATCACCTCTGAATGCTCTAGAAATTGGAAGTGAAGTTATTCGCGGCATGTTTGCAGATTTGGCGAAATCACGCACGTTTTCATATGGTGCATTGCGCTCGTTCGGGCCTGCCAAGGTCAATATACAATGCTTCCACGTGACAAATCTATCATATCCGGCACAATAGTTTTCGTCAGAGAGATGAGTGGGTTTGACCGACAGGCTCCACATTTTCTTATAATGAAATTGAAATGAAACTAGAAATGGTTTTTACACGTAAAAACAAATGTCTCCCCATTCCCCCGTTTCACATTTTAGAGTTATGGTCCAGAAACGAGTCCCACCCTTCAATATGCCTAAGTCCAAATTGTTGCCATGGAAACAGAAAAAATAAAATTCAAAAGCAGTTCAAACCCTCAAAAGGCACATCTACATGTTATGGAGAGACACTATATTAAATTTGGTGAGAATCGGTCGAACAGTTTCAGAGTTATGCTCCGGAAACAAATGGGAACGCCAACGCCAACGGGAATTCAGGCAAAAACAATATGTCTCCCCCCCCAGGAAGGGGGAGACATAATCACTCACAATTGTCCCCCACCGCGCGAATGCGCGAAGCGGCGGGACATAGTATTCACGACCGTCCATCCGTCTGTATGTACGTCCTGAATCCTTGTCAGTGAGATATCTCAAGAACGAATTGACGGATTTCCTTCAAATTTCATGTCAACATGTACAAAACCCAAAACCAGTGAAGTTGGCACGTTGTGTAAATCGTAAATAAAAACAGAATACAATGATTTGCAAATCCTTTTCAACCTATGTTCAATTGAATACACTGCAAAGACAAGTTACTTAATGTTCGAACAGGTAAACTCTGTAATTTTTTGCAAATATTAGCTCATTTGGAATTTGATGCCTGCAACGTGTTTCAAAAAACCTGGCACAAGTGGCAAAAAAGACTGAGAGAGTTGAGGAATGTTTATCAAACACTTATTTGGAACATCCCACAGGTGAACGGGATAATTGGGAACAGTTGGGTGCCATGATTGGGTATAAAAGCAGCTTGCCTGAAATGCTCAGTCATTCACAAACAAGGATGGGGCGAGGGTCACCACTTAGTGAACAAATGCGTGAGCTGATTGTCGAACAGTTTAAAAACAACATTCCTCAACGAGCTATTGCAAGAAATTTTGGGATTTCATCATCTACGGTCCGTGATATCGTCAAAAGGTTCAGAGAATCTGGAGAAATCGCTGCACGTAAGCGACAAGGCCGAAAACCAACATTGAATGCCCGTGACCTTCGATCCCTCAGGCGGTACTGCATCAAAAGCCGACATCAGTGTGTAAAGGACATCACCACATGGGCTCAGGAACACTTCAGAAAACCACTGTCAGTAACTACAGTTTGTCACTACATCTGCAAGTGCAAGTTAAAACTCTACAATGCAAAGCGAAAGCCATCTATCAACAGTACCCAGAAATGCCCCTGGCTTCGCTGGGCCCATTCTCATCTAAGATGGATTGATGCAAAGTGGAAAAGTGTTGTGTGGTCTGAGGAGTCCACATTTCAAATTGTTTTTGGAAACTGTGGACGTCATGTCCTCCAGACCAAAGAGGAAAAGAACCATCCGGACTGTTATAGGCGTAAAGTTCAAAAGCCAGCATCTGTGATGGTGCGGGGGTGTATTAGTGCCCAAGGCATGGGCAACTTATACATATGTGAAGGCACCATTAATGCTGAAAGGTACATACAGGTTTTGGAGCAACGTATGTTGCCATCCAAGCAACGGCTTTTTCATGGCCGCCCCTGCTTATTTCAGCAAGACAATGCTAAGCCGCATTCTGCACGCGTTACATCAGCATGGCTCTGGAGTAAAAGAGTGCAGGCACTAGACTGGCCTGCCTGTAGTCCAGACCTGTCTCCCATTGAAAATGTGTGGCGCATTATGAAGCGTAAAATATGACAACGGAGATCCCGGACTGTTGAACAACTTAAGCTGTACATCAAGCAAGAATGGGAAATGGGAATTCCACCTGAAAAGCTTCAAAAATTGGTCTCCTCAGTCCCCAAATGTTTACTTAGTGTCGTTAAAAGGAAAGGCGATTTAAAACAGTGGTAAAAAGGCCCCTATGCCAACTTTTTTGCAATGTGTTGCTGCCTTTAAATTCTAAGTTAATGATTATTCGCCAAAAAAAAAAGTTTCTCAGTTTGAACATTAAACATCTTGTCTTTGCAGTGTATTCAATTGAATATAAGTTGAAAAGGATTTGCGAATCATTGCATTCTGTTTTTATCTACGATTCACATAACGTGCCAACTTCACTAGTTTTGGGTTTTGTATTAGGGTGGTGCCCCGGCGGCAGTCGATTTTGGTGACCTTTGCGTCACTCTCAAGGTTACACCGAGACACTGTTCATTTTGACACGATTTGCCATTTCCTGGTGGGAGACTAAGACACGTTAGTTCCAAATACATGTTTCATTATAATCTGAATGTAACTGCCGTTTACTTATGAATTCCACAATTCCAGAGATGGACATTACAGTACAGTCGCCGTTAAAACCGAAGAGACGACGTTAGTTCACGCCCGGTTACCTCGAACAATTCGCCCTTCTAACCCATTTCTACCATGAACTTACGCGCCATAATGTGGTACTTCACACAGCAGACCAATGAGCCGTATCCCAGGACCATTTACCGCCAGGAATACCCACGTGTAGCTCCGCGGAACTAAATGTAGTACCGCGTGTAAGTTATAGAGGGAATTTATGCCCCCGCCTGTACGTTGATCAAGGGCATATTGAGATGGCTGCAGTGGCGGCCATATTAGATATCACACGACGCTGGTTTCCGAAAGGAACCTTCCTCTAGCCACTCCCAATACGCCATTAAGAAGTGGCATCAATCCGACGAGGGATTCTATAGTTATCCCACAGAAACGAAAAGTTAACGGACGACAGTCAGACATGGTGTCTTTCCTCTTTGGAGGGCGGGGGCATAATAAATAGAGATGACATGAACTGAGCTGTATTGAATCAGTACCAAGTGTAGGCCTATCCGGTTTTAATTCCGTGAATCCAGTTTACGAAAGAGCCTTTCAGTTTTAAGTGACATTTAAGTTATTGTCCTTTTGAGATAAGATATTGAGCAGATCTTTTTTAAAATTGCATTTTCCTTATTGATAGATATATAAAAAGCTTTCTAAAACAACCCGTGTAAGGTTCCGCTAATAGTTTATTTTCTTGTTTTTTTCAGTGCATTCAAGAGTCGTTATGGTCGAACTAAATTCATATTGTACACTTTTCTTTTTTTAGTTGTAAGCTTAGCGAACATTATATTTGAACATCTGAATGGTTATATTAATGATTATGACAAATGATTAAAACATGATGCAAAACGTTTTGTCATGAAAAATTGGTTAAAAACTGCCAATTAGCATTTTAAAACGAAACAGTATATAAATCGTTAAAAATTCATTTAGGGAAAGAACTTGAATGTTACTGAGACAGGGTGCGAGTAATCTTCGATATACAGTGGTTTGACCGGTTCCGCAATTTGACCGATTCTGCAATTTGCAGAAATCAAACTTATTTTGCGGGAAAACAACTTCGCTGTCAGCCTTGAGTTTGATATCGCTGGAATGGTAAATTATTGCAGATTTAACTCTTTACTATCGCATCAAGATATTCGACCTCATCGAAAAATAAATGCCCGATAACTGTTGCTTGCCGTTGCAGCAGTACCAAATAAACGCTTGTGATAAGGCGCAGTATGTGGCCATTAAACACGTGCATTCCTGGGATTCATCACGTTATTAGAGTCATTATGATCAGTAATTACCGTAAATTTGACCATAATTTCGTACTCTTGATACTTTTTCATCAACACCAATTAGAGTGACTGCTTGTCATTTGACTAGTTCTGCAAACGCCATTTTGTAGGTTTTCAAACTTGTAATTTGAGACGTGTTTCTTCTTGTTGATTTTTCTGAAAAATTTTTATAAAAGTTTGAAATAAAACATTTTTTCCCCCGCCATAACTGTTTTTCTGTGGCTCAACGGGCTGATTATTACTCATGTCCCATGTTAATCTGAACTTGTAGCCTCATCCTGATAATTTTAATGTATACTTGGCATGTACCACTTGAATTGGAAAGAGTAGAGAATTGGAATCATCCGTAGTCGCTGATAGCAGTTGAATATCGATGGATGTACAAATCGTCTTGAACTGAGAACAGCGCACGTGGATTCCAGCTGACACAATGTCAACACACAGAACAATTAGCCATAAATTTGACAAATTATTCTGATATCCCCTGTAATGTGAATATAGGCCACTAGATGGCAGTATTTACCTTTTTTTTGTTAAGCTCAGACTGGAGTCATGTTTAGACATGTCCTGGACATGTCTGGGGCAAATCTCAGAAAATTAAAACAAAGAGGTCTAAATGTGGGTGGGGTCTGCAAAAGAGTATATAAGGAAAAGAATTGAGACAGTAAAGTAGTAGGAGAAATTGCAAGAAGAAGGATACGTGACCAGACCTTTAATTCTGTTCAAGACCTGTGCAGTCTGTTGTGGATTGTTTTTCACCCAGCACATCACCAGGAAACCCCACCAAAACAAGGGACTGTAATTATTTCTTTTTTTCTTGATAATCAATCTTGGTCTTAGCTGTTATTTAGTTGTTATTGTCTTTGTCTGTTTAATTAAATGTGTTTGAGTTTTAAAACTGTGTCTGTCATCCCTTGCTGTTGCTGTTGCTGTTATGTTGTAAATGTAATAAGAAATTGGGGCCATAACAAATTGGGGGCTCAAGGTCCGGGATAGACCATTTTGTGAGTAATTTATTGAAAATCTAACATTTCAAATTGTGAAATTGTTTTTGTGAATTTTCCTAGATATATATTGACAACAGCAATGGATGATTTCTTGGCATCACCAACCGTAGGGGTTTTGAAGTCTTTTAAAAAGACGGAACTGCTAGAAATTTGCAGACAGTTAGAGCTGACAGAGGTAAAACCAGCCATGCGAAAAGCAAGACTGGCTAGAGAGATAGTTGAATATTACATTGATGAAAATGTGTTTGCACCAGGAGATCTGGAACAGTTTCCAGTGGAAAATCCAAATATAGAAATGGAACTTAAATTAAAAATGCTAGAGATTGAAAGGGAGGAAAAAGAAAAACAAAGGCAGTTTGAGTTGGAAAAATTAGCAAGAGAAGAGAAAAAAGAAAGGGAGGAAAAAGAGAAAGAAAGGGAGGAAAGAGAAAAAGAAAAAGAGGAAAGAGAGAAAGAAACGAAAGAAAGAGAGAAAAAAAGAGAATTTGAGTTAGAAAAATTTGCAAGACAGAGAGATTTTGAATTAGAGAAATTCGATAGAGAAGAAAGACTCCAAATGGAGCAACTAAAAATAAAAATTGCAACTGAAAATAAATTTCGGGCTAGCCAGGAGGTAAAACTGGTGCCTCCATTTTCGGAAAAGGATGTTGACAACTATTTCCAGTGTTTTGAAAAGGTAGCAAAGAGTTGCCAGTGGCCAAAGGAACACTGGCCTCTGATGTTGCAAACTGTCCTCAAGGGTAAAGCTCAACAAGCCTATTCGGCTTTGTCTGCAGATGATTCCTCTGATTATGAGGTTGTCAAAAAGGTTATTTTGAGAGCTTATGAGTTGGTTCCAGAGGCTTACCGACAGAAATTCAGAGGTCTGAAGAAATCTGAAAATCAGACTTATGTTGAATTTGCTAATGAAAAGCAGGTTTGCTTTGAGCGCTGGTGTACTTCTATGGAGGTCAAGGATGATTTCAACTCACTAAAAGAGATGGTGTTAGTTGAAGAATTCAAGAACTGTGTTAAAGATGATGTTAAGACCTACCTTAATGAGAAGCAAGCACTGAATTTGCAATCAGCTGCCAAATTTGCAGATGAATATGTTCTCACACATAAGTCTAAATTTCAGTCTAGCAGTAACAATAGATGGTCCCAATTTCAGAAAAAGGGTTATGGTGATACCCAAGATTCCTCACCCAAAGACAAATCTGGTGATGGTGCTCAGAAATCCAGTAACAGGTCTGATCAAAGTGTGAAAGCTGACAGTGACAAAAGTGGTCTAGTTTGCAGTTATTGCAAGAAATCTGGTCATGTTACAACTAACTGTTGGTTCCTTAAAGCTAAGAAAGAAAAAGAAAAGGATACCAAACCAAATGCCTTTGTAAAAACAAGGTTAGAAACCCCTGTAGTAGATAACCGATCTGCTAAATTGCCTGCTTCTTGTGGGGCTAAAAAGCCTAATACAGCTGACTTTGTGAGGGAGGAATTTCTTCCATTTGTGTCAGAGGGATTTGTGGCTCTGAATGAGCATACTACTCCTGTCCCCATATATATCCTAAGGGATACCGGAGCTTCTCAGTCACTTTTGTTGATGGACTCCTTGGAGTTACGTGATGAGACCGCTTCAGGGGATTTCATACTTGTACAAGGTATTGAAGGGAGGACTGTATCTGTACCCCTGCGCTCGATATTCTTGAAGTCAGATTTAGTTACAGGACAGGTAAAGGTGGGACTTATGTCAAGTCTACCTATAAAGGGTGTTTCTCTGTTGCTAGGCAATGACCTGGCTGGGGGCAAAGTAGTTCCCCCTGTACATCTTACTTCACAGCCGAGCACTGAAGATGGGGATGAGGACCCATCTCTGTATCCTTCTTGCGCAGTGACTCGTGCTATGGCCAAGAAGGCTAAAGAAGAAGATGATGTGGTGCCGTCCAGTACATTGAATAGTCAGGACTCAGGTGGTTCGCCTCATGACTCTGATTGGCCTACTATGGTTTCTCCGTTTGAGGACTTATCAGATACTTTTATCTGTTCTCTATTCAGCCAGCCGGATGGGTCTGGTGATTCTGATGTGTCTGGAGACTTGTCTCTGTCCAGAAAGCGGTTGATTGAGGAGCAAACTAATGATCCTGAAATTGGTGTACTAAAGAGGAGAGCCCTTCCTGAAAAAGAAATAGACGCAGTTCCAGTTGGGTATTATCTCAAGGATGGTGTGTTGATGCGGAAGTGGCGCCCTCCTGATATCCCTGCCAATGCAGATTGGGCAGTGGTCAGGCAAATTGTTGTTCCGAAGGTCTATAGGAATGAGATCTTAACAATGGCTCATAGTTTACCTTTAGGAGGTCATCTTGGTGTTAACAAGACTGTTGATAAGATCATGAAACACTTCTTTTGGCCTGGGCTTCGGAAAGACGTTTCCAACTTTTGCAAAACCTGTCACACTTGTCAGGTAGTTGGAAAACACCAGTTAGACCCACCTGTAGCTCCATTGCAGCCTATCCCAGCATTTGGGGAGCCATTCTCTAAGGTCATTGTTGACTGTGTTGGTCCATTACCCAAGACTAGATCTGGAAATCAGTACTTGTTGACAATCATGTGTGCATCTACCAGATTCCCTGAAGCCATACCTCTACGTAACATCAAGGCAACTGCAATCTCGAAGGCTTTGATAAAGTTCTTCACTTTGTTTGGCCTTCCCAGGGAAATTCAGTCAGACCAGGGTAGCAATTTCACTTCAGGATTGTTTCAGCAGGTTGTGTATGAACTAGGTGCAAAGCAGATTCTTTTAAGTGCCTATCATCCAGAAAGTCAGGGTGCCTTAGAGCGGTTTCATTCCACTCTCAAGACAATGATGAGGACTTATTGTTATGACCATGAGAAAGACTGGGATGAAGGGGTTCATTTGCTGTTGTTTGCAGCTAGAGAAGCAGTGCAGGAGTCTACTGGATTCAGTCCATTTGAGCTAGTGTTTGGTCATGAAGTGAGAGGACCTTTGCTATTATTGAGTGAACAATGGGAAAAGGAAGAGCCGCAAATCAGTCTGTTAGACTATGTTAGCAAGTTCAAGGAAAGATTGCGTGCAGCTTGTGACCTTGCCAAAGAGAACTTGAAATCAAGTCAGGGAAAAATGAAAACTTGGTATGATCATAAGGCTAGAAGCCGTGAGTTTAAACCAGGAGACAAGGTCCTTGTGTTGTTTCCCTTGCAGTCCAATCCATTGCAGGCTAGATTTCATGGTCCTTATGAAATTCTGACAAAACTCAGTGATCTCAATTACATTGTGAAGACTCCAGATAGGAGAAAACCAAAACAATTGTGTCACATTAACATGCTGAAGCCTTATCATGACAGAAATACTAGGGTTGCTGCGGTCACTTCAGATTCTCCTATGGTCAAAACGTGTGAAGATGAGGGGGAGTTTCAAGATGATGAACCTAGAATTAAAGCTGAAGTTCTTTCATGTAAATTGTCAAACACTGAAGTGTTGCAAAATCTTGATGTAAAACTCCAGCACTTAGAACCCTCACAGAGAGATCAGTTTGAAAGGTTGATCAAGAAATATGAGGATTTGTTTCCTGATGCTCCAAAGAGAGTTAATATAGCCTCTCATGATGTAGATGTTGGTGATGCCAAACCAATAAAACAGCATCCATACCGGATGAATCCTGAAAAGAGAAAGATTGCTGAGAAAGAGGTTGAGTACATGTTAAACCATGATATTATCAGACCCTCCAACTCCGATTGGAGTTCACCCTGTGTGCTAGTTCCAAAACCTGATGGAAGTACTAGATTCTGTACAGATTATCGCAAAGTCAATGCTGTAACTAGAACTGATGTGTTTCCAATACCTAGGATTGATGATTGTATTGATAGTGTAGGGCAAGCAAAGTTTCTGACCAAGATTGATTTATTGAAGGGTTATTGGTGTGTGCCTTTAACTGAGAGGGCCAAGAGCATCTCTGCTTTTGCCACACCATCTGGATTGTACCAGTATGAAGTCCTACCCTTTGGCATGAAAAATGCCCCAGCCACGTTCCAAAGGATGATACAATCTACAATCGCCGGATTGCCACACACGGGTGCATACATCGATGACCTGATCACATGGAGTGACTCCTGGGAAGAACATCTAAAAGATGTAGAGACGTTGTTCCAGCGCCTGACCCAGGCTAACCTGACTGTTAACCTGAGCAAGAGTGACTTTGGTTGTGCTACTGTCACCTATCTTGGCTACGTCATAGGCCAGGGTAAGGTGGCACCCATAAATGCTAAAGTCCAAGCCATCATGGACTTTCCAGTTCCTGACAACAGAAAAGCTTTGCGCCGCTTCCTTGGAATGATCGGGTACTACCGCAAGTTCTGCAAGAACTTTGCTGAGATTGCTCTCAGTCTAACTAACCAACTGAAGAAAGGCGTAAAGTTCACCTGGGATGATGCATGCCAGAGAGCCTTCGATCACCTGAAGTCTCTGCTGTGTCACTTCCCCGTGCTCAAATCTCCTGACTTCAACAAACCGTTCTCCATCGCGGTCGATGCTAGCGACCAAGCTTGTGGATCTGTGCTCCTACAGAGAAGTGACTCTGATGACATTGAGCATCCCGTGGCATACTTCTCCAGGAAGTTCAATCGCCACCAAAGGAACTATTCCACAATAGAGAAGGAACTGTTGGCTCTGGTCCTTTCTTTACAACACTTTGAGGTTTATGTTTGTACAGGACAAAAGCCAATGATTGTGTACACTGACCACAATCCGATAATGTTTTTGAGTAAGATGAAAAACAAGAATCGGAGATTGTTGAATTGGAGTTTGATTTTACAGGAGTTTGACTTGGAAATTAAGCATGTGAAGGGTACAGACAATGTAATTGCTGATTGCTTATCCCGTGTTTGAATGTGTATATATATATCATGTGTTTGAATATTGTATGATATGTATATATAGACAAGTGTTCACTTAACCATTTTGTATTGAAAAGAAAAATTTTGCCTTTATGAGTCAAAATTTTTCCCTTTTGGAATGGAGGTGTAATGTGAATATAGGCCACTAGATGGCAGTATTTACCTTTTTTTTGTTAAGCTCAGACTGGAGTCATGTTTAGACATGTCCTGGACATGTCTGGGGCAAATCTCAGAAAATTAAAAAAAAGAGGTCTAAATGTGGGTGGGGTCTGCAAAAGAGTATATAAGGAAAAGAATTGAGACAGTAAAGTAGTAGGAGAAATTGCAAGAAGAAGGATACGTGACCAGACCTTTAATTCTGTTCAAGACCTGTGCAGTCTGTTGTGGATTGTTTTTCACCCAGCACATCACCAGGAAACCCCACCAAAACAAGGGACTGTAATTATTTCTTTTTTTCTTGATAATCAATCTTGGTCTTAGCTGTTATTTAGTTGTTATTGTCTTTGTCTGTTTAATTAAATGTGTTTGAGTTTTAAAACTGTGTCTGTCATCCCTTGCTGTTGCTGTTGCTGTTATGTTGTAAATGTAATAAGAAATTGGGGCCATAACACCCCTATCGAGCAATGCTGGCTAAAATTAGTGGAAAATACATGTCTCTTTCCTTGTAGGCAGGGGCACGCAATAATGCCAATTAACAAAGAATATCATAAGTTCGGCCAGACAAAGGGCGCTGTTTGTGAGCTGCCGGATAGCTCACTTGGTTCAGGGCAGTGCAGAGGTGACTATCACTTTGCTGGTTCGAGCCCCCGGCGTACCCACCGGCAGGGGTTGGCAGCTTTTTCACAGTAGCGCACAATTGGCCATCGCGCTGTAGGGTACCAAATTGGGAAGGGACTGCCGGATATGGGGATAAAATACTAGCTTTGTTCGATGCTCCAGCGCCTCCTGCTGGCCAGACGGGCACTCGTCAGGAAGACTCTGGGTTTGTTCATGTCCGGGTATCCTCCGCCCTCGTTCTGAACTTACGAAGATTCAACCAATGAGTGTATAAGAATCAGTGGCTGACGGGCACGTGCTTCGGAGGAGAGTCGTGAGCTGTCTTCACTATCCTGAGTTGGCAGCAAGGGGTCGCATACGAGCAAGCTTTGTACATAGTTCACCAATTGGGCATTCCAGATTCGGGTGGGATTGGAGATGCCAAATTTTTAAAAAAAAAAAAAAGGGTGCTGTTTGCAAAACAGGAAATTATTTGCGGAACCAGTCAAAGGACATGCCAAGGAAAAATGTGCAAGGCTTTTTTCCTAACTAGGCTTATGCCGTCGGAGGCAACGGCTGGAGGTAAATCCCCGAACGCCCTCAATCCTCCAATTCCCCAATCCTTGAATAGACCTTGAATAGACCTTTATTTGAACTTAATTTCAGTTCAATCGGTGAAATGGTTCTGAAGATATGGCCAAAATGGTAATTATCCATCACAAAGTGCCACCTGGTGACAAAATATTGAACCATACAGGTATGATGTCATCATGTGACACGTAGTGAGGTCATGACCTTGCAGTTGCACATAGTTTCATGTCAATTGGAGAAATAGTTCCAAAGATATAGCAAAAATGGTGAATTTTATGTGACAAAGCTCCACCTTGTGTCAAAATTTTGAACAAAACAGGTATAATGGGACACATCCTCAGGTCATGAACTTTCATTTGCACTTGATTTGAGGTCAATTGGACAAATATTTCCAGAGATATGATAAAAACAGTGATTTTTTTCTTTTTTTGGCCCCTGGTGGGCAATCTAGAAATTGTACATTGTCCTAAATCGAATCAGTTCTTCCTCTTTATGATACTTACTTATATGCAAAACTTGGAATTTCTAATTGAAATTTTACTGCAGTTATCGCGTTAACATGTAAATCAGTTTTTGGACCCTGGTGGCCAATCTAGAGATTTTAAATTGTCCAAAATCGAATCAGTTCTTCCTCTTTATGATACTTACTTATGTGAAAAACTTGAAATTTGTAATTGAAATATTACTGAAGTTATCGCGTTAACATGCAGTGCGGCGGTGGCGGTGGAGACCGGACCAAAAACATAATATCCCTCGGAACGCCATTTGCCGTTCGGGATATAATGAGTGACGAAAAACGAATTGATCCACAAAATGCGTGAGTAATTTCCACAAATTTGTGAACAGATAACTTTCCGCCAACGAATTCTGTATCGATACCAGACTCTTCAAACAAATTCCGTTTGAGGAACCGGTCAACGTACTGTAGAAATGGGTAGGACATACTAAATTACAGGTTTGCAACAAGAAAAATTAAATGTTTCATCACTTAAAATAGGCCTAATAGGACATAAAAGCATACATTTATCTCCGAACATAAAATATTGCAGAAATGATACCTGACAAACAAAATCCTCACCAAAAATACCATGACATTTAATAAGATTTGGCTATATCTACGGCGCCACACACAGTGATTTGGGGCTATATTTTACGGCGCCTGTGCGCATTGACGTTTCTTCACATTTGTTGGCAGCTTAAAAGCTCAGTGCGCTTATCTACGGTCTTCAGCGGAGTGTTTCTTTTTAATACAATTGTTTATAATATAGTTGTTTATAGCAGACAAAGAGTGAAAAATTACAAACTGTAACAAGAGGGATGTTCTTAGCCACAGTTCAGAGAGCGCTCTGCCTGGGTGTCGCCCGGGCATCAGTTCTTATAATCCACAGTCCTTTAGCTGTGCATCAATTGGCTGTAGATCTGTCTGTAACTGCAGTCAAAGCAGCTCCCGCCTTTCTACATAGTATTGTCCAGTCTACTTTAGACAGGTCACAGAAAGGCAGTTACGGGATACCTGAAGCCACTTTTAACTGCTCCTTGGGCGTTGTCTTTGGGCAGGGCGCCAGCCTTTCTGTGCCACTCTGTACCTTGCTCCTCCTGTACAGCTTCTCTCATCCACTCTCACACATTCTGGGTAAATGGGTTTATCAGCTTTGGGGTATTGACATTGAGGATGTTTTAAGCAGTATAAGATAATAATGATTTTACAAAAGATATTTTGATAATAATTCAGATGATAATAAGATGATAAAAATACAAAAGATGTATTATTCCACACTTCCCAATTTGAATCCCTGTAGTGCGATGGCCAATTGTGCGCTACGCTGAAAAAGCTGCCGACCACTGCCGGCTGGCACGACCGCGGCTCGAACCCGCAATGTAATAGTCACCTCTGCACTGCAATACAGTGCCTTAACCGAGAGAGCTATCCGGCAGCTCAAATACACCTTTTTTAACACCTTTTTCCACTTTTTTGTGCATATGAACTTTTCTCCGCCAAATTTGAGATCTATCAAACCCAAACCTGACGGGAAAAAGTACGGACATTTACACCAATTTTGAGCATGGCGTACCTTGATTTACACTCTTTTTGAAGAACAGGAGGAATTGCCGACGCCGCTGCTGAGTTGCAGTGTGCGAGGGAGAGAGGAGCGCAGATTATAGGCTATTTAAAAGAACAATCAAAGCCACTGCAAAGTCTGGTTTTCCTAATGTAATTCGAGTCATTGACTGCACTCACATCATGATTAGGGCACCATCGGTGAATGAATTTGTATATGTGAATTGCAAAAATGTGCATTAGACCAATACCCAAATCACAGAGATGCCAAGTCTCACGCATTCGGCGTCCGTCTCATGCATTTTTAGGCTTATTCACTGTAGTCCATAATTAGTCATTGAATGCTTAATGAGATACTCACGCGGAATTAAAATCCTTGTGCATTGAAGTTTCCATTCCACTTGCATAAAGGTGCACCTCATCACAAGCAATGTGGAAAGGGATTATGACTCTGGACTTCCCGTGCCTCTCTTTACTCAGGGATTAGAAACAATACATATGTTTCGTGATCATTTAAATTGTTTTAATGAAGTAAGACTACTTGAAAAGTTTTCATACAATTCCGTTGCTTTCAATTCGTCAGTAAAGACGAGCCTGAAAATTCGATGTCGGTGTCATTAGTGGAGAAAACCACCGTAATGCACGTGAAACTGATTAACTTGATGCAGAATGACTTAAATTCCGCGACTGAATTTCTTCAGTGCCTGTTGATTTAATAATTGCTGACGACGACACAGGAAAGTGAATGCCATTAAGAGGAGAGACTCACGCCTAAGGGGTAAGCCTTGGCATCTCTGAAATCATATGTGACGCCGACGTGCTCATAATGAATGCAGTGGCACGGTGGCCTGGCTCTACACAGGATGAATGAATCATGACGCACAGCAGTGTGGGGGCGAGACTGGGGGCAGGCGCTGCGCGTGATGGCTGGCTACTTGGTAAGTGCATGTAGGCTACACAGTTTACTCATTCATTGAAAGCTGCTGCTTATAATCATCAATTCAAGGCTTGTTTTGACTTGCAGGTGATAGTGGCTACTTCCTGAGGGAGTGGCTGCTAGTTCCCAATCTGGACCCACAGGGTGGCCAGGAAACCCAGTATAATGAGGTCCATACGTCTGCGCGCCGCCTCGTGAAGCAAGCATCGGGCTCCTTAAAGACCATTGGAGCTACCTGCATGCGTCGGATGGGAGGCTCTTCTACCACCCGAAAAAGGTCAGCAGGATCATCTGGGCCTGTGCCATCCTGCACAATGGGGAAGTGAGGCGTGGGGTTGCGCTGCCGCCCGGCCTCCCTCCACCCCAGCATATGGACCTGGACCCACAGCCCCCTCCCCATCATGAGGGTTTTCAACGGGGACTAAGGACACAAGCTGCGGTGATGCAGCTGTTGCGAAGCTCCCCCCTCCACCTCTCACCCCTCATGTTGACATAAAGAGTGAGTGTATGTGTGTGCGCGTGTGTGTGTGTGTGTGTGTAGCTTACGAGTTTCTCAGTTTCAGTCTTGCAAAGTTGTGTTTAGTTTTCAGTATTGCAAGAGCCTCATATTTCACTCCTCGTGCATTTGATGTCCACAAGTTGAGACAGAAATAAATTAATGTATATCAAACACGACATTGTAATTCGTCCCACTATACAACTGAAACAAAACATGCACCTACTGCATTTGACAAAAGATTTGACACACAAGTTTCTTTTTTTTATTGCCTCTGTAAGACTTGTGACTGCAGCACTCACGGTTTTACGCTTCTTGGTGAGGCGGGGGCTGCAGCTGATTAGATGAGATTGTTTTAATTTCCGGAGGAGAAACTGTTTGCTTCAACATTATGTGTTCATTTCTGTTGTGATTCTCTACGTGTTCTTAGTTATACGTTCTTGTTCTTAAATAAACCGCAAGACGAAGGGATCATACAGAATTAGCGCAAATACCTGCCGAAGAGGACTTTTTTCCTCGCCTGCACAAGCACGTGTTTCTCACTCACTTATAATTTTTGCTTCTTCTTTCCGCATATCCGATCCATGCTTCGCCGTCTTCCACTGACGTCACTCCACAAATCCCCAGAGCGCAAATGGCTACTTTACATGCAGCTGCTCATTTACATCGACCATATATGGTTGTGTCTGGGCGTGTAGAGGGCGGGATATGAGGCATGTTCACGTCTGCACTTTTCTTTGGTCTGGTGTGATTTATCAGTGGAAATTGCGGGGAGCTGTGCGTATGCACAATTTGATAGATCTGAAAATGGTGTAAATATTTTGGGTGTGCACCATTTTTGGCTTTTCGATGTAAGTGAAAATTTACTGGCACTTTTACACCCTTTTTTGATAAATGAGGCCCCAGGTCTTTGCCGGAAAGCTCGCCAATTGTCCATGAAACCGACGTTATTATCTGCGCACCACTCAGACAACCAGCGATTGAGCAAGTCTAATCTACTGTACATTTCATCACTACGTCGGATCCAGTATGGACCAGAGAAAGTCACTGACCGTGACATCTTAAGAGCTTGGGCGCAGGCCGACTTAAAACTGCTCTTTGTGATCTCTGATTGTCGTAATCGAAAATCATTTGTGCCGGCGTGGATTATAATTTTGGAGAACTTGCGTTTGTCCTGATCGAGTAATTTCAGATTCGCCTCGATATCAGTCACACGGGCGCCAGAAATACAGTTCACTGTGGTCGCCGGTTTAAACACCCTTTTTAGTCCCCCCAGGAATCTGCGGAGAAAAAGTGTTGATTCCGCGGAGAACATTCCTGATTCTGCAACTCTTGATTCCGCGGCTTGTAAGTTGATTTTCCCCGGGCATTAAAAGAAAAACCTAAAATGACCAGTTATAAAGCAAATTCATGTAATAATGAAGCAAAAATTCTCTTATGAAATTATTTGCAATGCCAAAACACTGCGAAACATTGTGATTATAAAATAAGCAGCATCAATATTCTTTTTGTCCCTCTTGAGCAGATTTATTTGCATAACTTATAAAGTGCAAAACATTTCACCAAACTATGGGTGAACGAGGCTTAGTATCTGAACAAGTGCCAAAGATCAAAGTAGAGATTTAAACAAAGTGTACACTATTCACTGTATCCTCAGGATATTGTAAACGTTACTGCATACCATAGACTGTATAAAAAAATGGATGAAGCTACCGTGATGACACCTACTGGTTCGAAGATGAAGAAGTGAATCGAAGATCCGGGGAGGAACGTGGCTCTGGATCTGACTGTATCGGACGAGGACAAGAGGATAGCGACGCCCCAGAAGCATATTCTGGCTTTATACTTTATTCTAGTTTATATGAGACCATAATTCACGAAAATGAATGTCATGATATATCGAAAGAGACCTGAAACTTGCTATAGCTAACATAAAATGATGTGAAAAATCATTATTTAAATTAAAAATCAGGTCGGAAAGTAGGATCATTTTCTCATAGACTTCTATTGCATTGAACTTCTTTCTGCAACCACTGACGTCGCCATCTGCTGGCCATTAAATAGAATGCCATTCTACGGTACTTCCACATGGGCTTCTTTTTTCAAATCAGGGTGCTGCGTCCATCTTTTTATATAGTTTATGCTGCATACAGCAGAAAAAAATCTGTTTCCGTAACCGGCAGCACCAGCCGTGAGTCTTAGATCCCGTTTATCTGACCGCAAAATCTAGCGGCTTGGGATGAAAAATACATGTAAAATATAAAATTCTGCACCTCGCCCTATATTCCGCGGACTGCTTTGATTTCCGCGGAGGGCTTTGATATCTGCGGTAAATTCCGCGATCGCGGAATCGCGGATTCCTGGGGGGACTAATAGGCCTTATATCACTAACTAATAGAAGCCCCGATAATTAGTTTGGTACTCGTTCGTCTGGCTGTAATTCTTGGAGGCGAGCAAATGAATTAAACAGTTTAACGGCAGAGGGACAGGATGGCTGTTCAAGTTTCTTTCCCCTACGGTTACCTCGAACTGTTACAAATACTAGTGATGGCCAAATTAAGCTTTCTGAAACAGTGAAAATTGTATCGAAAAAGGGTTCATTACTCGAAGCTTTTCAACGCACTCCTCTTTGGTGGCATCTGGTGGCCAAAAGTATGAAGAGCAGCTTGAATCTACAAATTGAAATTAACTGCTTCATTATGGCTACCCACTCTACACTAGTTGAGTTGACAGCATTCTTTTTATATCATGTGACAACTCCGCCTGATATTGGGTTATAGTTGTGCTTTGAAAATGTTTTTTTGGGGGGTGAAAAAAATAAAATGTTTATTTGATTAATAAATAATTTTTATGAATGAGCTTTCCTTGTTTAAACATGTGCCATGGTGTGGTCTCTCTTTGCTTGTGACTTCCTGATGTTTGTAAACATTATAGATTTAAAAAGTAGGCTACAATATAATCTTTTATAATAGCTTTGCAGTATGTCTGTGCTGTGAGGTCTCAGCCTCCACGTGCTTATGTAATTAAACAGTAAACCGGTACGTATATGTATCATATTGTAACTTCTATGTATTGCCTATTTTTTGACCAAGGGGTAGAAGTGCTTATGGGCTGTGAAAATGCGTATAAACGCATAAAAACATAGCGCATAGAAGGTTATATTATTTGGTTTTTGTTTCGGAAGAGGATTTGTTCCGCGGTGTTTCTGTTCTTGGAGATAATTTCTCCTGCCTTGGAGAAAATCCTCTCAATGGAACAGAGAAGGCAGGAGTGCACAGAAACTGTAGTGCAAATCGATGAAGTATTCCCACTCGGAAGAACGTCCTCTCTTCCTCGCTGGCTACATGTCTCTCAATATGCCGTTCACTGGCTCGCTGTCTATTGCACGAAATCGCCAACAATTCACTTCACAAACTCCGCCTATGCTTTACTGCCTTATAAGCCTTTCGAATTACTCCCAAAGCAGTGACATCGCGAACAAAGCTTAGGACGTCATTGATCATGTGACTCCAGCTAAACAAATTAAGCCTCGCACAGTGCTTCTAAAGCAGTGGTTCTCAAATTCGGTCCTGGCGCCCCCCTGTGTCTGCTGGTTTTTGTTCCAACCACAATTGCAATCTTCGGATTTTAACAAGCTGTTGATTTGTTTTAATTAGGTGCATTTATGCAAATATCCACATTGAGATATATTGTAAATATCGGCAGAGGGAAAAATTTTTACCAAACATTTAATCAACATAAATAATCAAGAGGTTCCTCACTGGTGAAACTCTTGACAAATGCTGGCAAAAACCGACAATTTACTTGGCAAACAATGGAGTCACACCTGTTGTGTTTTATGTTGATTTTATTTGGTTCAGGCACGTTATTTGGGAAAAACTCAAAACACCTGTATTCAGAAACCTAATTTGGAGCTTATTGATTTTCTCAGAGTCTAATTTGATCTGTTTAAAAATGTTTTCACCTGAAAATCCGAGTAATATTGAAAATTAAGCACAATGTGTTCAAGGGTTTTTAATCTTCATTGCAGAATGGATATGTTCATCCAAATTTGAATTAAGATGGTAAATAACTACTCTAAACATGGAATGCTGCTAATTAAGACAAAGTAACAGCTTTTTAAAATCCTATAATTGCAGTTGTGGCTGGAACAAAAACAGCGTACACAGGGGGGCGCCAGGACCGAATTTGAGAACCAGTGTTCTAAAGCAATGTGTTGTTTTATTAGACACATGCGCCGAAGCCTCAGCTTCAAACGGACCATCACTAACAAATACATCACGCTGTGGAGAAGCTGCTGCCGCAGGTAAGGAGCGGGAAACAGAAAGAGAACTAACATTAACACTAGTTTCAGGTTGGACCAAGAAAGAATCAATGAACTCCTCATTCAACCTAATGTTCTGCAGTGTTTCAATACGAGCTTCCAGCTGTAAAAGCTTCTTAGTTTAGCTAGCATATGAGATACATTTCTTGCAAGTAAAAGTGCCGATAAGCGCAGAGGAGTTGTAACAAAACATATTACATTCAGAGCACAAGACAGGAATAGAGGTCGACGAACAAGGGGAAGCCATCATAATCCTTAACTTACGTTACTAGGATTCCATGTAGCTCAAGTCCAAGGTTCACCTCATGGGCGTCTTCCAGAAGTGCAGGCCATCGAAAAACGCGAAATTTGCGATTGTATTCCGTCAAAGGCAGAAAAACAGAAAAAAAAACCAACGTAATATTAACAGGAAAATAGCATAGAAACGCTCATCACTACAGGTTCTACCAAGACGTATAGGACACGTGCCAACGAATATGTGTGAATATTCATAAAAATGTAAGGTAATCATACTGGACAATTTCAGAATGTCATGTTCTCATTCCGTTTTCGTTGTCTTGTCTTGTTTCTGTTCTTGTTCCTGTCCCGCACTGCCAATTGGAATCCTCTTCATGTCTGCGTTCCTGTCCACGTTTTGTTTTCTCAAGTATATGCACTGCTTCTTTGCTGTTGGCTCGCTGCGGTATTTCCACTTTCCTTCAGCGCTGTTCTGGCTTTGGGTCTTTCTAAGCTTAGTATCAATTAACTGTTCTTAGTTACTGACATCTACTTAAATTCACGGGAGATCTTTTTTCTGAGACAGACACTTTACTAATTTAGGTAGGGCGTTAATTGTCATGATTTCCCACTTTGATATTATTTCAGATCTTGCTATACTTTGCTGCATAACTTTTTCATTCTTCCTTCAATCTGCATACTTCATTGATACTCAACTGAGCACGCCCATTTTCTTAATAGGCTTGCTACGTCATTAATCCTTGTCCAATGTCTTATGTTCTTGCTTTGTTCCCTCCCTGTTCTGCTCAGGTGTTCCTTGTTCTCTCGTCAGCCCAGTACCTTCTTATTCTATGGAGGCTTTCCAATTGGCAGTCAGTCCGTTGCTTCCATGCTGTGATATCTTCCAGTTTATACCACTAGTGATGGTGAGATGAAGCCTCATGAAGTGTTAAGGCTTTCCAGCCAAAAGACTTGAGGCGTGGTTCATTTCTTGAGGTTTTGAATGCACTCTAGAGACCCCTGCTGGTCAATGAAAACACTGTGATATTGAATTGTGCTTCATAGCAAGTGATGGGCCTCCATAGAATAAGAAGCCAACAGCATGAAAGCGGCAAGCTTAGTATTTTGACTATGTTATGTCATAACAGAACTGAAAGATAATGTGTGAGTGCGTGTTTGTGTGTATATATATTATTATATTTTACACATATATGTGTGTATATATATATATATACACTCAACAAAAATATAAACGCAACACTTGTTTTTTTTGCTCCCATTTGTCATGAGATGGACTCAAAGATCTAAAATTCATTCCAGATACACAATATTACCATTTCTCTCAAACATTGTTCACAAATCTGTCTAAATGTGTGATAGTGAGCACTTTTGCTTTGCTGAGACAATCCATCCCACCTCACAGGTGTGCCACATCAAGATGCTCATCAGACACCATGATTAGTGCACAGGTGTACCTAAGACTGTCCAAAATAAAAGGCCACCCTGAAATGTGCAGTTTTTGCTTTATTGGGGGTCTGGGGACTCAGAACCAGTCAGTATCTGGTGTGACCACCATTCGCCTCATGCAGTGCAACACATCTTCTTCACATAGAGTTTATCAGATTGTCAATTGTGGCCTGTGGAATGTTGGTCCACTCCTCTTCAATGGCTGTGCGAAGTTGCTGGATATTAGTGGGAACTGGTACGCGCTGTCGTATACGCCGGTCAAGCACATCCCAAACATGCTCAATGGGTGACATGTCCGGTGAGTATGTTGGCCATGCAAGAACTGGGACATTTTCAGCTTCCAAGAATTGTGTACAGATCCTTGTAACATGGGGCCGTGCATTATCTTGCTGAAACATGAGGTGATGTTCATGGATGTATGGCACAACAATGGGCCTCAGAATCTCATCACGGTATCTCTGTGCATTCAAAATGCCCTCAATAAAATGCACCTGTGTTCTTCGTCCATAACAGATGCCTGCCCATACCATAACCCCACCACCACCATGGGCCACTCAATCCACAACATTGACATCAGCAAAGCGCTCACCTACACGACGCCACACACGCTGTCTGCCATTTGCCCTGAACAATGTAAACGGAGATTCATCCGTGACGAGAACACCTCACCAACGTGCCAGACGCCATCGAATGTGAGCATTTGCCCACTCAAGTCTGTTACGGCGACGATCTGGAGTCAGGTTAAGACCCCGATGAGGACGACGAGCATGCAGTTGAGCTTCCCTGAGACGGTTTCTGGCAGTTTGTGCAGAAATTCTTTGGTTATGCAAACCAATTGTTTCAGCAGCTGTCTGAGTAGCTGGTCTCAGACGATCTTGGAGGTGAACTTGCTGGATGTGGAGGTTCTGGGCTGGTGTGGTTACACGTGGTCTGCGGTTGTGAGGCCGGTTGGATGTACTGCCATATTCTCTGAAACGCCTTTGGAGACGGCCTTATGGTGGAGAAATGAACATTCAATGCCCGGAGCAACAGATCTGGTTGACATTCCTGCTGTCAGCATGCCAATTACACTGTAAAGGCACACGTACGATCCAATATCTACTTGCCTTTAGGTTCCCAGGTCAGACGAAGCAGTTTGACTCGCTTTAGTGGATGTTGAAAGTGGAAAAAAGATTCGAAGAAAGGTTTGTAAAATATACGGTATTTATTGATAAACAAAACATTTTTAATCACGGCCCCAATAGCTCCTCGCGATAATTAAATTAAATCGAACAGAAACGGATCCGTAAGCGACCAAACACACGCACTAGATGCGGTCTAAAACTGTTTGCTACCGCTCTACCTGGGGCACACCTGCACCATGATTAATGGGAGGGATATATTGGGTAAAGGAAGGCGGAAATGCGGGAAAGGGGTGCAGACCCAGGTAAGCCTTCATTACTCGTATTAAATTCGTACTTTTATTTTTCACAAATATATATTATCCACCATCAATAATAAGTAATCAGTTGTACTAAAGACAAAAGTGCAGAATGAGAAAATTAAAGGTTTGCTCCGCAAGGCAAAAAAAAAGGGGGCTTTTCACCAAAAATATAAATGAGGAATTTGGCTCCTACATACCGGCCCCTAATTGTTCTTGTTGGAAAAACAAAACAATTACCAATCTCAAAATATAAGGAGCCAAGATTACAGTAATTAGAGTTCAAAATTCAAAAAGTTACTTAATGCCTTTGTCTTTAGTATATGTACACACGCACTTTGCTTTGAAAGTTAGAAAGTCCATCCAAAATCGAAAAACGCAAATCTTCTTTCTTCCATCTTCAAGTTATCAGTGTAAGTGTGTGAGTAACAAGACAGAAAAAAGTGCGGACAAAGGGGGGCATTTTGTGCACATTTTTTCATCTCTAAGCTTAACAGAAAAAAGGGGCTTGTGTGTTAAGCAAGAGCTTCCACCAGCAGGCACACCTTTGAAATAGGCCTGCAAAGAGTGGTCGTTTGAGTCTTCACCAGGACTTGCCGAACCAGTCCTCTGGAGTCAGGCATAGTTTGTATGATCCGCCCCAGGATCCAGGAGTTGCGTGGGGCGGTATCGTCGACAATGAGAACAATGTCTCCAATGACAAAGTTCCTCCTTTTGTATATCCACTTTTGTCGTTCTTGTAACTCTGGCAGGTACTCCTTTGTCCATCTCTTCCAGAAAAGGTCAGCCATGTATTGTACCTGCCGCCATCTGCGCCTTGGGTAACAGTCCTCTGGATGGAATATCCCGGGTGGTATAAAAGGCTTGGTGTTCAAAAGGAGCAGATGGTTGGGTGTGAGAGGTTCCAGATCGTTAGGATCGTTTGAGGCTGTGGTGAGAGGCCTGTCATTAACAATTGATTCCACCTCGCATAACAAGGTTTGTAGTACTTCATCATCAAGAGTCTGTTGTTGCAGGATACCGCCAAGGACCCTTCTGATGGTCCTGATTTGCCTTTCCCAGGTGCCACCATGATGGGAACCTGATGGGGGGTTGAAAGCCCATGTGATGCCCCTTTTGAGCAGAGTGTTCTGAATGTGGGCATCATCAAGACCTTGGATTGCCTCTCTAAGTTCTTTCTCTGCTCTCACCAGATTGGTGCCATTATCTGAGCGCATGAACTTTACTTGACCTCTTCTGGCAATGAACCTTCGAATGGCGTTTATGCATGAGTGCGTGTCCAGTGAATGAGCTACCTCCAAATGAACAGCTCTTATGTTAAGGCAAGTAAAGATGACTCCGTACCTTTTAACAGTTTTTCGGCCACACTTGACCTCAAACGGTCCAAAGAAATCAACACCAACATTCGTGAAAGGTGGGTGATCTGGGGTCACACGTTCCGTAGGCAAATCTGCCATATGCTGCTCCCCTCTAGATCCACTCAATCCTCTGCAGACAACGCACTTGGCTATTAACTTTCGTATAGCTGCATTAGCACTTGGAATCCAGTATTGTTGTCTGAGGCGAGAAAGAGTGAAGTTCCGTCCACTGTGTCCAGTATCCTCATGCACCTTCCTGATGATGAGTTGGGTAACATGATGATCCTTGGGAAGAATAGCAGGGTGCTTTGCTTGTGCTGGCATTGCTGATCTGCTTAATCTGCCACCTACCCTCAAAACACCGTCCTGAAGAACTGGAGACAATTTATGAAGGCGGCTGCTCTTCTTCACCGTAGAACCCATATTTAATGCTGCAATCTCCTCTGGAAAGGCTCTTTGCTGGCAAAGCTTTATGATTTCCACTTCTGCCTGCATGAGGTCCTTTACAGTGAGTGACCCCTTGTTTATTTCTTTCTTTTGAGTTTCCAGTTGGCCTTCCTTCATTTCCTCCTTCTCAGGGTCTTCATCCGCTTTGCTTGGCTTTAGTGTTGAATTTTTTCTGCACCTTTGTTTTAGTGCATCCTTGATTCTGAGGATCCAAGCGATTGCCATTTTGACCCTGTGCCAATCAGAATAGTGAGAGATGAGCTTGCTGATGATCACATCCTGTTCCACCGACATTGTATTCACAACTGCAGTTCTTTTGATCTCTGGATCATCTGCAGAGAGTGTGTGATTTGGCATGTCTGGCCAATTATCCTCTGATTGCATTAGGAAGCCTGGCCCTGAAATCCAGGTGTTATCTTTCAAGAACATGCTTGCAGAGATGCCTCTGGATGCACAGTCAGCAGGGTTCAATGCAGTGCTCACATATCTCCACTGGGAAACCTGGGAGGTTGCTCTGATGGCTGCGATTCTATTTGCAACAAAAGTGTGAAACCTGGTAGTTTCATTGTTAATGTATTTTAACACTGATGTGCTATCTGTCCAGAATACAGAGCGCTTAAGTGGGACTTCTAGTTCTGCTTGTATCATCTTGTCCACACGAGCAGCTAACGTAGCAGCAGTCAGCTCCAACCGCGGTATGGTGACTGGCTTTAGTGGAGCGACCCGGGCCTTCCCCATGATGAAGGAACAGTGGATTTGTTGTTTAGTGCCCTCCAACAACAGGTAGCTCACAGTGCCATAGCCAGACTCACTTGCATCGGCAAAGTGATGGAGTTGTGCTGAAGCTACTTTGCCAAAACCATAGGGTTTGATGCATCTCCGAACTTGATAGTTTGAGAGCTGGCTCAGATCCCTTTGCCAGGTTTGCCATTTGCGAGCGAGGACCTCTGGGATGCTTTTGTCCCACCCAAGTTTCATTCTGCTGAGCTCTTGCAGAATCTGCTTTGCAGGGAGAATGATGGGTGCCAGAACTCCCAGAGGGTCGTATACAGAACTCACCATCGAAAGAACACCTCTTCTGGTAAGTGGTCTGTCTTGGATGGATATTTTGAACTGCAGTGAGTCAGATTCCACACACCACTGAATTCCAAGGGCCCTTTCCACTGGCAGCACATCTTGATCTAAGTCGAGATCCTTTATCTCTTTAGCCCTCTTTTCTTCTGGAATTGAGGCAATGACAGCTCGACTGTTGCTGACCCATTTGTTCAGTTTAAAGCCTCCTTTACCACACAAGGCTGAGAGGTCTTGGGCGAGTTTCAGAGCTTCATCCTCAGTAACCACAGACTTTAAACAGTCATCAACATAGAAATTCCTCAGTACTGTTTGAACAGCTTCAGGTGAGAAACCGTCTCCATAATCCATAGCACATTGCCTCAGGGCGTAGTTGGCACAGCTTGGAGATGATGTGGCTCCAAAGATGTGTACTACCATCTTATACTCTTCAAGCTCTCCTTCTGTATTTCCGTTTGGCCACCAGAGGAACCTCATTAGATCTGAATCTTTGTCAGGGACCTTCACCTGGTAAAACATAGCTTCAACATCTGTTATAAAGGCCACAGTTTCTTGGCGAAATCTGGACAAGACACCGATGAGGCTGTTCGTCAGGTCTGGACCTTGTAAAAGCTCAGTGTTCAGTGAGGTACCCTGGTAAGATACACTGCAGTCAAATACAACTCTAAGTTTCTTCTTTTTAGGATGGTAGACTCCATGATGTGGAATATACCAGGTCCTTTTGCTGTCATCTAGAGAGCCCTTTTTCACCTTCACTGCATAGCCTTTATCCAATATGTCAGCCATGAACTTGTTGTAGTCCGTGCAGAACTGTGGAAACTTAATCAGCTTTCTTTTTAAGCCAAGGGCCCGCTGCACTGCCACACAGCGGTTGTTGGGAAACTCCGCATCTTCTCTCTTAAGTGGCAGTCCTATGCTGTAGTGACCATCGACCATAATGGCTGACTTTGAGACACGCTCCATGAAAACATGGTCCTCCACAGACATTTCCAGCCGCTCCTCATACTGTCTTTCAGGAAAGTCATACTTGATCTGTTGCTGTAAAAGCTCATCCAGTTGCACTACAGAGATTTTGTGTGACATGAAAGATGACGGACCACAGGATGAGACCGAGCCCTTTTTTAGAGGTCCATTAATGGTCCAGCCTAATGTTGTCTTAACAGCGTATGGACCATCTCCCTGGCTATTGATGATCATCCATGGTTCCATGGCCTTCGGAACGTTAGAACCAATTAACAGACCAATGTCTGCAGCAATGTGACGCAGCCGTACCTGTTGTAGATATACCCATTGATCCACATATTCCTGCGTGGGAATATTCTCCTTAGTCACAGGTATCCTCTTCTGTGTGAAAACAGCAGGAAGTTCCACCAATATGTCATCATCCATGCTACATACCTCCATGCCAGACACCACAAAGGAACTGACAACTTCTTCTTTGTTCATCGTTTTGAGAAGGATGTCGGTTCTTTTTCCTGAAACCTTGAGATCCCTGAGCAGTGCCTCTGTACAGAATGTGCCGGTGCTTCCTGAATCAAGAAAGGCATATGTCTCCACCACGTGATTGCTTTTCTTCATTTTCACCTTAACTGGCACTATAGACAAGATGCAGTCCGGCTCTCCGGCCCCTGTAGGGGTCTCCACCAGTGCACTGGTCACAGTCTTACCTTTACCTTCCTTTTCTTTGATGGTGTCAGGTTTTCCATAAATGTGGAGTATAGTGGGATGTTTGAGTGAGCAAACACGACAAGTAACCTTTTGGGTGCATACCTTACTCATGTGTCCAGGGGACAGACAGCCAAAGCAAATGCCTTTACTCTTCAGATAATCCATCTTATCCTTATGTGGTTTCTTTTTCAATTCAATACAAATGTCCAAATTGTGCTTTCCTTGACAGAACGGACATAACTTGGGAGCAGCACTTATCAGCTTTCCATCCGCCTCTTTAACAGGCGATACACTGGTTGTAAAACCACTTTTCCTCTCCTTTGGCATACCAGTATTTGGCTGGATTACGACTGGTCCAGATGTTTTCCTTCCTGAAGAGACAGAGGTTTCCTTTAAGTTCCCAAACACAGGGTGTGAAATGATTCTTGCTTGGTAAACAATGAAATCAACTAAGTCTGTGAATCTAGCTCTCCGTTTGTTTTTCTCCTGTAACTCAAATGCCATGCCTCTCCACTTCTCCCTCAGTTTGTATGGCAGTTTGGTGAGAATGGCTCTCATTGTAGTTGGATTATCCATCTCCTCCATATACTCAATGCTACTCATTGTTTTACAGCATCCTGTTAAGAAGATCGAAAAGGCTTGTAGGGCTTCAGCATCTTCAGGCTTGATTAATGGCCAGCTGAGGGCTTTATTGATGTGGGCTGTGGCAATCTGGTACTCATCACCATAATGCCTTTGTAGGAGCTTTTTGGCCTCTGTATATCCTCTTGAAGCTTCCATATGTTGGCAACTCCGAACCAATTCTCTGGCTTGCCCCAGAGTAAACTGCTCCAGAAAGTGCAGCCTATCCCTGCAGTTTTCTGTCTTATCCTCAATACCATGTTCAAAGGCACGCATAAAGAACCAATACTCCAATGGATCACCTTTAAATATTGGAATGCTGAGAGGTGGTAATGATGACAGTCTTTGTTGCTTAACCAGTACTTCTGTAATAACATTTTGATGTTGCAAGACGTCTACAATACAATTCATATCAGCAGCTTCACCATATCCTCTAGGCGCCAACGGATCATCCTGTCCAATACTGTGTCCAGTCATTTTAGTTAGGGGTTGCTGTGACCTTTCACTCCTTTGTTCCACAGGTCCCTCCATTATGTGCATTATGGTGCTTGGCCTTGAGATGTCTTCTGGTGAAGTTACAGGTTGAGGCTGTTGTGACTGTTGTTTTCGTCTAACATTAGGTTCATCCTCCATTTTGTTTGTCCTTGGGGTGATAGGGTGATATGCAGTTTGAACACTCTCCGTAAGTAAGCTGCTGTGTCTATCTGTATGTGCGATCTGAGTGGGTAACTGATGAAGTTGGGCTCTTGTAATATGCACATGTCTTGTGATGGGCAATGATGTGACAGCATCACTGGAGTGTTGAACCATTGCTGTTTGAATGACCTGCTCTGAGGCACCATTAATATCTCCTCCATGTTCAAAATAGTCATTCATTCCATCATTTGTTCTAATATTTGTCCCTTGTATGTTCTCAAACTCTGTGATAACATTCAGCTTTGCAGTAGTGGCTTTTATTTCAGTTTGCATTTCCAATTGTTCCTTTCTGGCTTTAAGTTCAGCCTCTTCCTTTTCCAGTGCTTGCTTGAGTTGCAGTGCTTGTGCTTTGACTAATAGTGCTGCCCTTTCAGCTTGCAATCTGAGCTTGGTTGATGATGTGCGAGACGAACGTCCACCTGATGACCTGCTTGAATGCCTTGAGGGGGCTTTTGATGACCTATTTGAGATACTATCCACTGGATGAATAAAATCATCCGCATGGGGTTCTAGCCATTGTTGTGGTTGTTGTTGTTTTTGCTCTGTAGGTGTCATTTGTGCAGTTTCCACCATGCAGGATTCAAGAAATTGTGCCGTTATATCATGCATGTGAGATTCAGACCTTTGCTGTGCTGTATCACACCATTTCTCTATTTGTGCTTCAAACTCATCCAATGACACAGCTTTAGGTTTATACCACTCTGTTTGGTCCTGTTCCATTTCGCCAGTTGATATTTTATTTAACATGCCCTTCACAGATTCATTGAGATCATTGAGCTCAGCACGCAACTTTGAGAAATCATTGACCATTTTTCCTTGGACCAATTCCAAGTTTCCATAATTCCCCAACAGTTGTGTGATTTCATTCCTTTTTTTAGTTAGTGCACCCAATTTTGCACTTCTTGATCCCCTTAATTTTTGCAAAGGGTCATCACAGAAACCACTTTCCTCATGAGCCATTATTTGTGCAATTTCCATGAATCCGTTTAAAACAGCAGCATTTCATTCAATTCAATTTTAACACAGCAGCACAGCGTAACTTTGTTAATGCTTCACACTTTGAAAACATGGCAAACATTGAATGGCATTTTGAACGCAGTAAAAGGGGGCAGTTTTGTGAATGCAGCTCATGACGTCACCCCCAGTCATTCACACAGCGAATCTGATGTCAGCGCTACGGCTGTCACTCAGCACAGACAAAGGCTGACTCTCTCCACTGAAATTTCCAACAAAGACTCCAGAGCCGTTCCAAGTTAAATCAGATCCACAAATCAACTTCACAGCCGGACACGACAGTCCATTCATGCCGATCTACGGCGATCCGATCCTCCAAATCCAATTATCCGACAGAAACATGTAACTTTCACGTACCTCCGTTCCTCGGCTCAGTAGAGTAACGTTGTCTGTCTGCTTTCATTCAGCGTAGTTTTAGACAATTGTAAAGGCACACGTACGATCCAATATCTACTTGCCTTTAGGTTCCCAGGTCAGACGAAGCAGTTTGACTCGCTTTAGTGGATGTTGAAAGTGGAAAAAAGATTCGAAGAAAGGTTTGTAAAATATACGGTATTTATTGATAAACAAAACATTTTTAATCACGGCCCCAATAGCTCCTCGCGATAATTAAATTAAATCGAACAGAAACGGATCCGTAAGCGACCAAACACACGCACTAGATGCGGTCTAAAACTGTTTGCTACCGCTCTACCTGGGGCACACCTGCACCATGATTAATGGGAGGGATATATTGGGTAAAGGAAGGCGGAAATGCGGGAAAGGGGTGCAGACCCAGGTAAGCCTTCATTACTCGTATTAAATTCGTACTTTTATTTTTCACAAATATATATTATCCACCATCAATAATAAGTAATCAGTTGTACTAAAGACAAAAGTGCAGAATGAGAAAATTAAAGGTTTGCTCCGCAAGGCAAAAAAAAGGGGGCTTTTCACCAAAAATATAAATGAGGAATTTGGCTCCTACATACACGCTCCCTCAATGCTTGCGCCATCTGTGGCATTTTGCCTTGAGACAAAACTGCACATTTCAGGGTGGCCTTTTATTGTGGACAGTCTAAGGTACTCCTGTGCACTAATCATGGTGTCTGATGAGCAACTTGATGTGGCACACCTGTGAGGTGGGATGGATTGTCTCAGCAAAGCAAAAGTGCTCACTATCACACATTTAGACAGATTTGTGAACAATGTTTGAGAGAAATGGTAATATTGTGTATCTGGAATGAATTTTAGATCTTTGAGTCCATCTCATGACAAATGGGAGCAAAAACAAAAGTGTTGCGTTTATATTTTTGTTGAGTATAGTTGGAACTACGAACTGTAAATGGACGAACTATGCAAGTTGCTAACTCAGCAACTATGCTTCCGGGAAGCCCACCTCAGAACGAATTCTAAAGCCACCCAAAATATTTACCTAAACTTGAGGTATTTATCTGTTTATTTGTTTAAGCATATCATATTAATCTTCAAAAGTTAGCCCAAGATCATCAGTGAATGGATTCAATAATTTCTTTGGTGTAATAAATAATGTTAACGCTAGTTTCGATTTTGACACTTTTTCTCCCAATCAGTATGTGATCGTGCAAATTTATTTAGCTAGCGAGGCTACACATTTAAACTCATTTAAACTCATGGGCTTCAAGTGTAATGTTATTTTCAGTTAAAATCGCAAAAAATTAGAGCTGTTCAGAACTTCAAATTTAACTTCATATGCCTTAATGGTCTTGAATACCCTGAGTCACAAAATGATGGCACGCCCGCGAGGAGAAGAAACAGCAATTAAAAGCAAAATAAATCAAAGAAATACGTTTTTTTTGGAGCGGTACTTCAGGCACATGCAAATTAACTTGTGCATGAAAATATTCTGTTCAAAGTAAGGGGATATGCTCTCTGCTAAAATATGGCACCAGAATGGTTTTACTTTTTGTGTGAACTTGGTTCTGTAGTTGCATATTAAACGCTCCAGTTTCATTACTAGCTGGCTAGCTATATGCAGCAAATCATCTAAAACATTCTCAGACGCATGAAATGCAATGTACTGTAAGTTCGGTGGCTCCTCGGAATTCAGTTCTTTCTACTGGTCATTGGGCATGTCACTTGTTTGGTCTCCGGTCTTTACAGTGAGTGAGCAAGATCCAAGATCTGTGTCTTTTACTTAAATATATTCCTTCAGGGGCCTAGATAATATGGATATTCCTGATTTTGCAATGGGTTTTTCACATGACCGCTTTATCAGAGTGCCCATTTGTTTGGATCAACGATGTCACTGTTACATTTCGTTACTTAACGTTACATTTCTCTTTTTTGCCCACTTGAAAGATTACATAAATGGAATATGCTAATCGCCCTTGTCTTGGCAGGTTTGTGAACTTCGATGGCAATAGTTCTTTACCAGATTTAAATTTATTGGCAATAACCTCTGTTCTTAACCAAATTTTTGCAGTTCAGCAATCTTCTTAGTTGTTTTTTTTTTTTTCTTGCTTCATCCAGGCCAATAATCTGACCCTTCTGAAAGAGAATGACCACAGGATATGAATTACCTGACATGGTTGTTCAAGAAATGAGAAGCTACTAATTGCATCAGCTAGGGTTAAATAACTTGTTGCCAGCAGAAACATGTTAATCACTGTGGTGATTATCCAATGGAAGGCATTTACCTTTTTGTGACTTTTTTTTTTTTGGCTGAGCAGTGCTTGAACAGAAGATGAATGAAATTATCTTGTTTTATTTAAACTGTTGGTAATGCCAAAAAAATGGGAAGATCGAGTCCTGTGAATTTAACTGAATAGAGATGTCTTGAGTAACCACCATTTTCTCTGTTTGCGTACTATGAAATGAGATTATGCATTATGAATAACCCGGTCTCAGTTGGGCTGGGACAAGAGGATGCTATATGATAAATTCACAACTTCCAGCTTTAGAGTGCCATTCATCTGTTCTGCAGGACTAGGAAAGAAACTGCAGTCCTCCTAAGTAAGTTTGATGAATAAATAGTTTCCCTTTCTCTTAAGTATATTCCAAAGTATATCAGCAATCATTGGCGGCTCGTGAATTGGCAACAGGGGAAGCCCCAACAATCCCTTAAAGTTAATGATTGTTCATTAACAAGTTTAACAAGGCCAGTTTTCATTTATAACGTATACTGATTACGACTCCTGACTTCTCACGCTTTTATTAACTCAGGGGTTGGGGTTGGAAGCAATGCATTTGTTTCATGATTGTTTAAATGAAATAAGATCATTTGAAAAATCTTTGTGCAATTCCATTGCTTCAAACCCCTCCATGCACAAGTACTTAAATTCCACGAGAAAATCTCTTACATTCGCGTTGATAGAATAATTGCTGTCTACAGCAGAGGAACATAAAAATGCCACTTAAACTCTTGCCGAATGCGTGAGAGTTGACAGGTATGCGTCATTAATGAAAACTGGCCGCATCAGATAATGTTGAGTTTTTTAGGAGTTTCTGTTCTTGTAATTTAAATGAATGATTGAAAACAGGTCATGAACAATCATTAACTTTAAGGGATTGTTTGGGCTTCCCCTGTTGCCAATTCACGAGCCGCCACTGTCAGCAATATGTTTGTATAAATGCAGCTTTATTTGATTATAAAAATGCAGTCATATATCATTTGTACATTTTAGCATAAATATTAGTCATCAGATCTATTATTTCATTGCTCATTTATCCAAGCCAACGTCAAAAGGTATTTCTCCCTTCTATCTCCAAAATCACGAGCCAACAATGGCAATCAGTTTCAAATCCTGTACTTAAAATATGCTTCTAGAATATTAAATGCAGCAGAGGTCTTTAGAAATTAAAAAATAATAATAATGATAATAATTGAAAAGCAGACATCTCTTGTACAGGAGACACATTTTAGCAAGACTGAGCAAAAAAAAAAACATTTTTCATGAGATTTATGTTGTCTGGGCTCATGGATACCCTGAAAACATTTAATGTACCTTCAATTGGACTATTTAGTCACATGATTTACCACAAACAATCACAATAGCAGTGTCCACGAGGAAGAAATAGTTGACGAAAGTCAGAAATATTCTTACATTGTAAAAGTTTTGATCAAACTTTTTCACCAGAGTTGGATGTATACATTTTACTCATCAGACGTATGAATCTATGAGTTCCCTCAGATCCCTGTTTGAAGTCAAAATCAGTCAAGTTCATTTGGCAGCTCTGCCTTGATTTTGCCATGTCAATGTATGTGAGATGACTCAAAGCTGAACCAGGCTAAGACTGCAATCACATTGATGACACGAGTTAGGCATTCTCGGACCCAGCCTCCAAGACAATTTTGGAGGGAAAATCAGTGTGTTTCAGGTGGTGGAATGCAATGAAATAAAAATGACTTTTTACACTTATAAAAAAGTTTTTGTTTATTGCATATTTCAAACAACCAAACACAGAAAAAAACTATGTTGTGTTTTATACACTTTTAGCTACATCAAACTCATGGTGATAGAAATATTCTAATCCATGTTTTTCTGGACATAGCATTACATTGTCATTACATTTCCCTTAAATTCAGCAGGAATTAGGTAGCAGTTAGGCATTCTGGAACCCAGTCTTCAAGACAATTTTTTCGAAGGAAAATTAGTGTGTTTTGGGAGGCAGAAAGCAATGAAAAAAATCTTTTTTCATCATCTCTGAAAAAGTTTTTGTTTATTGCTAATTTTTAGTAACCAAAAGCAGACACAAACAAATTGTGTCACATATGTACACTTTAACCAACATCAAACTTAATCTTGATTGAAATATTCAAATCCATGTTTCTCTGGACACAGTATTACATCAAATGGAAGATATCTTTTACATTGCCAAATTACATTTCCCTGTAATTCAGCAGGACATACTACAACCCCAATTCCAAAATAGTTGGGAGAAAGTGTAAATTGTGAATAAAATCAAAACGCAATGACTTTGTATTCACACAAGCCAGTATTTTATTCACAATAAAATAGAGATAACATTACAAATGTTGAAACTGAGAAATTTTACAATTTTATCCACAAAATGCACTAATTTCAAATATGATGGCCGCGACAGGTCTCAAAAAAGTTGGGACAGGGGCCTGTTTACTATGATGTAGCATCCATTCTTCTTTTTAACACAGACTGGAGGGGTCTGGGCATTAAGGAGACAGGTTTCTTGAGTTTAGCCATTGGAATTTGATCCCACTCTTGTTTCATACAGGCTTCCAGCTGCTGGAGAGTTTTGGGTCTCCTCTGACAGACTTTTCATTTAATTATGCTACAAATATTCTCAATCGGTGAAAGATCAGGACTGCAGGCAAGCCAGTTCAGCACACAGACTCTTCTACTACGAACTTAGCAAAAACCCAAGTGTTAATTGAACTCCAGTAGAGTTTATATAAGACCAACTGTTCAATTAACACTGGGCTGTTTGCTGTGAAGCCATGCTGTTGTAATAGCTGCAGTATGTGGTTTTGCATTGTCCTGCTGAAATACACAAGGCCTTCCCTGGAATAGATGTCATCTGGAGGTGAGCATATGTTGCTCTAAAACCTTTTTATACCTTTGAGCATTCATTGTGCTTTTTAAAACTTGCAAGTGTCCCACACCATAAGCACTAATGCATCCCTATCAGAGATGCTGGCTTTTGAACTGAACGCTGATAACGGGAGGGGTGGACATTCTCCTTTTTAGCAGGGAGGACACGACACTCTTGATTTACAACAAGAACGTCACATTTGGACTCATCTGACCACAGGAGACTTTGGCACAGTCTATTTTAAATGTACCTTGGCCCACAAAACATGGCAGTGCTTCTGGATCATGCTAAACAATGGCTTCCTTTTTGCGTGATACAGTTTAAGGTGCCATCTGTATAAGACCAACTGTTCAATTAACACTGGGCTGTTTGCTGTGAAGCCATGCTGTTGTAATAGCTGCAGTATGTGGTTTTGCATTGTCCTGCTGAAATACACAAGGCCTTCCCTGGAATAGATGTCATCTGGAGGTGAGCATATGTTGCTCTAAAACCTTTTTATACCTTTGAGCATTCATTGTGCTTTTTAAAACTTGCAAGTGTCCCACACCATAAGCACTAATGCATCCCTATCAGAGATGCTGGCTTTTGAACTGAACGCTGATAACGGGAGGGGTGGACATTCTCCTTTTTAGCAGGGAGGACACGACACTCTTGATTTCCAACAAGAATGTCACATTTGGACTCATCTGACCACAGGAGACTTTGGCACAGTCTATTTTAAATGTACCTTGGCCCACAAAACATGGCAGTGCTTCTGGATCATGCTAAACAATGGCTTCCTTTTTGCGTGATACAGTTTAAGGTGCCATCTGTAATGCACTGTCGATGATGAGACTGTGAGGTCGCGCTCAGGAACCAGACACGAGAACCAAGTAATCCAAAAATAACTTTTGCTTTATTAGGAATGGGGGTGGACCCTCGCATAGCAGGAGGCAACAAGAACCGGAATCTAAGAGCAGGAATGGAATATGGCAATCATACAGACAAAGCAAAACAAAACATGGCATGGATACAGAGTCATAATCAGAGAATGGTCAGACAAAGCAGAATCATTATCAAAACATGGGAAGGCAGAATCACTACAGAGACCTTCAAAGCCTTTGCAATTTGACGTTGAGGAACATTGTTTTTAAAATATTCCACAATTTTTTTTACACAAGTCTTCACAGGTTTGAGAGCCTCTGGCCATCTTTACTTCTGAGAGACTCAGCCTCTGTAAGACATCCCTTTTTTAGCCAATCATGTTACACACCTGATGCCAGTTACCTTAATTACTTGCTAAATGTTGCTGATTCTCTCCTATATTAATGGCTTTTTCAGCTCTTTTTTGCCTGTGTCCCAACTGTTTTGAGCCCTGTTGCAGCCTGGAAATTTGAAATGAGCTCATTTTGTGGATAAAAAAAACTGTTTCAACATTAGAAATTTTATCTATTGTTATGTATGCGTATTTTATGTACAGCATTGTATATCATTTGTAAATGAAGATTTGTTACATGCTGATTTTACTGTCTTGCTGGTCAGCTATTTATTTTGTTCATTTGGCACCCTCTGATGGTGTGTCTGTAAAACATAATCTGATGTAATATCTCACTTGTATGTAAAGGACTAGTGCTTTCTAAAAGCTTCTGGCACCTTCCTGCCTGGAGGGGGCGGTATTTCCCAGGAATCCTGTAGATCTTTCCAGAAGGTTGCTAGCCTATATAAATGCTGTGATTTAAAGCACAGCAGAGCAGAGTCGAGCAGAAGCAGAGATTTTGTTTTGGCAGCAGAGTTAATTAGTGGCATTAGAGTGTTATTAGAGTTTTAAACTGTGAATTTTTTTTTTGTAGAACTTTTTTTTGAAGAATAAATTTGTTTTAGTTGTACTTGCTGGTTTTCTTTGTTGTGATTTTTTAAAGTCATAACACTATGTTCTATTGTAACCTATTGGCTCATGTGATCTGCAAGTCATTATGTCTCCCCCCCTAGGAAGGGGGAGACATATTGTTTTTGCCTGAATTCCCATTGGCGTTGGCGTCGGCGTTCCCATTTGTTTCCGGAGCATAACTCTGAAACAGTTCGACCGATTCTTACCAAATTTGATATAGTGTCTCTCCATAACATGTAGATGTGCCTTTTGAGGGTTTGAACTGCTTTAGAATTTTATTTTTTCTGTTTCCATGGCAACAATTTGGACAATTTGGCATCTTGAAAAGTGAGACTTGTTTCCGGACCATAACTCTAAAATGTGAAATGGGGGAAGGGGGAGACATCTGTTTTTACGCGTAGAAACCATTTCTAGTTGCATTTTGATTTTATTCACAATTTATCCTTTGTCCCAACTATTTTGGAATTGGGGTTTTACTTGGGATCAACCCTAGAATAGCTTCGAGAATTTAAATTAGGCCTGAATTTTCTCAAGTTTTGAATAAAGCAGCTGCATTTTATTGACCCATTTATCAGTCCATAGGTTAAACTGCTTACAACTTGGTAAGTGGATAATCTTGAGTTACCGGGTCATAATTTCTGGGGAATGACATATCTTTTGTATTTTTAACTGCATTTTTTAGCTCGCCGGGACGAGTAACGTCCGGAGAGCTATTGTCGTACCTCCGGCGTCCGCGTCCGTCCGCGTGCAGAAAAACTTTAACCTTGCCCCGGCGAGCTTTTTTGTCTTTCTGACAACTCTTGTTGATGTTTCATCATGACTAGACAAATGCAATTTACTTACAATATGTGTCTTTTTCAAGTATGACTGCAAAGCAAGCAAGGAAAAGCTGATTCATTTTGAATTTTGAAAGTCATCATCCCTCCTTACGGGTAATGTCAACTGTACGATTAATTCATGAGGTATTCTATAGGAAAACATTATTCAGAAGCATAACTTTCATTACGGTTGACGAGAAATGGGTACAATTGAATCCGTCAGTCCGTGATAAGAAATTGAATTATAATCTTAAATTATTACAGACCCCACTTCCAATGAAGTTCAGACGTTGTGTAAGACGTGAAAACAGAATACAATGATTTACAAATCCTTTTCGACTTAAATTCAATTCAGTTTGCTACAAAGACAAAACATTTAATGTAGTTTTTTTGGAAATATTAACTCATTTTGAATTTGGTGCCTGCAACATGTTCCAAAAAAGCTGGGACAGGGGCATGTTTACCACTGTGTTACATCACCTTTCCTTTTAACAATACTCAATCAGCATTTGTCGGTAGAATTCTTTCCCATTCTTGCTAGATGTACAACTTAAGTTGCTCAACGGTCCGGGGTCTCCGTTGTTGTATTTCGAGCTTCATAATGCACCACACATTTTCAATGCGAGACAGATCTGGACTGCAGGCAGGCCAGTCTATTATCCACACTTTTACTACGAAGCCACACTGTTGTAACACGTGCATAATGTGACTTGGCATTGTCTTGCTGGAATAAGCAGGAACATCCCTAAAAAAGACAGTGCTTGGATGGCAGCATATGTTGCACCAAAACCTGTATGTACCTTGCACAGTGTGAATTCCAACAATTCCAGGTGGCAAATGCTGTGACTAGCCATATGCCATATGAAGAATGAAGCAGCCCGCAATGTGGAAGTTCAAGTGATCACCAATCCAAAAAAAAATATTTTTTTGCAATCAAGCCCCTGGTTTATAGGATAGCTTAGTGGTCAAGTCACTTCCGGTCTCACGCAGCTGTGGGGGAAAAGTTGCGTTCGCATTAGGGATGGGGCTTTAATGCGTTAATTTTGATTAAATGATTACAGAAAAAAGAACGCGGGAAAAAAAAAATGATGCATTTAATCGCACCTTTCTCAGTTCTCTCATTTCTGGCACACCGGTAACGGTGATGCATACACTGATGCCCAGTAGGTGGCGGTAATGCACCTTGAATCATAAAATGTTGAATGTAAAGGCTATAATTGCTCTTTGAGTTTGCACTAATCTGCAAATGTAGTGGACAGATGAAAAATGCACACATAAATATAGATGAAAAATAAACATTTTTAGCTGCGACCAAGCAACTCTATGAACGCTTCTGTCTGTCCGTCCATCTGTGACACCTTTTTCACCATGTTCCTGTCGTCGTATCATCATGAAATTTTCAGGAGTTATTGACCTTCACCAAAGTGATGTCCATGCACAAGGTGGAGGTCAAAGGTCAAGTTCACAGAGGTCACGACCTTGTTTGCGGGTTTTCGCGCTGTAAATCCAGTTAGAATTCATGGATCGCTATATAATTTTGGAAATAGCTTCTAGGCATAGAGCAGGTATTCCCTATTGTTTTTCAAGGTCATCCGTCAAATCCCAAGGTCACACAGGTAAAAAAAGTGTCAATTTTGCCCAATGTGACGGTTTTCGCACTGTAACTCAAGTTTAATTCAATGAATGGCTATGAAATCTTAGAACAAGCTTCTTGGTATAGAGGAGGGGTTCCCTATCGATTTTCGAGGTCATCTGTCAAATCACAAGGTCACACCTGTCAAAAAAGTGTCGATTTTGCCCCGATTTCACAGTTTTCGCACCGTAACTCCAGTTTTACTTGATGGATGGCAATTAAATCTTACAAGCTTCTTGGTACAGAGGAAGGGTTCCCTATTGATTTTCAAGGTCATTTGCCAATTTCGAGGTCACACTTGTACAAGACACCACCAGTCATGGACAGTAGGCCACGTGACGGATGCTAGGCCAGGTCGCAGCTATTAGATCCCTCTGATCTACTTGTTATTGTTAAAATTCACGTATATGTCGATTCATTAATTCAGTCATCAACCAGAATTTTTTTGAATTGGAAAACTTTGCTTACTGTGTCAAAAATTGCCATTTGATAAAAATGCGATTAATCGAGATTAATTAATTACTAAGCCTCTTATTCATTAGATTAATTTTTTTAATCGCGTCCCACCACTAGTTTGCATACATGATTACAGCTACTTTGCTGAATGATACCGAGCGTAGAAGCCGTATAAATTCTTCATGCAGCCCGTACTTTTTCTTGGCTTGATTTTAGCATTTATATCATTTGCAGTTCCTCAAGAATAGCGGAATTGTTGTTACCATGCTGCTACACAAGCCGCGCACCAGAAGTGTGAGAAATTTTGGCAAAAAGCCACCTCTTGTTATTGTTTATGTATTACCAATTGCTTGAATTGTCAGTCTAGATAACGGACGATTTGCCTCCATCCTAGATGCCTGTAAAGTCAGCTGGGGCAGCGAATCCACCTTGACTCGGAAGAATATAAATCTTTACAATTATATATTCTTCCTTTTCTGGGAACAGCAGCATAGCAGAAACTGTTTATTGGATAGTCCTCTGAATTCAATTTTCATTTACATTTTACACAGCGTCCCAACTTTTTTTGAAATGGGGTTGTATCAAAATCAGATAAATTCAAAAACCCACACTTTTCATTTCTCTGGAATCATAGCTGGTGAAATGAAGCGTTTTGGTCAGAGCCGCAGGAGAAGGGCTCAGCATACAAAAATAGATGATAAATTTCCCCTAAATTCTCTCTTTTTGACAACAAAGTGATTGGTTTCTGATTTTATCCGATGCTTTAGTTTTGAATTGTGGCACTGTCGCCTCATTCATTGGTCTGATAGTGGTGGGAATCCCAGGTAATCTGACTGCCCTCCTGCTCTTCTGCCATTTGTTAATCGTACAACGCCAAATGCTGCCCAATGAGTTCATTCTCAGCCAGCTGGTGTTTGCCAACCTTATGGCAAGACTGTGCCAGGGCATTCCTCAGGCTCTGACCGCCGCAGGTATCAACCTGATGTTCACCAGCCAAGTCTGTAAAACAATCAGTTTTGTGTCCCGAGTAAGTCGTGCCATGACCATCACCATAACCGCCCTGCTAAGCTCCTACCAGTGTGTGGTCCTGGCACCATCGACACCTGGCTGGTCTCGGCTGAAACGCTGGCTTCCTGGCCACCTCCCGCACACCATTGTCTTTCTCTACGGACTGAACATCATCATCTGCCCTGCTACCATTCTTTATAATGAGGCTTATCCTGCCAATGGCACGATTCCAGAGTTTGCCCTTAATTTGGGGTTCTGCATTGTGGTATTCCCAAACCCCATGTCTTACATGGCTAATGGTGTGGCGTTCATCATGCGTGACTTTATCTTTGTCGGTTTGATGGTAACAACAGCTGTGAATGTGATGTTGATCCTGCGTCGGCACCGTCAGCAGGTTAAGGGCCTGCAGGGAGCCGGCAAGAAGACTGAGGAGGCATCGCGTGCTGTTCTGCTACTTGTGAGCATGTATGTACTGCTGTTTGGCTTGGACAATGTACTGTGGTTCTACTCACTCTCTGTCTCCCGTTCACCCGTGGCTGTGTTGGACATGCGCATCTTCTTTGCCACCTGCTACTCCACCATCAGCCCTGGGCTCATCATTGCTACCAACAAGAAGTTGGCCACGTACTTAAACTGTGCCTCCAAATCCAAGGCTGTACAAAACGTCCAAACCAGTACAGAGAGTAAAGTTTCTCAGGTGGCGCAGGTGGCACTCATTGAACATTATGAAGAGAGGAACTTGAGGAGGAACTGAGGATGCCAGGGCAATTTATGATGTATCCCTTTTTGTGGCCCCATATGTATAGTGGGCTCCAAAATCACTAGCACACCTGACAGGCAATGCACAAACAAAACTTAAAAAAATTCTTCTAAGGAACCTAGTAACTCATTGGGTTAAGGCGCATACCGCAAAGGGGTTTTCGGAGCAGCCTGGGCTTGACTCTGACCTGAGTCATTTGCTGCATGTCATCCCCTCTCACTCCCCATTCTTGCCGTCTCTATTAACTGCATCTCTCCTAAAAGCAGAATGGCCCAAAAAAAATCTAAGTTTATTTTGCTCTATTGGAACTAACCAGAATCAGTAAGTGATTTAACTAAAATCACTTCCCTCCATATTTAGGGAGTTTCACAATTAATGGCATGTTAAAATATTATTGTAAATGATATCTACCATAGTTAAACCAGGAATAAAATTCCATTTATTTAAGTTTTATTTAAGTGTTAAGGCACTATATTGAGCCATTACCTCTCTTTCAGTTTCACTAGGGCTGTGTTCCCCAAACCTCTCCTGGCGTACCCCTTACCTGTATTCTTTATATCTCTCCCTGCTTTAGCACGGGTGATTCAAATGATCAGGTCGTAATTAACCCCAGAAACTGCTTGATAATAAGGAAATCATTTGAATCACCTGTGCTGGAGCAGGGAGAGATCGAAAGCATGCAGTACAAGGGGTACGCCAGGAAAGGTTTGGGAAACATCGCACTAGGGTATAAAAATGTGGTAAGACACACAGTGTCTGTTTGTCATCCATCACCATGGAGAAATCAAGGCAACTGTCAATCCAAAAGGGGCAGATGGTCATACACATTCCAAAATCAGTTAATGACTTCATGAAGATTCATAAACGATTGAATATGCCACTGTCAGGACAATTATTAAAAAATTCTAAAGATATGGAACTGTTGAAAACCTCAAGGGTAGAGGACGCAACTTAATTTCCCCCCCAGGATACTGAGTAGGATGGTGAGAGAAGCAACAAAATCCCCAAGAATCACTGTGAAGAAATTACAGACCTTGGTGGCATCTTGTGGTCTCCAGGTCTTAAAAAGTACCATCAGGGGCTCCACATGCTCTTTGGAAGGGTTGCCTGAAGCAAGCTTTTTCTGATCAGACAAGACTGAAGCAAGTGCTTGGAATTCGCCAAATGTTATTTAAATTATGAGCGGAACAAGGTGGTTTGGTCAGATGAGACCAAATTTGCACATTTCGGTCTGATACAGCATTGGCATGTTTGGCATCGAAACAGAAATACATACAAGGAGAACTACCTCACACCCACGGCAAATTTGAAAGTAGGTCAGTCACGGTTTGGGGCTGTTTTAATTCAAAAGGTCCGGGGGCACTTTTAAAGATTAATGACATAATGAATCCTACTAAGCATCAGGATATTTTGGCTGACAATCTGGTTGCCTCCACCAGAAGGCTGGGACTTGGCTGTAGGAGGACTTACCAACACGACAATGGCTCAACGTATGCTTCAAGGTCCACACAGAAATGGTTCGGTGACAACAAAATCAACATTCTGCAATGGCCAATTCAGTCACCAGACCTAAATCCAATTAAAAACCTCTGTGCTGAGTTGAAGAGGGGTGTTGATAAACACAAACCCAAGAATTAGATTAGATTTTCGTAAAGGAATGGTCCAAAATCCACCCAAATGTGTGCCTTAACCTTGTCAACAATTGCAGGAAAAGACTGCATGTTGTTACCCTTACCAGAGGTGGTTGCACCAAGTTCTAAACAAAGGGTCCCAATTCTTATGAAACCTTGATTCTGCTGAAATTAATTTTCTATTGAATGATTGTTCTGATTTTGGTTGTTCCCACTGAAACATTAATAAAGTATTTCACGCAAGCTGGTATATTCCGTTTCTCTATAATTATATTTATTTATTTGTACAGGGACAAATGTATATTAATGAACATTTTACACAAAATGTAAATAAGCCAGATTGTAGCCAGAGGCTAATTTACATCTGTTGTCCCTAGGGCAGGTTGTTGTTAAAAATATGGAGTCTCTGGGGAGAAGAGGGGGGGAAATCAAACATATATGACTCAAGAAAAGGACGAAACAAAAACACCATAAAAACTAGTACAACAATCAACAAAACCATATCTTAAAACCTACACAAAATACGCACGGAACTTATAATACACCATGCATATATACAGTACATAACTAGAATGTAGTATCCCTGATATCTATTCATAAGACATATCAGACAGTCAGAAAAATACAGAGTGTACACAGAGAAGAATGTTAACGAGATAGTTGGACTGGGCAGACTAGGTGCGGCAGATTATGTGTTATGGTTATATATCATGTTCAATTTTAGCCATCCCTTCAGATTAGTTTAAGGAGAGATAAGTGGGACACTTCCTAAGTTCCAATGGTACAGTGGTGATAACGGTATGGTTTTTTTAGTCAGGTCTTTCAGAGCCTTTTTATAGAGCGACTCAACAGGCTCAACAGACAAATTTACAAGGCAATAGTCAATGTGAGAAAATATCATGGAATGTAGATACATCCTGGCTGCGTTGTCTGCTCACGATGTCCTAATCTGCCTGAAATTGTGTAGATTAAATTTCATTGTATTCACAATCCTTTTCACTTGGCTCTTAAAAGATAAATTTGAGTCCAAAGTGACACCCAGATATTTAAATTCTTTTCCAGTGCCAATCTTGCCCTCATTCAGGAATACATTCCATTTTGTCTCTGCTGGCTTTTTGGAAAATAGCATGCACGCAGTTTTCTTGGCGTTCAGAAGGAGACAGGAATTTCTGAGCCAATTCTGCACCTGAACCATTGTTGTAGTTAAAATTTGGGAGGCTTCCTGGGAGGTCTTGGCATGTGCGCACCATCACAGCATCATCTGCATACATTTGAAAATTTACACTGGTACATGAATTAGGTAGGGTGTTTATGTATTAGGAAAACAGAATCGGCCCAAGCATTGATCCTTGAGGCACCCCTACCAGACAATGAAGATAGAAAGATTTGACACTATCGACCAGTGTTGTCGCTAAGAATTGCGTCAGACGGGCTATAGGATAACGCAACCAGGTGCAGCAGGTCAGCCCTCGCGTCCGTCGCAGAAAAATTGAAGTGCATAAGAACCCTATGCAATTTCCGTACACAGTCTGTGACATTGAAAATCGCTAAAAGATTCTAAGCCGCCGTAATAAATAACTGCTGTGACCTTCCAGCGTTGCGCGCCTGCTTCCCGCTTAAGTCTCGCATGCATGTATTGCCACAGAAGAACATACCGTCATCCTCCGTCCACACGAAATGAGCGTTGTTACGCTGTCAGTTTGTCTTTGCTGCGTTATTCTGGAGGGCACCTGTGCATTCCATTTCATTTACGCTGGCTTCTGTGTTGATGAACAAGGAAAATCAGATTGGCAATAAAGAATGTTTTATTAGGCTACTTAGTAACCTAATTGCAACACACATTTTATCTTAATTACAGTATCTTAGTTACAATTATTGTAATAATTAATGTCACTCAAATTACTTGCCAAAATAAAGATTCACGACAAAAAAAAACTGAATTTTTCTGCCCTGGCCGCATTGTTTAATCTAAATCATGACTGATCCGTCGAAACAAATAAAACAACTAGGTATTTTAAATGTAGCAGCAAGTACATTCAAGGAAGTTTGATCGTTAGAACCAAAATGTTTCATCAAGTTCATCCACCCAATCCAATTCAGAGTCCTGGGTAAGACCGGATGCATCAAATCATCGATGCAGACGTGGCTGAGAAACCACGACAGAGGTAGATGAAATCTCCACGAGATTTTATAGACTGCTTTTGATGAGTAACAATATCAGGATATCATGGTACGTACTCAGCAACCAGCGCAAAAAAGTCTGTTATGCCCGACATCACTCTGGCAGTACATGCAGAACGAGCGAGAATCGCCGAATCGAGAGCACGTAGCTCGTTCGCGTAGGGGAAGCGGCCGCGGTGGGAAGCGAATAGCCGGAATGTACTTTGTGTCATGACTTTATTTCATGTAATAGGCAAGATCAAACGTGTCAATACTTATGAAATCGAGAAGGAAAGGAGAAATTGGGGATTTCTGAAAATTGGGAAATTGTTGTTAATTTCCTGTGGGCACACAGGAAATTACAGCCGGGCTTTTCACCCGGTTCCCGGCTGTTCGTGTCAACACATTGTTGTCTATTCGAGAGACAGGATTTGAACCAATGTATAGCTTGTGCTGAGAAATTGAAATGCATCAGCTTTGACAGAAGAACTTGATGGTTAACTGGTTAATATATATATATTTTGCATTGCCAGACAGAGGTGCCAGTCATTTTTGAGCCCACTGTAGTCACAGTTGTAGGCAAAGGTTTGGGCACCCCAGATCAAAATTCTTGTTACTGTGAACAGAAATTTTGATTTTGACTTTTACAGTTTCAAAACGATAAAAAAGTAAAAGGGTTCAAATCAAAAGTTTGGGCACCCTGCATGGTCAGTTCTTAGTAACATTCCCTTTGGCAAGTATCACAGCTTGCAAACACTTTTTGGTGCCAGCCAAGGGATTTTGCCCATTCTTTGCCAAAACCTTCTAGTTCTGTGAGATTCTTTGGCTGCCTTGCATTGTAGGTATGTAAGGGACCACAGAACTACATTTCCCATGCAGTCAACAGGAAACAGAAACATCCTATACAGCACCTCCCGCTTCCGTCTCGTTTCCCCAATAGAATGAGGCTAAAAGCAATAAAACAGGAAACAGAACTTTAGAACTTGGGACTGCACCCAGTTCACTCTCTCTTCTTGGCACACTTCCAACGGAGGAGGTCACACTGTCTCTTGGCGCATCTTCTCCCACGGGAAGCTACCCTCAGGGAAGGCCAGACTCTTTTTAAGCGAAAAGACGGCACTTGCATTGGAATTCACGCATCTTGCACAATTTCATTTGGCCTATCTGCTCAGTGCTCACATCTCTGCGAATCTCCATTGAAGTTCAGGACTGCAAATCTCATTAAACTAGCTTATGCCCGGTGCTACTACTAGTTGGACACGGAACAACTCCGAAAAAGAACTTTTCCGAACCAGCAAGGACATTCCGACACAGCAGAGCAGCACCCAACTGCAAGTGGACACAGGACCGGATCTGCGCACCCCGCAGGATATCCTCGCCAGAACGAACCCAGAGAGGAATCCCAAGCTAGAAACTTCAGTAAGACTAACTGAACATTCCAGGTAGTAATGCAGTTTATTGGTTATTATCAATTTAAACTGTACCACATTTAAGTTGTCCATTACTATTTGTAATTTTATAATTGCATTGTGTCCGATTTTATATTTTATGAAGTTAAATAGCCATTGATTGTTTGTCTTTACATGCATAATCTTTTTTTCCTGGCTAACTTTCTAATGCTGCAATTACCTAACATGCATGCCATAGTATGGGTGATAAGTGTGTTGGTCCTAGGTTTGGGTAGTATCAGGAGTCCATTGCATGCGGCCCTCATATTATAACTATGCCTGTTAGACATGCCCGTTAGGCTATCTGCAAAACAGGCCGGAGTACCAGAGCTTATAACTGATCTCAGGAACATCAAGAGATTTAAAGATACAGCGCCCTCCATAATTATTGGCACACCCGGTTAAGATTTGTTCTTTAGCTCCTAATAAATTCAATTTTTTCGAAATAATATAGGACCTCAATGACAAAAAGAGGAAAATCCAACCTTTAATTCAAGTGCATTTATTCAGTGGGAAAAAAATTGCACATTAAGAAATAATTCTTTTACATCAAATCATGTGTGCCACAATTATTAGCTCCCCTAATGTTAATACTTTGTACAACCCCCTTTTGCCAACAAAACAGCACCTAATCATCTTCTATGTTTCACAAGATGGGAGAATACAGAAAGAGGGATCTTTAACCATTCCTCTTTGCACAATCTCTCTAAATCATCCAGCCACCTGGGTCCTCTCCTCTGCACTCTCCTCTTCAGCTCACTCAACAGGTTTTCAATGGGGTTGAAGTCTAGGGACTGAGATGGCTATGGTAGGAGCTTGATTCTGTGTCTGGTGAACCATTTTTGTGTAGATTTGGCCACATGTTTAGGGTCATTATCTTGCTGAAAGACCCAGTGACGACCCATCTTCAGCTTTCGGGCAGAGGCCACCAGATTTTGATTTAAAATGTCCTGGTATTTCAAAGCGTTCATGATGCCATGCACCCTAACAAGGTTCCCAGGGCCTCTGGAAGAGAAACAGGCCCACAGCATCACCAATCCTCCCCCATACTTCACAGTGGGTATGAGGTGCTTTTCTGCATACTCATCCTTTGTGTTCCACCATACCCACTTAGAGCTTTTTGGCAACAAACAGTCAATCTTGGTCTCATCTGACCAAAGCACATGGTCCCAGTTGAACTCCCAGTACCGCTGAGCGAACTCCAGATTTTTGCGTTTATGAGTGAGAGTGAGAAAAGGTTTTTTCATGCATGCCTCCCAAACAGCTTGTTGCCATGTAGATAGCGCCTGATGGTTGTTTTGGAGACTTTGTGACCCCAAGATGCTACCATTTGTTGCAATTCTTTAACGGTGGGCTTTAACTGTGCGTGGTGGCAAAATAACCTTGCGTCCTCGTCCAGGCTTGTTTACCACTGTTCCAGTTTTGTAAAACTTCTTAATGATTCCTCTGACAGTAGATATGGGCAGGTGGAGGCGAGTGGCTATTTTCTTTTAGCCATTGCCTGACTTGTGAAGGTCGACATACATCTGCCTTACTTGAATGGTGTGTTCCTTTGTCTTTCCCATGTTGAAGAGTGGATAAAAGAAATAGCCTCTGTGTCACGTCAAATTTATACCCCAGGGAAACAGGAAGTGATGAATTACTAATTAAATGTTCCTAGATACTCTGATCAACTTTGTAAACTACTGTAGAAATGACAGAAATACTTTAATTACATAAATTTCCAAGGAACTGTTAGGGGTGCCAATAATTATGGAACGGATGATTTTATGAAAAAACAGTTTTTTCTTACAGGGGTTTTTTTCCCCTTAAAATTCACTTGAGTTGAAGGTTACATTTTTCTACAATTTTCAGTGTGAATAAAAATTGAATTTATTTTAAGGGTTTTAACACATCTTAACCAGGGGTGCCAGTAATTATGGAGGGCACTGTATCCATATAATGAAAAGTAATATAGTTAAGTATGTGTGTCCTAATTTATTTTGTGTTCTGGAAAAGGCAAACGTTTAAAATACAACCCCAATTCCGAAATAGTTGGGAAAAAGTGTAAATTGTGAATAAAATCAAAACAAAATGCCTGTCAAATCACCCCAGCCAGTATTTTATTCACAATAGGAAAGAGATAACTTACCAAATTTTGAAACTGAGAAATTTTACAATTTTATCCACAAAATGACCTCATCTCAAATTTGATGACTGCTACAGGTCTCAGAAAAGTTGGGACAGGGGCCACACAGAATGGAGACATCTGGGCATTGATGAGACAAGTTTCTTGAGATTAGCCATTGGAATGTGATCCCACTTTTGTTTAATACAGGCTTCCAGCTGCTGGAGAATTTTGGGTCTCCTTTGATGGACTGATTGTTGAACGGTGACAGCACAAATGATGCACCACCTCTCGGCATCTGAGACCTGCCCGTAACACGCCAAATGCTCTTTTTCTCTCCCCTGTGCCACAAGGCTGTCCATTTTCTTGATGCAGTAGCATTTTTCTTTTTTTTTTTTGTTGGCTTTATGTAGGCTATTGACCACACCCAAAAGAACAAGTCACGTGTCACTGTGCACATCACAAACAGCTCAATGTTTGTTACTACTGTAGTGCTTGGCCCATTCACGTGGCGCGAGTCAGGATTACTATACCACAAGCTTTTCTTTATTTCCTATTGTGCCTCACTGGAAAAGCAATAAAAATCAATCGATTCTTCAATTTGCTGCAAATATAGTATACACCTCCCTGTTGTGTTTTTAATGGAGCTAAGTATATCACAGCATGTGTTAAAGATATCTTGCAGCTTGCTATTATTAGCTATTTAGCTAGCTAACACAAAGTGCGCAGAAATAAACTGAGAGCCGCAAATAGTAGCATTTCACTACTTGGCCAGGTTAGTGTTGTACAGTGCGGGACTGGGGGAGACTGACAACTGACAATGCTATAAGCAACAACAGCTTCAGCAGTCTTTCAATGTGGCCTGACATGCTTGCTATCATAAAGCTAATTTCTCAGCATGCACTGCGTTGACCTAGATACGCAAAGAGCCATAGAGAGAGAGATGCGTCAACCTCATTGACTCCAACTGACCATTTCTTTACAGCTGGGTTGAAGCGGAGTAGACAGTCATAATGCAGCTGAAAAGGCAGAATTCCTTGAAAAATTACTTTCAGCTTTTAAGTCTTGTGTTTACATTTCAGCAGGTTTTCAACATTTCTTTAGCAATTTCCTTTGCCTCTCAGTTTCCAAGCACCTCCATTTTATAAGCCAACTTCTTCAACTTTTCTCGCTGAAGCGATGAATGAATGAATAAATGAATGAATGAAAAAATACCACTTATCCCTCTTTATTATCATATTTCTTCTCTTTTCCTGCTGGTCCAGTTCTCTGTTTAACTGGTAGAGGTCCTCGATAGTTTTGCAGGAAGACTGCCAGCTCTCCTCCTCTGCCACAGCATTGGAGCTAAGAATACTTGTCTGCAGCATTAGGATCTCTTTAAGGTCCTCCCTCATCTCCTCCAATTTTTGGAGAATCTTCGCTCGATAGCTGATGGAGAATTGTTGATGATAATTTAAGGAACATCAAGGACAGCTTCTCACATATTTATGATAAAATAATTTTTTACCCTATTACTTTTTGTGGCCTTATCACCAGTGATACCAGCCTCTTCATTTATTTGCCATGCCAAGCCTGTTGGCACAAAACATTGAGTTACCCCAATCATATGTTTTGCCATTATATTTGTGTAATTAAATAAAATTTATCCCGCTAGCCACCCTAGCTTGTAGAGGTTCAGGACTTGCAACTGCAGGAATGCCAGACATAATATTTATTTAATAAAAGTACACGCTTCGATTTATGCATGCATGTGGTGTTAAATCGAAGTCAACCTAGTCATCTGACTGACTGGTGGAATGGCTGACTGCTTTTTTAATGTTGGTTTATCTGAGAAGAAAGCGTATGGAAGTTGGAAGTAGCTAGATAGACAGCTATGTCAACGCCCCTTCCATCCGTCCATCCGGGCGTCCGGCCGTAAACTTCACGTTTCCACGCTATAACTAAAGAACAGCTCGTTCAATCCATCTCATTTCTAGTTGGTGCATGCGGGGCGGGTAGAGGAAGGTTCCTTTTAGACCAGCACCGTGCGATATCCAATATGGCCGCTTCGGCAGCCATCTTGATTTCAGTTTCCACGCAATAAGTAGAGAACGCCTCGTCCAATCCATCTCATTTGTTGATATTGTATGGAGGATGGGTAGAGGAAGGTTCCCTCTGAAAACCAGCACCGTGTGATATCCAATATGGCCGCTTTGGCCGCCATGTTGATTTCAGTTTCCACTCAATAACTCAAGAACTCCTCATCTTCATTCGAAAACCAGTTTTCTTTTAACATGCTTAACTTTCAGTATTATTCACTCTCACTATTCACCATGCTAAACTAGCAACCTATTCAGTCTTAACCCCAATTTAACATACGAGCAGGGGCATATGCCACACTCTGCGTTTCTCTTGTGGTGTGTTACATCAAACATGCATCAACTTACATCCAGGTGATGAAGGCCTAGAAATTTGGTAATCTCATTTGGGCATGAATAGATTTCTTTTGCTAAGAGACAACAAATCAGACACATGCTATAAATTAGGTTACTTGACTGTAGTTATCTTGAGACTGCAGGGTGTTCGCATACCTGAAAAGAAATTTTATTCAACATGAATGTTTGTTTGTAGTTCCAAGGCAAGCAATACAACATGATTGGCAGAAATGACAGTTTATTTCAAGATGCACAGAAAATTTGACTTTGACAAAGCTGCTCCAGGTGCAGTCTGAGGGCCATCAACCTTGCCCCTTGATGATGCATTGTATGGTAATCATCTCCTAGCTTTCAGTGCGGATCCCAAAAGGCAATACATCATGCCACGATCTAAATTCAAGAACAGATGACATCTATCTGTCTGGAAAGAGTTAGAAAGCCATTTCTAAGGCTTTGGGACTCCAGCGAACCATGGACAGAGCCCTTATCCGCAAATGGAGAAAACTTGGAACAGTGGTGAATCATCCCATGATTGGCCAGGCTACCAAAATTACTACAAGAGCGCATCGACGACTCATCCAGGAGGTCACCAAAGAACCCAGAACAACATCTGAAGAACTGCAGGCCTCACTTGCTTTAGTTATAGCCCGTGTTCATGATTCAACAGTAAAAAAAGAGACTGGGCAAAAATGGCATCCATGGGAGAGTTCAAGGCGAAAAGACCGCTGAACAAAAACAACATAAAGGCTTGTCTCACATTTGCCATAAAACATCTTGATGATCCCCGAGACTTTTGGGAAAATAGTCTGTGGACTGACGAGACAAAAATTGAACTTCGTGAAAGGTGTGCGTCCTGTTACTGGCGTAAAACTGGCGTAAAACTAAAACAGCATTTCATAAAAAGAACATCATAACAAGAGTCAAACATGGTGGTGGTACTGAGATGGTCTGGGGCTGCTTTGCTGCTTCAGGACCTGGACGACTTGCTGTTACTGATGGAACCATGAATTCTGCTCTCTACCAGAAAATCCTGAAGGAAAATGTCCGACCATCATTTGGTGACCTCAAGCTCAAGCGCACTTGGGTTATGCAGCAGATCCGAAACACACCAGCAAGTCCACCTCTGCTTGGCTTAAAAAAAACAAATTGAAGGATTTGGCGTGGCCTTGTCCAAGTCCGCACTTAAATCTGATTGAGATGCTGTGGCATGACCTAAAACAGGCCATTCGTGCTCGAAAACCCTCCAATGTGGCTAAATTAAAACAATTCTGCAAAGAAGAGTGGGCCACAGTGATGTGAAAGACTCTTTGCCAGTAATCCCAAATACTTGATTGCAGTTGTAGTCACTAAGGGTGGCACAACCAGTTATTAGGTTTAGCGGGCAAGTACATTTTCACATAGGGCCAAGTAGGTTTAGATAGCTTTTTCCCTCAGTCAATTAAATCGTCATTTAAAAACTGCGTTTTATCTTTCATCGGGTTATTTGTCAAATTTTTAAATTTGTTTGATGATCTGACACATTTGAGTGTGACAATTATGCAAGAAAAAAAAGAAATCAAGAAGGGGGCAAATACTTTTTCACAGCACTGTGTCACTGTGAGTGGCCCTGCTATTTGGAATTAAATTCCAACTGGCTTAAAATATTTTTCTGCACTACAGTTTTAAAATAAAATCAAGTAATTTATCATTTCTCAGGAAAATTAGATTTTAAGCTAAACACAAATTTCACCCTTTTCCTCCTTTCTATACATTTCCTTGCAGCTGTGTTGCGCGTTTTTTAAAAACATTTTTTAAAATTTATATCTTGATGACCTTTACTATTAATTTCCAAGTGGGAAAGACATTTTATTTGCATATTAACCTTTTAATCCTCCCTGCAGGTTATCTTGTATTAATGCATTGTTGTGTATGTTTAATTTGTGCAATAAAAAATAAATCCAAATTTTGTTCTGCTGTTCAACCACACAGACAGAAACAGAAACTAACATACTGGAACCTAATGAACGTATCAGGAGTGACACCCATGGCTTGTTTGGGACAATGAATTATTAATTAACTAGGCCCCAGTAGGGCTGGAACAGGAAGACACTACAAGATAAATTTTCAGATTTTCAGCATCAATGGAATTAATCATTTTCAAAGCACAAGGTAAGGAATTACAGTCTTCCTCGGTATTACAGTTACAGGTTCTTTATTGATAAAATATTTCAAAACATATCAACCATATTTATGTTAATCCAGAACAAATATTAGATGATTTATCAAAATAAAATACATTTGATTTGTATTCTGCAGTAGTCAACCTACTGATGAAGGCTGACTATTTTATCCACTGTAAAATTGCCTCCAAATTCTATTTAATAAATTAAACATTAACGATACAATTTATTATTCATTGTCCAACATGTAATACCGTCAATTAACCTGTCAATCTGTGCAAATATTTGTCATTTCTAAACTACCATGGACAATAAAATTTAACATTCAAGAATACATTTCCTTTGAGTTACTTTTATGCCCTATTATTTTTACAGCATAGACATACGTTTCTGACTTTATCAACGGCTTTGGATCTGAAGTGGGGACTCAATTATCACACTGAGCTCAATTCTGCCTCTTTCTTTCCCCACAGACAGACCTGACAGGCACATGGAGGTGCGTCAAGCACTAAAAGGAACTGGTTTCATAGGTCTGATTGTTGTGGGAATCCCAGGTAATCTGGGAGCCTTCCTGCTCTTCTGGCATTTATTTCTTGTACGGGGCCACATGCCGCACAATGAGTTTATTCTCAGCCAGCTGGTCTTTGCCAACCTGATGGTGACGCTGTGCCAGGGTATTCCTCAGGCTCTGACCGCTTCTGGCATCAACCCACTATTCAGCAACCAAATCTGTAAAACAGTCATCTTCTTGTACCGCGTTGGCCGTGCCATGTCTATCATTATAACCTCCTTGCTGAGCTCCTACCAGTGTGTAGTCTTGGCACCATCAACGTCCGGCTGGACTTGGCTGAAACGCTGGCTTCCAGGCCACCTCCGCCATACTATCATCTGCCTCTATGGGATCAGCATCATCATCTACCACACGTCCATTCTCTATAGCGAGGCTAATCCTGTCAACAGCACCATTCCAAAATTCACCCTGAACTTGGAGTTTTGTATTGTGGTATTCCCAAGCCCTGTGTCTTTTTTGGTCAATGGCATGGTGTTCATTATAAGAGACTTCATCTTTGTTGGCCTGATGGTTGCAGCAGCCGTGTATGTGATGCTACTCCTGCATCGGCACCGTCAGCAGGTTCAGGGTCTGCAGGGAGCCGGCAGAAAGACTGAAGAGGCATCACGTGCTGTCCTGCTGCTTGTGAGCATGTATGTGGCACTGTTTGGCTTGGATAATGTACTGTGGTTCTACTCACTCACTGTCACTTATGTGCCAGAGGCCGTGTTGGACGCGCGCATCTTTTTCGCCACCTGCTACTCCACCATCAGCCCTGTACTCATCATTGCCACCAACAAGAAGCTGGCCATGTACTTTCACTGTGGCTCCAAATGCCAAATCCAAAACAGTATGGAGTCCAAAGATTCCCAGGTGAAACTACCACATTCAGTTTGACCTTTGGGAGGACAGGAATAAGAATAAAAGTCTACTGTACTGGAGCAATTTATTGCCCTATACTTAGTTAAATAAGACCAAAAAATGTACTTCAATGATCAATTAATGACAGTAGAATGTAGAGATGTTCTTCTAAAGCTTGGCTGTTGCTGCCACAAGTGGAAGCGCTTGGTGTTTCTCAAATTACAGCACAAGCAAAAAACAGACCCTTTAAAAGAAAAGTACATAGTGTATTAAAGAAGGAATTCAAAAGCTATGTGTAACAAGATGTGTTTGTAACACACTGATGCCCCCGGACATAAACATTATTTTGATTTGTGTTATTCATTTTGATGAAAGTTGATGCCAAGTATCAAAGGCCTATCACTAACCAATCAAACGTTATGGCCAGGGTTCAAGTTTTTAAAAAAACGCATCCAACACCAAGGTCATGGTCACGAGGTCAAAATTCATGACCTTATCTGAAAGGTCTTGTCAGAAGGAATACACGTCAAGTATCAAAGGCCTATCGCTCAGCAATCAAAGGTTATGGCCAAGGTTAAAGTTTTTTGCTGATGCAGACAGTATGCACTAATTTTTTCATCCAAATCTGAGATAGTCAAGTGGGACGTTTCTGTTTAATTTGGACATTTGACATAGAACGACATGGGCTTCCCCGGTGGCACATCGGTCTAAGCGCGCGCACCATAAAGGCTGTGTACTTCCCGCGGTGATCCGGGATCGATTCCGGCTCGGGTCATTTGCCGCCCCAGATAGCAAGCTCCTCCGCTCTGGATCTGCCGCGTATCTGCCCCGGATCAGCTGGAGCCGGGGCAGATCCGTGGCAGATCTGGAGCGGAGGAGCTTGCTATCTGGGGCATGTCTTCCCCCATTCTTCTCCCCAACCTTCCTGTCACTCTCCACTGTATAACTGTCCTATAAAGGGAAAAAAATCCCCCAATAGAACAATTTTTAAAAGAAATGATGGCTCAGGATTGGCAGTCTGGTATATGGTGAAACCTAGTTTTTACTAATGCCACCCCACTGCAAACATTCAGCACATGCAGGTAAGCACAGGGTCTTTTAAATGTGAATGGCTTGTGGAATGGAAGATAGAATCATGATGCAAATGGAAGGAGTTTAGAATGGATGATTTTTGAAAAATTCCATTTAGAATTTGGTGGTGCTGAACTATATTCCAGGTGTATAATTTTTTCAGGCTTCCATAATTTCATTGTACCAGATGATCACACTTGTAATTATGTCAGCCCAGGGTAGGTGGCACAGTGGTTCACTGTGCTAGACTTTGGATCGAAAGGAGTTCTTTGGAGTCCTGCCCACAGTTTTCGCGTTGCGTTCTTGGGCAAAAATACTTTACCCTCACCTTTACCCTTTTGATACAGTAGACCATATAATCTTATTAAAAAGGTTGTCCTCTATTGGACTTGATTGCATTGCCTGCTCATGGTTCCAGGACAACCTCTCAAATAGATTACAAGCTATTATGAAAGGGGATGCGAAGTCTCAATTTTTACAGGTGGTGAAAGGAGTGCCCCAAGGATCCATATTTTGACCAATTTTATTCACAATTTATATAAATGATATTGCTAGTAATATTGCAAATGGCAAGCCTCATTTTAATGCTGAGGATACAGTGCTTTTTTCCTCGCACCTAGGCCCCTGTATACTTACAATCTGCTTTTAATGCTATACAGCAAGCTCTTGCAGGTCTTAAACTTGTTTTAAATACTGATAAAATTCATGATCTTTTCAGCACGGAATGCAATTATGCCAAATGCCACCATTTTCTCAAGGTCTGGTGCTCAAACTGAGCAGGTTCAGTTCTGCAAATATTGATGTATCTCACTGGATCATGTCTTCTCTTTCCAAACACATAGCCAACTTGCCCAAAAAATTAAAATGAAAATTGGATGTCTTTACATTACAGAAAAAGATCCGGTTTTTCATTAGACAGTAGGAAGAGGTTTGTTCAGGCAACCATCTTACCCATATTTGACTATGGGGATGTCTTGTACAAGCATGCCTTTGAAAGTACCTTGGATACAATTTATCATATCACACTGCGCTTCATCACCAGTGATGGTTTTTGAACTCGTTACTGGGCTTTATATAGTTCAGTTGGGTGGCGTTCCCTTCATTTCATTTTATCCATTTATAAAGCATTGCTATGCAAACCTCCTACCTTACTAGGCTTTTATCCATTAAAATCACTAGATAGCATATCCAATCACAAGAATGGATTATTTTAGATGCACCCAGGACAAGAACAAATCTGGGCTGTACCAGTTTCGGTGCATTTTCACCTTGTATGTGGAATAATTGTCAGGATACGCTGCACTTGGAGAATAATTGAAATACAAATAAAAAAGTATGTTCGGAACAGCATGGATTGTGGTAGTTTGACCATCAAACAAAACATATCTATGGAAACAAATCCTAATGATATTTATGAAATCATCGTGATAATAGTTGGTTTGCACTGTACTTTTTTATCGAGTGATAGTCATAATTTAGGCACTATTTTTTTTTTGCACATCTTGATGAGTGATGATGTAGTCATCCTAGCTCAATGAAGTAAAAAATGAAAAAGTCGTGCATTGGCACGTTCATTTCATTTATTTGGTTTTTTTTAATTCAATGAAGATCGCATGTCAGCATCATGAAAAAAAGAAAAAAGAACAAAAGTCCGTACACTGTTAAGATAGCTCCCCAAATTATTTTAATATCCACAACATTTTGGCCTACGTGGCCTTCGTCAGGTGCACTTCCAAATGTGACAGGGGTGAGGGTAGGGGTTTATATACAAAGGAAAACGGGGCAAACCAAAACAGGGTCAAATTACAGTTGGTACAGCCAAGAACTCTTGAAAACAAAAAAATATTTTTTTATAATAATAAAATTCATAATATTGACTGATCCAGCCCCATAATGCCCACAATACCAAACACCACAAGTAATATATATCAGAAAAAATGTCAATAGTACAAAGTATATTCAACAATAGTTATTTCTAGAAACATTGCCTAAAACAAAGGATACAGTGGCAATGTCTGAAACGTATACATCCATATATTAGGTCCACATGTTGGGAAATATGCATAAAGTAAGATCCAAAAGTTGAACAGAAACACAAAAACAAAATCGTCATGAGTCATACAGTAATTATAAAAATGGTTTGATATCAAACTCCTCATTCAAACCAAATGGGGCCAAAGTATTCAGGGCGTTGAAATAGTAGGTCTCTCGCTGTATAAGTATTTTTTCGTTCTCTCCACCCCGAGGTGGTCGATTCACTTTTTCAATCTCCATATACCGTGGGGCACTGATATTGTGCCCTGCCCATTTAAAATGTGCGGCTATGGGATTGTGCTCGTCATTACTCCGGATGCTGCTCTGGTGTTCACAAATAGGTGTGCGTAATTGTCTGCTGGTTTTACCTTCATTGCTCAGGCCGCAAGGACATTTGATAAGGTAAACAACATGTGTGCTATTATAGGTGTTTACGCCGCAAACTTTAAGAGTCTTGCCACTGTGGGGATGTGCGTATGTCTTGCTTCGGGTGGTATAGCCACATTGTTCACAATTGCCACATTTGTAATTGCCTTCAGATAAAACGTTAAGAAAGGTGTCTCTCCTTTCCAGGGTATAGGACCTGACTAAAAGATCTTTAAGGTTGGGAGGTCGCTTATACACAATGGAAGAGGGTTCTTGAAATACGTGTTTTAGTTCAGAGTCTGATTCGATAATATGCCAATACTTGCGAACAACCTTAGCAAACTCAAAGCCAGCCGGAGAGTATTTGGTAAAGCATGAAACAGTATGATCCTTGTGAACTTTGGGTTTGGACTGCAGGCACTCCTCCTGTGTCATATTGTTTAAGTGATTAGCAGCCTGTTCGATCCATTCATTCTTATACCCCCTGTCACGGAATCTCTTAGTGAGATCAAACGATTGCTTCTGATAAAGAGGGTTTGAGCTGCAGATTCTCCTGGCTCGGTGAAACTGACTGATTGGTAGGCTTTTTTTTTTCAAATGTGTAGGGTGGAAACTGTCACCTTGCAGCAATGTGTTCCTGTCCATAGGCTTACGGAACAGGTCAGTGGAGATGGAGTCACCTTGTTTAATGGCCAGCACATCTAGAAAACTAATGCTGGTGCAACTAAACTCCGAAGTAAAAGTTAGATGTGGATTGGCTTAGTTAAGATATTGATGAAACGCCATTAAAGATGCTTCATTTCCTGTACAAATTACTAACAAGTCATCAATATGGAGACAATGAAGTTAACATCAGGATTATAGACACATCGCGTTCATCCTACATTTTCAAAAATATCCATGTATGTGTGGACAGTGCCTAAAATATAGCTGATAAAGGCACTCTTGGTACTTCACTCTTTCAGCTTCCTATGACTGGAAAGAGTGAGATGACTATTCTGCCCCACAAAGGCCAATGGAAGTAAATTCATCAGCAGCCATTCAAGAAAAATACAAAAATTTGTTTTGGCTTCTGCTCAACACAAAGAATACCCACATGCATGTGCCGAATCTCAGTAACTAGGGCGAATTTCGTCATTATCATGCTTCTACTAAGTTGAGTACAACAAGTAGGGGTAGGTTATGGTCCTGGATCGAATTCTACAAAAAATTGATTTATTTCCTTTTGCCTCGGTAGGCCAGTATTATGAGTTTAGAATATCCCTCATTTTAAAGGAGCTCTGTCAGGATACCTGCTTGCGTAAAATTATAAACTCAAAGATTTACCAAGAGAATGTTGTGGAGATTTTGAAATGTGTTTTATAGGACTTTGAATGTATTGAGCTGCAGAACTTTTGCAAATTATAATAATAACACGAAGAACTAACGGTGTTATGGCCCCAATTTGTTATTACATTTACACACAACAGCAACAGCAAGGGATAACAGACACAGTTTTAAAACTTAAACACAGTTAATTTTTAACAAAGACAATAATGACTAAACTAATCTACAGACCAAGATTGATTGACAACAAAATCAGAAATATTTACAGTCCCTTTTTGGTTGGGTCCCTTGGTGATGTCCTGGGTGAAGAAAATGCTCTAACACAGGCAAAAATCCACAAAAGAAACTTCACAGGTCTTGAACAGAATGACAGGTCTGGTCACATGTATCCTTCTCCTTGCAATTTCCCCTTCTACTTTACTGTCTCAATTCTACTCCTTATATACTCTTTTGCAGACCCCACCCACATTTAGACCTCTTTTTTTAAATTTTCTGGGACTTGCCCCAGACATGTCTAAAACATGTCCAAACATAGCTCCAGTCTGAGCTAAACAAAAAAAGGGTAAATGCTGCCATCTAGTGGCCTATATTCACATCACACCTCCATTCCAAAAGGGAAAAATTTTGACTCAAAGGCAAAATTTTTCTTTTCAATACAAAATGGTTAAGTGGACACTTATCTATATATACATATCATACAATATTCGCATAAACACGTGAAATATATACATACTCAACCACGGAATAAGCAATCAGCAATTACATTGTCAGTACCCTTTACATGCTTAATTTCCAAGTCAAACTCCTGTAAAATCAAACTCCAATTCAACAATCTCCGATTCTTGTTTTTCATCTTCCTCAAAAACATTAACAGATTGTGGTCAGTGTACACAATCATTGGCTTTTGCCCAGTACAAACATAAACCTCAAAGTGTTGTAAAGATCCAGAACCAGAGCCAACAGCTCCTTCTCTGTTGTGGAATAGTTCCTTTGGTGGCAATTGAACTTCTTGGAGAAGTATGCCACGGGATGCTCAATGTCATCAGAGTCACTTCTCTGTAGGAGCACAGATCCACAAGCTTGGTCGCTAGCATCGACCGCAATTGAGAACGGTTTGTTGAAGTCAGGAGATTTGAGCACGGGGAAGTGACACAGCAGAGACTTCAGGCGATCAAAGGCTCTCTGTCATGCATCATCTCAAGTGAACTTTTACGCCTTTTTTCAGTTGGTTAGTTAGACTGAGAGCAATCTCAGCATAGTTCTTGCAGAACTTGCATTAGTACTCGATCATTCCAAGGAAGGGGCGCAAAGCTTTTTTGTTGTCAGGAACTTGAAAGTCCATGATGGCTTGGACTTTAGCATTTATGGGTGCCACCTTACCCTGGCCTATGACATAGCCAAGATAGGTGACAGTAGCACAACCGGGGCATTTTTCATGCCAAAGGGTAGGACTTCATACTGGTACAATCCAGATGGTGTGGCAAAAGTGGAAATGCTCTTGGCCCTCTCAGTTAAAGGCACACACCAATAACCCTTCAATAAATCAATCTTAGTCAGAAACTTTGCTTGCCCTACTCTATCAATACAATCATCAATCCTAGTTATAGGAAACACATCAGTTCTAGATACAGCGTTGACTTTGCGATATTCTGTACAGAATCTAGTACTTCCATCAGGTTTTGGAACTAGCACACAGGGTGAACTCCAATCTGAGTTGGAGGGTCTGATTATATCATGTTCTAACTTGTACTCAACCTCTTTCTCAGCAATCTTTCTCTTTTCAGGATTCATCCGGTACGGATGCTGTTTTATTGGTTTGGCATCACCAACATCTACATCATGAGAGGCTATGGAAACTCTCTTTGGAACATCAGGAAACAGATCCTCATATTTCTTGATCAACCTCTCAAACTGATCTTTCTGTGAGGGTTCTAAGTGCTGGAGTTTTACATCAAGATTTTGCAACACTTCAGAATTTAACAATTTACATGAGAGAACTTCAGCTTTAATTCTAGGGACATCATCTTGAAACTCTCCCTCATCTTTACACGTTTCGACCATGGGAGAATCTGAAGTGACAGCTGCAACCCTAGCATTTCTGTCATGATAAGGCTTCAGCATGGTAATGTGACACAATTGCTTTAGTTTTCTCCTATCTGGAGTCTTTACAATGTAAATGAGATCATTGAGTTTTGTCAGAGTTTCATAAGGACCATGAAATCTAGCCTGCAATGGATTGGACTGCAAGGGAAACAACACAAGAACCTTATCTCCTGGTTTAAACTCACAGCTTCTAGCCTTATGATCATACCAAGTTTTCATTTTTCCCTGACTTGATTTCAAGTTCTCTTTGGCTAGGTCACATGCTGCACGCGATCTGTCCTTGAACTTGCTAACATAGTCTAACAGACTGATATGCGGCTCTTCCTCTTGCCATTGTTCACTCGACAATAGCAAAGGTCCTCTCACTTCATGGCCAAACACTAGCTCAAATGGACTGAATCCAGTAGACTCCTGCACTGCTTCTCTAGCTGCAAACAACAGCAAATGAACACCTTCATCCCAGTCTTTCTCATGGTCATAACAATAAGTCCTCATCATTGTCTTGAGAGTGGAATGAAACCGCTCTAAGGCACCCTGACTTTCTGGATGATAGGCACTAGAAAGAATCTGCTTTGCACCTAGTTCATACACAACCTGCTGAAACAATCCGGAAGTGAAATTGCTACCTTGGTCTGACTGAATTTCCCTGGAAAGGCCAAACAGCGTGAAGAACTTTATCAAAGCCTTTGAGATTGCAGTTGCCTTGATGTTACGTAGATATATGGCTTCAGGGAATCTGGTAGATGCATACATGATTGTCAACAAGTACTGATTTCCAGATCTAGTCTTGGGTAATGGACCAACGCAATCAACAATGACCTTGGAGAACGGCTCCCCAAATGCTGGGATAGGCTGCAATGGAGCTACAGGTGGGTCTAACTGGTGTTTTCCAACTACCTAACAAGTGTGACAGGTTTTGCAAAAATTGGAAACATCTTTCCGAAGCCCAGGCCAGAAGAAGTGTTTCATGATCTTATCAACAGTCTTGTTAACACCAAGATGACCTCCTAAAGGTACACTATGAGCCATTGTTAAGATCTCATTCCCGTAGACATTCGGAACAACAATTTACCTAACCACTGCCCAATCTGCATTGGCAGGGATATCAGGAGGGCGCCACTTCCGCATCAACACACCATGCTTGAGATAATACCCAACTGAATCTATTTCTTCATCAGGAAGGGCTCTCCTCTTTAGTACACAAATTTCAGGATCATTAGTTTGCTCCTCGATCAACTGCTTTCTGGACAGAGACAAGTCTCCAGACACATCAGAATCATCAGACTCATCCGGCTGGCTGAATAGAGAACTGATAAAAGTATCTGATAAGTCCTGAAACGGAGAAGCCATAGTAGGCCGAACAGAGTCATTAGGCGAACCACCTGAATCATGACTGTTCAATGTGCTGGACGGCACCACATCATCTACTTCTTGAGCCTTCTTAGCCATGGCACGAGTCACTGCGCAAGAAGGATACCAAGATGGGTTCTCATCGCTATCTTCAGTGCTCGGCTGTGAAGTAAGATGAACAGGGGGAACTACTTTTCCCCCAACCAGGTCATTGCCTAGCAACAGAGAAACACCCTTTATAGGTAGACTTGACATAAGTCCCACCTTTACCTGTCCTGTAACTAAATCTGACTTCAAGAATATAGAGCGCAGGGGTACAGATACAGTCCTCCCTTCAATACCTTGTACAAGTATGAAATCCCCAGAAGCGGTCTCATCAAGTAACTCCAAGGAGTCCATCAACAAAAGTGACTGAGAAGCTCCGGTATCCCTTAGGATATATATGGGGACAGGAGTAGTATGCTCATTCAGAGCCACAAATCCCACTGACACAAATGGAAGAAATTCCTCCCTCACAAAGTCAGCAGTATCAGGCTTTTTAGCCCCACAAGAAGCAGGCAATTTAGCAGATCAGTTATCTACTACAGGGGTTTCTAACCTTGTTTTCACAAAGGCATTTGGTTGGGTATCCTTTTCTTTTTCTTTCTTAGCTTTAAGGAACCAACAGTTAGTTGTAACATGACCAGATTTCTTGCAATAGCTGCAAACTACACCACTTTTGTCACTGTCAGCTTTCACACTTTGATCAGACCTGTTACTGGTTTTCTGAGCACCATCACCAGATTTATCTTTGTCTTTGGGTGAGGAATCTTGGGTATCCCCGTTCCTTTTTTTCTGAAATTGGAACCATCTATTGTTACTGCTAGACTGAAATTTGGACTTATGTGCGAGAACATATTCATCTGCAAATTTGGCAGCTGACTGCAAATTCAGTGCTTGCTTCTCATTAAGGTAGGTCTTATTATCATCCTTAACACAGTTCTTAAATTCTTCAACTAACACCATCACTTTTAGTGAGTTGAAATCATCCTTGACCTCCATAGAAGTACACCAGCGCTCAAAGCAAACCTTCTTCTCATTAGCAAATTCCACATAAGTCTGATTTTCAGATTTCTTCAGACCTCTGAATTTCTGTCGGTAAGCCTCTAGAACCAACTCATAAGCTCTCAAAATAACCTTTTTGACAACCTCATAATCAGAGGAATCATCTGTAAACAAAGCCGAATAGGCTTATTGAGCTTTACCCTTGAGGACAGTTTGCAACAGCAGAGGCCAGTGTTCTTTTGGCCACTGACAACTTTTAGCTACTTTTTCAAAACACTGGAAATAGTTGTCAACATACTTTTCCGAAAATGGAGGCACCAGTTTTACCTCATGGCTAGCCTGAAATTTATTTTCAGTTTGAATTTTAATTTTTAGTTGCTCCATTTGGAGTCTTTCTTCTCTATCGAATTTCTCTAATTCAAAATCTCTCTGTCTTGCAAATTTTTCTAACTCAAATTCTCTTTGTTTTTCTTTTTCCTCCCTTTCTTTTTTCTCTTCTCTTGCTAATTTTTCTGACTCAAACTCTCTTTGTTCCCTATGTTTTTTTTCTCTTCTCTTGCTAATTTTTCCAATTTGAAATGTTTGATTTTCAATAAATGACTCACACAATGGTCTATCCCGGACGAGCCCCCAATTTGTTATGGCCCCAATTTGTTATTACATCTACACATAACAGCAACAGCAAGGGATGACAGACACAGTTTTAAAACTTAAACACATTTAGTTTTTAACAAAGACAATAATGACTAAACTAATCTACAGACCAAGATTGATTTACAACAAAATCAGAAATATTTACAGTCCCTTTTTGGTTGGGTCCCTTGGTGATGTCCTGGGTGAGGAAAATGCTCTAACACAGACTTGCCCCAGACATGTCTAAAACATATCCAAACATAGCTCCAGTCAGAGCTTAACAAAAAAAGGTAAATGCTGCCATCTAGTGGCCTATAATCACATCACAACGGCAAATAATGAGAAGATTCCAGATGATACAACTAAAGCATACCTGCCAACTTTTGAAAATGAAAAATCCTTTTTCTAGAATCCTGATGTGCATATGCGCATCTGATGCCCTTTGCATTTTCTGGGGAAGGTAGAGGAGTGTGTGCCTTCCCATTGGTGGGGATAAGGGGGACCTGGGCAGCAAATTAGCTGCAAAGTGATGCATTTCCAGCAGTTTCAGCCATAAATTTGGCCCAAAAGATAAGCTCCTCACCTTCCCTTTTTTACATGGAAAACCTCAATAAAACTGTAATTTCTTCATGTCGCAGGTAACAGGTAGTTACAGTATTTATCGCCAAATTTGAATTGACTATCTTCAGAAGACTTTATTTTCGTCTAAACCAATGTAATCTATCCAATAATCTATTTTATCCAACAAAAGCTGACCAAACAATTTATTAATCCACAACAGAATGTAAAACAAAACACTCGATGCATACTATCAACTTTTGTCCAAATACAATGGCACCAATTCACAACCTGAGTTTTTTAAAACTTCATACCACAGATCATCTGATGATCTTAACCAAAGTATCCTACTGAACTTGTTATAAAATTGACCATACAAGAAACTGAAGAATTCAACACTCCACATTCAACACTCATCCACGCAAACTGACAAGTTTCACTCTTATTCCTGCGGTTGGCTTGAAGCGAGCAATACATACATGCCTCGAACAGTGACTAGTGTATCAAACGGTTCAGATTTTTCACTTGAACTGTTCCATCGTGTGGCAGATGTATTGGCACGTGTCCTATACATCTTGGTAGCACCTGTTGTGCTGAGTGTTTCTATCCCATTTTTCTGTTAACATTACGTTGGTTTTGTCTGTTTTTCTGAGAGTTTTTCTACCTTTGATGGAATACAATCGCAAATTTCGCGCTTTTTGACGGCCTGCACTTCTGCAGGACGCCCGTGAGGTGAACCTTGGACTTAGGCTACGCGGCATCCTACCGACGTAAGTTAATGACCATGATGGCTTCCTTTTGTTCGCCGACCTCTTTACCTGTCTTGTGCTCTGAATGTAAAATGTTTTGTGACGACTCCTCTGCGCTTGGCGGCACTTTTATTTACAAGAAATGTGTCTCATATGCTAGCTAAGCTGAAAAGCTTTTACAGCTGGAAGCTCGCATTGAAACGCTGCAGAACATTAGGTCAAATGAGGAGTTCATTGATTCTTTCTTGGTCCAGCCTGAAACTAGTGTTAATGTTAGATCTCTTTCACTTTCGCGTTCCTTACCTCCTTAGCTGCTGCTGTCCTGCTGTCCTGATGCGGTCCTGATCCAGTTCTGCACCATTTTCGGCATGCCACTTCCTCGAGCAACTGATGCCACTGTTTAGATGGACTATAATGGAACTGTATTGTCATTATCCTATTTTGCTTTATATTGTTATTAACTTGCTAGCCCGCGGAGAATGGGCTTCCCCATGATAGCCGAGTTCCTCCTGGGATTTCTTCCCACTGGGGAGTTTTTTCTCACCACGGTTTGAGGATTTTTCTCCCTACTGGGAGTTTTTTTCCTCATTTGCTGTAGTGGGGAATAGGCTGGGCACTGTCCTTTCAGTAACTTCATCTCTCACTGTAAAGCGTCTTTGTGACAGTTTATCTGTTAAAAGCGCTACACCAATAAATTGAAATTGAAATTATTCCAGAGAAGAGGACAGTGGCAGTTCCTCCCACTCTGGTTCTGGTTTTCCGCGCCCTCTGGGGCTGGATAAGAGCCCATGCCTCACTACTTTCACACGTATCCACCTTCCAGAAGCAGGTGATTCATCATTGCAGGCCAACTGCTGCCAAACAAAGTAGGTCTGAAGGTTTGACTTGCCACAAAGGATGTCCTGCAATGAGAGATGTTGAAGAAGATCCTGTCCTGGTTTACTGGCCTATTAACAATTTCAAGAATCTGATCCTCATCTGCTGTCATGCTCCTCCTTCTGCATTCTCTTATTAATACTCACCCTGTGCTTCAGGTCTCCGGAATTAAATATGTTTATGTAACTTTAGTTATGTCAAGAGAAACAAGAGCAACACTATGGAGGCTAAATATCAATGCATTAAAAGGGCAAATGACAGAGGAATTTATTCAAGAAATTCAGATGTATGTAAGGGAGAATGATAATGGTGAGGTGTCTCCATCTGTGCTGTGGGATGCCTGTAAAGCCGTAATTAGAGGGAAACTAATTGCCAAAACGGCATATTTGAAAGGGCAAAAACAGGAAAAACAGATTAAATTAGAATCAGGTCTGAAGAAACTAGAAAAAGATCAAAAATAATCTAGATGAGAAAATAAACCAAGAAATCAAAAGGATTAAAAAGAGTTAAATGACATCCTAGCACAGGCGAATCAAAAAAAGTTGATGTTCATAATATTATGAAGCTGGAAGTAAATCTGTTAAACCTCTGGCCTATAGTTTAAAAAAGCAAATGGCAAACAACAATATTTACAAAATTAGGGACCCATCTACTAAGTTAACAAAATATAAGACAGAAGAGATACATAAATGTTTTGAAACATACTACAAAAACCTATATTCTCAACCAAAGATAAATAATAAGAATCAAACATCCCTATTGCCAGATTCTTTGAACTTACCAAAATTATCAGAGGACCAAAACGTATCTTTGATAAAGGAAATCACAACAGAAGACATAAAGTTAGCAATTTCAAAGCTGAAGGCCGATAAGGCTCCGGGCACGGATGGATACACCTCGGAATTTTACAAACTGCTCAGGGAACCATTGTGCCCCCTGCTGAAAAATACATTTAATTGGGTGCTGAAAGAGGGTGAAATTCCAAATTCTTGGAGGGAAGCTTTTATTTCAGTTATTCCAAAAAAAAGGAAAGGATGAGTCGGACTGCTCCAATTATAGACCAGTAAGTGTCCTCAATCAGGACTACAGATTATTCACTGCTATCTTAGCCAGACGGCTTGAAACAATTCTGCCAGATATAATTAATCAGGATCAGACTGGATATAACAGAGACAGACGCAGGACAATATTAGGCGCACATTGCATGTGATGCAAAATATTATTAAAGAACGATTAGAAGCAGTAATACTGGGATTGGATGCAAAAAAGCTTTTGATTCTGTCAGGTGGGACTTCCTATATATGGTGCTGGAGAGACTTGGATTTCATGAGACATTTGTTAAAACCATACTATCTATTTATAATAAATCTTACAGCTAGGATAAAAATCAAGGGACATTTTTCAAACTATTTTATATTAGAACGTGGGTGTTGTCAAGGCTGCTTAATTAGCCCTCTCCAATTTGCTATTAATTTGGAACCTCTGAGCCAATGGATAAAACAAAATGAAAGTATAAAGGGTATAGACATGGAGGGAGATGAACAGAAAATAGCACTATTTGGGGATGATGTACTAATTCATCTAACGCAACCCAGAGTGTCTCTTCCAGCTCTTATGTCAACCCTAACAGATTTTGGATTAATGTCGGGCTATAAATTAAATGTGAAAAAAACACAGGTTCTCATCTTTAACTACGAACCAGACTGAGCAATTAGAAAAAATTTCAGATTTAATTGGGATTCAAAATCTATGAAATATTTGGGAGTAATTCTGCCTCAAGACTTATCTCAACTAAAATCTATAAACTATGATCCATTAATTTCAAGAATAAAATCGGATATGGTAAGATGGAATTTAATCCCATTCACAAGCTTAGCTTCCAGAGTAGAAGTGATTCAAATGAATTTCCTCCCGAGATTGTTGTACTTATTTCAAAATCTGCCAGTTGAAGTATTAGATGTAGATTTTATGGAATGGGATAGATTCGTCTCAAGATACATTTGGCAGGGGAAAAGACCACGGATTAGATTTAGAACTCTACAATTACCCAGAGTTAAAGGGGGTTTGGCCCTGCCATGTCCTAAGAGCTATTACCAGGCTGCACAACTGAAAACTTTGTGGAACCTCAGCAATCCAGCATACATGGCGAGATGGAAAGATATTGAATGTCGAATATCATCTACCATTCCTTTGCAGGCCATAATAAATGATAAGAAGCTGAGAAAACATCTAAAAGAGGAATTTAATCCATGACTTGGTGTATCCCTCAAAATATGGTTTGAGATTGTATTAAAGAACAGTCTGACAGAGCAGAGCAGGATGCTGCGATGGATTGCACATGATTCTGACTTTACACCTAATATAGTGGATAAGAGGTTCAGTAGATGGGGTGGGGGGCCGACAATACTCAGGGAGCATTTTGAGAATAAGGTTATAAAAAGTTTTCAGGATCTAAAGAATCAATATGGTTTAAATGATCAGGATTTTTACAGATATTTGCAAATGAGGTTTGGTACACAGATGCAAACAAATCCAAGTCAAAGCCAAAATTACAAACGGGGACGGTCCTGTCAGAAGAGAATCACAAAGAGTACAAGGCATAAACAATTGTAGCACAGACAAACTAAGGGAAACGTTCTGACAAAGGCTGGTTGTGAAATGACTGCTTCAATACATGTGGGGGAAGTCACATGCTATGATAGGGAACAGGTGATTTGGATCAGACTAAATAATGAGGGAACAAACATGAGAAAGAACCTAACCACGTGAAATTGGCAAAAGCCAAAATGCGGACAGGGATCACAAAGACAGCCTATTGACAAACATACGGCTCCGGTTACGGAGTTCTACCGTACACAGATAACGAGGCAGAAGAGAGTTTAACAGGTGTGGAGGATCCGCTGAAACGCAGCAAAGTAGATTGAGTAAAGACAAGGGGTGGAGACTAGAATAGGGCGAATGCTGAGAGCTCGTTAGTCAATTAGTAAAAGTACAGCTAGACAATCCCTTGTGCTCGTTAGTCTGTTAGTTCTATGAACAACGTTAGTCTTGGTTATTATCTTTTAACTAAATAACAAACTGTTAATACAGGTAGAAAAGATAGAACAGCAAGGCGAAGGAAGAAAACGAAATTAGAAGAAATAATTGAAATCCCAGAAACCCTGAAATCACCCGAAAGTGTGGCACATAATACTGATGCAGTGAGCAATCACATGACATGAGACTAGACAAGGAAGACAAAGTGCAATGCATGGCAAGAAACAAAACAAGAACCGGAATCTAACTGAGGGAATGGATAATGGCAGAAAATACAGACAAAGCACAAACAAAACAAGACATGGAATCAGAATCGTGATCAAAACATGGTCAGACAAAGCAGACAAACCATAAATCCACTTATCATCAGATGGGTGTGAAAATGGTACCCTTAAATATTTATGTTTTGATACCGGTTTGTAAAAGTAGAATTTTTTAGAGTCTATAAAACCACCATAAAAGGGTTAAAACGACTTTGATCGGCTATAACAAGTCCCGGAAAAAAAATATGGGGTAAGCTTCATTAGTTATAGAGTTACAGCCTGTTAGAAATGGAAAAAAATGCAAATGTTGGTAACCGGGTGCCACGCCCACTTTTTTGAGCCCCCAGGAAATCTAAACTAGTGGGCTGATTGAGCTTAAACTTGGCATTTTTTCATTTGGCACCCAAAGCAACATTCTATCAAAGTCTGAAGAAAATCCATGATCATGGGAGTCCTGGTTGACTTCAAGTAGAATGACCTTATGTTTGATTTTCAAAGGATGCCATTTGGCTTATCCAATACCCCCAGTACGTTCAAGTGGTTGATGGAGCAGTCGTTCTTTACTTTTTATCTTGAAGATTTTTGTTTACTTGTCCACAGTTGTTTGGATCTAGTCTTGGGCTGACTGCAGCGGGAGGGTTTAAATGTGAAATTGGAAAAATGCCACTTCAAAAAGGAGGTACAGTGCTTGGGCCATGTGATTTCAAAAGCAGGTGTTTCTGCAGTCCCAAGAAAAGTTGATGCAGCTGCTGATTGGCCCACTATAGGTACTGTATCCAAATTGAGATCTTTTTGAGTTTGCCGGCTATTATAGATGGTTTTTACAAGAATATGCCAAGTTGGCTGCACCCCTCCAAAAGATAGTTCCTGAGCTGTGTTGGGACCTCACTGCATGTGTAAACAAAGAGAGGCCTACTTGTAAAGTCCAAAACCTAACAATGGAATTCCGCAATAACCCCATCAGGCTTTGCAACTCGCACCTAGGTGCAAAGTTTGGGCTGAATTTGAACGCTGGTGTCCCATTGGACAAGAGCCGTGGACAGCCCAGGGGATCCCTAAGACGCAGCCATGACGTCACGGGGATTATAAGACTCAGAACACACCTCCGTACCTTCCTTTTCCACAGTGACGCAAGTTACTATAGGAGGTGTCGGTAACACAAAGTTGTGCCGCTTTTATTTTAACCCAGGCCACAGTCCCCACTCAGTGGACGAGCTATACAGGCTGTTTCCCAGTCTCTCTTTTTGTTTTGGTATTGCGGTCGGATTAAAGGAACAATTTTTATTCTGGCCACCTGCAGGAGAACGAAATATGGAACATCTGTTATTCGTCCGGATCAAGAAGAATAACATCCACGCACACTCTCTCTCTCTCCCAAATCGATCAGCTCATCCTACTCTACCCCACGTGTGGACCACCTCACCGTGGACACACCGACCACCAGCCCATCGTCTCGTTGGAGCCCAAAGAAACTTCCCCAACCAGTGCACGGACTGCTCTTACAAGTAAGGGGTTTTTTCTGGGCAGAGATTAGTATTAGCGCGTATTACATTTTGTTCCATTTTGTATTACTGTTCTCGTCTTCGATTCTGCAGACCACCGAGTCTTCTATGTTTTACTAGTTGCATTATCTGCTTAGGTTTATTCTGTTCACTGTGGTTTTTATGGTGTGGTCCGCCGCCAAGCAGATAAGGCTAGCTAACTGTACTTTATCAGCGAAGGAATCAGGAACACAGCGAACGAGCCCCAGTTCGCTTTCCTGGCTCCTGTATGATAAAGCGCAGTTGCTGCGAGAACCCTTTTCGTTGCTTGTGCCTCGTTGTTGCATTCTTTTCTTATTTCCTTTCGTCTCTCCCTGACTAACCTACGTACTCGCACACCCACACGCATCACACACCTGAAGGTGGGCTACGGAGTGCACGGGAGGGTGGCTTCACTGCCCTCTCGCATCTTTCCATTAAAATACGCGGAACCGCGGTCCTCATTGTGCACCACGAGTGACGTATCTACGCACTTAGTCACGTCGGCCATCTTGCTCTCCCGTTTCCCCTGCTCTTTTCTAGTGATGTACCTACGCACGTGGTCACGTCGGCCAGCTTGCTCTCCCGTTTCCCCTGCCCTTTTCTAATGATGTACCTACGCACGTGGTCACGTCGGTCATATTGCTCTCCCGTTTCCCCTGCCCTTTTCTAGTGACGTACGTATGCACTTGGTCACTTTGGCCATATTGCTCTCCCGTTTCCCCTGCCCTTTTCTAGTTACGTACCTATGCACGTGGCCGCGTCAGCCATCTTACTCTCCCCTTTGTCCCAATCCTCCTCCAGGTGATGTACTCACTCACCTGACTGCGTCGGCCATTTTGCTCTCCCCTTTTCCTTCCCTCATTCCCTGTCATGCCCTCACATGTGCACTGTCTGTTACCCTCAATCTTAGTTGCTTGTACTTGTAGCCATTTTTGTGGTAGTTGTAGAAATAATAGATGTTTGTTGACTTAAGTATTATTGATTGCCATCAGTGTTACCAAAGTTAAATAAACTCTGTTATAATTTCTGAACAGCTCCCTGTGATTATTTGTGCATGTTTATTGCGGTAACAGCTGGTCGGGAGTTCCCGTGTTCGAATTTCACCCTTCATTGTTAATTCCACAAATGTAGGTATTCTAATATTGACATTTTGGCTTAAACAATTCCTTTGAGACTAAAATTTGGTTCAGTTATTGGTCCCTGGTCCCTTGGTGGCTGCTATTAACTCATATTAGCAATCCTATTAATATACTCAGCAACAAAAGTTTCTGTGACACCATTTATGTGTATGTTATAAATGACACACAAAGATCTCAATGCAATCAATATGTTTATTTAACAGGAGAAACACTGACTTTTCAGTGCCAACGTCACTCAAAACGAAAAATGTCATTTTCATGCGTCATGAAGCACTTGTCTGACGTCTAACCAATTGTAACCTTCACACTTCAATACCGGGTGTGACTTCCTCGTGCCATGATGCAAGCAACGCATCTCCGGCGCATGGACCGAATCAGATGTGCCAGAAATTGCTGTGGGATGTCATTCCAAATCTGACGTAGACGTTGTCGCAATTCCTGGAGTGTAGCTGGTGGGTTATCCAACCGCCGCAAACGTCGATCCATCTCGTCCCAAAGATGCTCGATTGGGGACATGTCTGGGGATCTGGCTGGCCATGGCAGGACATTGACATGTTGTTGCATCAGATACTGCTGTACAATCCTTGCAACGTGTGGTCTGGCGTTATCATGTTGCAGCGTTATTCCGGGACCATGTTGCATCAAAAACGGTACCACCAATGGCCGTAGCACTTCATCGCGATATCTTTGACCTGTCAGATTTCCATCAATAACAAGCAAATCTGTTCTGTTTCTAGCTGTGATCCCTCCCCAAATCATGACACTACCACCTCCAAAACGATCAAATTCCTGAACACAGTTGTTGGCATAACGTTCTCCACGTCGACGGTATACACGTAAACGACCATCACATCGGTTAAGCATGAATCTTGATTCATCAGTGAAGAGTACAAGATCCCACTGACGTTGGATCCACCGTCGATGTTGTTGTGCCCACTGTAGACGCAGTCGTCGGTGTTGTACTGTGAGTATTGGACGTCTTGCTGGCCGACGTGGGACAATGCCAAAATGACGGAGACGGCGACGGATTGTCTGTGCAGACAGTCGCCTCAAACCAGGTATCGTTCTTGCAGTTATGGTTGCAGGTTGGAATCGATTTCGGAGATGGGTTGTTCGAATCCAGTTGTCCTGTCTGGGAGTGGTTACTCGTGGACGGCCGCTGCGAGGACGGTCTCTGACATGTCTTGTCTGCTGATGACGCTGCCATAAGTTCCAAATGGTGTTTCGGTGGACATTCAGGCGATGAGCAACTTCCCTCTGCGAGGTTCCGGATTCAATCATCCCAATGGCCCTCCACCGATCATTTTCAGACAGTCTTGGCATTTAGAGGGTAGAGTTCCTGATCCGAAATGGCTGTGTTTTCGATAAGTGATGCTTCCGTCGTTCATCAGGCACAATGTGAACATTCCAAAAATTCTCCTCTTTTATTGCTATCCACAAGCATGATTTATGCACATTTTCACGTGCAAAGTCATTTTCTCGCATTTTCATGATTTCCATTTCAATGTTGTGTTTATGTGTACTGTTTCAGTCTGATATCACCATGTATGACAATTTCCTAATTGCGTTATGAAAAATAATTAACAATATTGGTGTCACAGAAACTTTTGTTGCTGAGTATATTAATAATTCTATTAATATTAATTAAGATCATTAATGCCTCTGTGTAACCAAACCTGTTCTTCCCAGATTACCCCAACAGCTGACTGGGACGAAAAACTGTAGAGGCCAGCATGTTTCTTTGAAAGATGCTTGGACTGCCTAATGTGAACAATTTTTGGAACCTCAAGGCAAAGCAAGGCAAGGCAAATCCTATGTTGGCTTACGCTAACTTTAATCTTCCATTTTTCTTCGAAGTTGATGCCAGCCTTGATAGACTGGGGGCTGTCTTATCTCAGGAGAAGGATGGGAAAGTCAGGCCTATTGAATATGCCAGTCGCAGCCTCCACCCTGCCGAGAAGAATTAGTTTCATGAAGCTTAAGTTCTTGGCCATTAAGTTTTTGGCCATCAGAGAAGAGCCACTTAGCTTATTCCAGGTATAAAAGATGAAAGCTACGAGAAGAGGCTGATGATCCTTATTCTCTTTAGCCTTAGGAAAAGGAGACTCAGGGGTGACTTGATTTAGGTTTTTAAATATGTTAAAGGGATTAACAAACTGAATTATGTAGGATTCCTTCGACCAAGTGTCATGAGTAGAACTCGGGGTCACAAATGGAAGTTGACCAAAGGTAAATTTAGCACTGATATTCGGAAATATTTCTTCACCCAAAGAGTAATTTCAATGTGGAATAGCTTGCCTGACCATATTTTTGAGGCAGAGACCTTGGGGGTTTTCAAGAGCAGGCTTGACTTAAAGCTAGATACCATTGAGTCATTCAGTATCTGAAGGGATATATTCACAATAGTATAAAGAAACTGGCAAGCTTAGTTGGGCTGAAAGGCCTGTTCTTGCCATCCATGTTATGTTATGTTATGAGGTGGGCCATAAACCAGAAATTCCATGAGTACCTGCTGAGCCAGAAAAATATGGTGAGAATGAACAACAATCCCATATGCCATCTAAATACAGTCAAATCGGGAGCTACAGTACAGCACTGGTTGGCTGAGTTGGCCATGTTTGATTATAGGGTGTGGTATTGTCCTGGGTGCACCAAGTAGAATGCAGATGGCCTATCCAGGCAGCATGCGTCGATAAGGTTTAATTAGGTCAACACTTCCAGTGACCAAAGTGCCAGAAGTACTGGGGCATATATCTTAAAATAAACTAAGCCCACGCTGTCGGCGGCTGACAGCAAGGGGTATATCCCCAAAATTCCCAATCCTCAAAGCTCCTTTTAGATTCCCATTTTCTAGACCTTCAATAGGAGGCAAATATGAGGTCTGTGTAAGTAGTTGTTCCAGAAATCAGTTAAAAAGAAAATCGGCTAAATCAGAAATCGGCTAAAATCTGCGGACGCGGCAGCTGCGAGTGGGGCGAAACCATGATATCCCTGAAACGCGTATTTCAAGGATATAATTAGGTTGCACTGCTGAAAAAATTACAAAAATAGAAGATGTAATTCACAGAAAGTATTGGATAATTACATTTTTTTTTCCATGTCTGCTAAATCTCCATAAGAACATTGTCAATGTAGCCCATCTGTGATCTGTCATCTCATAATAATTACTGGCTTATATATTGATCTTGACTATTCAGTCAATTAATTGTGTGATTATCAAAAAAGCAATCTTAAACAGGAACAGCTTGAAAGTAATTATGTGTTTATGGTCAGAGGCTTAGTGCATGCGATTGAAAATTCTGTAATGTTGGCGTTACTGCGAGGGGGTATTTGGGCTTTAGGGAGTTCAATTAAAAGTTGCGTTCAAATGCAAAAAATTTGCCTGAAATAGTCACAAAATCATGGAGCATTTGTACAGAATGAACCGAAGGTGAGAAAGGAAGACCTGTGCAAGGCAGTGGAAGAGGGCACAGCAAGATCTAGCGCAGGAGGATGAAGAGGAACCCATGATACTTTCAGCCAGTTCTGTCAGCACCTGCGAGGAGTACAACTGCAGTGTTGCTGTTACTGCTGCAGACCTTGTAGTTTGGGATGTGCCCATGAAGGAACCAATGGATGAGACAAGTGACTACTGCAGTGAGGAAGAAAACCCACGAGGCTCACTTGAAGGGCTTTTTACAACAATGGGAGTTAAACCATAAAATTCCCCTCAGTGCTCTAGATGATCTTGTAAGACTGAAGGCCAAAGGACATCCTAAGCTGCCAGAACCTTATTATTGACACCCAGGGAGATCAATTTTGCCTCAATATGAGGAATGGAGTGTGTCTGCTTTGGTTTTAGGAGTGGTCTCCAAGGACAACTCAACAAGCGCCCAGGGCCCAGGGGAGTTTTTGTCAATGATAACATTTGAGTTAGTATTCCCTGTGACTTTATCTATTGGGCCCTCAAAGCCCACAGATTATACTACTTTGTGTGGTATGTGATGCACCAACCAAAGCAATGGTTAAAAACACCAAACAGTGAACAGAGTACAATGGGTACAACAAATGCACACAGAAGGGTCAATGGGTGGATGGCCGTTTGACCTATCTTGATGTCCAAAACATCCCCCTGCGATGTAACCATACATTCAGAACAGAGATAGTGGTCCAGCAAAATGAGGGCTATGCAGTTTATACATTGCTGAGGATTCCCACTGACATGGTGCAAATGTTGTCCATTGACTATATCCATCAAGCCAGTTAAGGTGTCATGAGGAAACTGCTGAATGAATGGATAAGGGGAAACAGATGCATTAGAATGTCTGCTGAACAAGGTAAGAAGTCAGTGAAAGATTAGGTTGTTCTTCACACCAAGTTGCTTTGCCCGAAGGCCATGAAACTTGGAAGAGGTGGACCAAAGGAAGGCAGCAGAGCTGCATCAATTTGCCTTTTCCAAAGGCAAAATAGTGCTGAAGGATATTCAGGATAGCCAGCTGTATAACCATCTCATGGCTTTCAGTGTGGAACTGAATATTATAGTTTCTCCAAATCTGGCTTGCAAACACTCTGACTACAGCCAGAGTCTGACAATGTATTTCCTTTCAAGGACAGCTGAACTCCATGGCAATCACTTCCTAGGGCATAACATTCTTGCACTGATCCATTTGACAGGTGAAGCAAGAAGTTTTGGATGCATGCAGTGCATTTAACATAGAAAATTCAGTCAGGACACTTATGTCAAATTTAACCACTTAGTACAGGATGACCTGCATTTGTTTTTGGTAGTGTTTCAGCAGTGGGTTTTTGATTTTGTTTAGATATAATTTTATGTTTACATGGCAAAGCTTTATTGAGCATTTGTGGATGCAGCGACTAAGACTATTCACCAAGTGTTCTTTAGCCCCTGCAGTGATTTCCACCACAGAAACCTGACTTTTTCAATGCAGTGCCTCCTGAGGGCCTACACCTCATGGCCATGCAATATCTGTTTTTGGCAGGGTCCCTTGCATACAGCGATTTCTCTGGATTCTCTGAAGCATATTATGTATCCTAAAGGAAAAAATTCCCAAATATTTGCAAGTTAAAAACATTACTCTTAAAGTTGGGAACAGAAAAACTGAAATATTGTAATTTCAACGACAATTGAAAGCTTAGAATGTAAATGCAATGAAATGTCATTCCGTCACATTAGCGATGCAAGAAAATGGGAAGCACCCACGAAAGGACAGTACTTGATCGGAGCGTGAACACGACCGTGATGCTAGGAAAGAGGCCCGTTTCGTGTGACGTCACATACGGGTTTTGCAAGCTCTACTCTGTGAATTTGTGTGCAGTGTATATGTCAATAGAAATACTATGTCTTTCTCTGAGCTTTATATTTTGCTATTTAAGGTTCAAATTGAGTCATACTTTACTTGAGATGGATAAATTACAATGGAGAAACATTTATCTGTCAATTTTTTTTAAATTTAAACTCATATTTTCAGCCACTAATGTGTAAACTCAATTTGTTATGTATGGGTCATTCCATATGAACTCAACCAAAGTACAAGAATCTTCCATTGCAACTGACTCATATTTGGCTCAAATTTATTTTGGGAGTACCTCTATATTCATAATGAACACATGCAAAATTTTAGGGTCTTACTTCAAGGGGTTTCTAAGATATGCCCCCCCAAAAATCAAGGGCAATACCCAAGCGAATCATGAAAGTTAATTTATATGGATTTTGGAGGCCAATATCGTTATGGGCTTAAAATTACTATCCAGGGTGATTTCGGTGCAGGCTTTCAGAATCTCTTGTCAAAATTTATCTTTCGCCTTTCATTCTCAAGATATTGCCCTGTAAAATATGAAAATGCTTACGGATGGAAATCAGAAATTAAGTTTTCAAGGGCCCCCTAGGAGGCCAGGATCCCTTACAGAGGCTAAATTGTGCTGTATTCTTTCTATTTGAGGACAGGTGTGTCTGTACAAGGAAGACTGACTGCACTCAAGGCATAATAGTATAGTTAAAAGACCCTGAAAATGGTCCTAGCTGAAAAAGTCACTTTTTTGCCAATTTTGGATTGGCAAGTTCACCGTGTAGGCAGTTACCCATAATAATGAAACTTGTTCCACAGAAATGTATATATCTTGGCTTTATTTTTCAAAATTAAAACTTGTTTTCTCATCTCCTTCACTATTTAATCATGTTATCAAATATAGGCCTTTTTGGGGCAATAATGCCAATTATTATCCCCTTTGTTCTGCAACTAGAAGTTTTAAATAGACAAGGCCTTCTCATAAAAAAGTTACATAATTTCCTAAGATAATCTGGCATCTGACGAGATATTGCGTCACCTCCCAAGGATCTTCCAGGTATTGCATCATCTTCCATGCATACTGCATCAGATCGCCCGTGTATTGCATCATCTTCAAAGGGTATTGCATCACCTCTGGTTAAAACAATAGGGTAGCTAATTGATTGATTCACTGAAGATTCAGCATGGCTTCTGACAGGTGCAAAATTGGGATTTCCTTGGATGAGACAAACATGCGACAAACATACATACTGCAGAAAGACTTGACGAATTTAATTCGGTGACCTTAAACCAGCCGACAGACAACTTTGGACTTGGTGTAATGTCATATTCACTGAAGATAACCAAATCTGTTTTGATCACAAAAAAGTGAACACAAGTAAGTTCATGGTGTCATCATCCTGCATTCCTTTTTGCATAACAGAGAACGGATGTTATTAATTTATTGTAAGGAATTTCACTTCTCTCACTGCGATACACTATTTTCAGAGTCCTTGAAAAGTGCTGAAGAGGAAATGGCAACAAAGTTCAAATTGAAACCAGGACAGAAACTGCCCGAATTCAGAAGAAGTTACCATAATTTTTATAATAAGCTCTTTTGTTGTGATCTGTAATCTTGGTTGACAGTTCTTGGGGTCGAGCTTTCTCGCATGAGAATTGTGATCATTATAGGTCAGTTATGGGCAGATGGCCAGATACTTCGCATCTCACTTGACCTGTAAGGTGAATCATAAGATGGATGGTACTAAAACAATAGCATACAACTTATATTAGCTTCACCTTATGGCATTCTTTGATAACAAAAGGCATAATTGGGGTAATTTGCAAAAAAAAAAACCCTATATTTCGTAGCATGACTAAATAGTGAAGGAGATGAGAAAACAAGTTGTAATTTTGATCTAATTAAGCAGAGATATAAACATTCATGTAGAATAGGTTTCATTACCGTGGGTGACTGTCCACAATTTTCCACATAGTGAACTTGCCAATCCTTTTCCAGCTAAGACCTATTTCACGGTCTCCTAACTCCACTATTATGCCTTGGATGCAGTTAATCTTCCTTGGACAGAGCGAACTGTCCTGAAATAGAAGGAATCCAGCACAATTTAGCCTCTGTAAGGGATCCTGCCCTCATGGGGGATCCTTGAAAACTGAATTTTTGATTTCCAACCATAAAAATTTTTATATTTTGGAGGCTAATATCTTGAAAATGAAAAGATAATAGATATTTTGATAAAAGATTCTGAAAGCCTGTACCCAAAATACCTTGGATAGCAATTTTCAGCCCATACCTATGATTGGTTCCAAAGATATTGGCCTCCAAAATCCCTATAAATTAACGTTCACAATTCGCTTGGGGGATGACCCCTGATTTTTGGGGGTCCATATCTCGGAAACCCCTTGGAATATGAGCCTAAAATTGTACATGTGTTCATTATGAACATAAAGGTATTCCCAAAATAAATTTGAGCCAAATCTGTGTTGGTGACCTGGGAACCTCTGGTTGACTTCATATGGAATGACCCATATTTGATTATATACTACATTGAAAATTAACATGGATATATAAAAGATCTGACGTAAATCATGTTTAAATAAGGGGAAGGACTGATACCTTAATTTATTATATTTTTTTGATGATTAGACTTCATTAGAGCGATGACAAAACAAAAGGGAAGATTTTTCTCCCAGTCCAAGGGCCTGTCTTTGTAGCCAGAGCCGACGTGTGATTAATCCGCGGTGATGCAGCTTTGGCGCAAACCCAAACCAGCTAGCTGCACTGAGCGAAATCGGCAGCACTTGCTACGCCTGTGCAGTAGGCTAGGTGAACAGGCAGAAAGGGATCAACAGTAAGAAAGAGACTGGGCAAAAATGGCATTCATGGGAGAGTTCAAGGCGAAAACACTGCTGATCAAAAACAACACAAAGGCTCGTCTCACATTTGCCAAAAAACATTTGATGATCCCCCAGACTTTTGGGAAAATAGTCTGTGGGACTGATGAGACAAAAGTCGAACTTCGTAAAAGGTGTGCATCCCGTTACATCTGGTGTAAAAGTAAAACAGCATTTCATAAAAAGAACATCACACCAAGAGTCAAACATGGTGGTGGTAATGAGATGGTCTGGGCCTGCTTCAGGACCTGGACGACTTGCTGTTATTGATGGAACCATGAATTCTGCTCTCTACCAGAAAATCCTGAAGGAGAATGTCTGACCATAATTTGGTGACCTCAAGCTCAAGCACACTTGGGTTATGCAGCAGATCAGAAACACACCACCAAGTCCACCTCTGCATGGCTTAAAAAACAAAAAAAACAAATTGAAGGTTTTGGAGTGGCCTAGTCCAAGTCCGCACTTAAATCTGATTGAGATGCTGTGGCATGACCTTAAACAGGCCGTTCGTGCTCGAAAACTCCCCAATGTGGCTGAATTAAAAAAATTCTGCAACGAAGAGTGGGCCATAGTGATGTGAAAGACTCTTTGCCAGCAATCCCAAATGGTTGATTGCAGTTTTAGTCACTGAGGGTGGCACAACCAGTTATTAGGTTTAGAGGGCAAGTACTTTTTCACATACGGCCAAGTAGGTTTAGATAACTTTTTCCCTCAGTCAATTAAATAGTCATTTAAAAACTGCATTTTATCTTTCATTGGGTTATTTGTCAAATTTTAAAATTTGTTTGATGATCTGACAAATTTAAGTGTGACAATTATGAAAGAAAAAAAGAAATCAAGAAGGGGGAAAATACTTTTTCGCAGCACTGTCTCTCTGTGAGTGGCCCTGCTATTTTGAATTCAATTCCCACTGGCTTAAAATGTTTTTCTGCAAAACTGTTTTAAAATAAAATCAAGCAACTTATCATATCTCAGGAAAATTAGATTTTAAGCTAAACATGAATTCTCTCTCCTTTCTATAGATTTTCTTGCAGCTGTGTTGTGTGTTTTTTAAAAACAATTTTTTCAACTCATTTATATCTTGATGACCTTTACTATTAATTTCCAAGTGGGAAAGACATTTTATTTGCATATTAACCTTTTAATCCTCCCTGCAGGTTATTTTGTATTAATGTATTGTTGTATTTGTTTAATTTGTGCAATAAAAAATAAATAAAAAGTTTGTTCTGCTGTTCAACTAAACAGACAGAAGCAGAAACTAACATAATGGAACCAAATGAACGTGTCAGGAGTGACACCCATGGCTTGTTTGGGACAATGAATTATTCATTAACTAGGCCGCAGTAGGGCTGGAACAAGAAGACACTACAAGATAAATTTTCAGATTTTCAGCATCAATTGAATTAACCATTTATGCAGCACAAGGTAAGGAATTACATTCTTCCTCAGTATTACTGTTACAGGTTCTTTATCGATAAAATATTTCAAACCATATTTGTGTTAATCCAGAACAAATGCTAGATTTATCAAAATAAAATACATTTGACTTGTATTCTGCAGTAGTCAACCTACTGATGAAGGCTGACTATTTTATCCACAGTAAAATTGCCTCCAAATTCTATTTAATAAATTAAACATTAATCATACAATTTTTTATTCATTGTCCAACATGTAATACCATCAATTAACCTGTCAATCTTTGCAAATATTTGTCATTTCTAAACTATCATGGAAAATAAAATTTAATCTTCAAGAATACATTTCCTTTGACTTACTTTAATGCCCTATTATTTCTACAGCATAGATATATGTTTCTGACTTTATCGACAGCTTTAGATCTGAAGTGGGGACTCAGTCACCACACTCTGCTCAATTTTCCCTCATTCTTTCCCCACAGACAGATCTGACAGGCACATGGAGGTGCGTCAGGCACTAAAAGGAACTGGTTTCATAGGTCTGATTGTTGTGGGAATCCCAGGTAATCTGGGAGCCTTCCTGCTCTTCTGGCACTTATTCATTGCTCGAGGCCACATGCAGCGCAATGAGTTAATTCTCAGCCACCTGGTCTTTGCCAACCTGGTGGTGACGCTGTGCCAGGGTATTCCTCAGGCTCTGACAGCTGCGGGCAAGAACCCATTGTTCAGCAGCCTTGTCTGTAAAATACTTATCTTCTTGTACCGTGTTGCCCGGGCCATGTCTGTCATTATAACCTCCCTGCTTAGCTCCTACCAGTGTGTGGTCCTGGCACCGTCGACACCTGGCTGGACCTGGTTGAAACACTGGCTTCCTGGCCACCTCCCCCATACTATCATCTGCCTCTACGGGCTCAGCATGATCATCAACCCAGGTGCCATTCTCTATAATGAGGCTTTTCCTGTCAACAGTACCATTCCAAAATTTAGCCTTAACTTGGAGTTCTGCATTGTGGTGTTCCCAAACCCCGTGTCTTTTATGGCCAATGGTGTGGTGTTCATCATGCTAGACTTCATCTTTGTTGGCCTGATGGTTGCAGCAGCCGTGTATGTGATGCTGCTCCTGCATCGGCACCGTCAGCAGGTTCAGGGTCTGCAGGGAGCCGGCAGAAAGACTGAAGAGGCATCACGTGCCGTCCTGCTGCTTGTGAGCATGTATGTGGCACTGTTTGGCTTGGATAATATATTGTGGTTCTACTCACTCACTGTCACTCATGTGCCAGACGCCGTGTTGGACGCGCGCATCTTTTTCGCCACCTGCTACTCCACCATCAGCCCTGTACTCATCATTGCCACCAACAAAAAGCTGGCCATGTACTTTAACTGTGGCTCCAAATGCCAAATTCAAAACAGTATGGAGATGGAGTCCAAAGATTCCGAAGTGAAACTACCACATTGAGTTTGAACTTTGGGAGGACAGGAATAAGAACAATAGTCTACTGTACTGGAGCAATTTATTGCCCTATACTTAGTTAAATAAGACCAAAAAATGTTCTTCAATGATCAATTAATGACAGTAGAATGTAGAGATGTTCTTCTAAAGCTTGGCTGTTGCTGCCACACGTGGAAGTGCTTGGTGTTTCCCAAATTACAGCACAAGCAAAAAACAGACCCTTTAAAAGAAAAGTACATAGTATATTATAGAAGGAATTCAAAAGCTATGCATAACAAGATATATTTGTGAAACAATGATGCCCCCAGACATAAACATTATTTTGATTTGTGTTATTGATTTTGATGAAAGTTGATGCCAAGTATCAAAGGCCTATCACTAACCAATCAAACGTTATAGCCAAGGTTAAAGTTTTTAAAAACGCATCCTACGCCAAGGTCAAAGTCACAAGGTCAAAACTCATGACCTGATCTGAAAGGTCTTGTCACAAGGAATACACATGCCAAGTTGCGAGGGCCTACCACAATCAAATCAAAAGTTATGGCCAGGGTTAAAGTTGAAAAAAAAAAACGTATCCAACGCCAAGGTCAAGATCCATGACCTCATCTGAAAGGTCTTGCCACAAGGAATACACATGCCAAGTATCAAAGGCCTATCACTCAGCAATCGAAAGTTATGGCCAAGGGTAAAGTTTTTTGCTGATGCAGACAGTATGCACTAATTTTTTCAACCAAATCTGAGATGGTCAAGTGGGACGTTTCTGTTTAATTTGGACATTTGACATGGAATGACACGGGCCGCCCCAGTGGCACATCGGTGCACGCACCATAAAAGCTATGTCCTTTCCGCGTTGATCCGGGTTCGATTCTGGTTTGGGTCATTTGCCGGGTGTCTTCCCCCATTCTTCTCCCCAACCTTCCTGTCACTCTCAACTGTCTACTGTCTAATAAAGAGAAAAAAAATCACCCAATAAAACATTTAAAAAAAAGAAATGATGGCTCAGGTTTGACAGTCTGGTATACGAGTTTTTACTAATGCCACCCCACTGCAAACATTCAGCACATGCAGTTAAGCACAGGGGCTTTTAAATGTGAATGGCTTGTGGAATGGAAGGAGTTTAAAATGGATGATTTTTGAAAAATTCCTTTTAGAATTTGGTGGTGCTGAACTTTATTCCAGGTGTATCATTTTTTCAGGCTTCCATAATTTCGTCGTACCAGATGATCACACTTTTAATTATGTCAGCCCAGGGTAGGTGGCACAGTGGTTCACTATGCTAGACTTTGGATCGAAAGGAGTTCTTTGGAGTCCTGCCCACAGTTTTCGCATTGCGTTCTTGGGCAAAAATACTTTACCCTCACAGTGCCCCACTCGTCCAAGGTGTACAATTAGGAACTGACAAACAGTTTGGGAAACCTGAGTAGATGCTCGGGGGGTAATCTGCAATGGACTTGTATCCCACCCAAGGGGAGGAACAATACAAGAAGGTGCTTCATGCAACAGGAACCAAAGGTCAGTACTGGTGGGGTAAGCCATATAGCTTGGGACAGACTTTACGAAAGTAAACTAATTTCTTCGCCTGGGAGTCCTAGCTTGAGCTTAAAGTTTCCCCTGTACCCCCCAGGATCCTCTTCTGACAGCTTCTTAGGGGTTGTTTACAATTATCAACATTTTCACAAGCGTAAAAACCGTATGCTGGGGTGTAGGGGGTCAATGCCAGTTTGCACTTTTTTCTTCGAAAAACGTTGATAAATTCCCCGCCTCATGCGCCCCAAATGGCATCACATGCATCCTCACCCTACAACAAGCCCCGATCCCGTGCCTGAGTTCAGTTAATAGTTTTAGCTGCGCTGGTAACCTGAATCACCTTTTTAAATCCTCTATCAATGAGAATGTATAGTCCATGAGAGCTCGTACAGCTAATACATTAAGTATCTAAATGCATGCCAGGCAAAAGTTTGGACACACTTTGCTAATGACCCAGCGTTTTTTAGAGAAATTTACATGGCTTAACTTCCTTATATAATCTCAACTGGATTCTGGTAAGAGGTAAACAGAAGTTAAAAGTAACTTGTTTAAATAGTGTCAAAAATGTTTGAGTTCTCAAAGAAGCCATATTTTGCAAAGTAAGCAGAAAAACAAGCTCTTTCCATTTTTCAACAGCCAAATTGAATATAAGCTGCTTTGGAATTTATTGGTCTAGAAAGTCAATGAAAAGCAAACCACAAGTGCAGCACATCATTGGCCGCTCAGCAGCAAACTCATTTTGGCCACATAACTGCAATTGTAAAAAAAAAAAAAAAAAAAGTGAGTATGCTCTGTAAATATGACAGAAAATTCTGGTTAGTTTGATGGATTTAAGAATGAGATCTCTTTTTCTGCTAAATAAATGGCATGCATTTGTTTATTTAACATGTCTTGCAAGAAAAACGTGAGTGTGTTCTAACTTTTTACTGGTACTGTATGTGTTTGCGAATGATCCACACAAACGTAGTGTCAGACGGCCAAAGAATGTGGCGGAATGCAGACAGTCATTCTAATGATTGGCATTGGATGTCATCCACCGGTAGGAGAGGGGGAGGGGTAGTGATGGTTGTAAAATCCTCACTCACTGAATGTTTAATTATCCTCTATTCTGGAGCAGTTTGAGTGTCTAGTTATAAAAATAAGCTTGAGTTCTGCAAGTTTTATACTAGCAGGTGTGTATCGCCCACCGAGCGCTCATTCTTCCTCTATAATAAATCTGTCTTATATCTTGTCTGCTGATGCCCACACTGAAATAGTGGTTGTGGGCGATTTCAATATAGATTGGTTATCACTGTCCTCAAACAATTTTAAAGAAGTCAGCGACGACTTGATACTGACACAACTTATTTCGGAGCCTAAGCGACTAAATTTTAAAGATTTATCTCAGTCGACTTTGATTGATCTCATTTTAACTAATAGACCGCATAGGTACGCTCTGAGCAGGGTCTCTCACTTGGATTTTAGTGAGCTCTGCCCAGTAGCATGTACTAAATACATGAAAACTTCAAAAACTCCACCATGTTTTATTACTAAAAGAAATTTTAAACATTTGTACAGGGCGGCTTACATGATAGATTCCGGAGCGACTTAAGCGCTGCAGGTTTTATCCCAGAACCTGACTTAGCATTGACGCACTTTACTAATGTGTTTAATCGTGTTGTGGACAATCATGCTCCAATTAAAAGACTCAAGATGAAAAAAATAGAATTACTCCTTGGTTTTCAAATGCTTTATCCACTGTACTGCGTGTCAGGGATGAGGCTTGGGTTAAAGCTTAAAACGCCAAGAAATAAATGCTGCCGACTGATAAAAAAAGGCAAAGCCAGAATATTTCAGCTTATTGTTGGCAAAAAGTCTGGGAAATCCAGCAAAATCTTGGAAAATTGTCAAGTCCCTGAATCATGGTCCTTCTTCACCATTACCACACTCAATCCACACTGATTCTGGACCTATTACTCATGGACACCAAATCTGTGATTTTTTTAATCCACATTTTACAGCAGGCAGATCCCTTTTTGAAAATTTTAATAATCAGTCCTCTTCAGGAGGTATGTTTTTCCTCAGCTTTAGATCACTTTCAAATTCTCCAAACCGAGAGTACTGTTTTAATTTAAGGAATTTAAAGTGAATGAGGGACTGTAGAATTACAATACATTGATGTAAATAATTACACTGGAGAGGATTACCTAGTCTCAAGTCTTTTACATCTCACAGCTCCACTGATTGCATATTCAATATTTTTAACTCGTCATTATCCATTGGGACTGTCCCCAGTGTATGGAAAGCTGCTCATGTTTTCCCATTGTTGAGGGGTGGTGACCCCAGTTCAGTAAACGGCTATCCGCCCATCTTAAAATTGCTAAGATTTTAGAATCTCTTGTTAAACAGCAACTTGGCAGCTTTTTATCTTTCAACCAAATTTAAATTCACAGCAATCTGGCTTCATGGCCTGGACATAGCACCATTATATTGGCTTCATATTAATGATGGGGTAACAGCTATGGATAATAAACAAAAATGTGCAGCCCTGCATATTGATTCAGCAAAAGCTTTTGATACAGTAGACCATATACTGCCCGGCCAAAAAAAAAGTCGCACACTCAAATATTTAGTTGGAACCCCTGTAACTTTGATTACAGTGAATATTCATTTTGTCATTGTTTTGACAACTATATGCAATGTCAGAACATTTATTTTCGATCATACATGCCATAATTTTTTGCCGAGATCTTGTCTTCTCGACATAATGGTTGAACCACTCGGTGGTCTTTCTTGAGCACACCCCAATAACTTTTACTGTGTCGAAGATCAGGACTTTGTGGTGGCAAATATGTTTGTGAGAATGATTCCTCATACTTGTTTTTGCATTCATGATTTTCTTTGCTAAATACAGGCCAATAAGTTGCCTGTTCTGAAATACTGTAACATCTTTTCCACCAGCAAGGGATGTGTCTTCCGACGTGATTTTTTGAGAAATGAGTAGCGATGCACTTCATCAGTCAGGGGAAAAATTATTATTGCCAGCTGAAACATATTAGTAATCGCAATAATGATCCAATTCTAGAATTTGTTCATTAATTTCCAAACGGTGACTTTTTTTTTGGCCGGGCAGGGTATAATCTTATTAAAAAGGTTGTCCTCTATTGGACTTGATTGCATAGCCTGCTCATGGTTCCAGGACTACCTCTCAAATAGATCACAAGCTATTATGAAAGGGGATGTGAAGTCTCAATTTTTACAGGTGGTGAAAGGAGTGCCCCAAAGATCCATACTTTGACCAATGTTATTCACAATTTATATAAATGATATTGCTAGAAATATTGCAAATGGCAAGCCTGATTTTAATGCTGAGGATACAGTGCTTTTCTCCTCAGCACCAAGGCGCACCCAGGCCCCTGTATACTTACAATCTGCTTTTAATGCTATACAGCTAGCTCTTGCTGGTCTTAAACTTGTTTTAAATACTGATAAATTCATAATCTTTTCAGCACAGAATGAAATTATGCCAAATGCCACCATTTTCTCAATGTCTGGTCCTCAAACTGGGCAGGTTCAGTTCTGCAAATATTGAGGTATCTCGCTGGATCATGACTTCTTTTTAAAAACACATAGCCAACTTGTCCAGAAAAATTAAAATGAAAATTGGATGTCTTTACATGACAGAAACAGACCCTGTTTTTCATTAGACAGTAGGAAGAGGTTTTGTTCAGGCGACCATCTTACCCATATTTGACAATGGGGATGTCTTGTACAAGCATGCCTTTGATAGTACCTTGGATGCAATTTATCATATCACACTGCGCTTCATCACCAGTGATGGTTTTTGAACTCATTACTGTGCTTTATATAGTTCAGTTGGGTGGTGTTCCCTTCATTTCATTTTATCCATTTATAAAGCATTGCTATGCAAACCTCCTACCTTACTAGGCTTTTATCCATTAAAATCACTAGTTAGCATATTCGATCACAAGAATGGATTATTTTAGATGCACCCAGGACAAGAACAAATCTGGGCTGTACCAGTTTCGGTGCATTTTCACCTTGTATGTGGAATAATTGTCAGGATACGTTGCACTTGGAGAATAATTGAAAGACAAATAAAAAAGTATGTTCGGAACAGCATGGATTGTGGTAGTTTGACCCACAAACAAAAAATATCTGTCGAATGATATTTATGAAATCATCGTGATAATAGTTGGTTTGTACTGTACTTTTTTAACGAGTGATAGTCATAATTTGGGCACTATTTTTTCTTTTGCACATCTTGATGAGTTAAGATGTAGTCATCCAAGCTCAATGAAGTAAAAAATGAAAAAGTCGCGCATTAGCACGTTCATTTCTTTTATTTGTTTTTTTTTTTTTAATTCAATGAAGATCGCATGTCAGCATCATTAAAAGTAGAAAAAAGAACATAAGTCTGCACACTGTTTAGATAGCTCCCCAAATGATTTTAATATCCATAACGTTTCGGCCGACGTGGCCTTCGTCAGGTGCACTTCCAAACCTGTGACGGTAGCTGCCCATTAGTCCGACGACCCATTGGTCCGACCGCCCGTTCCTCCAACAAAATGGGGGGGGGGGGGGGGGGGCATGTGTCTTTATTCATCGCGCAAGGGAACTAATTGGAGGTCGGACAAATGGGAGGTCGGACCAGTGCCATGGACCCCCTGTGACAGGGGTGAGGGTAGGAATTTATATACAAAGGAAAATGGGGCAAACCAAAACAGGGTCAAATTACAGTTGGAACAGCCAAGAACGTTTGAAAACAAAAAAAATGTTTTATAATAATAAAATTCATAATAATGACTGATCCAGCCCCTTAATGCCCACAATTCCAAACACCACAAGTAATATATATCAGAAAAAATGTCAGCAGTACAAAGTATATTCAACAATAGTTATTTCTAGAAACATTGCCTAAAACAAAAGATACAGTGGCAATGTCTGGAATGTATACATCCATATATTAGGTCCACATGTTGGGAAATATGCATAAAGTAAGATCCAAAAGTTGAACAGAAACACAAAGACAAAATCTTCATGAGTCATAGTTATAAAAATGGTTTGATATCAAACTCCTCATTCAAACCAAACGGGGTCATAGTATTCAGGGCGTAGATATAGTAAGTCTGGCTGGAAAAGTATTTTTTCATTGTCTCCACCCCGAGGTGGTCGATTCACTCTTTCAATCCCCATATACCGGAGGGCACTGATATTGTGCCCTGCCCGTTTAAAATGTGCGGCTATGGAATTGCGCTCGTCACCACTCCGAATACTACTCCGGTGCTCACAAATGCGTGTGCGTAATTGTCTGCTGGTTTTACCGTCATTGCTCAGGCCGCAAGGACATTTGATAATGTAAACAACATGTATGCTATTACGGGTGATTACACTGCGAACTCTAAGAGTCTTGCCACTGTGGGGATGAGTGTATGTCTTGCTTCGGATGGTATAGCCACATTGTACACAACTGCCTCATTTGTAATTGGTTTGAGATAAAACGTTAAGAAAGGTGTCTCTCCTTTCCAGGGTATAAGACCTGACTAAAAGATCTTTGGGAGGTCGCTTATACACAATGGAAGGGGGTTCTTTAAATACGTGTTTTAGTTCAGGATCTGATTCGATTATATGCCAATACTTGCGAACAACCTTAGCAAACTCAAAGCCAGTCGGAGAGTGTTTGGTAAAGCATGAAACAGTATGATCCTCGTGAACTTTGTGTTTGGACTGAAGGCACTCCTCCTGTGTCATACTGTTAAAGTGATTAGCAGCCTGTTCGATCCATTCATTCTTATACCCCCTGTCACGGAATCTCTTAGTGAGATCAGACGATTGCCTCTGAGAAAGAGGGTTCGAGCTGCAGATTCTCCTGGCTCGGTGAAACTGACTGATCGGTAGGCTTTTTTTCAAATGTGTGGGGTGGAAACTGTCACCGCGCAGCAATGTGTTCCTGTCTGTAGGCTTACGAAACAGGTCAGTGGAGACGGAGTCACCTTGTTAAATGACTAGCACATCTAGAAAACTAATGTTGGTGCGACTAAACTCCAAAGTAAAAGTTAGATGTGGATTGGCTTAGTTAAGATATCGATGAAACGCCATTAAAGATGCTTCCTTTCCTGTCCAAATTACAAACAAGTCATCAATATGGAGACAAAGATGTTAACATCAGGATTATAGACACATCGCGTTCACCCAACATTTTCAAAAATATCCATGTATGTGTGGACAGTGCCTAAAATATAGCTGATAAAGGCACTCTTAGTACCTCACTCTTTCAGCTTCCTATGACTGGAAAGAGTGAGATGACTATTCTGCCCCACAAAGGCCAAAGGAAGTAAATTCATCAGCAGCCATTCTGTTTTGGCTTCTGCTATACAAAAAGAATACCCACTTGCATGTGCCGAATCTCAGTAACTAGGGCGAATTTCGTCATTATCATGCTTCTACTACGTCGAGTGCAAGTCGGGGTAGGTTATGGTCTTCAACAAGAATTCAACAAAAAAATGGAATAATTTCCTTTTGCCTTGGTGGGGCAGTAACTAATCACCAAAAACACAATACGCAAACCAAAGAGTAGTCAGACATTGCAGTGGTCACTAAACACAGAAATCAAAACATAGCATAGCCAGGCACAATACTTAAACATGACAGAAATCACAGATCACAACAGATACAACTAAAGCATACCTGCCAACTTTTGAAAATGAAAAATCCTTTTCCTAAAATCCTGATGTGCATATGCGCATCTGATGCCCTTTGCATTTTCTGGGGAAGGTAGAGGAGTGTGTGCCTTCCCATTGGTGGGGATAAGGGGGACCTGGGCAGCAAATAAGCGGCAAATTGATGCATTTCCAGCAGTTTCAGCCATAAATTTGGCCCAAAAGATAAGCTCCTCACATTCCCTTTTTTTTTTTTTTACAAAGAAAACCTCAATAAAACTGTCATTTCTTCATTTCACAGGTAACATTCATGGTAGTTACAGTATTTATCACCAAATTTGAATTGACTATTTTCAGAAGACTTTATTTTTGTCTAGACCAATGTAATCTATCCAATAATCTATTCTATCCAACAAAAGCTGACCAAACAATTTATTAATCGACAACAGAATGTAAAACAAAACACTCGATGCAAACTATCAACTTTTGTCCAAATACAATGGCACCAATTCACGACCTATGTTTTTTAAAACTTCAATACCACAGATCATCAGATGATCTAAACTAAAGTATCCTGCTGAACTTGTTATAAAATTGACCATACAAGGAACTTAAGAATTCAACACTCATCCACGCAAACTGACTGAGAAGTTTCACTTCTATTCCTACGGTTGGCTTGAAGCGAGCAATACATGCATGCCTCGAACAGTGACTCTTGTATTGAACGGTTCAGATTTTTCACTTGAACCGTTCCATCCCAGAATACATTTTGAAGAATCTAGCATAGCTTCCACCTGCCTGGCTAACCAGCCGGGTCTGGGCAGCATAACACTGACAAACATCACCCCCTCATCCCACCCCACCCCGATTAGGGATGGGGAAAACCAGAAATTTTCTTGACCGACCACCGAGCCTCATTAGCTGGTTGAAACCGGTTAACCGTTTAGTTTAAAATATGCTATGCTATTTGAAATAACAGCCATTTCGAGCCGCACCTGCAATTTCGCAATCTCTCTGCCGCTCTGCCTCCAGCTCACGCACACACTGCTCCGGCGCCGCCCTTCCACTCACGTCACTTTTTTAAAATCCCCTACAGCGCGAAACATGAGTCCTGCAAACGCAGTGCTGAGGAGCTTGTATGTAATTGGAGGACAAACGCCTCCTTAGTTTCGAAATGGTTTGGGTACGATGTGATCGCGTTGAAAATAAAGGCGTTTGTCTAGCGTTAGAAGCCCATTTGAAACATTGCCGCGGGTCATTTAAGAAAATGACTGCTCCGAAGAGACGCCGCTTTAGTTTGAGGTAGTGCTAACAATAATAAAGAAAGATGATCATCATCATCACCTTATCTGTTACCATTGATGATCCTTCCTGAAATGTAGATGTAATGTGTTTCCAAATCTAAGCCCATCTTATGCGGAATGTCGCCTAATAGACTGCAACACGGTAAAACCAATGGATAAAACAGGCACCTTCACAATGCGTAAAAGACACACCGGCTAAGGCAGGTCTAACTCACTGTGTGCCTTCTAATAAAGGACAGAACAACTCTCTTGTATTAATTCTTTTTGAATTAAATTTTGTGATCAGGGATTGACAATTGTGCCACAAAAATATTATTGCGTGGACAGAAATGGTTACGTATTTGAGTCCTCTGTTTTGTCCGCAAAAGCAAAGTGTCTCTCACTTATGTCGAGTGAATGACAAGCACAAAAGACAATTCCGTTCACGACAAGAGTATACCAGTTTTGTCTTCCGTTCACAAAAGGATTTAATCTCTTGTGAATTTCTTCCACAAACCCCCTACAGTTTTATAAATTTTGTGGACAAAAATCCAGTTCTTATAAACTAGTTTCGTGCAGATAACATGGATTTCATGGCACAGAAATCAATTTCGTCCATGAAAAGGGCGTGTTACTCTTGGCGCCCCATAATGTGTTGCGTACGATGAATGAATTATAAGAAAACGATTACTCCTAAAGACAAAATTATAACCTACCTCCATACATTCACTCAATGACTGTCGAACTGTGCCTTGAACTCCGCTACCTGAGGCCTGTCATCGGTAGCGATGGCCATGTGCTTATTAATGATTGTGAGTGTGCGAACCCAAACGCTGTGACCTCGCGCCAAATGTTTTTATTGGTTTATTAAGTACAAAGAGACGAGTTATTAAAATTTGAGAGGGATCATTTGTTCACACAAAAAGATCTTGGAATGAGATGGCTAACTGTAGCAGCGTGTAGTCCACTGTCTATAATAGCCTAATTTCGAGATCACCAATTTTTTTTTTTTAACCGACTACCGACAACTTTGATCGGTTAGCGTTGATACGGTCAACCATCGGTTAAACGGTCATCGGTGAACATCCCTAACCCCGATGTGATTCACATTAAAATGACAAACTTAACTTTTTTTATTTCCTACCTGCAATGTAAGCAGATAGGACCTTCACTTTCAAAAATGCTGCCACTTCCTTCTTATTTCCCTTCATAACAGCAGCGTTATCAGCAGCAAGACAAACTACGTTTTGCAAGGGAATTTCACGAATGTTCATTTCCTGAATGTTTTTTTCTCTCCAGTCGATGTCGTGTCACAGTCACATTGTGACCAAAGTACTGAAATTACAAGTCCAATGGTTTCATCGAAGTATTGCGCACATGTGAGATAAAATTTTACATCATCATAGTAATTGCTCCTATCTCGAATGCACAAAGGTAAAACCTAGAATCTAATAAAAGGTCAACTAAGGTCACTTAAGATCAATGAGAATATGTATTAATGACTAAATACAATGTAAACAACCCTTCAAAAAAAATCACACTTGTAGCTTCATACAAATCAATGTTTTCTTTCTCCAGATCCGGATCCTTTAATCTAGATTTACTCTAAACAATGGAAATATTGGTTACAAGGTTTTACCTTTGTAAATCAGATCTGTAGCCATACTAAACTGGTCGGTCACAATCAGGGTGCTCAATGGCATGTCACTGTCATGTAAATTATTTCTCTGCCCCAGAAACCTGAAAATACTGAAAATACTAAGCACACACATTTGCGCCTGAAATTTGGAGGTCAGTAACACAAATCTTTTATAGTTTTGCAGAAATCAACATTTAAACATATGCCTGTCAGGGCGTATATTGTATGTCACGGACGCTACCATGAATTAATTGTCTCGTTTCACTAGATTTCTAACATGTTGTGCTGTATTTGATAAAAAAAAAACATTGTTCAAGAACATTCTTATACACATGGTATATTCATGGATGTATATAGACATGGGAATTAACTGACAGCAGGTATCCTTCGTGTCACAGACACTACACGTGTAGTGTCCGTGACAGACAGGTATTCCGTACTACAAGACCCAAAACCAGTGAAGTTGGCACGTTGTGTAAATCGTAAATAAAAACAGAATACAATGATTTGCAAATCCTTTTCAACCTATATTCAATTGAATACGCTGCAAAGACAAGTTACTTAATGTTCGAACAGGTAAACTTTGTAATTTTTTGCAAATATTAGCTCATTTGGAATTTGATGCCTGCAACATGTTTCAAAAAAGCTGGCACAAGTGGCAAAAAAGACTGAGAGTTGAGGAATGCTTATCAAACACTTATTTGAAACATCCCACGGCTGACCGGGCTAATTGGGAACAGGTGGGTGCCATGATTGGGTATAAAAGCAGCTTCCCTGAAATGCTCAGTCATTCACAAACAAGGATGGGGCGAGGGTCACCACTTAATGAACAAATGCGTGAGCTGATTGTCGAACAGTTTAAAAACAACATTCCTCAACGAGCTATTGCAAAAAATTTAGGGATTTCATCATCTACGGTTCGTAATATCGTCAAAAGGTTCAGAGAATCTGGAGAAATCACTGCACGTAAGCGACAATGCTGAAAACCACCATTGAATGCCCGTGAGCTTCGATCCCTCAGGGGGTACTGCATCACAAACCGACATCAGTGTGTAAAGGACATCACCACGTGGGCTCAGGAACACTTCAGGAAACCACTGTCAATAACTACAGTTCGTTGCTACATCTGCAAGTGCAAGTTAAGTCTCTACTATGCAAAGTGAAAGCCAGTTATCAACAGCACCCAGAAACGCCGCCGGCTTCACTGGGCCGAAGCTCATCTAAAATGGACTGATGCAAAGTGGAGAAGTGTTCTGTGGTCTGACGAGTCCACACTTCAAATTATTTGGGAAACTGTGGACGTTGTGTCCTCCGGACCAAAGAGGAAAAGAACCATCCGGACTGTTATAGGCGCAAAGTTCAAAAGCCAGCATCTGTGATTGTATGGGGGTGTATTAGTGCCCAAGCCATGGGCAACTTATACATATGTGAAGGCACCATTAATGCTGAAAGGTACATACAGGTTTTGGAGCAACATATGTTGCCATCTAAGAAACGCCTTTTTCATGGACGCCCCTGCTTATTTCAGCAAGACAATGCCAAGCCACATTCTGCACGTCTTACAACAGCATGGCTCCGTAGTAAAAGCGTGCGGGTACTAGACTGGCCTGCCTGTAGTCCAGACCTGTCTCCCATTGAAAATGTGTGGCGCATCATGAAGCGTAAAATACAACAACGGAGACCCCTGACTGTTGAACAACTTAAGCTGTACATCAAGCAAGACTGGGAAAGAGTTCCAACTGAAAAGCTTCAAAAATTGGTCTCTTCAGTTCCCAAACGTTTACTTAGTGTCGTTAAAAGGAAAGGCGATGTAACACAGTGGTAAAAAGGCCCCTGTGCCAACTTTTTTGCAATGTGTTGCTGCCTTTAAATTCTAAGTTAATGATTATTTGCAAAAAAATAAATAAAGTTGCTCAGTTTGAACATTAAACATCTTGTCTTTGCAGTGTATTCAAATGAATACAATTTTAAAAGGATTTGCAAATCATTGTATTCTGTTTTTATCTACGATTTACATAACGTGCCAACTTCACTGGTTTTGGGTTTTGTATAAGGAATGGTATAAGATTGAACTACATTTATGACCAAAAGGTGTCTTATCATCTAGCTTGACACAATGTGAAAAGATAACCCTTTGGCATAAATGCTGTTGGCTCTATCACGGAGATAAGAACACATCACAGACACAAGTTTTTTGGCAGATCGATTGTCTTCCATCTTAAATGGTTGTGATGACAACACATGCATTATGTGCATACAAAGCTCACTATACCATAAATGCCAATCCTTCAGTAATCAAAATGAGACATAATCTTGTTGTATAAGGTATTTCAAACAACACTGAGTAATAATACAGCGATATCTATTAAAATTGGTGAAATTCCATAACAAAATGCACAATTTCCACAAATGCACGCCACTTTGGATATTTCACTCTGATTTTTATTTTATTTTTTTTGCACATATAAAAACCAATACATAGTTACAAATAAATGTTCAAACTATAGCAGGTTTACCACACAAAACAAAGAATAAACACACAAAAATAAGCATATCAGCAAGTAAACCTCGTGACTCTTCATAACACTAAAATGCTCGATTGCAAGGCACCTTCACCAGATCCAAGCCATCACCCAAAAAAGTCTAGCATCAAGTATCAATACACCCCTGTGGTGTTCACAAAAAGGATAAGCCAAAACTACTTGTATTATGCTATTTACATATTAAATAGTCATTTTATAAGACTATAACATCCAGTAAAACTGTAACGCACCCTGACTGTGACTGACCCGAAAGGGTGACTCTTTCTGTATTCCCTGAAAAGATTTCACAGATTGTGCTCCGAAACACTGTATGATGTTTGATGTCTTTGTGTGACTGCAGGTGGCGTTTTTTTGGCCGTAATCGAAATAGGAAACATTTTCCCGAGTAACGGACCCGCATGGTCCGAGAAGGCAATTGGTTTTCCGTGTTAAGTTATTGCTCCAGTAAAAAGAACCTCTGCATTTATAACATCATTGTTGTCAGATGGAACCGCAAAAAAAAAAAAAAACCTACTCAATTTGCTGGTAATTTTCAATAGCATCGGCAAATCATTTGTGCTTTTTAGTTCCCACATGATCTCTGATGTCGCTAATACCACCATGCCTGATATAGTATTTGTATGCTCTCAATACTCTTTCTCCCAATGGGTGAAATGAAGAATTGGATATTAAACCATTTTTATAGGTTTTTTATAGGTATATAGTATTTTCTATGTATTCTGATTTATTTTTTGTCTTTTCTTTATCCACTATTTTTTGGGCATACTGATTTATTTGTGGAGTGTATACATGGCTTATGCTTTTATATCTGCTCATACATAGTATGTGATTGAACTCTGTATTCATACAGGGTGAGATTTCCTACATAGGAGGCAAATGGCTCCGTATTCTTCAATGCATGTGTGTTCTCTCTGTTCCGGCCATCCGTCTTTACTTGTTATCGTGGGATTTGCTGGCTGATGCGCCCACCTCCCTGTAATGGCATTATTTTTATATTATAGTCCAGACCACAGTTAAATTATTCTTTTCATGTATGGATAATGCAGTTATAATTCTTCAAATACAGCGCCCTCCATAATTATTGGCACCCCTGGTTAAGATGTGTTAAAAGCCTTAAAATAAATTCAATTTTTTTTTTGCAGAAGTACAGAAGCTTATTGCTGCCAATGAAAAAAAAAAATTAGAATTTTTTTTTTCCCACAGCTTATTGCTGCCAACAGGGGGGAATTTTTTTTTTTCCCAGGGAACCACCAGTGACCAGCTGGGATTAGTTTCAGTAATGGAAAACTTTTGTTTCTTCAGTAAACTAGAATACATGCTACTTTTATTTCTTTTCTCATTGCTTGCCACACACCCAACATATTGGACGGTGTATGGTCAAACATAATGAATAATGAGGATCAATCAAGAGCATTGCTTTCTTATGGTAGCGAAGTACAGTACCATAAAATGGGGAAATAAGGGACAGCCGGGTAACAAGGGACAGTTTTCTTGAAAAGTTTTCAAATGCAAATTCAAATTTTTATTTGACACTCCCTGTCACGATACATTATTTTTATGATACCTTGGTAGGTACTGGAAAATTGCAAGTTGAGCTGAATATGTTTCTATTGTTCTTTTATGATTGACCGCAATAAACAGATTTGACACATACTTGGCCAGGATGCTTTGGGAGGAATCATAAAAAAATATTTTAAAAAATGTCTCTTATTACCCCATTTTACGGTATGTTGCCAAATGTTCGTGGTGACTATTTGGTCTGGGCATCTTTTTCATTAAGGCTAGACCTCTTAATTCTGCTGAAGAAAAATCTAAATGCTGTATCTATCTATCAATCAATCACATACCAGATTATTATGATTCGAGCTGTTTGGTCAAGGCCTTTTCTTGTCACAACATTACTGCAGTGCTCAGAATGAGGTGCATATGTGGTTTGCAGGCATCCCTATGCAAACTCTTAAAAGCTTTTGGGGACGGAATGGTTACAAATATCAAGCGATGCTTTAACATCTAGTGGGAAAGACTTCCCAGAAGAGTCTGCCGTAGCAGCAAATGGGGGACCAACTCCTTCTTAATGCCCAAAATTTTGGAATGAGATGTTGGATGAGCAGATTTCCCCATTCTTTCATCAATTCAGTGTATTAATACACTGGTGGTTTTAAATTGCATGCCTCAGGCCAGAATGAGGTGCACGTTTCTCTTCCTACTCAGTGCTAACACACAAGATGCGCTGATCACCTAATGACAAAGCCCCTGATTACCAAAATCAGCCTGCTCTCAGATAGTCCTAAAGAAAATTGTTCATTGCTTGGGTACCAGCATTGAAAACCATGGTTCTAGATTTACTCCTCCTTTCCTAAGTACCAAAATCAATGTACAACAATAATCACTGAGATGTGCACGAAGACAGAGATGACTCAATGGCAACATGAATATCAAAACATTCCTTTCTGAACATAAACATTTCTTCAAGACATTGTATTACTAATTATGTAATGTCTCTGTGACATGCCTACCAATATATCAACATACATAAGGATAAGTACCTGCAGATAGTGTGGCATGCGTAATATACCACCACATTACGCCACCAGGTGAACCTTTTTTTTTTTAATCACGAATGTTGCTGCCAGGTGTAAAAAAAAAAATTTTTTTTTTTAAATCACGAATCTTGCTGCCAGGTGTGAAAATTTTATTTATTTATTTTTTTATCACGAATGTTGCTGCCAGGTGTAAGAAATTTTTTTTTTTTTTTTTAATCACGAATGTTGCTGCCAGGTGTAAAAAAAAAAAAAATTTTTTTTTTCAACCATGAATGTTGCTGCCAGGCGAAAAAAAAAAATTAGCTTAGCAACTGTGCAAGCTAATTTTTTTTTTTTCCACTTTCAGTGTTACTATATTTAGAAACAGGACCATGGCCCTCTAGTGAGTCAGCTGAGTACGGTATTCTTACGTCTAAATGGCAACCACGTCTTATGCTTGTTTAGCAATAGCTGGTGATGACAGCATGTTTTGAAAATGTTATGTGTTAAAATAGGCAGCACTTTCCTCTGTCTGAAGTATACTTTCAGGTTATCTGGGACGCTTTGCTAGTGAGGTTAGGGCAAAAACCAAATGATGTCGCTGAACTACAGCGATTATTTACATAGATTTTCCCTAAATACCGTGAGCTAGCTAGCAAGATGGCCAAACAGTCTGAAGAGAACGGTAATATGCGATTGCATACGCTAGCTACATAGCTCAGCTGCAATTAGCAATACAATATAGGTCTCAGCCAGAACTGCCTGCTTGCTCCACAGTTAACAGAACCTGTTAATCAAGCCTGAAGCAGATCCACGCGTAGAAGTTATATGGCTATACGGCTTTGGGTAGAAGGAGGTTGTGTGGGTGTTGAATGTGACCGGTCAGGATCGGTAAAACTTCTCCCATAGCTAGCTAGCTATCTGGTTCGCGTCTCAGTGAACGTAAAACAACGTGAAGTTAGCTACGGCTCTCATCACACACTACCTCCTTAAATCTCGATTAATGGCTTCTGTCGACTAAAGAGCATATAGGCAGTTTGAGCCGAGACCCTATTATTGCATCGCAAATTTCAACTGCGTTACAGTGCTTGGATAATAGTCCTATTTAAGCAATATCATTTGATTTTTGCCCTAACATCATCAGCTAGCTAGCTGTAACCAAGGCTGGTCTTGAGCTAGCTTGCTAGCAGGGTAGGCAACGTCCCGAATGTCTGGAAGTTCCGTTCAGAAGGATGAAAGCGCCCCAAAACATATCAGAGAAGGTCGTGACAATAACAGTCTATGATTACAGCTGGCTGAGCGCAGTCCAGTCACCATGACTTCATCATTATGCCTCGACGACCCATCTTCAGCTTTCGGGCAGAGGCCACCAGATTTTGATTTAAAATGTCCTGGTATTTCAAAGCGTTCATGATGCCATGCACCCTAACAAGGTTCCCAGGGCCTCTGGAAGAGAAACAGGCCCACAGCATCACCGATCCTTCCCCATGCTTCACAGTGGGCATGAGGTGCTTTTCTGCATACTCATCTTTTGTGTTCTGCCAGACCCACTTTGAGTGTTTGTTTCCAAAAAGCTCTATCTTGGTCTCATCTGACCAAAGCACACGGTCCCAGTTGAAGTCCCAGTTCGGCTTAGCGAACTCCAGACGTTTGCGTTTATGATTGTGAGTGAGAAAAGGTTTTTTCCATGCAACGCCTCCGAAACAGCTTGTTGGCATGTAGATAGCGCCTGATGGTTGTTTTGGAGACTTTGTGACCCCAAGATGCTACCATTTGTTACAATTCTTTAACAGTGAGCTTTGGAGAACTTTTTGTTTCACTAACCATCCTCCTCACTGTGCGTGGTGGCAAAAAAAACCTTGCGTCCTCATCCAGGCTTGTTTACTACTGTTCCAGTTGTTTTAAAATTCTTAATGATTCCCCTGACAGTAGAGATGGGCAGGTGCAGGTGAGTGGCTATTTTCTTGTAGCCATTGCCTGACTTGTGAAGGTTGACACACATCTGCCTTACTTGAATGGTGTGTTCCTTTGTCTTTCCCATGTTGAAGAGTGGATAAGAGAAATGGCCTCTATGTCACGTCATATTTATACCCCAGGTACACAGAAAGTGATGAATTACTCATTAAATGTTCCTAAATACTCTTATCAACTTTGTAAACGACTGTATTTCAGTCAGGAAAACTCACGTTTGAATAAAATAGAACAATTTTTTCATGGGTATAAGCATTACATTGTATTTCAGCGGCGGTTCTGCTCTGGAGGAATGTCCTACCTAGGCACAGCAAACATACAAACATTGTCATAAACAGAAATCAAAACCCCCCGATGTGAGCAGAACCAAACAGGTGGAGGCTGGGGTGGAGGTGGCAAGCAAAAAACCAAACAGCATGTTGCATAGCATGAAAAGTCATTGCAAACAGCAGCGGAATTAAGTAAGCTTGACGTCTTTCAAATAGACCGCTGTATGACCTCGTGATGTGTATCCTCCAACTGTGTGCCTGCTGGTGCTGACATGCTGGTAGCTTACCAGGCTGCTGTCAGCTGATGTAGCTCTTCCTGAGTTTCCTGCCTGAACTAGTTACACTCATAAATGACAGAAATACTTTGATTACATTTATTTCCTAGGAATTTGTGAGGGGTGGCAATAATTGTGGAACAGGTGATTTTATGAAAAATAATTATTTCTTAGTCAGGGATTTTTTTCCCTTAAAATTCACTTGAGTTGAAGGTTACATTTTTCTACTATTTTCATTTAATTTATTTATAGGCTTTGAACACATCTTAACCAGAGGTGCCAATAATTGTGGAGGGCACTATATACACACACACACACACACAGACACACACACAGTACTATGCAAAAGTCTTAGACACCCTACACTTTTTAAAATTTACATCTGCTTTTGATGTTTACTTTTTGCTTTCCACATAAGAGTTGCTGAAGATAAAAAGTTAATTTGAAATTCCAAATGCTAATTTAAGGAAACATTTTATAAATAAATGCTTATATCTCAATAAAAGACAGTCAACATACATCATATTACCTTGATAGAGCCCTTATGTCAACATCATCATGGCTGTCTGCAGTAACTTGAAGGGATAGATACAAGTGAGATCTGCAAGAGAACAGTGGCAAGTTTTCCTCTCGGCTTGGAGCAAACAAGAAGTCAATCATTTTATAAAACTATATCACAAATGGACAGTGGCCCACATTTTTTGGCAACACCCTTGTGTTTGGTTTCATTTTTCACAGTTCACAGCTGTGTGGTACATTTCTTAATTATTATAAAGTTTTAATTCCATCATTGTTGCAATCATATTTGCCCTGCAAAATTGCTTTAAATATGCCTGAGACTTTTGCACAGTACTGTGTGTATTATATATATATACATATATATACAGTGGCTCCAATAAGTATTTGTACACAACTTGAAAATTCAACTACATAACAGCTTTTGTATATTCGGCTAAAAGCTTGCTATTGTGTGTAAAAGTGATTAAAATATTTGATAATCAATATGTTTTAAACAAATATTTAATGTCAAAATGGCAAATTTGGTCAGAAAGGCGATTATCTGACCCAATAAGTATCTGTACAGTTCCATTGGTGAGTCACAAAACTTATAATACTCACCTAAAATTGACTCAAGATGTTAACAGGACATAGTTGACTCACTTAGTCTGATTTGGTCAAGCGTGACCATACTGGACACTCCCTCTGTACACAGACTGGCCTATGTAAATGGCCTGACCATGCTCATAATGTACTGTGATACTGTGATATATCATACTGTGATATATGGCTAAGACAGGCGAGATACCCCGTCGAATGCGGGAGCAAATCATTCAGCTAAATAAAGAAGGCCAAAGCACCAGAAAAATTGGAACTCAGCTATCGTTATGCCACACGACCGTGCAGTACATCATCAAGAAGTACAAACAGTCTGAACGCATAGCCAATGCAGCCAGGAAAGGACGTCCCAGGAAGACCAGCCAGCGCACTGACCGATACATCTCTCTGCTGGTACAGAGGGAGAGACAGTCCTTGGCCTCCAGTCTAGCCACCAAAGTGGAGGAAGCAACTGGAAGCCATGTTTGTGCCCAGGCCATCCGTAACCGGCTCCATGATGTACAGTAGTGTACAAATACTTATTGGAGCCACTGTATTTTTCATACAGAATTGTTCATAAGTTAAGAAATTGCCATTCGTGTCCATCAAGTCAGCTATAGACCATATATTCCTCTCATACCAATCTTCAAAAAATAAGGATTTACAGTGGCTCCAATAAGTATTTGTACACTACTGTGCTTCATGGATAATGACTTTCGTTGCATAATGCGCATCAATTTGTGTCATCTACGAACATTTCGCAGTACCAAAGTATTCTCGGAAATAATTATGCCGACAAAATCAAGCAACAGTTTGCATACACTGTCAAACTCAATAATGAGCTCATTGGGTACCTTGCGAGCAAGCTAAGGTGACAACGAACTCTATGGTATAGCTGGCACACCAATGTATTTAGCGAGATTGCCAACTGGCCATTCAGCTAAAAAGGATAGCACACCGATAGCTTGTATTTAGCTAGCTTGCTAGAATGATTATTCACTCATGAAATTGACGCATGGGCAAGAGATCAGGCGCGCGCTGATTCGGTGTCTCTTGCTGGTTCCAGCTCATGCTGATACGGAGAAAATTTCCAGGGTGAAGGTCACAGCTCTAAGGTCAAAGGTGAAATCCAGCAAAAAAATTTTACGTTGCTCGTCTATGGGTCATATTGAGTTACCGTACCAAATTTTGTGAAGCTGCAATCATTAGTTGCTGAGTACTGGCCCGGAAAATGTCACACGGACAAGATTTCCAGGGTCAAGGTCACAGTGCTGAAGTCAATGTGGAAATCCAGCAAAAAACCTAACATTGCACATCTATGGGTCATATTGAGTTACCATACCAAATTTGATGAAGCTGTGATAATTAGTTGCCCAGTTCTGACCCGGACAAGATTTCCAAGCTGAAGGTCACAACGCTAAAGTCAAAGGTCAAATCCAGCAAAAAAATTGACGCTACACATCTATGGGTCATAGTGAGTTACCATACCAAATTTGGTGAAGCTGCGATCATTAGCTGCTGAGTAGTGGCCTGGACAAAATCATGGATGGGCGACGGACGACGGACAGACTCGCAGGTGAAGACAATACCCCTCCGGGCCGGAGTCGGCCGAGGGGTAAAAATTAAACATAGCTTCCACCTGCTCGGCTAACAAGCCGGGTCTGGGCAGCATAACGCTGATAAACATCACCCCGCTGATGAGATTCATATTAAAATGACAAACGTTTACATTTCATACCTGCAATGTAAGCAGATGGAACCTTCTCTTTCAGAAACGCTGCCACTCCCTTCTTATTTCCCTCCATAACAGCAGCGTTATCAGCAGCAAGACAAACTAACTTTTGCCAGGAAATTTCACGAATGTTCATTTTGCTTCCAGTATGTTGAAATTTTTTCTCCAGTCGATGTCGTATCACAGTCACGTAATGACAAAAGTACTAAAATCACACGTCCAATGGTTTCATCGAAGTATCGCACACATGTGAGATAAAGTTTATTATTGTCATTGTCTCCATCTCTGATGTACAAAGGGAAAAGCTAGTATGTAACAAAAGGTCAACTAAGGTCACTTAAGGTCAATGAGAAAAACTTAATTTATCAATAATTAAACACAATGTTAATGACCCTTCATAAAAATCAAACTTGTAGTTTAATACAAATCAGTGTTTTCTTAGTCCAGATCCGTATCCTTTGATCTAGATTTACTCAAAACAATGAAAATGTTGGTTACCAGGTCTAACCTTTGTACATTAGATTTGTAGCCATACTAAAGGGTGACTCTTTCTGTAATTCCTGAAAAGATTCCGCTCCTAAACACTGTATGATGTTTGATGTCTTTGTGTGACTGCAGGTTTCGTTTCGGCCATTATCGAAATTGGAAACATTTTCCCGAGTAACAGACCCGCATGGTCCGAGATGGTAATTGGTATTCCGTGTTAAGTTATTGCTCCAGTAAAAAGTACCACTGCATTTATAACATCATTGTTGTCAGATGGAACAGCAAAAAAACCTACTTAATTTGCTGGTAGTTTTCAACAGAATCGACAAATGATTTATGCTTTTTCGTTCCCACATCATCTCTGATGTCGCTAATACCACCATGCCGATGCCAAAGTCTTGCACGCATAATGTACAAAATGCATAGTTCTCACCTTGCCGTGAAGGAGTTATCACAGACGGGTAACTCTAGCATATTATTTGAGCAAAGTTCGTCGTGTTCTCTCGTTTTTTGCCTTAGGCGTACAGCCTTCCATAGCTCAGACCGATCTTCCAAGTGCTTGTGCCCATTGATATATGTCTATGCTCATGTCTATATGCTGGAAAAGTGGTGACGTCATTTTGAGGTCAACATGCCGAAGCGATGGCAACTGGTTCACGCCCAAACCATAAGCAAAGAACCGGAACCGTGTTTTTCACCATGGTCCTCGTGTCCATGTATGGAATGAAGCTTTATTTTCACTTATCTTAAACCCAAAATATGCTCATTATAAAAGAACAGGAAGCATTTCTCACTAAATTTTTGATTGTCAGATATGTAGGCATTTCGTGCCATATGTTAAGTGTATGAGTGAATGTGTTGCTATGCTGTGAGTGTGAACCATTTTCAAGGAAGTGAGTACTGACCCCAGCGAAAGTGACATCACACTTTTTCAGAATTTTAAATTTCTTTGGCTGTGTATGTGACTGTTTGCAGTGTTCTGAAGGTTACACCAAACATTGCCGATTGTTTACATTTACTGATACTCAGCGAGTGCTGACCAACTTCAGTAAATAACGAACATTTTATTCAAGAGAAGAATCCTGCATTCAAGACAACTTGCAATTCGGAAAAAACGAGCTCCTAGCTGTTAAAAATGAAATGAATGGCGTCAAAATCAATAACTCAGGTATCATTTCAGAGCTCCAATTTTTCCGACATGACCTCAGTGACCACAGGCAAATACGGTCGCCTTCATCGTTAATGGTAAGACACATGGACTGTCCTTCGTCCTTGGTAAGCCAAAGTATTTGTTGACATTTTGACAAATAATTTGATAATGCAATGTATGAAATACGTTTATACTTGGTATATTTTTATACTTCTTTTTTTCTTTTTTTAAATATCCCCGTATTGACTAGCTAGTGACACTAGCTAGTAGCATCACACTCCACTGTGCATTTGCGTCCAAAATAAGCATAAACTGCTGCTGCAAATCTTTTTTGCATGCAGCAATGTGCCACAATATGCCAAACTTCCCTCGGGCGTTCTTGTTTTTTTTTTCCTCCAGTAAATTGCAGCGTGAACGCAATGATGTCGAAAGTCGGAAATTTCTAAATTTGAGTTACAACGTCACATTAACTTCCGAGTTGTCTTGAAGACCGCAAAAATTCAATTTAGTAAGTATAAAAAAACTGGAATGTAGATATATTATACAGTATTCAAGTTCCTTTCATGGCAGAAATATCAGCTGTTTTGGCTAATTTCCTTGGAAAGCTAAAACTAATAGAAATACCATTATCTTTGGGATCTTGTGATCTCTAGTAAATCTGAGAGCGCTTGCTCTGCAAAGAGAATAGGACAGAGCATTTGGAGATCCCAATGTGACTGAAAAAAAAGCTGTTGTACGTTCGTAGTTCTGTGTCAAAACTGTGAAAAAATAAAAACTCAAAACTACTGAGTCTTGTTTGCTATAGCTCTTTATCCAATAAATGAACTTACAGTACAAGAGTGCAAATTTATAAAGAAAGAAATAGAGTTGACAAGCATGTTCGGAATCCAAAGCCAAAATAACAGCTCAAAAAAACAAAGCAGTTATCAATCTAAATGAAGAAACAGCTGAAATTTTCTACAAAGTAAGGATTGCAACGGTAACACTCAATATTCAAGGATCCTCAAAATCTATTGCAAACGTACCTTGCACGATTTCAGTATTTTAGCAGACTTTCACCCATCTACATGTTCTGATTATATCGCCTTGAACATATGGCCTTAAAATGTGAAATACACAAGAATTCTCAGGAATTACTAAAGATATTGAAGATTGGAAATCAAACACAGAGGCATGGATCCAGGGGACAGGAGATACTTGTTTTAGCTCAAGCAAGGACTCAGAGACTAATATTTGGTTTACCTGGGGCCAACATGTATTGATAATGTGATCATTTGGAAAAATGGAAAGGGATATTTTGCCACCCAGTACAATTAAATTTTGAAAGTCTGTAAGAAATACAGTATACATTGAGACAAAAGTTAAGCATCACCAATTTGCAGAGGCAGCTCTTAAAACTTTTGTCTTGTTTCATCGGATTGTCAATACTGAGCCATTATTTTTCAAAAACTCTCGTCACGAGATGAAACGTTCGCAGGTCTCCTTGCCACCTTATAAGGACAGCATTTTAACATATTAATGCTGTTCTTTTAACATGTTGAAAAATACCTTTCTTTTCAAAGCCACTTACTTCTAAGGTAAAGATCTAATTCTTTTCAAACAGTTTTTTTTTAAATAGTTTTTTTGTCCAAGTCATTTTTGAAACAATTGTACAAGCTTTGCTGTGTTGTTATTAATTTAGTCCTGTGGTGAAGTGGTACTGTGGTACTTGTGTTAAGAATTGGGTGGTGCCTTTTGCCCAGGTGTCTACCTTCAATGCCCAAGATCCAGCCTGAAATAAAATATGGTTTGATATGAAGGCTTTGAATTCATTTTGCACAGTCCTGTTTATATATAACACACACACGCACACGCATACACAAACAGTACTGTGCAAAAGCCTTCGACACCCTGCACTATTTTAAAATCTACATCTGCTTTTGAAGTTTATTTTTTGTTTTCCACATTAGAGTTGCTGACGATAAAAAGTTAATTTGAAATTCCAAATGCTAATTTAAAGAAACGTTTTATAAATAAATGCTTATATTTCAATAAAAGACAGGCAACAAAGATCATATTGTCTTCATAGAGCCCTTATGTCTTCAGTCAACATCATCATGGCTGTCTGCAGTAACTTGAAGGGGTAGATGCAGGAGAGAAAGTCAGTCTGCAAGAGAACAGTTTTCCACTCTGCTTAGAGCAAGGAAAAAGTTAATCATCTTATAAAAATATTTCACAATAGGACAGTGTCCCAATTTTTTTGGCAAAGGATAGTCACACCAAATATTGGTTTGGTTTTTAACAGTTTACAGCTCTGTGTACTACATTTCTTTGTTATTATAAACTTTTAATTCCAGCATTGTTGCAATCATATTTGCCCTGCAAAATGGCTTTAAATGTGACTAAGACTTTTGCACAGTATTGTGTGTGTGTGTATATATATATATATATATATATATATATATATATATATATATATATAAATGTCTGATTTGTGCTTTTGCTGAAGCTTAAAAAACATAGAATCCAAGTACTTGCACATGAGCCTTCAACAGACTTTTGGGAGAAGAACATAACCATATTCTTTTGGGCCCCCGAAAACAGATATATCAGGAACTGCAACAGTACAGAGGAATGTCATTCTCCTTCCGGTTCTCCCCAAAATTCCTCTCTTTACCAGACTCAGTGTGTTAGTTTGACTTCAGAAACTCCGGAGTCTGAACTGTTCTGGATGTTTTCTGCTGGTTTACATTTGGAGCCACAGTGAAAGTACTTGGCCAGACTCTTGTTGGTGGCAATGATGAGCACAGGGCTGATGGTGGAGTAGCAAGTGGAGAAAAAAATGCGTGCGTCTAACATGGCTTCTGGCACATGAGAGGCAGCAAGTGAGTAGAACCACAGAAAATTGTCCAAGCCAAACAGTGCCACATACATGCTCACGAGCAGCAGAACAGCACGTGATGCCTCCTCAGTCTTTCTGCCGGCTCCCTGCAGACCCTGAACCTGCTGACGGTGCCGATGCAGGAGCAGCATCACATACACGGCTGCTGATGCCATCAGGCCAACAAAGATGAAGTCTAGCATGATGAACACCACACCATTGACCATAAAAGACACAGGGTTTGGGAACACCACAATGCAGAACTCCATGTTAAGGGTAAATTTTGGAATGGTACTATTGACAGGAAAAGCCTCATTATAGAGAATGGCACCTGGGTTGATGATCATGCTGAGCCCGTAGAGGCAGATGATAGTATGGGGGAGGTGCCCAGGAAGCCAGCGTTTCAACCAGGTCCAGCCAGGTGTCGACGGCGCCAGGACCACACACTGGTAGGAGCTCAGCAGGGAGGTTATAATGACAGACATGAACCGGGCAACACGGAACAAGAAGATAAGTATTTTACAGAAAAGGCTGCTGAACAATGGGTTTTTCCCTGCAGCTGTCAGAGCCTGAGGAATACCCTGGCACAGCGTCACCACCAGGTTGGCAAAGACCAGGTGGCTGAGAATTAACTCATTGTGCTGCATGTGGCCCCGAGCAATAAATAAGTGCCAGAAGAGCAGGAAGGATCCCAGATTACCTGGGATTCCCACTACAATCAGACCAATGAAACCGGCTGCTTTCAGTGCCAGACGGACCTCCATATGCCCCTCAGATTTGTCTATGGGGAGAAAACAAGGCAGGATATGAGCAGAACATGGTGACTGGACTTTGGATCCAAAGCCAGGGGTAAAGTCAGAAACCCAGTCTATGCTGTAGAAATGAGGATATTCAAATATCTCAGAGGAATGAGTTATCAAATGAATAAGTTTCATTGTTTATGACACTGTAAAAATGACGTATGCATATGGATAGATGCACATCTAATTCAAGGTATTACACTTTGGATAGTCAATAAAAAGACATCATTGTATTATACTGTAAATAAGTGTAAAAAAAATCTGGAGGCAATCTTACTTTGGATAAAGTATTCAGCCTTCATATGTTTAAATCTAACGTTATGTTGACACATCTTGTAATAATACAAATATATGGCTGAAATGGATTGGAATATATGATTTTATTGAAAAAGAAACCATTCAAACTGAAATACTGAGGAGGAATGCAATCCCTTACCTTGAGCTGCAGAAATCACTTAATCCCACTCTGAAGATAAAAATCTTGAAATTTATCATTCAGTGACTTCTTGGTCCAGCCCACTATGACCTAGATAATTAATAATACATTGTGCCATTTCACTGCACCATGTATTACATGCAACAGGTTCATTCGATCCTGTTTCTGTCCATTCAGCAAAATAAAACAGCGCCAAAATGAGACTATTCTGAATAAAACACCATTTTGTAGTAATGAAATTCCAAAACCTTAAAGCCCAAGTCATTTGCACTGTCTTGTATACACTGAAAAATATCAGCAATCTAACATTGTAAATGTTAGTTAATTCAACAAGTAATCCGTTTGTATTTAACAGATGATCAAACATTGGTTCAACTTTAATTTGAAATCCTGTATTACTCTCATGCAGTCATGTGAGTACAAGGGCAGTGAAATGTTGTTTCAGAAGGTTTCATTCAGTGCAGCTCATAGGCGGAATTAAAGAAACAGGGAAGGTAGTATTAATAATAATAATAATAATAATAATAATAATAATAAAAAATCGTTCCGGGGTACTGTAGCTCACATGGACATTCAACTTTTTTGGCCAAAGTAGATTTTTGTTGTCGGGTCCCCAGGAGAACTTTGCAACATTCTGTTGCAGATGCCATTGAATGCATCATTTGTAAAAATGCAGTTCAAGAATTTTTTAAAACAGAAACTTTATGAAGTTATCACAGGTTTTCAGTTGATAGATTTTGACAACTTTCTTTGCCCCATTCCTACTAAGGACATATGCACACAAAATTTTTTGAGGTTCCAAGAGGCTTACAGAAGAGTGCAAAAGAAGGAAAAACCAATGGAGAGGGTGAAGATGAGAACAACAACGAATTGTATATGATTGCACTTTTTTCTTCTTGCGAATTGCCCTCTGAACCGCTTGGCACATGGGAATCACTGTCTTTGCTATTTTCACTGGGTTCTGAGGGTTCGGTGTAAAAATGTCAGAGGTGAAAATTTCAGAGGAAAAAAAAAGTTAGAGGAAGGATTTCTTACTCTTGAAAAGAGAAAGAGCACCAAAAACACACTTGAAATGAAATTTTTACGCACGGCAGCTCTGATATAAAACCTATCTGCCCTTTCCACTCTGACATTTTTACCTGGCACCATCCTGAGTGTACATCTGCAAGATTAAGGTGCATATCCCTCTCTGATGTGGGTCGATGAGGGCAACACACAATTTTGACACTCTGGGCTCTAAATTTGTTGACCAGGCGCAGGCGTGGCGAAGGCGCGGCGAACAGGGGGTGCGCCGCGCCAACGGGGTTTGTCCAGGCATATGTTGTAATTTCGTGCCCGGTGCAGCCTGGCCCAAGAACTCCACTGTCCCGCCTCGGTCCCTCCTGCCAGCGCAAGTGGCAAAGAGAGAGGAGAGAAGGCCTGAGTGGGTTGAACACAGCCGAGTGAAATCTTCACCAATCAAATGAGCTCCTCTCCTCACCTTTAAAATTGAAATAAAGAAGCCTCTGTCCTATATTTGCATGATGCATGAATGTTTCATTTTACTTTGCTGTTTCAGGCATGTTTTCTGCTCCGCTTACGTCTACATGAAGCATTGCGAATATGAGTTAGCTGGCTAGCTAAGGCATTCGCAAATTATTACCAGTAGTGAACTTGAATGGAATTTCAAAACGAAACTACGTCAGATCATTCAAACTTCTGAAGTTGGAATGAAATACGATGGTTGCCCATGTATTTCTCCTGCCTGCATCATTGGGAAGAGAAACGATGGAAAGCGTGTTCCTGTTATTACACCCTGTTGCTGCTTAAAATTTTGAGATTAACTTGCACGGGCAACAATGCAAGATACGTTACGCATACATTTTCAATTTGTGATCTTCACTCATTACCTGTTCAAAGCAATCAGGCTGTATTCCTTTCCCCACTAAAAACAATAAAACCTAAGTGACAATAATAGGATTAAGCCACTTGCACACTGGACGGGAAACAAATTTTTCGCACGACAGATTACATTCAAAGTTAATGCAAAGACGCATTGACTTTGAATGTATTCAGTAGTGTGAAAAATTAGTTTCGCGTCTGGTGTGAAAAGAGCTGAAGGACACATACCCACTTAGCCTACACACGCACTCGCGCTCACATGCACACATCTCTCTCCCTCTCTCTCTCTCTTTAATCTGACATCAGGTCAATCAATAAAGATACTATAATTTATTTGCTGATTCGGACAGTTACATTAAATAGTGGTTGCTAGAATTATTTATTACATTGAAATGTGCCTGACATTCTGGAAACCTGGCTGTGAGGTTTCAGTGACATGTGTGCACTGTGCGCCGGTCAGCCAAATTACCACTGCGCAGAATGTAAATCAGGTTGGAGCTGATGAGCTCTCAGCGCACTTTCGGCGGATGCTTAATCCACAAAATTGTCACTGCGTCTTGGTGAATATGTGACACCTCCCCCTACTATGCCGCCACACCCATCTTGGCGCACGTCCGTCTACCAAATAGCCAAACTGGCTGCGCACGGTGTTGCACTGCATGGAATTACCACTGCGCAGGCTGCACTGGACAAATATACCACTGCGTGGGCTACACCACGCTGTGCCACCCTGCGCTGCGCCAAAAAATTAGAGCCCTCAGATTGTAAGCAAATGCTTGTAAATAAACTCTTCAGGACAGTGCCAGACTCTTCTCAACCACCAAATAACAGGCGTGATTTGTTCTCGCGCAACTAGGCTCTGGGTCAAACTGGTGTTTTGAGGAAATATAACATCCATGTCACTGTTTGGATGCAGCAAGAACATTAAAGCGGACACTTATCCTAAAGCAGGTCAAATTACACCTCTATCGAGAGCTAAGGGTATACTGAACATGATAAAAGTAGTTTTACACCACCACCTAAGCCCAGAAAAGTAATATAATCAATAAAAGTCACCCTTCCATTCACCCTCAGTACACAACATAACATGAGTGGCATGAACAGGCCCTTCAGCCTAACTAGGCTCGCCAGTCTCTTTTAACTATTGTGACTATATCACTTCAGATACTCAATGACTCAATGGTATCTAGCTTTAAGTCAAGCCTGCTCTTGAAAATTCCCAAAGTTTCAACCTCAACAATATGGTCAGGCAAGCTGTTCCACATCAAAATTACTCTTTGGGTGAAAAAATATTTCCTGATATCAGTGCTAAATTTACCCTTGGTCAACTTCTCGGCAAGTCTCATATTGGCAATGAAACAGCTTAATCTTGATGTCACGAGTAGTACAGTTTGTACAGTACTCAGATGTAGCCCAGATAGAACACAGTACTTACGCTATCCCTCATCCCCCGTACCATTTATGCATCGGATTTCTGACTTTCGTTGCATAATACGCATCAATTTGTGTCATCTACGAACATTTCGCAGTACCAAAGTATTCTCGGAAATAATTATGCTGACAAAATAAGGCAACAGTTTGCATACACTGTCAAACTCGTTAATGAGCTTGTTGGGTACTTTGCTAGCAAGCTAAGGTGATAACGAACTCTATGGTATAGCTGGCACACCAATGTATTTAGCTAGATTGCCAACTGGCCATTCAGCTAAAAAGGATAGCACACCGATACCTTGTATTTTGCTAGCTTGCTAGAATGATTATTCACTCATGAAATTGACGCATGGGTAAGAGATCAGGCGCGCGCTGATCCGGTGTCTCTTGCTGGATACCAGCTCATACTGATACGGAACTGAGCCATCTGGCACTCTTGCGACATCAGCAGGGCCAAGGGCTACAGCAGCACCAGCCGCAGCTAGTCCATCTTCACAATCAGTGTCTTCGTTTTCCCAGTCGAAATCCCCCAAATCATCGTCTTCAATACCACTGTCTGATGCATGAACATCGTCTCTTTCCACCTCCTCACTGTATGTATACCTTGAAACTCATAAAGACCATTTTCGTCCATAATTTGTACAAAAAATAAATGCTATTTAGAGTCTGCTGAACCAGAGCAAGAGGCGCAGCACAGGCAACTCACGCACGCGGAGGTTGAATGGGAAGGACTGGGATTCTGGGCTAGATAGCAGCCCTGCGTTCAATACGGCATAACACTACGAAGCGCAACAAGAGGGACCGTCCGGTTCTCTCTAAACGGACAGTTCGCGGCAAACTATCCCATGAATTGGGGTATGGCTGCACAAAATTGCAAAGAAAGACAACCTAGAGATAAGCCAATAGTATTAAACTGTTTTATGGATTTATTTAGCTTGCCGAGCTTGTTCATGAGTTATGAAGCTAGGGCTAAGTTGATGAACCGCCATGTTGATATGCAATGTAACCGTTCCGACATTTTGATTTTGCACTGCTTTCAATACTCAGAATGTTACAAAGTGTTTCAAGAGTTTGCATGTTGAATGATACGTTTGCTTGTGATGCTACCTTACAGAGGCGAACGGCTCCAGGGGGTGACTCGCTGCAAAATCAAAATTGAGCAAACATATGTTTCAACATGCAAACTCTTGAAATGCTTCTTAAAGGGGACCTAACATGCTGATCCTTCTATTTATACATATTAGTCATGTTATAATGTTGGTTGTCCATGCTCAACCTCTGCAGCTTGGGGTGCGTTTTTGGGTGCTGATGAACTGATTGCTTTACTTATCCATGACTGGGGTAAGCCTGATACATCTCCAATGGCTGGGCAAGCTCTCTGATACTACCTGTGAAAGCAATAGGGAAGCACACAGGTGCACGTGTCCGGTATAACAATAATGCAACAATTTTTTAATAATGCATCAATTTTATATAGCGCTTTTCTGCTTTCTGGGCACTCAAAGATGCTTCACAAGGATACATTATTCATTCACTCACACATTCACACTCTGATGGTGGTAAACTACGTTTTTGTAGCCACAGCTGCCCTGGGGCAGACTGACGGAAGCGTGGCTGCCAGTATGCGCCTACGGCCCCTCCAACCACCACCAAACATTCACACGCAGCCATACAGTGTTCCTATATTGCATGTTTACGCTGCATTGCCATCGATTGAATATTAAATTCTTTCCTGTAAAAGTGATCAATTCGCTAGCTCCACATAAGCAAGGGTTCACGCAGACGGAACGTACAGTCTGTAAAACCTGTAATATGTTCATGACATAACAGGAGCTCTTTCTGGCTCTCGAACGCTATCCATAATGCGCCCATTTTCAACGCGGAAAAGCTGGTCATTCCGACACAATAAGTAAACCATTACCATGGGCAATTTCCGTAAAGGCCATTTAGCTTGGAGCTTTCGCCCCTCTGTCATAATGCAGCGCAGAAGCTGTTTGTCTCTCCACGCTAACACACTACAGCTATGCACACAAACCAGCAGGTCCTAATACACACCGAAGCAGTCCATAAGCCAGTGGTTCCCAAACTTTCTCTGCTGAGCCCCCCTCTGGTACATAAAAATCCCCCCCCCCCCCCCCCCCCAAAAAAGGTAATACATAGGCACATTTTGTTTTCAGAGTCCATTGCAGTTTTTTTCACAAATTGTAATTAATATAAACCTCAACCTTTTTTGAAAAAATATAAGTTAACGGTCATAAACTGTAGGTTGTCATAAACTACAACCATGGGCGCCTAACTTTGTGTAAAAGTAGGAGGGCAAAATCTGATCATAGGGAAGGGTGTACGAAAAACCTGGTGGCAATCCACCCACATCCCCGATAAAACCTGTCCTAATAAACTTATTGGTTACACAGGGGGACAAATGAAAAAAAATTTTTTTTTGGTGCCTCAGATTTTAGACTTAATGCTGATTATATTCAATCACACCGCTGAATAAGAATATGATCCTCATGTCCATCTAGCAGCTCTAGATTTGAGATAATGCACTTATATTTAAATATATCAATGATAACAAGCATAGAAAGTTTCACCATTATCTGATTCCATTAATGTAATTTAATCATAAACAAATTCTAATTGCATGAAGCCTTTTCTTTACAAAAAGGCAATAATTG